>CM070778.1:73968155-75218155 GCA_036346955.1 Dipus sagitta | reverse complement strand
TTTTAGATGCTCATGAAGCAGTCAAAGGAACAAGCAAAGAACAGTTTTTGATTCACTCTGACAATTTAAAAGGTTGCTGCCATTATGCATAGACTTTTAAAATTTGGTTTTGTTGGATTGTACTGACTTTGCTGGCTCAGTGCCAGGCATTCTACATGAGGAATGTGAAGCTCAATGGGGATAGCAAATTACTTCAACCTGAAATCAAATGAGAATTTCTTCTCTCCCCATGCACCAGTGCTTCTTTTTTGGTACCATTTGCCAGGGAGAGGAACAACAATAATTTCTGACAATTAATTTAGATCTTTAGCAAGGTGATGATATTCTGCTGAACATGAGGATTAAGTTGTATTCTGTAAGCAAGGACCTTGAACCACTGAGCCCTCCCTTCATCTCTAAAGGTGCATTCTGAAAGATGGACACCAGCATTGACATGTCACAGCCTCCAAGCCAAGGGCACACATACTTGTGACCCTGAAGCTTGGCTTTCAGAACCTCCTCCTCCCCAGCTTCACTCCTGGCAGCAAATTGGACTCTCACATCAGAGTGGCAGTTTCATTAGAACCTCACACTTTGGAAGGATCTAGAGAATAAACGTTCAGAGCCAGTAACATAATCCTTCTCATCAAATATTAGGGCGACAGGTAGAAAATTGTTCTGCTAGCTGAAGAAGACAAAATCCATTCCTTCTGGCAATTTTCTGCAATGAAAATTCCAGAAATAAATGCTCAATAACTTCTGAAAATAAATTTCAAATATTATCACACAAAAGCAAGTGTGCTCAAAATCTCTAACTGTAAACTAACTCCTGCTTATCTGAATCTTGAAATGTTGATTTTCTTTGTGTTTGAATTGCCACTAGGGAAAGAGAAAATATTTTATAATATAAAATGCCAAAGAAATGATAAATTCCAGTGAAATAAAGTGTGCATCTCCCAGGTCAGGAGCGAGGACCAAGGACACCTTCTACAAGATCATAGCCTGAATGAGGATGGACTCAGGCTGGGCTTTCACTCTTTCACACCTGGTAAACTGACTTTCATTTGCTCTAGCTGCACCAATCAACCAATCTGGTCTTTCAGAAAGTAAATAAATAAATAAAGTTCCTCCCCAAACCTCTCATTTGCTCACTCCCTTACTATATGAGTGGCAGGTGGGTAGGTGGTGGCACTGAGAAGCTGGATGCCACAAGTTAATGAGAGAGAGCATCAACTTGGTTTGCACATGAACTGCTCACACATTCTTTCCTATACTGGGCATCTGTCTGTGTGCCAGGCTTCTGGGCCACTTAATGGATCCCACTATAGGATTTGCAGGACTTTCATTTGGAGGATGTTTTCCCTCCTTTTCTCCAACAAATTTCTCAAATGGCTTGTGTGTATAATGATAACCAATTGTTTCCATTTGGGTTTCTTTAAAATCATTGGTGAAGTATATTTTTGCAATACCTTAAAATATTAAATAAACAAATGTTCTAAACAAAATTATAGTTAAATGCACTATTTATTTTAATTTTACAAGAGCCTATTTAACAGATAAATGCTCATAATATACATGGCATTCACAGTCTAACAGCATTTGTGATGAGTTCTCTTTGCCACGTCCATGATTCCATTTTGAATAATCAGCAATCAAAGCAGAAAAAAAAATCCCTGTCCTTCAAGTAGCTGAAATCCTTGAAAGAAAGTAGCCGGCATGCACACCTTGCTTTACAAGTAAATTCTGCCCTAGGCGATAGATGAACACTAGAGGTAAACAAAGAAGGGAGTAACAGGAAAAATATGTAGGTGAGAGCAGCTGCTTACAGTGTGCTAACTAAGGGCCTAGAATAGGTGAGGGGGATTACAGTTGAGCACAGTGTGGTTACTAAGGGTTTAGGATATCTGATGGGGGATTACCACAAAAGAGGGGATAGACAGAATATAAATCACTGGGAACATTGTGGGAGAGGGTACCAAAAGAACTTAATAACAAGATGATGGACTGTGCTTTGGAATGCTGTCTTTTGGAAATGAAGTAGCTGTGTCTTCACTGTGGATGTCATTACCTGTACAATATTGAGCCCACCAACATGTTATCATGGATTATGAAAGAGGGCAAAAAACTGGCTTCAAGCTAGAAGAGGAACTATTTGGAAAGAAGAGAGGGTTCAGTGGAAGGGAGACAGGAGAGAAGGGACAAAAAGAATGTATTGGGAAGAGATTATGATCAAAATACATTATGTACATGTATGCAAACTCCTAGTTAAATATAGGTAAGAGACAGAGGTAGGAATAGAGGGACATGAAACACTATCTTCAGAGCATGACATTCATGACGTCACCACTGCACTGTTGTTGAGCTTACAGCCACTGTGACTGCCAGCAAAAGACCCCTATAAGACTGGGGCTAGCAATATCCTGTCATGGGGTGAGCAGGGCCCATGATGCTACCCTACCCTGAAGTATTATAAACATAACTGTATATATGGGGAAGGGCTAATGAGGCCCCATCACTCCTGAGAGTAATCAAAGGCAGTTACTGGTCCTTGGGGAGAGAAATTTTCTTCAGTGGTATAACTACTGGTAAGGAGTCCATTGCTCAGATCAATAAGCCTCAACCAGCATCCTATAGACATTCAAAAATAAACCCATTAGATCACCAAAAAGGAAAAAAAAATGGGGCATTTAAGTAGCAGGGGAAAAGGTTGGGAAGCAGCAGGAGTGGGAAGGGACCAAGAGAGTCTCCCAGTGGTGGGTGATGTGATAAAAATACACTAGGTACATGTAGTAAAATATCACAATGAAACCCATTGTCATGTGTAATTAACATTTGCCAATAAAATTAAGACTTCACTTACATAAAATGTTACCTCAGTGTCTATACTCAGAGGCTTATGACTACTAACTTGGCTAGGACAATAGATTTAGGCTACTAAAAATTAGTGAAAAGTCAAGTTCATCATGCCTACCACAGTGCATGTTGCTAGGTTGGGAAGGATCAGTGGAGCAGAAACTGAACTTCTATTATTTCACAGGGTTTTGGAGAGGAAACATCCCAGAAAGCCTGGTTTTCCTAATAGTTATGAATATCTTTCTTGCTAGAGAATTCAAAAAAGTTTATTAATTGAGACTTATTAGTTGTATTTCAGTAAATGGAGGCTTTGTATATAATTTGCCTTTTCTCTTAATTATCCAAAATTAGTCAATGTTACTTTACATTTGTTCCTGTTAAGAGAAAATTACTTATTTATGTGTGACATTATATAAATACCAGACATTGATTTATGTGTGACATCTTCAGTACCAATTTCATCTTAAATACTTGATGGTGAGAAGCACAGAGCAGAGGCTAGGTGGTTAAGAGGAGCCTTTGCTTTACCAGTGTGAACTAGTTTCCGGGAATAGAATTGGATTCATTCAAGCTTGCAGACTGTGTGACTGATGTGTCTGGCCAAACTGAATTGCTGAATTTGTGCTTTGAATCTGAAATGCCCCCTATAGGCTTAAGCTTGAACCAGAAGTGTCTGCTTGTGGCACTGTTTTGCAGTCAAATGCTCTACCAGTGAACTATACCCCACTATTTTGAAGTCTATGGAAGCTTAAAAAGGTGGGCATGCTGATGGAAGTAAGTCACTGGGGTGGGCTTCTGAAGGTGATTTTCTCTCCTGGCTCCAGCCCTGTATGCTCTGCTCCCTGGCCTGCCTTATGCAGCAGCCACCACAAAGTTGATCCTCTATTTGTCTCCCACACTGATAGTCTACAATCCTATGAAATTGTGAGCCACAAGAAACTTTCCCAAGTAACTAATACACTAAGTAAATCTGTCTATTGCTATCCAGCCAGCCCAGTGAAATCTGAGCTAACTGGTGAAGATATTGTGGTAGTGAATCATGTATTTCTGGAGCTTAATGAAGCTTCATGGGACAGATGCTGTAACAGAATGTGTCACAACTTCAACAAGGAAGGCTTATTTTAATAAATAACAATAATAATTGATGATACTAATAAAAACAATAAGAATCAGTAGATTGCAACTGGCTATAGGCATAAAAGCAAGCATGTGATGAAACCTATCTCAATATAGGAAATAGTATATGTAATGGAAATATATTTGTTTGATCTTCTTCCTTGTTTGTGACATATGACTTCTAAAAAACTTTAGATTCTCCAAAGTGATAATGTCTTTTTGTATGTTAATCAGTCCACTGGTGGTTTGCAGTACCTAGAGAGCTTCAGGATGGGGACTAATCACCATAAAAAGTTCAATGCAAGATGAGACTTCATTTCCATCATTCAACCTCAATGTAGGCAGGGGGTAGCTGAAGGTTGAATTGGTTACTGTGACAGTGATGTAATTGACTACCTGCATTATTCATTGAAACCCAAAGAATTAAATTCAGATAATTTCCAGGTTACCAACACAAAGCAGCACTAACAGGAAGAGCCTGATAACTCTGTGACCCCACCCACATTCCTTTCCCCAGTGGTGATCATCAGTATCTTCTAAAGTCCTTTAGAATAAACTGTGTTTCTGATGTTGTATGAATCATTCTAGCAAATTAATCAAAGCTGAGAAGAGGTCATGGGAACTGTGGTTTGTTGCCAGGGAAGTACAGGGAGTCCTGACTTTCAACTGGCATCTGAGTTGGGAATGAGCTCTGAACCTGTAGGTCCTGGTACTATCTCTGGGTAAAGAGCACCCAAGTTGAGATAAAACAGAAGATGTCCCATTGGTGTCCACTGGATAATCTATTAAGATATCTAAGGTCACATCTCTCTCAGTTTGCCTAGATAAGATAGATAAGCTACTGAAAAGTGTTTGATGCTAGGAAAAGTTTTCCATAGAAGATCTTAGAACCAGAATACTTCTGTTGCTGTGAACAGAGAAAGGAAAACAATCCTTATATGATCAACAAGAGAAAGATGGGGAAGTAGCCAGGCAGGGAAGGAACACACTGGAAGAAGTTATACATGTAGCATCTGTGAGGGTTCTATTCAGGTGTCCCCCATAAACATAGGTGTTTGGAATTCTAGGTTCCCAGCTGATGGCAATTTGGGAATTAACACCTCCAAGAGGTAGTGTATTGTTGGAGGCAGGTTTATGGGTGTTAATAGCTAACTTCATCTTGCCAGTGTTTGGCACACTCTTCTGTTGCTGTTATCCATCTGACGTTGCCCAGGATGTGATGTCCACCCTCTGCACATGCCATCATTGTTCCCCCCTGCAATCATGGAGCTTCCCCTCAAGTCTGTAAGGCAAAACAAGCTTTTTCCCTCATAACCTGCTCTTGGTCTGGTGTTTTCTGCCAGCAGTGTGAACCTGAATGCAACAACATCTTTTTCTTAACAAGAACAATCAATATTTATTACCCTGGCAAGGCAGATAAGCTAAAAATCTTCCAAGGAATCTATAATATGTCCAGTGTTACCATCTTGACTAGGGCACACATGTTTGTACCCTTTCTTAGATGTCCCTTCCTACTTCTTGTCCTTAAAGTATTTCCATATAACCCAGGAAGGGCTAAAGCCAGGTCACACGTTCTTATCCAAATTACTCTTATGTAATAACACTTCTACTCTCCTGGGCTGACAGGAAATGATGCGTCAATATTCCTCCTGGATCTTGTTCTGATTTTCGTTATGGGCCTGAATCCCACCACCCACCCTCCTCATGCTGGAACAGCTTCTGAGTATAGACATTTCCTACAGCACAGCAAAAAATAATGAGGAAGAGAACACACAAAATCCATGAATACTGAGACATGCACAATTAAGTCCCTCAACAACCATGAGATTACATGTCTTATAAATTTCTATAGGTATTATAATTGTTAGCTTTGAAATGAGTTACCAAGAATTAATTAACACATTTCCATCTTCATTATACACGGGCTATTATTAATAAATTTAAACCACATCTTGAGTTTTGAAAATGTGATCAGTAGATGAAACCTTTGGCATATAGGGCACTAAACTTCCTTGCCTGAAAATACTGGAATTCTGAAAATGTCTCCAGGCCTTTCTAGATTTCTAGGAAGCCCTACAGCTTCACTTTTCAGTTGCGGGGCAGCATGTGTGATCACAGCTGAGTGCTGAGATGGCATTCTAGTGGAGCAGGCTGCTCTCTGCCATTCTGACATCTTCTTCTAAAGTAGGTTGGAAGAGAAATAAACCCAATTTCAGCTTCCCAAGGATACTTCAAAAGCTGTGCAATTTACTTTTCTTGGTGGGGGGCTCATCTCTGAACACCATTTAATAAGTTGAAGAGAAGATTCTAAGGCTCTAGTAGTTCGGTGCTGGCAACTCCTCTCCTTGTCATTCTACACCTTCTGAAGGGAAACACAGCTTACTCAGTAGAAACTCTTGCCAGGCAGGGTGGCACATGGCTTTAATCCTAGCACTTGGGAGGCAGAGGTAGGCGGACCACAGTGAGGTCCAAGCCAACACAGGACTACAGAGTGAGTGCCAGGTCAGCATGAGCTAGAGTTAGACCCTACCTCGAACAACAACAACAACAGCAGCAGCAGCAGCAGCAAGAAACACATGTTGTCTTCCATAAACTCAACATGTCAGGTCTTCATCAAAGATAAATGTTCCTGGGCTGAGGAGATGGCTTAGCAGTTAAGGTGCTTTTCTGAGAAGCTTACGGATCCAGGTTCAGTTTCCCAGAATCCACATAAGATGCACATGGTGTTACATTCATTCGGAGTTTGTCTGCTGTGACTAGAGGACCTGGTGTACCCATATCCTCCCCCAATTAAAAAAATTAAAAAGCACAAAAATCCACTAAAATCTAAACAGTGCGGACAGCAAACATCATAGTGCTATGAATGGACTCCATAGCACATCCACATGTCTTGAACCATTCACTCCTGTAGTTGTCACTGCTACATTCATCTTCACGGAGAAAGAATACTTAAGTGCCATGATGGTCATTGTACCATCAGCAAGTGAGAAATCCAGAGCTTCTGGCTTCAGGTCTAGCACTGTCCCATTAAACCACAGCACTGTCTTTGCATTCCTCAGTCCTAAGAGCCCCACTTTTCCCTTTTGGCTCTTCTATAAGCCAATAACTAAAACTCATATGTATTTCTGGCTAAGCTGTCATTGTCTTCCAGCCCCTTTGTCATCAAGCCATTCTTACTTAAAAGAGTCAAGGCCAGAGCTTAGTTCATACCACAAGGGATCATGCTGAAGGGTTGGTACCTAGTGTGGTGGCTGAGAAGTGGTGGAACCCTGAAATGGTTGGCCCTAGTGTGAAGTGATTAGATGACAGGGCTTCCCTGGATGAGACTGACAATTCTCATAGGGACAGAGTGAGTTCCTGAAAGAGTGAGTTTGATATCAGGCTTCCTGTCTTGACAGGTGACTGCTCACACTTACATGTACTCCCATGCTTGTGATACTATCCATCTCGAGGCCCTTGCCAGTGGTGAAAAATAGGAAATACAAATTCCAGGCTCTTGAATTTCTAGCACCATCAACTAAGTAAGCCTCTTTTCTCCTTCCTTCCTTCCTTCCTTCCGTCCTTCCTTCCTTCCTTCCTTCCTTTCTCTTTTCTGGTTTTACAAAGTAGGGTCTCACTCTAGCCTAGGATATCCTGTAATTCACTATGTAGTCTCAGGATGGCCTTGAACTCATGGCGATCCTCCTACCTGCCTCCCAAGTGTTGGGATTAAAGGCAAGAACCACCATGCCTGGTGCCTCTTTTCTTCATAAATTATGGCTTCAGGTGTTTTGTTATAGGAATTAAAAGTAAAGTAATATACACTGACTGCCTCTCATGGCACCACTTGCCCATGGTATTACATCTACACCTTTTGCCAAGCCATAGGCCTGATGAGAAAAGCATTTCTAATGAAAGTGTGTTTCACAAACTCACCCTATGAAAATGACTTTAACAAGAATAGATGTCTACCAAGTATAATTCTAAAAATCCAGGACAATGCTTAAATACTAAACAGTTAGAGCACTATGGACAATATCATTAGCTCCTGGGTGGTGGTAGCTTTTTCTCACAATCCTGATACAAAACATCATGACTGTCCCATTCATGATTTGTGAGGTGTTTCCAGAGCACAGAGCAGTCAACTGCTGAATTAATAGTCCAGCCCATCAAGTAATAAAGGTTCTTATGATTTGGGCCACCTAAAATCAAAGCTTTATTTACCAGTAAAAAAAATGAAAGAAGGAGGCTAGAGAGATGGTTAGTGTTCAGGTGCTTGCCTTCAAAGCCTAAGGACCCATGTTAAACTCTGCAGATACCACGTAAGCCAGAGGCACAAAGGTGAGGCCAGTGCAAGGTCACACATGCCCACTAGGTGGTGCAAGTATCTGGGGTTCAATTGCAGTGCCCGAGGCACTGGCCTGCCAATTCTTTCACTCTCTGTCTATCTCTTTCGCTTTCTCTAAAATTAATTAATTAATTAATTAATTAAAGAAGGGCTGGAGAGATTGCTTATTAGTTAAGGCACTTGCTGGCAATGCCTAATGATCTGGGTTTGATTCCCCAGTACCCATGAAAGCTGGATGTACAAAGTGGTGCATGCATCTGGAGTTTGGTTGTAGTGTCTCAAGGCCCTTGCACACCTATTCTCTCTCTTTCTCTGTGCAGAAACATATATAAAAAAATGGAAAGAAACCATACTTAGACTACTAACAGCTAGCTGCTATAGTTTGGATCTTTCATGTCCTACAAATGGCACCTTACTTACAGGTCCAGGTCCTCATCATATGAAGTTAATGGGAAGTAGGTTCTATTGAAAGGCAGGGCCCTAGGGAGAAACATTCTTGCAGGTGACAGTGGGATTCTACCCACTGTCCCTCTCATCAGCTGAGCAGTTTGCTCTACTATGTATCCTCACAAAGATGCTCTGCCTCATATTGGGCCCAAAAGCAACAGGCACAACTGACTATAGAATACTAATCCCAATTATGAGTCATGATAACCCTTTTCTCTTTTTAAACCGATTCTCAGGTATTTGTTATAGTAATGGAAAGCTGAATAGCACACTGATCAGAAGTTTCTCAATGTCAAATATTATATGAAATATTTTATTATATCAGTTTGAGTGTTCCAATGAGCCTAGGGCTGTTCAGAAATGGCAGAGGGTTTAAGGAACCTGCTCCATTTGCCCAATAGGGAACAGTGGAAGAATCACTTCATCAGAGGCAGTCTGGCTCACGAGCCACCCACCAGTAGAATTGTTCTTTTTATATACAAAATCTCATATAAAGTTAATAGGTTTTGGCTTAAATAAAGCCATCAAACAGCTCAATAACTATAAGACTCTCCCTCATGGAAGTGAGAAACACCCATCGGACAGCACAGTGACTATAAGAAGTGACTAGAAAGCCTTTCCTCTAAGTGCCCCAACACTGAGCTATTAATTTAGCTCTTTGTATACTGCAGATAGGTGACACCAGGAGACCTCAGTGAGACTCTATAGAAATTAGAAAGATTAGTTTCTGTAAAAGCATGTTTATAGTTGACTCTGGGAGACTAACACATTTCCTTCTACCAAAGATGCTTGAAAAATACTAACAGCAGAGGTCTGTTGGCCAGTTTCTTGAAAGATTTTTTTTTTCACATTGTGCAGGGATTTAAATTGTATTTATATATGTTGACAAAATATTCTCATGCTAAGTATTAAATACTATGTAGTTATTACAAATAATTATCTCTCCCACATTTGTTTTCATTGAATTCATGTGTGTGTGCAGTGTGCATACGGGTATGTTGATGTGTGTGGTCATATGTGTTCATGGGTGTACCTATGTGTGGCTAGAGGCCAGAGGTTTACACTGGGTGTCTCCTTCTCAATCTCCACCTTATTTATCAAGACAGAATCTATCAGTTACCTTTTCCTTGCTGGGACAAAATACCTGACAAAAATCAGTTTAAAGGAGGAAAGAATTGTTTCAGCTTAAAGTTCTAGGACATAGTACATCATGATAACGCATAGAGGCTGGTCATATTCAGTTCATACTGAGGTAGCAGAGTGACGAATGCTGGTACTCAGCCAGTTCTCTCCCTGAACTGGTGCTGCCCACAGTTAAGGTAGGTAGATTTTTCCACCTCAATTAACCTAATCAAGATAATCCCTCACATATACCCAGATAAAACTAATCCCCCCCCCCTTTCTAGTCACAGATAATCCTAATCTAGATATTTCCTCACAGGTAGATCCTGTCAAATTGACAATAAAATTATACTTTCATATAGATTCACAATGAATCCAGAGCTCACTGATTTAGCTAGTCTAGCAAGTAAGTTCTAGGAATTTTCTGTCTTCACTTTCCCAACACTGGGATTACTGGCAAGCGTCACCATACCTAGAATTTTATCTGGGTTCTGGGGATCCAAACTCAGGTCCTCATGCTTGAGTGGTAAGCACTTTACCCACTAAGCCATTTGCCCAGGCCAGCATCTTTTAAATGTTGAAATAAAATACATACTGAAGTTTTCAGAAAAAAAAAGTCTCACCTGTGTTAAAGATTCTATGAGGCTGATTAATTAGAAACTCACTTTGTTTTGGCCCAGGATCTTGGTGATTGATAGGTAACTCTTTGAATGTAACAAGAGACCACTAGCATTCACCAACCCAAAGGCTAAGAATGACCAGAGAGAGTCTGAGGCTACAGAGATTTCCCCTGTCTTGGCGTGTGTGATCTGCCTTCCTGCTGTTACCAGCTGTGTATAGCAAACGTGCTTTGGCTTGTGATTTTGTTGTTACTGTAAAAATTTCATGGAGCTGTTACTACCTTAGAAGGAACGTTTGGGGTCATCTAAATCTGTGTTATCTGTGTTCCTGGGCCATGGTCACTCATATTTGACTCAAAAACAACAACAACAATAACAAAAAACTACCTAACTACCATGCATTTTTACTGAGGAAAGAGCTGTTTAACGGCAACAAAAGGAAACCACAATCAATTATACAGAAAACTTTCATTTAAGTACCATCTTCAAAGGGTGTCCCTTCTGGTCCAAATATAACTGCATTCCACTGCATAATGTTTCATTTGTTAACATCTTGAATCAGTTTGCCTAAAGATTTGCTCATAAGTAAAATGCTAACACAAGATGACTGCCAGGGTCATGGGAATTCTATATTCACTGAATATGGTCTAATGATGGTGAGAATAGACTATTTTAATCCAAACCATTTATTCTGGATGGGAAGGATTTGTTAGAACTTTGAACTTCTGATTCCCCTTTTGTTTCTTTTTGTTAAAGATGCAAGCTTTTCTGTTCTTGGAAGGTATCAATGGATATTGTTTATTTTATTATATGTATCCTTCTACCCTTGCACAGAGATTTCAAAAACCAAGACAGAAGCAGTCAAGCCTTGGTTCTGGGTGACAAGAGCAACACTCCTCCAAAGACAGGAGCTTATTTTGAGCTGTCTCAGTATGTGGCTTGCTCCACTTCTTGGCTCTGCCTCCTGTGGTCTGCATTTGAAAGCCTTTCCCTGCTTAAGATCTCTAGTATTGAAACATAAATGAAAACCACAAATGTCAAACCTAGGGGAGCAGCCCAAGCCAGCCAGTGAGGGATCTTGAAGCTTTTAACCTTGGTCAGGCAGCACCTTGAAGTGATGGGATTCTTGTAGAGTTTATTTCTGACACTAAGCTTTTCTATATATATGGGCTTATTTTGACAGCCTCAGTAATCACATTTCTTGAGCTGTGTAAACTTCTCTACAAAGCAGTTTCCTGTCTGACTAGGCAGAATATTTAATCAGTAAGGCAGGAGATACTTACTGAACACCTACTATAGACCTAGTGCTGGGCTAGATTCTGATGAACAAGCCAGAATGTTTCCCTGACACGATTAGAGCCAAATACAAAGCATACAGAGGTGGTCTAATAAGATGAACAGCATCTTAAATGCTTCCCACCCAGCCCCATTTGCTTTATAAGTTTAAGAATTCCAGAATCCCACTTGAGAGCTTTTGAATTTTAACCCCAACTAATCTATTTCTAAAATGTATACCTCTTGTCCTTTCCATCTTTCTAGATGTGAACAATATTCACTGAATTTTAGTTAACTTGGCCTACTCTTGTAAGTTATTTGTTCATACATAGACATTCATCAGCCACAAATCAAGACTGCACAACCATGCAGCAAGAATGGAACCTAAGAAACTATGAGCACCACAGTCAGAGTCAGGCCTCTTGATGCTCACAGCCTAGTCGGCAAAAATTCTTGCTTGGCCCAACTTTACTCAGGATTTGGAGCTTTGTTGCAGGCCCATCTACATAAAGCAAAGCACTCTGCTAAAACAGGCTAGCACAAACACCTATCCTCAACACCTCATCCTCCCCAAACTCCCTGGTGATATCAGATACCCAGGCCTGTTCCTCAGCAAGAAACATGGTTCATCAGTTTAGATAGAATTCCCTTCCCTGAGGTTTATACCCACTGAGCTCCTTGACTCTAACTTACCACATGCCATGTTATATTTGGAATCAAGGGGGCTCTTTCCCAGTGTAAGGATCTGTTTGTACAGGGTCCTATGCTCCTGTGACTGTCCTTCCTTACTGTGCTGTAACAAGTACCACTGAACTTTTTTTTTCTTTAATAGTAGCATGAATATGAATTGTGTCACATGTCATGGGAAATTCAGAAAAGAAAGAGATATCTGGGATGGCTTCCAAAGAGTGGGAAATACTTGATTTAGGTTCATGTACAGACAACTTGATAGGGGCACAGGAATTTAATGGAAGCATTTGATATTGTCAAAAAAAGAAGGGAAGGGCTGGGTGTGGCAGCACACACCTTTAATCCCAGCACGCAGGAAGCAGGGTATCACCCTGAGTTACAGGCCAGCCTGGGCTACAAAGTAAGTTCCAGGTCAGACTGAGCTAGAGTGAAACCCTATCTTAAAATAAATAAGTGGAAAGACATATTTTCTCAGACAAATTCTAAGAGATAATAAATTAATGTCACCTAAATATGAAATAGATTTTTTACAATAAAAGGTGATGGCAATTGGTTGTTTTCCCTGTGTCATTTAGTGCTATCTTGGCTTTGAGTACAAGATGCTTACTTACTCCCAATTTGTATTTTGTCTTGTACAAAATCCAATCAACATGTCAGATGTTTTGCGTTTCCAGTCCAAGCATTACAAAGCCCTGAGTGGGGGTTATGAAAAGGTGAACCACCTCCTGACCTGCATGATTCATGAGCTTTCCAACATAATCAATCTGCAGCCAATGAGCAGAGGTGAGAAGCAGTAGAGCTATGAGATGTATTCCTAATGTCTTGGGAATGAAAATGAGCCTTATTTTGCAGTGTATAAAACAGCTTACTGTGCTCCATTCCTCAAGGTTACTCTTCTCCAAAGCTTGTCAAGAGTAAAACCAAAACTTTCAAAGGAAGATTAAATGAACTCCTCAAAAACAAACAAAAAAGAAACAAATACACTTCCTCTGGGTAAAGGATGACAGAGCAGACATAATTAAACTATATTAATAGCATTTGTTTAAAAGTATTAACTCCTGAGAACAAGTTTCCTTGGCAACTGGACTCAGGGCAGTCATTGCATCACATGTATTTGGAAGAGTGGGAAAATTTCTGTCATTTGGTCAGTGAAGTTATTTTATACCAAAAAGATAATCTTCCAAGATAGGCAAGCACTCAATTTTACACAAAGGATGTCTAGAAACAAATTCACCCTGCCCCCACATGCAGTTCTGGACTTATTAGGAGACTTACTAGGCCCCAGATCTGAATTGTTTGCTGAGATGCAGACTTGTAAACCAGCAGCAAGATGGGAATGAGCGGAACTGAAGCTGTCCTGGTCATCACTGCCCCTGGGCTGCACTGCTTAGTGACAGCAGAGACAATTACTTTACTGGAGTGACTGCGGAGGCAGCCCCAGGCTCTTCCCTCCCCCACCTCTGCACATCAGGTGTCACAATTAAGGTGCAGGACCTGAGGCACCAGCTAGGGGTTCCATCGAGACAGGAGCTCCCTGCAATGTTAGCCCCTTCCTGCTGGAGAAGCCTTGGCACACACTCATACTACCTCTGTGCTCTTGTCAGCTGGTGCAATCTAGCTGACTTAGAGGAACTGGCCTGCTCTGTCAAGGCAAATGTATCCATAAAGCTAAAACCCCCAAACAACTTACACATCCAACACAGTCCAGCCTTGTCCTTCCTAATACACTAGAAAAGTGGCTGTTTTCACGGTTCTCCAAATGAGTCCTATTCCCCCAGGTCCTGGGAGCCTTCTCTTTCTAGATCAATATTCCAGGCCCCGATATGGATTAATATTTAGCTCTGCTCAATTTGCTCTTCAATTTGTACAAACAGCAGTGAGATCTGCATTGTACTATCTTTCTTCTGCTTTTATGATAAGTGACCTGCATTCAGAATTTCTATTTTCTTTGTCATCAGTGTCTAACCTACTGCCCTTCAGCAGCCTTAGCACAGTTTCCCTTCAAGCAGCACAGTTCCTACCAACATCACCAGTGGCTTCCATGACAATAATTCCCATGAAAATGTTCAGCCCCAGCTTAATAATCTTTCTGCATAAACCAATACATTTGCTGAAATGTTCTCTTTACTTTTATTGGTCCTCACCTCAATGGCATTTTCTCTCTGCTTCCTTCTAATTTACCTGTGGCCTCTGGGAAAAGCTTTTATTCATCAGGCCTGGCTAGAGTCAGCAAGAGCAGAACTGTGGGAAGAGATTCTCCCACTAACACTGGCCTTGTAAAATCAAAGATTCTGAGGAAGGCAAAAGGAAGACAACATATGGTAAAATCAAAGATTCTGAGGAAGGCAAAAGGAAGACAACATATGCATCTCCAGAACAAAGTTCAACAATTCTACATAGCTTCACCTTCTCCACCAGCAGCACCAGGAACCACTGGAGATTTCAGGACACCAAGAATTTCAGCCTCTCAACTGTTGGGATTAACGGCCTCAGTCACTACACATGCCCTAGCATTTGGTTTTGTTAGTTTTTGTGTTTGATTTAGTCCCTATTCATGAATAAATACTCCATGTTAGTTTTGTTTGTCCTTATATATTGCTCAGCTGGCTTTTAGGTTTTGTATCTTTCTGTATCTTTCTCCACTTAGGCCAATATTGGAATCTTTCCATTACTCTTCCCCAACACAATTTTGATTACCCTCCCTCTGTTTCCAACATCTTTTCCACATTCTGTCCATTTATTTTCTTTATTCTCCATAATTACAATCTCCCATATCATCAATAACCTCTGAAATCTGTGTATCCAACTTCACTCTCCCAGATATTTGTGCCACCACCATCTTTTTCAAAGTAAATAATAGTCCTCACACTAATTTGCCCCACACTACTCCCACTTAAGTAATCAAGTCCCTAGCATACTTCAACAAGCCTGGTTCACACCAGCATTATTGAAGACAAATGTATATTGCTGTTAATTTGCTAGTAGGGCATTTGCACAGCAGGCCTATTCAAAAATTTGGGTCACTATTTCTATTACTCTGCAAGTAATGCAGAAGTCACATCTATCACCTTGAACTCCTCCCTGAAGATATAACTTATGAATAGCTGGTAATCAAAAAACAAGCCACTGAGATGCAAAAAAAATGTAAAAATAAAAAACACAAAATATGTCAATATAATTCTTCCAACAATTATAAATCCTATAGTAATTCCCTTCAGTGAGACTGAATTAGATGAGATTACAGAGAATTTAAAAGAAGAATTTTAAATGTGGTACCAGCATGCGGTTAATATCCACAATGAGCTGTTGATCAGAGAGACCTACAAGTTTGCCAAAAGACGACAGATTTCTGTGGGAGTACTTGATGACCCACAAAAGGTTAGTGGTAATACCCTACTGCTGAAGAAACCATATGCTGTTGGTAAGGAACATGGAGTGACCTGGCTTGAATTTGGAAGAGAGTCAGTCCCCAAACAGTTAGCTCATCTAGTGGCAGAAGGTGCTACATGAGTGGCTGGGGGAGAAAGACTAACATCCATCCAAGCAACTCGTGGTCTAAGCTCCTCAACAAATAACCTGATATGATCCTCTCACAAGTGTAATAGTGGGAGACACAAACCTAGACCTAAATGGCAATGGTACCATAAAATTCTACATTCTAAAAGGCAGACCAAATGGTTGGACCTTCACCAGGCCCTTAGAGGGAACACCTGAGCCACAAGACACTGAAGAGGGTACGATGAAGACTGACCTTAATCTTCTACAGCTTCTCGCTCTCTCCCTTCTCTCTAACTCTTTTATATTAGTTATCTTTTTCTTCCTTTTCTTAGTGGGCACTGACCTGTAACTCCCAATACCAGCATGTAGCTATCATCCGCAATGAGCTTTTGATCAGAGAGACTTACAAGGCTTCCTAAAAGAAAGACAGGTTTCTGTCAGAGTACTTGATGACCCACCATAGGTTAGTGGTAAGACCCTACTGCTGAAGACACCATAGGCAGTTGACACATAAAATGGAATGACGTGGCTGGAAGCTGGAAGAGAGTCAGCGCGTCTAGTGCCAGAAGGTGCTACATGGGCCACTGGGGGAGAATGACCAATATCTGTCCAAGCAACTCATGGTCTAACCTACTTAGCAGCAAATAACCTGTCATGATGCTCACACAAATGCAATAGTGGCACACAGCCATGGTGGGAAACCAACTGCTCTTGATTTGGCTAACTGATCCCCTCAGTGGAACAGGACCCATAGTTGGAGCTGGGAAACAAGTCAGAACCATATCCAAACATGAGCCCACTCTCCATTACCAGGCTAGTACCAATCGTGGGCTACAAGACGGCCTTCACCTATTAAATTCTCTATTAAAAAAAAGGGGGGGGGCTGGAGAGATGGCTTAGCGGTTAAGCACTTGCCTGTGAAGCCTAAGGACCCTGGTTGGAGGCTCGACTCCCCAGGACCCACGTTAGCCAGATGCACAAGGGGGCGCATGCGTCTGGAGTTCATTTGCAGTGGCTGGAGGCCCTGGCGCGCCCATTCTCTCTCCCTTTCTCTATCTGCCTCTTTCTCTCTCTGTCTGTCATTCTCAAATAAATAAATAAAAAATAACAACAACTACAAAAAAAGGGTTATCCCATTTGTCTGGTGCTAACTTTACTCTCCGTTGGACAATCTGCTTCTTGTTTTCAGATAGATGCAGATCCTAAGGAGAGAACAACCCCATCATACCTCAAAAGTGCCCCAGCTGAAACTAAGAATGATTGGCAAAACAAGCAAGGGTACTGTTTTCTTGGTGAACCAGGTACCAGCACAAGGGTGAAGGAGATCAACACAGAGAACAATCAACTCCTACCAAATCAGATATGCAGAGACCCAGAGGCTCCCAATACCTCATCATTGAAGTAGACCAAAAATGGACCCAACATGTCTCAGGGAAATTTTGTGGAAGAGGGGGCTGAAAGAATGTCAGAGCCATTTATTGGGTCATGATATGCAGAGACATTTCTCCTACCCATAACTGTGGGCTAACTCCACAATGCATGACCCATATACCTCAACAAGGAGGGGGCAGGAGGAGGGGGTAGGACATGAATGAGCCTAACTATGGTACCAACTTGACTGTATTCACTGAGTACAAAACTAATTAATAAAAAAATAAATACATTATATATATAAAAAGAAAATACTTGAAGGGATACTTCAGTCTGAAGAGAAGTGGAAAAACACATACATAATACCACAGGAGAGTAACAACAACAACAACAACAAAAAAAAACAGCAAGTATTACAAAATCAAGAATGACATGAATAAATACATTCTTTTCAATGCTAGCTGTTAATATCAATGCTTTCAATGCTCCAACCAAAAGACAGATTTGCAGAATGGATTAAAAGGTAGGGTCCTTCTGTTTGTTGCCTGCAAGAAATGCTCTTCTCCATATAAGGCAGACACTATCTTAGAGTGAAAGAATAGAAAATTGTATTTCAAGAAACTGGGCCTAGGACAAAAGCAGGAGTTTCTGTTCTAATATCTGACAGGATAGACTTTAAATCAACATTAGTTAGAAGAGATAAACAGAGAAGCATCGGGATTAAATGAAGTCAGAGAACACAGGGATCTAATAGAAAACTATGGGACATTCTATCCAAATGCTGAATACACATATTTTTTTCAGCAGCCATGAATATTTCTCTAAAATAGGTCATATTAAGACACAAAGCAAATCTTATCAAATAAAGGAAAACTGAAATAATTCCTTGTACTCTTTCTGATCACAATGAGATTAAATTACAAATCAGCAGCAAGAAACACCACAGACCATACACAAACTCAAAAAAATTGAACCTAGGGGACACAATGAAGGTAGTCCTAAGAGTAAAATTTATAGCTTTAAATGCCCATATAAATAAACTTGAGAGTTCATAAGTAAACAACTTAATGCTTACCTTAGAGAAACAGAAACAAGACAAACCAAAAATCAGTAGATAGACATAATAAATATCAATGAATTAATGAAATCGAAATAGAAACAAAAAACAATACCAAAAATAAATGAAACAAAGAATTGGTTCTTAAAAAGGATAAACAAGATCATTAAATCATTAGAAAAAACTGATCTAATGAAAGAGAGAAGAGACACAAATCAATAAAATTAGACATGAAAAGGGTACCATTACAACAGATAACCATGAAATTCAGAAAATCATAAGGACATACCTTAAGAACCTATACACCACTAAATTTGAAAATCTTAAAATAATGCATGAATTTATAGATATCTAAAACCTACCAAACCAAAGCAAGATATAAAAAATCCCACTAAAAAGATTTATAAGAAGCAATGAGATCAAAGCAGTTACAAAATTTCTCCCAGCTAAAAACAGTTGAAGCCCAGAAGGCTTCACTAGTTAATTCTACCAGGCTTTCAATAAAGGTCTAATATCAATGATGCTCAAACTTTTCTATAAACTAGAAGGGAAAGAACACTAACATACTCCTTTTATGAAGGTAGCATCATCCTGATACTGAAAGCGGACAAAGACCCAACAGAAAAAAAGGAAGGGGAGGACTGCTTACAATACTGTCTTCCAAACACAAAGTGGCCTTGATATTCATGACCTTACAGTGGCTGACACTTCCTATACAAGACCTGCATAATAGGAGGTAAAAATGATGACATCAAAATAAAATAGAGACTAAATTGGGGAGGGGAGTTAGGGTAATGGGAGGGAATTATGATCATATGGTATTGTGGTAGTATGGATAGATGGGCCCCAATATATTCAGCTCTTTATTAGTTTGTAGTTTGCATCTGCAGCCACCTGGCAGAAGGCAGTGTCACTGGGTGGATCTTAAGGTGTGGTGGTGGGTTTGAGATTTCAATCTATAGATATGCAAGTGTGCCTAGCTGGAGTTCCTGAGGTGTGCAGTGCTGTGTGGCTTTTGGCTTGTGCTTTTGTCTCTGTGTTTGGTCCTGTGAAAGCAGGCCAGCTTCTTCTGCCATTATGGAACTTCCCCTGGATCTATAAGCTGTAAAAAATCCCTTCCTCCATAACTATGCCTGGTCTGGAAGTTCATCTCAGAGAACCTGAAGCTGTCTGCTACAGATATTGTCTATAATTATAGAAGTTGTTAATGAAAAGTTGAAAAAATGAAACTCCAATAAGTACTATATATCTGGGTTCATATGTAGCCCTTCATTGAGTAGGGTTTGGGACAGCAGAAAGTGCAGGTCCTACTGCTGTTTGTATCTTCAACACGTATAAGAGAACCTGAATAATTAGGTAATTATTTTAAAGAATAACTTTACTGTTAGTAATAGGTCAATAATAATACCACTTATTAATAAATGAATAACTAACACTTTTCCTTGGCTAGGGTATAACTTAGTTGTAGAGCACCTGACTAGCATGCTCAAAGTCCTGGGTTTGAATTCCATCATAGAAAACATAAATAAAACAAATAAATAAATTCATTCCCTGGTGTGAGAGTTAAAAGATACAGTATTCACTGCTACTATTTAGTATTTCTGTGAAATTTTCATTTGTACACACAGACACGCATGCACCCTACGAAATGTTCTCCTTACATTGTCTCATAAAGTAATGCTCCCTATCTTCTTAGTGGTCCTGTGAAAGATCCCGGATGGAAACAAGAGGCAGGCTTTCCTTGCCTTGAGCTTGCTCAGCAATCATGTTGCAGTCAGGTTCGTATTGCTGGTAAAAATCAGCCAACCAAGAGCAGCTTGTGGGAAAAAGGTTTATTTTGGCTTACAGGCTCAAGGGAAAGCTCCACAATGGCAGGGAAAAACGATGGCATGAGCAGAGGGTGGACATCACTCCCTGGCCCACATAAGGTAGACAACAGGAACAGAAGAGTGTGCCAAACACTGGCATGGGGAAACTGGCTATAACATCCATAAGCCCACCCCCAACGATACACTGCCTCCAGAAGGCTTTAATTTCTAATTGCCATCAGCTGGGGAACCTAGCATCCAGAACACCTAAGTTTGTGGGGGACACCAGAATCAAAACCCACAAATCACCTTCCCATCTCTCCTTCTCTTTAGTAGGAAAGGCTCCAACCAAATAGAAATGTGCACAGTCATCCTAAATCTGGCTAGGAAAGATATACTTTGATATCCTTTTCTTATCTGTACACTGGCATTCCCAAACCTGCTATCTGTGGCTTGATAAAATCTCAGCCAACTCTACAGTCCTGTGATTACAAAAAAGCTTCTGCCAATGGGTTAGCTTGAAAAGAAGTTAGGTGTCAAGTTTACAGTCCCAGGCACAGCCTCAAGGTCAGCACTCAAGAGTGAGACTCCCATCCCCCCCTGTTCCCCAGAGACAATTCCTTATCCAAGCTCAGAGCTCATCAGAGCAAACAAAAAAAGAATACTGACCTGACTGGGAGAAGAAAAAATGCCAAAGCTACGTCATAACAACGTTTAAATAAATGGTATTTAAAAAACAAAATGAAAGGACATACCCCTTTTCACAAAGTAGAATTGAAATAACTTGAAAGCTGATAAGCTAGAATCACAAACATTATAGCTAACAAATTCTAATGTTTACTTCATGACCATTCCATGCATTTTTCATGTTTCCAAAACCCAATACCAGGTTACCAGCTGTGCAGGACACACTTATATTTTTAATTCAGGGGGAAAAAATGGTAATCTTGAAAAGCAGGTTTCTTCTCCAGTCAACTCTTCCCAAACAGTTTGCATTTCTATCAGAGTCTTTCTGGTATGATCATCTCAGGCATCGTCTCCATTGTTTTAATGTAAAGCAGTTGGGCCATCTTCCTTAATATTGCTAATGTGTTTAACAATAGCAGCTTCAGTAACCAGTCTCTGTGCCAGTAATTTTTAAACTTGCTTAAATTATTCCAACTTAAAATCTTAAATCTCTCAGCGCACATCTTTAGCCAAGCACATCAGTCCATTAAAAATTTAACATTGATTAAACTTCCTGTGCTACACAAGACCATTATAAATAGCAAGAATAGATCATGACATCAAAATAAAAGAGACTGATTGAGAGGGGAAGGGGATATGATGGAGAGTGGAGTTTCAAAGGGGAAAGTGCGGGAAGGGAGGGAATTACCATGGGATATTGTTTATAATTATGGAAGTTGTCAATAAAAAAATAAACAAATATAAAAGAAGATCAGGAAAAAAAAACACTCTGGGCATGGGCAGCAGAATGAAGCCAGCCGTTATGCCAGTAGCTCAGTTCCAACTAGGTTTTCTGCATTTCCCCTTTGACAGTTTATAAGCCAAGTCTCCAAATACAATTCTCTCTACATTTTAAGATCTTTAATCTCTTATCAGGACTGTCCAAATACTTGACTTACTGCTCCAGAAGTCATCTTCAGGTGCAAGCACCAAGTTTTCCATGCTTCCAGCACACAAGTTCCAAAAGACCAAAAAAATCCACATAGATTCATTTCAGCCCTCTATCCCACTCTCAGTACCAGTTCTGTAGTAGTCAGCCTTGGTTTGTTGAGATGAACCTCCAGACCAGATCCAGTTACGGAGAAATGGAATTTATTTTAAGCTTACAGATCCAGGGGAAGTTCATAATGGCTGAAGAAGTTGGCCCTCTTTCACAAGACCAATCAGAAAGAGGGAGGGAGGGAGGGAGGGAGAGAGAGAGAGAATGAGAGAGAGAGAGGCCAACTGCCACAACAAGCAAGCAAACACACTTTAGGAACCCCAGGCAAAGCTCAGGCACTATGCATATCTTTAGACTGGAATTTCAAATCCATCCCCATACCTTAGGGCTGGACCCTGGAATCCACCTACAGTGATACCTCCTCCAGCCAGGTGGCTACTGATCTAAATTACAACTTTAATAAAATCTTGAATATATAAAGGGACATTCATTCAAAATAATGTCCAGATTTCCACCAACCACAAGCTGAAAGCTTTATCCAGAATGTACCTCCTTATCTCATCAGGTTCTAAAGCCAATTCCATATTTTAACTATTTATTAGAGCAGTATCTATTTCTCCATAATAAAATTTATATCAATTAGGACATGTCCATGCACACACATGCATGTACGTGTGCACACAATACACATTCTAAGTAATTAGCTTCTATAATTGTGGAAGGCTGATAAATCCAAAATTCTCATGGGGAAAAGGGCAGGCTGAAATCTCAGAGAAGTGTTGCAATCCTTGTTTCGGAAATACTAGTCTTTGTTCTATTAAGGTGCTCAACAGATTCGATGCTTGCTTAAATCATGAAAGGCAAATTTTTTACTCATATATTTTACTGATTTAAATGAGAATCTCATTGAAGAAATCACCTTCTCAGAAAATGCAGAATGCCTGACCAAATATCTGGCTAGCACACTCCCTGGACACTTTTACACATAATCCATGTGCCAAATATCATTGCAATATCAGGTAGAGTTCTATGAGCTATATCAGCAGTAATGGGGAGATAACAACAGACTATTATCTTTGCCTTCTAATAAGAGAATCTAACTCTACTTAGCATAGTATAAGTTATCAATTGAATCTTAGTTATAACAATTTTAACTGGGCTTGAAAGAATGATGTGAAATTCTGCTAGTATGTAGTCCAATCATTTTGTCCTTAGAGCTTCAAGGATGGGTGTCGTACCTCATAAGCAACTGGTTGTAAGATCCAGAGAGAGATGTGTCATATCTCTTAGCTTATGTTTCCTTGGTTTTCAATCAGAAGTGCATTGCAAGGCAAGGCTTCTGTAAGTTTTAAAATGAAAGTAATCAAAGTAGCCTCTCTCCTACTATGTTCATAAACCTTTAAGTGAAACATTAGAAACATATGATACTTTCATATGGATAACAGTGATAATTTACTGGAGTTTATACCCACTTTGCCTTGCTCCTTCCCTAATTTGAAAGAGAAACACATACTTTAGTTCTAATTTTTACCCAATTCACTCATGACACAGCAGAGGCATTCTGACTGGCACTGGCTTTGATCTCATGGGGCAAACCAGTTAGGCCTGAGGCATAAAATGAAATCAAGTGAAATCAAAGTAATATATTTTTTATTATACTTTGTCTCTAATTTTAATTTTTTCTAGATGTAAGCCTCTTACGTTTCCTATGGAGTCAAAATCATCAAAGATCATGTTCACATTTATCAGAAAAGCTCAGTCAGATTTGCCTGGGCTCATCTGAGTCAGCACTGACATTGGCATTGATCTTCTCTTGGCTTAGTCAGCATGCTAGACACCTTGTTACAGTTTTCTCGGGACAGATCCCCTCAGAGAATATGAGCTGGCTGGAGGGTAACTGCAGAAGGAATCTGCCATCCATAGGCACAGTAGGCGTCCAGGAATGCCTTCTATATTCACACATGGCAATTAGGAAATTACTCAAAATATTTCTCATATTTTAAACAGCAGCTCTCTTCATTGATATGTCACTCTCTCCTTATATGCCAGCCTGGCTATGAATCAAAGCTAAGTAATGATCCATCACTGTCAAAGGTAAATTACTACCTAGGAAAACCAGCACCCTGACATTTAAAACATTGAGGAACAGTCATTGAGTGCCCTGTGCAATCCTGAAACTGCAAAAACATCTAGATAAAATTAGCAGCAGCATGGGGAAGGGTCATGTACCAACCATTCCTGAGATCTCAGTGCAAACAAACTTTGCTGAGAAAAGATTCTCTGAGCATACCTGCATGTCCATAATGGAAGTACATATGTTATTCTGTTTGATTCTTGTAACAAGCTTTATGTTCTGATCATGTGTACTTTATAGTATAGAAAAATAAACCTAAGCAAATGTAATACTGTGCTCAGAGGCTCACTGCTACTGAAAGAGGAGCTGAGACTTAAAAGCAAGATCTGTCTAATGTTAAAGTTTAGGTCATCTTCACTGTGAAAACTGCTTAAGATACTGGAAGCATTTGGGGAGAGGATAGTACCATGTAGCACTGAGGTATGTAGTAGCTTGGATATGAATACAAGATCTGGTATATAAAACCACATAAAACCTTTTATGCATCAATTTACACCATAATACAATGGAGTGGTATTATTCCCACAAAACGTTATTATAGGGATTAAATGAATTATTTTTCCCATAAAGTCAAAGCATGTAAAACATAGTAAACATATGATAATCCAGCACTCCAATTTCTGAAAACAGTAGTGTCAACATATACCAGTCTTTTTGTCCATTTCTCAGTAAGGTTGTATAGCAAAGGTATTCTAGAAATAAATAATGGCTTAGCCCTGAGATGTAGAAAAAAATATGTTATGATCACCAGCAACAACAGAAGCTGAAACCAAATAGTAAATAGCTTTATTACCCTTTCATTATTATGGTACTACCTACCTTCCTCCTAGCTATGCTTCTTGGGAATCTTGTTCCCTAAGCATTGTCACTTGTGACCTTTAACTCAGGGAAATTACATGAGGTATTATGCTGGTGATTTAAAATATCACTAAAATAAGACAATTTTTAAGAGGAATTTTATTGAGACAAATATATTTGTAGTATTAAGATACTGAGAACTACAATGTCACTCCTAAGTTAGAATCCAGGCTCTGCATGCTGTATCAACATTGAAAAAAAAATGTCCCTTTCCCTTTCCCTTTTTTTCTGTTTTTTCTTTTGAGTCAAGGTTTCACTTTAGCCCACACTGACCTGGACCTCACTCCATAACCCCAGGGCCATCTACCTACCTCTGCCTCCCCAGTTCTGGGACTAAAGGCATACCCCAACAGACCTGTCTTATTTTCTATAAATCAAAGCTTCTTTTATTGAAGATGGATGATAATAACAGCATCCCAAAGATTGTTAAAAGTTGGTACATACAGGAAACAAATAGCTTAACCTATTGTTGGCAGATAGTACACATATTTTAGTTCTTGTTGGAATGGTAGCAGCTACGTCACTAAATCCAAGAGTATTTAAGAATAGTGGGGTGGTCGTTTGCCCAAATCACACCATACTGGTGTTGACCATCTATAAGATAGGCCCTGGTCAAATATGGGGACCTTGGCATCTACTTAGGAAAACACTAGGAACAATCAACCTTCCAGAAGCAAGAAAAAAAGTCCCACTTTCTCAGAGGAACAGGCATAAAATTTCATTAATTGTTCTTTGTGGTGTCATGTATAGATAACACAAAATATACAGTGTTAAACTGGTATTTCAATAAACATTTATTTATTGAGAAACAAATCACTATATGGATAATGTTCAGGCACAAGAGTCAGTGTTTAGGAAAACAATGAACAAGGTTGGCATGGTCTCTGACCTGATGAAGATATGTTGTATTGAGAGATAAAGAACAGAATAAAAGTAGATAAAGCAACAAAATCATTAGTTTGCCATAAATAGTGTGAGGAAACAAACAGGAAAGAAAGACACAAACAAGGTAAGTAACAATGGTAGGTGTACCCACTCAGTATAGTAAGGCCTGCTTCTCTGAAAAGTTTCCATTTCAACTGAGACCTGAAGGACAAGAGGTAGATTATGTGGCCCACTTAAGGGAAGAAAGAGCATTCATTGTTCTGCTAAGGCAGGAGAGAGCTGAGTATTCAAGGTTCAAAGAAACTAGACTACTAAACGCAGAAAAAGATGGTCCCAAATGAGGCCACAGGAGGACAGAGGGGGCAAAGTAGGCAGAATCTTGAAGAATATGACACATATTTCAACCTAAGGTCAGTGAGGAAGGTACTGCAAGGTCTAGCAAGAACACTGCTGCGCCTCAATGTACCTTTTCTGATTCTCCTTTTTACACAAAGGGAAGAATGGCCTTATATGCTGCCAACATGGACTGAGGAGGCCAGATTGGGTTGTGGTAATGGAGAAAGAGGACACTGTGCATATCATGAGGAGTTGACAACAGGGATGGAGACATTAGGAGGCACAGCTATGTTAAAATAGGTGATCAAATTTGATGATTGCCTGTTAAAGTATGAAAAAGAGCAAGAAAATAAGTTACTAGAGATGCTGGCTTGACAGGCCGTGCAGCCAGGCAGGGGACAGATATGTTAGGTAGGTAGCAAAGCTGACCAAAGGCTTTGGATTACTGTACACTTTGGACAAAGAACAAGAGGAAGGAATGGGATACAGTTCAGTTGTTGGATTCCTTCTTTCCTTTTTTACTCTTCCCCACTGGCTTTTGACAATGGCCTTGATGTTGATGTCATGCTGATGGCATAGAAGAATGCTCAATTCAGTACAGGCACTGACAGAAGAGCTCAGCTTTCCCTCAGGAGTCATCATGTACGTATGGAAGCTGGGTCTTTGGAGGCAGTGTGGATAGTCCAGTCCACAATCCCTGCCTTAGCCTCCAACATCTGGAAGCAACACACATTTGCTGTTCATCATCTCCACTTCAGCAGTCCCATATTAACCACATTCTGAGCTTCTGATATAATTAAAGCAGTATAACGGACTGCCTCAAGAAAAAGACAATTAAAATGTTTTTTTTTTTTTCTGTCCTTGACATTCACGTTCAGTTAATATATGTATTTAAATAGTGCTCTTGGGAGTTGTATTTTTCAAATCAATCCTATCTTCTAGGTCCCCCAGAAATTGGGGTTGAGTAGAAAAGAATCCTTGGGTTCCTTTCTGTCTTGACACTTCCCTATGATAATAATGGAGGAACATCAATTCCTGAGCTATTTGAGTATCAGAGAAGAACACACTCCCTGAGGGTGTGGTGAATCAAATTAAGTGGTGTAAGTTCTGCGGTAGCTTACCATCCGTCAAGCTAGGTTGCCTCCGCAAAGCAGCCATAATGAACAATTTGTTCTAAAACGAGCTTTGGAAAATCTGCCAACTCAAAAAGCTCAGGTGCTGACTGAGCCCTCCCACACACCTCTGTTGATGACCCACAGGCACAAAGTCTGAGCAGCCTGCTCATAGTTTTTTATTGCTATGAAAAATAACTAAGGTAGAAGGAAGAATTATTTGTTCCCAGTAATTAGGAGATTCTATTCATCTTATATTACTGACAACGAACCTGGAAACCTAAAGCCTGTCCACCAAGATTCAAAATCCCCTATGACCATAGCTGCTTTCTTCATTCATGTGAAATTGAACAGTAACACGAAACAATAGGAAGGCCCTCTTTAATGAGACACTGAAAGAATAATTACAGTTGTATTGTGCTTGTTTGTAGACTTGTTAAAGTTTGCATTTAGGGGATCTCCCAAGTTTCATTTTTTATTTTTTATTTTTACTGTTTTTTGTGTTTGTTTTGTGGTAGGGTATTGCTCTAGCCCAGGCTGACCTGGAATTTACTATATAGTCTCAGGGTGCCTTTAAAAGAGATCCTCTTACCTCTGCCTCTGAGTGCTGGGATTAAAGGTGTGCACCACCACACTAGGCCCAAGTTTCATTTTTTTTTTTTTTTTGGTTTTTCGAGGTAGGGTTTCACTCTAGCCCAGGCTGACCTGGAATTCACTATGGAGTCTCAGGGTGGCCTCAAACTCATGGCCATCCTCCTACCTCTGCCTCCCGAGTGCTGGGATTAAAGGCGTGCGCCACCACGCCCGGCTCAAGTTTCATTTTTTTTAAAAAATTTATTTATTTACTTGGAGAGAGAGAGAGAGAGAGAGAAACAATATAAGAATGGGCAAACCAGGCTCTTCCCACTTTGTGCATCTGGCTTCATGTGGGTACTGGGGAATCAAACCCAGGCTTGCACGTCACTAAGCCATCTCTCCAGGCCCCAAATCTGTAAGTCAGAATCTTTGTCCAGACAAAGAGTTAAGCAGGTACTTTAAAAATTTTGCATGCTGGGCCTAGTGACATAGGTCTGTAATCCTGGCTACTCAGTAGGCTGAGGTAGGAGGATCACAAGTTCTGGAACTGTCAGGGCAACTTAACAAGACCCAATGTTAAGCAAACACAAAGGTCAAATTACTGAATTCTTTTCTGCTGGGCCTCCTTCTGACAACTGATTTGAATTACAAGGCCATGTTCTAAGAGATTTTCAATGTGTTCACAACTCACTACCATGAAGGCAAAGTAAGAAGAAAGTCTGTTGCACTAACAACATAAAATTAGCAAGAGAATGTAGGTATCATGTGATGACATGGTTTTGCCCTTTATGAATTCATCAATTATGGTACCTAAGAGAAAGTAGACTTAATTTGTATCTCTTAAAGGCAAAATGAAAAACAATGCATGGAAAACAATGAAAGGCATATTTTAACCTTACACTGGGAGGAATACAATCTGAATTACACCAAAAGGTAAACACTGTCATGGGAAGAAGTACAGATCCCAGTAGGTGCATCTGAGCCATAGCTCCCCAACAGCTCCTGGGAATGACAGAGAAGATTCCTTGATCTCCTACCATGCAATGCTTCAGCTATTTCATTCTATGAACACAAAGCATATGCCATGGCTTGTCTGTTTTAGATAGAGAGTGTGACCTTCATAATGTAGGTCCTAACTGCTTAAGGGGCACATAGTGATATATTTGATGGAATGAGTCAACAGTACATACTTTGGTTTGAAGTCACAAATGTATTAACTAGGATGATAAAAGTGTGTACAAATAAGAAAAAAAGTATATTGCTAAGAATAATCCAACCACACATTCTTGTGATTAACTGCTTGTGGGGGTGGAGGTGTTAAAAAGGAATAGGAAGATACAAATTTAAGGCACAAAACAGTATAAGAATGTTCATTTTCAGACATAGGACAGAACTATATTTATACAGAAAAAAATCAACTCTGATTTTGAAATCAAAAAGTTAGTGTGAAAATAGGTGTATGAATGTGCAGATATGCATCATAAGGGGAACATTGGTCTTCAGTTCACTAGGGAGCTTAGTATGGAGGTGTTATGATTCATTTCAAGTAGAGGAAGAGGGAGGAGGAGGAAGCCAGGGCTCAGCTGGGACAGAAAAGGAAGCAGAACCCTTGTGGCAGTGTTTGAGCACAGGCTTAGACAACAGAGAAATGTGCTTGAATTGTGTCTCTGGCACTTATTATATGTGTCAAATTTGTCAATAATACCAGTCAGGATTGATCATGTGCTTGCTCTATGCCAGTTAAGAGAAAAAGAGAGATAGAGAGAGAGAGAAATAACATCAGCTTTACTGCTCATCCCTAACGAAACATGGCACATGGAATGCAGTGTGTGTGACCTCTGGAAATCTAAATTCTAAAGGAGTCACAAAGTTCATTTGCATATGGCATATCTTTCATTGATGTATAAGGTTCTCTCACACACTTCACATCTGAGAACCTGTCTTGACTTTCTCTTTGACATCTATTCAACATTGTAAACCATGTGCGGAGAGCTAAATCATCAGGCAGTCATCAGTGCTTATACTGGAAAGAATGGGATATTGGAGTGAAATGTTCAACAGCAGACCAAAACAAAAGCCAGCCAAGCAGAACACTAGAATATTATAAAAAATCAAATTACAGCATATAAAATTTTGACCAAAATATTATTGGAAAATCCAATCAAAAAATCTATGCATATAAATAGTTACAAGGCAGTAGTATTAATGAAATAATTGAAGCAATGAGATAATGGGATTGAGAAGAATTTTAATTTCAGGTATCTATTGCTTTAACTGTTTTTCAATATTGCACATTTTTAAAGACTCCTGCTTTGCATTTAAATTCAATGAAGATGTATGGCAAGTAAGGGCCTTAAGAGTACTTACTATTGAGTTTAATGATTTCCACTACAGTAAACAAGTGAAATGTCAGGTGTTAAGTGTGGTCAAAGAGCTAATAAAAACTCACTGCATAGGGTGGGGTTTTATTTATTTTTTTGTGGTCATTTTTAAGTCCCCTAAACCACATGGCCTATCGTTGGTTACAAAAGGAATGGAATTTACTTTTGGCCTTTGCTCATCCTCTGGCCCATAGGACAAGCTTGAACACTATTCATTACTCAGTGATAGCCTCCCCTATTAGTATAACTTGACCACTGAAATTGTGTATACAGCCTTACATTTTAAAACCAATCAAGCCATCTGGATTTAACAAACACTACTTTATTTACAGAATCAACTAAGAAATTTTACTAGAGACACTCTGAAAGAACCTATTAATATATCTCTGGTTCTCATTAAGTTCCTCAATGGCATATGCTTAGTTGCAACTCCATGTCTCCACTTAGCCTCTCTCCACTTAGAAGTCTAAATGTCAACTTAACCTGCAGATACCCTCAGTGGAACTCCCAATCTGCACCTCCACAAGCACACGCACTCCCACTTTCAGAGAAAGGCCTATTTATTCTTGAAGGCTGCCAGACCAAATGTCTGCCCTCATTATTGATTGACTTTCTCTGGCCAGAATCCTCAGTAACTCTCATTCCTGTTTCTCATTCTTCCCAAGTGTACATTTATTTGATACAATCCTATTGGCTTATCCAAGGTGGACACATTATTTCAGCATTCTTTCTGCCTAGAATATTCAGACTGGATGTAAGTAACATAGGAGCAAAGGTCCTGGTTAAATCTAATCACAGATGCATCCCAGCAGCCTAGAACAGAACCTCTTTTACAGAGCGACCTTGATAACTATCACTGAATAAGGATTTCTGTTTAGTTTCACTATGTTAATAAGGATTGAACAGGATAGCTAGTTTTTCTCTTCTGCCAAGTAACTGCTTCAGAACTCCATCAAGAAAAAAAGATCAGATGACTGCAATACCAAAACCAAATAATACTCAGTATGTATGTAGTATGGATTCTTTTTTTTTTTTTCTTTTGCGGTAGGTTCCCAATCTAGCCCAGGCTGATCCAGAATGCACTCTGTAATTCAGAAGGGCTTCAAACTTATGAGGATCCTCCTAACTTAACTTCCCAAGTTTTGTGATTAAAGGCGTGCAGTGTAGGTTCATAGTTTCTTGGACAAGTCTGAAAAAACATCCTATAGGTAAGCCAGAGTGTCTCAGAGTTAGTTATATTTGTGTTTTTTTCCTTGAATTTTCATGTATATCTAAGTGACAGTATCTGTTTGTTTCTAATATTGCTTTTTGTTTTCCTCACAGGAACAGAATTCTGACTGTGCAATTATATACTATTAAGAGCATATAAAGGGGAATTTATAATCTAGAAGATATGATTAATATCCCATAGCTAAGGCATTAATTTATTACTTATATGACATAATAAAATAATGGATAATTAAATAACCTTGAATATACTTTTTGAATTTCATTGGCAGCTCAGAGAGAGCAAGAGTATTGGATGCTGGCTCTCAGAAGCACACAGTCGTGGGAAGTTAGGTAACAATGAATCCCAGAGAGCACTGGGTTTAGCCCACATATGAAGATATAAAGTTGGTTAATGAAGATTCCACAATCTTTGGATTGCTACCTTTGTCCTAGCAATGAGATATGAAGAATAGCAATCACTGAATTCTGATTCTTACATATTCCTTCTCTCATAAAAGAAAATTACCTTCATATTCCAGTGACATTTATTAGCCTCTAACAACTCCACTAGAAACTCTGGTGACCTTTTCTTAGTTTTGTTTTGTTTTTGTTGTTGTTTTTTTGAGGTAGGGTTCCACTCTGGCCCAGACTGACCTGGAAATCACTCTGTAGTCTCAGGGTGGCCTCACACTCACAGCAATCTTACCTCTACCATGTTCAGCTGTTTATTTTATTTTTTGAGGTAGGGTCTCTCTCTAGCTCAGGTTAACAAGGGAATCATTATGGAGTAGGGTAGCCATGAACTCACAGTGATCTTCCTACCTCTGCCTCCTGAGTGATGAGATTACAATGGTGTAACACCACCATGCCCAGCTTCTACTGACTTTTATTAGCCCCTAACAATCTACTAGATGTCCCAGTTACTTTTATTAGCCTTTAACAATCTACTAGAAATTCCAGTGACTCTAGCTTGAGGCAAAGCTTCCACACCACACAAGGGCTGGCATGGGTTTTCTCCAAGCTGCTATGAGCTCACACAGTCAAAATATGTACCAATTTAGTAATGAACATGATCCTATGAACTACACTCATATTTCTTTTTTTTTTTTTCTATTTCTCTGGGCCTTTTTTTAAATTATTTTTTTTTCTTTATTAGTTAGTTTTGTATTCAGTAAATACAGTCAGTTTGGTACCATTATTAGGCTCATCCGTGACCTACCCCCTCCCCTTGTCCCCTCTTTGTTGAGGTATATGGGTCATGCATTGTGGAGTTAGCCCACAGTTATGGGTAAGCTAAATGTCTCTGCATATCATGACCCAACATGTGACTCTGACATTCTTTCCGTCCCCTCTTCCGCAAAATTTCCCTGAGCCATTTTGGGTTCATTTTTGGTCTGCTTCAGTGATGAGGTGTTGGGGGCCTCTGAGGCTCTGGCTCTCTGATTTGGTAGTCTGAGCATCAAAAACACACTGTCTTTAAGTCTGAAAAAATCATACTCTGTAAAGGCTTGTCCCTTATTTCACTTAGAAAATTTTCTGCAATTTTCTTCTATAATGCTTAGCTTGAAATGGAATTTAAATAAACTCAATAGCTAAGAGAAAAGAGCTGCAGTGCAATTCAGCCAACAGAGCCTGAAATCCCTCGTGATCCAATTAAAAGCAAGTTAAAGATGTTACACTTAACTTTGTACCCTCAGATACCTCACACTTGATCAAAAAGCATAGAATGTTTAATGTTATTAACACATTTCAGTACGACCAGTTTTAAATCTGATATTCAAAAGCATTTAAACTGAAATTCAAATTAAGGCTGAGAACACAGGACAGATTTCCATGTTCTGAAAAAGATCTGCTCCTATAAGGAAAACACTAACTAATGCTTTAAATTGGGTTATCTGGCATAAGTAACTTTAGCCCCAAGTCAGGGAGGACTGGGACATCATGAGGTATTAGTGAGAACACATTATGAAAAATAATTCCTTGCATGCATTCATTATGAAGAGTAGCATGTACTGTATGATCACAGTATAGATCGCAGTTTTTTATATGCTATGTTCACATATGAAGAACTTTTGATACTGTGTTAAAGGTTATTTAGTCCCAGCTTTGTAAACACTAAAGTTGGTCTATTAACAGTTGAGATAAAGCCACTGCCAACTTTCTCATGAGGATGTATAAAGCACGTTCTCACACATGAAGAATTTAAAACTTTTATTTTTTTATTCAAGAATTTAATATATGGACATATTGCAAATTGGTCAAAACTTTTTTAAAAAGAAAAACCCTTTTTTTGTGTTGAATAGTTTAGAGTTTTATGTAATTTTATCAGAGATATTTCATGCATTGGCTTAAACTATGTTAATATCAAATGGCAATGACAAGGAATAGCATTGAAAAATGCATGAATTCATTTATAAATCCACCACATGAAATGAAATTATTTATTAAAATAATTTGTCCCATCTGTTTTTACTACTTTTATCAGCTCCCTAGCATAATGTTCAAAATCCTTTTAAATACTAATTTTTATTCATCAAAAAATCCTACTCATTGATTAGCTTCATATGCAAATGACTAGTATTAAGAATAAAAATGAAACCAGAAATTAAACAAAAGTGGTAATTACTAATGTCTGTTGTGATCACCCACAAACATTCAAGACACTGTAGATTTACATCACTGATATAAGCTTTTCTGTGTATCCAGATATAATGATAGTATTAGCTAATGGGTGTAGGGCAAAACCCACAGATTAAAACTGTAGTATTATGTTTGGAGTCACAGGACTCTCATCTAGAAGAAGTTGTGATGTACACTATTTTTTCCTTTCCATGTTGCTTAGTAAACATAACTGTCTTTGATTGGATGTCAAAATATTCTGCATGTATCACCATTAAAATTCTCTCTGTACATACAAATTCAAGAATAAAATCGTTGGACTGGAGTGGTGGCTTAGAGGTTAAGGCATTTGCCTGCAAAGCCTAAGGATCCATGTTCAATCTCTCTCCAGATCCCATGTAAGCCAGATGCACAAAGGTGAGGCAAGTGCAAGGTCATTCATGCCCACTAGGTGGTGCAGGTGCAAGCATCTGGAGTTTGATTACAATGGCTAAGACCCTGGCACACCAATTCTCTTTCTCTCCTCTTGTCTCCTTCTTCTAAAATAAAAAATAAAAATAAAAAAATAAAAAAAATATTTGGCATAAAAAATAACATCACTAACAGAGGCATCTTTACTGAGCAGGCAGCAGCAGTAGTACCCCATGGTGAACAAAACAAAAGCTGGCATACAGGCTGTAGCATAGACCAAGCTATGCAGGTGAATGATCTGTAATGGATGAGAAAGAGTGAAAGGAAGTCAAAGGAGAGTATAAAGCATTCCAAGTAATAATCAATGTGCACACTGGGATTAATTATTGTAGAAAATGAATAGGAAATCCTTAAACTAATCAAAACCGAGGGAAGGCCACATTCCAAGGTTTGAATTCATTAAAAATAGCCCTAAAATAATTTCAAAATAAAATGAAATGAATTATGACATCAGATCAATGCTTTGAAAGCACAAAGAAAATCACCTATGACATCACCAGGAGTATCCTCTTTAAGTGTGCTAATCAGATAACATGAAAAACCCATAAGAGAAGGGGGTACCTCTAGAGGACTTACAGAACATTCAAAAAATGCCCTACAGGAATGACCAGAGGAGGAGTGAGGTGCAAATATTGGGGAGAGGTACCTCGTTCCTACAGGAAGGAGGGAAAGAGGAGAGCAACAGAATGGAAATCCATATCAATGCAAGAATAAGAGATCAAAGTATCACAACCCCATGTCCAGAGCCCAGGTCATGAAGCTGAAGGGAAATGCAAAGATGCATGGTCTTTTGCCTCTTCTGCCAGCTTGAACTTTCAAGGGAAAAAGACACAGGGAAAAGCTGTTGTAGACAGAGTTACCTTGATTTTGAAAAGAGCCTGAGTGTCACTAGAGACTAATCTGAACAGTTCCTGGCAGACGTGGGGGTGGGGAGGTTGTTAAAGAAGAAACTCTTAGAAACAAAAGAAAAGTTTCTGTTATGTGGCACTGAGAATGGACAGTGAGTGCTCTGAGTCTGGGACATAAGGTCCAGGGCCAAAACCACAGAGGAGTCATTCTCTACATCACAGATGACAGAGATCCTCTTTCTCCTTATTAGCATCCTACAAAATACTATTAAGTACTACCTTGAGAAAATATGAGATAAAGAAAAGATCAGAAGTCTGCCAAACTTGTGAGTGAGAAAAAAAAAAAAAAAACGTTGTAAGCATGTCATAGGACAACATCATAGCTAGAGAAACCCAGAGGGACAGTGGTCCATGCAACTAACAGCACCCCCAGGACTGGAAGGCACGGGACAAGACTGGCATTTTGCCTAGTCCAGTATGTATATGAAAGTCCATGGGTCAACTCATGACTCTGTAACTTTATTTCGAGAGTAAGACCTTTGTAGCAGTTACTTGGAGGCAGTTAAAAAGCAATCCCAAAATCAGTGGGCCTAGCAGCCCTGAGGCAGACACAATAGTCACTCCAACCTCCCACATCACTGTTTTAAATACAAACCAGGACATTGAGATTTTTCAGTGTCCAATATGCCATATGATGTACAAATGACAAGATAACTGCCCTCAAAGAACTTGTAATATGGAGACTGAATTACTTATTTCAGGACAAGCATTAGCAGACAGTCTTGAAACAGGAATTAAAAATGTTGATGCAACAATCTGTTAGCAAGTGCCCCCCAGGACTCATAGTAGAATGAAGTCCCACCTCTTCACATATTAAATGGCTTGCAAACTCCTCACAGACACACATAATAGAAACAAGGATGGGCCACTTCTGTCATAAATTGCCAACAGTGCATATCTCTACCACCTCCCCTACAACTTTTTATTGCAGACTATGCCCAAACAAGAAATCTGGATCTTGTCCAATACCTCCAAAACCTTTGTTAAAAAATAATGCAAAATAGTCAGAAGGTTTAGGGGATGATTTTTTTTGGGGGGGGAAATGCACAAATTTTCTTTTCTTTTTTTCTTTTTTTTTTGGTTTTTCGAGGTAGGGTCTCACTCTAGCTCAGGCTGACCTGGAATTCACTCTGTAGTCTCAGGGTGGCCTCGAACTCAGCGATCCTCCTACCTCTGCCTCCCGAGTGCTGGGATTAAAGGCGTGCGCCACCACGCCCGGCTGAATGCACAAATTTTCTTTCCTTCCTGTGGTAGTTAGAATGTGGCCTCACATAGGGTTGTGGGTTTGAAAACTTAATACCCATGGGGGGTGCTATTTGGGAAGGTTGTGGAACCTTTAGGAGTAGGAGGTTTTCTGGAGGAAGTGTACTAAGAAAGGAGGTAGGGAGCTTTGAAGCCTTACTGAAGGTCTCATGAGCTATTCTCATTCATATTCTGTGTCCCCCTACATCTTTCTTGCCAATGTGACACTCCTGCTCCTGCCATGCCTTCCCTATCTTGATGGAATCTACTCTCAGAAACTGAGTCAAATTAGTCATTTTTCCCTTCCATAAGCTGCGTCTGGTTGGGTATTTTTACCCCCAGCAACAAAAGTATAACTGATATACACCCTGTTATCCTCCACACACTTGTTTGGACAGGTGGGGCTTAGTCAAAGCAGTTATGAGCAATTCCTTGGAGGAATTATAGGAAGGGCCAGAGGCACAAAACTATAGAAACATGATAAGGCTGAAGACTTTGAAGGTGAAGTTCATGCTTACTACATGAGGAAGTACAGAGAAGCCAGTGCAGATCCAGCATGGCCAAGGAAGTCGTGAAGAGAGGCTTTAGATGGCAGAGGTAGCTGTTCTCAAATCACTTTCTGAAGCTACACTGACTGTTGTGTGGAAATGGTGGCCAAATCAAGGCAGGCTGCAGAGAACACGGACACGCAGCATTCCTAGACTCATACTCCATCTCACTACCAGGGTCCGCACAATCTGATTGCCATCAACAGCACAAGTCTGTCTTCGACATTATGGCCCTTCTTCTTTTTTATTATTAAGAACATACTTTGTATGGATACATCATGTTAGTACCATCTTTTCCCTCCTCCCTGCCCCCATTACACAGGGAGTCTACATCAGTGGGGCTGCTGGTATTCCCCATGAGGTTGTGGCTTATGCACTGTGGGAGCTATAGTCAGTTATTGGGGGGAGGCAATGCCTCTTATTTAACAATTTTGTCAATGGGTAGAGAGCATAAAAATCAGCAAACTAGATCCAAAACTAAATGAATAGAAAGAGTTTTACTTTCTCCTGAAATTTCCCTCCTGTTCTCCCAAATGCTAAAACTCCAGATTAAGTACCTGGCCAGATCCCTCTTGCAAAGACACTCACTGAATCCCCATTTCTTCCTTGCAGCGGAACGACCCACAGTTCACCTGATTTACATCAGGAATGACTTGACACTGAAAGCTATCAATCTGTTCATCTAAGGAGCCCCCACCCTTTTTATACAATCTGGTGGGTCTCCATTCCACCACTGTAAAGTTGTTCTATTCACTTAATCTTTACATAAACATCATGAGCAAGGGTAATTAAACTCAGCTACTATGCCATCCCAGTGGCCACTATAAAAGAAGGATTACTCCTTGCTCACATAAGTGCTATCAAGTCAATGGAGTCTCCCCACCCAAGTCTCAGAGACCCATAATTGAACACCTTGGGATGTCACCGTTGCTGCAGGCTGCTGGTGCAGGGAAGGTTGCAGTATCATGCTGCTACCTAACTATCACTGCCCAGGAGTAATGTAATGCCATCCTAGACAATGGCCAAAATGGATCCTACAGCTTTACCCTAAGTACAGGAGAAGCCACTAAGAAGACAAACCCTTGTCCTAGATCAATGACTGACTTCAGAATAGTCAAAATTAGCACAGATATTATATCTGGAAGGGGTACTGTCTCATTTTCACAGTCTACTTCTCAATAGTTGTTAAGCAATTAGGAATACTCTGTTCAATGTTTACTAAGTAGCTAAATAAACTGAAAATCATTAAAAATAAACAAAATGCCAATCAAGAACAATTTTTACTCTCGCCTTACATATTTGAAGGTCAGAAAGCAGTTGAAGTCAAGACATAACTGTGGAGTGGAAAGTTTTAAGTAGAATAAAGTGGGGAAAATTCCAATTGATCATATACTTATGAACATGTTGCATGAAACTGCTTTTGAAATTATACATTCAATAACACACATGACAGAGTTATGATATTGCCAGTTCTGACTCCATATGGTGGGTTCTCATTTAATGTCTCCAAATAAATGGTGTCTCTTTACTGTCCTGGGTTTTTCTAGCTTCCAGTATTGGGTGTTCTCGACTCACTTAGTTACATGGCGAACTGTCAGGTGTCCTTCACACCACTCTTAGAGCTGTGGGAGTTTTTGAGCTATAAAGGAAATCCTTTCAGCATAAAGAAAAAAGGACATTTAAGATGCATCTTTTAATTTTGGGTGAGTGCCAGTTAAATGTGGCATGGTTGGGGAAATGTGTGACTGTACATTTACACATGGTGAATGCTAGTATTCTTGATTACAAAAATCTCTATCTAGGAATTTATCGTCTAGCATAAATCTGAATTCCTTCATTCTTTTTTTTTTTTTTTTTTTTTTTTTGAGGGAAAACCTCACTCTCTAGTCTCCAGGCTGACCTGGAATTCACTATATAGTCTCAGAGTGGCCTCAAACTCACAGCAATCCTCCTACCTTTGCCTCCTGAGTGCTGGGATTAAAGGCGTGCACTACCACACCCGCCTTCATTTTAAAATTATTTTCTCAGGTTTCCTTAGGGTTTCTCACTTTACCTTGTAGTATTCCAAGATGACCTCTTCTGTTCAGTTTCCAAATACTACACCCCCTTTCATTCTCCCACTGTGGTGGTGTGGTGTGTGTGCTCCCCCCCAAATTATTCAGTTTATTAAATCTTGTAATTTGGATCTCCAGCCACCTGGCTGGAAAAGGTATCACTGGGGGTAGACCTGGAATTCTAGTCTAAAGATATGCAAAGTGCCTGAGCTCTGCCTGGAATTCCTAAAATGTGCTTGCTTACTTTTGGTGGTAGTTGCTTTTCTCTTTCTCTGTGCATGGACCTGTGAAAGTGGGACCAATTTCTGCCATTACAGAACTTCTGCTGGACCTATAAGTTTCAAATAAATTCTCTTGCTCCCATAAAGTATATCTGGTCTGTAGGTTCATCCCAGCAAAGTGAGGCTGTCTGCTACACACACACTGTCAACTAAAGTTGGTATCTTCCCTGTATTGAGGTCATCAGATTGCTAGTTTGTTTCCAAATCCTCTTTCATTCCCACACACTGCCAATAGATTATTCATTTGTTGGAAGTTCTGTCATCAACTCTCAGGGTATCATGGTTATAGTTGGGACATAACAAATTCTACACCTGACAACTTGAATATTATTTTCACTTTCTATTTATACATCAGGTCAAGCTGATAAGGTCATAATTCTGGTTTATGGTATTATGTCACTCTCACTCCATGCCACTTAACACGCATAGAAATACTAGTAGTGAGTTCCTTCCTTCCCAGTATATTTATGCACAATCTCAAATTCTTTCATACATTCTACTTACAAATGTCAACATCAGGGGCTGGAGGGATGGGTTAGTGGTTAAGGTGCTTGCCTGCAAAGCCAAAGGACCCACATTCAATTCCCTAGGACCCATGTTAGCCAGATGCACAAGGGGGTACACGTGTCTGGAGTTCGTTTGCACCTGCTGGAGACCCTGGTATGCCCATTCTTTGTCTCCCTCTCTCTCTCCCTCTTTCTCTGTCAAATAAATAAATAAATAAATATAAAAAACAAATGTCCACATCAGGAAAAGAAGCAAATATGTCATGGAAATATGGATTATGTATTCATCTTAGCAACTGGTTAGTTTTGTGCCTTTATGTATTCATTTGACCTCTTACATGCTTCCACAAATTCTTCAATTTACGGATTCTGAACAAAGAGCATTTTCCCCCTTTATTTAGCAAGAGTCTTTTACAGGGATAAAGACTACATGCTTTGTGGCATTTTCCCTCAGAATGATCACTTATTTCTCCCATTCCCATCATACCAAGTCTCAAATTCCACTAACCTGCTCATCTAGCTGCTTGCTGGACATTTTTTCCATTGAGATGCAAAACCTATTACTTTCCTCAAAGCTTTTCTAAACAGTGCCTTTTCTAACTTGTTCTTACTCTGCCATTCATCCCAGGTTTTAGCTTCTTACTAATTCTCTCCCCTTTTCCCGCTTACTCACCTCTCAGGAATCATCACAGGAATCTGTTGCTTTTTCCGGTCTCATGTCCCCCTTAATCCCCTTTCAGTATATGCTCTTGATGATACCCACACTCTGCACAAACAGCTTCCTCCACCAGGGATTCTCCCACTTATGAGGATAATAAGAATTGCATGAGAAGCTCCTTTCATCTGCATATACAAATCTCAGGTCTTTTGTCTTTGTATACTATCCTTATTCTTATATTACATTATTAGTTCTTACCTAACTAGAAATTGCACGCAAGCACTCTATCTTAAGATCTGTCTTACTTTCACATGACTCTTATTTCTTAACTACTTAAAATAGAGCCTAAGCAGATTCAACAGCTTTACGTGTACAGCACTGCATCACAAAGTTTTATTTATACAGTTGGCATGAAAGTATAGTAAGGCATCAACCCATCTCACTGTACTGGTAGCTTCCTCTTTAGCAGTTCAGTAAGACTTTAAATACCCAGTAAGCACCACATTATACAATAGCCACAAGGCAAAAGATGTCTCTACTCATACAACTTAGTTTAGTTCATAAAGAAAAAAAAAATCCCTAGAGAGAAGTGGCCTGCTGCATCACAGTACGAGTGCTGGATCCTGCATTATTAACCACCTTCACTACTGAAAAGACAAAGAGTGACAGACGCTAACAAGAAAAAGATGTAAAACACCAGAATGTGCTACAACAAAATCTGGATGGTTTTACTCAATTTCTTTTGATGTTAGTTTACTTAAGGTTCATTGGAAAAGTTAAGTTAGTATAGTAAATGATACTTTTTTTTTGTGCTTTTATACATGTTGGCTTGAAAGGTATTGTAATTAATTTTGATTATAAAAAAGTTAACTTAGTGTTTTCTGAGATAAATGATTGTAAGCTTAATGCAATGCCCTCCACTTGTAGGGATATGGATTAATTTTGCCTAATTACCATTTTTGTGAGACACTGTTTGAGGCAAGTGTTATGGTTCCAAATTTAAAGATGAGGAAAATGAGATTCAGAGAAGCTAAATGAATTGTCTATGATTAAGTCAATGTATTTGATTCCAAATTTTAACGAATGAGTACATATAACTCCTAGGAATTAGAAGCTTTTATCTCATGTGTCTGATAACTGGGATTCCTAAATCTTATTTTCTCTTTGATCAGAATAAGTTAATTGCTTCTGTCATATCACTGAAGCACTTTTTACTTGCTGAACAAAGTATGATAATAGATGATTTCAAATCATCAACTCCCACTACTTTGCCTCCCATCTTCCTCATGGACAGCCAAAGGATTTTCTTCACTCTTTTTCTGCAGAGGCTGCTCTGGCCATTTTTCTTCATTTCTAACTCCAATTAGCACAAGATCTCCCATGCCACAGTTCACTTTCACAACCCCAGATTTTTTCTCCTAGAACACCTGTTAATGTGACATGCTAAAGAGAAGACTCCTAATTAGAAAGTCATAATCACTCTCCTCTCAAAATCACACCTTCTCTATCAGGAGGTGTATTCAGGAATGGTAGCGAAATGTGACGCCAAGCACTTTGTAAGATTAAAAGTTCCAGAGAAATTTGCTAGCTAGTTGATAAACCATTTATTACTGGAAAAATTCCACATTTTGACAGAATCATTATGTACATAACAACAAACATAAAGTAATAATGGAAAGAGGCAGAAACCACAGATAATATTGTTGCCAATGCTATCGGCTCTACCAGTATATTATCTGTTATGGTATAGATGAGCATCCCACAGGTCCATGTGTGAAACACTTGGTTCCTTTGATGGCAGACACCATTGCAAGATGCTGAAACCCTTAAGATCTGAAGTCTTTTGGAGTGGCCCCTGGTCACTTGAGGCATGCTCCTTAAGAGATGGTGGGGCCTCCCCTCTCTTTTTCCTTGGCTTCCTGCTTCTCCCAAACAGAGACTACCCTGTCTTGGAATGGAAGCTATACTGCCATAAACCAATCTAAGCCTTTCCTATTTATGTTAATTATCTCAAGTATTTTATTACAGTAATATGAATCTAATATAATATGCAGATTTCCCAAATTTATTTTTCATAGGAAAAATTGGGGCCTGAAATCCAACATTTTTATCATAGAAAGTTATTTGACCCAACATAAAAATAACATCTTTCCTCAGAGCTCAGGTAAAACAAAATCATAGATTAATAAAAAAGGTGGTGAACTTTGTCTTGTGACTGGCAAACCCACTTTTTCTGTCTTCATGTCCCCAATGTTAAATTTCAGGTACTGACAAGGACACAGCGTTCTTAGGCACAGTAACCATGTATTCACCGACACTGGAAATGTCCCTAAAGATTAAGTCTCATATCTTTCAGCGAAACATAAGGAGTTAATTCCCAAAGAGAGTGCACATACAACTTATTTTAATTAATTTCATAATTATTTAATCTTTAACTTAGACAAAGCCTCACTACACAGACCAGATGGCCTAGAACTCACTATCCCCCTGTCTCAGGCCTTGCAGTGTTGGCCTTGCGGTACGTGTTATCCCACTTATTTATATGCTTGAAATCAGAGTTTTAAATCTGGTAGGGAAAAAAACACTACCTACAACTTTTCACTGGAAAGTGATCAATGAGCTTTTTGGTGAAAGCATTGATCATCAGAAGTATACACTGATTACACAACTCTTAAAGATAAAACTTGTGACATTGAAGAAGTTCTATCCCTGCCCCAATTTTAACATCTGCCAGAGGTTCTAGTATTACTGTATCAGGCACATTGAAGTTTATATTTTTCCTCCACCTGAAAGTTATTTAAATATTTGGAGACCTTTATTGATAGCTGTTTCAAACACTTGGATTTTTTTAGCCTGTCATAATTGTATTATTGTGTGGATACTTTCAGATATAATGGACCTGAATCACCCCAAGTATCAATGGTGCATACTTAAAAGGATGAATCTGACAATCTCATGTATTTTGGCTGCATTTAAATTATCTTTCACTTGACTTCATAGCTTAATCTATGCCTTCAAACTGTCAATCCACTACTTTGAAACAAACTACCACAGTATGTCTATACCATCCACTCCCTCTCCTCACCTTCTTTCTCAGAGCAAGACCACATGATGAGCACAGCCCTGGGAAGGGAGCAGGTAACTTCAACTGCCTTTTCAGATGACAGTGTTGTAATTATGGCAGTTCAGTACCTAATGGAAAACCTGAGATGGAGCATTTTACTTAAATATTAAAAACTAACTTAAATGATAAGCCTCCTGAAGACATTATCCGTGTGTTGACCTGCTAACTTTACAGGCATCCATGTTCACCCAATGTGGAATTTTACCTCTTGTCAAAGAAAGCACCTTTGACTTCATTTCTGACTAACTGGCAGCAAGGAAGACAATTTGCTCAGTTTCTCCCACTTGGTGCTAACTCAGAGCATGTACTACAAACACAGCCATGCTCAATGAAATCCCACTGATGGCTAACCTATGCTGTTCTTGAGAACATCCAATTGCCTTATTTACAAGAACCTTATGAGAAGCTGTACACATGCCTGTATTCTTAGCACCTGAGCTACCAGAAAAAGTGACCATGAACTTGAGGATAATATAGACTTAGATCAAAACCTAGCCTCAAAGAAATAAAAGTCCTACAAGGTAAATATACTGTTTTCACTTTAACATATATGCCTATCAAACTTAATTTTTAAATGGCCAAATATTCATAACATATGTGAAAAAGTTCTAAATTATAATTACAAAACGATGATTTTTGCAATTAAAAAATCATTTTCCACTAGTAATTGATCTTTCCTTTTTCAAAGGGGTCAAGGAAAGGAGCTCATGGGATAATAAAACTTACTTTTTAAAGGAAATATCTCCATCTTGTGGGCATGTAGGGGCTTGTATATTTAGCATCAGTTCCAATGTGTTGCTTTTAAAATAATTTGTTAGTTCAAACAGCACTGGCTCACTGCCATGCTTCTATGTTTGAATTTTAGGAGGATCCAAACAAATGTGATACATGAATTCTATTTCCTGGCATCTTATAATCAAGGTAAACACATTCAAACGTAGATATCTAATCAAAGAGAGAACCTGTCAATAGAGGACAGAAGGCTTCATAGGAGGACCATAGGAAGTCATAAAATGAACTTTGCTTTCAAGAGTCTGGGCAGTTCGAGAGCAGTGAGATTAAGTATTTTAAGTCTTGAGCAAATCAATGAGAAGAAGAAGAATATTTCCCAATGTTACACTCAGTTTGAATAAGAGCATTAAAATGGGCATATTAGTATCCAGTTCATGCTGTAATAAGCTTAGTGCTTCAGGGTATAAGCATTGTCTCATTATCCTATAGCTTGGATGACTGACATCAGGATAACTGGGCTACCTCAAGATGTCATGAAGATTGATTTACTCATATAAGCACCAAGAAATATTCTATTTCTTTGCCTTTCCAAGATTCTGATAGGGCCCACACACCTTGACTTAAAGCTCCCTTCCTCCATTCTCAAAGCCAAGGGAGTGGGTTGAGTCTTCATCACAGCCATCACCTCACATTCATCTTCTCCCTCAAGAGCATGATCCTCTGACACTCCTTCTCTGCTTCCCTGTCCCTCCTAAGGAGCCTTGGGATTCCACTGGGAACTGAAAGAGGCTACTATTGTTCTGTTAATGTCAGCTAATTTCCATTATCAAGTCCATGTGCAGTTTCACCATTTTTACCTGTGAGCTAACATAGTCACTTGTTCTAGGAATCACAGCAGATTTAAGGGACCAATGTTCAGTTTTCCATGGTAAGAGGAGTCATGTTAGGAGAATGAGGAGTATCTCAGTCTTGAAATGAAGAAACACATTTTCATGGGAAGGAAATAAGGAGAGATACAAATAGTTATAGGAGACCTGATGCCTGTGACATATTCTGAGCCTGTTTTTCACTTTGCTGTGAAGGATATAGCCCTGGCAACAGTTAAGTATAGTTGGAGGAAGTGGCTATTCAAGGCACAAGACCAAATAAAAGAGGATCAACAATCAGGTGATTGCTGATGCATCCAAATTAGACTAGTTTGGTGATTTTCCTAAGGAAATGTCAGGTGTGGAAACCATTAAGGCAGAACAGGAAAGACCTTAGCCTCCTCTGAGTTCTGGAGGGGATAGACAATCATATGTCATTCATATTTCAAGCATGAGGAAACATTATGCTGTTATCAGCACTTGAGAACACAATGAACATTATCCAAATGCAGCATCCATCACGTGGGAAATAGGCTTAAGTCTACAGAAATTAATCAGCTAACCAGGAGGACTAGATAAAATATGAAAATAAATAGCCAAGGACTGACTTTCAAAGACTGTTTTTATTTAAAGGGCAAACAGAGAATCAAAGAGTAGACATAAGAGAGAAGAGAGGACAGTGGGAAAGAGGGGTGTAAAGTTAGAGAAAAATCTACAATCTCAGAAAACAACAAATAAGATTGGCACTCATATGTTTACTTAATTCAGCTTTATTGAAGTTTTATTCTAAGGGAAAGGAATAGCATAAACCACCAGTAGTTATAATGGCACAGGAATCATTACTCATCTATTTTCTTTCTTTTAACATGGAAAAATGTTTATATGTTAAGTAAAAAAGTGACATAAAATTGTATATACAGTTGAATAACAACTATGTAAACACACCAAAAATTTGTGCACAGAAATGTCTAGAGAAACATTTAACAGCAAAAGATTAACAATGGTACCGTTTGAGTGGCAAGCTACTTCTTTGTAAAATTCCCAATATGCAATAATTACAGATTACAAATTGGAATAATTTCTTAAAAATACCTCACTGGCTGATGGCTGAGCAGTACAATCATCTGCCACATATAAAAGCAGTGGCTTTGGCCAATTCTTCAGGTGAGTGGCTCTTCCTGACAAATACAGCCCCGCAGTGTCAGCTGTCTTCTCCCTCCTTCCTGCCTCATGGCTGCATTATCATGTCACTTCAGGCTGAATCTTTTCCTTTTCTTCCCAGTTCAGGAGCCAGCTGTGCTGTCACAAGGCCTACAAGTAAAGGCTGTGAGGCAATACTTTCAAAGGGCACTATGCATCAGCTTTGGGCAAGCATGAAATGATAAAAAGAGGGTTGGAGAGATGGCTTAGCAGTTAAGGTGCTTTTCTACAAAGCCAACAGACCCAGGTTTTGTTCCCCAGGACCCACGTACAGCAGATGCACAAGGTGGAGCATGTATCTAGAGTTCATTTGCAGTGGCTAAAGGCCTTGGTACACTGATTCTCTCTCTCTATCTGACTCTCTGATATAAATAAATAAAAATTACATATTAAAAATAATTATGAAAAAAACAATAAAGAGAGATGTGTTTATAAAATCATTCTGACTGCTTTTCCTGTTTTGCTTTCCAAATAAACAGAGCACCGGATGGACGAAGTCAGAAAACCACCAATGCAGCACATCCCTGTTGGTGGCAGGAGCACAAACGAGCTTGCAATGGTGATGAAGGGCAGGGGAAGGGCAAATGCACAGAACGGAGCAAGTGAAAGAGAAGACAGCCAGAGTAGGAGGGAAAACTGCCTCCAACATGCCACAAAGGCATCAAGCAGCCTGGAAATCCTTACAAAGTCAGCCTTCACTCTGAACAAAGGGAGCAGGCATAGTAAGCAAAACATACCCTGAGAAATCAATGAAGAAAAATTAATTGGCACTGTGGTTAGCAAGGCGCCCACTCTATGCCACTGCCTTTCCTCAGCTTAAACTTCACTGACCCAGGGGATCTGGAGTAATCTGATGAAGCCTTGTGTATTACAGAGGTTTTGTGGTCCTGGTACAGTGTCAAGTTAACAAGTTCAAGTTTTATATTCTTGCTGTAGAATCTGGAATGGTTCCTGATGTAAGGTCTGGTTTAACCTTGATTTCCATGAGGAATCTTTTTTTGTTTCTTGTTTTTTGAGGTAGGGTCTCACTGTAGCACAGGATGACCTGGAATTCATTACCCAGTCTCAGGGTAGCCTTGAACTCACAGCAACCCTCTTACTTCTGCCTCCTGAGTGCTTGAACTAAAGGCATGCACCACCACACCCAGCATGCATGAGGAATCTTGATGCTGCTCCACTCTGGTATCTCCAAAGCTGTCAGGAAAGTCACCTCAGAAGATGACGGCCTCCTGGAGAGAAAGGAAGCCTCAGGAACTTCATGAAGAAAAGAATCTCTACTGCTCAGCAAGCAGCAAGCCAGGATCCAGCATCTCATTGCCCAACTAATTCTCTTAATCTTCTAAGGATAAAATGTGATAACACTAGTTGATAAATCTGTGCTTTGTGCATGTCAGCTTATTTACTTTCATTCCAACTTTCCAAATCACTTAGGAACCAGCTATTCTGCTCAAACGTGTGAACAGTCACTCACAGACACTCTATCTCCTCCAACCGGGATGAGTTACAGAACTAAATGCTACAACATAGAGCCCTGCAGCTTCATTACACTTGCATAAAGGCCACAGCAGATGGAGAAATATAGTCATGCCCAAGCATATGTTCTTCAGCCAGGGAAAGGTTGTCCAATGGCATAAAAAAATCAAGCTAATATATATATATATATATATATTATATATATATATATAATATATGTATATATATATATATATATATATATATATATATATATTATATATATATAATGGCATGGTCGAAATCCAAACATTCTAAAAGGAGGGGTCTAAATTTGAAGCGAAAGCCTTCCTTCCCCATTTCATAAATAGTACAGGCTTACCCCATATGTAACCCCTCCCTGTTTCAAAAACCAAGAAACAAATAAGCATGTCCTTCTCCTAATTTGATGAATAATGCATTGGGGATGGTGACAGGTTTGTAAGAACTGAGCTGAAAGTTGTGGGGGCCATGCATCTTCTTAATTCTTTACTGTCTGATACATGCCATGACCTCCAGCTTTGAGAATTGAACATTTAGCCGCAAATGTCAAAAGGCTTGTGCATTTAGGCTGGCCAATTCAGCAATATACGATTGGATTCACCATATATATATTCTAGCATTAATATGTGTTAAGCAAGCAGTTATAAACTTCAATAACATTTCAACATGAAATGAATGAAAAGGGGGCCCAGGAATTTATGACTTGAAGCATAATTAGCCTGCTTTTCCTTGTTATTGGTAAAACTATGATTTCTGGTTAAAGATTAGGATTGCTTAGTTTTTTTTCTCCTCTCCTCTCCTCTCCTTTCCTTCCTTCCTTTCTTTCTTTGTAGTCCAGGTGTTTTCAAACTCAATATAGCCAATGGCCTTGGAGTCTTTTTTATTTATTTCTTTATTATTATTATTATTTTCCAAGGTAGGGTCTTACTCTAGCCCAGGCTGACCTGGAATTTACTATGTAGTCTCAGAACAGCCTGTAACTCAGAGAAGATCCTCCTCCCTCTGCCTCCCAAGTGCTGGGATTAAAGATATGTGCTACCACACCTGGCCTGGCCTTGAACTCTTGATCCTCCTACTTTCACATTCTTTGGAGTGCTGAAATTATTAGGCATGCAGCTCCACTCCTAGTTCTTGTGGTACTGAGACCAACTCAGAGCTTCCTGAGCTACATTCCCCAGCCAAGAATTAGTTTTTAAAATCTTTTAGTCCTATCTGATGACAATAACTCAAAGGAATGTATGGCTAATTCCTGGGGGCACTAAGTAGTCACAGGGTATCATTTATTGGGAGTCAGAATAGCTTCCTGTGGCAGGGGAGTTGTTGTAAGAAGAGTGACATCAAGATAAAAGTGAATGAAAAAAGTTGGCAAAAAAGACCAGAAACCTCTCCCCATCAGGGCTACATTATGGATGGAGCAAGCACAGGAGTGGGAACTTCTCCACCTCCCTGTCAGAACTACATGTCCTATAGGGAAAGAGCATGCGGAGGAGTGGGGAAACCTCTCCTTCAGAGTTACATGTAGGGACAGGGAAGGTGCAGGAGTGGAGCAGGGCCAATATACAAATGAGGGAGAAAGTGAACATCATGTAAATGACTCATAAAGGGTCACAACTCTTCTGTCCCAAGGTCATTTTGAGTTTCCCAACTTTTTCAGCTTACTGATCCACTTCCTTTCTCTTTCTTACCTGGTCCAATTATTTTTTTCCAAACACAAGAACCTGGATATCTTAGTGGTTGCCTTCTGGACTCCACTCAAGTTATGCCTAGTGTACAGCATTATGAAATCTGATGAATTTACCATATTCAATAATAACCTTGCTGTCCTCTTCCCATATGTTGCAAAAGAGGCAATGAAAATAAGTTAATACATTTATCAATGACTTTAGCTGAGAAAATCTACTATCCCAAAGTCTTCTGAAAAGTTTTCCCTACATATGTAGAGGATGGAGGCAAAAAGAGGGGGAGGGCTGGAGAGATGGCTTAGTGGTTAAAGCGCTTGTCTGCAAAGCCAAAGGACTCATTTGACTCTCCAGGTCCCACATAAGCCAGATGCACAAAGTGATGCAAGTGCACAAGATAGCACCTGCATACAAGATGGTGCACATGTCGAGTTCAATTGCAGTGGCTGGATGCCCTGGCACACCAATTCTCTCTCTTGCTCGCTCTCTTTCTCTGATAAAAATAACTGAAAAAGATTTAAAAAATAGTTTAAAAGTGGGGGGAGGAACAAAAATGGTGTGTTGGAGAGATTATTATTTACAGATAACAAAAAGGCACCACTGGATGTAAGACACAATGAAAAGTGAACGTCTCTGCTGTGTCATGTGAACACACACAACTCCTGCATACAAGACATCTCACAGAACACAAGAAGCAATTCTGAAGAGTTTTTCCATAAAGTGGTGATGCTTGAGCTGACAGATATATTTAATTTGATTTTATAGCACATACATGTTGGAAAATCAGAGAATGGCATCAATAGGCATAAATTTTAAGTTTTGTTCACCTGAAATAAATTGAAACATTAAAATACACAAAAATCAATGATACTTATTTATGTTCATTTTTATTTATTTATTTGAGAGTGACAGAGAGAGAGAGAGAAAGAGGCAGAGAGAGAGAGAGAGAGAGAGAGAGAATGGGCACACCAGGGCCTCCAGCCACTGAAAACGAACTCCAGACGTGTGCGCCCCCTTGTGCGTCTGGCTAACGTGGGTCCTGGGGAAGCAAGCCTTGAACCGGGGTCCTTAGGCTTCACAGGCAAGCATTTAACTGCTAAGCCATCTCTCCAGCCCAATGATACTTATTTAAATAAGCATGACAAGTGAACCAGAGAAAATATGAAAATTACATAAAGTACACTAAACTGTAAAAGGCCTCTTGAACTGTTTTATTTTACTATTTTCTTTTGGGACTTCTCTCTGACTCTGGGTGTCTATCAAGCAGTTCCCATACCTCTGGCTCTGTTATCTGTGTATCTATTGGCATCCATCTGGTGAACCTACTTATTTACAAGTGATTTCTTGTCCTGAGCAGCATACATGACAGTATTCCATGCTAGCCTTATTATCTTATTTATTTTCCTCCAGGTGGCATTATTTTACAACTCTGCTTTGCAAAAAAAGGATTAAACACCATGGCCCATAGGTCAGTGCCAGTTCCCTTGGGTATGCTAGCACTATTACAACAACCAATCATGGTGTGTCCTTAGCCGTAAGCAAGTAACAGGGTCATTACTGGTGCCTCTCTGAGGAGCATATCCAGCAGTAAACACTGCCAAGTCCATTAGAAGTCAGGGAAAAGCATCAACAGGCTGTGCCAGGAAGCATGGCGTGATGACACACAAAGTTTCTTCTTTTTAAAATGTGTTTTATTTATTTATTTGAGAGAGAAAGAGAAAGAAAAGGAGAGAGAGAGAGAGGGAGAGGGAGAGGGAGAGGGAGAGAGAGTGTCTATGTGTGCCAGGGCCTCCAGCCACTGCAAATGAACTCCAGATGCACGTGCCTATCTGGCTTACGTGGGTCCCGGGGAATGGAACTGGGGTCCTTTGGCTTTGCAGGTAAACGCCTTAACCACTAAACCATCTTCTTTAGCTGCAAAGTTTCTTCTGCTGTACAATGGGAGGGGTTCCCTGTATAAAGCCCAGGGTCATCCTCAGTAATCTGTTCCGTAAACACAGAGACAACAAAAGCCACATTACAGGCCAGGCACGGTGGCGCACGCCTTTAATCCCAGCACTCGGGATGCAGAGGTAGGAGGATCAACATGAGTTTGAGGCCATCCTGAGACTGCACAGTGAATTCCAGGTCAGCCTGAGCTAGAAAAAAAAAAAAAAAAAAAAAAAAAAAAAGCCAAAGCCACATTACCTCCATGTAGAGAAGCAGCACTATCTTTCAGCAACCTTCCAAGTGAATGTTCATCTCAGTGAGCACTGATCAACTAAGAAAGTCTCACAGGAGCTGTACAGGATTTTCCATGCTTCACAGCTGACATAGATTCTTCCAAAAAAAAAAAAAAATCAAAAAACCCTGCTTGTGAACATTTCTGCAGTCTTTAGATCACCTAAAATTGTGTAAAAGTTCCAAGGACATAACTTTATTTCAATAAATACCTTCATTTAGAAGGTACCATTGAACAATTACTGTGTAGCCCTCAGTTTAACAACCAGGAATAAAAGATTAAATGAGATCCTGTCAGTATCCTCAAGCAAATGTGCCCAATGGGATTCCCCAGGAACTCAGGATATGTACCTGCAAGTTTGTGAAAACCACAAAGAACTGCCTTCAGTCCATGTCCCTTCCTACAAACTGGAGACCTACACTACCACAATGCTTGAAACTGCTTAGAAAAAGGCTCCCTCTCCTTGCATGGAGATCAAACTAGAGAGACATATCCCAAACAGGATGAATGGTTCATGCAAATTAGATCACTCAGTTTAATCATAATGGAACTTGATAAGTTATCAGAGTCTATCAGAACTATAAAGGTATATCCAACTTGTTCCCTTAGAATGATAAATACAAACAAAAATCCATACTAGCTATAGAAAGACCTTACATGTTATCATTATGTTGATATAGATAGGAAAAAAGCTGAAGTGAATAACTGCTCACCTTTGAAGTTTTCCAGACATAAAATCAGGAAAGACTCCGCTCTGACAAGTGGAAGAAAACTGAAACAGTATGATACAACAGAATCTTTCCAATCATTTCTGAAATCAGAAGGTGTCAATTAACTAATAATTGTTTTATGCTAATCCAATGAAATAAAAATAGAAAGGTCAGAATTAAGTATATATTACATGCCAGTCATTTTATAGGCTAATTTAATTTTCAAATCAACCCTAATTAATGGAAATGCTATTGTTATAATCCCCTTAATAGAGGAAGAAAATGAGGCTTGGATGGAGACAGAAAGGCATTTTGTTCAATGACATATCTCAATAAATTTCTGAGTCAAGATGCTAAACTGTGTAAATCCACTGAAAGTAACATGGACAGAGGCATTCTATGCATTATATGGGTGGCAATTGCTAAGAAACTTAAATAGAAGACATATGTTTAGGATCTTGTCTTATAATTGCTGAGAAAATGGTCTAATAGCCATCCCACAAGGTCTGTCTCCCACAGTCGTTTCCCAACAAGTCAGCAAACATGAGTAAGAAAACATTAGTAAGGCCCAGAGTCCTAAGTAACAAAGTGAGGTACTATTGGACTGAATAATTCTTAAGTTTCAACTCCATCTATATAACTCCTTCTACCATACACCACCATGGTCTATTTGCCCTGCCTCACATGAAATACTGCTACTTTTAAACAAAGTGGTACTATGACCAGGCACCCAAAGAGAAAGGCTTTCTGAGAGAGCATTACCCCCTACATCATTTCCATATGGACTTGAGGAGACAATGACAATTGGGAGGAATAAGTAGGGATTGACATGCACAATCAAGAGCTATTTCTATCCACATGAGTTCAATGTTGGGCTTCCCTTGTCTCTGCACTGTGGATTGCCAGGGCGTCCCACTATCCAGTAGCATCAGCATCTCCCAGAAATGCAAAATCATGGTTTTATCCAAGACCTAAACAGTCAAATATTCTGGGGTAGGAAACTGCAATATTTATCATAACAAGCTCTTTGGGTAACTGTGAGTATACCTTCAAATGTACGAATCACCAAAGAAAATGAAAACTGAGTTTAAAAGAGAATTTTCATTGAACTATAAAGTCTAGCAGTGTTTGAAACTCATTCTACAATGTAGAATTAGAAACATCTTGTCTCCTTGCATAAAATGAAAGTAACGTCCATAATGTCCATGACATTAAGCCTCACTCCACTGTTACGAAGGACCTCTATGTACCACTTGTGTTATACACAACATTTATTACAATGTATGGGGCATTAGAATGTTCATATCTACTTTATAAACTTTACTACATTGACATGTATGGTTAGACAAGTCAAACATGTATAAAAACTTCATAAAATATGGTCACTGTTTATCTGAAAGCAGCATGGCACAGCTGAAGAATGATGGATGGATGGATATAGCACATACTACCTGCTCCTCCTATAGCAGTTTTCAGTAGAACCAACCTGAAGTGTTCACAGATTCTAAGACTGTGCATCTGCCAGACTGCCAATTATATGACACAGAAATAATCTTTTCAAAAAAATTTTCTTTATTTATTTAAGAGAAAGAGGTAGATATGTGTGCATGTATACACACACACAGACACACATGCGCATGCACACACAAGTATATATATATATATATACATATATATATATATATATATATATATATGTATATATATATATATATACACACACATGCACAGAGAGAGAGAGAGAGAGAGAAAGAGAGAGAGACAGACAGAGGGCTTATAGCTACTGCAAATGGAACTCCAGATGCCTTATGCATTTGGCTTATGTGGGTACTGGAGAATCAAACCTGGGTCCTTAGGCTTTGCAGCCAAGTACCTTAACCATTAACCCATCTCTCCCACCCCTAGAAATAATCTTTCTCTGTCCTGGTACTCAACAAATGTGTCCTAAATGGAAGAAGGTAATACACAACAAGGGACACTTTCTTCTTGTGATCCAAACTTACAAATTCCTGCTAGAGAATTCTTTTTGAGTTGGGAAAGAGAGCAGCAAAATGAGAATTCCTATCATTGCAGGACAGGTAGGAAAACATTTTCCTCTTCCCTCAGGCGATTTGAACAGGGTCTGCAATTAAAACTCACAAAGATCAATAAGAAGACAATCAACAGTGGTTATTACTTACAAGTTTATATACATGAGTTCCACAAGGGATAAAAAGTAAATTCAAAGAAGCAGTTAAGTTTTAGAAGATATATACCATTTTAACAAAGGGCAGTATACTACAGAGTAGACAAAGCCTACTACGTATACACAAAGAACAGGGCTTTGGTCTTCTAGAGGCAGGCTCTATGAGAAGGTACATATCTGGGAACTAGTAAATGATAGGGATATTATCATGAAGACTCATCTGCATCCTGTCCCCACATCTACTATTAGGGCTGATTTTCCTGAGAGCAGAGAGGGAACAAGACAAGAGTGCATTTACGCTTTTAGCAAGGAAGAAGAATACATAAGCTGTTCCCAGCTGAGCACAGTGAGAACCATCTTTCAACAGACATGGCCCAACTCCATCTTTGTACTTCTCTTTCCTCTAACATGGAGTAACTGATGCCAAAAATGGACAGTATGTCAGGATGACAGATCAAATGGCAGATCAATGACTAAGGACTCCAAGATCCAAGTTCAATAGGCAACAAAATTCACTATGCACCTAAACAGAGCCTGGCCCAGCAACACTATTTTTCTTAATGGCATCTTAAGACTTTCTGATTGCATGCTTTTCTGCTATTAGAAGTAACTGGAAGGAAATGGAAAGGATAAGATATCGCCAAAAAAACCCATCATCCATTTGTACTGAGTGTGGGCAGAAGGTTACTTTTGCACTTGAGCTGAAGGAAGACGAGAGATGAGGAATCTCCTGCTAGGCAGGAGAGTGGGTGGGTGGCAGATGTCTTACTCTGCCTTTTAGAAACACACATTTCAGAGAACAGTCCTGAAGATGCTACCCCCAGAGATGTGAGGCTGGAAAGAGGCCTGAATGGAGTGAACAAAGATAAAAAAAGAACTAGGCCAAACAGCAATTAGGAGAAGAAATTAACAGAAAATGCCAGAGGACTTCGTTCTATTATTTTTCCTGATCCCTTGATACACAGTTCAAATGAAATGTTAAGGAAATAAAATTATTTTCTAATTTCTCCATGTCTAACCTGCTTTTAGGTCATGTGGTCAGACTGGTGCCTATATGTGCCTTAAACTATTACAGTTTATACTGGTGTTACCAAAGATGCCATAGGGTTGAAATTTCTTGGGAAATAGAGACTGCCCAGTTAACTTTGCCTTAAATCTCCTTTTTCATCACATCTACTTTTAAAGCCCCTTAAAATATAATATATTTGCTTCATAATCCTAAGCTTCCATTTTGATAAAATTTGGTGTATAGACACACATAATCATAATGAGTAAAAAAGAACTCTGAAATCTGGTGATGATTATTCACTCTTCTCAGTTTTAGAAAAATCTATTGGTGATATGGAAAAAAATTCTGAGCTAAAAATGCAACTTCACCCTTCTGCCATTCATCTGCAGTTGAATATCAGACAGACTGCTTTACTTTCCAGTGAAGATACTGGGTATTTACAAAGGAGGGTATGGGTAGTATGCTCATCTCTGCATACAGGTATGAGCCAGAAGCCTGCAGGATAAATGCAGTAGTTAATTTTGCTCTATCACACACTAAATAGCTGTTTTGGACTGAAGATATAAATTTGTCCCTATACTAAAGGCCCCACCAACAAAAAGATATGAAAATATTCAAAGTAAGCTAGTTTGTCCTGAAGCTCACTGACCAGGACACTACCGAATCCATCTGAAGAGGACATACATCTGTTATCTTTCCATTAGGAACCTTTCATATGCAGCCATTTGGACAATAAATACCTGTGGTTCAGAACAATCAACAGAACACATCTATTTCTCCATGCAATGCCCTCTTTGTCTTCATGTCTTGTGCTCATTCATCAGGGAAACATTTGTGCTTTATGTTGTATGGATCCAGAGAAAGCATGTAGAAATGTAGAATCCTTTGTTAGCAAATTTGGTGCTACTAGGATAGCACTCTGTGTGATTCAGTGCTTGACAAAGTTTGCTAATGGCAGACATTACAATTTTCTTCTCTGTGCATGTGAGTACAGGCACACACTCATGGAAATACTAAGGAATTAGTATGTGTGATCACAGCATTATGCTATATAACAACTTACCAAATGCCTGTTAATGTTTATAAGGTGCCAGACATGGAGATCATCATGGGTAAAAGAAAGGTCCATGGTGTCCATAAAGGGCTCATCATATACAGAGAGGTCATTTATATTATTACCTTTAATTAAACAACTGTGATAAACTACCACTCACTGCCTGGAGTGGGTAGCCACATAAAGGGGATCACAGGAATTGTTGGGACTCTGTTACATAAAGACCCACCTTAGTGCTGTGTCAAAGCAGGAAACAGTTTTCCTAGCAAAGGGATTTCAGATACTTCTAATATCCCAGTGTGGAGAACAATATGAATCTGAGATAAGAACTCAACTACTAAAAAGAGTGAAGACACAGAACCCTAAAGAACAGTAGATGGCAAAGAAAAACATTGTGAGACAAACAATTACAGGTATGCTTTTCCGAAAATCTGTAGCATTCAATGGCTATAGGAACGAATAATGAGTGCCCAATAGTAACTTATCTCTTTGTGCTATCAGTCTTCTTATGGGATCCACAAGTTTTCTCAACAAATCTGCCTATGTTTGTAATAGAAACTACTGATTTCTCAGGCAGTCCTGCCCACCAGGATCATCTCTAAGCATATCAAATGTCATTTAATACTCACAGTATTTCGTAGAAAAATATTAGTGTTCTCTTCATATGATAGGGAAGGTAATGAGAATTTTTAGCAATTTGAATGCAATCATGTCAATGAAGAGATTGGAGCATGGATTCAAATCATGACACTCAGGGTGGCTGGTGCTCACCAAAGCTAGTTGCTTTTGTGTCATAGGTGATAATCTGGAAGTTGGAAGCCTATGGGTAGAGTTGTAGCTTTCTTACCTAACAGCTGCTGATTCACCTATCAGCAAATTACTTAGCTTTCCTAAATGTCACATTTTTCATACAAAAATGAATATGTGAAACACATATATTCAGTGAACATCAATTTAGTAGGCATTGATTAGGCATTTCAGAGATTTCATGATGAGTATAAATACTCATATTTTTATCTACTGAAAGAGTTCAGCTTTTTGCAGGTCTTTGCTATATGACTTTCAGTAACTTTTTCTTCTTCTGTGTTACTATGAAAGGTAAAATTCATAAATTTCTTTAAAACATTTTACATGAAGAAACTTAGAATTATAGCACCAAGCTTTCACACTACTGGGTTTAAATTTAGCTCTGTAGATAATGGTATAATGGTACTGATGATGATGATGGTGATGGAGTTACTGTGCCAAGTGTCATTCATATTTACCCCAAAGAGTATGTGTGTGAAGATGATAAGAGATGCTAATGAAACCAAAACCACGAGACCAAATAGATCAAGTCCCCACGTCCTCCTAAGGTGATTCTCATAGGCCACTAAGATTGTCAGGGAAGAAATAACCTTCACAAACTAAACCACTGCACCCACTATTTCAGTCAACAATCATAAACTAGGGAGAACAAGTTGTATTTTTTTTTTCCTGTGAAGCAACAAATTCATATGCCCAGTGGCAATGAATAACAAACAATTCACAATTTACAAAGTGCAGAGGTGGGACAAAGAAATAAACTTCTAAAAAGCCAGGATATTTTTGAGGCCCTGGGGGGTCTAATGGTACTCAACCATCCTATAACTACTACACTGTATTATTTTGGCAAGAATGCAAAGTTAGATAACATTTCTGATACTTAACTACAGTTCTCAAGTACCAGTGAGACTTCTCCAACTTTAGAAGCTTACTCTTAGTGGCTAATTTGTTAACCTCATTTAAGTTATCTTGTGGCAACTTGTCATAAAGTTTTTAAGAACCCTCAAGATAGAAAGTCTATGTTTACTGAAGGACAAAGAACAGATGGAATAAAAGGAGGGCCTGTAACTTGCTGGCTGAAGTAGTAGGATGAAAGACAATGTGTTGGGTCTTGGTATTCTCTGTAGTCAGAAGAAGAAATCAGTAAAGGTAGAGATATAGGTCACTTGGTCAAATGAAATATTTCACATATAAGTGATAACATATGACTCTAGCAAGAGGATAAAGTCTCATTAAAAATAGATGGAAGGAAGGGGCCAACACATTTACAGTGGGTCAAAAGGCATAAATTATATTGTTATATTTGTAGCTTTCCTCTATTTGAACAGCATAATTATTAAAATTTCTCTTTTGTCATAGTTAACAAAGGCACACATTTGAGCTGCTGTGGGATTCAGCTAACATTAAGAGGAAGCAAAGAGTAGTAAAAGAATAATGAAAGGTCTTTGTTCATGGAAGTCAGCAGAACTGAATGGGAAGAGCCACCCTGCACTCATGTTCTCAAATTTCTATGGTCACTGGTCCTCCTAAGACAAGGGTACTTCAGGTAAGAATTTCTCTTCCTCTGATTTGATTGCAGAAGGTGAGTGAATTTGGGGAGAGTGTATGCATCAGTGGAGAATGTATGTACTCACGCATGCATGTACATATGCAAGTATACAAGCAAACTCACTGAATGCACACGTTCAAAGTACAAAGCAAATCAAGTTCCCACATACAGGGTGAGAAAAATATCTGTGATCAGGCAAGTATTTTTTAGAAGGTGAACATTCTCTCAATGTGCAGAGCAATCTTAGATTGAACGTGTTTCCAGTGTGAAGCTGATCGACCCCACCAAAGTGTTAAGAGGACAAAGGCAGCCCTGTAACACCTGCATTTCAGCAGGGGAGGATGAAGAATGGAGATGTGTATGGTTCTGCCAGAAGGGGTGCTGCTGTGTTACCATCTGTCTGGAGATGAGTAATTAAGATGGGTGAATAAAAGTACCCCTCAAATACCTTTCATCATTAGGTAATAAAATGAATTATTTTATTATTCTATACCAAATAATTTTTCATGAAAATGTATTTACAGAATAAATAGTAAAAAATAAAAATTGGTGCAACTATAAATTCTATAAATTATATACCAGGAGAAAATGATCTTTTTTGTCCTTCTTTTAAGATGATTTGCATATAGAAGACAATTTCTGATTTGATTCCTGTTACAAAAGATAAAATTCTTTCTAAGATATCCTATTCATACTTATTCAATTTTATATGTAAATCCAATTGTCTATTATATCTCAGTCATTTGGTTTTGACAATAATCAGGAAGGATAAACAGTTCATGTATATATATGTGTGTATGTATGTATGTGTGTATATATATATCCCCACTGAATTGCAGATGTGTTATAGGGCTGCCTTTGTCCTCTTAACCCTTTGGTGGGGTTGATCAGCTTCACACTGGAAACATGTTTCTTAGGTCAGGACAAAATGGAGTTACAGCAGGAGGGCTACAGAGGAGTCATCCACATTCCTCTAGAAATTGTTTATCCATTATCCCATCCCTACATAACAAGTCCCTAGGTCTAGATTTACTGCCCCCTTATCTCTCACTGGGTCACTTCTGGTCTCACCCTATGGCTAATGTAAATAACAGAGATTTACTGCCCCAACAAAGAAATTTCTTTCCTTCCTCACTTTCCTCCAACTGAAGAGCCTGTAAAGCCCACTATCTGTAATCCCAGGCTGACTGCTCCGCCCTTGAGAGTCAGTCCTGGAAGCTCTTGTCCCCCACACCCCCAATAATAACTTCCATCTTTGCCTCACAGTGGTCTCTGTGGTCCTTGGTCACTCCTGAACCTTACAATGTTAAATCTAAGATTGCTCTGCACATCGAGAGAATGTTCACCTTCTAGAAAATACATTGTGTGTGTGTATGTGTAAAAAAAAAAAAAAAATCTTACACTTGGAATCAGAAATGAAAAATGAGCATTCCCAGTAGTATGAAGCTATTACTATCAACAGGCAAAAATTTTAAGCAGAAAAATTTAGCACCTTATTTCCAGACTAGATTAAATATCTCCCAGATTCCCACTGAATCCATAATCTAGTTTTGGATAATCACCAAGCTGCTTGCAGATGAAGTGAGAATATGTGTCACTGTTCAGTTTCTAGCTGTGTGCCTTTATACTTCCATCTCATCTTACTTTTCCTTCTTTTTTCATATAGGAGACTGCCAGCTTCTGTAACTGGCTTGCCTCGGCCTTCAGAGACCTTGTTATCTATGGAGACTGAACTCCTGGAACATCTATGCTCCATCCCCACAATGTAATGCATTGTCACAAACCAACTCACTACTACAGAGCTTCTCTGTGCCTCAACACAGCAAACGTGGCAGGCATGCTTCTATATGAGTTCTTATAGTAGGCATACTCTGCTTAGACTTCAGGTACTCACTAGAACATGCTCAGGAGGCACAGATAAAGAGGAGGAACAGGCAAATATGCCCATAGCCCCATTTTTTCCTCTCCAAGTGCTACCTGTAAATCTAGAGGCAGGAGACTACTCTCCCAGAGCATATTGGTTCTCACCTTTAAACAGTACTATGATGTTTACTATTACCTGTCAATTAGAACTGTGTTGTGTGTGTGTGTGTGTGTGTGTGTGTGTGTGTTAACACCAAAAGGGCATAACATTAATCCACAACCAAAGATAGTTACTTCCTGGAACTGTGTCAGTTCCCACATAATCTAAAACTTACAGCAACTTCAAGAAATGCCTCACTTATCTCTGCCTCTGACCAGCAAGAGAGGTTTTAATAATTAACATGAAACATTCATGAGCAGGTGTTTTATGGTTATTTTGTGGTGCTCAAATTCTATAGACTGGGTGGAAATATGATACAAACATATATCACAGATTGAGTATTCTTAACAAAAAATGCTTAGGAACAGAAGTGTTTGAGATTTCAGTTTTTTAAATTTTGTAGTATTAGCATAGGCTTTCCAGTTGAGCATCCTTAAATCTTTGCAAAGACTTCAAATGCTACAAAAACAAAACATTTTTTGTGTCATGTCAGTGCTAAAAAAAGTATTAGAATCTGGATCATTTTGGATTTCAGAGTTTTGGATGACAAATGTTCCATGCACATACACTTGCATGAACAACTTATACAGACTATGCCTTCAGATGGAAATCAAACTTCGGTTTTTCACTCTTGACTCCAGTCACAGTTTTAGATAATTTTGGCTACAATTGCTGGTGATAAATTTAAATTGCATCTGTTCCTGGAATAACTACTGGGTTTTTTAAAATATTTTTTACATGCTGTGGGCAAAACACAGAATGGAGTGGTATTATTGTTTACCTAGCATAGTGTAAGACTGAGTTCTTATTTTTCCTTCTAATAAATTTTTATATCTGTATCAAGAATTGGTCCCAAATATATTTTGTATATGAAGCTAAGTTATAAAAAAGACACACATAAGCCTCACGTCCATTAACTACAAGTTACTGCTAATCAGTCAGAACAAAAATCACCACCAAAACAATTAGTAAGCATAAATAGTGAAATTTAGATTGGTTAATGAGAGACCAAGGAGAAGTAACGTGCTGCATCTGGCTTCTGTGACGTTGCTTAGTGGCTGGATGGTGGTGCTGCCATTTCAAATCAGACAGCCATTTTGAGTAAATAAAGAGCCCAGGCCCGGCTCAGATGAGGAACTAGGTGACTAATGTGCTATTTTTGCTTCTGTATCCATGCTTGCTTAGCCATACCCACCCCTCCCCTTGATTCCTGGGAAGCTTCCACCCAAGAACATTCCAGAGATACCTAGCCACAGAGGCCCCGGCCTCTTGCAAAAGATAAGTTCTGCAAACAGCTCTTGCAAAAGATAGGTTCCACAAACAAGTTACTGATCTAAGATAAAAGTAGGCTGGAGTTCCCACGTGTGCCCTCTCTGAAATTCCTGCGCACACCCTCTTAGAACCAATCATTTTAAAAGTTGCAATATGATGTAACCTTGGTGGTCTTTTTCCTTTATAAACCCCTTTCCTCTGAGGGTTGAGGCTCTCTCCCTCAGTACCGCTGTGCCAGACTGTGTGGACGGAGCCCAGGCCTAGGCTTGCAATAAAGAAACCTACTGCTTTTACATTCGAGTGTCTCAGCTTCTGTGGCAGTTCTCTGGGTGACTCCTGGGTGACCAGGGGTCTTGGCTCCTAGTCCAGGTCCTGGCACAACACTTAAGACATTTTATAATTAACAGGAAGAAAACAAATATGATTTATTTTTTGTAAGGATACACCAGGTGTACAGAATATATCAGATTCTGTAAAGACAGCATATGCTATTATGTGTCTCATCTTTGTACAAAGCACACAGGTCCTGGGATCAGAACTGTATAAGCACAAGACATACTCATTAAAGCTCTCATATCCTTTCTGCTTCTTGTTGGTTGCTCATCTCCTGCACATGAGTAAGATCAGCTTTGCTGCATGTGGAAATGATCCTTCTCTGTTCCTCCCAACAAAGGTCTAGAAGAACAGACTCTTAAGTCAGTATGTTCTCACTGGACTACTTCATGTCCACTTTGGCCCAGATGGTGTGGTAATTTGAATAGATGGCCCCCAATATATTCAGTGTTTTATTAGTTTGTAGTTTACATCTGCAGCCACCTGGCTGGAGGCAGTGTCACTGGGAGGATCTTAAAATGTGGTGGTGGGTTTGAGATTTTAATCTAAAGATATTCAAAGTGTGCCTAGCTGGAGTTTCTGAAGTGTGCTGTGCTGTGTGGCTTTTAGGCTTGTGCTACTCTCTCTGTGTTTGGTGCTGTGAAAACAGGCCAGCTTCTTCTGCCAGTATGAAACTTCCCCTGGATCTGTAAGGTTCAATTAATCCCTTCTTCCATAACTACGCCTGGTCTGGAAGTTCATCTCAGCAAACCTGAAGTTGTCTGCTACAGAAGTTGGTACCAGGAGTGGGGTGAGATGAACCTGACCATGTTGGTCTTTTGGAACTCTTGATTTGGAGGAATTGGCATGGACTTGGTGCTTGCAACTGAAGATGCCCTTTGGAGTGGCAAACCAAGTTTAATGGACTATTCTGATGATAGTTTGAGAATGCTAAGTGCAGGCAGTATTGAAGTTTGAGGCTTTGCTTATGAGCTTTCTAAGGGGATGGAAAGACTACAGAGGACTTTGTTGGAACTGGGCTACTGGCATAAGGGCTGGCTGCATTCTGCTGCCCAGGCCCAGACTGTTTGATCAAGGTTAAATTTGTAATGGACTGATGTGCTTGGTTAAAGATAATTGGACTGAGAGATTTAAGATTTTTAAACTGCAAAACCTCAAGCAAGTTAAAATTACAGGTACTGAGACTGGTCTTAGGTTACTGAACCTGCTATTGTTAACACATTAGCAATCTTAAAGAAGATGGCCCAACTGTTTTACATTAAAACAATGGAAGGAATGCCTGAGGAAAGACTGTCATAGAAATGCAAACTCTTTTGTAAAGAGTTGACTGGAGAAGGAATCTGCTTTTCAAGGTTACAATTTATTTCTTCCCTGTGTTCTGCACTTGGTATTGGTTTTAGAAGCATGAACAATATGTGGAGTAGTTATGAATTACACACAGTTGCAGGAGCTGCTGCTGATATGTGGCATGAGGCAGGGCATGATGGCCTGATAGGTTGAAAGAGCCTTTGGGAGATGGATTGTGGTTTGCATAAAGACCTGAAGATGTTTTGGATAAATCAGTACTATGCAAGGGCTACACCATAGAGCGCACAGTTGGCCTAGGATGGAAGTGTTCCTTGGCTACTTTGTCCAGCTGGAAGGGCAGAATTGGAAAATATGGAGACTGTCAGTTTCTGGTTATATTCAACTTGAACTGCAGAAGTTTTGTGCTTGTTTAATGGTGGCTGAGTTTGCAATGTTTTAGTCTCTCCTTGCTGTGCATTACACCAGTTAAAAATGTTTACTCTGTGCCTTTATATGTTGGAAGTATTTAACTTGTTTGGTTTTATAGGACTTGCTATGTTAAATTGATGAAGATTGTGGGGACCTTTGAAATTGAACTGAGTATAATTTACAATGTGTGGTAGTTATAAATCTATTGGAGGCCAGAGGCAGAATGTGGTAGTTTGAATAAATGGCCCCCAATATATTCAGTGTCTTAGTTTACTGTTTGCATCTGCAGCCACCTGGCTAGAGGCAGTGTCACTGGGAGGATCTTAAGATATAGTGGTGGGTTTGAGATTTCAATCTAAAGATATGCTAAGAGTTCCTAGCTGGAGTTCCTGAACTGGGCTGTGCTGTGTGGCTTTTAGGCTTGTGCTTCTCTCTCTGTGTTTGGTGCTGTCAAAATAGGCCAGCTTCTTCTGCCAATATGAAACCTTCTCTGGATCTGTAAGGTTCAATAAATCCCTTCCTCCATAACTATTCCTAGTCTGGAAGTTCATCTCAGCAAACCTGAAGCTGTCTGCTACAGAAGTGAACCATATTTTATGCCTAGATTCTATTATACTAAAATCAAAGAGCTGCCAATAATGGGCATCAACCTTAAGCTATGACGCATGACTAGTAACTCAGTTTCTTAACTACCATCTAGATGTAGTTTTGTTCTAGGACATTTTAAAGTTCACAACTCATGGTACCTCCAAAAAGGGTTAGGTAAAAGACTAAAGTACCTTGACTACAAGTTAAATTACAATAAGCCCTGGATCTAGCTTATGGAATTTTAGGTCTTTTACAAAAAATTGAAATGTCCATGGACAAAGTAGGACATGAGACCAACAGGAGAGGGCATGTTCCAAAAACCTGCAATCTTCTGTCAGCCAAACTTACATAAAAAGGATGCAAATAGTGACTCTGGCTAAACAGTCTTCATGGGATTGTGGAGGCTGGAATGTAAACTTTCCTCTCAAATCCCCATGTGTTTGTAATTAAGCCTCATAATTAATATCCAGCTGGTGGAGTCTTTGCAAGGAGGAGGTGTGTTCCTGGAGGTGGGGCTCGGGATTTTTTTTATCCCAGACTACTTACCAGTGTTAAGAATCTCACTCTTTCTACTTCCTTTCTGATGCTGTGGAGATGTGACATTCAACTGTCTGCTCCCACCATGCTTTCCCCACTATGTTGAAACTTCTCCTTGAAATTTTAAGCATTAAATAAACCCTTTCCTTCTATAAGCTATTTTTAGTCCAGTATTCTCAGAAAAGTGTTAACTGCAACAGTGAAATAACATCTGAGCCCCACCATGATCCAAGAACCTTTACAGTCTAATCATAGGGGTAAGATTACTAGATATTACTAATAAATGCCTATGAAAATGCATAAATCAGGAACAGTACTAGCAGGGTAAAATGTACTCATTAATTAATGAAAGATACAAAAATGACTTGTGACAAACATTCTATATGGCAGAAGAAAATTTGCAAGTGTAGCCACTTGCATAGCATTTCTATATGCATTAACAATCCCTAGCTTAGGTGAAATAGCAAACAACTGTGAAAGGAAGGTGAGGTGCTTCTAAGTTACATGGGTGTTTGTTCAGTGAAGGGATTAAATCTATCTTGAAGGTAAGAGACCAAGGAGAAGTAACGTGCTGCATCTGGCTTCTGTGACCTCACTTAGTGGCTAGACAGTGGTGCTAGACCAAATATAACCATTTTAAGTAAAAAGGCCCAGGCCTGACTAGATAGAGAACTAGCTGGCTAATGTGCTTCTGTAAACTTTGCTTGCTTGCTCAATTGCTGCCTTTCCCCCTAAAGTTTCTGAGGAATCTCCACTTCAAGGACATTCCAGAAACACTCCACTTGGGGGGGGGGGGCTCTGGCCTCTGACCACCTGCTTAGATAAGAAACTGAGGAATCTCCACTTCAAGGACATTCCAGATGTACCACTGCTTGCTTAGCCCATCACAATGGAGATTACCTCATCTGCCTGGAGTGCCCCTAGCTCCTGCCCCCAACTCTAGCTCCTGCCCCCAACTTTGCCCGCTGAATCCACAAGCCAATCAGAACTGTTTAAATCAACCAATCATGTATCTATCCCCTACTTCTTTGTTCGAATTCCTGTATGAGCCCCATCCCCCAAAAGAAAGGGGCTCTCTTCCTCACTACCGCTGTGCTGGACTTTGTGGATGGAGACCAGGTTTAGGCTTGCAATAAAGTAACCTGTAGCTTTTACATTTGAGCGTCTCGGCTTCTGTGGCGGTTCTCTGGGTGACTCCTGGGTGACCGCGGGTCTTGGCTCCTGGTCAGGGGTCTTGGCACAACAAAGGTATTTCCAGAAGCAGTCAATGGACTGTTTCTCTCATTGAATATGAGCTCAACATTCCAAAAATATTACAAGTGAGAACACACAAATACAAAACCCTGCCCTCACCCTAATACAACTTCATGGAAAGCTGCCACAGTGAATGAATGCATTTTCTGTGAGACACATGTCAAGGGAGTGTGGAAGAATGCACTTACTGTGTGACATGGTGTTCATGAGACATACTCCATTGGTACACTGGGGACCTTACAATATGAACATCAGCACACCTCCAGAGGGTTTTCAGGATCTCAGATGAGCCTAGATGAAGAAGTTGAGTTCCTTACCTATGAGCAAACATTTCTTCACCACTAAAGGATGGTGCTAGAGCCCCAGGGACATATAGCCGCTGCTCAGGAATACAGATCACCAGTGACATAGCCGAGCACGAGGACAACTTTGGAAAGAAAATATTTAGGCTGGAAGGTGGGGTGCTGAATCTGAAAATACCTTGTGACCTTCACATCTATGTGTAGTACTATGGTTCATGTCTTCCTAGTGATGAAAGGAATTTCCATATCTCCTTTAGTTTGCCTTTGAAATATTAAGTGAGCCAGCTTTAGAGATTTTTGACTTTTTGTTTGGTTAGAAATGTAGTCAGGTGTTAGAGACATAGCAAAGAGTCCTTGGAAAAAGATACTTTCCCTATGTAGAAACTGGTCCTTTTAACTGGGAATGGTGAACTTTATTTACACGTGTTTGTTGTACATGCATTTTAATCACTCCTTTTGCAGGTAGAGAAAATAAAACCTGGGAAATTAGGACATTGCTGTCCTCTGGCCCTGGCAGACTTCTGAAAAACAAGCTTCATATGTCACACAGTGTTCTACAGCAGTTTCTGGATCCTAGGTTTGGCCAAGTGTTAAACATTGAATGTGTGTGTGCTGAGAACAGGAAATATTGATAATGCTGGATCCCTTGTTTTGTCATCTGTCACCACCCATGGGCAGATAAGCAGCAGTAAACATCAGAGGGTGCAAACACAGGTCTCATAGAAACTGTCAGCTATGAGTAACCCACCAATGCAGGTTCTTTTGAGAAGTAGCATCTCTCATGTTGGTTTCTTAGGAGTGGCATACAATGGCTCAGCTTGTGGCATACACAGCTCTCTTGTCCCAGGACAGTGGTTACTGTTCACTGAGAGCTCATCAGATCACAGACACTGTTACAAGTATTCTTCAAATCAATCAGATAATCTGTGAAGTAGGAGTTATCATTAAACTGGGAAAGGGGGGCTGGTATACTTTAATTAACTTGCCCAAGATCACAGAAGCCTGCAAAATCACTTATGCCAGAGCTATCTAATCAGGTGAGATTGTCTGCAAGAAGAAAGGCTTTTAGCCTCCATACAGGTTTCTCTTCACTGTCTCTAAGGCAGATCAGACATAGGGTTATAAGAAATCTGAGTAAGCCCCAGGCCCTGACTTTAAGTGAGTCCCTTAGAAATGTTTCCAAGTCATAGATGGGCTGCTTCCAGGAAAGATTAACCTAAGGACTAAGTTCTCCCCCCACGGTGAGCCCATCTCCCAGTGTGGGCAGCCCCTCTCGAAGGGGGGCTTTATCTAAGGAAGCTGTGAGAGAAAAGAATCTCTCTTACCTGTCTGTAGGTGTTGCTTGCTGCCTTCCAGCATGGACTGAAGAGCAGTGGCTCTCCAAGAAACCTCCAGACCTTCAGTGCTGAATTGGGACTGTTGAAGTATCCAGCCTTATAGCCTGAGCAGCTACCTGGTTTCTTGACTCTCCGGCCTGCACACTGTTATTGCTGGACTGCTGTAAGCTAATCTAATAAATTCCCTTTCAATCCAATGCATTTTTATTGGTTCTGGTACTCTAGAAAATGCTGACTAACACAGTATGTAACTATTATTTACCTGTTCTTAAGTATTGCATTAATATAGTTGTAGACCTTAAAATATGTATAAACAGTACTGCAACTTTACCATATCAGAAGTCATATGTAAATAGTAAGAAAATTTGAATACCCCCCCAAACAAGATTTTTAAAATACAAAATTATAGGAATAACCCACTTTATAAATATAGCACTGCATATTCCATCCAGTTTTAATGTGTTTAATATATTTAAGTTCAGTATTGGCTAATGTAAAAATATTCTTGAAATACATAGAAAAATGGCTCGAAAAACAACCAAAAATCACACACTCTCTCTCCTCTATCTGAATAACAGACAAAAGGCCAACCCATATGTATTCATGAGTAATTGACATAATAATTGTTCTATATCTACTACTTTCCAGAAAAATAATTTTACTCTCAAAACATAAACTATACACTTTTTTCTTTCTGTTTTTGTTTAAACAACTTTGATCAAGGAGAAAAAAATAACTTTCACATCAGTTTTTTAGGAATCTAAACTGCTTTGGAAACCTATTAATTAAAGGTCTATGAGCTGCTCCACATGGAATGTGGAAGGCATGCCAGTTCCACTGGGATAATTAGGATACAAGGTGATGATCAATGATCCACAAAGTCCATGTACATTTATAAGAATAATATAACAAATAAGGAATGAGAGATGGTGGTAATTGTATTTATTGTGGAAAATATTTCCTTGTCAAAAAAGTCAACACCTTAGAACCAAGGTGGAAGCAAATGTTTCTCATTTCTAGACAAGAACTTGAAAAAGATTATTTCTTTGTCACAAAGTTACTTCTTAAAATAAAAATAGTTTTAAAACTATTCTCTTGAACTTCATGTCCTATACCCTAAAATGGAAATCTTCATTGTAGAGCATTTCTGAGACAATTGTTGCTTTAAAGTTCAGGAATGATCCCTGGATTATTTTTAGTGGAACTTGCTGCATTTCCAGCAAGATGTTCCCACATCTATCTTCATACTTCAGTGTTATGAATGAGCTGATAAATAAAATCATATGAAATTAATTAGACTCAACATATTGTCAATTGGACATTAAAACGTCATTACTGCCACCAAGTTTTTTGGCAAAGATTAACATTCTTACTTTCCCAAACTGAGTAATAACTTTCAGTGGTTAATCCCTTATCTTTCTGCTACATATTCTCACTCCTTAGCATCTAAAAAAGTTAGTTGCAAATGTAAATTACAATCTAGAAACAGTAATAATAATAGAATATAATGTAAGCCCTGTCACAAAAGACTGTAAATCAGAAAATGATAAATGATAATGATAATAATTTAACTGATAAAATTTCACTGGCATAAATCAGAAAATCTTTCACCTCACTGACATGAAGCCATTAATTTTTATCTTACAGTGTTTTATAGTAGTTTATGTTTATTCTTATGGCCTCAACACTGGTATATTATAAAACATTAAAAAATATATAATTAAAGATAAAGATCACAGACCTAAAATTGCAGTAAAAGTTGGAGGCAAGAGAATGGTGATTCTGAGGCCATGCTAACCTACGGATAATCTCCCTCTAACAAAAACAAAACAAAACAAAAAAGGGAAAACAATATCTAAATAAAAATAACTCTTCATGAATAGTCTACTCATTTGTTCATGTTACACTAATAGCATGTTCTTTTTAACTTTTTATTGAAAAGTTCCATAAGTATAGATAATAAACCATTATAATCCTCTCCCACCAGCCCCATTTTCCTGTTCCCAAATCCACCTTCTACTGAATCTCTTCTTCTTCCCATTTAGGCTCTCTTCTATTTTTTTGTTTTGTTTTGTTTTTGGTTTTTCGAGGTGGGGTCTCACTCTAGCCCAGGCTGACCTGGAATTAACTATGTAGTCTCAGGGTGGCCTCGAACTCATGGTGATTCTCCTACCTCTGCCTCCCTAGTGCTGGGATTAAAGGCATGCGCCACCACGCCCGGCTTCTCTTCTATTTTTATGTCAACATTTTTAAGTCTTGTGTGGGGGGTGCATGCCAGAGAGCAACCCATGAGAGTTATTCCTGAAGTGTTTTCTACTTTTTTTGAGGTAAGTTTTGTTACTGGACTGGAAGTTACCAAGAATCCTAGACTGAATGAATGACCGGTAAGTCTCTCCAGGGTTCTGTCTGTATCTACCTTTCCAGTGCTGGTATTACAAGCAGGCACCACCATGCAGAGTCGTTTTCATAGATGCTGGAGATCTAAGGTCATGCTTGTATGACAAGCACTTTATCAACGGAGTCACCTTCCCTGCCCTTCAATAGTCTTTTCTTAACAGATTTGAGCAAACATTTATAATTCTATTTTTGTTGATTGGGGGGACTCATAGATAGTTACAAAAACTATAATTTCTTTATTTGGGAATCCATTACAGAATTATTCTTCTCATATATGATTCCAATCATAAACCAAGGAAAAAGTTTAGAAATTCCAGAATGGGAATGTACTTTGGGAAATATTATATTGTTTAATAAGTGGACCATGGAAATAAACATAACATGGAAGAGTAGATCCCGAGTTGAATAACACTGACCCACTTATTTTGGGCTTTACTGGATTAGATTATCCAGTACAACTTTATGTTTAAAGAAAAAAATTGGCATACTAATAAAAATTTGTCACCCACTTATTTCTGCAGACAACGCATGAAATGACAAATTTGTCAGCTTACAGACAGAGCTTTGAAATCAGTTAAGTGCCTAATTTTGTTATGTAAGAACTTACCCATCCAATAGATACCGGCACTGGTCATTGTCAAGGACATAATGCCATTTGAGTAATGGACCTGTGCCACTAATAATCTCACCACTGATTTGTGATTATACATTGTGTTCCTTTGTTTATTTGCACCTGTGTAATAAAGTAAAACATTCATTATTAGAATTTCTATAAATTAGTTGTTCTAGGCACTATAAAAGTTGTGCTGGCCTTGAAAGTGACTGAAGATCAAAAGTACTCTGCCTGGATACCCAACTGCTTGGCAAGCTTAACTGACAAAGTAGAATTTATATTTATATGCAAATATGACATGTACCAAAAGATGTGATCCAATGAGATAAGAAAATGTTTGAAGTCTATCAGATAAATGACCCACTTTTTCAAGTCTTTCCACCATTAAACCTCCCCCTACCTTGTCTTTCCAACACTAGGCAAGTAACATTAAATTTAAAGAATTAACCCTGAAATCTTTTAACCTCATTTAAGTTAAGATATTTGCTGTGCTGTCTCAGAATACTGGACAGTACCACAGGGTCAGAAACACAAAACAAATGAAGGAAAATGAAGCATCATGTACTTTAGCAAGTCCTAAGATTCTCTGTTGTACAGAATTCTGTCAAAATGAGGTACTGCCTTATGAATACTGGAAGTTAAACAATTATTTAGATATAGGGTAATAATAAGACCTGCTACATGAACTATTTTCCACATTTAAACTCATTGCATCTCACAGCTACACTATGATATAGCTAACAGTACATTTGCTGTCTTATAGATAAGTAAACTGAGATTTAATAACTTGCCTAGGTTATACAACTACTTAAGTGAGATGCAGGTTATCATTTAATTCCCAGTGTAGTGACTACAGAGCCCATGCATTGAACCATGCCTCTGTGACATAATAAGAGAAAAAATTACATTAAAACCAATAAGCTTTTAAGGCTGCTGCCATGAAATTCATTGTAATGTTTTATTTAAATTTAATGACAATTTATAAGAAAAAATACTTTCTTTCCCTTAAAAAGTTTTATTTTATTTCATGTGTAAATTATTACCATTATTATTTGAAATAAAGCACAATTTCTTTTAAGTAAATGAGACATTATATTAGATTTGAAATCTAAATACCCATTGTTACAATAATGACCAAAACTAAGTATGTACTATGGTGTGAAATATATTACACAACTTCTTTCATGATCTGAAATTTAAAATTATTGAACTTTGTAGAAAAAATATTTTTGGCATAAATTAATAATATTTGATTTTATTTCTGAGTTACATAAGTTTCAGGGTTTTATTTTAAGATTTCTCCAAATAATCCATTGAAAAGTCAAATGGTATATAATTTGCAGTATTATTCTTTACATAATTGTAATTCTGAAGCCCTAGAAAAATTTATTTTGTTCAATTAGTAGGTCTTCAAATATGTTACAGATCATGTGTTAGAATTCCAGTCTCTATAATGAAATTTATGAGGCAACTGACTTTATAAATAGAAAAGGTTTGCTTTAGTTCACTCCATTCTGGACTTTTAAGTTCATGATCAGTTGCTTTATTGCACAGTGAATGAGATGCACATCATGGTATAACCACACAGAAAAATGGTCAACCTCAGGCCATGGTGCAACACAGAGAGAAGAGGATGCTGAGATGACAAAAATCCATTCAAGTGCACACTTCCAGTAATCTTGATGCAACCAGTTCCAATTCTTAAGTTTCTGCTTCCCAGCAGCACCACCCTGAGGACAAGCTTGAAACACCCAGGGCTTCCCAAGTGCAACAATGACCCTGAGATAAATTTTCAATTGCGACTTGTATGGCTTCTATTTTCCTATAATAGGCATATGATTAACATGAATCAAACAATAATTAAACATAAAATTGAATATAAGAGCTGGGCGTGGTGACACACACCTTTAATCCCAGCACTTAGGAGGCAGAGGTAGGCGGATTGCCATGAGTTTGAGGTTACCCTGAGACTATGTAGTGAATTCTAGGTCAGCCTGAGCTAGAGTGAGACCCTACTTTGAAAAACCAAAAAAAAAAAAAAAAAGAAAAAAAAATTAATACAAAGTTAGTGTAATTCAACCCCTTCCCAGGATGTGGTATTGTTTAGGATAAGGACTGACTGAGAAACTGCATCAGGGCATCATCACATTACATGCCCAACAATCATGAATGGCTATCCTTTATGTTTAAGCCTTGCTTTTAGGAGGACATGTTAAACCAGCTAAGATCCAAAAAAAAAAAAAAAAAAAAAAAAAAAAACCAAAAACAGAAATTGAATATATAGTAGTTTCCTGGTTTATCTTTTTATGTAGGTCTTAAAGAAAAAGGCTGGCAAGCCATCTTGGTTGATAAAGTGCTTGCTGGGCAAGCACGAGGATCTGAGTGTGGATGCCCAGGACCTTTGTACAAAGCCAGGCACAGCGGTATGCACCTGAATCCCTAGTACTGGGGAAGTGGAGACTGGTAAATTTCTGGGGTTTGCTGGCTAACCAGTCTAACAGAATTGGCATGTTCCATGCTCCTTGAGAGAACCTGCTTCAAGTAAATAAGGTGGAAAAGACTGGGAAAATGGCTAGGTGGGTAAGAGTACTTGTCACATGATCATAAGGACCTGAGATCAGCTGAGTTCCAACCCCAGCAACTACACCCACACAAAATATGATGAGCATGAACACCTGCAATCCCTAGTCCAACAGACGACATGAGACAGGAAAACCTACTGGGTCACACTGGGAAATACATGACAGTTTCAGGTGTACTCTTTGAAGGAGACAAGAAAGAGCAATAAAGGAAAGCTCCTAGGTATCTTTCTGCACATGCCTCTGCACATGTCAGATGGGATGCAAGTGTACACACACACACACCACATGTGTGCCAAAAACAAAAGGTAGAAAGCAACTGAGAAAGACATATGCCATCAACTTTTGGCCTCCATGTACATGAACCCTCACATACACACTTGTGTACATACATCAACAGTCCAAATACACATACTAGTACACCAGCAATATATATAGTATATAAATATATTCAGTACTAGCATAGGTAAGTATGTTATATGTAACATCAATACTGTTGTCTATTAGGGCATATATATGTATATAAATGGTAATTATTGGCCATCAAATTGCATCATCTATCACTCTTGTTATGCTGGGCTTTGAGAGAAATCATGCATCTCCAGAGAAGACAAAATGCCAACAGGGATTATTAACAAAACTCTAGAGAACCATTAACAATCACAAATGGAAATATTGCTGTTTGTAAAGTGAAAAGGCATCTACTCTTGAAGTTTGAAAAAGTAGTTTGAGGGCAAATAATAAGAAATGATGATGGGGGTTGGACAGACCCACATTAAGCTTTACAAAGAACAACAAAGTGCATTGGGCTAAAACTGTGATAACGACATTGTGTGTGTCTTTAACATGATGGTGCGAGCAACCATCACAATCCCTTTAAATGGATGTCATTTAAGACATATAAATTAGACTCTGACAATAGGAACACAATGAAAAAGTATCATTTTATGCATAGTAGAAAGTTTATGAAACTCATTTCCCAAGGAACATTTTCAATCTGAAAGGCCTGATCAAAATCAGTTCAAGATTTTCAAAATGTTCTGGCATGCACATGTAAAGTAGAAACACTGACATTGGACATAATAATGGGGGCTGGATAAATTGACACCAAACACAGCTATCGTGGCACAACTTCAAGCTGATGGCACTCCAATTATTCACTGAAATCTGAACAGAGGAAGCACAGGTTTCTGAAGTTTATGCAAGCAATTTATAACCCCAATCTAATACCCTGAAGCTCACAATCTTTGCTACTACCCAGTTGCCTGGCTTCTCAGACATGCCTCTACATTACTCCTGGGCTCTGACCAAAGGAGGGATAAAGCAGATGATAGAAGCTTTTTTAAAAAAGAAAAAGTCCATTTTCAGGCTGACAATCATTTGCAGTGTGTTTTATGCAATTTAAATGAAGCAGAACATAACTAACAGATATCACATACATTAATACCATATTTTTCCATTTAACCAGAAAACTGAGGCAAAGGCTTTTAAGAGATGAAGTTACTGTAGTTTAGCAGCATTTCAATGACTAATCACTTAACACATTAGATCTATTTGGAAATTTCCACTTCTCCACTAACTATTTAAGTTTATTTGAAAGTAGTAAAGCCATTTACCAAGAAAAAATAGTCAGTAAAGAAACCACCATCACTCCTAATGAGGGCTGTTTATTTATTTATTTTTATTTGTATACTTATTTATTCATATATTTATTTATTCCTTATTTACATAAAATGTCTGCTACTAATACAGGTTTTGTGTGTTCGTGTGTGTGTTTACCCTCTTCAAGATATATTAGAAAGTCTTGACAATTTTTGTCTGCTAAGCATTCAACATTAATTTATTCAACTCAAATACAAATAAAATAAATGAATAATCAGTAGGACTATATGAGTATATATGTATACATTCTGGCTTCTGATAAGCAAAGGGTTTTCATTCGTGTGTGTATTTCTTTAAGGAAGTAGGATTAAGGGCTGAAGAGATAGATCAGTGGTTAAGAGCACTTCCTATACAAGCATGTGGGCTTATGAAGGCCTAAGAGAGCACTCAGGTTCAAGCAACAGGACCCACATAAACAGCTGTACCTGACCACATGTGTCTATAACTCTAATCTCCAGGGAAGCAGAGACCTGAAAATCGCTAGAGCCTTCCTTTTGTGAGGACATTGTGAGAATATACCATGGAAGGTGACTTCAGCCAGTTCAGTATTAGGAAAAGGCAGGGATTTAGAACATTGTAGATTATAGCTGCAGGGATGCTGACTTAAATTGTCTGTGAAAAACAATTTCTTCCCATTTACTTCTCACACCGTTTGTCTTTAAAGAACTAGGTAAATACCTTTATCTCCCATGGCTAATGGTAGAAACACCTGGCTGTGTTTGGCATACAAACTATGAAGACACATGAGAAATCATTCATGATAAAAGCAGCTTGGTAAATTGATTTTCATACAGCAATCCTTTGTACAGTACTGACTGTTTGTTTTGATTTCACATTTATAGAGAGGCTAAGCCAGCTAGCCACAAGTGGCCCTTTAAAGACCACCAGACACCCCCCTGTGCAAGTCTGTGCATATATTCCTCACCTATGTTTGTGTGGACATTGACTAGAAGAAGAAAAGACTTAGATGAGCAAAAATAAAACTAGCACTGAATCCCACACCTGTCAGCGCCTTTCACTGTGGTGATCACACCCAGCATATTTGACCAAACAACTCAAAAAAAATTTTTAGAAAAATGAATTCTGAATATATTAGCCAGCTAGAGCTGGGTATCTTCCCATTGTCAATTCAAGAGGAATAAATCATGCAAAATGTATTTCCCACTAGTGAAGCCAGTGACGGCAAGAATCAACTCATTCATCATCTATCACTGAGAAATTTAGTAAATTAGCAGCACAGGAGTCAATACATGAGTATAAATAATGCTTACCGTCCACTTGCTATGTCTTAATTTGGTAAATAAATGCCTTCCACTGAGTGCACACCCTAGAGTCTGAGCAATGGCATGGATAAAGCTCTGTCAGCTCTGCAGAGCTGAATGCCTCCCAGAGGTCTAGCTAACACTAATGGTCCTGGAACATTCAGCCTACATCTCCCTGCTGTTTTATTTTAAAGATTAAAATGGGGCATATGGGGCAATCAAAGTTTGTCATTAAAATATTACCTTTTTAATAGTTTTAAGTCCATTACTTATGCAAATAATATCTATACATGCCTTCTAGTTAAGAAATACAAAAATAAAGATGTCTCTATAAAAAATTGTGAGCTTTCTAGTTAGATTAGACTAATCTCAGAGTGAACCCTCCAGTGTTACTCTAGAAGAAAACAATTATCAAAATAAAATTATGCATGTTATTCTAGCTTGGCTTCACCAAAAATTGCAAAAGGTGAGAATGTGATTATTTTATAAATCATGAAAGCCACATTTATTAAGAGAAGGAAACCTTCCCAGTAGTTTCCTTACACCATTATTTTCTGTTTCTCACATCCTATATGAGTTCATGCTAGTCGGAATATATTTAAATTAGCACATATAGTGCTTAGTTCATTATTGCATTCACAGGAGAATAAGGAAACTTAGAGTGATGATTCTCAAGAAACTGAAAGAACTCTGAACTCTGAACTCCTCACTCAAGGACATGCTTCAGGTGAAGACAATGAAGAGGTAGGAGGAATCATAACATTGAAGGATTCTTATGTTTACATAACTTAGCCTCAAAGGGCAGAAATTATAGAAATAAGCATTTGAGGAATGTTATGACATGCAATTAGCTGCTGCCAGAGCTGGTGAGATTTCTGTCCTTGGTGGCATTACAAAATAAACTGGAGGGTTAAATGTCAGGTTATTTAAACTGACACTCAATACTTATATTAGGGTTAAAACTACATGGATTTTAGTTTTTTCTTTCCAATTTTGGAAGGGTATGCAAATGAGCATGGTTATTTAATCAAAAATCCTACAAACAATGGGTGGCAATAATCTCTATGCAGGGGTATGGCTGGTAGGAAGGATGCCTAGATGACTTGTGGACTCTACATAAGAGAAAAATGAATGGGTTCTGAGGGAGGAAAATCTGTACTTGAGAAGAATGTTGTCCTTGAGTCAACTTGATCTTCTGAAGCATAGTTTTGTTCACTTGTCTACAAACACTAACTTAACTCATGGGCAATACTGTGGAGCTTACCATAATCCTAAAATGACACAAAATACTGAACACAGAAGTGCTTTAACCTGGGGTCTCTGAGGGTGTGCACATCAGCATTTATCACATTTGGTGGATAGGTAAAAAGAACCAAGACGATAAAAATCCCAGTACTAGAAATGGGTCACAACCTACATTGAGCTGTTGATTCGAGAGACATATGAGATCCTCAAAACAAGACACACTTCTGTCAAACCACCTTGATTACCCTCCTGAGGGAAAAGACAAGACCCTATTGCTGAAGATAACACATTCTGCCAATGCAGGACATTGAAAGAGCTGACTGAACAGGACGGAAGTCCACTCCCAGGTGGTTAGCACATATAGCGCTAAAAACCATGACTTGAGATGCTGGGGAAAAATGGCCAAAAATGCTCTGAGCAAGCAGGGTATCCTGCTATATGTAAGCAACCATCCTGACAAGATGTACATACCTGTGCAATAGTGGCACCCACCCTATGTAGGTAACCAATGGCTTTCTGATTGGCTAAGAGATCTACTCAGTGAAAAGGAAACCATAGCTAGAACTTGGAACCAATTCCTATAGAGACCAAGATTATGAACTCTAATGAAAAGCTCCCACTAGCTTTTGGCCAAAAGTGAGGCTACACTCATCAATGTCTCTCTAAGTTAACAATGCATATACTTTTTAATCTATCCTAATCTCACTCTCCATTGAATAATCTGTTTTGTTTTTTCAGAAAGCAGAGAGAACCAAGGACAACCAAAATCTATCAACAGGACAAGGATAGCTAACTCCATGTCACCAGGTGAACCACCCCTAGCACAGTAGCTAATGTGCAGGTAAAGACACAGAAGAATTGGAGAGATGAGCAAGAATGCTGTTTCCATGGCTAGCCTGACAACCTGAGCAAGGATGATGGAGACAGACACTGAGGATACTCAAAATGTACCAAAGCAGAAGAAATCCAGAAGCTGCTGAGAGCTCAACACTAAGGTAGTCTTAAAGCATGCCAAACAAGGCTCAGGGAATTATGCAGAAGAGGGAGTGGAAAGAATACAAGAGTCATAGGTTAGGAGGGAATATCCAAAAGCATTGAACCCCCTCCTCCAAAAGAAAATGACTGATTACTTCTGTCACAACTCATAACCCACAACTTCATGATGAACACCAGTAATATCCCACTAAAGGGGGTCTCTCAGTGGTGTGAGGGCAGGGAGGAGGGGAATGATGGTACCAACACTTGAGGTATCCATACAAAATTTCAACTTAAATTTTTTTAAAAAATAAAATTCTCTAAAGCTATTTCGCATAAACAGAGAACAAGATACCCACTCCAGCTCCTGTGAAGTTAATATCGCCCTAATACTAAAACCAAACAGAGATACAGCAGGAAAAGACAACTATAGAACTATATCCCTAGTGAACTTGGATGCAAAAAATCCTAGCAAAGTGAATTAGACAATGCATCAAAAGCATTATCCACCTTGATCAAGCACAGGTTTCACTCCAGGGAGGCAGGATGGTTCACCATGCAGAAACTGATTAATATAATATACCACATAAATAAACTTAAACATAATAACCACATGATCATATCAATAGATGCAGAAAAGGCCTTTGACAAAATACAACATTGTGTCATGACCAAAACCCTGGAAAGACTAGGCATCAAGGGTTTATATCTCAATATAATAAAGGCTATATACAAAGCACCTGATGTCCAAATAATACTTAACAGGGAAAGACTCAAGGACTTCCCATTAAGAATGAGAACAAAGCAAGGGTGCCCACTCTCACCATTGCTCCTCAACATAGTACTGGAAATCCTAGTCCAAACAACAAGGCAGGAGACAGATAGAAAAGGGATGCAGAAGCCAGGCATGGTGGCGCACAACTTTAATCCCAGCACTCAGGAGGCAATGGTAGGAAGAATGCCATGAGTTCAAGGCCGCCCTGAGACTACATAGTTAATTCCAGGTCAGCCTTAGCTAGAGTGAGACCCTATCTTCAAAAACCAAAATAAATAAATAAATTAATTAATTTAAAAAGGGATGCAAATTTGAAAGGATGAAGTCAAATCAGCCCTATTTTCAGATGACATGATCCTATAGAAAAGTGACCTTAAAGACTCTACCATAAAACTTCAAAATGTGATAAATTCCTGCAGCAAAATGGCAGGATACAAAACCAACATATAATACTCAGTAGCCTTCCTATACAAAGATGACAAATATACATAGAAAAATAATATATATATATATATATAGACACACACTAACCAAGAAGGTGAAAGGCCCATATTCTGAAAACATAAAATCACTAAAGAAAGAAATTGAGGAGGACATGAGAAGATGGGAAAACCTTCCATGTTCCTGGATAGGTAGAAATCATATTGTGAAAACTGCAATCCTACCAAAAGCAATATGCAGATTCAATACAATAACAATAAAATTCCCAGCATCATTCTTCAGAAAGATAGAAAAAATAATCTCAATATTTATATGGAATGGTAGAAGACCTCATATATCCAAAAATATCCTCAGCAAAAGAAACACTTCTGGAGGTATAACCATACCTGACCTACAATTATATATTACAAAGACATAGTAACAAAAAAAGTATGGTACTGGCACAAAAGCAGACATATAGATAAATGTAACACAAAAGAAGACCCAGCCCCTAATTCAAGTAATGACAACTACTTGATCTTTGATAAAGGACCCAATAACATTCACTGGAGAAAGGATAGCATCTTCAGGAAAGGCTACTGGTCATGTTAGATAATCACATACAGAAAAATAAAACTAGATCCACTCCTCTCACCATGCACAAAAATCAACTCCAAATGGATTAAAGACCTCAATATAAGACCTGAATGACTTAATTGCCTGGAAGAAAATAGAGGGGGGATCTCAGAGTGGAGGAAATGTTCCTGAATAATATGCCAGTAGCAAAGGAAATTAAACAATCATTCAACCAGTGGGATCTCATGAAGTTTAAAAGCTTTTATAAAGACAAACATACCATAAACAGAATCAACAGATTACCCACAGAATGGGAGAAAGTCTTCACCTGCTATACCACTGACAGAGGCCTAATATCTAAAATCTACAAAGAACTCAAAAATCAAAACAATTTAAAAACATCAAACAATCCACTCAAAAACTGAGAGAGAACTGAATACAGAAATCTCAATAGAAGAACAAAAACAGCTAATCTCACTTAAGAAAATGTTCAATATCTTTAACCATCAGGGAAATACAGATTAAAACAACCATGAGATTCTACCTTACAGCAGTCAGGATGGCAATCATTAAAAAATCAAATGACAATAAATGTTGGCACGGATTGGAGGAAAGAGGAACCATCACTCACTGCTGGAGGGATTGCAAACTTTTGCAACCACTATGGAAATCAATATGGAGACAGACTCCTGAAAAAGATGAAAATAGAGCTACCAACTGATCTAGCTTCGTCTATTGGGCATCTACCCTGAAGGCTCCACTCTTCACTGCAGAGATATTGGCTCAAACATGTTTATAGCTAGTTGCTCAAATATCAATAGCTAAAAACTAGATTCAATGTAGATGCCCATCGTTTGATGACTGGGTAGTAAAGACACAGTACAATGGAATTCCACTCAACAGTAAGGAAACATGATACATGAAATTTGTAGAAAAATGGATGGACTTGGAACAGATGATACTAAGCGAACTTACACAAGCACAGAAAGACAAACACCACTTGTTCTACCTCATTTGTGGTTCATAACCTGGAACACCTTAAGTTGCAGATCTACCTGACAGGCAACTCGAGGGTCAGATGTTTGTTGGGGAAGGGGAATGGGACTGTGGAGGTAATACACACAAAACTGAATCCAAAATGAATTTGTTCCATAGAAACTTTTCTCCTGGGTAGCAGATTAAATGATACAACCCTCAACAGGAGTATGCAAGGATTGTTGAGTAAGAAGGGACTTAAAGAGGGAGGGATGAGGCCTAACCCTAAAATGTTTGGCTTTGGCTTGTAGGCTTGTAACCTCCAGTGTCAGAAATCAGTTATAATACACACTGAGCTCTTGTTTGGAGAGACCTATGAGGTACCCCAACAAGACAGGCTTCTTCCAAAGCACTTAATTACACCACCTGAGGTAAAAGGAAAGACCTTACTGCTGCCAGCACCGAATATTGAGAGATCCAGATGGAATCTGGAAGGAAGCCAGTTCCCAAATGGTCTGCCTATATAATGCTGGAAGGTGCTACATAAGCTGCTGAGGAAAAGTGGTCAACTACCTTGTGTTCTAATAGGGTACAATGCTATGCAAAAGTAACCAGCCTGACAAGGACATGCCTGTGCAATAGTACCCAGCCTAGGTAGGTAACCAATGACTCTCTGATTGGCTAAGAGATCCGATCAGTGGAAAGGAGTCCTTAGCTGGAACTGGAACCAAGATAAAATTGTATGGAGAGCAAAATCATGGATTCCAATAAGAAGTTTCCTCTAGTCTTCAGCCAAAAGGGAGGCTACACTCTCTAAAGTCTCTCTTAATTAATAATGCTTATCCTGCTGAATTTATGCTGACTTCAGTCTCCTTTGGAGAATCTGTTTTTCTTTGTCAGATGGCAGCTACAATGAGAAGATACATCACCCCTAGTGCATCAGCCAGGGTCCAGGTGAAACCACATAGAAATTGGCAAAATGAGCAAGAATGCTGCTTCAATAGTGAGCCTGTCCATCAGTGCCAGTGTCATGGAGACAGACACAGAGGATGCTCAAAACGCACCAAAGCAGAAATCCAGAAGTTGCTGTGAGCACAGCACCAAAGTAGACCTAGCACATACCCACCATGGCTGGGGAATTGTGCAGAATTGGAGGAAGGAAGAATGCAAGTGCCACAGAAGGGACAGGAATGTTCAGAGTCATTGTCCCCGTGTAAAAACAGTACAAATACAAGATTGTTTTTTAGAAAACTTGGGTTCCTGGAAGGTGACACTGTTTTTTTTTAATTTTTATTTATTTATTTTTACCTTATTATGATGCTCATCACTTGGTAATTCTCTGTGTACAATCCTGATCAGTAAAAGCAGAACTCTGGGAAGGTTCTTTTTCAGCCCAATACATTATTCTCTTAGCTTTTTTTTTTTAAGGTATACATTTTTTTTCATTAAGTAGAAAGTTGTATGGATACATCCTATGTTAGTACCATCATTCCTTCATCCATGTCCCCATTTTGTTGAGGCCTCTCCTCAGTGGGATTGCTGGTGTTCCCCCTAGGTTTGTGGGGTATGGATGGGAGAGTATCATTCAGTCATTTCAAGGTGGGGGCAATAGTCAGGAGGTGAATAAGGTCTAGAGTCAAGTGCTCTAGCCAGCCCTGCAGGCCGCAGTGTCAGAGAAGAGCACAACTTCCCAAACCCAGGCAAACAGGAGAATGGGCCACAGTCTGTGCTTTTTCAGATGTACTGGGATGGTATTCCTGGTCACAAAATTACAAAGCTCTCTATATCTATTGTGCTTTTGAGACCATAAATCACTAGCACATATTAATATCAATGGCATGGGCTGGAGAGATGGCTTAGCAGTTAAGTGCTTGCCTGTGAAGCCTAAGGACCCCAGTTCGAGGCTCAATACCCCAGGACCCACTTTAGCCAGGAGGCGCACGCATCTGGAGTTCGTTTGCAGTGTCTGGAGGCCCTGGCGTGCCCATTCTCTCTCTCTCTCTCTGCCTCTTTTTCTCTGTCACTCTCAAGTAAATAAAAATAAAAAAACAAAAACAATAAATAGACAAAAAAAATTTAAAAAAAAGATCGATGGCATAAACTTTGCTGTGAGCAGAGGTGAGTAGAAGGGTAGAAGTTGGTGACAAGAGACCTAACTAGAAGTGGGAGGGAAGGAGTCCACCCAGGGAGGTAAACGAGACAACTTCTACCTTCTCAATTTAGTCTTGGGCCTACCTTGTAAAGGAAGATAGCAGCAACCCTCAGAAAACTGTACTGAAGGTCTCTCATAATGCCAGAATAAAGGAGTTGTTCATCATTTCAGACCTCCATCCTACTCGGTATAACGGTGATTTAAAAATTTTTTTTGTTTATGTTTATTTATTTATTTGGGTGTGACAAACAGAGAGAGAGAGAGAGAATGGATGCACCAGGGCCTCCAACCACTGCAAATGAACTCTAGATGCATGTGCCACCTTGTGTATCTGGCTTACATGTGTCCTGAGGAATTGAGCCTTGAACCAGGGTCCTTAGGCTTCATAGGCAAGTGCTTAACCGCTAAGCCATCTCTCCAGCCCCCAGTGGTGATTTTTTTTTATAGCTCTTTCAGGTATATCCTTTTTCCACTAAGGCATGACATAAATATATTCCTTTCCAACACACTTAAGTAGCAATATCCATAGAAAACCTCATAGCATTAATGCCTGTTAATTAGTAAAGACAGTAGTGTTTCCCCGTGAACTAGCATCCTAAACTGCAAGCTGATTAAGGAGGGAGGAAAGGCAGGAAGCACATCTGAATCCCTCAAGAGAGGATCCAGCATTATTTCAGATGCATTTTCTTGTCTAATGTGGATTCCACACACTGTGGGAAAATTGTATTCAAATGAATGTAGGTAGCAGGCACCTTATCTAAGTTCCATTTTTATACCTTACTTTAAGGTGTAAGGCAGTTCATGTAACACTATATGGCAAACTATTTTTGGAAATGCTAGAAATGTAACAATGGAGGAGAAATAACACAAAGAAACAATACTGTTTTGGTGGATAAAATGAGAAGATTTCTAGGAAGCCAGAACTTGTTCTCAAATCTCCAATCAAGAAGGTGGGTTTGAGCTATTATCCTGGTCTGTGTATGCAGTTAAACTGCTATACATACATATATATATATGGTTTATATATTATATATATGATATATATATACACACACATACATACACATACATTCATACATATATAATTAAAATGTTATGGTTTCTACCAGAGGCTTCTTTAACTTTATATTCTCTTATTTTATAAAAGGAAAAAGGAAGAGTAGTTGCTTAAATAATTCTTCATTAGCTGGCTACAAAGATGCAAAAAATTGCTCCCTGTGGGAAGTCTAGTCGGCAGCTTAATTGGCATGACTTGTGAGGCTGCAGCCTCCTGGCTGCACACATACCCACATTCAGTCTGTTCCATGTTCACTGCCAAGCAGAGAGGCCACTTAAGAAGTGCAGTGGTAAGCCGGACATGGTGGCGCATGCCTTTAATGCCAGCACTTGGGAGGCAGAGGTAGGAGGATCACCGTGAGTTCAAGGCCACCCTGAGACTACATAGTTAATTCCAGGTCAGCCTGAGCCAGAGTGAGACCCTACCTCAAAGAAACAAAAAAAAAAAAAGAAGTGCAGTGGATTAAACATAGGCGCTAATGAGCCAAGTTATTGTGATACTTGGAGCTGTATTTTGGAAACTATGTTCAACTGTTAGTTATTCTATTAATCACTGGTATCTAGAAGATTTCTACCAGCTTCTACCATGGTGCCCTGAGAATTTGTTCAAAGTTTCAGAATCTGAGGACCTTCCAGAAGGGCATGATCAACCTTTGATTCTCAAGTTACTTCCATCAAAATGTTCAAACTCACCACTGTTACTCATTGTTCCAGCATTTAATTCACTTTACCAATTCAACCATACATGGTGCTATAGAAACAGATGGAAGTTGGGGTGTGGAAGAGTCTATGAGGGAGAACCTGTCACTACTGAGATGTGGAGGAGGCAAGATGCCACCTCTGGGTAGGCCTTGGGAGCTCTAAATGTCAATTCAGGCAAGACAGAAGGACTCTAATAAATTCATTTCAATTAGCTTCTAGCTTCTCTTGTCTTAACATCATAAACAAGAACTCTAACCACACCTTGAATTACATTTTTTTTATAGACAGCCTAGCCTGGAATTGGTTATGTAGCCCAGGCTGTCCTCTAATCTATAATCTTACTATCTCAGCCTCCCAAGTACTGCTATTACAGGTGTATGCCTGCAAGCCAGGAAGGAATGGCATTTTGAGCTATCTTTCATTTTGGCACTAATGATCTAACCAAGGACCTCTGTGTATAAAGTATCAGCTCCAACAATGAGCTATACCTCCAGCCTTCACATATCTTTAAAGACAGGGAGTCAAGAAGGGAGAAAGTGTAATTCAAACAGAGATTATTCAATTATTCAATGAGTCTCTATCAGGAATATGTTTCATAAAAGGCAAAGATTTTAAAATTGAAAATGGACACTTGGATGAACAGTACCATGCCCAAAGTGCCTTCACATGTCAAGCTTGACGGCAGCTTCTGGCACCAGCACACAGACACAGTGCAATGAGATGCTGACAAGTCCACATCCACAAGGGACAGGTAGAGTCTCTGATAACAACCATCTTCTAGAGGATGAGGCTGTGAGCAAATAAAAGGAGGCTGGGGCTACCATATTACCCACTGGGTTTACTCAAAACAGTACAGACAAGAGCTCTGCACAGCAACAGCCAAGACAGAACAGGACAGATATTCTAAATCAAAACAATCAGAGGCAAGTTAGCCCAGTAGCCATGTGAAGAAGCAGTTATGGTCTTCAACAGGAAATGAGGGCTCTTACCTGCTTAAGTTGCTCAGGTAGGCACTGCTTAGCAGAATTGAAAATGTATGCAGTTAAAATCCAAAAATAGTAGAGCAGAAGTCCGAAGCCCCATTGTTTTGGGCTCTGATGTACTATGGGACATGCTCCAAAAAGAGGAGTGCAGAAGTCCAAAGCCCCATTGATGTACTGTGTGACATCCACTCTGCCTCTGCTGCACCCACACCTGTGTGTCTATAGTCACAAGGCTTTAGTTGGTCTGCTTAGAAATATAGAAGCAGAAATATACTAGACCCAGGATGTCTCTTTGGATATTACTTTAAAATGAAGCGACAGTTTCCATTTTAACAGGAAAGTTTAATAACCCAGAGGTGAAGACACAGCATAATATATAAGCAAATGAGAAGATTAGCATGTTTAAAAGAGGAAATTTATTTGTGTAACACTTAGACTCATGCCATCTTTTAAATTGTTATGTTTGACCTGTTACTTACAGCAAAATAAGAATGGAATGCTGTGCTGGTTCATTCATTCATGCTATATTGCTTTGCTTCACACAGATGTGTTTCAAATGGCTCTGTGGGAGGAAATAAATCATCTGTACAGTTCACTTCTGAGCCACATCCATCCTACTTAAAGTGTATACCCAACCTAATCCAGATAGCCAAACGCATCCTGACCTACTGAACTTGACATGAAAACCACCCTGTACATCCTTCCTCAACCAAGAGGTCTGTTGTGAGCAGCCTAGTGCAGACCGTACTGCCAAAGCATTCACTGCAAAGAACCTTCAAACAAGGACCATCTCAGTGAGCACTGAGCTGGCTACTTAACTAACAGGGTACATACTACAGTTACTGTCACGTATTTATGCCCTGCTGTTCATTTTCAGCAATAGGTGCTAAACTCTAGGTAGAATGTTACATCAGTAACCCAAGCCATATCCATTTTCTTCTCTTTCAGGTGGAAAAATCTCAACAGGTACTCCTGACTCTATTGTTTATTATAAAAAAAAAACCTCAAATGCTTGATAAAACACATCAAAGGGAGGCCATCCTATTTTTTTTTTACACATTAATTCAGTTAGATATATTTAGGGTCATTCTCAGATTTATGTCATAATTTAGTAACTATTTTATATCTACATGACTCAGGCATATATTGGAGCAACCTATTTATGATATAGTGATGAAAACAATTGCCAGATTTAACTGTGTTCTCAATTACTCACTTAAAATATTTTATTTATTTGAGTAAGCGAGAGAGAGTGGGGAGGGATGAGGGAAGGAGGATGGATGAATGAGCATTTCAGGGCTTCCTGAAGCGACACATGAACTTGAGATACATATGCCACTTTGTGCATCCAGCTTTACTTTAATACTAGGGAACTGAACCCAAGTCATCAGGCTTTGCAAGCAAAGGCCTTTAACCACTGAGCCATTGTTCCAGCCCTAATTATTCACTTTTTTAAAGTTAAAAAATCAGTGCAGTACAACATGAACATGGAGATCTACTTGCTACTTGAAAGTTTTTCACCTTATTTTCTTTTGCTGGGTTATCTTTATTCCCTGCATTTCTTTTCTATGACTGGAATATAAGTTAATAACTGTGTTAGTCAGTTTTCTGTTACTGTAACAAATACCCGAGATAATTGAATTATAAAGAGAGAAGGCTTACTTTGGCTCATCGTTTTCAGATTTCAGTCCCTGATTGATTGGCACCATTCCTGAGGTCTATAGTGAGGCAGTATGTCAGGGTACAGAAAGATGTCAAAAACCACTCACTTCAATGTCAACATTGAAAAGAAGGGAAAGACAAGGATATCAGGGCCTAAAAATCCCCTCATTCTTAGGTCCTTATGACCTAAAAGCTTGCACTAGACCTTACCTCCTAATCACCTCTTAATGGTCTTACCTGCCCTCACTTTTTATGCCTCATCATTGAGACTGAATCTCAACAGGGGCTCCAAGGAGTCAAACCACAACCAACAATAGCACTACTGTATCACATTTCATTTTAATGGTCTATGAAATTATTTGAAGTTTTATGTAGCTGACATGATTGCGAATATGAAAATGTCTAGAGGAGGAAATAGCATGGCCTTCATAACATAACTTCTTCATTTTTGGAAATGTTGAATGATAAAAATGGTGTAACTATCAGGTGCTGCATATGCTAGGTGGGTCACAAACTCATAAGTACAGATGTAATTGGAGGTCTAACCAGGTTAAACATAGACAGGAGTCTATCACCTTGTGTTGTGCAAAAGGGTAAATTTGCTATGTAAAAACAAACAACTTCAGAATAGGATAAGGAATGTCAGGATGCTTATCACTTTGCTCTGTAATTTCATTTTGCTCTTGCTTTCCAACATATGCTATTTTTTTATTTATAATTTTTTACTTTTTTATGAATTAGTTTTGTATTCAGCAAATACAGTCAGTTTGGTACCATTATTAGGCTCATCTGTGACCTACCCCCTCCTCTTGGCCCCTCCTTGTTGAGGTATATGGGCCATGCATTGTGGAGTTAGCCCACAGTTATGGGTAAGATAAATGTCTCTGCATATCATGACTCAACATGTGGCTCTAACATTCTTTCCGCCCCCTCTTCTGCAAAATTTCCCTTGCCAACATATGCTATTTAAATTCATGGAAAGCTGGACTCTGAAAAAACAGATGGAGTCCTCTTTATCTCAGACCCCATGAAAGTTTAAGCCATGTGTCCCCCAGACTCTGACTAGAGACAAAATGGCCAATTGTCTCTGACAAGGAAAAAGGAGTACAGCATATAACTGTGGTTCTCTTTAGTCCTTCTCTTTTGAACACATAAAGTCACATCTGTTAGATAAAATTTCTCACTAGACAAAATGTTAAATAGGTAAACTGAGTCAAGGTATTTGATCAGGTTACAAACTCATTACATAAGACAAGCATCAGGCTTACCTAATGTGTATATCAGGGTAAGGGCCCCTTCATTAAAACACTTAATTGGATTAAATCTAATGTTTACCTGATGCCAAGGTTTTAATCAGTGGAGAAGTTGAGTCTTATGATAAGGCCTCACTCATTAACAGGTCACTGATGCTCATTTGCTATGATTTAAGGGTTATAAAACTGGCTTTAAGAATCTGAGTAAAGTAAATTATGTTCCTCTTTTCATCAAGGTTTTAACTACTCTTAAGATAAAGGCTCACATAAAAGTGGTTAATTTCCAAAGGTGAAGTACTCATACCTAAAGACATTGTGACTTTAAAGATAGCTCCTGTCTTATTTATGCGAATTCTATTGAATGGTCATAACTAGGTTTAATAACTTAGGTTTAAGTGATTTAATTTCAGTAATGATAACTTTCATCTTCCTGAGATATGTTGGGATAGCTTGCTTAAGCTTTATCAAATTTAAGTCATGGTTAAAACATAAAATTGTTTTATGTTAATTAAATTTTCTGTGGTACATAAAATCAATAGCTATCAAGTTTAAGCCAAAATCATGGGTTGACAAATAATGTTTTTTTCTTTCAAAAAGATTTATCAAGAGTTATATTAGAATTTAGCTGGCTGTTTTGGTTTAAAAAAGAAACTCAAGCTCTGTGGTTCTGTTTCCAATGTTCTCTGGGTAATTTGTACCCATACAGGTATCTGAACTAATCAAAGATGTTTTCAAACACAGGTGCTAAGACTTTATACTGTATTACTTTTGCTTTTCTGACAATTTCTAGGTTAATTTAGTTAGTTTGTAGATCAATTGGTACTGTTTTCAAGACTGGTAACAGGTTCTGCCTATATTTATAAATATTAGATATTTAAAATGTGATATGTGCCTACTTTCTATACCTCATATATAAGGCTTATGCTGCCATAGCACAACTAAAAATTTAAAGATAGGGCAAAATGATTTTAGAAGCCCTTGTGCCATTCTTTAACTAAGTCTATTACAGTAATCAAATGTGCTCTATATGTACATACATCCAGGCTAGAATAACTTCCTTTCTAAGTGTGTTAATTACTTATGTAGAAGCCAAAGCCAATTGAAATCATCAGAGCAAGAGGCGCCAATATTTTGGCCTGTTCTTCCAGGTCATAAGGCCACTGGAGATGATGGGACACTTCTACACTGACCCCCTGGTAAGTCACCTGTCTTCTTGAGCAGGGAGGATATGGAGACCCAAACAAAATTGGTATACAGTCTGAAACAGGAAAGTCACAATTGAGGAGCAATCAGTCCTCTTGACTTCCCAAAGAAGGAAAAACTACTTGGCCAGCATGGCCCTGACTCATCCTAACAGACAAAAGACACCAGTAAGTAAGCCATAGGCTACTCCTGTGTCCCTAAGGTCTCTGTGGAGAGCCATTAGTGACCTCCAAAACTAATCCTTAATTAAATGTGGCTATCTGCATGGTCTTAAACACTAAGAGAGAAATGTATAACCTAAGATAAAAATTACCTTACATGTATGAATGGCCTATTAAGTAACAAAAGAGCTTTCCAAGAGGGAAAACAAACATTAAGACATCTTTTCCCCATAGTTTTAATTCTATAATAAAGAAAAACAAACATAGATGTTCAAAAGATTATTTTCAAATCTAAAATATGTAAATAATCCAGGAGACTGGGTGTTGCCATCACCAGAAGACACTGGAACCCCGCTGAAAGGGACCCTATGTCTTCATCCTGACCACACCTACCACTGTGAACATGGAAAGAATTGCCACTTGGATTCATCACACCCACATCTGACTAGCAGATCCACTGGCTGAACCTGAGGACTATCAGCCATAATGGAAATGCAGCACCCCACTAAAGCTTCAACTCAAATGCTCCTGATCCTGACTGTGCTCCTAACTGTATGTATTGCAGCAGTTATCCCCCACCAAGCTTATAATCTGACCTAGATAATAACCAACACTGCCATGGGGGAAATTGCTTACTCCAAATCACATCTTGGCCCATGGGGAACCTGGTTTCCTGATTTGATCTTCAACCTCCATCAACTAGTGGGTAGCTCATTGGACTCTGTAGCAAATCAGGAAATTTATTGTTTCTAGGTATGCCCCAGGCACTTTGGAAAAGCAAGAATCAAAGGGAGCTATAGGGGACCTGAAGCCTTCTACTGTGCTGGCTGGCAATGTGTGTCTACCAGAAGGGTATATTGGAACCCACCTACTAAGGGGGACCTTATCACCATGACACTGAACCAGACCAGGGACCAAAATGGACCATGTTACCTCCCTCCCTTGAATGGAAATGAGACCTGTAATTTCGTTTCTCTCAAGTTTACAGAAAAAGGGAGACAGGTGTCCTGGGATAATGGAAAGACCTGGAGAATAAGACTGTATGCTACTGGGTATGATCCCGGTGCCTTATTTACTGTCTGGTTGGTGAAAACATTTCCCAATGCAGGCTTGGCAGGGGCAAGAACAGGCATTGCAGCACTCACCCTTCAAGGAAAACATTAAGTATAGACTTAGACATTCAAAGGCTGGAAACACCTATTACTCACTTAGAGAAAAATGTAGATTCCTTGGCTGATTATGGAATAGACGGGGGTTGGACTTATTATTCCTCCAGCAAGGGGGACTATGTGTGGCCTTAAGGAAAGAATGTTGTTTTTATATCAACCATTCAGGTATAATTAGAGACTCAATGGCAAAGGTACGAGAGACTTTGGAAAAACAAAAGAAAGAGAAGCTGATAGAGGATGGTTTGAGTGATGGTTCAGTCATTCCCCATGGTTAACAACCCTGCTGTTTGCTTTAGCAGGGACATTGCTTTTATTTTTGTTGCTAATCACAATAGGACCTTGCACTATTAATAGATTAGTTGCTTTTGTTAGAGAACGCATTAATACAGTACAGCTTATGGTTTTAAGATCACAGTATACACCATTAGACTCCACTCACTAACTCAATCAGGATCCAAGATTGGTTCCTCATGGTACAAAGAGAGGGGAGGGATGAAGGAATCAGGAACCAGATGGGCGCCATGACAGCCTTCAGAGTCCTCAATAGGCCTAAGTTTCGGTTTCCTGGCAAGGTCTAAGTTTTTATTTTCTGGTAAGGGTGGGTTTAACAGTTACTGGAAACTGATTATGCCATACATTCCTGTAGTCATAGATAAGTTCAATTCCCCTAGCCCATGCCCGCCAACTTTGCCTGCCAATATCCTAAGCCAATCAGAAGAGTACACTGTTTAAATCAACCAAGCATGTACCCATCCCCCTCTTCTATGTTCAAATCCCTAAAAAAACCCTACCCTCCCACTACTCAGGGCTCTTATATGTATCCACTGTGTTGGTGAAGTCAAGAGACTGAGCTTAAGCCCAAAATAAAGCTCCATGCCCCTGAAAAAAAAAATGGTGTAACTAAGACTAGACAAAAATCTCAGGAAAGTGGCAAAAACAGCTGATTACTGGCAATTCAATGCAGCTACCTGGTCAATTTGCCATCAGCAAGTCAGAGGGTTCTGTGTCCATCCTGCATGGTCAACCCATGATAAAAACATGTAGCTTCCTAGTAGAAGAAAACTCAGAGGGAAATATTCAAGCAATCAAGAGAATGGTTACTATGGGGAACAAACAAAAATGAAAACTGGGGGAACAGGAGAGACAGAGGCTTTCTGTCCCTGTCTAAAGTTTACTGTTTATTTCACAAAAAATAAACATCAAGGAAAATTAAAAAGAAAAAAATAAGTCAGATGGATTGTTCTGTCAATGAAGTATAGAAATTTTATTTTCAACCCTGACTTCCTATGAGAATCACCCATATATGTTGTCATTTAACTATCCATTTGGAAAAAAAGAAAAAAGAAAAAGAAAAAGAAAACTAGATAAATAATGTCAGATCCTGAGGATTGTGAAATATAAACTCACACTCATGTTTTTATCAGTTATAGATTCAGAAAATAACTAAATATGTTACAGAATCACTAAAACATTTTGTAGTGATTTTGGGAAAGGTAAAATCTAAGCAGAATTCCTAGGGAGATTTTTTTCATAATATATTTGGTTAAGAGCCTGACTTCCTTTCACATCAAGATCTGAGATGAGTTCTACCTACACATTTCCCTTCAGAAGTTCCTTGAGTAAATTGTACTCACATCCATAGTTCGGGCTCAGCACAATTACTATTACTTACAAAGGAGAAAAAGGAAGTGTCTGCATGTTTAAGACTCAATACTATTTCCATTTTTATAAAAAAATTATTTATTTATTTGAGAAGGGGAGGGAGGGAGGGACGGAGGGAGGGAGAGAGAATGGGCATGCAGAGTCCTCTAGCCACTGCAATGAACTCCATATTTATGTGCCACCTTGTGCATTTGGCTTTATGTGAGTACTGGGGAACAGAACCTGAGTCCTTAGGGTTTGCAGGCAAGCACCTTAAACTCTGAGCCATCTCTACATCCCACTATTTCCATTTTCAATGGTTGAACAGTTTGGAAGAATGGACCTTGAAGAGTAGAAGAAAAACTAGAAAGAAATTAATAACCAGTTTGACAAGTCAAGAGAATTTCTTTAGTTTTCAAACCTTAGTCTAGGGAGAGAATTCTCAAGTCTCAGGAAAAACACTACTAACAGCAGTAGCAAATCACTTTTTAGGAGCTCAAATTCCACTTTGGTCTTTTTAAATGTCTGTTTACTAGGGCTGGATATATGGCTCAGTGGTTAAGGCACTTTCCTACCATGCCCAGTGACCCAGGTTCAATTCCCAGGTACCCATGTAAAGGCAGATATGCAAAGTGGCACATCCATCTAGAGTTTGTTTGTAGTGGCTGGAGGCCCTGGTGTGCCCACTCTTTCTGTCAGTCTCTCTTCTCTCTCCTGCTTGAAAATGAAGTATTAAAAAGAAAACAAATATCTGTTAATTAAATATCCCTTTTAAAAGTGCATGTATCAGGGTCTGGAATGTACATCAGTAGATAGTGTGTTTGCCTAGTAGGTACCAAGCCATGAGTTCAATTCCCAACATTTCATAAGCCGGGCACAGTGGCCAATGCCTATATTGCGAGCACTCAGAAGGTAGAGACAGAAAGACCAGAAGTTCAAGGACATTATTGACCATACATCTAGGTTGCCAAATATGAGCTACACAACACGCTGCCCCAAAAAAGCAAGGAGTGATTAGAGAAGCAGAGAGTACACAGGCAAGTAGAGGGACAGAATACAAAATGCAGAAAGGCATAAGGGGGAGCAGGAGAAAGGAAGGAAGATGTGGGGAAAAGATACACAAAGTAAAGACAGGAAGCCTAGTAATGGTACCGACTTGACTGTATTTACTGAGTACAAAACTAATTAATAAAAAAAATATATAGGGACTTTTAAAGTTGGACTGAATGCATTGTATTTTGCATCATGTATGGTTATCAGTTTATGAGGGCCAGGGGTGAATGTGGTAGTTTGATTCAGGTGTCCCCCATAAACTTGGATTTCTGAATGCTAGGTTCCTAGCTGATGGAGATTTGGGAATTAATGTCTCCTGAAGGGAGTGGATTGTTAGGGACGGGCTTGTGGGTGTTATAGCCAGTTTCCCCTTGCTAGTGTTTGGTACTCTCCCATTCCTGTTGTCCACGTAATGTTGGTCAGAGGGTGATGTCCACCCTTTGCTCATGCCTTCGTTTTCCCTGCCATCATGGAGCTTCCCCCTTGAGTCTGTAAGCCAAAATAAACCACTTTTTCCCACAAAAAGTAAATATGGAATGACTAAGCACTATAGAAACCTACTTATTTCTTAGATAATGAAAAGATGTAAGAGAAAGACAGAAATGAATTTGTGGGGTAATACCTTGCTGGAGTGGACAAAGCTTTACCTTAAAATCATAGGTGGTGCTGCTAGTAAACCCTCATGACTGACATGGGTCATCCTTTGGTTACCCACCATAACTAGACAGTAAGACCCTGTTGTTGAAGACACCATAGGCTGTGGTCACAGGACATTGAGAAATTAAGAAAAAAACTGAGGTGGAAGCCATCACCCTTCTGACCAGCTGTCATAGTGGGGGATAAAACAAACAATGGATCCTGCAAGCTACAAAATCAACCAGCCAGGCAAGGTGTAGCCACCACTGTTAATAGTGGCATATATGTTCTGAGGGTAAGCAAGTGTTCTCTGATCAGATATGAGACCTGACTCAGTGGGAGGTAGTCATTCCTGGAACTGACAGCCAAGTCAAAAGCCTATGGTTTGGAAGGTCATAGAACTAAAGAGAAGCTTCCTTTTACTGCATCCTAAGTGTCTATGTTTATATACCTTTGTCAATGTTGCTCTCACTCTTGGTTAGAAAACCTGCTTTGTACAGATGGCAGTGAACATTGGGAAATCCAAAACTCATCAAAATGACAAGAGAAAGCCAAGTGTCCAGCTGAGAAGAGCCATCTCTACCCACATGGCAAGGCCCTGTAAACATTTTGCAGGGGAAGTGGCAGATTGAACATGAGTGCTAATCTCATTGCTACCCAGAGCAGCTTCTCTATGGAGATGGTGGTAGATACTGAGGAGACTGAAAACTAACCAAAAAATAAGTGGCTGCCAAGAGTTCAACAGTAAAGGAGATTTCTAATATTCCCTCCAAGGATCAGGGAACATTGTGGAAGAACACACAGCAAGAATATAAGAGCCACAGGGTGGGAAAGCTTACTGTGATACATTGTCCTCTACATAGGCACCACCCACTGGTGCATTCATGACCCCACAGTGATTACTCATACCTTCACTGAGGAAGGCCAACATTAGAATAGGGACACATTGAGGGGACAAGAGCACGCAGGAGGCCACAATAGAAGAGGATTGCCACAAGTTTGATGCCAGCCTAAGACTACACACTAAATTTCAGGTCAGCCTGGGCTAGAGTGAGACCTTACTTAGAAAAAATAAAAGACAAATTAGAGGTTGTAGAGATGATTCTGCAGTCAAAGGCACTTGCTTACAAAGCCTACCAGCCTGTGTTCAGTTCCCAAGCCATCCATTTAAGCTGGATGGACAAGAAAAGTGGCATAAATCTCTGACATTCATTTTCAGAAGAGCAGGCCCTGGCAAACCCAAGCAAATAAATAAATAAAAATGGGAAAAAACAGATAGGAAAAAATTAAAGGTTTAAGTAGAGTATATCAAAGGCTTAAAAGCAAAGCTAGTGTAAGAATAGACTATAAGAGAACATGTCATAACTACCTACGACATGGGGAGGTAGACACACACATACATGAGGACCCAGCTTGAATCCACAGTGCACATGCAAAATGCTTGTATAATGGTGCTACTGCTATAGGGCGGGGTGGGGTGGCCAGCATAGACAAAGATTTCCTATACTCACTGGGTAGCTACTCTAACTGAAATGGATTATTTACTAGGTCCAGCAAGAGGCCCTGCCTCAAAGAATAATGTGGAGAGTAATTGAGGAAGAAACCCGGTGCAGACCTTTGGCCTCCACATGCACACACACGTACTTCCACACACACACGCATATACTGACATGGGTGTGGTGTGTCCACACACATACAAACATGTACACACCATACATTCATGCACAAAAATACTATATAGCAACAAAGTATCACAGTAAGTTTTACATCTTATGACAACTGCAGTCCTACACAGATATAACAAAAACATTCTAGTGAACACAGAGAAGACATAAGGCATAGCTTTTATTTTTGACTGACTTGTAATCACAATTTCTTCAAAGATGTTTGGCTTTTTCTTGAATTCCATTGGTACTCAATGTTGACTGCATGTCTTCTGGAAAAATTAATGGAAATAAGGAAAAATAGATGTAGTAGAGTATTTAATGTGATACCAAGTTGTCCTTACCCTTAGAATTTCTCCAAAACCTCCACAGAGCTTAAGCAGCCAAACCACTAGTAGTGAACTGAGGGGCCATCTGATCAGCCTCTGAGGGCAGCTTTCATTTTTTAATTTGAGAAATATTTTATTATTAGTAGTAGCAGTTATGTACACAGTGTGCATACCGTGATATTGGTACCATTGTTAGCCTCCTCCCTGCCCTCCCCCCTCCTCAGGGACCCTCCACATTGGGAAATGTGGGTCAGGCATTGTGGGAAACAAGTCAGAACGATATCCAAAAAATGAGCTCACTCTCCATTAACAAGCTCCCACCAATCGTGGGTTACAAGAGGGCCTACACCTATTAAATTCTCTCTAAAATAACAATAGTTATCCCATTTATCTGGTGAGGGCAGCTTTTTAAAGCTCTTAAAATGCTGGGAGCTGAAGCCCACATTGCTGAGGAAGAAACCATACTCTGTAACATCCTGCATGCAGCGTAGTCATCTCTACTTGACTAAAAGTGGGAACAAACTTCTGTTAACAATTCAGGAGATAAAGTCGCACCTCGTTCCTCCACTTACTATGATTTTTCTTAGGTCAACCTCAGTCCTTTCAGATGACCTCTGAAATAAACACAGCCATCCTTGAAGTTGAATGTATTATTTGAGGAACATAGAATAATTATTTTGGGCTGTGTACATTAGTCCAGAGAGTAGGTATAGAGACTCCTTCATCAACTTGGAATTGTATCATTTTATGTTTTGTAACTGGACTGAATGGTGACCAGAAATCAAAGGGCAATTATCGGCACTAGCTCATGAACTTGCTCATTTAAACAGTGCACGTAGGCAGCACAATGATGGCGGTTTTTTTTTTTGTTTTGTTTTTAACATTTAGAACAGTGTAGTAACAGAACTCTGTGGCCATCAGGCTCCTGACTATGTTATTAATGAGTTTAGGGATAGAGAACAAATAGCTGAATGTTGTGTTCGTCTTAATTTCAAAGTCTATTCAAACTAAACCTCAAGATGTCTATCACTTGTTGGCTTAGGAGCCAAGAAGAGGAAACACAAACTACAGAAACAAACCCAAAACACTAAGTCAAGAAATGTGAAAAAGAGCTGGCTTAGTGGTTAAACGCTTGCCTGTGAAGCCTAAGGATCCCGGTTCGAGCCTTGATTCCCCAGGACCCACGTTAGCCAGATGCACAAGGGGGCGCACACATCTGGAGTTCGTCTGCAGTGGCTAGAGGCCCTGGCGTGCCCATTCTTTTTCTCTCTCTGTATATATCTGCCTCTTTCTCTCTGTCTGTTACTCTCAAATAAATAAATAGATAAAAATAAAACTTTAAAAAAAAAGAAATGTGAAAAAGTTGTTGTCAGGGCATAGGACATTGATATGCATTCATTTGGCACTGTCAGGCCAGTGAAATACAGTTATTCCTCAAAGTAAACAAACCAGGACTGGAAATCTTTGAATGCAACCCCTAATGAATCCAATACAATAAATACACAGTGGATTTACAGCCACTCCATGTAAAAAATAAACTTCCTTTGACAGTGAAATTCAATGAACTAGGTCTTTGTAGATACTAGAAGAGAATGCAGTTAGACCCACACGCGTGCTGCCAAGCACTGTCTCTGCAGTCTATACACCTGTGTTATTCCTCTCAACAGAGTTTTGCATTCTTCAATAGAATCAGATTTTGGTTCAGTTTCTAGATTTCAACACTTGGGAGTCAGAGCAGACATCTAACTAGTTATGCATAATAAACAGGAAAGTGCCAGAGGGGTTCCATCACCAGATAACAAGCATTGTACCTAAAGGGAGATGCTCATCAGCATGGTGACCACCTTTTGATTTTGAGTACTTCTTACTGAAGGACTCACAGAAACCTATTGATATATGATGACTCACTTTTGTCAAGATTTCCATTACTAAAATAAGGACATAATTTTTCCTATTAAAAGTAACGAAACTGGCAGAGAGAACTGAAGTGTTCTGCCTGGAGCCCTAAAGAACCTGTGGTGTTTGGAAATAAGAGTCTAATTGTTTTGATTCACAGTTCTAAGTTATTTTTTCTATAATTGCACATGCAAAGTGAGGGAACCAGGCAGTATGAACAGTGAACACTCTTAGCCCACAGGGCCAACTCTTATGTCTCTGTCAAACCATTCATTTTACTGAATGTTAAGGTGTCTATATTATTAGTATAAGATCTGAGCAGAAGAGCTAATACCCTCCATCTGCACAAAGCATTTTATCTCCATCACTGCCAGTGTGGACAATTTAAGTATACTCCTGACTGATGCCCAACTGAGGGGTCTAAAAATAGGGAAAGTCCTGGGGTTCAAGGAATCCAACTGCCAATCCTGCACTCATGCTATACCCAAAGCCATTATACTAAAGAAGAAAGAATGGCCAGACCTTACCATATGTAGTTGAGACACCCATAAAGTGACAGAGGAATTTTTTTAAAATCCAGCAAAACCAAGGAAGTAAGTAACAGCAAATGATAAACATCTTTCAATGAAAGATGTTCTATTCACTGTGAACTACCTTGTTCCTTTTCTTTAATAGTATTACAGGGGCAGGAGAGAATATAAAGTGATATGGTCATTTCTTTCATTTAAAAAATCATTTTACACAGATAAAAGTGGCTTTATTAATTTATGGAGCATGTATTGAACACTTTCTAATACAACATGAATAGGATCTTTAAAAGACCTGAAAATGAATATTGGTAAATGCAATAAACAGTCCTTGGCTTTCTGAATACTACAGTCCAGAAGAGTAAAACTGAATACATGTGTGTTATAATGTAACATAAGCTGGGGAGATTGTTCAGTGGTTAAAGATGCTTGTTTGCAAAGATAACATGGCATATTATGAAAGAGGAGACTTAGCATCAGTAAGGGTTTCTCATTTGGGGAAAGAACTTTGAGATTGCCGCTGCTCAAATCAAATATTTAAGCTCAGATAAATTCAGGTATATTTCTGTCTATAGCAAATAAAGGAAATAAAAAAAAAACACATAGTTCCCATAGAAACATATAATCCAGCTTGAGCAAAATTTAAAAAAGCGGTCACTGGGAGCTTTGTCCTAAGAAGCAGAAGACGGGGATGCTATTTTTGTGTCATCATCAATTTGCTGTGCAACCTTGGGCATGTTAAACAGGCTGTTTCCTCATCATTACAGTCAGGGCATCGACCCCTACTTTCATCTGTTCTGACTATGTTTCTGGGTCAGATTTCATTTGAATAATAGGTATCCTGACTTAAAAAAATAAATGCTTTTGACAATAACTAAAAGAGTAGATCTTTAAGCCTTTCTATTCCATAGTATTGAGTTACAAATAAGAAGCCACTATTCTCTCAGATTTCACTGATTGGGTGAGGTTAGAGGAATGGCAGTTCTTTTTGGAAAACAAACTCAGCAGTGTTCTGACATACAAAGACTCCTTCCTTTTACAAAGAATAAAGCAAGTTTCCATGATATACTACAATGTCCTTTGGCAACTTAGCTAATTAACTGGTACAGAAAATTCCACAAAGCCTTATTTTGTATTTTTTTCAACAAAACATGTAGATTTCCTTTACTCACAAAGTTTTTACAAGCTAAAAGCATATAAAAAGAAAACAAGCTCAATAATATCCCTGATAACCAACTACATTACCCATTTGTTGAATGCCTATTACATTCTAGATGTTAGTTGCTGGGTGGTTTGAGTCAGGGTATTCCCCATAAACTTAGGTGTTCTGAATGCTAGGTTCCCAGCTGATAGAGATTTGGGAATTAACGCCTCCTGAAGTCAGTGTATTGTGGGGGGTGGGCCTCTGGGTATTATGGCCAATTTTCCCTTGCCAGTGTTTGGCACACTCTCCTGTTGCTATTGTCCACCTGATGTTGGCCAGGGGGTGATGGCCACCCTCTGCTCATGCCATTGTTTTCCCCTGCCATAATGGAGTGTCCCCTCAAGTCTGTAAGCCAACACAAACCCTTTTTTCCCCAAAAGCTGCTCTTGGTTGGTTGATTTCCTGCCAGCAATGCAAACCTGACTACAAAGGTTGCTCTTGGAGTTTGCAATTTTAATTATTATACAAATAACATCAAACACAGGTAAATTCAAACCCAAGGAAATGCACAGGTAGTTACTATGCATGCTGATTCGAAGAAATTCTGATGAGTAAACTTTTCTTTAGTTTATAGCAGTGCTAAAAACTTAACTCAGAGCCTCATGAATGATAGGCAAGTGCTTTACACTGAGCTATGTGACCAGCCCCCCACCCTTGATTTTGAAACATCATTTCCTATAAATTAATAGGTTCAATTAAAATCAAATCATAATTATAACAAAGTAACTAAGATTTACATGGAAAGTTAAAGGTACTCATGTAAAGGTAATGTAAAGAAAATGTAAAATGTAAAATGTAAAAAAGTTCTGTTACTACATGTGAAGGTACTCATCACTAACCCTGAAAAAGCATAAATCTGGAAGACTCACCTTCAACAACATCTCAAGATTCACCATGTGATAACAATGGTTAAAGAATGTGGTAAAGGGGAAATGGCAGTGGCATGGACAAAGGGCATGCATAGAAACAGTCAAAAAACAGACCTACCAAATATATCAACACATTTTTGACAAAATAAAAATACAGGACTTCTGGTTAAGATGGCGCCCTACATACAATGCCAAAGCAGCCTAGTGGGATAAAAGCCAAAAAAAGAAAAAAGAAAAACCCAGGAAAATACACACTTTTACTAAAAAGTGAGGTGTGCAAGAAATTGAAATGGCAGCGGAGGAACAAGACATCAAGACCAGCCAGAGCCCACACGGGCCGGAGGAAGCAGCTCCGGCAGGTCTGCACGCAGGACCGTGGCGGCGTGCCACCCAGCCCCCAGGCTCAGTTTGAGCCACAGGAAAATCCAGGTGAGGGGATTTTCCACTCACACTGGAGCTCTCCACAAACTTAAGAAATGTGAAGGGAGAATGGCAGTGAACAACAGGGCAGCAGATCACAAGGTAGAAGAACACGTGGAACAGCAAGAGAACTAGAGCAGCATTGGCAGCCTCCCCTCCCCCACCGCCAGTGCCAAGCTCCAGTGAACAAAGCAGCAGTCCTGGGACCCAGCCAAGCCTACTTGAACCAACAGTGGGACCCAGGCATAACTGAGACCAAAATCATCCCAAAAGATAACTGGGATTACACCAGGTCAGTACCCGCCTAATAAACCTGATATATAGTTCTGAACCAGAAGTGCTAATTGCACCTTCCATATCAGGATAAATTATATGTTAAATCTGATGGATGGTCAGATTTGCCATTAGTAAATAAACTGTATTTTGGGTTTGTTATTTGTTGCTTCTTGATTTATACTGGCTTTGTTTCCACTTCTATTATACAGTAGGGAAGGGTCTCACCTGGTCACAAGCTGACTTGGAACCCTCTACAGACCAGAAATCTTAACCTGCTTGTTGTCAGGATTAAGGGAGTGGGTGAGGCACCACACAGCCTAAGGGACGGACAGAGGATCTGGTTGTCATAATACCTATTCTTGGATACATACTCTGTGCTGATTTTCATTGAAAGTGTATATTGTTTTGTTAAATTTTAGAAACTATCTATATTTGGTTCCATTCAGCCTACTTGAATACTCTCATAGTAGGCAAACCCAACACCTACAGTCACTTTTGATAAAAACCTACATCCATGTAGCAGGATACAAAATAAATACACAGAAATCAGTAGCCTTCATATATGCTAACAACAAACACACAGAGGATGAAATCAGAGAATCACTCCCATTCACAATTGCATCAAAGGAAATAAAGTACCTTGGAATAAACCTAAACAGGGAAGTAAAAGATCTCTACAGTGAGAACTCTAAAACACTCAAGCGAGAAATTGCAGAGGACACTAGGAAATGGAAAAACATCCCTTGTTCCTGGATTGGAAGAATCAATATTGTGAAAATGGCAATCTTATCAAAAGCAATGTACACATTTAATGCAATCCCCATCCAAATTCCAATGACATTCTTCACAGAAATAGAAAAAACAATCCAAGAGTTCATTTGGAATCACAAAAATCCTCGAATATATAAAATAATACTGAGCAACAAAAATAAGGGTGGTGGTATTGCCATACCTGGTTTTAACCTATACTACAGAGCCACAAGGAAAAAACAAAAACAAAAAACAAAAAACAAACAAAACAAAACAAAAAAAAAAAAATCCATGGTATTGGCACAAAAGCAGACACGTAGATCAATGGAACAGAATAGAGGATCCAGACGTAAGTCCAAGTAGCTATAGCCACCTGATATTCAATAAAAATGCCAAAAAAAATACTCATTAGAGAAAAGATATCCTCTTCAGCAAATGGTGTTGGGAAAACTGGATATGTACCTGTAGAAAGATGAAAAATAGATTCTTCTCTCTCTCCATGCACAACAATTAAGTCCAAATGGATTAAAGACCTTAACATCAGACCTGAAACTCTGAAATTGCTACAGGAAAAAGTAGGGGAAACCCTTCAACATATTGGTCTTGGCAAAGACTTTCTGAATACAACCCCAATTCCTCAGGCAATAAAACCACAGATTAATCACTGGGACCTCATGAAATTACAAAGATTTTGTACTGCAAAGTACACTGTGAATAAAGCAAAGAGGCAACCTACAGAATGGGAAAAAATCTTTGCCAGCTATATATCTAATAGAGGATTAATATCAAGGATATACAAAGAACTCAAAAAGTTAAATAATAAGATATCAAACAAGCCAACTAAAAACTGGGCTATGGAGCTAAATAGAAAGTTCTCAAAAGAAGAAATACAGATGGGGTATAAGCATCTAAAAATTTTTTCTACATCCCTAGTCATCAGGGACATGCAGATTAAAACTACATTGAGATTCCATCTCACTCCTGTCAGATTGGCTACCATCATGAAAACAAATGATGATAAATGCTGGTGGGGATGTGGAAAAAGAGGAACCCTTCTACACTGTCGGAGGGAATGCAATCTGGTCCAGCCATTGTAGAAATCAGTGTGGAGGTTCCTAAAACAGCTAAACTTGGTCTACCATATGACCCAGCTATAGCACTCCTAGGCATATATCCAAAGGACTCATCTCATTTCCTTAGAAGTACATGCTCTACCATGTTTATTGCTGCTCAATTCACAATAGCTGGGAAATAGAACCAGCCTAGATGTCCCTCAACTGATGAGTGGATAATGAAGATATGGCACATTTATACAATGGAATTCTACTCAGCAGTAAATAAAAATGAAGTTATGAAATTTCCAGGAAAATGGATGGATCTGGAAAGGATTATACTAAGTGAGGTAACCCAGGCCCAGAAAGCCAAGTGCTACATGTTCTCTCTCATATGTAGATCCTAGCTACAGATGATTGGACTTCTGTGTGAGAAGAAAAAACTCAGTAGCAGAGGCCAGTAAGCTAAAAAAGAGATATAAAGGGAAGAGAAAGGAAGGAAGGAGGGTACTTAATACGTTGGTATTGTATATATGTAAGTAGAAGAATAGATTAATGGGGGTGAAAAGGCCCAAAGTGAGGTCAGGGGAAGAGATTGAGTAAAGGAAAGGTGGAGGGAGGACTAATCAAAATCTAAGAGGATATAAATAAATCATATGGAATCCTCCATTTTTGGACAATGGAACACTCAGGAGCCGTAGATCGTTGCTAGAAAAATTTCAGTGCCAGGGATGGGATACCTTTCACTAAGTTGTTGGCCAGGGAGGTTCCTGATGCCCCCAAAACATTATAGGCCATTGCTGAGGCGCTTGGTTTCCCACCAGGGATAGATGGCAAGACACTACTGCTGAAGACCCCACATACTTGTGGGCAAGGCCACTGAGAAATCCTGTTGGAACTGAGCTGAGAACTCTTCCATGTAGACCAGCTGACAGAAAGCTGGAAGAAGCCATTCTACATGCAGTTCAATGGGGGAAAGAGATACCACCAGTGAAGATACTCAACAGTGGACACTCCAAGCCTTATAATTGGGCAGCCAGGTCAAATGAAGCAACTGGTGCAATAGTGGCACATCTAACATGGTGGAAACAACTGCCCTCCAATTGGACTGGAGGCCCGCTCCATGGGAGGGAATACATCCCTGATACTGAAAACTTAAAACCAGGGTAGTCATGAGCCCTAGGGGTGTAACATCTGCTGATGTCTGGATAAATGTATATACTATGCTTATCAAACTGCCCAGTAAGCACTTCTCTTAATATTCATACCCTTATATTAATGCTACTCTCTCTTCGGGTAGAGAATCTTCTCTTTTCAGATGGCAGTGACCTTGGGACAATTCAGAAGGTATTATAGTGCTGGAAAGAAGTGACTGGAGTACTGAGTAACATCTTGATCACACCTTCCAAGGCTCAGGGTCTAATGCGTAAGAGGTGGCGGAAAGAATGTAAAAGCCAAAGGAAGGGTACGACTCCTTACAACGGGCTCCCTCCAGACAAAAATGGCCTGGATATGCATGACTTCATAGTGCCTGACACTACCTACACAAGAACATCATAAGAGGAGGAAAAGATCATGGCATCAAAACAAAAGAGAGACTGATTGAGATGGGGAGGGGATATGATGGAGAATGGAATTTCAAAGGGGATAGTGGTGGGAGGGAGGGCATTACCATGGGATATTGTTATAATCATGGAAAATGTTAATAAAAATTGAGAAAAAAATAAAAATACAGCTGAGCAGGAAAAGGAGATTTTAAAATTTAAACAAATAATATGTTAACAACTGATTATATGTTAGGCAAAAAATAGCTACAGTACATAAATCGTACTTCATATAAATCATAACTAAACTGGATTAAAGACATAAGTATAAATGTGAAATTATGCATACTTCTGGAAAGAAACAGAGAAAATCTTTGTTTAAGTGGATTTAGGGATTCTGGGTTTAGATACATAACACCAAAACCATTTAACACAGTGAACAAATCATATGTTGTCAACATTAAAAAGGTTTTCCCTGAAAAATACAAAGCTAAGAAAATGAAAACAAACTAGGAAAATATTTTCAAATCACATTTCAAATTTAAGAAAAATCTTTCACTCAGAACATATAAAAAATCTATACAACTCTATAATAAGAAAGTAAAAATTCTAGTTTAAGAGGGTAAATAATTGAACATAGAAATCACATGGGATACACAGATGCCAGATAAGCACATGAAAAAATCTTCTCAATACCAGTAGTTAGCAAGAAAACATAAATGAAATCATAACAATACAATGGACTTCACCTACTTGAAGACAAATTTTAAAACACATAAAAGCTAAAGGATATGGAAGAAATGGAACCCTTGGATGTCATGAAGGTACTACAGTTCCATAGGATCTAGTCACACATGAAGACAGGTTACAAGAAGTTGTATTTCTTTGTTTGCTTATTACTTAGCATATACTGACTATATGTCCTGGTATACCAACTCTTAGAAACACATACCTAAGAAAAATTTAATTTTATATCTACATAGAAATGTGTGAAAATTTCTAAGGCAACTTGATTCACAATGTCCTAAAATTACAGACAATGCAAGTATCTTTCAACAAAATACTGGATAAAAAGAGAAGTGAATCCATACAACAAAATCCTGTCCATAGTGTAGAGAAAAACAAATGGTTGATGCACTTAGCTGCAGAATCACAAAGCAAATGCATTAGGTTAGATGAAAGAAGCCAGACTATAAGAGACACATGCTATATGATTCTACCCAGAAAATGTTTTGGAAAATTCAAAACCATAGTGTTCAGGGGTTGTCCTATCAAAGAATTGTAGGAGTGACTCCCTAGTGAAAGGCAGAAAAAGTGATGACAAATCACTCCACACTGTGAATGTATGTCATAATTCATAGAACTATACATGCAAAGTTTGTATATTACAACACAAGTTGGGAATGGGAAATGATAGCTCACATTCATAATCTGAGTATTCATGAGGCTGAAGAAGGATCACTAGTTCAAGATTAGTTTGTGCTATAGAGTGTGTTCCAGGGCAAGCTGGGCAAAATACCAAGATCTATCTCAAGGTTAAAAAAAGTTATATTTTAAGAAGCTTAAATCCATGGGGACATTAGAATAGCTATGGACTTTAAAAAAAATCTTTATTTACTAATTGTCCATGATAGCATTGTGAACTTTCTCTAAAGTTTCAGAGAAGAGTATAGATTTTAAATAGTGGTAATATTGAAACATTCAATAGTTGGGCTGGAGAGATGGTTTGGCAGTTAAGGCACTTGCCTGTAAAGCCAAAGAACCAGGTTCAATTACCCAGAACCCATGTTATGCCAGATTCACAAAGTGGTGCATGCATCTGGAGTGTTTGTAGTGGAGAAGCCCTAGTGTGCTCATTCTCTCTTTCTTTCAAGTCAATCAATCAATAAAATATTTAAAAACCATTCAACAGTTAATGAACCTTCAATTTTGAATAGAAGTCTTTTCTATGATTTTCTTTTTTTTCTGGTGATAAGCATAAAAATTATAATATTTAATTTTATTTTACATGCTTTGCTATTATCAGAAGGAATAAGATAACATATATTCACCATATTTGTCAAAACACATTTTTGGCACATCTTGGAAAGCCAAAAGATCAAATTCATTTTACTTAACAAATATATTTCTTTTACTCATTTTATGCATGAATATTTGATTTTTTTTTTTTTTTTGGTATAGTATCTTGCTCTAGTCCAGACTGACCCGGAGGGTGGACTCTGCCTCCTGAGTGTTTAGATTAAAGATGGGTGCTGCCACAGCTTATTCTTTTTTTTTATTAATTACTTTTGTACTCAGCGAACACAGTCAGTTTGGTACCATTATTAGGCTCATCCGTGACCTACACCCTCCTCTTGACCCCTCCTTGTTGAGGTATGTGGGTCATGCATTCTGGAGTTACCCACAGTTATTGGTAGGATAGATGTCTCTGTGTATCATGACCCAACATGTGGCTCTGACATTCTTTCCACCCCCCTTCCACAAAATTTCCCTGAGCCATGTTGGATTTGTTTTTGGTCTACTTCAGTGATGAGGTGTTGGGGGCTTCTGGGTCTCTGGATCTCTGATTTGGTAGGAGTTGATATTTCTCTGTGTTGATCTCCTTCACCCTTGTGATGGCACCCACTTCACCAACAGCACCCTTGCCTGTTTTGCCAATTATTCTTAATTTCAGCCAGGGCCTTTTGAGATATGATGGGGTGGCTATCTCCTTAGGATCTACATCTATCTGAAAAAGAGAAGCAGATTCTCCAACGGAGAGAAAGTTAGCACCAGACAAATGAGATAACCCTTACATTTTATAGAGAATTTAATAGGTGTAGGTCGTCTTGTAGCCCACGATTGATAGTAGCTTGATAATGGAGAGTGGGCTTATGTTTGGATATGGTTCTGACTTGTTTCTCAGCTCCAGCTATGGGTCCCATACCACTGAAGGGATCAGTTAGCCGAATCAAGAGCATATGGTTCCCTACCATGGCTGTGTACCACTATTGCACTTGCATGGGCATCACAATAGGTTATTTGCTGCTACGTAGGTTAGACCATGAGTTGCTTGGACAGATATTGGTCATTTTCCCCCAGTCGCCCACGCAGCACCTTCTGGCACTACACGTGCTGACTGTCTGGGGACTGACTCTCCTCCAGCTTCCATCCATTACAAATTGAGCCACCACAAACATGGTTGAGCAAATCTCTTTGGCCTGTGGTTTGAAGGTTTTAGGGTAGATGACCAGTAAGGGAATAACTGGGTCTGTTGGTATCTCTATAATCAGCTTTTTCAGGAGTCTCCGTATTGCTTTCCACAGTGGTTGTACTATCTTACTTTCCCACCAGCAGTGGATAAGTGTTCCTACTTCTCCACATCCTTGCCAGCATTTACTGTCATTTCATTTTTTTGATGTTTGATTTCCTTATTGGGGTAAGGTGGAATCTTATAGTAGTTTTAATTTGAATTTCCCAGATGATTATGGATGATGAACATTTTCTTAAGTGTGTGCTTGCTATTTGTATTTCTTCCTCTGTGAACTGCCTGTTCAGCTCTTTGCCCCATTTTGTGAGTGGGGTGTTTGACTTTCTACTGTTTAGATTTTTGAGTTCTTTGTAGATTCTAGAGATTAAGCCTCTGTCAGCTGGATAACCAGCAAATATTTTCTCCCATTCTGTGGGTAATCTATTGGCTTTGCTTATTGGATGCTTGTTTGTAAAGAAACTCTTTAGCTTCATGTCATCGCATTGGTTGAGTAACTGTTTAAGATTGTGAGCTACTGGGGTTTTGTTCAGGAAGCATTTTTCCATTCCTATATCATGGAAAGTACTTCCTAAAATTTCTTCCAGTAGTAGTAGAGGTTCTGGTCTTATATTGAGGTCTTTGATACATTTGGACTTGAGTGTAGTGCATGGTGAAATGTGTGGGTCAAGTTTCAGTTTCCTGCATATGGCTATGCAGTTTGTCCAGCACCATTTGTTGAAGATGCTGTCTTTTGTCCAGCCTATATTGTTAGGGCCTTTGTCAGATATCAAATAGCTTTAGTTGCTTGACCCAAAGTCCGGGTCCTCAAGTATATTCCATTGGTGTATACTCCTGTTTTTATGTCAGTACCATGCTGTTTTTATTACTATGGCTTTGAAATATAGCTTTAGATCAGGTTTGGTGCTGCCTCCAGAGGTATTTCTTTTGCTAAGGATATGTTTGGATATGCAAGGCCTTCTGCCTTTCCATATGAAATTTGAGATCATTTTTTCTATCTCCGTGAAGAACACGGTAGGGATCTTAATTGGAAATGCATTGAATCTCTATATTTCCTTTGGTAGGATTGACATCTTCACAATGTTAATTCTGCCTATCCAGGAGCATGGGAGGTCTTTCCACTTTCTCAAGTCTTCCTCAATTTCTTTTTTTGAGTGTTTTTATGTTTTCATTGTATAGATCTTCCGCTTCCTTGGTTAACGTTATTCTGAGGTATTTCATTTTTTTGTTGCTATTAAAAATGGGACCATGTCCCTTATGTCTTTCTCTGTATCTTTGTCATTTGCATATAGGAAGGCTACTGATTTTTGTGCATTGATTTTGTATCCTGCTACTTTGCTATAGGAGTTAGTCACCTTCAACAGTCTTGGGATGGAGACTCTTGGGTCTCTTACATATACAATCAAATCATCAGACAATAGAGCTAACTTAACTTCTTCCTTTCCAAATTGCACCCCTTTTATTTCCTTCTCTTGTATAATAGCTTGACCTAGGACTTCCAGTACCATATTGAAAAGCAGAGGTGAGAGTGGACAACCCTATCTTGTTCCTGATCTTAATGGGAATTCCTCCAGTCTCTCTCCATTAAGTATTATTTGGGCCTTAGGAGCTTTGTATATTGCCTTTATTATGTTAAGATAAGAACCAACCATGCCAATTCTCTCCAATGTTTTGATCATGAAGTGGTGTTGTATCTTGTCAAAGGCTTTTCTGCATCTATCGAAATGATCATATGGTTTTTGTGTTTAACCTTGTTTATGTGGTGTATTACATTGACAGATTTCTGTATATTGAACCACCCCAGCATTCTTGGGATGACCCACTTGGTCAAGGTGGATAATGCTTTTGATATGTTGCTGGATTCGGTTTGTGAGGATTTTGTTCAGGATCTTTGTATCTAAGTTCATCAGGGAAATAGGCTGGTAATTTTCTTTTCTTGCGGCATCTCTGCCTGGTTTTGGAATTAGGGTGATACTAGCTTCATAAAAGGAGTTGGGTAGCTTTCCCTGTTCTCCACTCGTGTGGCACAGTTTGAGGAAGATTGGGTTGAGTTCTTCCATGAAGGTTTGATAGAATTCAGCTGAGAAGACATCTGGTCCTGGACTCCTCTTTTTCGTTTTCTTTTCTTTTTCTTTTTTTCTTTATTAGTTAGTTTTATATTCAGCAAATACAGTCAGTTTGGTACCATTATTAGACTCATCTGTGACCTACTCCCTCCCCTTGGCCCCTCCTTGTTGAGGTATATGGGTCATGCATTGTGGAATTAGCCCACAGTTATGGGTAAGATAAATGTCTCTGCATATCATGACCCAACATGTGGCTCTGACATTCTTTCCACCCTCTCTTCCACAACATTTCCCTGAGCCATGTTGGGTTCATTTTTGGTCTGCTTCAGTGATGAGGTATTGGGGGCCTCTGAGGCTCTTGCTATCTGATTTGGTAGGAGTTCATTTTTCTCTGTGTTGATCTCCTTTCCCCTTCTGCTGGAATCCGGTTCATCAGGATAACAGCACCCTTGCTTGTTTCACCAATTTTTCTTAGTTTCTGTCGGGGCCCGTTTGAGGTATGATAGAGTGGCTCTCCCCTTAGGATCTACATCTATCTGAAAAAGAGAAGCAGATTCTTCACCGGAGAGTAAGTTAGCACCAGGACAAATGAGATAACCCTTACTTTTTTTATAGAGAATTTAATAGGTTTAGGCCCTCTTGTAGCCCATCATTAATAGTAGCTTGATATTGAAGTGTGGGCTTATGTTTGGGTGTGGTTCTGACTTGATTCCCAGCCCCAGCTATGGGTCCCATACCACTGAGGGGATCAGTTAGCCAAATTAAGAGCAGATGGTTCCCTGCCATGGCTGTGTGCCACTATTGCACTTGTGTGGGCATCACAACAAGTTATTTGCTGCTAAGTAGGTTAAACCATGAGTTGCTTGGACAGATATTGGTCATTTTTCCCCAGTGGCCCATGTAGCAACTTCTGGCACTAGATGCGCTGACTGTCTGGGGACTGACTCTCTTCCAACTTCCAGCCATGCCATTCCATTTTGCATGTCAACCACATAGGGTGTCTTCAGCAGTAGGGTCTTACCACTAACCTTTGGTGGGTCATCAAGTACTCTGACAGAAGTCTGTCTTTTAGGAAACCTTGTAGGTCTCTCTGATCAAAAGCTCATTGTGGATGATAGCCCCATGATGGTACTTGGAGTTACAGGTTAGTGCCCACTAAGAAAATGGGGAAAAGATAACTAATATACAAGAGTTAGGGAGAAGAGAAGAGAAGAGAAGAGAAGAGAAGAGAAGAGAGATAGAGAGAGAGCGGGAGGGAGGGACGGAGGGAAGATGTAGAAGATTAAGGTTAGTCTTGTCCTACCCTCTCCAGTGTCTTGTGGTTCAGGTGTTCCCTGTAAGGGCCTGGACTCTTCTTTTTGTGGAGGTTTTTTATTACTTTTGCAATCTCCATGAGTGTGACAGGTTCATTAAGGAAATTCATCTGCTCTGAGTTTAGCTTTGATAGATGGTATGCGTCCAGGAATTTATCCATCTCCTCCACATTATGCAGTTTTGTGGAGTAGAGGTTTTTGAAATAAGTCCTGATGATTCTCCCAATTTCACTTATGTCTGTTGTGATTTCTCCTTTTTCATTTTGAATTTTGTTAATTTGTAGCTTCTCCTTTTTTTTGCTTGATCAAATTGGCCAGGGGTTTGTCAATCTTGTTTATTTTTTCAGAGAACCAGCTCTTTGTTTTGTCAATTGTCTTAATTGTTTTCTTAGTTTCCATTTCATTAATATCTGCTCTGATTTTAATTATTTCCTTCCTTCTGGAGCTCTTTGGGTCAGATTTTTCTTGCTTTTCTAGTGCCTTTAGGTGCATGGTTAGGTTATTGATTTGGGATCTCTCTGTCTTTTCTATGAAGGCATGACTGCTATGAATTTTCCCCTGTGGACCGCCTTCATTGTGTCCCATAAGTTTTGGTACGATGTGTTCTCATTGGCATTCAATTCTAGAAATTTTGTATTTTCATTTTTTATTTCATCCACTATGTATTTATTGTTTAAAAGTGTGTTGTTCAATTTCCAGGTGCCATTGGGATTCTTGGTGGTTCTTTTGTTGTTAATTTCTAGCAATATAGCATTGTGATCTGATATCATGCTGGGAATTATGTCAATCTATCTAAGTATGTGGAGCCAGGCTTTGTGACCCAGTATGTGGTCTATTTTAGAGAATGTTCCTTGGGCTGCTGAGAAGAATGTGTAATCTGTGGATTCGGGATGGAAAATTCTGTAGATGTCCGTTAGGTATAGGTGATCTATGGTTTTGTTGAGCTCTCTTACTTCCCTGTTGAGATTCTGTTTGGATGATCTGTCTAATACTGATAATGGTGTACTGAAGTCCCCAACTATGATGGTGTTGGTGCTTATTTCTGCCTTATTGTCATGTAGGTTTTGGTTTATGAACTGAGGTACCCCAGTGTTTGGTACATACAGATGTATGATTGTAATATCCTCTTGACAGATCATTCCCTTGATAAGTAGGAAGTGGCCTTCCTTGTCCTTTTTGATTATTTTTTATTTGAAGTCTGTTTTACCAATATTAATATAGCTATGCCTGCTTGTTTCTTATTCCCGTTTGCTTGGGATATTGTTTTCCACCCTTTTACCCTGAGGAGGTGTCTGTCTTTAGTGGTGAGTTGGGTTTCTTGAAGACAACAGATTGAGGGATCTAGTTTTTTGATCTATCATGTTAGCTTGTGTGTCTTGATGGGTGAATTATGGCCATTAATATTTAGGGTAATGACTATGAGATTTGATTTGATCCCTGCCATATTGCGATGGTATATGTGCGCTGGTGTTTTCATGAACTTTGAAGTTTTTTGTGCCTTCTCTGTGTTTGGTCAATGTCATCTGCTTCTTGTAGGCATTTGAGTTTATTTGTTTCTTCTCTGTGGAGAATTTCCTGAAATACTCTCTGTAGGTTTGGTTTTGTGTTCATATAATTGTAAAGCTGAGTTTTGTCATGGAAAATTTTTCTTTCACCATCTATTATGAGGGATACTTTTGCTAGGTAGAGTAGTTTGGCTTGGAAGCCATAGGTTCTTAGACTTTGCAGTGTTTCATTCCAGGCCCTTCTAGCTTTTAGGGTTTCCATTGAGAAGTCTGAAGTAATTCTGATGGGGTTACCTTTGGTAGTGGTGTGCTGTTTTTTCCCTAGCTGCTTTTAGGATTTTCTCTTTGGTGTCAAGGTTTAGAGGCTTGGAGAGTTTCTCCTTTGGTCCAGTCTGCTTGGAGATATGTTAGGTTCTTGTATCTTGATGTGCCTTTCATTTAAGAGACTGGGGAAGTTTTCTTCAATTATTTTGTTAAATAAGTTCTCCATGCCTTTGTTCCAGAATTTCTTCTCCTTCTGGTATTCCAACGATCCTGATATTAGGACATTTAGGTGTATCCCACAATTCTGTCATGTTCTGTTCACAGAAACTTCTGAACTTACCAAATTTTTGAACTCTCTGTTTCTTCCATCTTGTCTTCCAGATCAGAGTTTCTATCCTCCACATGGCTGACTCTGTTCTTGAGAGCTTCTAGAGTTTTGGACTTGTTCAATTAGGTTTGCATTTTCTACTACTTTTCTATGTATAATTTCCATCCCTCTGTCAAGTTCCCTTTTCACATCATTTTCTGATATTCATGATGCTTCTTGGAATTCATTCTTGCATTTCTTTATGTCTTCATTTAGCATTGCCAGCTGATTTTAGAGGTCTTCTTTTTGTTCACTCTCCCTCATATCTCTTAAGTGTCTTTGAACTCCTTCCATTTTCTTATCTATTAGGTCTAGTCTAGTGATGGCAGCATCCACATGATTATCAGTCCTTTGTTGCTTTTCTGCAAGTTCTACCAGTAGCTTGGTCAGGGTTGCATTGCTCATAGCTTCATTTTGGTGTTCTGATCCTAATGACTCTTCTATGTTTTGATTAGAGATGTTCATTTTAAGGACTGGATGATCTAACTGGATTTTCTTGCATTTGATTTTTCATGTTATTTTTTTTTGTGCTGTGGTCTGCCCATCACTGTGTATGGACACATATGTGGGTGCATCAGCCTGGGCTCAAGCACAATGGGAATCTGAAATAGCCTGAGGCAGTTGCCAAGCAGCCTGGGCTTTGGCTGCCACTTGCCAAAGCCGGCTGAGCGCCTGCCTGGCTGGGGTTGCAAAGTTGCCTGAGCTCTCACCCAGTAATGCTCCAAAGCTTCCTGCGCTTGTGCTAGGAGGGGCACTGAGGCACCAAGCACTGAAGCAGCCCAAACTCTGGCAGGAGAACACTGGGACCCGAAAGCAGTGTGTCCTCCCATGCAACAGGATAATGGCAGATGGCTGGCACAGAAGACAGGTAGGGGATGGCACCTGAGCTGGCGCAAGCAACAGACACAGTCTGGATTCGCATGTCAGTTGCACTGGGCCCGAGCTCATGTGAATGTGAGGTGGCCAGGACAGTAAGTGAGTGAGTGGACAAGCAGGCTAAGCTTCCACAAGCAGGGATCTGAGCAGTGGCGCCATTTGGTGGGCAAATTGATCAAAGGAGTCTGAGCTCCAATGGGCCAGAAGGCTTAGCCTGGCCAAGTTCATTTGTGGGCAGCGGTGGCAGGGCGATCACCCCTGTGCAGTGAGGAAAGTGGAACTCTGTTGGCCTGGGACCCTTTTCCTACAATAAGTGCGGGAGTTTCCTGAAGTTGGGACTGTGGGAACAGTGGCTTCTTGGGGGGAGTGGACGGCTACCCGCCCACGAGGGAATCAGTGATTCCCTGTCTATCCCCCTCTGTGCTCTCCTACTTGCAATCTATTGGAGATTTCTCTCCCCTAAAAGACCCAGTGAACCCTTAATGTCTTGCCTTTCTTTCCTGGGGGTCTGTGGCATAGTCAGGTGGTCGCCATCTTGGCTGGAAGTCCCTATGATTTTCTTTTTGTATCATACAGTAGGTAACATTTTACAACAGCATGCTGAGGGTGACATGCACAGAACAATGATGGGTGGGAATTCACACTAACAGCCATGCATACAGGAACAATAGTGATGGGAGACACAGGCTTTTGGCCTGATTGTCAGTTGTGGTTTCCAGGTAACTTGAATTTATCACAGCATGAAAAGAGAAGATAGCACACATGGGAGAAAGGTCCCTGAATACTCTCACCATCTGTCCTTTCCAATGTGTCTGACATCCAACCATTATTAAACTAGATGGGCTTACCAGAAGAGTCATTTCTATGTCATAATTTAAACAAACAAATGTAGTGTAATGATTAATCTTTGTTGTCAACTTGATAGAATTTAGAATAACCATTGGAACAAATCTCTGGGCATATCTGAAGGATTTCTGAGTGAGATGTTCCACTGTGAATGTGGGCTGTGCCATTCTTTGGGCTGAGGTCCTGGGATACATAAACCCAAGAAAGCTGAGCAACAGCATTCATTTATCTGGGCTTTGTGACTTCAGGACTGAATGTGTCCAGCTGCTTCATGTGCCTAAACTCATGCCTCCCAACCATGATGGACTGTATCTGTCTGTGAACTGTAAGTGGAAACAAACCCTTCCTTCAGATGCTTTTGTCAGGTATTTGTCACAGTAGTGAGAAAAGAAACTAACACAGGAAGGGTCTTTTAAATAGTACTAATAATTAAATCAAAGAAATAGTGAAATAGGTGTTTAATGTTTAACATTGGAGTGAACTAAGGAATAAGAGAACTGGAAAAAAATCATTACATGCCAACATTTAAAAAATAAATCCTTTTGGCTTTCTGTTTCAAATGTTAACATTTTGGAATATTTTAAGTTAAAAGTACTTGTCTGAAAATGATAAGGTAAAGAGCTATCCTAGACAAAGAGCTGATTACCAATAATCTGAAAGCAGAGGTAAGTACAGGTTTTTCCTTTATTTCAAATTCCCTATTTGTATCTGAGTAATTTTTCTGGACTCTCGAAAAAGGGACCAAAATCATTAGTAGTAGCAGTAGTAGTAGTAGTAGTACTAGTAGTGTGTAAGACTATTCCTGAACATTTAATAGTGTATGATAAAACTGTTCCAACAAAAATTTTATGGCTCAAGGTGTACAACCCTTGCCATTGGAACCTGACACTGTCATTTACATATGTGTTAGACTGCAGGTTGTGCATGCCTTGGGTGTCTTTTCATTTACAGGTTCAGCTAGCCATGGTTTTATTTACTTATGGTAAGCCACACTCTGTAAATATTAAATGGGAAATTTCAGAAATAAATTAGAAACTGTGCATTGTGCTGTGTTGAAATCTCATGTCCTCCTGTTCTGCTGAATCATCCCATGTGGAGCAGATCTGCACTGTGTATGCTGCCTCCCTGCCAGCCAGTCACCCAGCCACATGATCAAACTGTCCTGTTACCACACTGCTTGGGTAACAATAGTCTTCAACAACAAGAGCAGTGATGTTGGCACATAACAGACATTAAAAAGAAGCCAAAAAGTGCTTCCATTTATTGAAAAGTTAAAAGTTGACTTAATAAAGAAAATATATGTTCATGTTGCCAAGTTCTACTGTATAAATTAATCTATTACACTGAAAAGAAGTAAATAAATTTATGATAATTTTGCTGTCATACCTTAAATTGCAAATTATAGCCACAATCATGATAACTGTTTGCTTACAATAAAATGGACATGAAACTTGTATATGTGTTATAGGGAAAAAAATTACACAGGATTTGATGCTGTCCAAGGTTTCAAGTATTTGCTAGGGATCTAAGAATGTATCTAACTCAAAGTGAACTATTTACATATTAGTGTTTGTGCATAAATGCATATATAAATCTAATACCTACCTACATATATTTACACTTACACATGCATATATACTTGTGTACAGACATTTGTGCATTGATCATATATAATAAATGTATAATTCTATGCAAATTTGTACTTTCATAAAAACACTCATCATATGAATGTGAAATGTGCCCCACAGGCTCCTGTTTGGGAAGATTGTAGAACCTGTAGGAGGTGGAACCAGGCCAGAGGAAAGCAGGTCACTGAGCAGGCCTTGAGCTTTAGTAGTTTGACCCATTTCATTTTTCTCTCTGGTCCCTGACTCTGCTGCTCCATGCTTCCTCTACAATGATGGAATGCATCCCAGGGAAAGATAACCTGAATTAAACCCTTCCCTTCCTTAATTTGCTTCTGATCAGATATTTGTTCACTTCAATGTGAGAGTAATTAATGAAATATAAAACTAAGGTTATAATCCCATGTCATCAATTGAGTTTTGGATTATACATTTTTATTATTTAATCTACATTTTTATTAATTTACTTTTTTATAAACAGGTTGCATGTATAGACCGCTCTCCCCACCCCAATTCAATTGAGGGCTTTTGATGGGGTTATCCATATTCATTATAGGGGATCAAGAGGCCTTAGTCAGTCCCTGGAGAATTGGGATAAAAAGTATCTCAAGCTATTTTAACTCTCAATAATTTTGTCAAAATTTGGTGGAAGCCCTTAACCAAGTGCATAAACTCTTCCTGGGCATAGGGGTACATGCCTCTAATTTCAATAATCATTCCCTTTAGTAAGTGGCAGAAGCAGGAGAACCATAAGTGAAAAGCCATCCCATTCCAGACTACATAGTAAACTTCTATCTAAAGAGGAAGAACCTGAGAGCTCTTTCTGTTTATTTTCCCTTCCTGAGCCTCTCATTCATTTCTCACCCAAGTACCAGATTCTCTCCAGAAACTATAATTTCTGAAGCACTTTTAGTGCTTTCTTGGCACTTTTAGTCTCGAAAGTCCTTAATTACAAATCATTCTATGTAATGTTTAAGGACTGCCAAATATGGCTTGGTTAAGTACAGTCCTGAAAAATTAAAGTAACTAAGTTTGATCATGGCCTGAGAATGTGGCAGTATTTTTTTTAACCAGTAAGCAACAGTATAAACCACATAAAATTTATTTAAGTAGTGGTATTTATATTTCATAATATGCTTAAGTTGGAGTACCCAATTCCCAGATACCCAGTGCCAGAGGGTGCACACGGTGGGCACACAGTGAGTAGGCACAATCCCTGTTCCCCTGATCCTTCCAGCTCCCTGGTCTCTGTGGGGCCCCTGAAGCTGGCCAGGGGCTGCTTAGATTCTGTGAGCTTGTGGCTGAAGCAGGCCCTTTGCTCCTGACAGAAGTGCCCTGGGTCCCCAAATCCTGGATTCTCTACAACAGGGGGTGAACACACTGAGTGAGAAGGCCTGATCTCCCTGTTCTCCACCCCTCCTCCCAGTTCCCCGGTCCTGCACTGCAAATGGCTCGGGACAGGCTGGACCCTGTGAGCTTACTGTAGAACCAGGCCCCTTGCTCCACCTCCCTGACTAAAGGGTCCCTGTGTCACCAATTCCTGAATACCCTGCTCCAGATGGTGCATAGGTGGAGTTTAGTAGGCTGGAGCTCCTTCTTGGTTCCCTAACTCCCACTTCCCTGGTCCCTGTATCCATGTTGCTGCCTTGAGAGGCCTGGTTCCTGTATGTGGACTGTGGAAGCAGCCCTTTTGCTCTGGTATCCTGACTGGCCACTGGGTACCCAAATCCCTATTCCCCTGAGTCAGAGTGTATGTGGGCCACTATAGGAGCTGGCTTCTTGCTCCTCACTCTCCAGCTTACTGGCTCCTAGTTCCCTAACTCCTGATTCCTTGAGCTGAAGAGTAAGTGCAAGTGGAGTGAGTGGGCCAGGGATTCCAGTTCCCCAGGTATCTTTGATGTACCTGCAATTTCCACAATCTGAGCATCTGTGGTTAGAACCACATCGTACACCAGTACACCAAGTTGGTTCACATTTAAAACAGAACACCCTCTGAAGATCCTACAAGGAAAAATACTTGCTTCCTCCTCAATAGAATAAAATGTTTCAGAGCCAGGCATGGTGGTGCACGCCTTTAATCCCAGCACTCGGGAGGCAGAGGTAGGTGGATCACTGTGAGTTCAAGGCCACCCTGAGACTACAGAGTGAATTTCAGGTCAGCCTGGGCTAGAGTGAGACCCTACCTCGAAAAACCAAAAAAAAAAAAAAAAAAAAAAAAAGTTTGCCCAAGATGGATAGACCACAATGCAAAAAGGCCAACAAAAGTCAGAAAACTGAGAGATCTTGACTAAGGATGCTTAGTCCCACAATGGAAGCCTCCAATGAAATCAGAGAAATGAACAAAAATTCATGCCCAACATGAAAACACAACAGTCAATGAGATCCTGATCAAAAGAATTGCTGAACTGGAAGCAAACCATCAAAAAAAAATTTATCAATAAAATTGAGCAGAATACTTTTGTAGAGCATTCAGGTTTTGACAGTAGACTTAACTTGATTGAAGAATATATTAGAACCCAAAAAAGAGAATATGAAGGAATTGAAGATGAGCCAACAAATGGAAAATATCAATAACAGATTAATTAAGCTTAATGGAGACTTGATAAATTATAGGAAGCATCAAGAAAAATCAGAACTTGAACTGAAAACATACCTCAAAAAAGAGATGGACATGATGAAAAATAACACAACAGAAGACAAAAATCAAATAGAGCTTATAAAAACCTCTCTAAAACCCCTCGCTAACAGTTAATCATGTGGAAAACAGAACCTCTGACCTGGAAGACAAGACAGAAAAAAAATGATTGGGAGGCCAAAAACTTTGCTAAGTTCAAAAAATCAAGTAAACAGAATATGAAGGAACTGTGGAATACCTTAAAACAACCAAATATGTGGATCACGGGCATGATAGAATGAGAGGATATCCAGGCCAGAGGCATAGAGAACATATTCAACAAAATTATTGAAGAAGGGCTGGAGGGATAGCTGAGCGGTTAAGGCATTTGCCTACAAAGCCAAGAGATCCAGGATCGATTCCCCAGGACCCATGTAAGCCAGGTGCACAAGGAGGCGCATACATCTGGAGTTCATTTGCACTGGCTGGAGGCCCTGGCATACCCACTGTGTCTGTCTGTCTGTCTGTCTCTCTCTCTCCCCCTCCCTCTTTTTCTGCCAAATTAAAAAAAAAAAGCAAAGAGAGAGAGAGAGACCCATCCAGATACAAGGAGCTCACAGAACAGCAAACCGACAGGACCAAAGAAGAAACTCTCCAAGGCACACCATAGATAAAACTCTTAAAAATGAAAACAAAGAGAGGATACTAAAAGCAGTAAAAGAGAAACAACTCACTATATACAAAGGCAAGTCCATCAGAATTAACTCAGATTTATCAATGGAAACCCTTAAAGACAGAAGGGCATGGAATGAAACACTTCCAAGTCTAAAACACTATGGCTTCCAATCCAAGCTACTCTACCCAGAAAAAGTTTCCATGAAAAAATTCAACTCTATGATTATATGAACACAAAGCCAAACCTACAGAGAACACTTGAGAGAATACTCCACACAGAACAGTTGAACAATCAATCTCAATAGCCAATAAGAAGATCACAATGACCAAAATTGACCTGGTTCAACATAGCACAAAACACAAGAAAGCATCAAACCCCATAAAACACCTCATCATGGCAGGGATTAATTCAAACCTCACAGTAATATCCTTAAATATTGATGGTCTTAACTCACCAATTAAAAGACCCAGGTTATCAGGGTAGATAAAAAAAGGGATCATTCTATCTGCTATCTTCATAAACCCACCTCACCGCTAAAAATAGATACCTCCTCAGGATGAAAGGATGGAAAATGACATTCCAAGCAAATGGAAATAAAAAATAAGCAGGTGTTACTATATTAATATGTGATAAAATAGACTTCAAACCAAAAGTAACAAAAAAAGACAATAAAGGCCACTTCTCACTCATCAAGGGACTTGTCCAACATGAGCACATCACAATCATAAATATATGCGCCAAACACAGGGGCACCACAGTTTATAAAACAAAACCTACTGGACAACAAAACAGAAATAAACACCAACACTATCATAGTCGGAGACTTCAATACTTCACTATCATCAATAAACAGATCATCCAAGCAGAAAATCAATAGGAAAATAATAGAGCTCAACAACATCATAGATCAACTAGACCTAACAGACATCTACAGAAGTTTCCACCCCAACTCTACAGAATACACATTCTTCTCAGCAACCTATGGAGCCTTCTCCAAAACTGACTATATATTAGAACATAAAGCATACTTCTATAAATTCAAGAAAATTGAAGTAACTCCCTGCATCATATCAGATCACAATGCTTTAAAGATAGAAACTAACAAAAACAGACACATCAAGATCAGCACCAGCTACTGGAGACTAAACAGCACACTTTTAAACTATGAAAATCATGGAAAAATCAAAAAATAAATTGTAAAATTCCTAGAATGGAATGTATCACTCAATGAAACACAACCTAGCAAAACCTATGGAACACAATGAAGGCAGTCCTATGGGGATAATCCATAGTGATAAAAGCCTTCATAACAAAGACAGAGATATCCCAATTAAGAACCCAACTGCCCACCTAAAGGCACTGGAAAAACAAGAAGAATCCAACCCTAAGAGCTCCAGACAGAAATAATCAAGATCAGGGCAGAAATTAATGAATTAAAAACCAAGAAACCCAATCTAAAAATTGATGAAATAAAGTGGTGTTTTTTTTTTTTTCTTTTTTCAAGGTAGGGTTTCACTCTAGCTCAGGCTGACCTGGAATTCACTATGTAGTCTCAGGGTGGCCTCAAAGTCACGGTGATCCTCCCACCTCTGCCTCCCAAGTGCTGGGATTAAAGGCGTGTGCCACCATGCCCGTCTAAAGTGGTGGTTTTTTGAAAACATAAAGAAGATTGATAAACCCCTGGCCAATTTGATCAAGCAAAAAAAAAAAAAAAAAGTCCCAAATTAACAAAATCAGAAGTGAAAAAGGAGAGATCACTGCAGACATCAATGAAATTGGCAGAATCATAAGGGCATACTTCCAAAATGTCTACTCCACAAAATTAGATAATCTGGAAAAAATGGATGAATTCCTAGAACATACCACTTACCAAAACTACACTCAGAGCAGACTAATCACCTCAACAAACCTATCACATCCAGGGAGAATGAGAAATATTCAAAAACCTCCCCAATGAAATGAAACCATTTTTTCGTCAAACTGTTTTGTATAATCAGAGACCAATGAATCATCCACAACTCCTTTTATGAAGCCAGCATCACCCTAATACCAAAATCAGACAGAGATGCAACAAGAAAAGCAAACTATAGGATTATATTCCTGATGAATTTAGATGCAACGATCCTGAACAAAATCCTTGCAAACCGAATTCAAAAGCACATCAAAATTATTATCCACCCTAATCAAGTAGGCTTCATCCCAGGGATGCAGGGATGGCTCAACATATGGAAATGGGTCAGTGTGATACACCACATAAATATGCAGAGAAGGCCTTTGGCAAAATACAACAGCATTTCATGATCAAAACACTGGAAAGAATAGGCATGGAGGGTTTATATCTCAACACAATAAAGGCTACATATTAAACGCCCAAGGCCCAAATAATATTTAATGGGAAAAGACTCAGGGAGTTCTCATTGAGATCAGGAACAAGACAGGGATGACTACTTTTACCATTGTCCTTCCACATAGTACTAGATGTACTAGCCCAAGCAAGCAATAAGACAGGAGAAAGAAATAAAAGGGATTCAAACTGGAAAGGAAGAAGCCAAGTTAACTCTATTTGCAGATGGCATGATACTATATATAAGTAACCTGAAAGTCTTCATTTCAAAACTTCTAAAAGTGATTACTTCAGTAAAGTAATATTGTGAAAATGGCAATACTGCCAAAAGCAGTATACAGATTTAATGCAATGCCAATAAAAATACCAGCATCATTCTTCACAGAGATTGAAAAAAATGATCTCAAAATTCATATGGAATGGCAGCAGGATATCCAAACATATCCTCAGGAGGAAAAACACCTTTGTAGATATCACCATACCTGATATAAAGCTATATTACAAAGCAATAGTCACAAAAACAGCATGGCACTGGTTAAAAAAATCAGAAACATAGACCAACAGAATAGAATTGAAGATTCAAACCTTAGGTCCAGTAACTCCAGCTACTTGATCTTTGACAAAGGTTACAATAATGTAGAGTAGAGAAAATACAGCATCTTCAACAAATGATGTTGGACAAATTGGATAACCATATGTAGAAAAATGAAAGTAGACACACTCATCTCTCCATACATAAACAACAAGACCAAATGGCTTAAAGACCTCAATATAAGATCTGGAACTCTTCTCCTACTGAAAGAAAAAATAGGAGGCACTCTTCACAATACAGGAGTGGAGAAAGACTTCCTGAAAAAAAAAAACCAATACCCTAGGAAATTAAACAATCACTCAACCAGTGGGATCTCATGAAGCTAAAAAGCTTTTTCACAAATACCCCATAAGCAGAGCCAAGAGATTAACCAATAAATGGGAGAAATTTTTCACCAGCTAACCATTGATAGAAACCTAATATCTAAAATCTACAAAGAACTAAAAGAACTAAACAGTAAAATATCAAACAATCCACTCCAAAAATGGGGCAGAGAACTGAATAGGGAGTTCTCAAAGGAAGAATTAAAAATGCCTCAGAAAATGTTCAAGATACCTAACAATCAGGCAAATGCAAATTAAAACAACTATGAGATTCTACCTTACTCCAGTGAGGATGGCAATCATTAAAAAATTTAACAATGGCAAAAGCTGTTGAGGAAGTGGGGAAAGAGGAACCCTCTTTCACTACTGGTGGGAATGTAAACTTGTACAACCATTATTGAAATCAATATGCATATTCCTATAAAGGATGAACTTAGGGCTACAAACAGACCCAGTTATTCCCTTACTGGACATTTATTCTAAATGCTCCATGCACCACTACAGATGCATTTGGTCAGCCAGGTTTATAGCTGCTCAATACATCACAGCTAAGAACTAAAATCAACCCATATCCCCATCAGTGGATAAATGGATGTCAAAGTTGTGGCACATTTATACAATAAAATTCTGGTCAGCAGTAAGAAAAAAAAGATACAATAAAATTTGTTGAAAAATGGACAGACTTGGAAAAGATAATACTCAGCGAACTCTCACAACCACAGAAAGAAAAACACTGCATGGTGTCATCTATCTGTGGTTCCTAACCTGGACCTGCTCCAGTTGCTGTCATAACTGATAGGCAACTCAAGCCCAGACAATAGTGATGTAAGGGTTTGGGGCAAGGGGAAGAGTAAAGGGGAAACAAACATAAACTTAAATTTAAAATGAGCTGATACCCTAGAAACCTTGATCCTTGGAGACAACCTAAACAATATAACCCCCAAAAGGTATAAGGGGGGGGGGGTACCTGACAAGTAAGGTTCTGGAAAGGATGGGATGAAGCCTAACCTTAAAAGACTTTTCTTTTTTTCTGTATCTGACCTGTAACTCCCAGTATCAGAGACCTGTTGCTACCCACATTGAGCTGTTGATCAGAGAGATCTATGAGGTCCCCAGTCAAGACGGCTTTCTGTTGAAGCACTTGATTACCTGCCTGAGGCAAATCTAAGACCCTACTGCTGAAGACACCATATGCTGCTGACACAGAGCATGGAGAGACCTGGCTGGGTTTCAGAATTCTAGTCAGTCCCCTGATATCATGTCTAGTGCTGGAAAGTGCTGTATAAACTACTGGGGGAAAATGACCAGCAACAGTGTGAGCAACCAGAGGTCTAAGCTACTCAGAAGTAAACTCCCTGACATGATGTACATGCCAGTGCAATAGTGGCACACAGCCTCAGTGAGTAACCAATAGCTTTATGAATGGCTGAGAGATCCGCTCAGTATAAAGTAACCCATTTCTGGAATTGGCAAGCAGATCAGAATCCAATGGAAACGAAGATTATGTTCTCCAGTGTCAAGCTCTCACTAGTCTTTGTTTAAAACAGGGGTTACATACATCAAATTCTCCCTAAATTAATAATGTGTATCCCATTTAAACTATGCTGACTTCATTCTCCATCGGAGAATTTGCTTTTATTTTTCAGAAGGTAGCAAGACTGGAGGAGATAAATTACCCCTTGCACTTCAGCCAAGCCACAGGTGAATCCACAGAGGAATTGGGGAGATGAGCAAGAGTGCTGCTTCCATGCTGTTCCTGATAATTAGCACCAGGATATAGCAGACAGACCCTGAAGATACTCAACACCTACCAAAGCAGAGACCCAGAGGCATTTAAGAACTCATCCCTGAAGTAGACTTAAAATTCACCCACCTTGGCTCATGGAATTTTTCGCAAGAGGGGATGGAAAGTTTGTAAGAGCCACAGGTTGAGTGAGACATAATGTCCAGAGCCATTCCCTCCCACCAAAATAACTGACTACTATTCCCATAACATACAAACCACAACCCCATGGGGAATACCTGCAACCCTATTGAGGAGCATTTCCAACTGAAAGGGGGCAGGGACAAGGGAAAAGAGGTTACCAACACATGATGTATCCATATGAAACACCTTAATAATAATAATAATAATAATAATAATAATAATAAAAAAACATTAAAAAGCATATGCAGAAGTCATCAATACCTTTATCTGTGAATAGTGAAAATAAGACAAACCAATTACAGTCATTTTTTGGTCTAGCATTCAACATATATCACTGATAATTCAGTTACATATTTTTTAAAAATTTGAGGCATAAAGAAAATGGGTTCAGTAGGGGCTCTTGCCACTAAACAAACTCTAGAGGCATGTGCCATTCTTTGCATCTGGCTTCATGTTGATACTCGGTAACTGTACCCACGTAAACCCATCAGGCTAATGCCTGCACCTTTAAGCACTGAGCAATCTCCCCAAATTTACTTATTTTTTCAAATTGATTAATTTTCTCATTGCTATGACAAAATGCCTGGCAAAAAGAACATGGGATGAATGGTTTATTCTGGTTTACACTTTGAATGTAAAGTTCCTCAAAGTGGTAAGAGGGTAAAGCAGCTGGGTCAATGTGTCCAAGGTCAAGAAACAGAAATGTGTGCTGGTACTCAGAGTGCTTTCTCTTATTTTGTTCAGTCCAGGACCTCAGAACATGGGATGATGATGTCCACCTGCATGTGGGTCTTTCCTGCCCAGTTAACCCTTTCTGGAAACACTCACAGATACATCCAGAGATGTGTTTCGCTGGTGAATCTAAATCCTATCAAGGTGGCAACAAAGAAAATCTTTCTCAAATAGTAGTAAGAATCAATGGGATCAATGTTTCTTAGCTTTAGTATTGCTTATATGTGGTATGGCTACACCATCACACTTGAAATATTAAGAAAATGTTAGAAACAAAAGTAAAAAAAAATCTTGAACAGCATTGTTATTTATGTACCATAATTAATGTCAAGCAATTCCATATTAATATTTAAAATTCTTAGAAACATTTAATATTACCTTATTCTTTCCATTTGTTTAAATTTACAAACCTAAGATATAGCTAAGTCTGTGAATCACATGTGTCAGAACCCTATAGGCAGTAAACCATATTTGTATAGACTCTATTTTATACACTCCAGCTCAGAACACCAAAGAGAAGCACTCAGTCACAGGTAATGTGTCTCTACAGGAAAGTGTTAAATGTTGGTCAGAGCTGGGACTGGAAATGAAGATGAAAATTAGAAAATGAATCAGCTGTGATAGTGTGATTTCAGAGACTGTTAAAAATAGTTGCGAAGACAGAATGCCAACTCCCCAAAGCAACTTAACATTAGTAAATAAGCAAATGAACACTCATCTTGATGGAAACAAAGAACAGGGCAAAATATTTTTATACTTCTTTAGATGTAGCATTGGTTAAATATTCCCAATTACCAAATCTATATTTCCATTGACAGGTCAAATTTCTATGCTGTTAAAAACCATTTGCCACACAGTTCCACATAAGATAATGTGTGAACCAATCTCATCTGGAATTCCCAGATAGCTCCAAGATTTTACCTAGTTATAAAATTTTAGAACAATAAAATATGTTAGTTCTATAGGATTAATCTTTGTGGGGGAGCCAACATAATGAACTGCTATGCTAACTAGTATCTGTCATCCACACCCCCACTAGCTCTCCAAGTCCCAATGCCAGGCGTTGACCTCTTGTTTTCCTTCAGTGGGGCTACCATGGTTTTTGCAAAGATGGCTACTGGTGCAGAACTAATTTCCTCATAGGACTCTTTCCTCTTAGTTTCAATAGCTTTTTCACATATTGCATTAAAATGCTTTTTTTTCCCTAAGAGCTTCCAAATGCATTATTATTATTTCTATTATGTTATATACAACAATGAAACAATGAAACTGCTATGAAAATCTGCATTTTTTAAAGATTTTATTGTTATTTATTTATTTACTAGACACAGAGAAAGGGAAAGGGACAGAGTGTGTGAGAATGGGCATGCCAGGTCCTCCAGCCACTGCAAACAAACTCCAGATACATTTGTCACCATGTGCATCTGGTTTACATGGGACCAGGAGAATCGAATCTGGTTCCTTAGGCTTCAAAGGCAAGTGCCTTAATCACTAAGCTATCCCTCCAGCCCAGAATCTGCAATTTTTTAAAACTTTTATTTATTTGAGAGTGACAGACAGACTGAGAGAAAGAGGCAGAGAAAGAGAGAGAGAGAGAGAGAGAGAGAGAGAGAGAATGGGTGCGCCAGGGCCTCCAACCACTGGACACAAACTCCAGATGCATGTGTCACCTTGTGCATCTGGCTTACATGTGTCCTGGGGAATTAAGCCTTGAACCGGGGTCCTTCGGCTTAACCACTAAGCCATCTCTCCAGCCCAGAATCTGCAATTTTTGATAGAGAAGTATCTTGATTCATTGAAAGTCTGACATATGAAATCACTTTTGCAATTATTGTTATAGTTCAATGCATATTACTTGAATGTGCATAAAATTCACATGAAAATCTTGTTATAATGCAGACCCTAATTTAACTAAGTTTTGGGGTGGGTGTTAAAATTTGCCTTTATAATAAACCCAGATGATGTTAATTCTGCTGGTCTGAGCTCATAATGAATAGCCAGAGTATAATCAAACTTTGAACCAGCATTCTTATAATCTAAAGTCCACAAAGTCTAGTTTCCTTTGTAACTAGTACCCAGTCCTCTTTCTTCTTTGAGCTGTTTCTGGATTTCGCACATGTGGCATTTTCCAAGTCAAGAAACCTATTCACTAGAAATATCTACATGTGCTGGGTAAATCTTCTCTTCCACCACATCTCCACCTACTCTCCGTCAGTCAGTCTCTCTCTCTTTCTCTCTTTTAACAGACCTCCCAGAAGTTACCATTTCCTAGAATGATTGTATCCAGTATAAGACTGGGCATAGGTACTTAATGTCCTATAACATGCTGTCTCAAGCTGTTAGGAAGTCCTTGCTAGAAACAGGAACACCATCTGTGGGGCCTTAGACTAGCAGATTCAAGTGCAGGCAGAACATATCAACAACCACACAGTGTGTTAGTCAGACAAGTCACCCAGGGAGCTGGTGTATGTAAGATGTACACTAGAGGGAATGGTCAGAGTGTCAGTGGAGGGAACAGACAGAAAGATGTTCAGAAGGAATGTGGTCCAGGGGCAGAATTCTTCTCCTTTAGGAGTGTTATCTGTATTCTACTTGGTCTAATTACTCAGAGGCCAACTGAAGAAAGTAGTGAGGATGAGCCTTGTAATAATCTGCATTTTCTTGTTATAGGTGCAATCCAGGCTGTAACCTAAGTGCACTTCCCTTATGTATGCTATGTACAGAACAGTGCCTTACAAATAGCAGATGTGACATGACGGATTGTGGACGGCTGAGGAGCAGCTCGTAGGAACAGGCTTTGGATACAGAGGTAACCACCTCTGTCTACCCACAGGAGACACCCTTACTCAAGTGTGTACACACAGATGTGTGCAGATGACGGACTCTCAATGTACCTTTGGAAAATATGAAATAAATGCATGCAACATAGTGAGTGATGTGGGAAGGATGACCAATTAGCTTCAGCAAAACATAAGAATGTAATAAATAGTTTATACTTTCTCTTCAGATTTTTACAGTATAATGTAATGGCCTGGCCTGATCAATAAGCAGAGATGACACAAACCCAAACAATGAAAATTAGTAAATATTAACTCATATATTCCCCAACTGCCAGGACCAGACAGTGTCTGTCTTATAATGACCTAGCAGGAAATCAACTGAACCCTGGAAAGAAAGGAAGATAGGTCTATGTGGCAAAATGATAGCTTCCATTGTTTTAATTTGCCCTAGAAATCAATGATGGAACACATGATTCAAGGTGAGAAAAATGTAAGATGGAATGTTTGGCAGTAATTACAACATCCCCATCCTGGTAAGGGACATAACAACTAAACTTACACTGTACTCTTGGGCCAGAGAAGAAGAAAGGGATAAGACAATAAAAATAAAAGAAATAGCAGAGTGACAAGATCCTGATGCACAATTCTACCACCTGAAATGCCTGAGGAGCAAGGTGAGAGGCACCTGCCACATACCAGAGCTGATCATCATTCTGGGAAGACACACAGTAAAGAAGTCCCTTGAAGTCACATGACAGCAAAGATTTCACATTTGCAAGTTGATGTGGAGACTCTTAACTATGAATGCAATGACACAGGAACAAGAAGGTGACAGCAGTTGAGGCCCATCTTTATTTTACCCACAACTCTAGGCCCTCATGACCTGGGTGACTGGATCTCTGAAATCAAGGCAGCAGGTCTGAGTCAGCACCCAGAGCAAGGACCACTGCAGATATCTTCCCAGCACTGTTAGCATCTGGCTGTGCTACTAGAAATTTACTTAGTATCTGCCAACTTCCAGGAGGCCAAAACAGATTAGGACCTCGAGGACCTATAAAAGTGCAAAGAATTAAGTGATATATTTACAGAAAATACATTTGTTGAATGACACTACTATTTTTGATGAATAAAATGAAATTTTAAGCATGACTATTTGTTGCAGTCAGGTTCGCACTGCTGTTAGAAATCACCTGACCAAGAGCAGCTTCTGGGAAAAAGAGGTTTATTTTGGCTTACAGGCTTGAGGGGGAAGCTCCATGATGGCAAGGAAAATGATAGCATGAGCAGAGGGTGGACATCACCCTGTGGCCAACGTAAGGTGGACAATAGCAACAGCAGAGTGTGCCAAACACTGGCAAGGGTACACTGGCTATAATACCCATAAGCCCTCTCCCAACAATACACCCCCTCCAGGAGGATTTAATTTCCAATTGCCATCAGCTAGAGAACCTAGAATCCACAACACCTAAATTTATGGGGAACACCTGAGTCAAACTACCACATTCCGCCCTGGCCCCCTTAAACTGATAACCATCCATGATGTAAAATGCAATGCATTCGGTACAACTTGAAAAGTCCCCATAGTTTTTATCAGTCCCAATGATGTTCATACATCCACATAATCCAAGGTCTTTTAACTGAGCCATAATACCAAAAACTAACCTCAAAACACCCATAATGGCATAGAATAAACATTCACACTGCAAAAAATGGCATTGGGCATAGCAAAGAAATGATTTAAACAGGGAAAATACCAAACTCTGTAGCTCCAAGTCCAACAACTCTAGTCACTGACAAATCTCCAAGTCCGATAACTGTAACCAGCAACAAGTCTCTGAAGTTCCAATTCCACCCCTCCAGCTAGGCTACTCACAGTCCTGGAAAACTTTATCCAGGGCTAGCAGCTTTCCTTAGCAGCCATCTCATGGTCCCAGCATCTGTACTGGGTCTCCACTGCAATCCACGGTTCATCCTCATGGCCCCATGGGGTCTCTAATGCAGGCATCCAGCAAACCTGCTTCACACTGCCCAAGGCCATTTTCAAAACACAAGACCGTGTTGCAAACTCGATGACCCTCTCTTTCCTGTATTTCTTATACTCCATAATAACAGGTGGGGTGCCAATTTGTTAATCCAGGGGAGAATAAAGCATATTTGAAAAACTGGACATTCCTTGAGCACTCAGGTCCCTTCAATAGAGTCTACATTCTTCCTGTTGCCCCAGCGCAGGTCAGCTGCCTAATATCAAAGGTTGTAATCTCTCAATTGCAGCTGAATGGGCAGCAATTCACCCGAAGCTTTTTCTTTCTGTGCCATATCCCTCCATTTACACCAGTTCATTTCTACTCAAAGCAACCCTGCACAACTTCTCAGGAACCAGGCATAAGAGCAAGCTTCCCACACAAATTTATGGCCCAATCCAGGTAAAGCTGTTTCTCACCCTCATAAGCCAAACCTCACAGTCAATAGTTCTTACTGCATTCAGGTCTTTCAACTCTGACGGAATAGTCCATCAAGCTATACTTACAGCACTGCAAGACATCTCTTAGGCCAAGGTTTCAAATCCTTCCACATTCCTCTTGAAAATCAGCTCCAAAAGGCCAAAGCCACACAGTCAGGTGTCTAGCAGCAACCCCACACCTTGGTACCACTTTACTGTTGCAGTCAGGTTCATGTTGCTGGTCGAAATCACCCAACCAAGAGGAGCTTATGGGAAAAAGAGGTCTATTTAGGCTTACAGGCTCGAGGGGGAAGCTCTATGATGGCAAGGAAAACCATAGGGTGAGCAGAGGGTGGACATCACCCCCTGGCCAACGTAAGGTGGACAATAGCAACAGGAGAGTATGCCAAACACTGGCAAAGGAACACTGGCTATAATACCCATAAGCCTGCCCCAAACAATATACCACTTCCAGGAGGCTTTAATTTCCAATTGCCATCAGCTTGGGAACCTAGAATCCACAACACCTAAGTTTATGGGGGACACCTGAATCAAATTACCACACTATTATATTTAAAATGCACCCAAATCATGAGCAAACTACTATTACTGAAACTTAAGAAATGGTGGGTATATTACTTCCTTATATACTTCTGACACTACTATAAGGTAAGTCAATCCTTATCAATGTAGAACTCCCCCAACACAACTTCAGTGAGGAAAAACAAAGCAAGTGAAATGCAGAGAAGATACTGTGAATGTCCGATGTGTAACATCACTCTCATCTAGATTGAAGTGAGGGTATGTTTTTGAAGTGTATGCTGGTGTAACTGGGTACCAGTTTACTAGGCAGTAATCTTATGACATTCAGCATAACGATGATAAAGATGCTAAATAATCATGCTTAGCCAGTACTGAATTAATGATTATAAGGTGAAAGAAAATGATAAGGAAGAAGGTGAGGAGGAAGGAAAAAGAAAATGATTGAGATTTATTTTAGAATGAAGAGGTCAAAGAAGGCCTTAGAGAAGGCAGGATTTGTAAAAAGAATGAGTAAATCACTCAAATTATTCCTATTGGCCCGGAATATTTATAAATGACCCCTCTTTTCCTCTAACCCATCTGCTGAGTTGTTTGACAAGCTATCTGGTGGTCTTATCTGCAAAATATGTCCTAAACATAAAATTTTAAGTTCAGTTCCTGTAGATGTAATAGCTTCCTTTAAGTCCTAAGGGTAGATAGGGCTTGTAGAATGTGAAGAGATGATAGAGTATCAGTGAAGCTGCATGGGAACAGTGGGGGAGTTCTAGGTGGGGATGGACAGGCCTAGGCTTGCTACTGGGATCTCTGCAGCCCATCTTGAGATCACTATGAGATCACTAGGAGAATTTTAAGTGAAGTAAGATGACCCAGTTTTCAGTCTTAAGATAAAGTTTCTGCTCTGTAGAGTATGGACTAGAAGAAAGCAAATACTAAGCAAAGATGGGTAAGGTGACTAATGGAGAAGTATAGAATCAAAAGGAGCATAGCATGAATTTGGGGATGGAAAGAAGGATAGACTCAGGATATATCTGGGAGGTAGATGATGCAGAACTTTGCAGAGGACTGTATGTTCAATGAAGGACAGGGCAGAACAATGTGAAGCATCTGCTGAGCATTAACATGATGTTTGGTCAAGTTTCCAAACAGGGCTACAAATGCAACTCCAGCTTCCCTGCAAAATATGTTGGGAGACAAGAAATGAACATATAATTGTGCAAAGCAAGTTTGACATGGGCCTGCCTACTTTTCTTTAAAAGAACAGTTTAGGGCTAGAGAGATGGCTTAATAGTTAAAGTGCTTGCCTACAAAGCCCAAGGACCCAAGTTTAATCCCAGTACTCAGGGAAACCAGGTGTACAGGGGGCACATGCATCTGGAGTTCCTCTGCAGTGGCTGTAGACCCTGGCATGCCCATTCTTTCTATCTACCCCCCTCTCTGTTTCCTTCTCAAAATGGATAAATAAAATAATAGTTTAAAAGGTTGGCCCTTGGTTGGTGTCTTGAACTTGTATTTTGTGAGGGTTTCCACCACTGTTAGAACTGTTAAGAGTACCTCCCTATGGATAACACTGCTGTCAAAAGCTATTTGTTATCCTGGGGTTGGGGTACATGACAGTTAGTTATTGGTAATAGTGGCCACCAAGGACCCTGGAACAATACAGTCTATGTAGGTTGTCCACCAAACTAGACGGTAAGAACCTATTGCTGAATATACCACATGCATCATTCACAGTACATTAAAAGGTAGAATGCAACTGAAAGCCTCTTCCCTGCTGGCTAGCTGTCATAATGCTGGAAAGGGCTACACAGGCTGCTGGAGAGAAGAGTCATCACCAGTCTAATTCAATAGTGGGTCCACTTTGTGCTGTACAACTGACTAGTCAGGCAAGAGGTGCTTACTGGTATAATAGTGGCATAATTCTTATTAGGGTAACCAACTGCTTCCTGATTAGATCTTAGACTTATTGCATAAGGAGAAACCTATGCCCAGTACTGACAACCTAGTCAAAAACCTATGGCTGGAAGGTCATGGACAATGTGTGGGAGGGAGAGAACTACTATTGTTGGCAGACTAAGTTGTGCCCAACAGATTACTCACAGATATTTATATTATTTTGATGTCCATAGATTAGTGCTGCTCTCACCTTTAGTCAGAGAATTCTTTTCTTTTTTTCAGATGTGGTGATTACTGGGGAAATTCAAAATTCATCAAAGTGCTAAAAATAAATGACAGTTGAGTGCTCAGTGCTAAATGGAGCAACTTTATCATGCTTTCCAAGGCTCAGGGTTAATGAGCCTCCTTTAAAAACATTCTTTTAAATTGCAAACTCAACAGGAAATGTTGTGGGAGAGAGGGCTGAAATAATGTAATAGCTAGAGGATGGGGAGGAGCACTTTGGGATACTATTTTCCAGATACTAAGTGGCAGTTATTCCCAGGAGATGTCACCATACCAATAAATAAATTAACTAGGAAAAAATATTTTCTAGGTATTCAGTTTAACTCCATGCGTCCCAGTGCCTTGAGTGCACTATGTTGAACAATCACATCTAACCCCACAGTAGTAAGCCACAGAGAAGACATGTGGGCTGGGGGAGGGAGTGGGAAAGGAATCGCTGGGACCTGCTGACATCTAAGAAAATAATGTCAGAGGCTGAACAAAGACTGTACGTATTTTTCTGATTTTTCTGTAGGTGTTTTCTTATCTGGTAAAATACAATGTCAGCTACTCTTTACTTCCTCTGAACAGACATGAACCAGCCAAAAAAAAAAAAAAAAAAAAAAAAAAAAAAAAAAACCAGCCAACCAAACAAACAAACAAACAACAAACAGAAATGTAAAGTTTGAGCAGTTTTGGTTGCTAATATGTTGATTATTTATGATCACTCCAATATTTCTAGTGATCTGTCCTTTAATACATAATCTAAAAAAAGTTCTTCTAAAAAATCTTTCACATAATAATAAGTTTAGCAGAATAGGCAAAAGCAAATCCAAACCTCAGAGGAATAAAACTGGCCCAGTCCATCATTTCCTGGTTATGAGTGGAAAAGGCTGTTCAACTGATATTGTCTTTTACACTATCAGGTTTGTAAATTTCCTTTTTGAGTAAGTCCTTTATCTCTGACAACCATATCTTCAGCAAACATGAATAATTACCTCTTCATTTCATGTTTATCATTATATATTCAAGGCATAGTGCCACATATTAGCGGAAAGGTATTAGAATAGAAATGGTCAGACTAGAGAGACAGCTAAGCAGTTAAGATCCCTGCCTGCGAATCCTAAGGACTCATGTTCTTCACTGGGCAGAAGGGGTTTGCAGTTGTGCTTTTGCACTGGGAAAAATATCATGTATGTCCCAACTGGTCCAATATTATCCTAAAGTTGCTTAGAAGTAGAAAAGAGAGCTCAAAATAATGGTTAGAGAGATGCAAATTTGCTGGCTTTAAAGATGGAAAGGCACTAACCAAGGAACGTAGGCAGCCTCTGGGAACTAAAATGTTCAAGGAAAAGGATTCTCCCCTAGAGAACCTCCAAACAGAAAGAAGTTCTATATGGACAGAATTCACCCCCCTGTTGTACTTTGTATCTGTAAAACCATAAATTAAAGAAATTCATGTCTTATAAAGCTAATTAGAAGGTGATTACTTATTTTGGTAGCAACCAAACACTAATACATACTATTTTTTCATGACTGACTCTAGGACTGACACCATCACATTTCTCCAGGTCCCTGCGCAAAAGAATACTGGTGCCAGAAAAAAGAAATATTGAGTTTTTGAAAACTTTGTGGCATTTACCAGTATGACTAATAATCAGTTTACTAATAAATACAGACCTTTATCTCACTATGCCCAATGGAGCAAAGATTTCAAGCCAGTAACTATCCAATCCTAACTACCCTCTCACTTCCCAAAGCGTCCCTCGAAATCACCCACTCGAGGCTTCCTACTCATCTATATCCTCTCACTTTTCTCTTTTTGATAGACTCCTAAGATTCCTTAAGTTTTACTCTCTGCTTATAATGAAGAAAGGAAGGAAAAATAAACAGTAGCTTCTCTAATTATAGGTAGGGCACACATTACACAAGACTTCTCTTCTACTAACATAAGTGAAAATATCTTCATTATACATTCAAAGGCCAAGGAAGGAGTCCAGACTACATGTTAGACTCCTACTGATCTGACAAAGGGAAAATACCACAATGGAATTCCAAAAATAAGATTGTACCATTGTTAAATGCCACATTTTCATATTTGTTTAAAAATACATATCCATATGTATGTACACACAGACTTTAATATTTTTGTACAGTGCTATTATATGACAATCTCCCACAAATAATTTGGTTGGATTATACAACACACAAATGTATCATGAAGGGGAAGGGGAATACTGTTGATCCCCTAAGGAAAGCACATAATTTGATGTTTCCCTACTGTACCACCCTGCACTTCACGATTTAAGACTAATTATTGACCTCAGCAGAATCAGTTCCATTTCTTCTCAGAGGACTTCAGTAAGGCTGTTCCATCTACCCATAAGGTATAAAAGAACCCTTATGCTGCTCTTCCATATTCTATGTTAGGTGCCTACTCATAGTCACAGATGAGAGGACTAGGGTTCAACCTCAGAGCAACAAAACAAAAACCTCTCAAAGTTGATTACCTTTCTATATGTGAAATTAAGTTTTAGTTTTGTGTTTACCAGTCTCTCACTGTAAAGTCAGGACAGTCAGGGGAGTGGACAGGTACACCGGTGTAACCAGAACAGGTCAGTCAGGAGAATGTATTGGTGTATTGGTGTATTGGTTTATCCAGTACAGGACAGTCAGGAGAGTGGGTGGGTGCATTAGTGTAACCAGTTCAGGACAGTCAGGAGAGTGCATGGGTGTGTTAGGTTTTTTTTTTTTAAATAGTCTTTTTAATAGTCTTTTAATTATTTTATTTACCTGAGAGAGAAAGAGAGGGGGCAGAGAGAAAGAAAGGGGGTGGGAAGGAGGGAGAGTGACACAGAGGGGGGGGGGAGAGAGAGAGAGAGAGAGAGAGAGAGAGACAGTGAGAGAATGGGTACATCAAGGCCTTCAGCCACTGCAAATGAACTCCAAATGCATCACCACCTTGTGCATCTGGCTTATGTAGGTCTTAGGGAATCAAACCTGGATCCTTTGGTCTTGCAGGCAAGTGCCTTAACTGCCAAACCATCCCTCCTGTCCAGGGTGTGTTAGTTTAAACAGGTTAATATAGCCAGATGAATGCATGGGTGCATTGGTTAAGTTATTGGTTCAGGTGGTAGCAAAGAAGAATAAAATTCATTATTCCATATTATACCAATCAGAAGAGAAGGGTTTCAATAGTGAGCAAGAGCTTTCAGTCCATAAAGAGAGATGGAATACATGCATCAGTTACTTTGGAGGTAGGTTGCTAAGAATAATGAAATAGCAGACTATTTATTCCAATAAATAAGGAAACTATTTCTTTTGGATATGTTTACATAACTAAAACAAAATTTTGATTTTAAAAATGCTCTTTTGATGTCTCTGCTAGGCATAGTGGTGCATGCCTTTAATCCCATCACTCAGAGGCAAAGGTAAGAGGATCACTGTGATTTCAAGGCCAGTCTGAGACTATATAATGAATTTCAGGTTAGCCTGGGCTGCTGTGAGACCCTATCTCAAACAAAGGAAAAGAAAAAAAATGCTCTTTTGAAATTTCTGTTCTATTTGGTAAAGATTTTGCTTTTATCTTAGAATTTTAGCCCCCTTTCCCTTATATTGTATCCAAAGCTGACTTGTTCTTTTAGATAGTTACAAAAATGACCAATCACCCATGATAACACTAACAACATCAATGATGATCCTAATACCTACTATTTACTGATGCCATTAAGTATATGCAGCTTCTGGGCTGTTTTAATTCTTCTCATAGCAGAGAGTTATGGCAGGTATGCTTCTATGAATAGCCAACCACCATGTAGACATAATCGCATTTGGAGTTCCACACACATATTCCTTCTTATTCCTTCAACTTTTCATTGCACCAAAAGATTGACCTTCAGAACATTAACTTTTAGAATTCCCTTAAGAAGGTAAAATGTGGTTGTAAAAACCTTTCTATACTGAAAAGGAGTTTTCAGTCTTCGTGGGTATATTAATTATGACAGGAAAGAAAAGGCAAGTTATTTAACAAGCTGCAATCTTTTCTGTGTAGTATACAATATAAAGGGGAGGTATGAGACAAACAGGATAAGTAGTGAGCATCCAGATTTATTACTTATTTATCATCATTTATTATAGTAATGGAATAATATGTTCCAAAATGCAAATCTTGAGAGACTATTTCATTATCAAAGCATCCTCAGAGAACCTACAGTATCAGGATGGCCTTGAACTTCTGAGGAATATAGAGCCACTGGCCCCACCCCATTTTAACAACCTTTAAAATCTCAGATAAATAATCCATGTTTTCTCTCACACTATGAAAAGGTTATGAGTAGCAACAGTCTCAGGAACAATACATAGTTATGTAGTCCTTCATGTCAAGTTGGTCCTCTTACATATTTGCTACAATGATGGAAAGCTGACAGAGTGATAGTTATAATAATACCCAAATTTCTTTGAAGAATGTTTGAAAGTTTTTATTGACAACTTCTATAAAAATAAACAATATACCATGATCATAATCCCCTCCCACCACTCTCTTTTGTTCCCTCTGCCAAATCCTCCTTTTACTGAATCCCTTCCTCTTTGCAACTGATCTCACTTCTATTTTGAGGGCATAATTTTCCCCTCCTATTATGCAGGTCTTGTGTAGGTAGAATCAATACCATGAGGTCATGAATATCGAGGAAATTTTGTTTCTAGAAGATAGTACTGGAAGCACTCCCCTTTCCTTTGGCTCTTAACATTCTTTCCACCACCTCTTTCACAATGATCCCTGAGTCTTGGAAGATGTGATAGAGATGTGACAATGGACTGACTGTTCAGCATTGTCACTTCTCAGCAACCAAGTGGTCACCAGCATCAGAACAGAGAAGCTTCTCTAACCAAAACTGTGAGTAGCATTAATATACAGGCATAAGCATAAGTATTCAGAGGGCAGTTTTGTCGGTAAAACATATCCATTTGGCCAGGCAACATAGTAGTTTTCCTCCCTGTAACCCCAGGGCTTTTAACATCCAAAGCCATATACTTTTCAGTAGGTTTTAAGTATCAGGCAAGAATTCCCTTCAGTGCACTAGGCCTCAAGTTCAATCACAGAACAGTTGGTTTCTTCCCATTGCAATTAATTTCCCATTGCTGGCAGAAAACACCCAATCAAGTATGTGGGAGGAAAGGGTTTGTTTTGTCTTATAGACTTGAAGGGAAGCTACATGATGGCAGGGGACCACAATAGCATGAGCAGAGGGTGGACTTCACCTCTTGGCCAACACCAGGTGGACAACAGCAGCAGGACAGTGTGCCAAACACTGGCAAGGAGAAGCTGGCTATAAGAGCCAAAAGCCCAACCTAATAATACCCAGCCTCATTGAGGCTCCAATTCCCAAAATGCCTCCAGCTGGGGATCTAGCATTCAGAACACATAAGTTTATGGGGTCACCTGAATCAAACCACAACATCTCCTTAACAGACATGCCACCATTGGACCATTTGGAGTATTTGTCCTGGCTGGCCAGCCATAAAGCGTGCAGGGTCCACTGCTGGTTAATACTGCTAATGACTTTTCTCTCCAAACAGGCAACAACAGCTCTTTCCAGCATCCTGACAGGAAGCCCAAGTATGTGGAATCTTTAGCAATACAGTCTTATCATCTAGTTATCATGGGCAATCAAGAGCCTTGGCAATGGCCTGTAATGTTTAGGGGGCATCAAAGACCTCAGTGGCCAACAACTCACTAGAAGGTATCACACCCTGGCACTGATTTTTTTCTAATAAAACTTATGGCTTCTTGGCACAACATTATCCACCCCCACAGGATATTTCCATCCAAACTCTATCTCTTTTAGCCTATATTTTATTAGCTACCAAAGAAGGTTTCCATATGGCTTGTTCATGAATCTTAAATATTTACCATCCCTCTCTGCACTACCTCTTCTCCTCAATCCTCCCCCCGGAGCCCATCATCCCACCAGTACTCTGCTCCTCTACTTACGTATTTACTATCCCCTCCACTTAATACCCAATTCCTACTTCATGCCTACTAGGGCCCAGGCACTGTCTCTAAACATCTACTCACAAAACATACTGAAATGGTTAATACTGTAGCACCCCTGTCCTACACATGAAGAACTGAGATAAGAGAGGTTAAGGAATCTGTTCAGTGCTAAACAATATCCAGTGACCTATGTGAGGACTAAATACAGGGATATTGTTCTCAATCTACTTCAATTATATATACCCCCCATGCTCTTTAGTGTACTCCAAGTATTACCACAATGTTAAAGAACTTTGCAGCATGAGCAAACAGAAGGAGACATTCTAACAATATGAATAAAGTACTTTGGGGGCTGGAGAGATGGCTCAGTGGTTAAGGCACTTACCTGCTAAGCCTAAGAACCTAGGTTTAATTCCCCAGTACCCACACAAAGCCAGATGTACAAAGTGGCACGTGAATCTGGAGTTCCTTCACAGCAGCTGGAGGCTCTGGCACACCTATTTTCTCAGTCTGTCTCTCTTCTATCTCTCTTTGCTTGCAAATAAATAAAAATATTTTAATAAAAAAGAAAGTACTTTGGATGCTAGAGAAGGAAGGGCCTAGGTTATGGTTTCTAATGCTTCAGTCTGTGTCAAATGGACTAAGAAGACCTCAAATTATGCATTTCTAACAAGGTCCCAGAGAATGCTGGTACTGACTCTACAACAGAAGGAGATCCTTTCCCACCATCTACCATTTGCAGGCTACTATAATCACACTTCATTACTATGTTAACATAAATGTTTCCTCATGTTCAAGCTTCATCTCTGCTCATAATCACCTCCAGAGAAGAGGTATGGAAGCAGGCACAGGATGAGACAGAGAGAGAGAAAGACCGAGAGAGAGAGAGGGAGGAGAGAAGAGAGGTCTGTCTGTATCATTTTCAACCAAGCCTTTGAAAAGAAAAGGTATAGTCAAGTTGTACCTTCCTTATGCTCTAAGATTTAGTCACTTCTTACATTTAAATTTAATGTGGAAAGTCTCCTGCATGCCACTTTTGATAACAAATAACCCAGGAAGCTCTTCAATGTCACTTCTTCAATTATATTTTCTTTACTGCTCAACAAGATAAATGGGGGGAATCCAAACAATTTCTCATAGGTCAGGGATTAGATGCCCCTGGTGCAGACAGAGTTTGGTTAACAATCTAGCAATAGGTCCTCAAAACATACAAGCTTGGCAGTTTTTCTTTTCCCCTCCATAGGCTTTCAGTCAATTTCTCTTTCACAGAACTGAGCCTCTCTTTGCAAAATCAATCAAACAAATAAACAAACAAAAACACCCAATAATAATTAACAGGACAAATCATTCAATCTTACAGTTAAAAAACAATGTAGTAATGTTAGAAAGGCAAGAAATTGATTTACAGGTTCACATGGCTGAGTGAGTTTCTTATTTAAATGATGTGTGCTTGTGTGGGTCTATATGTATATGTGTGTGTGTGTGTCCATTCACATGTGTCTACACGTGCCAGTAGAAAAAGAACCACTGTATTTATGCTCTTAGCCAAAAATTAATAATTTTAATAATTACTATATGCAAAACATCATCTTTACATCATAATACATGAAGTTCTGATAGAGACTGGGATAAATACTAAAGATATGTGGCAGCTGACTCTACTATATTTTTCCCCTTTAAACTTTTTTCAAAAGAAGGAGACCCCTAAAATGCTGCCAGACTGTTATTATTTTACCAAAAAAATGAGAAACCCATAAGAAATAAGAATAATAATCATTATTTAGGTATGAATATTGGCATTTAAAATGTAGAACAATCTTGCCAATTTTCGCCACATACAATTATTCTGTGCTCTGGAATAAACCTGAGATATGAACTAATGATATAAGTTAATTACAGATAACATGTTACAAGAGAAGCTGAGGCAAACAAATGCAATGGAATATGGAATTGTGAAAGTATTGTGAGCTGGGTCTGCAATCTCATATACTAGGAAGGCTGAGGTAGAGTTATAAATTCAAGATTTGCCTGGTCTACATAATGAGTTCAATCCCAGCCTGAGTAACTTAGTAAGACCCTGCTTCAAAATAATCAATAAAAGGATTGAGGATGTAGTTCAGTAAAGAAGCACTTGCCTAGCATGTGAAAGGTTCAGGCATTCATACCCAGTACAACCAAATAAGAGAAGAAATAAAACAGAAAAGAAGGAAAGAAAGGAGGGAAGCAGAAAGAGAGGAAGAGAAAGAAAAAAAGAGAAGGAAATTGTTGGAAACATGAAAAAAATTCAATTATAAGGAAAACAAAACCTCTGTCTCCATTTATTTCCTCTTACTATATCTGAAGAACTTCTCTACAGCTTTAGTTCCGTGGTTGTCTCAGCTGGAACAAGAGGACACAGGGATGAGAAGATGAAAGGAACATGTGAGACCCTGGGTAATAGTACAACCATTGTACTGAAAAGATTGGTGGCATGTAGGATTCACAGATTGCTGGTATCTTAACAAGGTGACACAAGAGTCTGTATACAGAATGATAATTTAAACAAATTTAAAGAAATGCATTCCTGGGGAAGAACAGTATTTTAGTGCTCCTATTATTTCAAAATGGGTCAGATGAACACCTACAGATGCTAATGTGAGGACCATCCCCATGTTACCAGAGTGGACAGGTGAATATTTGAAGATGCTACTGTGAGGACCATCCCCATGTTGACAGAGCAGACAGAGTATGGGTGAGCATGAGAGAAAAGGGAGAGTCCCTGTTAGTTTCTATGACTTCACAGAATTAGAAAAGCTGAGAGAATGGCATTGGGAATCTGTGCTGATAGCTTCTTGCCAGTATCTTTTTTGGGATGAATACCAGCATTCTCTGAAAACCACTTGGGCTGTATTGACACCACACAGTATGGTGGTTCTGGACTACCTCAATCTTAGTAGCTCTTCCATAAAGACTTACGTGCTTTGTACTACTCTTTCCCTAACACTGCAGATCAGGATTCTACAACTCCTAGGGTTCCTGAGCCCTCCCACAATGTTTTCAGACTGATGTAATTTTACCTAAAACTAAACCTTTAGTCATACCAAAGTGAGGGGTCATTTACAGTAGGTAGATAAACCTCATTTTGAAGGGATTAATAAATTTCTTCACTCTGCAGAGCTAAAGATGAGAAAGAAGTAAACTGAAATTTGTACCTAGTAGTAATTTACTATAATCTACAAATGCAGGTCAGCAGCTCACCACTTGCTTTTCTTTGTCTCAGTTTTGGCAGTGTAACTGTCACCATCTGTAACTTTGATCAAGAGTTCTGCTTTTTGTGAGCAGCAGAAACCATGTAGGGGATCAAGGCCCATATACACACAGGGAGAACAGCAGAGAGCTCTCTTAGAGTCACCCTGTCAGAGTGGACAGTGAAGACATGAGTAACATCTAAGTTAAATAGGGAATAAAGAGAGAAACCGAGATGTACAGATGTGTATTTATGTGCACACATTTGTGTACACACATATTTATAGCATTGTCAAGTACTCATTAACACTTTATTCATGTGCACAACCTACTCCACACACTGGGAAACATGGTCAGTTAATAAATACACACATTATCTTTTTAGACCCATTACTTTCAAGGTTTGATTTGTTTGACCACTATCACATACAGTACATATATCAGACTTAGCTTTTGTAAAAAAAAAAAAAAAAAAAAAAAAAAAAAACCAATGAATATATAGACATAAACATTTGAAAACAAAATGTCATAAATTGGAAGCCAAGCTGTTTTGTTTATATGTTTTGTTTGGTTGAGGTGTTGTCTCACTTTAACCAAGACTTACCTGGAACTGAATATGTATTCCAGACTGGCCTTGAACTCATGGCAATTTTTCTACAAGTACTTCCAAGTACAGGGGATATAGGCATAAGACAACATGTCCTGCTTGGCAGCCAAGCTTTTTTCTGGAACCAGCCACCTATTCAGCCTGATACTTCACCCCTTTTTCCCATGCCCCACACAGACCATACTTTTTATTTATAGTCATGCCATCATGTTTTGCTTATACTACCTGCCATCACTAAATGGTCTCTTCCTGCTTATTTATGCTTTGAGTCTCTGTTGAATGATCTTTTCACCTGGGAATTTCTCAGATAACATCAGCCAGTCATTCCTTTATGAACTCAAAGGAATGGATATATAATTATCTGATTCTAATATACTTGTTTTCATCCCTTCTATACACTTGTAACACCTCAAAGACTTGATCCAATTACTATACTGTGTGTACAAACCTCCTACCCTACCACAAGAACAATTTAACTGGGACACTTGTCTGTGACAGATACTGGAGAAAATGGCCCAGATCAGTGAACATGACACTATCATCAAAATAAAGGGTCTGAATATGAATTTCAATGGTAATGCTCTTAACTAGCATGGGAGAGGCTCTAGGTTCAATCCCAGCACCACAATAAATTTGTAAATATTAAATGAATAGCAGTGACCCAGCCTGGATTTCAGGTATATTAATGTTAATATGTTGCACAAACAAATCAATGCCATTGTGATATTTCCTTATCTACAAAATCAAGATAAAAGTAAATTATCTGCTGATTCAATTGTTTACGTGTGATATCAATACAAAACACTCTTTAAAGAATTATGTGCTATCTGATTACCACTAAACACACAAATTTTTACTTTGCATTAGTATATATTAAGATTGCTTGCAACACCTTAAGTTTACTAGGCCTGTTCAGTTGTGTAACAGAATTCCAGGAACTTTCACTTAAAAACAGATGATGACAGTGTTTCCAAAATGTTGGCAGTATGTATAAGCTCGAGAACTAGTAATCAATAATGTAAAAAAAAAAAATCACTGAAACCTCAAAGCAATGGTCCCAGTCCAGGGACACCCAGAGGCTCAACAATACACTGGTCTCCATAAACAAGCCATAGGTAAGCTGAGGGAGGGTGCCCTTCCTGAATTATGACAGTAGGAACTAAGTCTAGAGCCATTCACTATAAATCTACAAAGCCAATGCCTCCATTGAAATTCTTAGCTTCTGGAATTTATTACCAATGAAATATTGAAGCTCAGTCTCAAAACAATGCAAAAGATAAGGTACTTTAGCTGGTAAAATTTAAAGTGAGTGAAACTGTATTTTAAATAAATAATATATCATTAAAGTCTCAAATCAGCAAAAGAAAGCAGTACACTATTTAAAAGCAGAGACAAAATTTTAAGAAGGGCATCTTCCATTCACAACTGGGTGAGTTGAGGACCTTGAGCAAGTTGCTTTTTTTCTTAGAAAAAGTGGTTTGAGGCAATTCTGAACATTTCTCCAATGTTATTTTCTTTCTTGGTTAAATACATCACAGACCCCTATAGGAGGATGAGAAATACACCTGTCTGACCTGAGTTCCATATCAAAAACTGTCACCAATTGCTATAGGGGAAACAGAGCACTTCCAACACCAGCCTTTGAGTTCAATTGACAGGATTTATTTCAATTTGCACAAAACTGTGAAGAACCCCTTAAGGATATATGAGAGTGGTTTGTGTTGGATCTATTGTATCAAAATTTTGGGGTGCTTGTTTCTTAAAATATACTTGCATTGAAACAATCCATAAATATAAAGTTGTTCTGCAGTCCCCAAAGGCAGATGAATTTCTTCAAAATACTGTAGCACTAATTCCTGATTTCACAGCTAACCTCCCTGTAGGGTCTGCTGGTAAGTTGCTGAGTCATATATTCTCACCACTAAAATTAATGAAGGCTTGACTATGAAATGAAAACTTTGACCCAACACAAGCCCAACAGAAAACATAGCAAAAATACAGAAAGAGGACAGGAAGCACTTGTACCAATATATCAGGCCTGAATAGATGTGTAAAGTGTAGGGTCACTACATGCTCTAAGACAGAGACCTTGAGCTTAGAATCGAAACAGCAACATTCACTTTTTCATGCTACTGTAGAGCCTGTGAAGGGCAAAAGTTTAGTAAGTGCTATCTAAAGTCCGAACATTGCTGCAGATGGGAAAAACAAAGATGCATGGCATAATGCCTTCTAATGCCTACTTAATGGAAATTAAAAGAATACAGATCATTTTTCCTGAATTAAACAGTTAGAACACATGATCACAGCCCACAGCCAAATCGTGCAGAAGACTCTGCAGCAGAGCCAGTGATTATGTCAGCCTCTGAAGGCAAAAAACTGTCATTTGTTCCACAAAACCTTTTTGATCCACCACAATCCAGCTGCATGCTCTCAGATTCCCAGGTGTTTTTATTTCCAGTCCCATTCATTTAGAGTATTTAAGAAGCTGATTTTAAATGCTGGTTATTCTATTGACTGCTTGATGAATTACCTAGCTCAGTACTTCCTCCAGTCTCTCTCTCTCTCTCTCTCTCTCTCTCTCTCTCTCTCTCTCTCTCTCACACACACACACACACACACACCTATGCATCCATGCATCCATCTACAAAATTTGGTTCAATTTCTTCCTTGTACTCATCATTCATTGAACATTTTTAATTGATTAAAACACAAAGAGAAGAGAACAGTGGGAAGTATAATGTTGGTCAAATCCCTGTTTACTTAGAATTAATTTCTTTCTAAAGTGGACATAAAATTGCCACAGGCATACAAACTGAATATGCAGGGAGAGCACGACACACACTGACTGACAATTTTTCTCCTCAGTGCAAGTTGTACCTCACAGTGAAAACTCAAAGATCATTCATCATTACCTAATTTGTGTTTCACATAAAATGTCCTGCCTCCCCACCTTTAATATCAAGTTCAACTAACAATTTTCATTTTCAACTTTCCACAATAAGAACCTTAACAGAATGCAGTTACTATAAGTATAGTCAATATCAATAAAAATCATACCCTAGGAAGTTTCCCTGAAAGGTTTTTAATATTTCTCTCCAAAACTTTACCTTAAAAGGAAATTCATCCATTCAAACATGGAGAGTCCATGTGCTCTTGTCAAGTTTATATACATGTTTCGACACACATACTGTACAGATGCATATATATTATGGACTCAGCACCTGTGCTTCCATTCTTATGTGTATGAACTAACAGCCCATGAGGTAGTATTGCCACATAGGGCCTGGGGAGGTTATTCTCTTTAAAGGGGACTTGGGGGATCAGGTACTCAGGATATAATTTGTACCTTTAAAAGAAGATGCTGAAGATCTTACTCACACTCTCTTCCTTCTTCCCCTACCACCCCCCCCACAAAGAAGAAATCATGTGTGCACACAGTGAGATGGGGTTTATCTATAAAGAACAGGCCTCATGACAAAATCCTACCTTATTAATGGTTTTGTTTTCGGAATCCCCACCTCCAGAATGAGAGCAACAAATTTCTGCTGTTTAAGGTATCCAGTCTACAGTACTATGTTATATCAGCCTGAGACAACCAAAACAATATGAGTGGCTTAATTACCTGATTCATTTTAAGGCATCCATCACTAGGTGATTATCACTGGGAAAAACATGCACCATAGTATATATGCCCTGAGATTGTTACAACCTTACTAGAGAAGGTAATCTTGTTGTTCTGCTGTTGTGTATGCAGTCAAATATTGATTTAAATGTCATTAGACAATGTATGACTATATATAAGAATATGTATTCACATATAATATATAGTCTTACATACCAAACATATATCGGTTAGGCAACTCATCAAATACAGGTCAACTCTATAATCTCAGTACTCCACAATTCTGTGTGGCTCTTCATGTGAATCTCATGGTGTTTTTCTTCATTAAGCGACTAGTTTTCCTAATTTAGCTAACATTCTCAGGCATCATAGTCTGGGAGCCTTAGAATTTGGTAGACATAGGAACACAGAGATGCATTCAATAGATAGGTCTGACCATGGAATCCTGAGCTGGATATCACTAAGTGTAAGGAAAATACCAATGCAATTATTCATGAAAGGAGTCACAGAATACAAGATAATGACAGAATGAGTATAGATAACAGTATATATTAGTGACTTCATCTCAGGGTAGAGAGAGAACTCATGAAGGTGGTACTATGATATTAGTACTGCCTCCTTTGGGTCACAAAGGCAGCTAGCACATCTTTTACATAAAGAAGAAGATTGGGATAGTACGAGGCATAAGGTTGGTGGGACATAAGCAAAGACATCACTGAATAATTTGCTGAGGTAAAATGAATGGAGAGTGGTGGGGGGTACCCTACCTGAGTGACTCTGTGGACTTCCAAGGGTACACAAATTATCTAAGTGTGTATAGTCATCTTTTAAACAAGCAGGATGTGGAGATGATTTTTGTTATTTCCTCAATTTAGGAGATTACATCTCTAATGTTATAACACTATTTGTCCAATCAGCAATGCTGGAAATCAAAAAATCCTGGACATCAGAGGAAGGTATAATTTTTTGCTGCTCTTTTTCTCCTAGACCTTTCTAACTAACCAGGGATGCCTGCTTAATCACCTCCACACCTGCACCTGAAAAACCAAGGGTGTTTGTTGCTTTGCTTTTTTTAGTTTAGCACAAGGAGAAGCAACTTGACTGGGATCATGAGACTCTCCTGCCCAGTACTGTAATTTCAGGTGCACCTGCTCTATTCCTGATCCTCACACAGCAGCACCATGTTATCCCCTAGCACCCTTACAAACCGAGTGTACAAAAGAAATACTCAAGATCCCTCAACAGGTTGTTTAGCCAATGTGGCATAATGAGTTAAGAACTTAGGGAGTGATGGTACAGGCATCATATCCTGGCTGGTCATAAACTCTTGGAGGACTGAAAATCAGACACCAGACCAGGATCAGGCAGGTGCACCCAAAAAGAGAGAAGCTGTGCACCACAGTGAAAGGCAGTTGAAGGAGAGGTGACTTAGACTTCCAACAAGAGATTCATGAATATGGCAAACCCACGAGGTCAAGATCTTGTTTCAGAGGAGCCAAACCTCTAGACATCAATGCAGGCTTGTGATTCAAGGGAAAATACTGCAGTAAATCTCAAACAGGAAAGCCAGGCAATAGCCTGACTCACAAAAACTAGCAGCAAAGATACCCTGTGGTAAACATTACCCCAAGACCTGGCTAGTAATTCCAGAGAGGGTCTCTGCTTCCATGTCACTTGAATCACTCTTTTTAGAATGAGAGATGGTACAGAAGGCTTGTCTTGCTCCGTGTGGAACCATGTAGGTGGCTAGACACTCCAGAGAAGTAGCCACAAGATGGACTGGCAGTAGTAGGGCAGGAGGAGACCAAATGAAAAAATGAGCCACCAGGGGAATTTTCTGTTTGGGCATAAAATAGCACACAATCACATCTTAAAATTTGAAAGCAGGTGTATTTAAGGACCATGTTCACATAAAAGCTTTCACAGGCACTGAAGGCATAGAGATAGGGGAAAAGGTAAGAAAGTTGGCATACTTATCTTCTCAGGATAGTGTTTTAAAGCACAGAGTTTGCAGGTTACAGATAGACAGGAATTGAGGAACCAGAAAGTACTGTCAAAAAGGTTGCATCATTGGCCAAACACCAGGCATCAAATGTCAAAACGTTATGAGGGAGGAGAGCAAACAATCAGCAAGGGTCCTGGCTGACACTGAAATGTTGGTAATATACATAAAATGCAGGATGAGCCTCCTGAATACCATGACAGAAGAAAGTGCACAAAATTCCAGTGGACAACTCTCTCAAGAGAGACACTGAGCTCAAAGGACATGAAAAGATTCAGAAGACCACATTTAAAAAACAAAGTCCATGGCCGGAGAGATGTTTTGGCAGTTAAAGCACTTGCCTGCAAAGCCAAAGGACCCAGGTTTGATTTCCCAAGACCCATGTAAAGCCAGATGCACAAGAGTACATGCATCTGGAATTCATCTGCAGTGGCTGGCTGCCCTGGCATAGCTATTCATTCTCTCTCTCTCTCTTTCTCTCTCTTTTTCTGTGTCTCTCTCTCCCTCTGCCTCTTTCTCTCTTTCAAATAAATAAATAAAAAAGAACAAAGCCCACATGCAACAGTTTTATTACATTCTTTAGGAAAAGTGACCTGAGGTATCACAGGAATCTAGCTGCATCCACACATATAATAGCCTTCCCCAGCCTTACCTGGAGCCTCTTCTAATACTTATCATCACCTTTGTAGATAAACAGAGATGAACCAGAGGAACAAGGGCAGATGAATCAAAGGACCTCATGCTGTCCATGCAGTCTAGTGGCGTGTTACTAATATATTCCCAGGTTACTCAACAGGAAACTGGGGTCAGCTGACAAAAGAGACATGGTGCGCTTTCCCTCTGAGCTGCAATTATAAAGAGACTCTGCTTGAATATCCACAAAGCTGGAAACCACAGAGACACAACACACACTGCCCCCACACAAGAGACACAATACATACTTTGTCCCCACACCAGAGAGACACACCACACACTGTCACCACATACCTGAAGTGTCCAACTGGAAGCCTTACTCAATAAGTTTTGGGTTTACACCTCCTTAGACTATTGAAAAAGCACAGTACACTATCATTCCTACTAGAAAGGCTCATCACCTAGGTTTTTTTTGGGGGGGATGCGCTGCATTCAGTGCCTCAAAACAAATAGAAAGTCTACAAGAAGAGTGGTGACAACTGTCTACACTAGTCCACAAAGGAACACATAGAGGAGCAGCGGAGCAGCAAGGTATGAGGATGACCTTAGCAGGACACAGGGTGATGCACCACCTGGAGCTTTGTGAAAATGGAAAGGATGACACTTAGCCACACAAAATTAACCCATGAGGAGAGGCAAATCAGAGGACAACAAAGTCCAACAGTGGCAGACAGAAAAGCCCAAGCAGGTGATAAGCAGATTCAAAACACTTTAGGAGAAAGATAGGATTTGTACATTATTATTATTGCTATTGACAATTTCATACATGTATACAATTCATTTTGAACCCATACTTACCTTCTTCCTTCCCCTTCTACTTCCCAATAAACCCTTCTTCCAACTAGATCATCCATCCTGTGTCCATGCCTTCTTTTTTTGATTCACTGATTTAAATAAGGATCATTTGCATTTGTGAGTGGAAAGTTATTTAGCTGGAGAATGGAAAATCCTCCAGTGGCTCCAACCCTAAAGTACATGACTTCTCCTCTCCTGCAATCCTCAGTTTCCACTATGTTCTCTGAAAGATATGGAGTCTCATGGACCCCTTCCCTCACCTATGTGCATAAAACCCCATATGCTATCAGTCCATGAGTATAGTGAATTTGTCATATCCAGGAAATGCCAGTCTTCAGCTCTATTTCCCATCCCCCTGCTTTTACATTCTTTTCACCCCATAGTCAGCAAGTTTTCCTAAATCTTGAGGGTGCTGTGGTTTAGATGCCATGTTTAGCACTAAGCACAATCTAGTCACTTACTCTTGGTAACAGTGTCATCTGTGGATCTCCATAATCACCTATACTCTCTATACAAAGAAACTTTTGTGTTAGAGGCTATAAATAGCATGAATCTATGATAGCAAACATACTTATTTAGAAGACAGTTTGACATACTGTCCAATTAACATAACTACAGTATTGGGATCTCCCCAGGGCCTCAGTCACTAGCCACAGACTTCAAAAGAATTATAGAACCAGACATGATTTCTTTCCTGTAGAACAAGACTCAGATTCAAACAGAAATTGATCACTCCCATAACGCTCTTGCCACTATTGCACCAGTGCACACCTCTTGCTTGGCAGGTTGGTTGTGAAGTATATAAGGTCCACAGCTGGGTAGGACATAATACCTTTCTCGCATAGCCACTTACCTAGCACCTCCTGGTACACACACACACACACACACACACACACAGATACACACACACACACATACATACATACATACATACATACATATATAAATAAACAACCTAGCTGGTAGAGAGTAAGTGTCCATCTCGGTTAAGGTTGTTTGTTCTTTCCCCCACTTCCTTGTAACCAAATTTTGAGGGGTCACTAGCAATAAGTACTTACCTAGTTTGGCAGACAATCAAGAGTAATGGAAATAGCCAAGTAGCCAAATTATTTTAGGGACCTCTGTGGTGTCCCTGAGCAACCAAGGTAATCTACCCCTGGCACTGAGATTTTTATTAATACCCTACAACTTCCAGTAGCAACTCTATCAAGACATTAGTGGACCTTCATTTAAACACTCCTTTTTTAAAAAAGTTGTATTTTCCGTGAGTATACCAAGTAGTAGGTTTCCACATGTCCTTAGTTTTAGTTCATCTTCTCAACTCCGACCTTATCCCTGCTTCAACCTTTCCTTTCCCACTGTTACCCACACCCCAGCCACTCCCTGTGTTCTTGTATTATGTGTTCTATTATCTCCCTGCATGATCCATCATGGCCCCAGAAGATGGAGTTTTGGCAGCTCTTTAGAGGACACTGTGGACTGATGGTGGATGGGACAGATTATTCCTGCTTGATAAATTACTAGTGGGTTGTCTACACTAAATATAGTTATCCCTGCATTTCTATGAGTTCTCTATCCAAAAAATTAAAACCATAGATCAACAACATTCAAAAGGAACAAAGGAGGGGCTGGAGAGATGGCTTAGCAATTAAGCGCTTGCCTGTGAAGCCTAAGGACCCCAGTTCAAGGCTTGATTTCCCAGGACCCACGTTAGCCACATGCACAAGGGGGTGCACGCGTCTGGAGTTCGTTTGCAGTGGCTGGAAGCCCTGGGGTGCCCATTCTCTCTCTTTCTCTCTCTGCCTCTTCCTCTCTCTGTCAATCTCAAATAAATAAATAAAAATGAACAAAACCTTAAAAAAATAAAATAAAAATAAAAAAATAAAAGAAACAAAGGAAACAAAACTGAACATAGAGACATTTTTCTTGCCATCCTACAAAAAATGCAGCACAACTACTATTTACATAGCACCATTTCCTATGTCTATGTTTGTATGATACATAATCTAAAGCACTGAGAAGGCTGCGTATAAATTAGATGCAAATGTTTTGTCAATTTTATATGAGAAGATTCAGCATCTACAGATTATGGTATACATAAGCGTCTTTAAATTAATTCTCTGAAGGACAAGGAGCTCCAAGGGATGTCTGTACTTTATTCTATAGAAATGTTTTTGGGTCTGTTAATGAAGTTATAAACTATTCTCTTAGATAAAGGTCTTTCAGGAGCAACTTAGCATTTACTTAGGATGCTTGTTATTTCTGTCACTCATGTTCTCATGCCTGCATATTCAAAGGGAATTTATGGTGTAACAGACTAGACCAGATCCAAAGTGTTAATTTTTTGTTTCTTTTTTGTTCAAGAAGGTGGTATTTATATGTTCAGTTTTTTCCCTTAAGTAGATATCCCTTAAATAGATGAAAGCATACTTTATTTCATTTTTATGAGCTCAATTTTACTTTTCCTTTTAATTTTTTATTTTTTGTAGTGATAAAAATGTACATTACAAGAATTTATTCAGCACAAAGAGATACAGATTATAATTGGCCCAAACAAATTTGTGGGAACATCTCAAATTTCTTCAGAGTCAGGAGATGGGTGAATACAAAGAGGTACTTATATCTGGAATCTTTATATTGAAGGAAAATCTAAAAATGATCAGCATTCAGGGTTCTAAAATACTATCTAGGTTTCCTGTTCTACAGAGATCTAAAACATAATTTTCCTTTCCAAAACTGTGATTGAACAAATGGAATAGACTCAGATGTGTACCAATTTCTTAAGAACTGTGGACCACATGAAATTCAGCTCAATCAGTAGTTTGGATTACAGAAGAAAATTCTCAATGACCTTTATTTATGCTATTGCTTTGTCTAAAATGCTAGTGATTTGTAACAAATGGAATTCCACTGTTAAAATTAAATATAGATTGTAAAGCCAACACCATTAATCTTGTTTGTTGCTATTATTATTGTATTAGGATTGCATTTCCACCGTTGCTCTGTAATATAACTCATGTTTATTTTTTGTGTGTATCATGCTATCTTTTCCATTAGATACACCATTCAAAAAATATATTCTAACTAAGAGAGAGAGGGGGGGGGGGGAGAGAGAGAGAGAGAGAGAGAATGGTCACGCCAGGGCCTCTAGCCACTGCAAACAGACTCCAGATGCATCTGGTTTACATGGGTTCTGGGTAATGGAGCCTGGGTCCTTAGGCTTCATAGGCAAGTATCTTAACTGCTAAGTCATCTCTCCAGCCCAGATACCATCATTTTTGATGTCCACATGTGGAATCTGTTGTGCCATTCCCTTCTGCCCTCTTTCCTGCCCCAGCACCAGCAGGTGTGGTGATTACCAGGGTATGTAACATGAGGAAGGCACATGCAGTGATTCATCGTAAGATCTTGGTCCCTTTAACAGCATGTTAAATACTTTATGTTTTCCCAGTGCAAGGACTTATACAGAAATAAAAGCCACAGAGCTTTCTTCCCTCACTTTCCCATGTGGAAGAGCTTACATGAATCTACATGTAAAAATATTTTTTATCCCATTCGGATTATAGATAAAATATGTTCCCCTATAACATAATAGCACTCAGTCCAGCTATTCCCACCATCTTAAATGTGTTCATTTGAATGTGGGCCTTCAATGGCTTTGGTTTTTTACTCTGCATGATTTTAAGAAATCAAGTCCAAGAAACTAGTGATGTTACTCTATGACAGCACTTCCCTAGCATATGCCATACCTTGGATATGTTCCATTCCCTGCACAATAAGGAAAAATAAACTATAAAAGTAAATAAAATTTTAAAAAAGGGTTGTAAGAGTAACATTTAGCTCGTTATCCTAACATTTATTCATTTACTTTCTCATTTTTCTTGTAAGGTTCACATAAGTATGAAAATTTGATCTGCTACTTACAACTAGTCTGTCTTACTCATTAAAATTGAGTGTCAAAGACACACACACACACACACACACACACAAACCCTCTGGTCACCGGGTGTGGTGGCACACACCTTTAATCCCAGCACTTGGGAGGCAGAGGTTATACAGTGAATTCCAGATCACCCTGGGCTAGAATTAGACCCTACCTAGAAAAAAAAAAAAAAAAAAAAAAAAGCTAATCTATCACACACCTTTAACATACCTTTTATTTTATTTTCTAAAAGTCCATTATTTAAAACTGACACCAATTCCCCTTCCACCATGCAAGGCCTGAACCATAACAGTCCTGGTTGTATATCTGTAGTTTCTTGCAGAAGGCACAGAAAGGGAGAGCATAAAGCAGAAAGGACGTCCATGTCTCCTCTCAAGACAGATGCAAACAAGCATTCTGGACCTCACTGACACTGAACAAATGACGCTGAGGACTGTGTCAATATGTCGGCTTCCTTACCTCACTCCATTGCCAGGGTTCCATAATCCTTGATGAGTTTCACATGTCAACAGCTTTTCAACCCTTGAATTTTTAAAGATTATTATGTTAGGCCAACACATGCTAAAATAAAGAAAACAAGTGTAAGGGAAGGAATTGTTTAATATGTCTTGGCCTAGAAGTGTGAACAAATTTAATATATTTTTTTTCTCTCCCACATTAGTGAAGCAGGTGCTGCAATCCTTAAAATGTGGCAATCCTCTGGCAAAGCAGCAGGAGGGATAAATCAGAGCACATCTTTCCACAGACTTCACATTAACTCTCCCACACTTAAAAAATAAAAATAAAATTTGAGTGACATGCATTGTAAATAACTCTATGGAAATCATTTGTGAATTTCTTCACATTACACTGGAGAGACTGTTGTACCATTTATGTGGTGACTTCATTTACTCGGCCTATCTCCATGAAAGAATGACCACAATTACGCTACAGCCATTTCTTCTCTTGGTAGCTGAGTGTTAGAATTTGTTGCCTGTCACAAGCAGAATGGATTCAGAACCATATATGGCTACCATGTGTGTTTCATTTCCAAAGCTGAAAGTTACTTTCATTATTTGGTTCTATTTTTTTTCCCAGCTAACAAGAAATAAAACGGGCTGACAGACTGTTAAGAATATACACAACACACTAAACAGCACAAATATAAGTGAAACATAAAAGTGTTGTGTAATTACCATTTTTCAATAACAGTTTTAATTTTCATCAGTCAATATTCCTATGAAATCTCCTAGACACAAGACAATTGACAAAGCTTTACACATTTCAAAAGAATATGACTGAAGTCTTAGTTAAATATTAAATATTCATTGCAAATTAAATATTAAGAAGTATTCAACAGATCCAAATGTGGTTCAAATCCATCTGTCACTACAGACTATATTTCTTCTTTCCGCTCACATATCCATATGCTATGGTAGGGCAAACATGCCTGTCTCATCTCCATGCTGTAGCAGAGCACCCACTGATGATTCTGCTTTCCTACCTGAAATCCTTCTGCTAAGAGGAGTAGCCACATGAATACACTGCAGACAAAGTCACATTCATTCACTGAGGTCAGTTTGGAATAACCCCAAATGTAAGTAAATAACATAAAGCTTTCCCCTAAAGGAGTGTTAGGGCCCTTAGAAATGATATACAGAAAGTTCACTGGCAGACTAGCCTGGAGTTAAAAGAAATATGAAGACAGAAAAACTCAATTATAGCAATCCCCAAAGTGGGTATGAGCAAGAAGAAGAAATAAAAGAAAGTTACAACAAAAAAGAGAAAAATGTAACCCAGAGTATGAATGGGCAGATTAAATTACCCATGCTTTGTGCCATTCTGAATGCTGAGAACAGAAACTGAGGTAGTCTGACTATGTGTTCTCTCCAAAGTGCACATTGAAACTTAATCCTTGGGGTCATCTGTTCTTAGTATTTGGAGACAAGACTTTTGGGAGACAACTGACATCACACAAGGTCCAAGGGTAAGGCCTTTATGATGGCTTTGATGGCTTTATCAGAAGAGGAGCAAATTGCAAGGTCAGCTTTGGTCACCATGTGATGTGGTCCCCCACATTGGGATGTGGCCCTCCTAAGAGGTTGAATAGAGGCAGGGGCTACATTCTTCTAAGACTCCAAAACCATGAAATAAATAAATTTCTATTTTTTTAAATAAATTCCATGTTCTATTATAACCCTTTATAGCAACAAGAAAATGGACTATGATATACAGGGGACAAAACATGAAGGATAATGTAATAAAATATTTACCAAACAAAAGCTCAGAAGACTTAGGTCTGCTTTCATAGCCTGAGGAGAAATAAAGACAAAACATACTGAGAAAGACTGGAACTATCTGTATACCGTCAGGTCATCAGTCCTATTATGAGAGGTATAAAAAAAGACATTATATCAGAACAGCAAAATTAACTCCAAAGAACACATCAAGGGATGAGCACAGCAAATGATTCAAATTCCCTGTATTCATAGACTGCCAAGGACTAGACACTATGCAGAGAAGGAATTCATAGCCTGACATGAACCTAGGCCTTCTCAGCAGAGGTAAGAAACATTCACAGGAAGCACATCCAGCCAATGCCTCTTACCAGCTATCAGTGTTCCCGTTTACTTCTACAAATCATATCCTTCACATGGGTTTGTGGTTGAAACCTATTTCAAAGGCACTAGCACAGGCCATTTAAAAGAATATCATTTAAGTTAGGCATGGTGGTACACACCTTTGTTCCCAGAACTGGGGAGGAGGAGCACAGTGAGTTTGAGGACAGCCTAGGTTACAGAGTAAGCGGGCTAGAGTGAGAACCTACCTCAAAAAAAAAATGTAAAAATTAAAAATAAAAGAATATTATTCAGTCTGTTCATATCAGTAAAATAGCTTAAAAGAACAGCACAATTTCCCTTGTCATTTCAATTAGCATTGTGCTGAGTCTCAGCATATAAAGACAGTATCAGGTGAACCCTGAATTGTACATGATTTCCAACCTGAAAACTATCTCTTCTATCAGGCATGGGGCATCATACCTGAGATTACAGTATGAGCATGGCCACAGGTATGAGGCTGCTAGGCACTGCAGAGCAAGTACCAAGCTTGGCAGGGTTACCATCAAGAGCTTGTATCACAATAAAATAAAACAAATAACAAATAACAAATAAAGAAGCATACCCTGAAAAGGATGGAGAAGAAGAGAACAGGTCAAAGAGACACAGGATGGGAAGCAGCATCCTGGGGCATTGTTGTACACCCTCCACCCCCACCATCGGGGGGACTGACTGATGCATTCATGACCCCATACCAACAAGCCCACAAAGAGGATCCGCAGTACCCTCAGTGCAATGGAGGAGGGAAAGAAGACATAAAAAATATAACCCCATGGGAATATGAGCAACACATGATTTGTTCATACAGTAAGGTCCATAATTAAAGAAAATCAATATGGAGACTCCTGAAAAGGATGAATATAGAATTACCAACAGACCCTGTTATTCCCTTACTGGGCATTTACCCTAAAAGCTCCACATTTCAGTTCAGAGATATACACTCAACCATGCTTATAGCTGCTCAACTCATAAAAGCTAAAAACTGGAACCAACCCAGGTGCCCATCATTGGATGAATGGATAACCAAGATGTGGTATATCTATACCATGTAATTCTACTCAGCAGTAAGAAAAAGTGACATGGAGAAATTTGTAGAAAAATGGTCAAACTTGGAACAGATCATTCTACATGAACTAACACAATCACAGAAAGACAACTGTCTCATGGTTTCACTCATCTGTGGTTCTTAACCTGGATTAGCCTGAGTTGCTGACATACCCGAATAGCATCTCGAGGTTTGGACAATAGGGAGGGTAGGGCTTGGGGGAAGGGGTACGGGGAGACACAAAACTAAACCCAAATTGATCTGGTACCATAGAATCCTATATCCTGAAAGTCAGACTAAAAGGTAGAAGCCCCAAGAGGTCTTTAGGGGGAGCACCTGAGTCAAAGGGTCCTGGAGAGGGTCAGACAAAACCTAACATTAAATTGTTCTTGTTTCTCTTTCTTCTCTGGCTTTTTTCCCCTTTTCTCTTGGCCCTGGCCTGCAATTCCCTGTACCATGATGTGGTTTACATACACAATGAGCTGTTGATCAGACAGACCTACTAGGTCTCCCAAAACAAACAAGACATACTTCTGTCAGAGCACTTGATTATCCATCAGAGGTTAATGGTAAGATCCTACTGCTGAAGACACCATATGCTGTTGGCATGGACCATGAAGAGAACTGGTTGGAATCCAGAAGAGAGCCAGTCCCCAGACAATTAGCCTATCTAGTGCTGGAAGGTGCTATATGAGCTACCACAGGAAAGTGTCTAGCTCTCCAAGCAACTCAAAATCTAAGTTGCTCAGAAGCAAACAACTTGACTTGATGCTCACACAAGTGCAATAGTGGCACACAGCCATAATGGGTAACCAACTGCCCTTGGATTGGCTAACAGATCTGTTCAGTGGAAAGGAAGTCACATCTGGAACTGGGAAACAAGTCAGAATCATATCCAGATAATGATTCTGCTTTCCACTGTCAAGCTTCCATTAACCTTGGGCTGTAAGAGGGTCTACACCCACCCTTTGAACTCTCGCTAAATTAATAATGGTTATCCCATTTAACTGGTTCTGACTTCACTCTCCATTGGAGAATCTGCTTCTCTTTTTCAGACTGGAGCTGGACCTGAGGAGATAAACAACCCAATACACTCCACACCAGCCTCAGAGGCTTTTAAGTCCCCATCTCTGAAGTACACTTAAAATGCTCCCATCATGGCTCAGGGAATTTTGCAGAAGAGGGGCAGAAAGATTGTTAGAGCCACCAGTTGGGACATTTTGCACAGACACATTGTCCCCCCACCATAAAGCAAAAAAAAAAAAAAAAAAAATTAAAGTCAGACATACTGGCAGGCACTTTAAATCCCAGTGTTGAAGAGTCAGAGAAATATGGAGCTCTGGGCTTGCTGTCCAGCCATTCTAGACTAATTGGCAAATTCCTGGCCAATGAGAGACCCTATGTCTAAAAGGTGGACTTATGTACATACACACTTGTACATGCACACACACACAAGACACACATATACATATACTAAAAAAAATAAAGAGGCAGGGAGAATGTGGCAAGGCAGAGCAGAGAGTATGAAGATGAATAAGAACAAAACATAATGCCATATAATAGGTAAATACCTTAACTGGACCTATTACTTTGTATGCTGACTTAAAAATTAATTTGAAAATATTTCAAATATTCTCTACAATGTAAAAATCAAAACACAGGCAGGATCACAGACATACTACACAAAGAATCTGCTTGCAAAGAAATACAAAGGAAAGTATGGAGACTTGAAGACAGACAAAAAACAAATGAGGCAGAGAGAAAGGAAGGTACAGAGGGCACTGTACCTGACGTTACATACTAGAAACCTTTCTGTTGTATCCCACACAACATGACAAAATGATTAAATGGTTTGGCTCATTTGTCAGAACAAGCTAAGGAGGCAAAAACCAAGCCCCAGAAGCAAGCTTGAGGTTCCCATAGCCCAAAATCCTGTTATAAATCTGCTCCTCTTGCCTGCTTTGTTTATGGAAGTCTCTTTAATGGAATATTTGTTTTCATTTTCATTTTTGACACTACTTTGTATATACTTCCTGTTTTAAACTACTGAATAACTGAAATATTTTAGATTTTACATAGCTGAGATATGCATGTTCAATGGTTCAATTATGTTTCCAATAATTATAAAAGATAACCTCCCCCTCAGAGGAAATTGTAGAGGGGCATTCTGGCATCTACTATCAATACACTGGACACTCACAGGATGTCTAAGGAGGGCTAAGGCTCTGTTTTGGCCATAATATAGGTACATGATGTCCATGCCTACCTCCTTCCATTCCTCCTTTGCTTTTTTCTTTTCTTACTTCCTGGAGGAAATGAGAATGAAAAGGGGAAAAGGAATGTTAGAGCAGACAGGAATTCTGGAAGGACATGAAAGCAGAAGAGGGAGGAAGAGATAAGAACTCACTAATCACTCTTTCACATATCTAGATATCTGTTTTACAAGATGAGATGCAGGAGGTAAGAGATGCTCCATGATTATTCTGGAACCAATGTATACTGACTCCTGTGTGAGACTGACAGAAGAAGAGAACAGGACAGGTTTTAAGAGGTTCTGTGGGAACAAACAGCTAGGACCACTTTGTCAAGACATCTGCACGCTGCTCTTACTTCTCTAACTAAATGATAGCCACTACAGGCATGTCAAAAAGGTACACATTTTAAATTATTTTATTAATCTTATCCCATTTACAGTTATACAAAAGAAGATTGTACTAGACTGGTAATCTCTATTATGACATGAGCTAAGAAAATAATTTCCATTAATATTAGGTGATTAGACTTTTAATCAAGCTGTCCCTCATGTGACAACAATATGTAATGTATCTCAGAGGATGGTAAACAGACCACACAGATACTTGCACAGTCATGTTTATTGCAGCCCTTTCACAATAGGCAAGATATGGAATAGTGCATATACCCATCATCAGGTAAATAGATAAAGAAAATATGAAACAAAGACACAATGGAGTCATGTTCAGTTATAAGAAAGAGGAAAATTATGTCATCTGTAAGAAAATGGGAAGAAGTGGAAAGCACTATATTAAGACAGGTTAGAAAGATAAATCTCACATATTTTCTCTCAAATGAGAAATGGGGATTTAAAACGGAAGACATGAAAGTAAAAGGAGACATATTTGAGAAGAAAGGGAATAGTAGGAGGGTGGAAGAAGACAGCAAAATGTGGAGAGGGTAAACATGATTAGAATTCATTATATGCATGCATGAAAATCACACCTATTTATTCCATGTTTGCTACAAACATATTCCCTAATAACATCTTAAAAAGAAAGGGAGATGTAAGCAGAGACCAAGGTAGAAAGCAGATTCCGTATGTCCTGGTTTAGAAACCTTTGGATTTAGTAATGCAGCAGATTAAATCTTACTTAGCAGTCATCACGCATGGACTTCTGCCTCATCATCAACTTTAATCACAATCTGTACAGGCAGGGTAGTGTTCAGATAGGTTGGCACTCATCAAATTTATATTTCTTAAAAGTTTAGCCCAAGTACTATACACCTGTGCAATAGTGGCACATAGACTATGTGAATAGCCAAGTGCTCTTGGATTAGACATAAGTAAGGCCTACTCAGTGGGAGAGAATTAGTGCCTGGTATTGGGAAACAAGTCAGAATCCCAAGGATAGGAAATGCATAGACTCCAGGAGGAAACAACCACTGCTCTTTGTCTAGGAGTGGGCACACACATTAAAAAAAAAATCTCAAATCACTAAATTTATCCCCTTAATCAAGCTGTTCCCTCTTGTGGTTGTAGAATCTATTTTATACTTGACAAACAATACTGGGGAGATCCAAGATCCATCAATATAGCTAGAAAAGACAGCTGACCATCTAGTATAAGACATGTGAACTCTATCACATCTTCTGAAACACAGGAATTACAGAAAAAAGTGATGACATGAGTACTATTCTCACTGTTAGCCTGACACGGAGCTCTAGAGAGATGGCGCCACATAAGGTGGTCACTGACTACGCATCACAGCAGAAATCTGAGGCAGAAAAGAGCTCAACATTAAAACTGATTGCTAACATGCCTGCCTAGGTGCAGGAAATGTTGCAGAAGAGGGGACAGAAAAATCGTAAGAGCCACAAAATGGCTTGGATTACCCCGAGGCTCTCCCCCCACCCACCACTAGAGACTGAAGAGACCTTCATGACCCCACAGTGAATACCAATAACCCAATGAGGAGAGCTCTCACTGGAATGGAGGCCAGGGAAGGGGAACATAAGGGCATAAACTTTTAAAAAATAAAATACTTAAAAAAAATCAAGTCCAAAAATGTCATTTTCTTATTTGAGAGCATACATACACTGTAGATATTTAAATCTTAAAAAGCAAGTAGAATAAAAACCAAACTAAAGCACCAGAAAGTCTGCCAGTGTTTCAGTCATACACAGTTCTTCCACCTTGGGAATCCAAGCAGAAAACACGTAGGAGTTTTAAACTATTCATTATCAGTAGCTGTATCTTCAGGGGTATGTATGTGTGTGTGTGTATATATATATATATATATATATATATATATATATATATATACATACATACATACATACATATATGTGTGTGTGTGTGTGTGTTTAGAAAGAGAGCACACGAGTGAGAGAGAGCACGAGCATGCCCAAGCGCACCTGGTATTCCAATGTCCAGCATTTTCCTGATAAGGTGACTGCTGGAAACAGGGACCTTGGAGGCAGGGACAAAAAAACACTCATTATTGGGCATTATTTGAGTTTGCACACTAAGTAGAATATTTTCAACTAATTCATGGAAAAAGGAAAACTAATGAATTCAGGTAATGGACATAAGTCTCTGCTAACCATTACTTTCAAGGCCTGAAGAAATAATGATAAGTAAAGCCTATTAAAGAAGCCAAAGTAACTCACACAGTGAGACACACATGACAAGGTAAGGTTAAGAAGTGACTCAGGAGCTCAGGAGTTATACTCCAAGGATAGAGCCATGTGTGGGTGGCTATTTCGGGGGGAAAATCAATGGAAGAGCATCTGGGAGCAAAGCCATGCTACATGCCAATGTGAGATGGGGCTGAGCTGGGAGGGGGTGTATTCACCAAGGGGAGAGCCATCCTTGGGTGACTGAGAGGGCAAAGCCAGAAGAAGAACAGCTGGAATTAGACAACCAACTTATATCTACTTATTACATTCACCTCCCAAGCTTAACCTCCTCCCGACGACCCCCCCCCCAAAAAAAAGAAATTATCTGAAGGACTGAAGCAGGTTGACTGTATACCAACCTCAGTCCCCAGGAGAAGCTTGGCACTGATCTCACTCCAGAAAGCTAGACAGTGAACAAGACTACATGAAAAGTGCCCATCTTAGAAACTAAGAAAGCTAGGTCTCCCAAGGTTTGCCCTGGATTTGCCCAGAGCAGCCACATCAAAGTAGACCCTCTGCAGGCTCAAGTATTCCCACCCCAATCCAGTAGAGAGTCTTCAATTCCACACTCACATTGATCAACTTAGACCAGCTACACAGTGCAGGCTATACAAGAGCTGCTATTGCTGTATCCTCAGTGAAACAACTGAACTCAAGATGTGCAGACCCCAGCACAAAACATATAACAAACAACACACAGCAAAGTGTCCCCCACCAAGATTACCTACTCCCACAATGGAAGCCTCCCATGAAAGCTTACAGAAAACCCAAGACCTAGAAGTTCAGAATGCAATATGAACAAGCATTAAAAAGAAAAGCTTAATCATAAAAATAAAATAAATAAAATACCTTTGAATGATGTTAACCAAGGAAGTGAAAGATCTATACAATGAAAATATAAAAACACTCAAAAAAGAAATTGAGGAGGACTTGAGAAAATGGAAAGACCTTCTATGCTCCTGGATAGGCAGAATTAACATGGTGAACATGGCAATCCTACCAACGGCAATATACAGATTTAATGCAATTCTAATTAAAATCTCAACACTGTTCTTCACAGAGAAAGCAAAAATGATCTCACATTTCATATGGAAAGGCAGAAGGCCTCATATATCCAAGCATATCTTCAACAAAAGAAATTCCTCTGGAGGCATCACCATACCTGATCTAAAGCTTTATTACAAAGCCATAATAATTAAAAACAGCATGGTACTGTCATAAAAACAGGAGTATAGACCAATGTTATAGAATCGAAGACCAGAACTTTGGGTCAAGCTACCATAGCTACTTGATATTTGACAAAGGCCCTAACAATACAGGCTGGAAAAAAAGACCACATCTTCAACAAATGTTGCTGGACAAACTGGATAACCATATGCAGGAAATTGAAACTTGAGCCTCATATCTTGACGTGTACAACACTCAAGTCCAAATGGATCAAAGACCTCAATATAAGACCAGAAACTGTGAGACTACTGGAAGAAAATCTGGGAGGAACTTTCCATCATATAGGAATTGAAAAAGACTTCCTGAACAAAACCCCAGTAGCTCATGATCATAAACTGTCACTCAACCAATGGGATCACGTGAAACTGAAGAGGTTCTTCACAGACAAACATACAATAAGCAAAGCCAATAGATTACCCACAGAATGGGAGAAAATATTTGCTGAATATCTAACTGACAGAGGCCTAATTTCTAGAATCTTCAAAGAACTCAAAAACCTAAACAATAAAAAGTCAAACAAGCCACTCACAAAATGGGGCAAGAGATGGACAGGCAGTTCACAGAGGAAGAAATACAAATGGCAAACACAAACTTAAGAAAATGTTCATCTTCCCTAATTATCATAGAAATGAAAATTAAAACAACTATGAGATTCCACCTTATCTCAGTAAGGATAGCAAACATCAAAAATCAAATAAAAATAAATGCTGGGGAGGTTGTAGAGAAATAGGAACCCTCATACATTGTTGGTGGGAATGTAAGAAGGTACAACCACCTTGGAAAGCAATATGGAGACTCCTAAAAAGCTGACTATAAAGTTACCGACAGACCTGTTATTCCCTTGCTGGGCATAAACCCTAAAACCACCAAATCTGAGTCTACAGAAATTTGCCCAACCATGTTTATAGTGGCTCAATTCATAATAGCTAAAAGCCGGAATCAACCCAGATGTCCATCACTAGAAGAACAGATAAGTAAGATGTGATATATCTAGGCGATGGAATTACACACAGCAGTAAGAAAAAATAACACAATGAAATTTGAAGAAAAATGGTTGAACCTGGAACACATCATTCTCAGTGAACTCACCCAATCACAGAAAGATAATCACTGCAGTCTTACTCATCTACTGCACCTAACCTGAATCTACCCAAGAGGCCAACATACCCAGCAAGCATCTAGAGGACCAGACAATAGGGAAGGTGGAGAGGGAGGGGAGGGCAAAGGAGGGGGTGGGGGACACAAATCTGGACCCAAACGGCAATGATGGCATAAAATTCTACATCTTAAAAGACAGACCAAATGGTTGAACCTTCACCAGGCCCTTAGAGGGAACACCTGAGTCACAAGGCCCTGGAGATGGTATGATGAAGACTAACCTTAATGTTCTACTGCTTCTCTCTCTTTCTCTGTCTCTCTCTCTCTCTCTCTCTCTCTCCCCCTCTTCTAACTCTTTTATATTATTTATCTTTTTCTTCCTTCTCTTCGTGGGCACTGACCTGTAATTCCCAGTACCAGCAAGTGGCTATCATCCACAATGAGCTTTTGATCAGAGACACCAACAAGGTTTCCCAAAATAAGACAGATTTCTGTCAGAGTACTTGATGACCCACCAAAGGTTAGTGGTAAGACCCTACTGCTAAAGACACCATATGTAGTTGACACATAACATGGAGTGACATGGATGGAAGCTGGAAGAGAGTCAGTCCCCAGATAGTCAGCACATGTAGTACCAGAAGGTACTACATGGGCGACTAGGGAAAATGACCAATATCTGTCCAAGCAACTCAAGGTCTAACCTACTTAGCAGCAAATAACCTGTCGTGATGCTCACACAAGTGCAATAGTGGTGCACCGCCATGATGGGATACCAACTGCTCTCGATTTGGCTAACTGATCTGCTCAGTGGAATGGAACCCATAGCTGGGGCTGGGAAACAAGTCAGAACCAGATCTAAAAATGAGTCCACTCTCCATTATCAAGCTACCACCAATTGTGGGCTATAGGAGAACCTATGCTTATTAAATTCTCTCTAAAAAAATAATGGTTATCCCATTTATCTGGTGCTAACTTTAGTCTCCATAGGAGAATCTGCTTCTCTTTTTCAGATAGACACAGATCCTAAGGAGAGAACCACCCCATCATACCTCAAAAGGGCCCTAGATGAAACCAAGAATAATTGGCAAAACAAGCAAGGGTGCTGTTTTCTTGGTGAACCTGGTACCAGCACAAGGGTGAAGGAGATCAACACAAAGAACAACAAACTCCTACCAAATCAGATATCCAGGGACACAGGGGCTCCCAAGAACTCACCAATGAAGCAGACCTAAAATGAACCCAACATGGCTCAGGGAAATTTGTGGAAGAGGGGCGGAAAGGATGTCAGAGACACACGTTGGGTCATGATACACAGAGACATTTCCTCCTACCCATAACTGAGGGCTAGCCCCATAATGAATGACCCATATACCCCAACAAGGAAGGGCCAGTGGGGGGGTGGTGGAGAGGACAGGGAGGAGGCTAACCATGATACCAACTTGACTGCATTCACTGAGTACAAAACTAATTTAAAAATAGAATATATAGCTTAATAAGACCATGAAAACACATGCCGTTGATTGGGAAGAAACAGGACAAAGAGTAATCAAACAGAAACTCCAGGAATGGCTGAAGGTAACAGAAGAAGATTTGCAAAAAGAATTCAAAATTACAAATAAAATGTTGGCTTAATGAACTGGAAGAACGACAACAAAAAGGACTCAAAGGACGGATGAACAAAACAGATGATATTCAACAAGAATATCTCAATAGAGGGCTGAAGGAAACCAAGGAAAAATCAGAAAACAGTACTGTATAGGCAGCTTAATGAAAGAGAAGACAATCAAAACGAGATCAACAGAAGGCTAAAGGAACTTGAGGATAACAAACAAATAAACACGCTCATGGGCCAATGAAACAATCTCAGTGAGGCCATATCCAAATGTAGAAATGAACTCCAAGAGATTACAAAGGTCGAATCAAGAAATGAAGATGGAATTCAAGCAAGATATAGAAATGCTGAAACATAACATAAAACAGAAATGTAATAAGCCTCTTTGAAGGCTCTCAAGAAAGCCTCACTAACAGAGTAGACCACATGGAAGACAGATTTTCAAAAGTGGAGGACAAGACAGAAGTAGACCAGGACAGACCATGAGGGAATTGTGGGACACCTTAAGAATACCAAATATTCTGATCATAGATATATAAGAATGGGAAGAAATAAAGGTAATGGTAATAGAGAATATTTTCAACAATATTATTGAAGAAAATTTTTTCAATCTTAAAAAAGAGAGGCTGAGGCTGATTCAAACACAGAAGGGGCACAGAACACCAAATAGACAGGACCACAGAAAAAACACCACGTGATACAAATAATCAAAACACTAAACACAGATAATATGGAGATAGTACTAAAAGCTGTTAGAGAAAAACAGCTCATAACATACAGAGTTAGGTCCATGAGAATTACCTCATATTTTCTAATGGAAACTCTTAAAGCCAGAAGAGCTTAGGATGGAGTATTTAAAAAACGAAATGACCATGGTTGCTAACCCAAACTACTATACCTAACAAAACTGTCCCTCATACTAGAAAGTAAAAGAAGTGTCTTTCATAATATAAACCAGCTGTCAGAGTCCATGAGCACCAAACCAGCCCTGCATTGAATACTCCATGCTCAGAAGATCAGAAAACAGGCGTTAAGAGGGGAGAAAAAACAATCAGAAGTAGAATGGTCATAAAAGCATGCAAAGACCAAGACAATACCAAAATCTACAAACCATTAACATGATAGGGATTAACACACCTCAACATTAAAACTCTGAACATAAATGGCTTCAATTCCCCAATAAAAAGACACAGGTAAGAAGGCTTCATCAAAAAGCTGGATCCATCCATTTGCTGTCTATAAGAAACTCACCTTACAGTCAAAGATAAATACCACCTTCCAGTGAAAGGATAGAAAAATATTTCCAAGCAAATGCAAACAACAAATGAGCAGGACTGGTTGTACTGCTTTCTGACGAAGTTAACTTTAAACCAAAAGTAAACAAAAGAGATAAAGAAGGCCACTTCACACTCAGTAAAGGAACAATTCAACCAGAAGATATTAAAATCATAAACTTATATGCACCAAACACACGGAAACCTAGTTTTGTATAATAAAATTTACTAGACAATAAAACAGATATAAATACCAATCAAATAATAGTAGGAGACTTTATCAGTCCATTATCATCAATACATCCTCTGAGCAGAAAATAAACAGAAATAATGGAACTAAGTAAGACCATACAGCAAATGGATGGTTCAACATACAGAAATTGATTAATGTAATTCACCACATAAATAAACTTAAGCATGAGAATCACATGATTATTTCAGTAGCTGCAAAAAAGGACTATGACAAAATACAACAGCCCTTAGGATCAAAACACTGGAGACACTTGGTAAGACCAGATCTCAACATAATAAAGGCTATTTATAAAGCAACTAAGGCCCAGATCACACAAAAATGGGGAAAAACTTGTAGCATTCTTAAGATCTGGAACAACTTTTCAACATAGTACTTGAAGTGTTAGCTCAGGTAATAAGACAAGAGAAACAAATAAAAGGGAAACAAATTGTTAAGGAAGAACTCAAACTACCCCTATTTGCAGGAGACATAATTTTATATTATAAGCGATCCAAAAGACTCTACCAAAAAAATTCTAAAGGTTACAAATTCTTTCAGTAAGATGGCAGGACACAAAATCAATACACAAAAATCAGTAGCCTCCTTTATGGCAAAAATAAACTTATAGAGAAAGAGCTCAATGATGCTATCCTGTTTCCAATAGCCACAAAAAATTCAATACCTTGGAATATCACTGACTACTAAGTGAAAGATCTATAAAATGAAAACATAAAAACATCAAGGAAAGAAACTGAGGAGAATATAAAGGATGGAAAGATTTCCCATGCTCATAGCTTGGAAGAATTAGTATTGTGAAAATGGCCATCCTAACAAAGCTATCATATAGATTTAACGCAATGCCAGTAAAAATTCCAGCAGCATTCTTCACAGATAGAAAAATAGCCTCAAAATTCATATGGAAAAATACAGGCCTTGGGTATCCAAAAATATTCCCAACTCTGGAGATATCACCATAACTGATTTCAAGATGTACTACAAACCACAGTAACTAAAATAGCACGGTACGTGAATGAAACAGACATACAGATTAAAGTAACAGGATAGAAGAACCATCACTGAATCCAAGCAATTACAGTTACCTCACCTTTGACTAAGGGGCCAAAAATACACACTGAAGAAAAGACAGTATCTTGAACAAATTGTGTTGGAGAAATTGGATAACTATAAGTAGAATAATGAAATTAAGCCCACTTTTCTCATCCTGCATGGAAGTCAACTCCAAATGGATTAAGGACTTCAATATAAGACCCCAAACTATAAAACAACTAGAAGAAAAAACAGAGTATACTCCATGATATAGGAAGAGGGAAAACTCACTGAATAAGACCTTAGTAGCACAGGAAATTGGATCAACATTCAACCACTGGGATCTCTTGAAACTAAAAAGCTACTGTATAGACAAGGAAACCATCAATCGAGTCAATAGACAACCCACCAATTGGGAGAAAATCTTCACCAGATATATGTCGTACAAAGGTCTAATATCTAGAATTTACCAAGAACTCAAAAAACTAAACAATAAAAAGCAAACAACCCAATAAAAAATGGACATAAATTTTACAGAGAATTCTCAAAGGAAGAAATACAAATGGTCATTACACATTTAAGGAGCTATACAACATCTTTAATCACCACAGAAATACAAATCAAAATAACTCCTGAGATTCCATTTCACTTTAGTCAGGATGGCATTCATCAAAAAGTCAAATGGCAACAAATGCTGGTGAGGCTATGGAGAAAGAGGAACCCTTACCCACTGCTGGTAGGAGTACAAACTTGTACAACCACTATAAAAATCAGTATGGAGACTCCTAAAAAAGAAGAAAATAGTTACCATTTGATCCAGCAATACCAGTTCTGGGAATATATCCTAAAGTTTCCACTCTTTTCTACAGAGATACTTGTGCAGCCATGTTTGTGGCTGCTCTATTCACAATGGCTAGGAACTGGAATCAGCCCAGGTGCCCATTAACTGATGAAAGCGTAATGAAAATGTGGTACATATACACAATGGAATTCTCCTTAGTGGTAAGGAAAAATGAAATGATAAAATTTGCATGTAAATGTATGAATTTGGAAAAAAAACATTCTAAGCAAGGTCACATAGGCACAGAAAGAAAATCACTGCATATATTCTTTCATTTGCATTTCCTAGCAGGGATCAATTAGAAATGAGTGCAAATGGTATTCAGCACCAGAAATATGGGCATAAAACTAGAATGAGACCAATATAAAGAATAACTAGGGAGAGAGGAGAGGCGTTACCTAACAAGTTAATTGAGGGCCAAATATTAGGGGTCTTGGAAGGTATAGGGTATTAGGAAGGTGGGGAGGGAAACATGAGTCAATTCCATAGAACCCCTAATTCTAACTAGCATTCTACAAGATATAACCATCAATAAGGGGGAAGGAGGCAGTCTGGACAGAAGATGGAAAAAGCTTAACCTTCTTAAAACCACAGACTGGCTAGTAACTCCCAGGTCCAGACTTGGGTTGCTCCTTATAGTGAGCTGCTGGCCAGGGGTCCCATGAGGTCCCCAAAACAATGTAGCAATTACCAAAACACTTCATTACCTACCACAGATAAAAGGTAAGAACCTACTGCTGAAGATACCACAGGCTGCAGTCACAGAACTTTGGAATACCATCCTGGAACTGAAAGAGTAACTAGCTCCCATTTGGCTAGACACTGTGCTAGAAAGCACTATGGGAGCTGCTGGAAAATGGTCACCAACTGTATGAATAAGCAGGGATCCTGCAGACTACGATATCAACCAACAGGACTGACAAGAAGTATACACTTGTGCAATAGTGGAACTAATTGTTCTCTTATTGGACATGAAGCCCAATAAGTGGGAGAGAACTCATTCCTAGTACTGAAAATCAAGTCAGAATCCCATAGTCAGGAAACTCTAAGTCATACAGAAGCTCCCACTGTTCTCTGGAGAAGAACGTGGGCTTGCAAACCAAAAACCTCTCAAATAAAATTCCACACCCCTTTAGCCCAAGCTGATCTAACTCTTGGTTGGAGAATCTGCTTTATTTTAGAGATTGCATGAAAAAAATGGAGGAGAGTCAAAATTCAACAATAATACAAGAAATACAACTGCCCACCGAGAGACTTGCTTCCTCTCACATAACTGCCGGGCTCAGGAGAACTTCCAGCAGAAGAGGCACCATGAACACTGCTCTTACTACTAGCCTGACACCCAGCTCCAGGGTGATGGTGGCAGATATTGTGATCAAGAAAAACCTATCAAAGCAGAGATCCAGAGTTTAAAAGAACTCAACACTAAATCAGCCAGTCAATAGGCCTACCATAGCTCAGGAAACATTGTGAAAAAGGGGGTGGAAAGATCATAAGAGCCACAGAGTGCGTGGGAATATCCTGAGGCACAGTGCCCCCACTATCCCACTTTGACTGAAGTCTTCATGATCCCACAGTAAATCCCATAACCCCACTGAGTAGGGCCCCAGGGAACAAAGGAAGAGAATAAAAAAGTATGATCTGTTAAAATATATCAATAAATTAAAAAAGAAGTGACTCATACCATGAGACACTACATAACAACAAGGTCAAGAAGAGGTGAGAACAAGCAGCCACCAGCCTGTCACAGATGTGTCAGTTATGTGATTTCATGCTGGTGGTAAACAGTCATTACTTAAAGAATTTTCAGAGGGCCAATTACATCACTGAGCTTCTGATTTTAGGATGATCACTTTGGTTGTAATATGAAAAAATGAAATAAAAAGCAAGCTGATTTCAAAGAAATCCATTAGGAGACAGAATGAGTAAGAAAGAGGTAGCAATGAAGGGGACAGATAAAAGTGGCTATGTTCACAAGAAATTAAAGGAAGAATTTTTCTCCTTCATTTGCATCGCTACTATGCTGAATTCTTACCATATTTCTAGAGTGGCTTTGCACTGGGAAACTGAAGTCAACACAATGCAGAGCCAAGCTTAACATGCTGTTGGACATAAGGCTTCAGTCCACCCCTGCTACATTAACAAAACTTCATAGACTAGTAATGGATTACAGGAAACATTTATCTGTGAGAAATTTGCAGGTTGGAGAACTCAAAGTCAGGTTCTAAAGATTTATTATCTGGAGAATGTGGAGTCTCTACTTCCAGTATAGCCACTGGGCAGAATTGCATGTACCCAGTTCAGTGTCCTCAGAAGGGTTCTAGACGCAAACAAGGACTTGCTAGTTGTATCCAGTTTACAGAAAGTTGCTCATCCTGCCCATGAGGCCTCCACCTTACAACTGACTCACATCCTGAAGGATATAACCGTAATCCCATGATAAGTTAGTTTTAATATATGAAACTGGGGGGATACTTCAGATGAGAGCACCAGAGAACTGAAGACGCAGAAATCGTCATGTGTTGTTGATAACACAGGGTGGGCATAATGCAGAAGTCCAAAATATAAAATACTCCAAAATAATAAATTTTGAGTGCTTTACCATTCTCAATTAAGCAGTATTTGGGGGTTGACTATTGTTGCTTTTCATGCTTTCAGATTCATAGGGCCTTTGTTGTTTTCTTCTGTCATTATTGGGGGCAGGGTCTGATTCAGACACAGGCTGACCTGGAACCCAGTTCAATACAGAAATCTCAATATCCCAGCTAACAGGATTAAGGACGTAGAGCAAAACATGCCCTTAGAGATTTTGGGTTTATAAGGTTGTCTGTCTGTTTCAATCCCCACACTTGCATCTCTGTGCTGGTTTTTATTGGATGTGTATATTTCTCTGTTGAATTTTAGAATTTGAGAGAAAACTGCTCCACCCAGTCCATGAGAATACTTGAATAGCAGCCAAACTCAACACACAGGATTACTTATGCAGTTGGACTAAAGTACAAGAGCTACACATGGCACCTTAAACTCCTACTTTGAATGTTCATGAAGCTGTATTTCCAAATCTAAAATTATCACAGATTATTAGAAAACCCAAGCATCAAATCAACTCAGGATGCAAAAATCACAACATTATAATACAAGAAACACAAAGAATCAAGACAATACAATCCCCCCCAAATTATAAATCCATCAGAAATGGCCCCCAGGGAGACTGTTTTAGATGAAATGCCTGACAAAGATTTTTTTTAAAAATGATTTTATCTATACTCAAAGAAATCAAAGTAGAAATCAAAGAAGAAAACAAAGGAATTAAGGAAAAAAAAAAAAAAACACCTCCTGAAGGAATTCCAAGAGAACACAGGAGAACAGCTTAATGAAACAAGGATGTCACTACAAGATATGAGTAAAGAAATAGAAATACTGAAGAAAAAACAGACAGAAATTCTAGCACTGAAAAATAGTCAGTCAAATGAAAAACTGTGGAAAGTCTCAGCAGTAGAATGGATGAAAGAGAGAACAGAATATCTAAACTAGAAGACCAGATAGCAGAAAGACCTAATACAGTCTAAGAAGGAGAAAGACAAGCTAAAAGGAAGGTATGAATGGGAATTTCAAGATATCCAGGACACTACAAAAAGGTCAAAGCTAAGAATTCAGGGTATGGTCTTCCAGGTAAGATGGCAGCATAGGAGCCATGCCAAACCAGCCTAGAGAGGGATTTAAGCAAAACCACAGAAAAATAAACTCTTCTAAAAGGCGAAGGAGTATCGGTTATTCTTAGACACAGTGGAGAAGCCAGAGAGACCAAGATCCACCAGAAAGGAGGAAAATGGCATGAGTCCCACTGAGGTGCTTGCAGCCCACTGATGTGCGGGATCCATGCACCCACAAGGCACTGTCCCGACTGGTGTGCCAAGCAGCAGAGACGAAACAAGGGGATTTTCCAACTTCATCAACCTTCTTCCAAAGTTAAGAAGTCTGAAGATCAACTAAGAGCTACTGACAGGGATACAGGTGGAACTGTGTGAGCAACTCCAGGAGTCTGCACTCTCCCATCCCCCAACCATCAGAACATTCATCCCCCACTAGCAGTGCAGCTAGCCCAGCTGATCAGAGCTCCAAATCCACAACATGGAAAGACTGAGGTGGGCACTCAGCATTGGTAAAATTGGAAGCCACCCCAAAAGGTAATAAGGCCCACTGACAAAAAAACAGGTACATAAGCCTGCACTAGAAGAGAAAATCTCTCTTTCCATACCAGGGCAGGTTGTGGGCTATATATTCCTGGTTGCCTTTACCATTATCAAATAAGCTGTATTTTGAGGTTAATTATTGTTGCCTTAGATGCTTTCATATTTATAGGGCCTTTGTCTTTTGCTTCTGTTATTATTGGAGGCAGGGTCTGATCCAGATCCAGGCTGACCTGGAACCCAACTCAAAACAGAAATCTCCACCTCCCTGCTGACAGAATTAAGGGTGTAGAACAACATATACCCTTAGGGATTTTGGATTTATAAGACTATTTGTTTTAATTCCCACAATTGCATACTCTGTGCTGGATTTTATTGAATGTGTATATTGCTCTGTTGAAGTTTAGAATTTGCCAGTAAATTATTGCACACAGTCCACTCAAATACTTGCTTAGCAAGCAAGCTCAATACCTCGGATTACTTTTGAGGCTGGATTGGGGTACAAGAGCTATACCTGGCACCTTAAAATCATATTGTGAAAGTATACAAAGGTAGATAGCCACATCTAAGAACACTGCAGATAAGTAGAAAGCCCAAGCATCAAATCAATTCAGGATGCTAAAGTTGCTACATTATAATACAAGAAACACAAAGAATCAAGACAATACAGTCCCACTAAAAATTATAAATCCAACACAAATGATTACCAATAAGACTGTTTTAGATGAAATGACTGACAAAGATTTCAAAAAAATGATGGTATCTATGTTCAAGAAATCAACGAAGAAATGAAATGAATCAGAAAGGAAAACAAACCCCTGAAAGAGAACACAGGAAACTAGCTTAACGAAATAAGGAGATCATTACAAGATGTGAGTAAAGAAACAGAAATACTGAAGAAAAACAAGGCTGAAATCCTAGCTGTGATGAAAACAGTCAGTGAAATAATAATAAAAAGAAAAACTCTGTGGAAAGTCTTGCCAGTAGAATGGATGAAGGAGGGAACAGAATATTTAAACTAGAAGACCAGGTGGTAGATCTAATACAGTCCAACAAGGAGAAAGACAAGCTAAGAGCAAGGTATGAATGGGAATTTCAAGATTATCTGGGACACTATGAAAAGATCAAACATAAGCATTCAGGGCACAATAGAATGAGAAGAGTTTCAATAAAGAGGCTTAGAAGATATTTTCAACAAAATCATAGAAGAAAAATTTCCCCAAATTGGGAAAGAAATGCCAATGTAAATACAAGAAGCTTTTAGAACACCAGACAAAACCTGGAAAGAACCTTTCCTTGCCATGTTATAATTAAACCACTAAACACCAAAGAAAATATATAGAAAGCAGTTAGAAAGAAAAAGGAAGTGACCTTCAAAGGAAATCCCATCAGAATAACTGCAGATTACTTAACACAAACTTTCAAAGCCAGAAGGGCTTAGAATGATGTATTCCAAGTTCTGAAAGATAACAACTGTCAACCAAGATTACTTTTCCTGCAAAGCTATCTATCCAAATCGATGGAGAAATAAGGACATTCCACAACAAAAACAGGCTAAAGGAATTTATTACAACTAAACCAGCTCCACTACAGAAAATACTTGATGGAATTCTTTACGCTGAAGAGAAAGCAAAACACAAACAGGAGGAAATAGGAAAAAGTAAACCACACTCAAATAACAGTTAAAACAAGTGAATAAAGGGAAAACAGGAAACACTACAAAATAAGAAGAATGGTGAGAATAAATGCATACCTTTCAATAATAACTCTTAATATTGATGGCCTCAATGAACCAACCAAAAGACACAGGCTTGCAGACTGGATTAAAGGCAGGATCCTGCCATTTGTTGTCTGTAGAAAACTCATCTCTCAATAAAAGAAAGACACTGTATTAGGGTGAAAGGATGGAAAACAGTCTTTCAAGCAAATGGACCTAGGAAACAAGCTGGGGTTGCTATCCTAATATCTGACAGGACAGACTTCAAACCAACATTAGTGAGGAAAGATAAAGAAGGTCATTTTATACTGATTAAAGGAACACTCCAACAGGAGGACATTGTAATCCTAAACATATATGTACCTAACATGGGGGCTCACAGTTTCATCAAACAAACATTATTAGATTTAAGGTCACAGATAATGTGAAACACAATTGTAGTTAGTGACTTCAATATCCCACTCTCATCAATTGGCAGGTCATCTCCACGAAAAATAAACAGAGACATCTGTATTAAATGATGTCATGAAATAAATGGACCTAGCAGATATCTACAGAACATTCCATCCAAATGCTGCAGAATACACATTTTTCTCAGCAGCACATGGAACATCCTCTAATAAACCATGAAAATAGGCCATATATTAGGACACAAAGCAAATCTCAACAAGTACAGGAAAACTGAAATAAATAATTTAATGCATCACCTTAAGGCCTTGGAAAAAGAAGAACAAGGCAAACCAAAAATCAGTAGATGGGAAGAAATCATAAAGATTAGGGTAGAAACTAATGAAATAGAATCCACACAAATAAAAAAGAAAAAAGAAAAAAACCCCACAGAATAAATGAAACAAAAAGTTGGTTTTTTGAAAGCACAAAAAATATTGATAAACCATTAGCAAATCTGACCAGAAGAAGGAGAGAATAGACAAAAATTAATAAAATTAGAAATGAAAAAGGTACCATTACAACAGATACCAAAGAAATTCAGAAAATTATAAGGACATACTTTAAGAATATATATGCCTCTAAGTTTGAAAATCTGAAAGAAATGGATGATTTCCTCATTTCTTATGACCAAACAAAATTAAATCAAGATGAGATAACCATTTAAATAGACCTATAACAACTAAAGAGATCCAAGCAGTTATAAAAAGTCTCCCAACTAAAAAATTCTAGGCACAGATGGATTTACTGGTGAATTTAACCTGACCATCATGGAAGAGCTAACACCACTGCTTCTTAAACTTCTCCATAAAATAGAAAATGAAGGAATTCTACCGAACTCCTTCTATGAAGCCAGCACCACACTCATACCAAAATGGGACAAACACAGGGATTCAGGGATGGTTCAACGTATGCAAACCAGTAAATGTAATATACCATATAAACAGTCTGAAGGACAAAAATCACATGATCATCTCAATAGATGCAGAAAAGGCATTTGACAAAATCCAACATCCCTTCATTATAAAGTATTACAGAAACTGGGAATAGAATGAACATATCTCTCAACATAATAAAAGCTATTTATGACAAACCTATAGCCAACCTAATACTAAATGGTGAAAAACTTGAAGCTTTTCCACTGAATTCAGGAACAAAACACGGGTGTCCACTGTCCCCATGTTTATTTAATATAGTATTGGTAGTCTTACCTATAGCAATAATGCAAGAGACACTTATAAAAGGGATACAAATTGGAAAGGAATAGATCAAATTATCATTATCTTCAGATGATATGATTCAGACCCTAAAGGCTCTACTAGCAAACTGTTAGCACTGATAAACACTTTTAGTGATGTAGCAGATACACAATAAACACACAGAAATCAGTAGTTTTCCTACATACTAACAAATATGCGGAGGATGAAATCACGGAATCTCTCCCATTCACAATTGCCTCAAAAAATAACTAAATAAAGTACCTTGGAATAAACTTAACTAAGGAAGTGAAGGAGCTCTACAATGAGAACTTTAAAATACTCAAACGAGAGATTGCAGAAGACAAAAGGAAATGCAAAGACATCCCATGCTCTTAGACTGAAAGAATCAATATTGTGAAAATGTCAATCTTACCCAAAAGCAATCTACACATTTAATGCAATCCCCATTAAAATTCCAATGACATTCTTCACATAAATAGAAAAAAAAATCCTAAAATTAAATTGGAAGCACAGAAATAGCCAAAACGATTTTGAGCAACAAAAATAAAGCTGGTGGTATCACTATACCCTATTTTAAGCTATATTACAAAGCCATAGTAACAAAAGCAGCACGGTAATGGCACAAAGACAGACATGTAGATCAATGGAACAGAATAGAGGACCCAGATATTAATCTAGGCAGCTACAGCCATCTGATTTTTGACAAAAATGCCAAAAGTATTCATTGGAGAAAAGACAGCATTTTCAACAAGTACTTCTGGGAAAACTGGATATCTATATGTAGAAGGAAGAAAATACATCCTTGTATTTTTCTGTGTACAAGAATCAAATCCAAGTGGATCAGGGACCTTAATATCAGACCTGAAACTCTGAAATTGCTAGAGGAAAAGGTAGGGGAAACCCTTCAACATATTGACCTAGGTAATGACTTTCTGAATATAACTCCAATTGCTCCGAAAATAAAACCACTAATCAACCAGTGGGATCTCCTGAAATTACAAAGCTTTTGTACAGTAAAGGGTACTGTGAATAGAGCAAAGAGACAACCTACAGAATAGGAGAAAATCATTGCCAGCTACACATCTGACAGAGGATTAATATCCAGAATATACAAAGAACTCAAAAAACAGAACAATAAGAAATCAAAGAACCTCATTAAAAAATGTGCTATAGAACTATATATAGAGTTCTCAAAGGAAGAAATACACATGGCATATAAACATCTTTTAAAAAAAAGTGTTCTACATCCTTAGCCATCAGACAAATGCAAATTAAAACTACTCTGAGATTCTATTTCACTCCTGTCAGAATGGCTACCATCAAGAAAGCAAATGACAATAAATTTTGGCAAGGGTACAAAAAAAGGGGAACCCTTCTACACTATTGGTGGGAATGTAGTCTGGTGCAGCCATTTTGAAAATCTGTGGAGTTTTTTGAGAAACCTGAAAATAGATTTCCCATATGATCTAGCCATAGCACTCCTATGCATACAATCTATTGACTCTTCTCACTACCTTAGCGATACTTGCACAACCATCTCTATTGCTACTTTATTCACAATAGCTAGGAAATGGAACCAGCCTAGATGTCCCTCCACAGATGAATGGACAATAAAGATGTGGTACACTTACACAATGGAGTTTTATTCAGCAGTAAAGAAAAATGAAATCATGAAATTTGCAGGGAAATGGATGGATCTGGAAAGGATTATAGTAAGTGATTTAGTCTTGTGTGTGAACCAGAACCAAAAATCGGTAGTAGAGGCCAGCATGCTAGAAAGAGGCTATAAGGGAGGGAGGAGGGGGAAAGAATTAAGGGGATAGTATTGTGTGTGTGTATGTATGTATATATATATATATATATATATATATATATATATATATATATATATGAATAGATTACAGGGAGTAGAATGGCCTAAGTGAGGCCTTGAGAAGAGATTGAGTAAGAAAAGAGTGGGGTGAGGGTCAATCAAAATTCAATGTATTCTGAATAAGACATATGAAAGCCTACTTTTTTGGATAATGGCAAATCTAGAAGACATAGATAGCTACTAGAAAATGTTCAGTGCCAGTGATGGGATACCTTCCAGTGAGATGTTGGCCAGGGAGGTCCCTGTTCTCTTCAAAACATTGCAGGCTATTGCCAAGGCCCTTGGTTTCCGATGAGTAACAGATGGTAAGACCCTACTGCTGCAGAGTTCACATGCCTGGGCAGCAAGGTCACTAAGAAATCAAACTGTTGCTGAACTGAAAACTTTCTCCCTATAGCCCAGCCAAGTGAAAGCTGGAAAAAGCTGCACTGCATGCAGCCACATGGAAGACAGAAATCAACAGCAGTGAAAAGAGTGGACATGAGGCCTCAAGGTTGGCCAGACAGGCCAAATTACTGAATGGGTGCAATAGCGGCATGTCTGCTCTTGGGGAAACCAACTGCTCTTCAATTTCACTGTAAGCCCACTCTATGGGAGGGAATATATGCCTGGTACTGAAAACCTAATCTGAAGCCTATGGCAGGGGAGCTCATGAGCCCTAGGGGTATAAAGCCTACACTTGTCTGGCTAAATGTATATATTATTCTCAGCAAACTTCCCTGAAAGCACTACTCTTAATGTTCATATTCATACATTAATGCTACTCTCACTTTTGGTTAGAGAAGCTTCTCTGTTCAGATGGTGGTGACCACTGGGATGACCCAAAAGTCACCAAACATAGTGCTGAGTAGTGACGGATGAGTGTGCAGCACTGAAACTTCTCTATCACTCCCTCCAAGGCTCAGAGTCCATTGCAGAAGAGGTGGCAGAAAGAATGTAAGAGCCAAAGGAAGGGTACCACTCCTGAAAATGCAACTGTCCAGACAGAAATTGGCCTTGATATCCATGACCTCACAGTGCCTAGCAATACCTTCACAAGAACCTCATAATAGTAGAAGAAAATGATGACATCAAAATAAAAGAGAGACTAATTGACAGAGGGGGGAATATGATGGAGAGAGTAGTTGTGAAGGGGAAAGCGGGAGACGGGAGGAAATTATCATGGATTATTGTCTTTTAGTATATTAGTTGTCAATAATTTCTTTTTTTTAATTTTTTTTTGTTTTTATTTATTTGAGAGTGACAGACAGAGAGAGGAAGAGGCAGATAGAGACAGAGAGAGAGAATGGGCGCGCCAGGGCTTCCAGCCACTGCAAATGAACTCCAGACGCGTGCACCCCCTTGTGCATCTGGCTAACGTGGGTCCTGGGGAGTCGAGCCTCGAACCGGGGTCCTTAGGCTTCACAGGCAAGCGCTTAAGCACTAAGCCATCTCTCCAGCCCCAATAATTTCTTTTTTTAAAAAAGAAAATATGCTAGGGTTTCAGTAAAGTGATGATGTCCACAATTTTCAGTTCAGTCATTACGACTTTATTCAGGGTAATGCAGACAAAGATGTTAAGAGTGAAGAAAAACTATCAACAAAATAAATGGCACATCTGCCTAGCAGTGGGGTAAATGTCTCCTCTCACTTTTTAGTTTGAGCTGCACTGACCAATGGACTTTGGCAGAAGTGACTCTACACCTGTGTTGCAAGTGTCCAAAAGTCACCAGCAGCTCTCACTTCCTTTCTTGAAACAGCAGGTTCCATGGAAGAAGGATGGTGAACCTCTTCCTACCATACTGTAGCATCCTAGGCCACACAGGAAAGCTAGTCAGAAAAGATAACATGTGGAGAAAGGAGCCACAGAAAAAAGGAGAGGACCAAACCACCACACCACAAGTCTTTCTCAACTTATTAACCTAGAAAACTGTGAGCTATGCAAAATGATTCCTGTGAGCTAGTAAGTTTCCAGGTAGTTTGTGACGCAACAAAGGATAATTGGGACAACATTATAAATGAACTAAAGAAACAAGGTCAATCCTTGAGGGATATAAGTACAAACTGGTTTTTGGGTTTTAGGACAGCAATATTCATGCTTTGGTAGGGGAATAAATACACAATACACAGATGGAGCAAAAAGAATTATTCTACAAGTAATGAAATAGTTATCCTGAAAAACACAGATGAACCAGTTCAGGATGTTCAAAGGATCCTTGCTAACATCGTATAAGGTGTAAACTTAAGTGATTATTAATAAAGATGTTACAAACATAAAAACCCTACATGAACCTATTTAATGACAGGCTGTCACTCACACTTGAGCCCTGTCTGCTGTGCTTAATACATCCAACAAATGGGAGAGCAGGTAAAAAAGAAAAAGCACATAGTGGCTTAGATGGAAGTGTCCAGCATCAGGACCCATTATGTGGTATCATGCAGATATAGGCCTCAGTATTCTGTAATCCCAATTAATTTACCTCTATTCAGTCCAAAATCTCTTGACAAGTATTAGTAAACATACCCCAGAAAACTACTATAGGCAGGCATATTACTGTGCTGTGCATATTGTTTTTAAAGTATATATTTCATTTACTTTCAGGCTAAGTAATTCATTTACATTATTAAAACTATAAGCTTTGTAAAGAGAATGAAAAGTCAAACACTCAGTGTTCCTTCAGCACTCCTCCCTGGAGCCATCAAATATTATCAATTTCTTATAAATATTTATGGAAATGTTTTCTCAAATCTAAGCAAAATAATGGCACATGTGCTTCTATTATCAACAATATTCAAAAACATGACACATTTATTTATATAGATATTTCCATGTTTTACATATAAATTTTATGTGTATGTGGACCTGCCTATCACTTTTCCCCCTTTCTACAGAATCATTGTATAACACCTTGAACCTTCCTTTTCCCAATGCATTTTTACAGAGTTTTAAATATTAATACATAGAGATATCCTACTTTTAGAATAATATGTGTTATAAAGTTCTATATTGAATCAGAACCCTGCTGACAGACACACAGATGCATTCAACCCTTGCTATGTCACAACAGTGCTGGACCAAATTATCTCTTCCCACTTATAGCACTTCCTACTATGCAATACAGGAAGCATCAACAAAAGGCAAACATCCCATATCAAAGGATATATGCGCTCATAATTAAATACTGTCAAATCTTACCTATATAGCACTAAATCTACACTCTTAAATGTGATTATTTTTCTTTAGATATGAGAACAGTTTTGTTAAATATTTGTACTTTTGACAATAAATGAGGTAAAAAATGGTATTGGAACTTTATGATTTTATTATTATTAGTTAAGAACAGTTTGTGCTTCCTGTTTTGTAAATACCTGAATCATGTTTTTTGTCTGTATTTCTCTTGAACTGTTGATCTTTGTCCTCTTGATTTTCTTGTCAATTCTTTATTTTAAAGACATTGACCCTTAGTTGTGACAGGGGTTCCAAAAATCATTTTTCCTGCATTTCATTGCATTAGTGAACCTATTCTGGCTGTGAGAAAGTGTTAAATGCAGTTGAATTTATCAAAAATTTTCAATGAGCCAGGTGTGGTTGCACATGCTTTTAATTCAAGCACTCTGGAGGCAGAAGTAAGGGGATTGCACAAGTTTGAGGCCACCCTGAGACACATAATGAATTCCAGGTGAACCTGGACTACAGTGAAACACTATCTTGAACAACAACAACAACAAAAAAATTTTTCACTGGCTTCTAAATATATTGTTATGGTTAAAAAGACAAGCTTGTTGACTTACTTTGTTTTAAAGTATTCTGCTACAGGCAAATTGATATTGGCCAAATGTCATTATTAAGAAATAACATCATTGAGAAAATCTTCACAGAACAAAAATAAGCCTTATAGAATCTTATTAATAATTTATTTACAGCAACATTTAGATCAATGTGATTATACCATTAAATACACTGTCTTGTTTTTTACTAGAAAACAGAAGATTCTTTATCATTTTTATGCTGCTAGCATTTTCGCTGCTTTTGTAATCACAAGTGCTATATATAATTATTATGAAAATTTTGAAAACAGAATAATGACGATTCAAATAAAGGTAAGCACAGTAGAGTCTTTTATGCAAGATCACATCTGCTGATGATATGATTTTAACTGTGTTTCCATGTGCCTGCATATGGAACTTTTAATCAAAATTCAACTTGATTAATTTTAACACTGTAACAAGAGCAGTCTTCTGGGTCAATAGCTATAGGAGTCTACGCATCTTAATGGGTATCTAATACCTAATGAAAGCAGAATTAGGAAAATTAAGGGAAAGTTCTGACAGATAATCATTAGGCTACTGTCAACTAGAATGAAAGAATTGACAAGTGTTCTGTTATATGTTTAAATTATTTATAATAATACAAATTATAGAAGTACTTGTTTGAATTCATAAAAGGTTAAGGCAACAGTTTATTGATGACAGGCCTGAGGATACTGGTAATAAATACTATTTCCCCATGCTTATTTAGAATTTTAACCCTTTAATGTTGGATATTTAGGCTGCTATTTTTAATTTTTACAAAACTAAAACATTTCAATGTGTTCTTATATAAACACATATTTGAATTTATAGTGCTTTCTTTGATTTCTTAGAAAAATTTCAATACCTGGACTATGTATGCCACATAAATACATTTATGTTTAAGAATAAACTGCCCTCCAAGAAGCCTGGCAGCAGTATGCTAAGGTGGGCTGTGTGTCCATCCTCCCAGCCATGCCAAGACCAAGAGCAGACCTCATCAACATTTAAACATTTCGCTAATCTCAAAAAGAAAGTATGCTCCTCCTGTATTTCACTTTGCACTTCATATTAGCAACAATAATTTTAGAAATAAACCTTTGTCATTTAAAATCCCACCAACATAACCCATTGGTCATAGCAGGCTATATATAGCCTGTGACTGTCTACAAGACTTGGGACTGTAAAATTAGAAAATTTACCATTTTATGTTTCAGTTATTTAATGCATGACCTTTTTCCTTCCCCACAGATAATATTCCTTAGAGTTTATGTGTAGTCTAACCAGTTTGTTTTCATAATCTTCAAGAACACCATGGGTAGTCTAGCAGTGAATATAATTTAGAGGTAATACTGATAGTATCCTTACGGTGCCAGTCTCAACAATATATGAATTAAAATACACTAGCATTATTCACTCTGTCTGACTCAATAAAATGCAATTTGAATGTATAAATATATTTTACATCCTAGTTTTGGTAGAAAGATTGTAGAAACTCCTCTATAAGATCACCCCAACTTTCAAAAGCTCTAGTGCTTAAGTGGAGAGGAGAAAGAAAAAAGTCTTTACAGAGGTGTGGTGAGAAAAAGTAAATCATTACAATTTGAAAGTGGGGCCTCCCTTTAAAGTACTGGCATACATGGGGAATTTTTCATTTAATTTCTAGCCTGCAGCGTCTGTATGTTTCTGTCACTGTTTTCAATTCTGCAGCTTGTAAAGCTTACACACACACACACACCACTGTTTAAATACAACATAGATAACCTCACTAGTTATAGCAAGAACTTTCAAGATTTTAGACTAAGGATCTTTCCCGTTAACTAAAGCATAAACTGGCTACTTAATGATAAGAGGCTGTCCTGAAGACAACACAGACTGCAAATTTCAGCAAATGTTTGGTTGGCATGAAATGAGAGGTGCACATACTGCAAATCAAGTTAACTAAAAAGCATTAAGCCCACATGCTCATACACATGCACTACACATGCTTACCATTCACCTAGTTTATAAAATGAACTCAAACCATACTCCCAATGAGAATTAAAAGAAAGAACAAAACTCAATAAATTTGACTGTTTCTAAGTAGTTGTGCATACAATAATAATTTGGACAAGAATAAACTAAATTTTGAATTGATTTTAAAGGTAGAAGTGAGTTTTGAAATTTAAAAAGGAGGGGTGGAGAGATTGCTCAGTGGGTAAAGGTACTTGCTTGCAAATCCTGACTGCCTGGGTTCAATTCCCCAGTAACCATATAAAGCTAGATGCACAAAGTGGCACATACACCTGGAGCACATTTTCAGTGACAAGAGGCCCTGGTGTGCCCATTCATTCTTATTCTCTCTCTTACTCCTTGCAAGGGCTATAGCAAGACTCTACCTCAAAAACAAAATGAATTAACTTAATTAAAAACAGAAAAAGAGGGCTGGAAGGATGGCTTAACAGTTAAGGTGTTTGCTTGCAAAGCCAAAGGATCCAGGTTCAATTCCCTAGGACCCACATAAGTCAGATTCACAAGGTGGCACATTGATCTGGAGTTTGCCTGCAGTAGTTAGAGGCCAGGACACACCCATATTCATTTTCTCCCTCCCTCCCTCCCTCCCTCTCTCTCCTTCTTTCAAATAAAGGGGGGGGGGGTTAAGAGCATACAATTTCTTCCATGCTCTTTGGACATATTTTTAAACTTACAAGTGGAAATCTTTCTCTTACTGCACATACATTTAGCATCTACCTTGTGCTAGGCACTTTAAATAAGAATGAAATGAGTAAACAGCTTCAGGTTCGCTGAGATGAACTGTCAGACCAGGCACAGATATGGAGGAAGGGATTTATTGAAGCTTACAGATCCAGGGGAAGTTCCATAAAAGCAGAAGAAATTGGCCTGCTTTCACAGGCCCAAGCAGAGAGAGAGAAGAGCACAAGCCTAAAGCCAAAAGCCACAGCATACTTCAGGAACTCCAGCTAGGCACAATTTGCATATCTTTAGATTGAAATCTCAAACCCACCACCATACCGTAAGATCCACACAATGGCATTGCCTCCAGCCAGATGGCTAGAGATGCAAACTACAAACAAATAAACAACTGAATATATTGGGGGCCATCTATTCTATTCAAACCACCACATTCCGCCCCTGGCCCCCAATAGATTTATAACCATCACACATTATAAATTGTACTCAGTTCAATTTCAAAGGTCCCCACAGTCTTGACCAATTTAAGATATGAAGACCTGTAAAATCAAACAAGTTAAACACTTCTAACATATAAAGGCACAGAGTAAACATTTTCAACTGGTATAAGGCACAGCAAGGAGAGACTAAAGCAATGCAAACTCAACCACCATCAAACAAACATCAAACTTCTGCAGTTCAAGTTCAATATACCCAGACTAACAGTCTCCAGACTTTCCAATTCCGCCCTTCCAGCTGGGCAGAGTAGCAGGGGAACACTTCCATCCCAGGCCAACAATGTGCTCGATGGTAGCCCTTGCATAGTCCTGGTATATACAAAACATCTTCAGGTCTTCATGCAAACCATGGTCCATTTTCCAAAGGCTCTTCAGCCTATCAGGGCATTATGCCCTGCCTCATGCCACATCTCAGCAGCAGCTCCTGGAACCATGTGCAATTCATGACCACTCTTCACATTTTCCAAAGGCTCTTTCAGCCTATCAGGGCATCAGGCCCTACCTCATGCTGCATCTCAGCAGTGGCTCCTGGAAGCATGTGCAATTCACGGCCACTCCATGCATTTTTCATGCTTCTGAAACCAATACCAGTTGTGCAAGACACAGCCATATTCTTAATTCAGGGACGAAACAAATCATAGCCTTGAAAAGCAGGTTCCTTCTCCAGTCAACTCTTTCCAAAAGTGTTTGCATTTCTATGATAGTCTTTCCTCAGGTATCCTTTCCATTGTTTTAATGTAAAGCAGTGGGAACATCTTCCTTAAGATTGCTAATGTGTTTGACAATAGCAGGTTCACTAACCTAAAACCAGTCTCAGTGCTTATAATTTTAACTTGCTTGAGGTTTTCCAGCTTAAAATCTTAAATCTCTCAGTCCAATATCCCTAGCCAAGCACATAAGTCCATTACAAATTTAACCTTGATCAAACACTCTGGGCCTGGGCAGCAGGACGCAGCCAGCCCTTATGCCAGTAACCCAGTTCTAACAAAGTCCTCTGCAGTCTTTCCTTCCCCTTGGAAAGCTCATAAGCCAAGCCTCGAAGTTCAATATTGTCTGCACTTAGCATTCTCAGACTCTCATCATAATAGTCCATAACACTTGGCTTACCACTCCAGACGACATCTTCAGTTGCAAGCACCAAGTCCATGCCTATTCCTCCAAAACAAAGGTTCCACAAGATCAATATCCAAATGGTCAGGTTCATGTCACCCCACTCCTTGGTACCAAATTCTGTATCAGACAGCTTCAGGTTCGCTGAGATGAACTGTCAGACCAGGCACAGATATGGAGGAAGGGATTTATTGAAGCTTACAGATCCAGGGGAAGTTCCATAAAAGCAGAAGAAATTGGCCTGCTTTCACAGGCCCAAGCAGAGAGAGAGAAGAGCACAAGCCTAAAGCCAAAAGCCACAGCACACTTCAGGAACTCCAGCTAGGCACAATTTGCATATCTTTAGATTGAAATCTCAAACCCACCACCATACCTTAAGATCCACACAATGGCATTGCCTCCAGCCAGATGGCTAGAGATGCAAACTACAAACAAATAAACAACTGAATATATTGGGGGCCATCTATTCTATTCAAACCACTACAGGGGGGGTTTAAGAGCATACAATTTCTTCCATGCTCTTTGGACATATTTTTAAATTTACAAGTGGAAATCTTTCTCTTACTGCACATACATTTAGCATCTACCTTGTGCTAGGCACTTTAAATAAGAATGAAATGAGTAAATAAAACAAAGACCACTTTCATGGAAACCTATTTTAACAGGGACATCAGACTACTATAATCTTTTACATGGTCTTATTTTTAAATATTTATTTATTATTCATTCATGCATGTGTGTGTGCGTGCATAAAGGCATGCCAGGATCACTGACCATAGCAAATGAATGTCCATTCAACTTTCTGTGGGTAGCTGGAGAATTGAACAAAGCAGGCTTTTCAAACAAGCACCTTTAATTGCTAAACCATCTATCTCCCCAGGCCCTGTATTTTTCGTTTTTCATCTAATATGTTCTTGAGCTAGAACCACATCACATGACTACATTACAAATTATCAAGCCTCAAGTCAATGGAAACAGAATCTTTTACAAGCATTTTTTTTTTCTGTTGCATACAATGATTCTGTAAGCATCTTTTAATTTGTAGTACAAGTGCATGTCTTTCTAAGTAAGTGTGCTCAAAATGTGGATTTCCATATCTTAAGAGTTTCTTAGACTCTTTGGGATTCAGGCAAAAAGACTAATTTATCAATAATGCAAAATTTCACTAGTGTTTTCTGCTCTGCATTTTCAATACCCTGTTGCATTAAACCAGTGCTCATAAAACTTCCATCACCTGAGTCCAGAAAATACTGGGACTGAACTCTCCTAGAGACTTGTGTATGGTTACAGACACTTTTAGTAGACAAACATTTCTCATCTATAATAACATTAAAAAACTACAACATACAATAATAAAAACCAATGATTTTTATCTGGTCATATCTATATCTTCAAGTAAATATTTTATATTACCAGAATTAGACATAAATACATCCTACTGTATACTGAACACTCAATGTTTAAGAAAAAGCTATTGCAAGATCAAGCCATATACCATATATGGGTTGCTTATTTTTCAGTAGACATATTTTTACCTAAAAGAATGTCTGCAAAAAATTATGTTTTCTCAAAATAATGTCAGGGCTATGGGATAGTTCATGGAACATACATATATGAAGACCAGGCTCAATCCCCAACAAGAGAAGTAAACTGACTCAAAGTTTCTCACAAAAAGTAACAATATCAATTGCCAGTGATAAAATCTATGCTTGCAATTTAAAATCCGATTTATAAAAAGTATTTGCCACAATGTGAACTTTAGATTCCTGATACTGCAAAGACTTTTCAATAGGAATTAGTATAAGAGTAATGAAAGTGATCTTCATATTCAATTGTGGAAGGTGCCAGCATTTGGAGAATATGCATAATGAGTGAACCAGTATTTTCTCACTGACTATTCCCTAATATTACAAAATTACATGGTGATAAAGAATGCAGGCTGAAAGAACAAGAAATGGACAAATGTTCTGTCAAATGGTTTCATATTCCACATTGCTAGGACTCTAAGAAATTACCACTTGTGAAGCTTTAGTGTAGCACTGGAAAGAACGCCATACAGACATGAATAAATTCTTACATGCTTTCCTTTGTGAAGAACACATCAGCATAGGGTCACATTCTCTTGATACACTGGAACCAAAATGATAAAAATAAACTCCGTCCTATTCAGACAAAATTTAAGGAATTTAGAAAACTTTAAAAAAAAATGTCATGCTTTTCAGTAAAATTTTGTTTTGGAAAAATATCTGGTTTTCATAGAATATGTTATTTATGTTCACAGGTAAAGGATTTGTTTTTATTTCTTCTTAACACAGTAGCAACTGCTTTTAAATTGTTCACAGTTTAGTGTGTCATGCTGGCAAATGACAATGGATACAGCTGACTTAAACAAATATTTTGGGGTGTCGTCAATAATTTTTAAGACTCCAAAAAGATCCTGAGATCAAACTATTTGGGAACATGTTGAAAGCACATGCCAAGTATGGTAGCACTGGGTTTAGAGTGTATACATCTTCAACTATGCTGCATAATAAATAAAATTTTCAGGCTGGAGGGATGGCTTAGTGGTTAAGGCATTTGCCTGCAAAGTGAAAGGACCCTGGTTCGATTCCCCAGGACCCACGTTAGCCTAATGCACCAGGGGCGCATGCATCTGGAGTTTGTTTGCAGTGGCTGGAGGCCCTGGGATGCCCATTTTCTCTCTCTCTGTCAAGTAAATAAATAAATAAATAAATAAATAAATAAAATTTCCCAATTCCGTTGAGGCAGCAGATGAAAATGTTCCTTTTCTCTGACTATCTTCTTCAAGCTTAAGATTACCAGAGCTTTCAGATGGTCACTCTGTCAAATATTTCTTTTGCTTTTAGAATTCTGTTCCTTACTGAATGTCCTTCATACATCTTTCACTTGTAGAAATTAAGCAATAAAATTTAGACTTCATACCTGTTAATGGTGTTTCCCATCTCTACCTGGCAATATATATATATATATTTGGTTTTTCGAGGTAGGGTCTCACTCTGGTCCAGGCTGACCTGAAATTAACTATGTAGTCTCAGGGTGGCCTTGAACTCACAGCAATCCTCCTACCTCTGCCTCCTGAGTGCTGGGATTAAAGGCGTGCACCACCACGGCCGGCTCACTGCTCATTTTTGTTCTTCTCATTCCATGTTTTATACTCATAACTTGTTCTCTCTATTATGGTAAAAAAAAAAAAAAAGGCACATTTCAAGATTTCAGAGTAGGGCTGGAGAGTGGCTTAGTAGTAAGGTGCTTGCCTATGAAGCCTAAGGACCTATGTTCGACTCTACAAATCATAAGCCAGATGCACAAAGGTGAGGCAAGCACAAGGTCACGCATGCCCCCTAGGTAGCACAAGTGTCTAGAGTTTGATTGCAGTGGCTGAAGTCCTACCATAACAATTCTCTCTCTCTCTCTCTTTCTCTCTAAAATAATAATTAAAAAATTAAGAAAATTTTTAAAGCACAAAAAATTCAGACTAATATAGAAAAAAACAATTTTGTTTTGGTAAAACACCACCAGTGACATGGGAATTTAGCTACACTTTAATATATTTGCATAAGCAATCAAAAAGTAAGAACATGAACAAGATAGTTGCATCTGTGGGGAGAAAGCCAGGAAGACAGTAATTTGGTTAACTTGATAAAGAAAAAGAAGAAATATTAGGAGCTCGGGACATGGCTCCATGTTTAAGAGTATTTGCCATACAATCATGAGAACCTGACAGGACCTGAGCCGACCCAAGTTCAATACCCAAGAACCTACAAAAACAGCTGGGCATGGCCACATACTTTTGTAGCCCCAATCCTGTGAGGATCAGACCAGAGACCCACTGGGCTCAGTGACTAAAATCATGGCAGTTCTGAGTTGAGTGATGAATTTTGTCTTTAGGCAAAAGGGAAATGAGTAAAAAAGGTAGACATCCAATATTCTCCTCTGGCAAATATATGCATGTGGTACACACATCTGTAACACACATGCACATTACATAAACACTCCATACCACACCACCCACACACTATACATAAACACACAAGTACCAAAATAATTATTAAGCTTGTAATATTATTAGAATTTCATTCTTATAATCTGAGTAAATTTAAATAAAGAAATATGAAATAAAATATGAAATAAAAATGAAATATGAAATAAAAGTAAGTATTCCTCCTCTGTACTTTATTCACTTTCAGTTCTGTTTCTATTAGCTTTCATTAGTTCTTAGTCATGCAACATTATTAGCTGTATTTAATTAATTGCAACTGAATTCTACAGAGGTCAGTTTTAAGTCTCTAGAAAGTTCTAGAGAATTCAGATCATTGTGAAAAATTAGTAATTATACTTACAATCATAAAGTACAAGGCACACAGATCTGGAGTCCAGATCATGTTCACATATTCTTACCTATAGCCATGCCAAGGATTGTAGGAAGAGGCTTAGGAATGAGGGCTATGCTGGATTTTAGGTAGCTTTGTATGATACTACTCAAATACTCTTCAAATCATAAAGGACTTGCACCACTACCTAGAGAAGATGAGCTTCAAGTACAGCAGAGAGAAAATGAGCTAGTTATGGGATTCATAACAATTTTACATTAATATTGGACACAGCCCTCTCACCTCAGTGTAGAAGTTAGCTACATTCAAAGTTAGCATACATAGGGATGTACCACATAATGACATGATATCCAACAACAGAGCATATAAATAATGAGGCAAGAGTCTCAGAATATTATAATAGAGCCCTCAAACTCCTATCATCTAGTGACCCCATACTTGTTACTGTTACAACTGCCTATAATACTGAGCACAGTAACATGCTATACAGGTATGAGGCAGGCAAGCATAGAGAAATAATTTAACCACCTGGGCCATTGGTTGGCTTGGGCAGTAAACACACCCCTGTTCTCACAATGCACTTGAGCAACCTGGGATCTCTGTTTGTATTGAGCTGCAAACAATGAAACAGGTTTCACCTCCCTTAGCAAACAGTATTTGTGATCAATTCCTGTTCAAATATGTTCTGAGATACACCTCAAATTGAAATAGCAGGGGACAATACAGCCAGGATTGGTTTTGGATTCATGCACATAAAGAGGTAAACTGAGCCCTCTAAATGAAATTTTAATGAGAATCCATTATTTACAATCTTATGCCTAGGCATAACTTGGTGTACATACAATCAGAACAGATGCATAATTGGAAGGGACATGTGTAGTAGAGAAAATCTTATATAATCCAAACCTGTAAATCAATTCAGAGAGCCAAACAAGCTATGTCCCTCACAACTTGCCCATAGTCCCCTAAAACTATAGGACAAGCCCCAGAACATTTCAAGTGGCCTTTGCATCCCTTTCCACATGTGTGGCCCACTGCCTCTCTTGGCAGTGTATAAAAACTTTACTATTACTTTGGTCTTAGTTTCACTATTTGTGCATGCCTTTCTTCAACTTGTTGAGGAAGATGCCAAGAACCCAGGAGCACCAGAGACCAACAGTAAGAGGTGCAGCACATGAGCAGTAAGTAGCACAATACAGCCAGTATGACAAGCTGCCTCACAAAGACCTCTGTGTATGTCCTCTATGTTGCTCAATGACAAAGTCACCTAATGATGCACTTCCCAGAACAGATTCAATGGTTAAGGGATACATGACTATTTTTTTTTTTTTTGATTGAGCACAAGCTAATAATGACAGGCAAATTCCACATACATTACATTATGCATGTAACAACATATTTTTCAAAGTATTATGTTAAAAATCCTGCAAAGAAGAATGAATAAGTATGTACCCCCCCCCAAAAAAAAAACCCTACTGCCTATAAGGAGTACTGGCTTGTGAGCTACCACAGCTATGCTCATGGTGCCCAACTCTGACAAAAAAGCTAGTTCTGTTCTTTAATGGACTAATCATTTTAACTTGTCAGATGATGTAATCTGTTGGCCACATTTACAATGCAAGACTCAAGTGTCATTTTCTAAAACATTACATTGCTCTTCATTATCTTTTCTATGGTGGTGAGCATTTCTGTTCCTTTTTTTTTTTGTTTGTTTTTTTTTGTTTTTTTTTTTTTTGTTTTTTCAAGGTAGGGTCTCATTCTAGCTCATGCTGACCTGGAATTCACTATGTAGTTTCGGGGTGGCCTCAAACTCATGGTGATCTTCCTACCTCTGCCTTCCAAGTGCTGGGATTAAAGGTGTGTGCCACCACGCCCAGTTCACTTCTGTTTATTTTGCCTTCTTTTATTTCAACTCTTGCTAAGCTTCAATTAACCAAAACCAAAAACTAATGTCTATTGCTTTCTGTCATCTGAATTGTCCTGTCTATATTGCTATGTTGTGTTCCTCTGTAAAGGTCCAAGTGGATTCACAGAAAGACATAAAACTGATAAGAATGCTGTGAATGCTGACGTCTGACATATGAAGTCATTAGAACAAAAATAAGACATATATGATCAGGAGTAAAGAAGGCTTACTAATCAAGCAGAGTGGTCATCACTATTAGTTCCAATAAAGGCATTAACATTTAGAATAGTAACACCCCAGTGTATATGGGCAAAATGAAGAAATCATTGCACTGAACACCCAAGACCACACTGCAAAATTATCTGTTATGCATTTAAAAGTTTAAAATTTGGATTACATGAAGATACATTTATGTTTTAAATAGTCTTGCATCTCAACACACACATGTAAGTACCATATATATACTGTTATTTTCACTTATAGTGTTTTGTTCTGAAAATGTTATTCTCTTTGTTATTGTTTTTTTTTCATTTTCTTTCAACAATGTAGACTATTCCAATAATAGTCCATATATTGGCTACGTAACCATGTGTTATGAGACAATAGAAACATAGTCATGTATTTGAAAATGAAAATGCATTCTGAAATTCCATATTATCATCAATGTTCTACACTTACTCTTCCAACATTTCAGACAAAGCTTTTGTAATCATAATCAGTTTTCCTTACCTTCACCCCGTGTGTGTGAGCATGTGTGTGTGTGTGTGCACATGCGTGCATGTGTGTGTCAGTCCCTGTTTATACTTTCCCATGTAACATTTAAATCTACACAGAAACAACTGTCCCTGCATGCTCCTTGGTCACACCCTAGTACTCTTAAATCATCACAGTATCTAGCCCTCACTCACAGACTAGCTTACTTACTTGTTAGAGTAAGTAAGGGGAAAATACAAAGTAGAAACCAAATATCAGGTAAAGCAACTCAACTCAAACTTTCAACTCAAAGGAAGAAATTCTGGTTCAAAAATTTCAAGCTTGCTAAATATGGCTTAAGACTCCTCCACAGGAATGTCCATGACCTGGACAGTCAAGGTGACCTCTCTCAGATCTAAAGGCCACCAGCAAGTAGGCATTTAGATAGTCTCTGTTACAACTGTCTGGTGAGGCTTCTCACAGAAAGAGGATGCTGTACTTTAATTATCTTTTCCTGTCAGGTATCTATTAATATCATAAAATCCCTCTTCCTTACTTTGGACATTATCCATTTTATTGGGCACTTTCATGCATGAGATTTTATTCAGTGCTTGAGGTTAAAAAAATCTAGTATGTATTTCATATCCTCTAAATGTCTGAGTGTTTAGAACATTTAAAGTAAGTTTTGGTAGCAGCATCTGTCCCCGAGATGTCACACTGTCATATTGTCCTCCTGAGTGCACACATGTGTGGACTGTTCCTCCTGAGCCTGTGATGCTGAAGACAATTACTTTCCTGACAAAAACGTCTCTCCTGTAGATTAAAATGACAGTGGCATGACAGAAAGTTTACTGACTCTGAAACATGTGGTCTGGATATCTTGGAGGCACAGTGCAGTGAAACTGCAATTGTGGACATGTTAATGTGTCGAGAAAAAGCTATGGTCAGGAGCGTCTTCTACAGGTCCCTCTTGCACAGGCACCTTTTCCCACCAGCATTTTTTCTCATATTTGTGCTATTTTGTGCTTGCCTGGTTTTTCTTTTTTTTTTTTTCCTTTTTTTTCTTCATTTTTTATTTATTTATTTGAGAGTGACAGACACAGAGAAAGAGGCAGATAGAGAGAGAGAGAGAATGGGCGCACCAGGGCCTCCAGCCACTGCAAATGGAACTCCAGATGTGTGTGCCCCCTTGTGCATCTGGCTAACGTGGGTCCTGGGGAATCGAGCCTCGAACCGGGGTCCTTAGGCTTCACAGGCAAGCGCTTAACCGCTAAGCCATCTCTCCAGCCGGTTGTAGAAACTTCATGAAGAAGCTCATTAAATGAAAACTGAGTAGGTCATGAACAAAGGCAGGCACTATACACAGCCCTGGCTTAAAAAAAAAAAAAACTAATTTGATTACAAGCCTTCTTGTCAACTCACACATGGAGGAAAAAAAATGTGCATTTTTCAGTAAATGTCTATGACTTAGAAAACGCAAAAGTTAATATATATATAGATTAAACTTTTTGTATTTGAAACATTAAAGGCATTTGAGTTGCACTGTATAATCTTTTGGCATGAACTACTGCAAGCCTGTTACACAGTAGATTAGAGGTGTGTGGAGATAACTATTATCTATTATAGAACATAGACCCACTGACTTAAGCATCTGTTTGTTTGTTTTCTTTGTCATGAGAAGATCAGGTACTGTTTCTCAAACTTGTACTTCTTAAATAAATCATGTTACTGAATGATATCATGAATTGACCCAAGTGACACACCTGTTACTTCTTGATCTGTGCTTCTCAAAGATAAACTATAAATGGTTTGAAGCATCAAAGTGTCAGATACCTACTCAGAAGGGCAGATGAGCCAGTGCAGTAAATCACTTTATGAGACTAGAGGAGTTGGAGACAAACTGTAAGTGGGGAAATGTAGACTGCATTGATTCGGGAAATAGTCACCATTAACCAGTTTACAAAGAGCCTACTTTCTGCATCATTATCCTCAGGGTGTTAGAGTCAGCATTCTCACAATGTCTAAACACTCCCTGCTTCTTCATAAAGATCATTTATACTCATGCACAGCTATTTAGTACTACAGGTAACACAATCTGATTACCTGAGCCAAAGCCTGGGAACCTGAAATAAAGATAAAAGAAGAGGCAAGATTGTCTCAATGCAAAAATCACAAAGTTCACACCTTTTTACTGCTAGATTGAACCCACACTCAAAACCATTGTGCGGCTTATATGTGGGGATGAACCTTGGAGGTCAGCATGGCCTGTGTATGCAGTGGCACCTTGCTGCTAAGCAACAACTTTAGATGGGCAGGTGGTCCGTGTCCTAAAGTTGCTTTGTGTGGAAGAGGTCTTTCTTACCCATGAAAAGATCTGAGCCTTGAATTAGCTTTGCACACCTCCCACCTATTCATATCCCAACAAACCATTTGAAGTCACCATCTCATATAAGAAGTAACTGTGCCAGCTGACAGGGGTCAGAGCCTGAAGTTCCTAGCACTGGTCAGAAAATATTTCGTAACCTTCACATGAGCCCATGCTAACACTGTTGTGTACTTAGGTAAGTTTAAGCTGCAAGATTGATCAAAACCAGTCCCAAGGTCAAATTAGAAAACAAGGACAAATTCCTTTATATTCAGAAAAGTCTTACTACAGACTTAGACTAAAGACTTGCATAATGTATCTTCTTATGTCTTCTGAAAAAAGACATGATGAAGGCTCAATGCAATGATACCATATGTGCTATGGCTCAAAAAATGAAACCCCACAGCAACAAGGCCAAAGGCTTTCATGTCAAAGATCATTAAGCTTGTTCACTACAATGACTGTTCTCTTCTGAATATGTAAAAACTTAATTTGGTAAAAATAAAATGACAAGAAACAGTTGCGGACAAGTGGAAAACAGCTTGCATTTGTTAAGTTCTGAGTTCGAAGCAGTTCACCAAACTAAAAGACTGAGCCATGCAAAAAAAAAAAAAAAAAAAAAAAAGGTGCTCAGGGTTAATAATGCTCAAAAATATCAGAAGTTTGCAAGATACTATTTGCCTCTTAACTAGCAAAAACTGAAATACTTTTATGACCTCAAGTAAGTTTGAGGCCCAAACCAAATAACATTTATACTTCTGGAAGAACATAGTAACAAATATAAAACCATTTCAAAAGTTAACTAGTCATGACACTTCCAAGAATTATCCCCAAGAAAGTGATCAGATTAACAAAATAAATATGCTTTCAGAGTTGTAGAAATAATGGAAATACAATCTATATCCGCCGGACTAAGACTAATAGACTAAGCAATACAGTTTTTAACTGAATAAATAAGTCAAACAGTAATGACTATCCATACATAATTTTTTAAAAGAATGTACACTAGGTATTACCAAGTTAAAATACACTTGCATGGCGCTGGAGAGAGGCTCAGTGGATAAAGTGCCTGCTAACACTCTGGGTACGTGAATTGGATCCCTGCCCCGATGCTGTGGTAAGCTTCTGTATTCTTAGTCTGCCTACTACAAAAAGGGAGGTAGACACAGGAGAATTTCCTTGAAGCTCAGCTTATAAATGAACGGGTGAACAACAATTAAAGATAGCCCCTAAAACAAGGTAGAAGGCAAAGAGTAACACAACTCTTCTGACCTCCACACATATTCTACGGTCCTCACATGCCCATGCTAACACAGATGAGAGAACACATACAGAATAAGTAAAATACAACAAATATTATATATATATATATATATATATATATATATATATATATATATACACACACACACACACACACACATATCATTCACTTGAGACATGCTATATAAACTTCATATAGCAGAGCACATATAATATCTGCAGGTTTGCCCTTCCTTACTCCTCCTCTTGATACTGAGTTCCTAGGGATCTGCCTCTGTGGTATCTTCCCCTCCATAGCTTTGCAAGGACTATAATTTGTTAGATTTTTCACCTCATGTGCACTTAGAAGAGGGAAGGGGTTAAAGTATAAAGAATTGCAATCTAGTAGGGTTAAGATCATTTGGGGGGTTAATTCAGAAGAAATTGTATGAAAAAGATGCAGGAGTCAGCCCATCATGTGGTGGGTGTGGACCTGAGACACCAAGGATATATTATAGGTGCTCTATCTCATATGATTCATATGCATAACCTTTAAGTGCTTTATGTAATTTTGGATCTTCTCTCAGTCTGTGGGTGAATTACTGTGAACAACTCTGCTCTCCTGCTGTGAGCCACAGGGCTGCATGTTGGTTCATGACCTGACCTGGGCATTTATCTGTAGATGCTGCATAATGTGAACACATAGGGTTAGTTACATTGATTCTCTTATGATGAACATCCATTGTTTACCTATAAAGTATACTTCACAACGAAATACAAAATCTAGACCTTGAGATAGATGACAGATAGACAGACAGATAGATGACTAATAGGATGATAGATTAGATAAGATGACAGATAGATGGAAAGATGGATGGTAGACAGAGACAGACAGTTGTGCTTCTTTTGTGTTCCTTTTATTTTCCTTGTAGTACTTGACTTCCAATAGGACAGGGTATCTTTTCTCTTCCCTGCAAGACACACCCATGGGAAGGGTATTTAAGTGACAGTTGTGTGATTTGTCTCCTTAAACTCTCACAGGACCTTAGCACCCAAAGTCTCAAATTAGTGGCTATTAAGACCTTGGAAACTTAATATGACTAAAGTGTTTAGATGTGAGGCTTTGGAGATATAATTATGTTAGATCACGTCTTTACAGCAGAACCACCATCATTGAATTCTGGTATCTTTATAAAGAGATACACAGGTACAAAGATATGAAGCATTTCTGCCACAATGTAAAGCAGCTCAAAGTGAGCCTCCACAGAAACTATAACATTCTGTTTAGACCTTGTGTTTCTAGCACTATGAACAAATGATCCTTTCTTTGCTTTCTAAAGTAGCCTGTATCAGATCTTTTGTTACAGCAAAAAAAAGGCTAATATGATTTACCTGGCATATAGTGAGGAAGGCACCGGGAGACACCAAAGGTGAATACATTATCAAAAGAAAATGGAGAAATGAAGAAAGAAGGTTAACTTGAATTGTGAGGATGAATACAGTTAAGTGAACCAATATGGACAATGCTGTCACATGCTTTCTGAACTGTCCCTATTGAAGGTCTCTAATGAACAGTTCCCTCAGAATAACTCCTGTAGAAATTTTGGTACATTTTGTTCCCATCCAGAGAAAGTCCAATCAAGCAGAACTTTTAGGGAGAGTTCTACTCATTCTTTGAAGATAATGTAGAGGCAACTATGTAAAGATAATGCCATCCAGTACTCTCTTTTGCCTGCCATTGTAGTCACTCATAAAAAATAGGGTTCAAAAGATAATAATATCTGCCTCACCAAGTACATATGGGTGTCCCTGTTAATGCCCTATAAGGTGCAGCCTTTGAGCAACACCTGCCCTGAGAACATCGCCATTACACTTTGTCTGACAGTGCTCTTTTTCAGGGATTTGCCCCTTGATGCTGAATATAGAAACCAAGAACAAAGGAGCCACAGTGGGATGGAATAAAAACTCACAGAATGTAGAACTCAAAGTATGAACCCCTCTCCTGCACTGTAGAGATCTGAGAGAACAAATAGGGCAGATCAATAGGCTGAACCTGAATATATACTTTACTCCTCACCAAAAACAATTTGCATAGTGATATGCCTCAGTATAGATCCTCCAAGCATGTTCTCCAGTTCAGCAGCCTTTATCTCATTCCATAGCCACTCCATCAGAAATGTTATCTGAGAGATTCTGATGCTCACTTCAGCATGGCAGCCCTGCTCCCAGAGCTAGCTTCAAATCATAGCTTGTAAACTGTGTAGATTAGAGACACTGTTTAAAACACCTCACACATAGCAGTGGGCAATGAAAGATCATAATGTCTGTAGCTCACTTTGAAAGAGAACAAATAAAACAGCATCTCTCTGTGTATTCCATACATGCAGAGGTAAAAATGAATGAATAGAGGGATACAAATGAAAGGTCTGTCTTAATAGTTCCATGCCCAGGAATCTGGGTTTTGACTAAGTATCCTGGGTATTTAACAGGCTGAAGACCTATCATTTCTAGATACCATCATTATTTCTTGGTAAATGATGACATAACACACAGATATTTCCCTGTACGTATGAATAATTTATTGGATTTTAAATACCAAAACTGTGACTGGTTTCACCTACATTCCAGTTATCTACAGATAGTGATTCCCATATTCTATGTGATGATATTTGTTTTCCTATAAAAGTGACAAGAGTGGGGCTAAGAGGCGGCTCAGTGGATTGAAAGCTTGCTGTTCAGGCACGAGTGTGGATCCCCAGATACCATGAGAAAGCTGGAATCCATGTGAGCTTCAAAAAGCTCAGGATGCCTACAGCAAGAAAGGTGGTGAAGACAGGAGGATTGCTTAGGAGCTCACTGACCAGCTCGGCTAGAAAAGAGATCAGCAGTGATCAACATGGGACCCTGCCTCCAAAGAGGTAAAACCAAGGACCAACACCCAAAAGTTGTCTTTCTGAACCCCACACCTGCACCCACACTCACACACATGAACATACACAAGCACACACATACACATGTACCAAAACTCAATCATAGGAGTGCACCACCATTATCTAATAATCTGAGGGCAACATCACAATTTTATAAGTTCATGATATAGTTACTCAACAGAGCATCAAGTCCTACAGAAGTTCAAAGGAAAATCACAGTACTGTCTGTCCTCAGGTTAAGTTCTGATCTTACTGAGACTGAGGTCACAGGGCAAGGTCAAAACTCAGAGACCTGGCTTCTGGAGTTCATATTACTTACAAGATCTTATCTGTGAGCTCCATGGGCCTCAAATTCCATGAAGGTCGTGTGCAGACAGTAAACATCCTGTGGAAATCATGCCAGTGCATCACAATATTGATAGTCAAGGGCCTCAAAGATAAGAAAAGAAAAACTGTATTTTACAGTTGTGATGGTGTGAAGTGTGTCATCTAAACTACTGTGACAATCTAATATCTGACATTTTTTCCTACTACCCCAAATATAAACTGCAGAAAATAGGAAACCACAGTTATTGCATAGATCATATCTACAACATAGATTTTTAATATGTGACACATAAAATTGAATTAACTAAGATTATCTTATTTTTAAAAAATACATTAGCTTGCAGCTGCATTTCAGAATCAATTTTGTCTACAGAAAATACTGGACACATTTCTGGCTACTTGTTAGTAAGATGTTTTGCTATTAGTTATGGCTCTTTTTAAAGATGTGGCTTTTCTGCCAAATTTATATAATTTTGACACATCTCAGTTTTCTGAGTACTTATACAAAGGTTGTATTGAAATACAATACTAGGGCTGGGGAAATGGCTAGGTGGTTAAGGCCCTTGCCTACAAAGCCAAAGAATCTAGGTTTGATTCCCCAGGACCCACGTAAACCAAATGCACAAGGTGGCACATGCATATGGAGTTTGTTTGCAGTGGCTGGAGGTCCTGGCACACCCATTCTCTCTCTGCCTCACTCTTTCTGCTTCTCTCTCTACTCACTTCCTTAAATATATAAATAAAAATATTTTAAAAATAAAAATAAAACACTAAAGATGTTTTAAAACATGAAAAGTGCTAGGTCAGGGCTGGAGAGATGGCTTAATGGTTAAGCACTTGCCTGTGAAGCCTAAGGATCCCGGTTTGAGGCTCAATTCCCCAGGACCCACGTTAGCCAGATGCACAAGGGGGCACACGCGTCTGGAGTTCGTTTGCAGTGGCTAGAGGCCCTGGCACTCCCATTCTCTCTTTCTCTCTCTCTCTCTCTCTGCCTCTTTCTCTCTCTGTCTGTCACTCTCAAATAAATAAATAAAAATAAACAAAACTATTTTTTAAAAAGTGCTAGGTCAATGGCTCAGTGGTCAAAGGTGCTTGTTTAAAAAGCTTTCTGGCCATGTAAAGCCGGAAGGTCATTTGTTTGCAGAACATGATGACCCTGGTGCATGCCTATGAACACATAAATAAATATTTTTAAAAATAAAATGTTGAAAGAAGAGGCAGTAGCCAGTGGCTGTTAGAATACTATATGGCCAGTTTAATCAATGTCATATTCATAACCTCTAAAAACTAAAGCTCTTCACCAACCACATTCAAGTTTGAACTGTGCTGTTTACTATGCAATTACATATAAAACTTTCTGAGTGAGAGGGCAAGAAAGAATGAAGGAGTTGTGGGTTTGGCTCAGTGGTAGAATGCTTGCCACATATGCCTTAAGGCCCTAGCCTCCATCTCCAGCACCACCAAAAAGGGGCAGAAAATAAACAACTAAAATACATGCACCTGTCTTCAAAGAGAACTGCTTTAATTTTCTACCTCTCCTTTTTTAAAATTTTTGTTTATTTTTATTTATTTATTTGACAGCCACAGACACAGAGAGAAAGGGAGAGAGAGAGAGAGAATGGGCACGCCAGGGCCTCCAGCCACTGCAAACAAACTCCATACGCGTGCTCCCCCTTACGCAGCTGGCTAACATGAGTCCTGGGGAATAGAGCCTCGAACCAGGGTCCTTAGGCTTCACAGGCAAGCGCTTAACCGCTAAGCCATCTCTCCAGCCCTACCTCTCCTTTTTATTAGTGTTGGTGGTGTATGAAATTTTTATATATGATAATTTGGGGGGTTTATAAAAATCAATTCTAGAGTATGATGGAAAAATTCTGAATTATCCTATATTTTAGAAAATATCTAGGATATTTTTCTGAGTATTTTAGCTTCTGGCAGTGGAAAAAACATCTTTGTAACAGATCTTACAGCCCTGAACATAGTAGTTTAGTGGTCTAGATAACCACTATTCCAATAGTCACAGGCCAGGTTATATCAGGTTCAAAATCAGCTTCTTATAATGCATGGAAGGTCTGATCCAGAAAATCATATATTCCTGAAAATGCATTTTTATTCCTAGGTAGAGAGGAGTCAAAAGAGGAGAATTTTTGATTTGGACCAAAATATTTCATACATCTGACTTAACAAACATTTTAATCTTTTAGTCCCTGAGATGCATGGCTGGGAATTAGTCAATAATTGTTTACTGTCCCTTTGGTGACCATGGTAAATTCCAATGTTAAGGTCAATAAATCAGAACATTGTTATCTGTTATTCATATCCTTGACAATAAGATTTTTCCTCAGTATTGTCCAACCCAAAACCAAATGAATTGTAGAAAAGAAGTAGTGAACACTGGGCTTGAGTGTAAGGAATACAGTAGGACAAATCCTCCAGAAATTTCACGTAAAAGAATCCACCTTGTCCCCTGACCAGGCAGAGAGACCATATCCAACTTCATCTGTTGCCTGCTGTTCTCATGAATACTTTATAGCCTCATTGTTCCCTCAAACAGAGAGCTATTGGCCATATTACAAGAAAAGTAGATACTAAGTGACTTAATAAAACACACAAAGTAAGCACACTGGCTGTGTTGCTGTGTTTGCCATACGCATATTTCTTCCTTGGTCTACACAGTGCTTCCAGCAGCCTTCTTCCTCACGTCTACAAAAGGCTTCCAGCAAGAAGGGATTTCCAGGAATACCTCTTAGAAATGTTCATTCCTGTTACCATACTGGTATTTTCCATACGTAGTAATATAAAGGATTTTTCATAATATCATGAGAATGGGAGTAGGCAAGAATTCAGTGAAAACTCCTCCTCCCTTCTCCTGGTCATCTACTCCCCAATACAGCCCATTGTTCTTTTCTGAGAAAGCACAAGGTCACCGCAGGAATTTTGAACCCTCCCTGTTCACTCCTGTTTCATACCTTTGTCTATTCTGGCAGAATTTCATTTTGCAATTTACCTTTACCTTTGGACTCACAGAGAAATCCAAGTCATCCTTCAGATCCAAAATCGAACATCATATACTCTGTGGCGGCTTCACAGTAAACAGCAGAGGCGGAAAAGAGTTCTGCCATGTTCTATCTGATATAAGAAGTGCCACCAGGGCAGAGCACATTGTATTCAAACTTGTCACTCTACAAAATAATAGCATACATATGTCTCTAATTGTTTTACTGTGTTATTAGCTATTAATAAGTGATGTTATTGAGAAAATAAATTCATTCTCTTATTTTTCTGGATCAAGGACAAAAGAATACCATTGTCTCTCAATCAGAATTGATGTAAGAAAGCCCACAGAAGGAGAGGGAAGGAATAAGGAAGAAAAAAAAGAGAGGAGGAGGTACATAAAACATAGAGAAAGGGGGAGGAAAAATAGATCCTTCAATATATCTGCACAGCAATTTGTAGTTCCAAGAAGTCAGGGCCCAATGACAACATGCTATGCACACGATCAAACTATGAATACTCTATCTCTGCCATAAGATATTTTGCTACTGTAGTAATAAAAGTATAAACACAAAGTAATATGAAATACTCTGCACTAAATGAGTGAAGGAAGGTGCCAAAGCGCATACAAATATGTACCAAGAATACCTAGAATAGAACTGACCCTCTGGTGGATATGAGGGTCTCATCCTGTGAAGGCAGGAAATAAGATGCAGAATACAGGTATGCCAGACCACATTTAGCCAGAAGAATGGGGCTGGGGCAGAGATCAGAAGAGCAGGATATGAGAAACCAGCAAAGGTGAGAGAAAAAGAAAAAAATAAAAAAGTGGATTGTGCCTGAAAAGATGAGCAATGACCCCTGAAATCACAGACAGGCCCAGATACCCTGGGCTGAGTCCTTCCTCTACCCACTGGCTCACAGACCCCTTGTGCCAAGTCCTTCCTTTATCTGCTGGCTCACAGATACCTTGTGCTCCATGCTTCCTCTACCGGATGATTCACAGACCCCTTGCACCCAGAGTCCTTCCTCTACCCACTGGCTCACAGACCCCTTGTGTTAAGTCCTTCCTCTACCTGCCCGATGGCTCACAACCCCAACAGACCTACTTAACTCTGGCTTAACCTAGGCATGTAGGGGATTCTCAGGAACTTACTTCCCAGCACAATGTCTCCATGATCACTGGAGAAGCTGAAAAATGAAAATATGTTACTGGTTTTACTGTTTGACTCAGATGATCCTGCTCCTAACCATCAAATCCTGTGCATAAGCAAAGCATCGTAGCATCTCTTGCCTTACATACAAAGCATCCTAGCATCTCTCATTTTACATACAAAAGAGGAAAAATCATAGGTTTAAAAAAATCAACATTACTGAAGTTATCCCTTAATTTTGGAGTCACACTTTGATGTACTTAGCTCTGCATTGCTGGACAAACACCTGACTAACAGCAGCTTACAGGAGGAAAGGGGATTACTTAAGGCTTATAAATTCCAGCAGAACACCACTAGTGGCAGAAGAACTGGCTCATTTCCAGAGACTAAGCAGAGAGACACCACCGATTACTAGCATCACAAACCCACCAGACGTCCAACTGTTCTCTACCCACCATAGGGCTGCACTGAAGATCTGCTCCCAAACATACCTATGGCTGGACTTCAGGATCTGCTCCCAGTATGCAGTTCTTCCCAACAGAACTCCACCAACTGGAGACTCAAGATTCATGCCTGAGTCTATGGCACTCTACATTCAAACTACCACATTCCAACTCTGATCCCCATAGACTCATGACAATTTCACTATGTAAATTGCATTCAGTCCAACTTCAAAGATCACATATACCTTACCAATGAGTTACATACTTTCAACACATAATGGCACGGAGAGTAAATATTTCTATTGCCATAAGGTATAAGAAGGACAGACTGGCACAAACAAATCAATAACCATAAAGTAAACATCAAACATCTGCAATTCCAGTCTCCAATCTGCCAGCTGGGCAAAGCAGAATGTGGAAAGCTTTCATCCCCAGCCATTAGATCTCCATGGCAACCAATGTACAGTCCTGGCCTATCCAAATCATCTTCAGGTCTCCACTGTAAGCTGTGGTTCATCTACGCAGGTCCTTACAAAGGTCTTTATGACCTTCAATACAGGGAACTCACCCTGGGTTATGATGCTGTATATCTATTGGCAGTTCCTGGAACTGGTTCTATTCATACAATGGTCTCACTGTGCCAATATGTAGGGATTCAATTCTGTTTCACATGCCATATCTCACGGGCAGCTTGCATATTTCATGCTCTCAAAATCATTACCTGGTATGAGACAAGCCAGATTTGTTAATCGAGGGGGGTATATAAACCTTGACCTTGAAGAGCAAGATACAGCTTTACAATTCCCAATTTAAGTCTCTTCCTTACAAAAGAGTTTGCCTTGGGTGGATCTCACACTTTTGGCATTTTCTCAGTTGTCCAAATACAAAGCACTTGGATCACCCTTAATGGTGATAATCAAATTACACTTGCAGTTTTAGTAACCTAAACCCAGTCTCTACACCAGAAACTTTATCTTCAACCTTGTTTGATATTCCCTGTGCTAAATTGTACATCTTTCAGTTCTATACCTTCCACTAAGCACAGCAGTCCATTACTTTTAAATTCTACCTCGATCAAACTCTTTGGGAATACGCAGAAAAAAGCAAGCAGCCTTTATTCCAGTATCCACATTCCAACAAAGTTCTCTAATGTCTCTCCTTCCACTTTGAAAATTCATGAGTCAAACCTTCACAGTCCACAATTCTCCCTACATTTAGTATTTTCAAACACCAGAATAGCCCATAAAATTTTGCTTACCACACTGTTGTCAGGCTTCTCCACTCTTAAATAACAACTCCTTCCACATTCCTTCAGCACACAAGTTCCAAAAGACCAAAATCCACATGGTCACATTCATTGAAGCAAGGATCCCACTTCTCCAGTAACAAATTACTGTTGCAGTCAGTTCCATGTTGCTGGACAAACACCCAACCAAAAGCAGTTTTTAGGAGGAAAATGGTTTATTTCAGGCTTACAAATTCCAGGAGCAAACCATCAATGGTGGAAGAAGCTAGCTCATTTCCATAGATCCAACCAGAGAGACACTACCAACAGCCAGCATCATAAACCCACCAGAGCTGCAATTGCTCTCCACATACTTTAGGGATGCATGTATCATCCACCCCCACAAACATACCTTAGATCTGGCCTCCAAGATCTGCCACCAGTGACTAACCTCTTCTCAGTAGGGCTCCACCAAGTGGTAACTCAAGATTCAAGCTTAAGTTTATGGGGCTATACACTCAAACTAGTACACGTCTGTCAATTTTTAAAAGGAGAAGCAAAACCCTAAACAACTGTAAAGCTAACAATTTGGGCTAAGCTTCTTCTAAGGAGCCTGACATTTGGCAGTCTTTCTAGAGAGAATCAGTTCTAGAAATATATGTGTCCTAATGGAACTACATCACCTTTGCGTTAAAATTCCATTTACTTCCCCAGAAATTAGTTGGGAATATATTCAGTAATTCCACAAGTAAGAGTTTAGGTTTCCTTTAAAATTTTGTGGGGTTTTTGTTTTGCTTTATCTTTTGGACATACTGTCTCACAATATATCCCAGGCTGACCCTGAACTTGCTAAGTAGTCCTAGATGACCTCTTGGCTGGCCTCCACCTCATTATCTACTTGCCTCAGCCTCTGTCTACCCAGGGATGGCCTTTCAAGCATGTCCCTCCATGCATGGACATTTTAAAACTTTGAAATAGTGCTCTGATCATGAATACTTCACTAAAATTTTCATATTATCATTTATATTCTGAAAACACTGTAAAGCAATGAGGAAGCAAAAGCAAAATAATTTCTGACTGTATGTCAATCTATCTGGGTAATGAAGGAATAAAGTAATATCCCAATATAAGTGTTGAATGACTTATGTCTCTGACAGTAATAAGTAAAAATATGATTACCAAATTAGAAATGTTGAAGTGAAACCTACAATGGAGTTTTTGGATATCAGATATGGTTTTGGTTTTTATTTTTCTTTTCTTGGAAAAAGAGTTATCTACATTTGTGTAGAATGAGGCTTTTATAGCTTTCCCAGAAAAGATGATCATTAGCTGTTTTTGAGAGAAAAAAATTTTAGAACTTACTGAAGGGGACAAAACCAGAAGCCACTGATGGGGGCACCCATTTTTAACTCAGAAGAAAAAGCTCACTACTTTCCTGCTAATTCCTGGTGAAGTAAATGCAGCATAGTCCCAACCCAGCAGGCAGGCAAAGGGAAGAGACTAAACACAGAAGTAAATGCAGTCAGCATGGACTCAACAGTACTTTCCTAAGTCAGAATGGAAAGAAAGCATTCTATTAAAAGGCAAGGCTTAAATAAGAAACTGCCAGACTGGAGGGATGGCTTAGCAGTTAAGGCGTTTGCCTGCAAGGCCAAAGAACCCAGGTTTGATTCCATAGGACTCACATAAGCCAGATGCTCAAGGTAGTGCATGCATCTGGAGTTTGTTTGCAGTGGCTGGAGGCTCTGGTGCACCCACTAGATGATGATACCCAATAGAAACATTCTCTCACTCTCTCTCATTCTCTGTCAAATAAATAAATAAAAATGTTTTAAAAAGAAACTGCCCTATAGGTTCCCTCTACTTCTGAAAATCCTTAACAACCATGTTTTAGTGAGAAAAAAGATAATAAAAGATCTCCTGAACACATATGGGTAGGTGGGGGAAAGAAAGATAGATTTATTGAAGACACATCTTTTTAAGTATGCAGCCAAATAAGACAAAATGAAGATCATTCAACAGCTGGAGTGTGTGATGTATCACATCAGAATTTATAACCACTGCAAGATTTCTAAATCATTTCTCCCCTCAGATGGGGTAGGCATTCTGAATGTTTTTTGGGGGCAAGTATCTATATACAAAAGTAACTGAATATGAAAAATGCAACATATTTATGGGAGTTATTGGAGAGCAACTGCTCACTGCCATCTGGTCATCCAGCTGCTGCTGAAAAGACAGAAAGCAGATGACAATTTTTGGCCCAGAATCATAGTTCCTCTCACAGCAGTCAATGCTATGAAGAAAAGAAAACTCAAAACACTAATCTACAAGGAGAAGAAAAACATCACTATGTCCTTCTGTGTATTATGTAATTGTTTTGGGAAAATTCATCTCTTCCAGAGATGGCTCCTTCTTTAAACACTACTCCACAGTGAGGAGCAAAAAAAGGGATTGGCACATAACCCATATCTGGACTCTGGTTAATTCTGGTGGACGGTCTGGCTCTGCACTGACCACCCAGCTAAGAGCTGGGTGGTGTTCCCTAGGGTACATGGCAGAATTCCAGCTCTGAGACCCAAAAGGCAGCAGAAGCTTTTGATACCCACTGGAAACATCTTTGAAAGTGTTTAGAAGCTATGTAATGATAGAAGTTCTTTGTGACATAGCAACCCATGAATTCAGCATCCTGTTTAGATGTTATGGAGCCCCAGAATGGTTAAGGAAGCAATTACTACATAATGTATCATAAGATCTTAAGACTTCTGAGCTGGAGTGCAACTGCTATAAGTGTCAGAGTGGTACATGTGTCACCAAAGCAATGTGACTCTATAAGCAAAAGGGGATTAGCTCTCCATCTAGATGGCACTTTGCAGCTACTGTATATCAAACAAAGTAGTAGTTTCCAACCTACACTTTTTTTCCTTGTCTCTCCTACCACTGGCTCTCCATATGAGAAATGGGCATCTATCATGACCTCCTATTTGATTGTATAGTGCTGGGAAGTAAAATCGCTCACCTCAAGCTACTACTTCCAAGGTTGGGGGTTATCACTCTGTATATATTAGCTAATGGTCTTACACATATCATGTTGTATCCAGAGATTTTAGAGTGAAAATCTTCAAAATCCCAGAATCCTCAACAAGCTAAACTGGGCCACATATCCCAATATGCCATCTAAATGGACAAGGAATGATGAAAAGAAGAAAAAGAAGATTTAATCAGTCACATTGGCAGAGGACTAGATAGAGAAACCCAGGAATATCTGACAGATCAATTGACCGGTGCAGTTTCATAAGCTAGTAGGTAATACATGATAAAATTTAAATCCAGAGAACCATTACTCATTTCACTGCGAAAGACACAAACATTGGATGCTGTTTCACTTTTAACTCATTACACTCCTTCCACTCTACAAAAGATAGAGTACCAAGTGACATGATCCTAATTAGCAATTGTGGTAGCTTTTTGCAAGAGATTCACAGAGACCAGATATGGAAGCCCCTCAGCGCTTCAGGGGCCTAATGAAAGTACCTCTGCCTCTCAACCATCTCTGATTATTGCAATTACTTTTTGCTTGTCAAGGTGGGTCTATTTTTAATTGGTTATTTTCATCTATGTTCCTTACTAGTTGCTACTTTAATTCCTTGAGTTGTGCAGTTAAATAAAAAAAATGAGGGCTGTAGAGATGGCTAAGTGGTTAAGTGCTTGCCTGTGAAGCCAAAGGACCGTGGTTCAAGGCTCAATACCCCAGAACCCATGTAAGCAAGATGTACAACGGGGAACATGTGTCTGGAGTTCCTTTGCAGTGGGTGGAGGCCCTGGTGTACCCATTCTCTCTCTATCTATCTGCCTCTCTCTCTCTCATTCTCTCTCTCTCTGTTGCTCTCAAATAAATAAAAATATACAATTTTTTTTAAAAAATGATAAGCATATACACTGTGCAAAGTGCACTAAAATATTATCATACAGCCTGTGTACAGAAGGGTTATTGCAATATTTTCTCTGTATTGTGAAATTTGCAGACAGAATTTTTTATAATTGACTTTTTATTGAAAACTTCCATAGTTGTAGACAACAAGACAACAACCCATGGTAATTCCCTCCCTCTCCCCACTTTCTCCTTTGAAACTCTGCTCTTCATCATATACCCACCCCCTCTCAATCAGTCTCTTTTGCTTTGATGTCATGGCCTTTTCCTCCTATTATGATGGTCTTGTGTAGGCAGTGTCAGGCACTGTGAGGTCATGGGTATCCAGGCCATTTTGGGTCTGGAGGAGCACGCTGTAAGGAGTCCTACCCTTCCTTTGGCTCTGACACTCTTTCTGCCACCACTTCAGCAATGGACCCTGAGCCTTGGAAGATGTGATCAAGCTATTTCAGTGATGAGCACTTCTCTGTCATTTCTTCTTAGCACCATGGTGCCTACTGAGTCATCCCACAGTCACTGCCATCAGAAAAGATAAGCTTCTCTAACCAAAAGTGAGAGTAGCACTAATATATGGGCATGAACATTAAGAGAAGTGCTTACTGGCAGTTTGGTGAGCATAATATGTACATTTAGCCAGTCACCAGCAGACGTTATACCCCTAGGGCTCATGACTACCCCTGTTGTAGGTTTGCAGTATCAGAGATGTATTCTCTTCCATGGAGCAGGCCTCCAGTCCACTTAGAGAGCAGTTGGTTTCCTCCATAACAGACATGCCACTATTGCACCTATTGGTTAACTCAGCATGGCTAGCCAAACATAAGGAAGGGGGGGGCAACTTAATAGGATGGCATTGTATATATTTAAGTAGAAGAACGGATTAATGGGAGTGAAAAGGTCTAAGTGAGGTCAAGCAAAGAGACTGAGTAAGGGAAAGGTGGAGGGAGGGATGATCAAAATCTAAGAGGATATAAATAAGTCATATGGAAACCTACTTTTTTGGACAATGGAACACTCAGGAGCCATAGATTCTTACTAGAAAATTTTCAGTGCCAGGGATGGGATACCTTCCAGTGAGTTGTTAGCCAGGGATGTCCTGATGGCCCCAAAACATTACAGGCCTTGCTGAGGTCTTTGGTTTCCCACCAGGAATAGATGGTAAGACCCTATTGCTGAAGACTCCACATACTTGGGCTGCAAGGTCACTGAGAAACACTGCTGGGGCTGAGTTGAAAATCTCCTCCATGTAGACCAGCTGACAAAAAGCTCGAAAAAGTCACACTGCATGCAGTTCAATGGGAGAAAAAGAAATCACCAGTGAAGATACTCAGCAGTGGACACTGCAAGCCTTATATTTGGCCAGAGAGGCCAAATGAGGCGACAGGTGCAATACTGTCAAATCTGTTATGGGGAAAATTAACTGCCCTCTAATTTGACTGGAGGCCCGCTCCATGGGAGGGAATACATCCCTGATTCTGAAAACCTACAACAGTGGTAGTCATGAGCCCTGGGGGGGGGGGGTAACATCTGCTGCTGTGTGGCTAAATGTATATACTATGCTCATCAAACTGCCCAGCGAGCACTTTTCTTAATGTTCATACCCATATATTAATGTTACTCTCACTTTTGGTTAGAGAAGCTTTTCTTTTCTGATGGCAGTGACCTTGGGATGACTCAGAAGGTACCATGGTGCTGAGAAGTGACAGAGGAGTACTCAGCACTGAAATATCTCTATCACACCTTCCAAGGCTCAGGGCCCATTGAGGAAAAGGTGACAGAAAGAATGTAAGAGATATAGGAAGGGTAGGACTCCTTACAATGTGCTCCTCCAGAAACAAAATGGCCTTCATGACCTCACAGTGCCTGACACTACCTATACAAGACCATCACAATAGGAGGAAAAGAAATAAAAGAAAGACTGATTGAGTGGGGGAGGGGATATGATGGACAGTGGAGTTTCAAAGGGGAAAGTGGGAGAAGGGAGGGAAATACCATGGGATATTGCTTACAATTATGGAAATTGTCAATATAAAAGCAAAAAAAATCTAAGAGGATGTAAATAAATCATATGGAAACCCACTTTTTTGGTCAATGGAACACTGTGAAGCCATAGATTGTTACTAGAAAATTTTCAGTGGCAAGGATGGGATATCTTGCAATGAGTTTTTGGACAGGAAGGTCAGTGATGCCCCCCAAAATTACAGGCCATTCCCAAGGCTACTGGTTTCCCACCAGGAATAGATGGGAAGACCCTATTGCTGAAGTATCTACATACTTGGCCTGCAAGTTCACTGAGAGATCCTGCTGGAGCTGAGCTGAAAACCTCCTCCATGTAGACCAGCTGACAGAAAGCTGGAAAGATCTACATTGCATGCAGTTCAATTGGTGAGAGAGAAATTACCAGTAGAGATACTCATCAGATATAATTTTTATTGATATTGATGGTTAACTCACTTAGAGCACTCAGGCCTAAAGTTGAGACTCTTGTAGAGATTCTAATAGTAAAAGATTAGACAGGTGGTAATTTTCTGACACATATGTTTGAAAACATTAAAGGAATAATTTGAAAAGTAAGCATTCAACAAACCTATCCCACTGCATACAAAACAGTAAGAACTCTAAAATATATTCAGATTGATCCAACTAACTGAAAACAAAGCCTATATCAAGTACTTTTATTTTTTATATCTCATTAGTATTTTTCTGAAACAGGGGGGGGGGCAGAGAGACTGACAAAAAGGGACTGACAGAAAGAATGTGTATGGGCATGCTAGGTCTTCTTGCCACTGCAAATGAACTCCAGACGCATGCACCACTTAGAGCATCTGGCTTTATGTGGGTACTGGGGAGTCAAACCCAGAGGGTCAGGCCTTGCATGCAAGCCATTATCCACTGAGCAATCTCTCCAGCCCTATTTTTAAAAATTTGCTATGTGAATATAATCCTCATATTGCGCCAACATTTATCTTAGTATGTTTGGGCCTGATCTGGAAGGTTACAATTTTATCCTTCAATGGAAGGCCTAGCAAGGCATTCTGACACCAAAGCATACTGAACACCTTAGAGTGGGCATTCTAATAAAGTTTGCTTCCACTGGGCAAGAAGAAAGCAAGAGTGATGAAAAATGGCAGTAACGATGATCAGATACTGAGCATATGCCACAGGCTTGGAACTACACTGCACAGGTGTGGCCCACTCCCTGGCCAAGATGCAGGAAAGGGAATATTTTTCCTTCTTCACACAAGACTCAGCAACTAGCAAGTGTCCTGCAGTCATGTCAGTAAAGGCAGCAGCAAGATGCATGGCTGCTCTGCCTCTACTCTGCCAGTCAATCTGACTACAGTCAGCTTACTTTCAATTCTTCTTCACAAGAACTGCTTCACAATTTATAAAGAAACATTGAGAAGACTACACATATGAATCAGCACAATCCTCAAAGGTTGTCCACATTCAAAGACTAGTGCCGCCCTCTGCATCTGAAATGTTCCTCGACACCTGTGTGCTGAAGAGCTGCTCCCCAGCTGCTTGTGCCTTTCAGAGGGCACTACACCTTGAGAAGTTGGGTCCCAACAGGAAGAAGTTAGTTGTACATATACGGACATCTGCCCCTTCTTGTATTCCTTTTGCTTTCCTGGCTACCAACAGCTGAGCCATACTGTTCTACCACATGCTCCTGCCATGATGCTCTGCTGCATAACAAGCCCAAAAACAATGGAAACCAACCATTGACTGGATTCTCAGAAACCTCAAGCTTTCTGTCTTATATGTTGTTTACCTCAAATATATGACACACTATGAGAATGCTAACAAGAGAGGCTAAGTAACACAGCTGCCCACAGTCTTCTCTCTCATCAACCACCAAGTCAGTAGGGACAATGATGTCAAAGATGCAGATAGAACAAGTGGCAAACCCTCATCTCCTCTCTGCCTTCAATCATCCTCTTACTGCTCTCAGGCCACTATCACCTTTAGCACAAGATGGCACATGTGTCTGGAATTCATCTGCAGTGGCTAGAGGCCCTGATGTGCCATTCTCGCTCTCTTTCTCTCTAAAACAATTACAATATATTTTTAATGTTTCAAGCATCTACAGATACTTATAAATCTCCCTAATTCTATCTTCCTAATTCTCTACCTTTCCTTTTTTCCTTTTTCTTCCTCTTCGCATCATGTCTTTATTTTTGCTTCTTGAGAAAAATTCCACCTTGGATAGAAATTTCTCAAAACAGCACAATAACAACAACAACAAAAAAAAGTTAGGCAAAGATTATCTCAATTTTCTAAACAAACAACTCCATGAGCGGTAAGCCTGGTAGTCTTAGAGTCCATAGAAGAGATGGGGATATATTCTATCTTTGGTCCCCTGGGGCAATGTTTTACTGTGTGATAGCTCCCTTCACTTACATGAGCATTTCTAAACTCGCTCATCACTTCATCCACATCTTGTATGATACAGGAAGTGAATGTACTTGAAAACCAAAGCATTCACATTACTGAGGCCTGTTCAGGCCAAGTTCAATTTTATAGTTTTCATGTCAGCCCCCAGCTACACTGCTGTACAGTCATCCAAGTCAGCCTTGCTCAAATCACCTCATGTATATTTAGATTTCCAAATCGGGGTTAGGAGCCTGAATGTATTTTGTTTTTCAAACATTCTGACAAACGATAGTGGGCCTGCAAAAAACATATCTAGACTGGATCTAAATAGAATCACAGCAGCACAGAAAAGCTAAAGATCAGCTGGAATAATGCTGTCACTATTTGCCCATTAACTGTGGAGCAGCACCAGCATCAGGCAGGCCTGAATTATCTTTCTAGTTCCTGTGCCCGGCTGCATTTGTTTAGAAAATCTCTTCACACTAGATCACATGAAGAAGATGGAGTCCTGAAGTGATCAAGGCATAACTTAGCCCTCTGTCTGCTACTTGTAAGTCACTCATTCTAAGAGACAAAGTCAAGCATATGTCAATTCAATAAGTATTTGTTGAACAATTAATATATGACAAATACTGGAAATGTGCCATGAACTGGGCAGGCGACTACGAAGTCAGAGGAATCTGTGCTCTATTATTTCTGGAAGCTTACTGAGAAGGCATTTCAGACAACTTACTAAGTATACCCTGTCAGTCCTCTCCTTCCTAAGTGTGACAAATCCACATCCCTCTGGCATGGGATCATCGTGGGGGTGAGGAAGACAGCGCATGTGATGCACTCAGTACATACTTGAAACACGGCAAAGCACTTGGATGTGGGAAGAAGTCCTTGTTTTAATGGCTTAGCTTTACAGCAAACTTGGACATGGCTTATTAAATGGAAAGCAGTCATAAAGGAGGAAATAATATTAAAGTGAGACTTGAGCCAGGAGCAACAGCCGGTCACAGCACTCAGTCATGGCACTCAGCACAGTACTCAGTCACAACACTGCATTTTTGTGGAGCTTTCAAAGCTGATGTCTAATTTTTTTACCTTTACTTTTTCCAGGTTTAAGCCTTCCCAATAAAGAACATCTCCACATAAAACACCCTCATATGTTAAAAGACAATTGTTTTTAAATCCAAAACTTGTAATTTTTTACATAAGAGAAAATAACAAAAGCTCTAAATACTACACATTGAAGGGAAAATAGGGTTTGGGACAATTTCAGAGCTAAATACAGGCTCTGACTTTGAGCACATCATTTAACCTCCTGGAGCACAATTTCCTACAAAAGGAAAAACAATAAAAATCAACTTTATAAGTATCATAAAAGGATGATTAAAGGATGTTAGATGTGTCAAAAATTAAGCAGACTTTTAAAAAAATCTCCATTTACAAAACAAAGAAACCTTACCCAGGCATGGTGGCACACACCTTTTATCCCAGCACTAGCCAGGCAAAGGTAGGAGGATCTCTATGAGTTCAAGGCTACTCTGAGACTACATAGTGAATTCCAGGACAGCCTGGGCCAGAGTGACACCCTACCTAGAAAAAAAATGTCTGTTCAAATGTTTTTAGAGACAAGGATGCTACAAATTCATCCACTGGTATCTCAGAACACATGACTGAGAACCGGGTAACTCTGTGTGTGTAAAGCGGAGGGCGGAGGGGCACAGCAGCAGGGAAACAGAGAAAGGAAGTAAGGGACAGGGAGAGAGAACGTGTATGTCTGAGAAAGAAATAAAAGTAGACTACCTCCAGAATGTACCATTAAGAAAGCCTTCACTGAAACAGTCTGATGCTGAATGACACTCCTGTGGCCAAACAGATCAAATGCAGTTCTTTAGATGGCTGACTGGCTCAAAAGAAGAAAGATATTGCACTCTGAAGTAACAATCTGACTTTAATCTGTGATGGCTGAGCAAGTGTATTAAAATTTACTTTCAAATTGAAGTCTTATCTTCCTTGGAAACTGCTGTGCTACATCAAGAGACCCAATACCAACTAAAGTTAATAAGAAAGGAGATGTACGGGTGTGCTTGGGAGTGTCATTTAGATAATTTTTGCAGTGGGAATAAAAACCAAGTTTGAACATCCACAGTGGTGACTAGAATGATTGCTTCACAAAGTATAAACTGAACCCAGGTTCCCACCTGTAATGGTTTTCCAAAAGGATTAGCAAATCCAGTAATACAATGACTATAAAAGAAAAAGTCAACCCTTATTAAAAGACATTTCTAAGGGCTGGAGAGAAGGCTTAGTGGTTAAAGCACTTGCCTGTGAAGTTTAAGGACCCATGCTCTATTCTCCAGATCTCTACTTAGCCAGATGCACAGAGGTGAGACAATCACAAGGTCACACATGCCCACTAGGTGGTGCAAGCGTTTGGATTTCGATTACAAGTGGCTGAGGCCCTAGTGCGTCACTTCTCTCTCTCTCTCTAAAATAAAAATAAAATTAGGAAAGACATTTCTAGGTTATCTTTTCTTCACGTTTTCAAATTCCTTTATAAATACATGCAGACATACACTGGCCAGGCATGATGGTGTTCACCGCTATTTCAAGTACTCAGGGGATGAGACTGGAGGATCAATTCTGAGTTTAAAGCCAGCCTAGGCTACATAGTATAACCCTGAAATATAAGACTTAGTATGCCTCTGAAAGACAAAAACAATACACCTGTGCACATTGTATAAGGGGTTCATCAAGTTTATTTTTTTTTCAGAATAGGCTCCCTGCCCCAACTGTGTACTGATGTTAGTAAAATTAAAAGAACATTAACACCCTAGAATTAAAACAGTAGACACGTCCATGAAGACCTTTTCTTATGTGTTTCATAATTAACAAACAAGTCCACATAGTCATCTTGCACATCTCTCCTTCTAATCCTCTGAAAGATGTCTCTTTAAGTAGCATCTCTGTCCCCTCAAGAGCTCATATCACAGGACTCATACTTCTGATAAATTAATCTTACAACATAGTACTTGTGAAATCAACTGACCAGCTGTGGGCTTGAAAATGTGACTCAGGCTGTCACCTTCAATTCATCATCACAGACCAGAAGAATCTTAGCTATATAACCTTAGCCCAGCCAGGGTCAGAAGGCACAATTGCAGTCCATTAAGCAGGTTAAGATCAGGTTCCCAGTTTGCACTATAGAAAGGAGTGCCTTGCTTAAAACCAAGATGTATGCAGAAAAGAAGAAATAAACAAGACAGTTCATGCACTTACTTGGCTGAGGATTCCTATGGTGCACCCCATGTGGCCACAGAAGTATGGACTAGGGTCATGGTGTGGCCAAATACAGACTATGTGACTTCCATATACTGAAGATTCTCTCTCAGATCTTAGGGTGTCCAGGTGAACTGGCACAAAAATATATATTACGATGATTGACAGGAGACTGGTCAGCAAACACACAAGGTGGGAAGCAGACTGAATAAAAATCATCTCAGAATAAACACCATGGACATAAAAATTTAAAAATCCACTTAGCCCATGTAAAAACTAACTGACATGATTTCAGAGTCACATGTGAGTGGGCTGTCTGGTCACCAATAAATCCACCTTGGGGACACGTGGTCTAGGGAAGTTCACTGGGTGTCTGTGGCACAGCTCAGTGAATATCTAACTTGAATAATTCCCTCTTGCTCACCTTTCTGCTGAGGCACTAAGATAATGCCTCTGCACACCTTGTGTATCTTAAATGTATGGCTGTCCACCTCTACTAATTCACATGACATTCTCCCTATGTCTCCAGTTGGAGACAGTGCTCATCACAACTCTGCCACAGCTGAAACATACAACATAGTAAAGATGACCTTCTGTCCCTCTCCAATCAAACATATGTACATGTCTGCTGTCTCCAGAGGACTTTACAGCAAGGCCCCACCAATGCAAGCTGCTTGAGCCCTCCTAGTGTTACAGATCTTCACCTTCAGGTCACTGTGCATGTGGTGCTGAGGCCTCCATTTTACTTCTTTCTCTCTTGAAACCCTGTTCTCTGGACCACCGGCGGAGTTCTGCTACCTTAATACAAACTGGAACATCTGTTTGTCTTTCAAAATATGCCTTCTGCTTCCTTTCTGCTTTGACCTCTCCCTGCTCAACCTGCCTTCATTTTCCCTGTACATCTTGTGGCATACTCCTACACTGAGGTGTTCACTAATGGTTCAACCACAAGATCAAACAAATAATAAGCCCAAGGCACAGCCTCAGCTGCCCTATGGCACCCCCATTGCCAGCACTTCCTCCAGAGGCCTGAAGACCTCAGTAATGATATCTACCCTTCTCTTGTACAAAAAAACCATTAATATAGTCTGAGAATTCAGAAGAGACGTACTCATTACATTGAGCATAAATGCTTGTTAAGATTTTGACTATGGGTCCCATTTTTAAGCCTTCAGGACAAAACAAAGTAGAAAACCAGGATTACGGATTTAAACCCAGAAGATCCCAATTTTGCTCATCATTGGTTATTGGCTGTGTAGCCATATGCCTCATATCCAGCCTTGAGAAGTCTCATTTTCTAAACTATGTGATTCTTTTTCTGAAGAGTAATTGTAATGTTTTAGTACCTATTGTAGGGCTTAGAACTTAGGAGACATTAGGCAAATGATACTCCTTTTCTATTTCTGTTCTTCCATAGGTGACAAGTCCTAGATATGAACACAGCTGAAGCATCTCCCATCAACTCTCTTGGAGTCAAGTTCCTTTAAGCTACTGTTGACTCTCACTTGAAATTGTTCAACTTGATTCTACTGTCAGCATGCTTACCAGAAGGTGAGGCTCTACTTCATGTACTAGCTACTTTTTGTTGCAATGATCAAATACCCAACAAGAAACAACTTAAGGGAAGACACTTATTCTGATCAGAGCTTCAAGGGATCCAGTTCATCTCTGGTGGGGGATGGGTCATGGTAGCAGGTGTCCCTGTGATTGTGGAAGTAGGTGGCTTGCTTAAACCTCAGTGGATCAGAAAGCAGAGATGGACTAGGGCCTAATCCCCACCACCACATAGCAACCAATTTCTTCAAAGAAGATTATATCTCCTAAAGGTCCCAGAACCTCCTAAACAACACCTATGGTTAGAGAACAAGTATTCAAACACATGAGGATGGGGTATGGTATTTCACATCCACACAATAGGACCTCATGTATTCAGACTAGTGCATAGCACCATAAGCCCTTTGATGCTAACTACTGCTAAGCAAAACTCCTCAGGTTCCCTGTGTAGATTCATGTAATGTATGCTCAATCTATTGACACAATTTTCTTCCCTACCTGACATGTAGTTCTTCAATATTTCCTTTCTCTTTTTTTGTAGAATTTGTATCTATCTACATTTTCTACAAATCCATTACTGTTCCTCTTAATTTTTCACTGGTGTTCTCAAGATTTTATGACAGAAAATCTTAAGGAGAATTATTAAGCCCCTTTTAAAATAGTCACCAGAAAAAATTTTGTTCCTAAACCTTTCCCTTATTAGTTTAGTGCTTTAAAGGTCAAATATGAAAGTTATCTGGTTAACCATTAACCACAGACCTCCAAATTTGTTATTCACTGCTACAAATGGCTTTGTTATTTACCCACTGACTCTATGGGTACCTGTGAAATCATTACCAGTTTTATATTTTTGTTAGCTGAGAAGTACCCACTGCATTCAGAGCCTTTAATCTTCCCAATGTTTCCGTTTCCTTCATAAAATATGTTATCTGTGATTCAGCTGTGCTGAGTGAGGTGGTGTACTGTCCTGGAACCTGACACATGCCAGTGATGCCAATCCTGCCTTGCTCTCTTCTTTTTCTGTAGTCCTGAGAAAAATAATCCTGTTTCACAAACACTGTCCTGGGACAGACAGGCTGTCCTGAACAGCAGAGGACTAATTAGCCTTCATTTTCTGTAACAAGCAAGTTGCTAATTTGATAGAAAATCTCAAGTAAAACTACAGCTTCTTCTCATATCTTTTAATTTAGCATCACTGTCATTTCATTCTGCATATTAGGTTTAAACTCAGACTGGCTATATGTCCTTTAATCAGTACCATAAACACAAAGTGTACACATTATGACAGGATACAAATGATAAATAAATGGCAAATACACATTTAATTGTACATCAAAATAAGCACTTACAAAGCTCACATGTATAGTGCCATAGAATTTACAAAAAGCCTATGCAATTTCTGCATTTCTTAATAATGCAGCATGAGGAAAAAGATAGAGATGATGTAATGAGCAGTATAAACCACAACAAAATGGACAGAGTTTATATTGTCCCTCTTTCTCTTGCATGCCTGCCACTTGGTTATTAGGTATTTTTCAATCTTTCTTTTCTTATATAATTCTTTAACCTGGCACATATATGTACCTATTCCACAAACTATTACTAAATCTCTCAAATTTTCACCAGTGTTAAGAAGATTTTACCCTAGAAACATTTAGGGAGCATTACCAAGTTAAATCCCTTTTAAAATAATCACCAGAAAATGACAATTGCATGACAGCTGACACACAGTTCTCAATGAATACACATTTAACAAATCAATGACAGAATGACTAATTATTATGCTTGTTTTCCCAAAACCTGTGGGCACATGGCATGTTCTCAAGAGCACCAAAAATAGAAAACCAACATGACAGCACAATGATGGCAATAACTTTGCTGTCAATCAGCTCTGCACATTGGTTAAAGGTTTCCAGTTTAATAGGATTAATTATGAGTAAATATGGCATGGATGCAGACTGAGTTCCATTACTTCATAGTACTATGGATACATAATTTGCTGTCTTTCAATTTACTTACTACTGAAACATAGATGAGGACCTGCCCTCAAGTGATTCTTATAATCAAAATTATATTACTATGTCTGATAATATTAATTTACACAGCATAAATATATGTGTATTCTGGATTTACTACATTATAATGCCATGGGCTAGCCTGATGTTTAGCACAAATAGCTACTAAACTGTTATTTGTTGAAAAGATGAACTTTAAAAGAAATGTATATTTTTCATAGTTTATATTCTTTATTAATACCGCAAAACAATAGAGGATAGACTATAAGGTCAGCAGACAGGAGTACAACTCATTCTTTATGGTACCTGTGACAATTAAGGTGTTGTCAACTTGATCTGTTTAGTAATCCATAGGTTGCTTCTAGGAAGGATCAAGTAAAGGAGGAAGTCTTTCCCCCAGGGTGAGCCCTTCCCCCAGAATGGGTGGCCCCGCCCAGAGGGGGACTTGATACAAGGAAGCTCTGGGTAAAAAGAGTCCCTTCCTCCCTTCCTGCCTTCCTTCCATTTGGCTGCCAGAGCTGCTTGCTACCTTCCAGTGTGGATTGAAGACCAGTGCGGACGAAAGACCAGCATCAACTGAAGACCTCCGTGGATTGAAACCCAGCGGCTCCTCAGGAAGCCTCCAGGCTTTCCAGCACCATCTGCAGTGCCGGGTCGGGACTGCTGAGGCATCTGGTCATGAGGACTGAGCAACTACCAGGTTTGGTGATTCTCGGGCCTGGAACTGCTATTGGACTACTGTAAGCTGATCCAATAAATCCCCTTTTAAAATAATTCATTCTAGCAGTTCTGTTCCTCTAGAGAACCCTGGCTAATACAGAATTTGATATCAGAAGTGGTTCTAGAGAAACAGAATTGTAAGGATGGATTTCTCTAGTGGGCTCAGTGCTATATGGGGTTGGCTCTCCAATTTCAATGCTGCTAAAGGCCCCACTGGTGATAAGGAGAGCGCTATTACTGGAAATAAGGGGGGCACTAATAATCCATTGTGTGCACAATTTCAAGAACTACGTGAGATAGATGTATTTGGTGACCCTGAGTCATGTCTTGTGAAGAGCAAGGAATTTAGTGACTCTGCATTTAAAACATTTGAGTATTTGTGGAAAAGCAAGACCAATGATGAGGCTGGTTGGTTGCTTTTAGCATCTCTGGACAAACTATTGAGGAAACAGCAGAAGCTCAAAAAGGAAAATTCTAAGCTTAAGACCCACATACATGATCTCAAGGTTTCTAAGGGTACCCTGGAGGAGAGTCTCCTCTCTAGCCATGAAAGATTACCAATAGATACAACTAACCTGCTTCTCTGGCTTCTGTATAATTGCTTGCTTTACCTAGGCATAAGAACAACCATTTTATGAAGGAAAAACATGTTATACGTGACTTTCTGCAGTACGTGACTTTCTGCAGTACGTGACTTTCTGCAGTACGTGACTTTCTGCAGTACGTGACTTTCTGCAACTAGCCACCTGGGCCTAGATAAGGAACTAGTTAATTGAAATGCTGACCTTAGCCCTAGAGATCTGTGCTTGTAGATCTGTGCTTGTTTGCCCACCTGTGCTTGTTTGCCCACCTGTGCTTGTTTGCCCAACCCATGTTTGCTCAACCGTAACCCCCTTACCCAATTTCTGGAAAACCTCCGCTCAGAGACAATTGAACAATGCTTAACCGCAGGGGCCCTAGCTCCCTGCCTGAGGTCACGATCCCTGAGCCGAGGCGACACCCTGACGACATCTGAAGAATCCCTGAACTGAAACATGTCTGAGATATTTCCGCATGTTTTACGATCTTTCCCTTTAAAACCCCTACCTCCCGGCTGCTCGAGGCTCTTCACCCCTCCTGCGTGAGGACTTCGTGTCGAGCCCCGGTGCACCGGCTTTACAATAAACCTCTTGCGGCTTGCATTGAGAGCTCTCCGTGTGAGTGTCTTTGGGTCTGGTAGACAATTCCGCTTGGGGACCCTCCGGGGGCTCCCCACAGCCAGAACAGGGCTCAGATTGCAGAAAACCAAACCCAAGCTCTCATTGTGAGATTGGCTAATTTGCAATGTAAATTCAAATCCCAGCCTCACCAACTATCACAAGTTAAAGTGAGGGCACTGATTGGAAAAGAGTGGGATCCTGTGACTTGGGATGGTGATGTGTGGGAAGACCCTGAAGAACCTGGGGACATCAAAATGTTAGATTCTGAAGAAGATGTTTTGGATGAAAATATGACCTGCCCTCCCTTAGCAGCAGTTGTATCCCCACCCCCACATCTTGAGGTATTATCCTCCCCACCCTTGCCTGAGGGAATTCATCCCGCTTTGTCTGGGGAATCAGCAGGAAGTGCTGGTGCTTCTCAGTTCCCACCCGTCTTTGCCTCTAGGCCTACAACCAGATGGAAGTCTAGGCAGGCCCCTAAAGGGGAGACAGAAAGTGTGACACAGGAGGAAGTTAGGTACACCCCTAAAGAACTTCAGGAGTTTTCTAACTTGTACAGGCAGAAGCATGGGGAATATGTGTGGGAATGGATTTTAAGGGTGTGGGATGATGGAGGAAGGAACATAGATTAGATCAGGCTGAATTTACTGAAATAGGCTCATTGAGCAGAGATTTTAGATTTAACAATGCAGCTCATGCAGTTGGAAAGGGTGCCAAGAGTTTATTTGATTGGTTGGCTGAAGTATGGATCCAAAGATGGCCTACTGTGAGTGAGCTCGAGCTGCCTGATATCCCTTGGCTTAATGTCAATGAAGGGATTAAAAAGCTCAGAGAACTTGGAATACTGGAGTGGATTTGCATGTAAACTCATCTTTGCCCCCACAATGGGAGCGTCCAGAAGATGTGTCCTTCACTAAGACTATAAGAAACAGATTTGTGAGGGGAGCGCCAGCATACTTGAAGTCTTCCATCATTGCTCTTTTATGTAAAGAAGACCTCACAGTGGGAGCTGCAGTTGCTGCATTAGGTGATTTAGATGCAATGGGCATAAATGGATCTCGGGGTAACAAGGGCCAAGTGGCAGCGCTGAATCGCCAAAGGTGGGGTGAACCTGTTTTTCATAATAGACAGCGTAGGCAAAATTATGCACATAAAGGTATGACTCGTATGGACCTTTGGAATTGGCTGATTAATCATGGTGTTCCCAGAAGTCAAATAGATAAGAAGCCTACTGAATTTCTTCTTGATCTGTATAAGCAGAAAAGTTCCAGAGCAAGGGAACATAAAGCCACTTTGAAATATAGCGACAGAGAATCAAGACCTCTTAATCAGTTTCCAGACTTGAGCCAGTTCACAGATCCTGAGCCCCTTGATTGAAGGGGTGGCTGGGTCCCCTTGAGGAAAGACCCTCCTGCAACTGCCAAAAGTTTCAATATTAAACTTACACCTATCCTTCCTCAGAGGGACCTGTGGCCTTTCGCTAGGGTAACTGTACACTGGGGGAAAGGAAATACTCAGACCTTTTGGGGCCTACTGGACACTGGCTCTGAATTGACATTGATTCCAGGAGACCCCAAAAAGCACCATGGCCCTCCACTTAAAATAGGTGCTTATGGAGGTCAGGTGATCAATGGAATTTTGGCAAATGTTAGACTGACAGTGGGTCCAGTGGGTCCCCGAACTCACCCTGTGGTTATTTCCCCAGTACCAGAATGCATAATTGGGATACATATTCTTAGGAGTTGGCAGAACCCTCACATTGGTTCCCTGACTTGTGGAGTGAGGGCTATTACGGTTGGAAAGGCAAAATGGAAGCCACTGAGGCTCCCACCACCAGGGAAAATAGTGAATCAAAAACAGTATCACATCCCTGGAGGGATTTCAGAAATTAATGCCACTATAAAGGACTTGAAGGATGCAGGGATGGTGGTTCCCAACACATCTCCCTTTAACTCTCCTATTTGGCCTGTTCATAAGACAGATGGATCCTGGAGAATGACAGTGGATTATCGGAAATTTAATCAGGTGGTGACTCCAATTGCAGCTGCTGTACCAGATGTGGTTTCTTTACTTGAGCAGATTAACACATCTCCTGGTACCTGGTATGCGGCTATTGATCTTGCAAATGCTTTCTTCTCCATACCTGTCCATAAGGACCACCAGAAGCAATTTGCCTTCAGCTGGCAAGGTCAGCAGTACACATTTACTGTTTTACCTCAAGGTTATATTAACTCTCCAGCCCTGTGTCATAGCTTAGTTCGCAGGGACCTTGATCGTTTGTCCCTTCCACAGGGTGTCACATTGGTCCATTATATCGATGACATAATGCTAATTGGATCAAATGAGCAGGAGGTGGCATCCACTCTGGAGTTGCTGGTACAGCATATGCGCATCAGGGGATGGGAAATAATTCCATCCAAAATTCAAGGACCTTCCACCTCAGTGAAATTTCTAGGAGTTCAGTGGTGTGGGTCATGTAGGGATATTCCTTCTAAGGTGAAGGACAACTTGTTGCATTTGGCCCCTCCTACCACTAAGAAAGAAGCACAATGTCTAGTGGGCCTATTTGGATTTTGGAGACGCACATTCCTCACTTGGGTGTCTTACTCCGTCCCATATACCAAGTGACTCGGAAAGCTACTAGTTTTCAGGGGCCCAGAACAAGAGAAGGCTCTTCAACAGGTCTAGGCTGCTCTGCCCCTTGGGCCATATGATCCAGCAGATCCCATGGTACTTGAGGTTTCAGTGGCAGACAGGGATGTTGTTTGGAGCCTTTGGCAGGCCCCCATAGGTGAATCACAGCAGAGGCCATTGGGATTTTGGAGCAAGGCCCTGCCATCGTCTGCAGACAATTATTCTCCATTTGAGAGACAGCTCTTTGTCTGCTATTGGGCCTTAGTGGAAACTGAACGTTTGACAATGGGCCATCAAGTTACTATGGGACCTGAGCTGCCCATCATGAGCTGGCTGTTATCTGACCCACCAGGCCATAAAGTTGGACGTGCACAGTAACAGTCCATCACTAAGTGGAAGTGGTATATACGTGATCGGGCTCGAGCAGGTCCTGAAGGTAGGAGGAAGTTACATGAGGAAGTTGCCCAAATGCCTATGGTTGCTACTCCTGTTGCAATGCCTTCTGTCTCCAAGCATGCACCTATGGCATCATGGGGTGTGCCCTATGATCAATTGACTGAGGAGGAGAGGTCTAGGGCATGGTTTACAGATGGTTCAGCACGTTATGCAGGCACCATCCAAAAGTGGACAGCTGCAGCATTACAGCCCCTTTCTGGGACAACTCTGAAGGACTGTGGTGAAGGGAAGTCTTCACAATGGGCAGAACTTCGGGCAGTGCATATGGTTGTGCAATTTGCTTGGAAAGAAAAATGGCCAGATGTGCGGTTATACACTGATTCATGGGCTGTGGCCAATTGTTTGGCTGGATGGTCTGGGACATGGAAGGAGCACAATTGGAAAATTGGTGAAAAGGACATTTGGGGAAGCTGTATGTGGATAGAACTCTCTGAATGGGCAAAGGATATAAAGATACTTGTGTCCCATGTTAGTGCTCATCAGAAGGTGACCTCATTGGAGGATGACTTTAATAATCAAGTAGATAAGCTGACCCATTCTGTGGATAGTGGTCAATCTTTTTCCTCAGCCACCCCTGTCATTGCCCAATGGGCCCACGAACAAAGTGGCCATGGTGGCAGAGATGCAGGCTATGCATGGGCCCAACAACATGGACTTCCACTAACTAAGGCTGACCTGGCTACGGCTACCGCTGAGTGCCAAATTTGCCAACAGCAGAGACCAACTCTGAGCCCCCGATATGGTAGTATTCCTTGGGGTGACCAGCCAGCAACCTGGTGGCAGGTTGACTACATGGGACCACTTCCATCATGGAAAGGGCAGCGTTTTGTCCTTACTGGAATAGACACTTATTCTGGGTATGCATTTGCCTTTCCTGCACGTAGTGCTTCTGCCAAGACTACCATCCGTGGCCTTACAGAATGCCTTATTCACCATCATGGCATTCCACACAGCATTGCTTCTGGCCAAGGAACTCACTTCACTGCCAAGGAAGTACGGCAGTGGGCTCATGATCATGGAATTCACTGGTCTTACCATGTGCCCCACCATCCTGAAGCAGCTGACTTGATAGAACGGTGGAATGGCCTTTTGAAGAAACAGCTACAGCGTCAACTAGGTGGCAATATCTTGGAGGGCTGGGGCAGTGTCCTCCAGCAGGCTGTATATGCTCTGAATCAGTGTCCTATATATGGTACTGTTTCTCCTATAGCCAGGATTCACAGGTCCAGGAATCAAGGGGTGGAAATGGGAATGGTCCCACTTACCATCACTCCAAGTGACCCATTAGCTAGATTTTTGCTTCCTGTTCCCGCAACCTTATGCTCTGCTGCACTACAAGTCTTGGTCCCAGAGGGGGGAGTGCTTTTGCCAGGAAACACAAAGAACATTCCATTGAACTGGAAGCTAAGACTTCCCCCTGGTCACTTTGGGCTCCTAATGCCCTTGAGTGAACAGGCTGAGAAAGGAGTTACAGTGATAGCAGGAGTGATTGATCCAGATTACCAGGGGGAAATTGGACTGCTCCTCCACAATGGAGGTAAGGAAGAGTATGCCTGGAGTGCAGGAGATCCTTTAGGGCGTCTGCTAGTGTTACTATGTCCTGTTGTCAAAGTCAATGGACGACTGCAACAACCCAATAGAAGTAGTGTGATAAATGGCCCAGATCCTTCAGGAATGAAGGTATGGGTTACCCCTTCAGGTAAAGAACCAAGACCTGTTGAGGTGCTTCCTAAAGGTGGAGGAAATACAGAATGGGTAGTAGAAGAAGGCAGTTACAAATACCAGCTAAGGCCACGTAACCAGTTACAGAAACGAGGACTGTGATTGCAATGGTTCTGTCCTGCCTTGATAACAGAGTGTTTGTATGTATCTACACCAATATTATATCATTAGCTAACTGTTGAATTTATATTAGACCCATTACATTAGAGACTAAGCTTTGTGTTGGGGGGAAGATTTTGCGGTTCCTGTTGTACATGGGATAGTTATGCCATGTTAGGCGGAATTATGAGCTTGTTACTGTTTTCCTTTGAAAATTAAGTATGATGTAAGGAGACATGATTTGATGCCAAGTTGACAAGGGGTGGACTTGTGATAGTTAAGGTGTTGTCAACTTGATCTGTTTAGTAATCCATAGGTTGCTTCTAGGAAGGATCAAGTAAAGGAGGAAGTCTTTCCCCCAGGGTGAGCCCTTCCCCCAGAATGGGTGGCCCCGCCCAGAGGGGGACTTGATACAAGGAAGCTCTGGGTAAAAAGAGTCCCTTCCTCCCTTCCTGCCTTCCTTCCATTTGGCTGCCAGAGCTGCTTGCTACCTTCCAGTGTGGATTGAAGACCAGTGCGGATGAAAGACCAGCATCAACTGAAGGCCCCCGTGGATTGAAACCCAGCGGCTCCTCAGGAAGCCTCCAGGCTTTCCAGCACCATCTGCAGTGCCAGGTCCGGACTGCTGAGGCATCTGGCCACGAGGACTGAGCAACTACCAGGTTTGGTGATTCTCAGGCCTGCAACTGCTATTGGACTACTGTAAGCTGATCCAATAAATCCCCTTTTAAAATAATTCATTCTAGCAGTTCTGTTCCTCTAGAGAACCCTGACTAATACAGTACCCCACATTGCCAAGGAGCATCCCCAGAAACCATAGCCAGAGAATGTGGCCCATTTTATCAATCTAACTGTTATCCCTTATTACTTTATAATCATCCAGGACTGAAAAAATGACTTTTCAAATTTAATTTATGTAAAAAAAGAATAAAATTCAGAAAAGAAAACACTAAACATCAAGTATTTTTCTACATTGGAACTTAATAGCCACCAGTATTCCATCTGATTCCATTATGACATCTGTGAAGGTCATATGAGCCCTGCTGTTAAAGGGGAACTGACAAAACAGAAATGTATAGGATAAAATAAAATAGTCCAAAGAGATGTTACCAAGAAATGCATCTTCAATGGAAGGGCTTGTTTCTGTAACTAGATATTATCTGGCAGGAAAAGGACTATGTGATTTGTTTCTTTAAACCTGTCAATCCAGCTTCTTCTGATGATAGTAAACTCATCAAATCATTATAACCATTTAGAAAGATCATTTAAGAAATTGGAGGTACTGAGCCAAAACCTTGTGCCATGATTAGGAAAAATTAGAAGCATTAAGTTACCTATAAATAGGAAATCAACATATTAACCTTTACTTTATTCAAAGTGGCAGACACAGCATGCATTGCAATGAGGGCTATCTGCATACATTCACGCCCATTTCCATCACTAGAAGTTTTCTGGAGATGGCTAGGTGGAAAGGGGATCAGGACCATTTCTCTGGGGACTCAGAGAATTAATGATGGCACAGCAAAAGCTTGACAGAAGTACAGTGGGTGGACCTCACCCAAAGAATATACTAGTGCTAAGCTAAGGAGGCATGTAATAAAATGAAGACTTATGCATGTTTGTCTTTACACAGGAAATATTCTTGCAGAAGAGAAACTATTTTCTAATACAAAGAGACAAACCTAAAAAGCCCTATTTGTTTTGATTATTTACATAAAATAAGAAACCATTAAACTTTGCTATTTATCATGTCTGCCTATCGATTTGATATGATTTAGAATCACCATTAAAACAAATCTCTGGGCATGTCTGAGAGGGATTTTCTAGACTAGGTAAATGGGGATGGGAAGGACCCACTCTAACTGTAGGCAGCACCATCACATAGGCTGGGGTCCTGACTGCATGAAAAGGGGCGCTGGCTGAGCATGGGCCTTCATCTCCCTGCTTCCTGGTTCTGATGCAATGTGACCAGCTGAGTGAAGCTCAGGCAACCATGTCTTCCCTGCCATAACAAACTGTAACCCAGACCTGTGAGCAGGAGTAAACCCAGCCTTTCTTATGTTGTATTCTTGTCATGGATTTGGTCATAGCAATGAGAAATGACAGTTAATAAATATGTGTCAGCACTAAGTGAAAACAAAAATCCTTGATCAAATAAAGAAATAGTTTTCTCACATAATTCCAAGTAACATATAACTAATTTAGATTTTATTTACACTGTGTTCAAGAGCTAAACATCCTATCTAGTTTTACATGTAACACATTGCTTTTAACTAAAGGAAGAGTCTAATGCATACAGATGGACACTGAAAAATCTAAGACAATTAGTGTCAGTATGAATGACACAGAAATTTTCATCCAAAACATAATTTTAGCCAAGAAACAACTCACAGAGGATTCTAGAACAGAAGCATCTACTGGTGATTTGCACTGGGGCCTTTTAGAATGGTACTGGTTGAATGCACTTTTAGTGATTTGGAGTTTCCATGAATTCTTATAAGCCACCATAATCTGACACTGATGAGCTTATGTTGTCTTATTATTTTGAAATTTTAAACTTTGCCTCATACTATTCCAGCAACACTGCCACTATTACCAGATGTGTGATATAACAATATTGTACACCTCTTTCATACTACTCATCACAACTATTTTTTTCTCATATGGTTGATTCTTGATTATGTCGGTACATCTACTACAGTCAGGCACAAAGCTGAGCATTTCAGAGTCCAGAGGTTAACCATTACTCCACAAAACCTTGTTTAGGGCTGAGCATTTTAGAAAGAAGTTGATAGCTCATCTCGTTCCATATAGTCCACACACACTTTCAATATGGACCCAGAATACCCAGGGTCCCCCAGCTGAATACTCTGACTGCATTGATCCATATAGTATTTGCTGATCTTCTTTTCACCATGACATTAAATCTGCTTTAGCCAATCTTCCATGCCAAATACTCAGTGTGATCTGAGGTTAGAACCTAATCCTAAGGGAACTAGGAAATAGTTCAAATGCTCAAATGTTTGCTTGCTTTTTTGTGTGTTTAAGAAAATTTCATGTTAAACTTGCTATCATGAGCACCATTACCCCAAAGCAGGTTGTAGTGCATGGAGTGTGCAGTTTCCATGTCCCTTTGTTTCAAAGTATACAGTTCTCAAAGAATATGAAGAACCATAATGTATTTATTTACATTAAAATGCCATCAGAAGGGCTGGAGAGATAGCTTAGTAGTTAAAGCACTTGCCTGCAAAGCCAAAGGATCCAGGTTTGATTCCCATGTAAACTAGATGTAGAAGGTGGCACATGAGTCTGGAGTTTGTTTGCAGTGGCTGGATGCCCTGATGTGGCCATTGTCTCTCGCAAATAAACAAAAACAAAATATTTTTTTAAAGTTATCAGAAGCTAATGGCCAAAATGTAATCTTGTTCCTTTGTGGTTTCCTCAATGGAAACTGAAATAGAAGTCTCTCTCAATCAGGTGATTTTCTAGTGACCACCAGTTTTGAAACGAAAAAAACAAAGTAGAAGCCCATGGAAGTCAGGTTGAGGGGAATTCATCAGGACTGGGCCCAAAAGGGAATCTAACTAGGTAACCCCACCACCTGATCCAGCAGAACCAGAGTTCAGTACCTGATCCAGCCTATCCAATCAGATCTCTCGTCCCCACCTCTGCAGCCAGCTTCCTAGCCCAGACTAATCAGCTCTCTCAGAATCACCTGAGCCTGAGGGTAATGTCCATTACAATGTGATCACAAATAGATACTTACCAGGTGGGAATGCCTCTTTTTGGCTTTTCACCTTTCTTGAACTTCCAGGTCCCTGCTCTGGTAAGCTACCCTGCACTGAGATGGGGGACCCCACCCCCTCCTGCCTTCTCCATGGCAGAGCATAAGTCAGGGCTCAAAGGGAGTAGGAAGGGTACGACCCCATCAGCTTTGAGCCTGCAGCAAACAGGAACAGAAATAGTGCTGGTCCTCTCTGCCTCTTGAAGCTGGGTGATTCTTTTCCTCCACTGAACAGCTAACCTCTGGTTTCTTGGTCTCTGGACTCCATGATTTACAGCAGTGGTGTTCAGCTATACAGACTGTCCACATCTGCTGAGGTTCTTATTCTTGGCTTCTTTGAGTCTGAGACACTGGCACTTGGACTAAGGGACTAAGTCATATCACTGACAGGTCTTCAAGGAGTTTGTTGATGGACTTTGCCACCATAAACATTTGAGTTATTCCCCTAACAAATGTCCTCTTGTATATCTCTGTGTGCACATGTGCACACAGGCATGCATGTGTGTTTTAGGCTCTGTTCATCTCAAGAGACTTAATTTATGCCCCTACCCTCCATTGAACTCTGAGCTCACCCAGAAGCCTGGAAGCCCAGGTCAGGGGAAACAGGAGAGAGCATACACAATAGGTCAATAAAAATCGACCATCTTTAACTGATGGTGACACTTCCCATTATAAACTGACAGGCATTCTCCTTCCTGATGGTGCCTTTCAAGTTTAGTTAATGGGAATCAGCAACCTTAGTTGAACACATCCTGATATATTGGTATAATTTAAATTTTTGGACTGGTAAGCTAAAAATTATACCTTTGACCATGACAGATTTATAAAAATATCATCATAACATTCACTATGGAAAGGGAAATCGGCTGGTCATTAGCTAGTGACCAGATAACTCAAATGGTCCCCTTTAAAACATTTATAACACTCATTTACTTACTGGAGAAAATGTGTTATGAATCATCAAATAGACTTTATTTTAAGCAGTAACAGGTATACCAATCTTATTATGACATATACTATCTGGGGTTCAACTAATCTTAACCCATATGAGCCACTGAAATATAAATGATGGAAGATGCATTGGGCTGGAACTAGAATGTTGGGTTATTTCCATAACTCTGCTAGTAATTAGCTACATAGCCTTGGAAAATCATTTAACTGTCCTGAGCCTAAATATCTTTATCCATAAAATGGATAAATTGAAATATAAGCTAAGAGCCATCTGAAGTTCTAGCATTCTCTCACTTTAAGTTGCAATGTTAGCTTATCCACTAATAGAACACTTGTTTCGTACTGAAATGACTTCATTTCTTTCCCATATTGGCCCCAATGATTAAAGGAATGTACTCTGGTATCCCTAAATTGCTAACCAATCTGACAGTGTAACACTTTTTCTGGAAATGCAAAGTGATATAAGCAGTAAAGGAAGCCGATGCCCAGTGTTTGCATTATCTGTGACCTTACCAGCCACCGCACAGGAAGATGGGCTGGAAACAAACAACTCAAGCAATTACATTCTCCATTAAATGTGTTGTCAGTGTCACTCAGGTTCCTTATCAATCATCCCAGCAATCAAGATCCTCAGAATCATTCAGTTAAATACCAAAACACTTTAGGTTTGAATACTCAGCAGAATGTTGCTGACTTTCCAAGGATGCTGAGTAAGTGAGCCTGCTATAAAAACACATTTCCACACCTATGAGTTAGTCTGGCAGACAGGCCATCACAAAATCACAAAGGTTTTTTTTTTTTTTTTTCTGTTTCTTTCTTTCTTTTTTTTTTTTTTTTTTTTTTTGTTGTTGGTGTTCACCGAGAAAGTCTTTCCTGTACATTTCACTTTCAGAAACAGAATAAGGTCCATAGGATATACATTTATAAAAGTGTCTTTCACACCTCCACTGTCAACTCCAGCCATTTATTCTTATCACATAAAATCTACTGCCTTCATTACTAATTTTCAATATACACACAATTCCAATTTTTCCACACAGACAACACCTTGCTGCTACCAGTGGTTTCTGTGTAGGTGTTTCCAGGCACTTGGCATCTTGCTCAAAGAACTGAAGAAGAACACATAGCTACCAACGTGTCAAGGAATTTTATTCAGAAGCAAGGTAAAAAAATAGATAATATATGCTAACAGACAGCAGCAGGCTCCTTGAGTGAGAATACTGAAGAGCAACATACTATTGCCGGATGGTTCTTTTCATGGGAACCAGGAGAAAGAGGACACAATTGCTAAGGAGTATAGTGTAGGTGGTTCTCTATTTGGATTATTTAAGCCTCTGCTCTTTGCATATGTCCTTTCCTATAGTGCACCTGATTTTAATTATATGTGCACTTAATTGTGCTAACACATATATGAGATTCTCATTACAAGTTCACTCAGAGGACACAGTTTGTTTTACTGCCATATACTCAAAACCAAGGCCAGGCCCCTACATCCTGGATACATTCTAAGAAATACTTGAATAGAAATTAACCCCAGAATGGACAGTGATCTCAGGGCTGCTACACAAGAGAAGACCCAGAGCATTTTGTGGAATGGAAAGCACATGCAGCTTGAATCAGGTGGGGTCCCTGGTTTCCAGTGCATTGTTTGAAGTGGTATATACTTACAACTTGAAGCAAGTGAAGGCCCCAGTTGCCAAGTGCATTGTCAAGAAAGAGGCATGTTCTTCACTCAAGCCAGGGGAAGTTCCAAGGTACTAAGCTCTCTCTATGCTTGCCTACCTCACTGCAACACTGTCACATTTACATGAGAACAAGCTATGGTGGTATTTTATGAACTTAAATAAATCTACTTATTCTGCAAATAAATCTATTTAATTTACACTACCTAAAACCCAGTTTCCTTCATCATGGTGCTCCATCCATGCATTGACTAGGTCCAGCCTTGCGCTCCTCTAATCTGTTCTCCATCATGAAGCTCAACTCTTCTTTCTAGGATCTGGCTGGCTATGGCAGTCTTTCTGTTCAGCTTGTTTCTGTGGTTCTTCAGTGGCATCTCTTACTGCTTCCTTTCTTCTCCCTTCCTCTTTCTTTTCCTTTCTTTAGGTTCCATGAGAGAAACTCTATGATACTTTTCTGTGTCTGGCTCATTTCAAGTTCCATTAATTTTTACAAATGTCATGATTTCCATCTTCTTTATGGCTGAAAAATATTCCATGTGTCTACAAACACTACATTTTTTCTTTATCCAATTATCAATATGTATGTGTGCTGGTTACTGTAACTCAGCTAATATGAATAGGGGCTACAATAAACATGGGTGTGCAGGTTCCTAAAATATTTGCTGACTTTCATTTATTTTTTTTGGAAGTATACTCACAAATATTAAAATGAATTATATAGGGCACTTAGTTCTACATTTAGTTTGATAAGGAATCTCTCATCAATTTTCATAGTGACTGGACTTATGTAAATTCTGACCAGCAGGATATAAAAGTTTATTTTCCCCTGCATTCTGATAAACATTTGTTTTTTTGATGATACTCATTCTGTGTTGGGAGAGATGGAAGCTCAACATAGTTCTGATTTACATTTCCTTGACAGCTATAGGTATTGAACATTCCTACAGGCAATTACTGGTCAACTATTGTTTCCTTGTTTGTTTGTTTGAGGACTGTCTATTCCTGTGGCCACTCACTGACTGTATTATACTTATTCATATGGTATTAGGGTTTTTTTTAGTTTTTTTATATACCAAGAATATTATTACTCTTAGATTAAAAGATGGCAAAAATTTTCTACCATTCTATAAGCAGTCTCAACACTTTATTTTTCCCATTGCTGTGTATAAACTTCCCAATTAGACAAAGACACAGTAGAAGGTATATATAGAAGGATCACTCCCTTCCATAATATACAACACACACAAAGCCAGTATCATGCTGAATGGGACAAACCGAAAGCATATCTGCTCAAATATAAAATGAGGCAAGGGTATCTATTCTCATCACTATGTGAATAGTGTTCAAACTTTTAGCCAGATCAATCAAGCCAGAGAAAAAAAACAAAAACAAAGGGGAAAGAGACAGAAAAACTACCTGTGCTTTCAGATGAACTTCACATGAACACTAAACACCCCATCCAAAACTCTTAGAACTGATAGATAAATTAACCAAAGCAGAAGAACACAAAATCAACATCTGAAACTCAGTAGCCTTTGTACATGCTGATAATGAACTCACTAAGAAAGAAATCAGAAGGAAAACAAATTCACTTAAAGCAAGTACTCCAAAAATACAATAGGAATAATGCTAAGTACGGTGTTGTAAGATATATACAATAAACACTATGAAAGAAATTAAAAAAGACACAGTAAGGTAGAAAGACAACCTCTACCCATGTTGAAGGACTGGTGCATTAGTATCACAGAAAGTTACACACAAATTTTGGTAATAACCATCAAAATAAATACCGGTTATATTATCAGCAAATGTAGGAAAAAAAATCTAAAATTCAAATGGAAACACAAAACAACCCCAAGAGTCAAAACAGTACTTTGCCAAAAGAACCAAGCTATAAACAGCAAAATATCAGGTTTGAAAATATACTACAGAGCCATAGTAAAAAAAAAAATCATGGTACTGGCATAGAACAGGCATTTACACCAATGGAATAGAGGAAAGGACGCAGAGTAAATGCATGCATCTACACTCAGTGGATCCTACACAAAGGTGCCAAAAATATGCACTGGAAACAGACAATTTGGTCAACAAAAAGTGCTAAGCAAAGTAGGTACCCATATGTAGAAAAGTGAATCTAGATCATTATAATTCATCATGGACAAAGTTCAACTCAAATAGGATTAATTCTTTAATTAAGACCTGAAACTTAAAAAAAATACTAGGGAAAACATTTCAAGATTGGAACAAGCAAAATTTTTGGAATAGGACTCCAATATCATATGAAATAATAGCAAATAATGACAAATAGGATTGTATTAAATTAGAAAACTTTACACAGCCAACGAGCAACTAAAAATAAGAGAGAGCAAACTTACGATGATATTATACATTATTCTATATTGTCTGTACATATTTTGCCTCTCCCTTAAGAGGCCAATATACTTCAAGGGTAAAAATCAGATTTCAAAGTCAGAATGCCTAGCTGTAAATTCCATACCTGCCACTGACTAGCTAAGAGGTTGTAAATGAGTCAACAAATCATTCTGTAATCAACAGGTAACTAAAGTTGACACAATAACACCTGCTTAACTGGGAATCTAAAAGACGAAACAAATAACCGAAGTGGTCATCTACACTTTAAGTCTCTTCAGGGTAGGAGTCATTTGTCACATACAACATGGGCTGACCAGTTCACTTGGCTTGGCCAAACAGGCAGTGCAGATGCTTGCAATATGTTTATGCCTTGAGACTTCTCCCTAGTTGATACCAGAGCCCTTGCCTATCAGGAGAAAAATGTGGACATGCCTAGTGAATGATCAGTACCACATGGTTCCTATCCTAGATAAAAACAAAATGGTTACCAAAATAGAAACAAGGGCATCCAATCTCATCCAGCCCAGAGAAAATAGCCACCTGAGAACAAGGAAATGAAGCAAAAAAGCCTGTGGCCTGGCCAACACAAAAGTCACCCAGGGATTCCTAGACTCACATGCAGCAGTAAATCACTCCTCTATGGGTCAGTCTGTTATAGAAGAAAAGCTAATGGATACTATACAATTATAGGACCTAATGTATGGATATCATTTTGAAACTATGGCAGACATATGTAAATATAGACTCACTCAGAATTCATAGCCTCTACCTCTCATTCTGCTCGCTTATAATCTCAGTTTCAATCATGTTCTTCCATCTATTTTACAGTCCCACCATCCTTCATCTACTTACATCTATATTACAATTTCAGTCTCCATCATGTGTTTACATCTATCTCAAGGCCTTTTAAAGTTTATCAAAGTAGAAGCTACTGTCTGCAGGCAAAGTCTTAGTCCCCTGGATAAACTATATCCTATTTTGTGGTCATTTCTGGACATGCTACAGTTTTAAATGTCCCTGCTATGAATTCTCAAGAACCATTTGCCTCATTGAAGCACATCTGTACTGGACTATTATTCCCTACAGGTTGTTCCCCCACATTATCTTACAAGAGTGCAGGCTCTGTCACAGTGTGAGACCAGCTCTTGATTTCTTCCACTATTTTATTTATTTTTTATTAGTTATGGACATACTCAGTATGTAAACAGCACATGTTGGTACTATCCTTACCCTCATCCCTGCCACCAACTCCAAAGGAACCCTCCTCGTTGGGGGATGCTGGTTATCCCCATGGGGATTGTGGGTCGTGCACTGTGGGGGTAGCTGTCAGTTATGGGAAAAAGACAATGTCTTAATGTGTTTACTCATGTAAAATTACCCATAAAATTACTCATGTTTCAAGGTCCAAAATGTTTTAAACTATACTTCTGTTAAACCTAAATCATTGTGCTATTTGAGATTTTTAAAATAAGTCAATTGAACATTAGCTATAAGTCTTAATGTTACTTCATATATTCACTGCTCCTATTAAATATTTCATTTGGGGATCACACATAATGAGCATGTTTTCCATATACTCATGTAGTACAAGCATTAAACTCATTCACAAGACAAGTATACTTCTATTTGTTTCTCTAACACACTAGAATGTCAGTCATACTTGTGCCATTGTACCTATGAAAAAATAACTACTTGAGCAAGATTATGTTTCTTCATTTTGATTCAAATACATAATGAATGAATTTATATACTCAGCTAAGATATTGCCTATTTGAAAAATTTAGTCCCACTTTCATAAAAATGAGATTAGACTGCTTCAAAATGACTTGCTTTGGATTAACACATGATTGTTAGTGACCACCCTGTTTTATTATTTTTTTTCTCTCAGTGCTAAATGTCCATCTGTTTAGGCATGTTGACTCAAAAAAAATTTTTTTTCTGCGGTAGGGTTTCACTCTGGCTCAGGCTGACCTGGAATTCACTATGTAGTCTCAGGGTGGCCTCGAATTCATGGTGATCCTCCTACCTCTGCCTCCAGAGCGCTGGGATTAAAGGTGTGCACCACCATGCCCAGCTTGACTAGAATTTTTTAAAGAAGAAATTATAACAATCTATTATTGTCAGAATCTAAATATTCCATCAATTTAGGAAATTAGAACACTGCATTTCCATTCTCATGACACCTTTTTTGTGGTCAATTAGATATCAAAAGGAAATCTAACAGTACTTTACTTCAACATAACATTATATTAATAAAAGTTCACAATAATGGCTACGTTTTCTCAGCTATTCCTGCATGCCACAAGCTGCCCTAAACTTACCAGATAAACTCATTCAAACCTCAAAACAATCCTATGAGGCATATTGTGTTATGTCTACATTCAGATGAAGAAACTGCACTATAAAAAGCCAAATTTGCATAACTTGCAAGTGGTTATATTACTTAATTTTCTCATTACTGTGAGAAATATATGACAAAAGAATCATAAGGAGGAAGAGTTTATTTCTGAAAATTTAATGGGATACAGTTTACCATGTTGAAGACCAAGTCATGGTGGCTGGAATGAGAAGCAGCTGGTCACAGTCCACAGTCATGAAGCAGGGAGTGATGAATGCTGTCTCATCCAGCTCTCTTCTTTCTAAAGTCCAGGACCCCAACCCCTGGAATGCTGCCACCCACATTTACTGCAAGTCTTCCCCCTCAATTAACTTATCAAGAAAATCCCTCACAGACATGTTTAGTTTTGTTTCTATGGTGATTCTAAATCCTATCAGGTGATTCTAAATCCTATCAACTTGACAACTGAGATTAACCACCACAGTGGCAGAAGCAGGACCTGAATAACCATAGTCTGTGTCCATACTCTTACCCACCTTCGAGGTCATCCAAACAGTCTTTGATAATAGCATGATCAATCAGACCCCCACGCTGTGTTATTCCACTTAGGAGTAAAGTACATGGAAGACCATCAAGAGTCAGCCTATGGCTGACTAGTAAGGTTGCTGGCTTTTCCTTTCCACAAGTAATCACAAAACTTCTTGGTGAAGAAGATGACAGTAACTTTTCATCACTCAGGACATGATTCTGTTTTATTCTGTGGAAGAGGAAATATGAGAAAGTCTTCAGAACATCTATTTCCATGTGAAGTTTCAGTAGTCCGATATAAGATCACCAAATAAAGCACCACAGTCCAGCACATTATTATAGTACATGATAAAAGAAGTCTTTGTATCCTTCTAGATAAATGTTTAAGCATTTCTTTTTTCAATTTATATAAGCTTTATCTTCTTGACCTTGAGAAATACAGAATGCATACTAATGGCATGTCCTGGATGCACTCTGATGAAATGACTCTGGGCTAACTCTCATTCCTAGTGTAACTGTTTAGCTGTTTTCCTCCAAGTAGGAATGCCCATTGCATTTGAACTAACTGCTGCTTGTCAACAACCTGTTAGGTTATGTTCAATGTGGTCACTTGGCTGTGTGGCACAGAACCATCCATCCTTCTATACAGTACATACTGACAAATCTGAGTACTCTACCAGCAGAAGAGGGCACTGGCAAGAGGAGATGAACTTGACAATTTAGGTTATAGAGCAATAAATAAGTGTATAATAACAGTAGCAAATTATTTTGGGTTTATGTTGCAGGTAGAGTGTATATGCTTGGAGAGTATTTTGTGAATTATTTTCCTGCTGAAATACTAGGTGCAAATGGAGGGAGAAATGCACTACAAACCCAACATTTCCTTTGATTTTGGAGAATCCATGCTATGATCTGACATCCCTTCTAAGATAGCTGGTGTCACTGGAGTGCATAAGAATTCTGAGATGCTAATCAGTTGTGATGAAGCCTACTAAATATGTCAAAATTCATTTCCAGCTATTATCCAGTATTACAAACCCATCTTTACTCCCTTCAAAAGTTACTGGTATCCAATTTCCTAGTAATTCTTAGTTGCACAGATGCAGCCAGCCTTCCCTGTCTACTTAATGCTGAAATGAAGGAAGAACACACAGGACAGCACTGCTGACATCCAGGGCATTAAACCTCACAGTCACCAAGGAAAAACAATGCTTTTCAGCTGGGGAAATGGCTTATTGGTTAAGGCACTTGCCTGCAAAGCCAAAGTACCCAGGTTCGATTCCCCAGGACCCACATAAGCCAGATGCACAATGTGGCACATGTGTCTGGAATTCATTTTCAACAGCTAGAGGACATGGTGTGCCCATTCTCTCTCCCTTTTTCTATTTGCGCCCCCAAATAAATAATAATAGTTATTATTATTTGACTTTTAATCACAGCAGAGACTGTATCTTGGATATATGTATAGATTTAAATTTTTGACTTAAATACTATAGTACTTTCTGACATTTTCAAATGGTAAAGCATGCAACAAACAGTAAAAGCACAGTTACAAACCTGACAATTACATCATTCTCACTCAACATTTTCATCATTCCTATAAGCTGTGTCAGATCCTTCTACAAAAAGTGTTTTCCAGAGCTAAGTAATGACAGCAAGGCAGCACAATGATTTATGGTACTTGTGACAGCATTCAATTAAATTGTTCTTATCTGATTTTAATTAATTGGGAAACAGTGTTAGTTTGGAAAACATGACTTTACCTCTGAGGATGAAAATCTAAGTGAATGTGGTATGGTACTGGAATAAAAGCCCAGTATTAAGCAAATGAAGAAAACTAATTTTCTAATGTGTGAGTTCTTATTTCATTTTTATTTATTTATGAGAGACAGTGAGAGAGAGAGAATGGGCACACTAGGGCCTCTAGCTGCTGGAAATGGACTCCAGACACATATACCACCAAATGGATTTGGCTTATGTGAGTTCTGGAAAAATCGAACCTGGGTCCTTAGGCTTTGCAGGCAAGCACATTAACTGCTAAGCCATATCACCAACACTGATATGGACAAAATGTTGGCTCTGTTTCACATTGCTTTAGAAACAGATGGAAATATATGACAATGTGGAGTCCAAGAGAGTTCACATATGAATTACAGATAAGACAAACAAATATATCCCACTAATAATTCTCAAGGGGGACCCAATATATGGTTGCTTCCTTGTACCTTTGAAACCACTTGGATCTGTTCTCTCCTTCTTTCTTTACTCCACCTAACTCCAAAAATTACTTGTTTTATAAAGAATGAGATTTATATGTACTCAATTCTTTCCATTCTGAATCATTTGAATATTTTCAAATTGTAGCTTGAGCAAAAGAACCAACATGCACATCTGCTATGTGTTTGCTAAAGAAAAACCGAACCTACATTGAGTGTCCGTCCTTTGGAAAGCAATTAATAAACAACAAGCCATTTAGTCCTCATAACCAACAAGAAAGAAGGAGTGTTATTACTCCTATTTAGGAGATGAGGTATCCAAGGTTTTCTGAGATCAAATAATTTTCCTTTCTTTCTTTTTTTGGTTGTTTTTCAAGGTAGGGTTTCACTTTGGCCCAGGCTGACCTGTAATTAACTATGTAGTCTCAGGGTGGCCTCGAACTCATGGTGATCCTCCTATCACTGCCTCCTGAGTGCTGGGATTAAAGGCATGCCCCACCACACCTGGCCCAAATAATTTGCTTAATCAAATTCTTACAAAACTCACAATCTTAGTAAAAACTTTCAACTATTGTGGCATGACATTTTACTTTCTATTACTGCAACTAATACCTGAGACAATCATCTTATGAGGCAAAAATGTTTATGTTGGCTCACAGTTTGAGAGGATTGAGTCTGTGGTCAGTTGGCTCTGTTGGGAAGTAACACATCATGATAGGGAACTAATGGAAGAATAAACTTCTTACTCACTAGCAATGCAGGGAAAGAGACAGGCAGGAAAGGGTTGGGTTTCTACTAACTCAATGACCATCTTCATGAACTCCAAATTCGTTTTATTTACTTTTTTAAAAAATTTTTATTTATTAGCGAGAGAGAGGCAGATAGAATGGGCTAGAATGGCATACCAGGGCTTCCAGCCATTTTGAAAGTGTCCATCATATTCCAATAGTGCAATCTGGTGAGGGATTGTCTACATTGGGCTAGTAACCTATGAGCAGTGATCTTGATTCCATTAACTGATGTGGTAAGACCCACCGTAACTGTGGCTGGCAACATCCCATAGCCTGGGTCCTGGATTATATAAAAAGGACAGCTGGCTAAGCAGCAGCACTCATCTCTCTGCTTCCTCACTGTGGGATGAATGTGATCAGCGGCCTTCAGCTTCTGCCTCTGTGCCTTCCCTGCCATGACGCACTGTAACCCTGAACTGTGAAATAAAATAAACCCTCCTCAAAATGATTTTTGCCACATATTTTGTTACAGCAACATGAAAATTGGTACAAAGTTGTAATGAATAAGAACAAAAATATTGATGTACATGTATGCAAATGTCACATTGAGAACCATGTCTCTGTATTTTAAATTAAAAAATTGATTTTAAAAAGATAAGGAACACACAGCAGGGGTGTAGACACACAAGAAGGGTAATGACAGGGCACAGTGGCACTTGGGACATTTTTGACTTCCAAGCACTGTAATTTACTTATGAGTTCTTAAAGGCTAATAATCTCTCTACAAGTCTGTTTCATTTATTTATTTTTGGGGAGAACCATTTTAAATATCCATAGGTAATTAGGATGTCACTTATACATTGGATTTCATATTAAATAAAAGCTCAATAAGAGAGGTAACTGACTTCTTAAGAATTGTGATCTAAGTAATTTTTCGAGGAATATATGAAGTATCTAATATATAAACCAAAATATTAGGAGATGGGTAAGACAATAAAGTGCTTGTCATGCAAGTATGATGACGTGAGTTCAGAATGCTGGTTCCCACATTAAAAAAAAAAAAAATCAAGCTTGGCCGGGCGTGGTGGCACACACCTTTAATCCCAGCACTCAGGAGGCAGAGATAGGAGGATCACCGTGAGATCAAGGCCACCCTGAGACTCCATAGTGAATTCCAGGTCAGCCTGGGCTAGAGTGAGACCCTACCTCGAAAAACAAACAAACAAAAAAGAATTCAAGCTTGGGCTGGAGAGATGGCTTAATGGCAAAGGCACTTGCCTACAAAGCCAAGGGACGCAGGTTCACTTCCCTAGTACCCACGTAAAGCCAGATGTATTGAGCGGCACATGAACCTGGAGTTCTCTTGCAGTGGCTAAAGGCCCTGGCATGCATGTTCAATCTCTTTTTCTATCTGCCTCCCCACAAATATATATTGTACATACATACATATCTATATATCTATATCTATATATCTATATATCTATATATCTATATCTATATAGTCACGTTTAGCAAAGCATGCCTGTAATCCTAGCAGTGGGAAGGTGGAGGTGGGAAGATCATTAGCTAGCTTGTCTATCCCAATCAGTGAGCTCCAGGATCAGTGAGAATCACTGTCTACAAAGGTAAGCTGGACAGCAATGGAGTTAGAAACCTGATGCCAACCTCTGGTCCCCATACACACATGCATACAAGTATACTAACACACACAATTATATCTCACATATGAACACATAAAACTACATGTGTGTGTACATACACACACAAACCAAGTTATAAGAATAGAGGCCACAAATGAAGAGTCTTAAAGAATGTGATAGTAATAGTTTATATAGATGATCAATTTTACAGGATCAACCAGACTTGCTGTATCACTTGTGAGGGGGTAATGTGAAGTGGGCATGTCTGTGAGGGGTGATCTTGACTAGGTTCATGGAGGTGGAAGACTCACCTTAACTGTGTGTGGCACCATCCCATAGGCTGGATTCCTGGACTATACAAAAAGGAGAGAGCTGTCTGATTAGCAGCAGTCACTGATCTCTGTTTCCTACATGCTGTTTGCCCACACCTATTATGCATTCTTTGCCAAGATGAAATCTATGCTCAGGAACTGCAAGACAAAATAAACTCTTTCCTTACATAAGCTCCTCCTGGTTAGGTATTTTTTTTCCCAACAATAAGAAAGTAATTAATACAAAGAGAATCAGTAAATATATAAACACAATAATATAATTCCTAAATTTCTCCATGAAAATAGTTGCCAAAATTTGAAAGTAATCAGAGTTCAAAAACAACAAACTAGGTCAAAGATTCTCAAAATGCCTTTTGACTTTAATAGAATTAGCTAGAATGTCTGTTTAACATGAAATGTCTTGAGACTTACCTAGAACTATAGAGCATCAATCTCTGGTTGCTGCACTCTTATAATGTGAATATGAAATAAGCATCCTAGGCGAGGTTTATGTATTTTTAAGTTTGAAAAGATACAAATTGTAAGTATAGGAGTTACCTTTTCATCAGTAGTACAAAACATCCAACCTCAAGCAGCTGATGAGAGGGTTTGTTTCAGGCTTTCAGTTTTGAGAGGAAGCTTTAATATGGTGGAGCAGAGCAGGGAACATCTTGCAGCTGGGGCATCACATTTCCATGCATAATCCCCAGAGCAGGAGTGGTCTATGTGAGCCAGCTTGGAATATCCAGTGGGCTGAGCTAATACACCTCAGAACCCATACCCAGTGACTACCTCCCCTAGCAAGGCTCCACCAACCAAAGGCTCCACAATCTAGGGACTTAGTAGGAAGCATAATCACAAACACTTACGGTTATGGAGGACATTTTATATTCAAACCACCACGAAATAAGTAATAATAACTTGTATTGACAAAAAAATGTGAGAAAAATGATGCATAGTAATTCTTGGATTCTAGTCTACAAAAAGCAGCTTTTAAAGGGAGGTGCTAGGGAGATGGGTCAACAGTTAAAGGTGCTTTGTTGCTTGCAAAGTCTCGTAGCTGGGATTCATTTTCCTAGCCACACACATAAACCCCAAAAGACACTCATTTGCAATAGGAAGAATCCTTGGTTCATTTTCTCTCTCTTTCACACACGCAGTGCAAGAAATGAATACATTTTTTAAAATAACTCATGAAACCTAATAACAACTGTTTGCAGTTAACCTTTTGGACTAATATTTATTTTCAGTGTCTTAGTTTATTTCAAATGAGATGCATATTAACCAATTCATCATGATCAAGTGAAGCTATTCTTCAAGACACATTTCTCCGAACGAAGCTAACAAACACCTGCAGAATACATTTACTTTCATGGCCCAGGAGGAAACAACAAAATATGCAACCACTCTGGACTTCATCCTTGACTCCACCTCAACCACTGTGTTCCTCAGTGACACACAAATGACATGAAAGTAGGTCTAGAAATCACTCAACCCCTGCTGAACTCTTGGTAGCAATGTCATTAAAACTAACACCTTTCAGTAGCTGGTAAATCTATACATGGAAATAGAGCTCTGGGTGCTGGGAAGATGGCACAGTGGTTTAAGGAGCTTGTTTCCAAAGCCTGATAGCCTCGGTTTAATTCCTCAGCTATCCATGTGAGCTGGATGTAATAAGTGGCACAGGTGACTGACTGGTGTTCATTTGCAAGGGTAAGAGGCTCTGGTGTTTCCAATGTATTCATACAAATGCAAGTATATTTTGAAAATTAAAAATGAAATAGAACTCTGTTCATTGCCAGCATTATAGCTCATCAATATAAAAAATATTAGAAATCCCCAAACATTTGAAAGTTCTAGAATTGTTTACTATGAAAGTATTAGAGACCAAGTGAGCAGGGATCATCATTCAGTCAGTGTTGTCCTGTAAAGTAGTATATTTTTCTTTTTTGGAGAGGACTAACTGTAAAGCACTTGCACTTAAAGACCAATACCTCTACCACCTACTCAGTTAGCACTCTTCTGCCTCTAACCAACAAAAGCATAGATCCTGTAAGGCTAAGCATGGTGGGTTTCCAGGAAAATGCTTAAACATTCATGGGATAGAAAGATCATCACTAATTCAGAAATCATGGCTATGTCTATAATTCTAGTATAACTATTAACCATGTGTTCTACTAAGGTAAAGCCATCCTTCCCTGGAGTTGTCATTTGCTATTTATAAATATTGATTGAGCTTTGGTTCTGAATACCAGATGGTAGACCTGAGAATCATAACACAGCTGAAGAGATTCAAATAGAGTATCAGTTATTGACAGGTCCTGGGGACCATTATGAAAGCCAAAAGTTTTTATTTCAAAAATAAGTAATTAGGGCTGGAGAGATGGCTTAGCGGTTAAGCGCTTGCCTGTGAAGCCTGAGGACACCAGTTCGAGGCTTGATTCCCCAGGACCCATGTTAGCTAGATGCACAAGGGGGCGCACACATCTGGAGTTCGTTTGCAGTGGCTAGAGGCCCTGACGCTCCCGTTCTCTCTCTCTCTCTCTCCGTCTTTCTCTCTCTGTCACTCTCAAATAAATAAATGAATAAATAAATATTTTAAAACATAAGTAATTAAAGTTGACAGCAGAAGTGTAAATCAGGCCCCAGTGAACAAATTTATTAATTCAGCTTCCCTGTGGTAGCTGTGGTTATAAAACCTGTTCACAGGTCTGCAATGTCTGCAAGACTGTCCTTGGACTCATGTTACGAAATTGTGTCCCAGGTGAAAACAGCACTGTATTAACCCGTAAAAATGTGGTTCAGCCTACTTTGATGTAAGGCTTTATTAAATTATGTGCTGACTGAATGTCCTATTCTTGGAGACCCATGTTACACAAAATCATGTATTCTTTCTCTAAGCTTATATTAACAAATGCATGTACATCATACAAATAAAGCTTAAATGGATACCTCTAGTGTTTGCATCAAATATCATTCCTTATTTTTAGTGAGAAATATAGAAAGCATCATTAAAGTAGTCTGAAAAAGCTGTCTGCAGAACAAATGGGAAGTGGATTATCACAGGCCTCAGGACACACTCTCAATATCTCAACCTAAGTCAGCATTAGGACTTGTACTTTTATACATTCCAAATCAAAACTTCAGGAAGTTCCCCCACAACTTTTCCTGTGCAATCAATGTAGCACTCCTGACACTGAATCAATATTAATTGTAAAGTCCCAGTGTGGCATTTCTATATGCATGTGTAGAAAGACAAGGTCAATTTCACCCTAAAGTTTTTTTTTTTTTTTTTCTTCATCTACCCAGAAGACTACAGAGTGGAAATGCAAGGTGAATTAAATCAGGTTCCCTGCAAATAATGATGCATCATCTGCCTTTCCTATCTACTTCAACTTCTATCATTTAAATCCAGGGCAATGTAAGTGATTTTACACTCCCTATCACTTCTTTACCTCATCACTTTTTACTCTGTCTTGAACTCTTCTGTCTACCCAAAGGAAAGGCCTCAGACTTCCTGCTGTCCCCTTAGTAACTAGCACAGTCAATTGACAGAATCACCACCATCTCAGGAATTCTGAAGATTAATGATCCCCTGCCCTGAGTGCCAGGGAAGCACACAGTCTAGAGAATACCACCTGACAGATAAGGACTCCTGACCCCTTGCCTTGTAATCAGCCACAATCATAATGTCTCTGAATTATGTCCCTCAAGTCACTCCTGTGTCCAAACTACCACATGGGATCACTTATTTTTATTTCCCCAACTGTGAATACATTTGTAATAATGAAATCTGAGATTTACCAAATTGCCTTTCAACTAGAAATTTCAAATGGCAGGAAACTAAGTACAACTGTAAACAAAAACAAAATAGAGTGAGTCTAATCTACCACAGATGTTTCCAACTTCTAGTTAAACAATTCTAACAATGTCTAGCCTTGCCCAGTTACTTGTTCAATGTCAGCAGACACTGTGTGAAAATCAGAGTCAAATATCAGAAATAACTACTTTGGTGGTGATTTCATTAGATAATTCTTCCTCCAATTTCCTCATATAACCTAAAGTGATGTTCTTCCAATGGTAGTAAGAATTACTAAGCTGGCTAATAACTAAGAATCACTTATGTTTTACTAAGGATTTAAAAATTTAGGGAAAAAAAACATTTAGTCACAGTCATTATACTTGGAAGCCATAAACACTGCTGTCTCGTTGGCTCTAGTTTGGTCTCAGAAAATATTTTTCATAAGATTCAGGTAAAAACAGAGAAAATTAAAATGTGAGGATTTATATCTCACCTTTTAAAATGCAACTAAAGTTATACTTATAATGCTATATTTGAAACCTCAAAGTAGAATTGTTGGCTTTAAGAAACTTTGAAAGAGTTCAGTGAGTACCTCCATAGGCAAGAATATATTTAAGGGGCTGGAGAGATGGCTTAGCGGTTAAGTACTTGCCTATGAAGCCTAAGGACCCCGGTTTGAGGCTCAATTCCCCAGGACCCACGTTAGCCAGATGCACAAGGGGGCGCACGCATCAGGAGTTCGTTTACAGAGGCTGGAAGCTCCGGCATGGCATGCCCATTCTCTCTCTCTCTCTGCCTCCTTCTCTCTGTCGCTCTCAAAAAAATAAATAAACAAAAATTTTTTTTTAAAAAGAATAGATTTAAGCAATATGATAAAACCAAAAGTCTCCTCATTCTTTTCATAGGTCAGGGATAGACCAAACACTTAACTGTCTATACTGAATGAGTGCAACTTGTGGTAAGCAAATGAACTAATATAGGAAGTTATATTCATCACTACACACACACACATATATATATACATACATACATTTATGTGTTTATTCACATATATGTTTGTAAAACACATGCATACATACATATATACACAAGCATGTAAACTCACATATATTATGGACTGAGTGGCAGGCTGAAATTTCCTGAAGTCATGATATTCAGGCAGCATGCTGAAGGAAGGCTGAACTCATGAATCTCTGGGTTAGAAAGAAAAGACTTTGGATGTCCTTTTTTTTTTTTATTTTGTAACCCTCTCTCCTCATCTAGAGAATATGACTTAATAGGAAGGAACTTACAGACAAGTTACTTAGAACCCAGTAGGTCTCGAGGAATTGCAGGTCTTTGGATACTTCTGAAAGTGATGATTTCTTCTTTATATTCAAATCAATCTTGTCACACATATCCATCCTTTCAATTTTTCCCATATGGAATCTAACCCCTTTTTCATAGGTCTTTAGATATGTGGTGAAAAGTTTCATGACTGGCTTCTATCTTGAGCAAAATGGAAAGGCTCCCATCATTTCCCCCTTTTTGCGATGACCATCAGAGTAAAGCCAGATGGTTACGGGGAAAGCATGAATAGCACTGCCAGCTTCCATTCTTCTGCCTACAATAATGTAGTACATTTTGGTGGCTTTCAAACTAATATGAATGAATATAATAACTTCCTTTTGTTCATGGCTGATTATATTATATTATAATAGCACAACTTCCAAAGCTAGCATGAAAAAATAATTTATTTTTCTCCCACATCTGTAACTGCTTTGGAGAGCAGCTATGTCTTTATAATGAAGCTGCAGACACAGTCAGCTGAGCAAATGCAATAGGTCACACTGCAGCAATAGGTCACACTGCAGCAATAGATCACACTTCGACAATTATCACAGTGAGACAACAGAACACACTGCAACAATAGTTCAGGCAGACAACAATTACTTTACTCAATAAAATTTTTATTCAGCATTTCATATGTAAGCTAAAGAGAAAAATTACAACATCAGCTTTCAAAATTACTATAGCCTTTTAATAATTGCTCAGATTTTTTATTATGTTAAATAGCTTTTCAGTCCCAGATAGGAGAACACAAACATACACACACACATTCTAAGTGGCATGTCTAAACAATTTTCATTAAATGTCATTTCCATTAGGTTGTGATTCATTTTACTTTGGCAGACATATATTCAATTATTAGGAAACTAACTGAGTGCAATGTCATGTCACTCCCATTTTTCTGTTTTCTCTCTTCCTGCATCTAAATGAAGGATAATCTGCTACTGGCTAAAGAAGGCTCGAAGTCCAGACATGGAGCTCTGCTTCAGGCGGCATGCCTCCCCACCGGCAGAAGAAAGCCTGCCAACCATGCAGTCAGAAACAAGGAAGTGCCCACCTTTGGCACTTCACTGTAAACACAAGCCAACCATGACTGAAAAAATAAAACCAGTGCGTTTGTAGTTTTTAAAATGCTACTACTAGTGAAAGTTATGAAACATCAAAATGACTTATGATGCTGAAGAAAAAAAAGTGAATCATTTCCATGGGGATTTCCATGACACTGAAAGGGTTTGTTTACATTTTCCCTATTTTATAAGTCAGATCTCTTGATGGAGAGATTAATGTGGATATCTTGTGAAATACATTGTAATACCACCCCCCTTTTTTTTTTAACATGAAACACCTTTGAAAGGTTAAAAATAAAATATAAGGCACCACGGTAAGCAAAAGCAAACCCGTCTCTTATTGAAGAATTAATGAGTAGGAGCAGTGGTGACAGAGAATGACCCTCCAGAGCATGAAGGTTTCAGTGGGCTCTTATCATTGTGCTCTCATCTCACTGCAGCAGCGACTAAGACTAACTGAGGACTACATTAGCATTTTCGCCCATGAAGTGTGCTTTCTGCTACCCTAGGCTGCCTCTTCCACCAGGCACATGAATAAGTTACCTCACAGTAAACAACTTATTGTAGGTATTCAACATCATCTCAAAGTCATTTGTCAAAGAGCATGAAACTACATAGACTCTCATCACTACACACCTGTTGAGCAACAGGGATTTCACACTAGGAATCAGAGTTGAGTTGTGATCACTCGGATTTCAAGACAGTTCCAGTCCTGACAGACTGTAAGGACTTGGGACACTCAATCTGTTTCTCTTAATTTGCATAGGAAAATATTATCCATGCCTTGCCACTGAGTACTAAGTATGGCTAGTGTGATCAAGGATCAGAATTTTAAATTTTGTTTGATTTTAATTAAAATGTAAGTTTAAAAGTAGACATTCTATTCAGTTATTGGAAAAATGTCTGTTTGGATGATCTGTCTATTACTGATAATGGTGTATTGAAGCCCCCAACTATGATGGTGTTGGTGGTTATTTCTGTTTTATTGTCAAGTAGGTGTTGTTTTATGAACTGTGGTACCGCTGTGTTTGGTGCATAAAGATTTATGATTGTGATATCCTCTTGCTGGATCATTCCCTTGATAAGAAGGATGTGGCCTTCTTTGTCTTTTTTGATTATTTTTGGTTTGAAGACTATTTTATCTGATATTAATATAGCTACGCCTACTTGTTTCTTATTCCTGTTTTCTTGGAATATTATTTTCCACCCTTTCACCCTGAGGAGGTGTCTGTCTTTAGTGGTGAAGTGGGCTTCTTGAAGACAACAGATTGAGGGGTCTAGTTTTTTGATCCATCCTGTTAGCTTGTGTCTCATGATGGGTGAATTAAGGCCATTAATATTTAGGGCAATGACTGTGAGGTTTGATTTGATCCCTGCCATATTGTGTTGGTATATGTGGTTTAGTGTTTTCATGGACTTTGAAGTTTTTTGTGCCCTCTCTGAGTTAGGTTATTGTGATCTGCTTCTTGTAGGCATTTGAGGTTGATTATTTGATCCTTCTGTGTAGAGAATTTCCTGAAATACTCTCCGTAGGTTTGGTTTTGTGTTCATATAATTATAAAGTTGAGTTTTGTCATGGAAAGCTTTTCTTTCATCATCTACTACGAGGGACATTTTTTCTGGGTAAAGTAGTTTGGGTTGGAAGCCATAGGTTCTTAGACTTTGCAGTGTTCCATTCCAGGCCCTTTTGCATTTCAGGGTTTCCATTGAGAAGTCTGAAGTAATTCTGATGTAGTTACCTTTAAAAGTGGCGTGCTGTTTTTCCCTGGCTGCTTTTAGGATTTTCTCTTTGGTGTAAATGTTTAGAGTCTTTATGACAATATGTCTTGGAGAGTTTCTCCTTTGGTCCAATATGTTTGGAGTTCTGTTAGCTTCTTGTATCTTGATGGGCCTTTCTTTTGAGTGAATGGGAAAGTTTTCTTTGATTATTTTGTTAAATAAGTTCTCCATGCTTTTGGTCTGAATTTCTTCCCCTTCTGGTATTCCCATGATCTGGATATTAGGATGTCTAAGGTAACCCCACAAGCCCTCATGTTCTGTTCACAGAAATTTTTGAACTTATTGAAACTTTTGAACTCTCAAACTGTTTCTTCTGTCTTTCCTTCCAGATCAGAGTTTCTATCCTCCACACAGCTGACTCTATTCATGAGAGCTTCTAAAGAGTTTTGGACTTGTTCAATTAGGTTTGCATTTTCTACTCATTTTCTATGTATAGTTTCCATCCCTCTGTCAAGCTCTATTTTTACATCATTTTCTGATTTTCTTGATTCTTCTTGGAATTCATCCTTGCATTCCTTTATGTCTTCATTTAGCATTACCAGCTGATTTTTGAAGTCATCTTTTTTCACTCTCCTTCATATCTCTTAACTCTCTTTGCAATAGTGGCACACAGCCATGGTGGGAAATCAACTGCTCTTGATTTGGCTAACTGATACGCTCAGTGGAACGGAATCCATAGCTGGAGCTACAAAACAAGTCAGAACCATATCCAAACATGGGCCTGCTCTCCATTATCAAGCTACCATCAATCGTGGGCTACAAGAGGGCCTACACCTGCTAAATTCTCTATAAAAAGAAATGGGTTATCCCATTTATCTGGTGCTAACTTTACTCTGCATTGGAGAATCTGCTTCTCTTATTCAGATAAATGCAGTTCCTAAGGAGAGAACCACCCCATCATACCTCAAAAGGGCCCCAGCTGAAACTTAAGAATAATTGGCAAAACAAGCAAGGGTGCTGTTTTCTTGGTGAACCTGGTACCAGTACAAGGGTGAAGGAGATCAACACAGAGAACAATCAGTTCCCACCAAATCAGATATCCAGAGACATAGAGGCTCACAACACCTCATCACTAAAGCAGACCAAAAATGAACCCAGGATGTCTCAGGGAAATTTTGGGGAAGAGGGGGCAGAAAGAATGTCAGAGCCACACATTGGGTCATGATACCCAGAGACATTTCCTCCTACCCACCCACAACTGTGGGCTAACTCCACAATGCATGACCCAAGGAGGGGCTGGGGGAGGGGGTAGGACATGGAGGAGGCTAACAATGGTACCAACTTGACTGTATTCACTGAGTACAAAACTAATTTAAAAAAAGCTGTCCAAAAATAAAAAGAAAAATTTCTCTGAGTGTTGGAAGAAACTGGTTACATTTTTCTAATGTTTACATTGAATTTTTAACCAAATGCAAATATAGATCAAACATGTCTTTCAAATGAAAGTTCAACATCCCAAATGAGATGTTCACTGGGTAAAATAGGTACTCACTTATAAGACTTACTAGCAAAAAGAAATGCAAAATAGTCCATGAGAAATCTTTTCTATTGGGGCTGGAAAGAAGGCTCAGTGGTTAAAAGTGTTTGTTTCCAAAGTCTTCCAGCCCAGGTTCGATTCCCCAGTACCCACATAAAGCTATATGTACAAGCGGCACATGTGTCTGGAGTTTGCTTGCAGTGTCAAAATGCTCTGGCCTCAATGCCATCTTCGCAGTGTAAATGTTTATTCTGTGTCATTATGTGTTTTGGGGGGATTCTTTTTTTGATGTTATGGCTCAGTTAAAAGATTTGGACTATCGGAATGTTTGAATATTATTGGGATTGATAAAAACCATGGGGACTTAAAAAAAAAAAAGATGCTCTGGCCTGTACATTCAATAGCATTAATTTCTCTCCTATTCTTTTCCCTCTCCCTCCCCCCACCCTCTGTCTCTCTTTCTCTCATTCTTTCTCTCTCTCCTTACAAATAAATAAAAAATATTTAGGGCTGAGGAGATGGCTTAGCCGTTATAGTGCTTGCCTACAAAGCCACAGGACCCAGGCTTGATTCCCCAGGACCCACATAAGCCAGACACACAAGGTGGCGCATGTGCCTGGTGTTCATTTATAGCAGCTGGAGGCCCTGGTGTGCCCATTCTCTATCTGTGTCTCTTTCTCTCCCTCTGTTTCACACACACACACACTCTCTCTCAAATAAAATAAAAATATTTTTAAAAAAAATTTTAAACAAGAATTGTTTTAGCCAGTGGTAGTGGTGCACACCTTTAATCCAAACATTTGGGAGGCAGAGGTTGGAGGATCTTCCTGAGTTCAAGGCTAGCCTGGAACTACAAAGTGAGTTCCAGGACTAGAGTGAGACCCTACCATGAAAAAACAAAAAGAAAATTCTTAAACTAATTATATGTTGAAAAATATTTTAGATAAATATAATTTATAATTTTCAAATTAATAGTATGTTTCTATCTTTTGAAGTAATTTCTAGAAAACATTAATTTATATACATGAATCATATCTGTGTCTTAAATGTTTCTTTTAGACAATGATGCTCTGACTCTTAGTTTCCTTACCTACAAACTGGAAAGAGAATGACTACATTGTAGGGCTTTTTAAAATAAACATGCATATACGCAAACCATTCCCCCAGTACCTGTCATACCATTAAAGAAGTGGTCATTATATTAATACCATATGTCTACTACTGAAGACGGCTTGCTTATTTTGAGCAACATGCAATGCCTTATAATTCTCACAAAGTGGATGAAGTTCAAAGATCCATAGTTTTTCCTTCCTTGCTAATACTTTATAATATAAGCTATGTTATTTGCTCAAATGATAACAGAAGTGTTGTTATCCCTTTGTCTTCTTTACCTCGGTTTGCTGGCCTCTTCTTTGTGCCCATCCTTATAGGTAATTTATCTCATTAATTTCTGGTTTATCATTTTTCATATAATGCCTTTGTCCACATTAGCAGATACATGCACATTTTCATACATTTTTTTTTTGTTTCACTAAAGAAATACTGTTTTGTAGGTTGACTTTGTCTCTTGAAAATGACTCAACAGCAATGAATTCACAGTGATCTTGCTCCACTGGGTGTTCCCTTACAGCTTCACAGAACTCCACTGAGTGAGGATACCCTAACTCACTCTAATTATGTCCCACATATTTAGATAGTTTGCAGTAAGCAACTCTGAAGTTCAGACTCTCATTCACATATATTTTCATATTTTTGGAGGTGGATCTTTTGCATAAGCTACTTGAAGTAAGACTCTGAGTGAAACCATAACTGCACAGATGCTTTGTTATTCATGCCAACTCTCCCTCCACAAAGCAATACCACTTCCATTCTCATCAGTGATATGTGACAGTTCTCACATTTGTAGTCATTTTCTCTGAAGAAAAACCCATCATAATCTGGAAATCATAATCAGAAACTAACTAGTTCCATTAATGAATGGCGCCCCTGAAATCTCATCTCCTCAAATAAATAACTTTTTTTTTTGGTTTTGCTTTTGTTTTCTCCTGATATGTTACTACTTGGGGGCCTGCTATGTCATCAACATTCCACATGCAGGTCACAGTGCTACACAGTGTGTGCTCACGGGCTAGTTTGCTTGCTGTTCTGTACACAGACCCATCACGATTCACCTTAATCTCATCTGTCCCTTGAGCTCCAATATCAGCCCCATTTCTTCAAAGTAGGTTTTTATCTCACACACTCCATGGTGCTCTACCAGTTCTTTACTCACAAAGCAGTCTGTACAGAAGCTACTCTGGTGTTATGGCTCCAGGCAAATCTGGCTATTTTGCATGGGTACAACCTCTGACAGTGGACACAGTGTCTTGCCCAATTTTGAATCTCCAGTAGTTTCCAGAAGATCAAAATGAATAAACAGAGATGAAAATAGCATTACCTTGTATTTAAAAACATATGTTTATTTCTTATTTCTTCTAGACTCATAGCTGTATTAAGTTAAAGTGATACCTTTCTTAGCAAACACTTTAAAATAGCAAATACTAAGATCTCCTACTTCAAAATACATGTAACTCCAGCACTTTTTTTTTTGACATTACTAAGACACTTCCTTTATTTCCACTGCTTTGTTTTATAATGATGCTCTTCAACACTTACTGTTTTTGAGTATGGATACCTGAGCCCTAACTCTACATATATAAACTTTATGAGAACTCCTTTCCTCCTTATGAAAGCCAAAGAAACAAGGTCAATAAAAATATTAAGAACCAAAGAAATAAATCTTTATTCTAACAAAGAGTGAGGTAAATGTATAATCTGCTGAGATATTAGTTTGTGTTCTCATTTGGTCCACTAGAGCCCTGCCCCCCACCCACCATGTCTCCCTCTATCACACACACACACACACACACACACACATAGCCTTTCAAAACAGAATGAATGAAACTATGCATTAGAAGAGGCCCCAGAGCTGAAGTTTCAGTGATAAGAGTGGTAAGAAATGCTCAAGGGTGAAATGAAGCTGGAGCACTACAACTGGTAGGAAAGGCTGACTTCTCTGACAGTAGGTCACATGAAATAAGGCATCTGAGGTGTTTGTTCCTATTTTGTGTGAAGCCTGCTTTGCTGAGAAGGAGCTCTAGCACATCTGCTGATGCTGCTCCCAAGTGCCACCCACAGTGTGGCTCAGCATGGGGGACTTCCTGAGAGGAAACATCACTGGGCCCAAAGAGCAGAGTGCTGAGTCGCCATACCTTCCCTTGCAGGTATCAAAGCTCTAGATGGGAGACATTAAGGAAGCCTTCCAATTTGGGATTTCACCTAGTGGAAGTCATGTGATATGCTGATAAGCGAGTGAGAATGGGGCTTTATTATCACAAACAGTGGAAGTCCTGTAACTGAAATGTGAATGAGAATCATTGGGCCTTACTGCTATCACTGTACTTTATACAGATATGAGCCTTTTTTAACTTGATAAAAATTATAACATTAAAAATGTAACCTATAAAATGCCAAAGCAAAAAGAATGGTCACCTTCTATAACCTCACCAGTAGGTTCCCTAATACAATATTTAAGATAGTAGGACAGGCTCAGCTTCTGCCACTGTGGTCAAGAATCTACTGAAGTGGAATTTTAGATTCCTCTTGCTGCTAAGGCCTGGTATGGCCTCAGCTAATCTATGAAGTGAAACAATGTAACAGGATGTGATTTCATGTGTTTAGTAACTCTGTCCTCTGTTCTACCCAAATCAGTGGAAATGAAGGCTCATCTACCTGGAGCTCATAAATAACATCAACTGAGTCATCTCTATGACCTTACTCAAATACTTTATGATAGCTAGGTACCTATAGTTCCTCGAAAACTGACAAATCTAAATAAAGCTATAAATTAGTGTAAGTTATTTTATTTTAAATTAACCTAGTGGCCAAGAAGTATTAGCATGAGTATCTATGAGGCCTTTCCTAAGTAGAAAAATAAATGGAGCTCTAAATTACTTACTGTTGGGAAAGGCATCAGAAGTATTTAAATAGATAATTACCTGCAGATAAAATTACCATGTTAGGTAGGCAAGCAATGCTGTATTCATCTGAATGCAAGAAAACTTAAGCTCCCCACTGATGGGCAGTAATGAAAACTCTGTTCATTCCTGACTCTCAAAGGGTTTCTCTGTAAGTGTTCTGACCTGATCTTCACATTGAGGTGTATCAATTCTAAGGAACCTATTAATAGTATTGTTATTATGTGATTGAATTTGATCATTATAAACTAGAATGGTAATATTGTTATATTCCCTTAGCACATATGATACAAATATGAATATAAAATGTGGTATATTAGGGTGGTATCTTTATTTATGCCAGTACAATATACTCAATGATTTATACTAAAATGAATTCAAATAATCAACAGGTATGTGAAAAGATGCTTAACAATATATCATCCAACACCTGATAGAATGGCTATTGCTGAAAATCGAAATATGGTACATGTTGGTAAGGATGTGGCAAAAGGGAGCCTTGTGCACTGTTGAAGGTAAACCAATACAACCACCACAGAAAGAAATTTGTAGAAGATCCTACAAAATTTAAGAATTTATCCTCATATAATCTACTAGTACATTTTCTGGGTATATATGTGGAGGAAATGAAATTCATTTCTTAAATAGATCTGTGCCCACATGCTCACAACAGCATTATTCACAATAGCCAAGTCATGAGTGCAACCTAGGTGGTCACCAACAAATGAATGAAGAAAGAAAATATGGTACATACTTAAAGAATATTTTCAACCACAAGAAGAAGGAAATCTTGTCATTTGTGACAATACGAATAAGCCTGCTGGATACGATGTTAGGTAAACTGCCCAGTGAAAGACAAATGCTGACATGTGGAATAAAGAGAGTCAGACTTATAAAAAGACAAAATGAAACGTTAGTTTCAAGTGAAGACGGGAAAGAAAGGAAGAGATGCTGACCAAAAGGTCAAACTTTCAGTTAAAAATTCTCAATAGCTAATATACCCCCTCTTAATTATCGTGTATTATGTACTTAAAAACTGATAAAACAGTGACTTTAAAAACAAACATACATAAATGACAACTATGTGAGGTGATGAAGGTTAATGAACTTGATTTTGGTGACCATTTCACAGGTGTATGTGAATATATACCTCAAAAGAATATGTTGTTTGATTTGTAATTATATGTCAATGAAGTTGGAGACAGGATAAAAGTAAAGACAAATTAAACCCATGACCAACATCCAATACTGCAGAGCACCCATAATTACAGCAACATTTATCTGCTAGAAATGAATTAAAAACTGAGGTTGTGAATGTGCAGCATGCCCTAATCCTAGTTTTGAAAAATCTAATGGGTTTTATAACATTCGGCAAAGTGAGTAAAGTCCTCTCATAATAGATAAAGGTAATTAGAAATGCAGAACAAATTCTTTTTAAATGCCCCAAATCCAATTTGGACACTTTAGTTCCTCCTTCAAAAACAGGAAAACTGATGAAGGGAAGAGAGGCAGCAAATGAAGAAAATGGGGTGGGGGTGAATGGAAGCACAGCCACTGCAATCAAGCAACAGGCATCACACCAAGATCTAGGATGGAGCCTTGTTAGAACCCTCTGCCTCTCCTAATTTTGCAAAATGTTTCACAAAATTGGCCAATTTAAAACTAATGATTCTTTCATTGAGAAATCACCTAACTTCAGTTTAGGGTTCTGAAATGGTAGAAGACAGCTGATGGTCAGAACTAAATACAAGGAACCAGTAGAAAAATGTTTTAGAAAAATGCATTGCTTTCAACATGACCACACAAGTCTCTTTTGATAACTTGCAGCAATCAATCCAAGGAAGTACAGGCTTCTTGGTTTTCATAAAAGATAAGTACCAGTTAGTCTTCAAACAGACCCTCATAGTGAGAGCATATATGTCACTCTGGGATACATCTGCAATTTGTTAGCTGAAATTCAACAATGCAAACAATATAAATGGAAGAATGGAATAGAAAAAAATGAAGTTCCAAGGTGGGGACTAAATGAAGAGTGGCAGCAGGTCCTGAGACAAGAGCTACCTCAGCACAGCCTCTGTGGTTACCTGCCATTTTCTTTACAGCAAATGATGTGAGGGTTGGTATACCAGGAGTGAAAGTCATATCTGCAACTACACACAACGGGAACAATAAGCAACATTTTGGCCACTGGGTTCTATACTTAACAAAAATGAGTGACAAAACCACCCTCTATGATATGAACAGTAGCATGCTGCCTCTTCAGTGAGACTGGCTTCACTGTGTGACAGGGGAGCCACAATCAAAACTCATCTCCTGCTTGTACCCTGATGTGGACAAACCACACTTTCAACATAAGTCTTTACAGAGTGGTCTGTACCTCACCTCACCACCATAGAGAAGGCTCAGGGGTGGATCCCACCTTAAACTTCTCACAAGCAAAAACAAGGAAGCTGTGTCTTATGTCAAAGGCTAGCGCAAGCAGGAAGGTTTTATTTACTATTGCTGAGACAGGGTCTCATATAGCTCAGGCTGGCCTTGAACTCACTATATAGCTGAGGTTGACCTTGAAATTCTGATCCTCCTGCCTCTACCTCCTTAGTGCTAGGATTACAGGTATATACCACCATGCATGGCTTATATGGCATAAAGACTGAACCTAAGGTCTTGTGTATGGTAGGCAAGCACTGTATCACTGGCATACATCCCACCTTAGATGCAATGATCTTAAGACATAATCCAAAATTCATTTCAATTCAAGAATAAAGAAACAGAAGACTAAGGACATGGCCCCATGAGTTAAGAGTGCTTACTGTGCAAGCATGAGGGCCTGATTTCAGTCTCTAGTACTAATGTAAAAAGCCAGGCAGGGCCACACATGGCCCCAGCACTGAGGGACAGAGAAAAGAGGATTGCTGGCATACCCTGGCCAGCCAGTCTAGCAAAAAACAGGAACCTCCAGGTTCCATGAAAGATTGTCTCAGGGAAATAAGGCAGAAGAGCAATAGAGGTGGATACCTCACATCCTCCACTAGGCTCTGTGCATGTGCACAGTGTGGACATCTGTACATACATGTGCATACACTGCACATACACAAACACACACCACATACTACACATAAAGCAAAAAAAAGATACTAATTTTTTTTTAATAGAAGTTTACAGCACTCGGGAGACAGGGGTATTCAAGGCCATCCTGAGACTACACAGTGAATTCCAGGTCAGCCTGAGCCAGTGAGGCCCTACCTTGAAAAACAAAAACAAACAAACAAAAAATTAAAGTTTAAATTAAAATAAAAGAAAAAATAAATGAAATAGAGCCCCAACAAGTACTTAGGAGTATGAGAGACAACTCTCAGCACAGGTAAATTTCAGTCCCAAAACACATGTGCAGTGTCTCAGCTCAATGTTCTTGTCCCTCCTATAGGGTACACCCTGGATTCTCATAACCAGGTCAGAGGGCCACGCAGATCCCAAGTGATATGTAACTGATCCTCAAAATATCAAGTGCAGCCCATAAACTCGGAGATATTTCCTTGATGGCATTTTCTCTTAGCAGGACTAGCTAATTGTTTTGTAAAAGAAATCATTCACCTATTTGCTCACAGAGTATGAATTACAATTAGGAGCACCTAAACTTTTCCTTGTGGTTCTCAAGATTTGTAAAGGAGCTTTAGTCTAAAGCCACCTCCCTAAGTGTAGCCAAAAGCTAATGGCTTCCAATAACTACTCTGGCACACCTTCTAGTCACAATGTCTTAAAGTTGTGTGTGATGGTTTTATTTAGTAAACAGTGAAATGCAGTCCTATTTATGAAGATAATTTCTTTTGAAATGTTGTAAAAACTGATTTAATAGAAGGCCATAGTAATGCATAACTCCCAAATCCCTTTCTCTTCTTTATAGAAAAATTCCAATACCATGAATGTAATTATTTTTACTTTTTTTCTTTAAAATGACACATTTGGGGTTGGAGAGATGGCTTAACAGTTAAGAAGCTTGTCTGTGAAGCCTATGGACTCATGTTTGACTCTCTAGGTCCCAAGTAAGCCAGGCACACAAGATGGCTCAAGAGCTCAAGGTCACGCATGTGCACAAGGTAGCACATACATCTGGAGTTCAATTGCAATGGCTGGAGGCCCTGGCATGTGAATTCTCTCTCTCCCTCTCTTTCTCTCTCTGGAATAAAAAGAGGCCACTCTGTTGGGCATGGCACACACAAAAAAAGAAAAAACAGACATATTTGGGGTTGAGAATTTAGCTTGGTGAAAGAATACTTGGTAGCAAGCACAATGTCCTGGGTTTGGTTCTCAGCACTGAAAAAAATGAAACATTCACTAAATAATGACCTATATTTCTGTTTTGAATGCTGTTTTCAAGTTTACACTATCACAAAAAATTTCCAAATTGTATCATTCCAGGACCACCCCTCTGTAACTATGACCTCTACATGGTAGCTAGATAGAGCTAAAAATACCCATAACATGATCTGATTGGAGGGTATGAACCTGGTCCAGTCTCCATGAGGGAAAACACCCTTCTCTGTACCTCACCTGAGAAGCCTCTATGGAGCATGAATTTTCTTAGAATCTTGCACTTTGATTCAAAAATACAAATTACAAACAATACAAACTCCAGATGCATGAATAAACACAATCAATCCATTAACTTGATTATTTCCTCTAATCTCACAGCAATAAATATGACTCAGAACGGCTAACTAATGCTATACAGATGCATCTATCATCTGCTATGAATTTTTTTAATTTTTATATTTGTAGAGCCCTAGAACTTATACAAAATTTCATCTAAAACCATTTAGTGCTTTTTAAAAAAGAAAAAAAATCCTAGACTCAAGTACTTAAGAGTAACGGCCACATTTCCTATCATACAAAGCATCTGTTGCAGTCAGGTTCACATCGCTGGAAGAAATCACCAGACCAAGAGCAGCTTTTGGGAAACAAAAAAGGTTATTTTGGCTTACAGACTTGAGGGTAAGCTCCATGGTGGCAGGGGAAAACAGTGGCATGACCAGAGGGTGGACATCACCCCCTGGCCAACATCAGGTGGACAACAGCAACAGGGGAGTATGCCAAACAATGGCTTAGAAAAACTGGCTCTAACACCCATAAGCCCGCCCCTAACTTGTACACCACCTCCAGAAGGCTTTAATTTCAAAGTGCCATCAGCTGGAGACACTGGCATTCAGAATACCTAAATTTATGATAGACACCTAAATCAAACCATGATGTTCTGCCCCTGGTCCCCATAAACTGATACCCATATATGACATAAAATACAATGCATTCAGAATGACTTTAAGAGTCCTTATAGTTTTTATCAAACCTAATGATGTTCAAACATTCCCATAGTCCAAGGTCTTTTAACTGAGCCATAATACCAAAAAATTTCCCAAAAATCCATAATGGCACAGAATAAATATTCATACTACAAAAGATGGCATTGGGCATAGCAAAGAAATATTCAACCAACACAAGATTCCTAGAAAACTTCATCTGGGCCTGACAGCTTTCCTTAGCACCCATCTCATGGTCCTGGCATTTCCACTGGGTCTCCACTGCAACCCATGGTCCATCCTCTAGGCTCCATCAGGGCTCCACGCAGGCAACCAGCAAACGTGCTACACGCTGCCCATGGCCATTTCCAAAACATAAGACTGTGTTGCAGATTCAGGGACCCTCTCTTCCCTGCATACACTATAATACCAGGTAGGGTGTCAATTTGTTAATCCAGGAGGAAATACAGCAGACCTTGAAGAACAGGACACTTTGAGCATTCAGGCCCCTACAAAACACTGCATTCTTTCTGTGGTTCCAATGCAGGTCAGCTGGCCCAATCTCAATGGTTATAATCTCTCAATTGCAGTCGAATGGTCAGCAGTTTCACCCAAAGATTTCATTTTTTCTGTACCATATCACTCTGATCATACCAGTACATTTCTATGCAATACAACCCTGCACAGACTCTCAGGACATGGCCATAACAGCAAGCCTCTCACACAAACTGTTTCTAGCTTAGTCCAGGCAAAGCTCTTTCTCACCATCAGAGGCCAAACCTCAGAGTCCATAGTTCTTACTGCATTCAGGTCTTTCAACTCTGACCAGAACAGTCCATCAAGCTCTACTTACAACACTGCAAGGCATCTCTTAGGTCAAGGTTTCAAATTCATCCACATTCCTCTTAAAAATCAGCTCCAAAAAGGCAAAGCCACAGTCAGGTGTCTAGCAGCAAATGACACCACTCCTCATACCAGTCAGGTTCGCATTGCTGGCAGAGATCACCCAACCAAGAGCACCTTTTGGAAAAAAAAAAAAAAGGTTTATTTTGGCTTATAGATTTGAAGGGAAGCTCCATGATGGTAGGGGGAAATGATGGCAATGAGCAGAGTTGGACATCAACCCCTGGCCAACATAAGGTGGACAACAGCAACAGGAAAGTGTGCCAAACACTAGCATAGGGAAACTAGCTATAACATCCATAAGTCTTCCTCCAACAGTACTCCACCTCCAGGAGGCTTTAGTTTTTAACTGCCATCAGCTGGGAAGACTAGCTTTCAGAATATCTAAGTTTATGGGGATGCCTGAATCAAACCACCACAGCATCCTAGCATGAGTGGCATAATCCTCCTAGGGAGAACCAGTGTCAGTGTTTTGCAGAAGATAAACTGACCTTGCCCTACAAAAAAATGGGCAACAGAAATCCACATATGACATGACAGTAAAGACTTGAAAAAAAACAGAAACACATATGCCTGTTTAATGAGTGTAGATTTTAGTCGTTAATATCTTCCTCAAAGTCAGCTAGTCCACCTGTATTTGTAATCACTAGTGAAGAATGTATATCATATGAAAACAACACACTGCAATCAAAGACAAGCAAAATAATTCTATATAACTCAGAGAAAGAAGTATTTCACTCCTACAAAATATACAATGTAGTTTGAAGTATTTTCCCCAGATTTTTCCTCCTGATAAATCAGTAAATAGATGTGGTTTATTGACCAGAAAAAGTCCATACAGATAAGTCTGTAAGTTAGTAACACATCTACAAGGCATTGCATTTAACCTGGAATATAGATAGATAGTACTGGTGGTAGGGAAGGAAAGTGACGTTCTTTATATTTCTAAGCAAAATAATAATAATAATAATAATGTTTCCACTTACAAAAGTAGTAAATTTCTTTTTCTTGCTATGTGTTTATTCATATGTGCATTCATGTATGTGAGTATGGAAACATGTATGCCATAAGCATGTGTGGAGGTCAGAGGCATTGATCCTAACCTGGCACCTTCTTTGAAACAAAGTCTCTTGTGATTACTACTGCATTAAGCCATGCTACCTGTCCCATGAGACTTCCTTGTCCCACTTCCCTTCTCACTGCAGGCACCCTGGGATTGCAGACATGAGTGCTACTGCACACAGCTATGATATGTGTTCTGGGGCTCTGAAATCAGTTTTCCTGCTTGCAAGGACTTTATGCATTGTACCATCTCTCCAGCCCCCCCAACAGTACATTTAAACATACAGTTAAAAGAGTGCTTTGTAATCTGCATGTCATAAAAAAATAAGTATTTGCTATTAGTTTAATAAAAGCCACTTAAATAGGCTCTAAAAGTCTATAATTGTTTTATATTCATAATTTCTAAGCTCTATAATTACTTCAGCAAAAATACAGAGCAGCATAATACAGTTCAATATAGTTTACTCAGTTTTTATTTTTTTCTTTTTAATTCACCAATCTATCCAACAATAAGGTATCTGTTGTAATTCTCTAACCTTTTCTCAACTTAAGATAAAATCATTCTAAAAAATACTGCCTTTAAAAATTACTCCTGCTAAAAGCAGTGCATAAAATTTCTTTTCCAATAGTGTAGGCACTAAATGTTTCAATATAAGAAGGTCTTAATGGGGGCTGGAATGACAGATAGGTGGGAAAAAATGAGTGCTATGTAAGTGCAATGACCTGAGTCCAGACCCCAGGACCCATGGGATGCCAGATGTAATACCATGAACATCTGTACTCAATCCCAGCACTCTAACGGTAAGATACAGGCAGAGACAGAAGTCTCCAGAAGCTTCCTGGCCAGCTAGACTGGGATATATAGCCTGTGTTAAATAAGGTGAATGCTGAGGGACAAAACCTGATGTTTTCCTCTGACCTCCTTAAGCACCCCGTGGCATTCATGTGCGCGTGCACATGCGCGCACACACACACACACATGCACACACACACACACATGCACACAGACACACACACATGCACACACACACACACACATGCACACAGACACACACACACATGCACACACACACACATGCACACAGATACACACACATGCACACACACACACACATGCACACACACACACACACATGCACACACACACACACATGCACACACACACACACACATGCACACACACACACACAGATGCACACAGACACACAGAGAGAAAGATTTTTTTTTTAGTGGTGGTCTTGATATTGGCTGTGACAGAATTATCTCCAGAACCTAAGAAATACTGACTCCAGGGCCACATTCTAGTTCAACTGAGAGAGAACTTCTAAAGCCAAAGTCTAGAAATCAGCATTTGGGGGTTTCACAAGTAAGCACAGCCCTCCCTGCAGGCCTCTGCTATTGGCCAGTTCATGACCTGATCTGGCAAACCTACACAGCTCTGCAGTGCTTTGCCTTCACTCACAGTCACTATAATTCAAACAGACTGACCAACACTGGCAGAGTCACTGGCTCTGCTGTAAAGATGAGAGGCCAGACCTTATACCTGTACGCTGGGGTCAAAGGAAGCCAGAGGGAGTGCAGCAGATAGTCTGCTAATAAGAAAAAACATATATAAGAGCAAATGTTCTCAAATTAAAAATCATTCTCCTTTGTATGCAATGTAGTTTTGCCTTAATATGCTCAAAGCAAACATTTTCCTCAAATATTTGAATTCATATTTGGAAATTTAATTTCTTTTAAAGAAAAAGAAAGCATTCAGAAAACCCCTTTTGAGATACTATGAAGACAAGCAATGATGAGTTTTTACTTAGAAAACAAAATTTTTAAGACTAAATTCCTGTTTTTTCAAATTGCTCCGAGTCTTTGAAGATTTCAAACCACCCTTTGCAACTGAAACCTCTTAGTCGGATGTTAAGTGAGAGAAACTAATACAGTATTTTAGCAGCTAAAAGAATAATAATGTACAAAGCTGGGCATGGTGGTGCATGCCTTTAATTCCAGCACTCAGGAGGCAGAGATTGGAGGATCACTGTGAGTTCAAGGCCACCCTGAGATTACATAGTGAATTCCAGGTTAGCCTCGGCTAGAGTGAGACCCTACCTCAAAAACAAAACAAAACAAAAAAAGATTAATAGTGTACATGAAGGAACAGATTGTTGAATGTGGGTATTGAAGATCTGATGTAAAATTAATTCATAAAACAGAGAATAAAGCAGGGAGACATGAGATGGATTTAAGATGCTACCACAATAGGACTTGAAGAGGTGGGGCAAAAACAGAGACAGCTACTCTACAGAGTGTCAATGGCATGGCAGCATCTGTTTTATACCTTAAGACAGAGAGACCAACTGGAGGTGACGATAGACACAATAGGAATTTGGCAATAAGTATTAAAAGGAAAGAGTTGGGATTCCTCATTTAGTCAATGAGTACTGTTTACATCTACTAACACAGATGTGGATCTTTGATTGATGGTATCTCCCCTGCAGCTCATGGAGCATTGAACACAGACATAAAAATGACTCTGACACAATTAACAAGAAGAATCCCTTCATTTTCATCAGAACAAAGAATTAGAAGGGAGATTTGGAAAAATTAGCTTTAGTGCAGAAGACTGTCTGCCCCCAGGAAGAAAGGTACCCAGCAGCATGATCATGGGAGAAGTATCTGAGGCACAGCAAAGCGCAGAGGTGGTAAAGATCTGAGTCCTGGTGAGGAGAACAGAAAGAGAAGGCTTTGTGCCCAGAATGATGGGTAAAGAGAATCAAGCTATGATGAGTTGGGAGGCAGGTCTATGTATGCTTTAGACAAATAATACCTTGAAACTCTATTTGTTAGGCAATGAGGAAACACAGAGGGAACTTAAGAGAGGCATTATTATGGTGGGGCACTGAGCAGATTGCTCCACCTGCCAAGGATGGAGAGAAGTGATAAAGGCCAAAGCCAGTGACAGACAAGTCTGCTTAAATGCAGTCTTTCAGGCCAGAAAAAAAAATCAGCATACACTAAGAAAAGCCAATGCTAACTTGGAATTAGCATAATTCCAAATCTGCATATAATTTGAAGGGGTACCTCACACTGTTCCAAGAATTCTGAAAAACTGTAATTATCTTCCATAAACCCCACCATCTTAAACTACACATACACACACACAATCACACTCAAACATATCAACTTCACAGATCAATGAAAATGCACAAGAAATATTAGCAGGCTAAACTATGGCTCTAATAAAACATGTGGAACGAGATGGGCTTTCTCTGGAATACCAAATTGGTAAATATAAGGCCATCACTACAGTCATCTGAAGAAGACTTCTTCACAAGTAAAAGAACGGAACAGTATTTCTGGGAAGCAGTACATACAAGTATAGGCTAGCCTCTAACTGAATAACTGAAGACACTGTACTCTTTCCACTAGAGCTATACCCAGCACCTGGAATCTCCATTCATAATACTAGTGCAAGTCTATAGATTCGGTTTTGGCTCAAATCTGCTCTGCTAATTGGAAGCTGGAGACCTTTTGCCTGTAGGAGAGCCAGTGGCTTTTGTGGTCCTAGCCTGTCTTTCCCAAAATGTTTATCTGTAGCAAAGCACAGGGATTTCACAATTGTTCATTGTCGAAGCATCATAGTGTATGTGATGGTAGCTGGGATGAAGAAGAAAAGGAAATCACATAACCCCTTGAGATTTACACAGTCATGTTCTGATTATCAACTGGCCAGAGAAGATTAATGCCTTCACATTTTACATTCTGAACCTGTGTTCTTTAATTACCACTGTGACAGGAACTAGAAACAATCATACTTAACAAAACTTAATGTTTAGTGGATTGTTATTTTTTCTTAAAAATATATATATATGAATGACATATTGATTAGGTACAGTGTGATAGTTCAATACACAGACAAACTACTGGGTGTTTTTATTTTATTTTATTTATTTGAGAGAGAGAAGAAAGAGAGGGATGGAGGAACAGAATGGGTGTGCCAGGGCCTCTAGCCATTGCAAACAAACTCTATATGCATGTGCCACCCTGTGCATCTGGTTTACACAGGTCCTGGGGAATCAAACCTGAGTCCTTTGGCTTTGCAGGTAAGCTCTTAACCACTAAGCCATCCTTCCAGCCTGTGCTCCTGGGTTTTTATTTTAAAGATTATTGGATACCAGGAGCAAGAGTAAGAAAAGTGGAAAGAGAGTCATCCAACTACCAGAGCTTTGCAGGAAGGATACAGGATAAATAGGTCTTGAGCACTAATGCACAGCTTGATGGCAATCTTCTAAGAAAATACATGTTAAGGGACACAGCCACATGCAACAAGTAACTGATGAGATGGCTATGTTCACTGCTGGCAAAAAGCATTTTGTTACATGTGTGTCTCGTAGAACATCATGTTTAACACATGAAATATATATAGTTTTATATTTAAAATCATAAACAAATATATACCAGACACAATATTTGATTCAGTAATATATAAACTTCACCTATAGCCAATATCTTGCTAAATGGAAAGAAAACTCAGTACCCCCCCCCCTAAGTTCTGCAGCAAGACAAGGGTATCAACTCTTTCCATTCCTATTCAACATAGTCCTTGAGGTCTTAACTAAAGCAGTAAGACATAAGAAGAAAATAAAAGAGATAAAATAGGAAAGGATGAAGTTAATGTGTCCTTATTTGCAGATGTGTGATTCCGTATATAAGGGACACTAAAGATACTAATAAAAAAAAACTCCTAGAGTTAAAGAACACTTTTAAAGCAATGTGGCAGGATACAAAATTAACATAAAAATCAGTATCTTGTGTCAGGCATGGTGGCACACACCTTTAATCCCAGCACTCGGGATGCAGAGGTAGGAGGATCATCACCGTGAGCTCGAGGCCACCCTGAGACTTCAGAGTGAATTCCAGGTCAGCCTGAGCTAGAGTGAGACTCTACCTCAACCCCCCCTCATAAAAAAATCAGTAGCTTTCTTATATACTAATAAATATATACAAAAAGAAATCAGGAAAATAATCCCATTCACAATAATTACAAAAATTTAAATAAGTAAAGCACTATAGAATAAACCTAACCAAGAACGTGAAAGACCGCTGCAATAAACCTTATAACACTGAAGAAAGTAATTGAAGAAAACACTGCAACATGTAAAGACCTCCCGTGCTCACCGACTGAAAGAACTGGTATTATTAAAATGGCAACATATGGAGGGTAACCTACAAGTTTAATACAATCCCAATCAAAATTCGAGTAGAATTCTTCAGAGAAACAGAGAAAAAAAATCCTAAAATTCATCTGGAAACACAAAAGATCCTCAATAGACAAACAAATCTCAGCACACAGAGAACTGCTGATGACACACCACCATACCAATCACAAGGTAAACTAAAGTGGTAATACAAGCAGCATGGTACTGGCATGTAAACAGAAATGTAGATGAGTAGAATAGAGAACCCAGACATCAATCCATTCGACTGAAGTCAACTGACTTTTGACAAAGATGCCAAAAATATGCAAAAAGACAAGTCAATCAGCTTGGAGTCATTGCTTTGTTTCCAATTACTCCTGCCCATGCTTCTGGCACTCCTAAAGTTTCCCTTCGTTCATTAGAGACATCAAATTGAAGAACATTCAATATCATCTCAGCAAGAACACTTGGTAATTGTCACCCATGAAAAGTACGAATATCGCCCACACAGGTGTCTCCCCACACATGTATCTCTTCCCACATATGCACATAAATTTGATGAAGCAAGGGATTTTTCTTGCTAAGAAACACAACAGCACACAGGAAACCTTACTTTAAACTTACTATTTGAATAGAACTCACAGGGCACTATAAGTCTGAAATGAGCAAACAGGTAGAGAGTTATAAGAGATAGGAAAACGAAAGATAGAAAGCCCAGCCTCCATATTTGTAGGCCACAATGAAAGCACTGAGGAGCAGAAGGGTTTCTGGAAAAATCCACTCAACAAAGCTTCAGACAAACCTCATAAGCCTAAACAGCAAGCACAAGAACAGGAAGACTGAGAGGGAAAACCCAAGTGATGGTGAAGGCAAAGAACAGTATTCCTTACAGGAGCCCAGATGAAAGTGAGGAAGTGGAAACACAATACTCACGCACCTAAAAAAAAAAGTACCTGTCTTAAAAAAATAATGGCTAGAAAGATTGTTCAGTGGGTAAAAGTGCCTGCACAAGAATGAGATCTTAAATTTGATCCCTACCAAGCACCCCATGTGGTGTAGCTACACATTTCTATAACCTCAGTGCTGAGGCAGCTGGAGGCAGGAAGATCAGTTGTCATCTCTGGGGTCACTCGTTCTTGTGAAGGCCAGTCTAGTCTTGTGAAGGCTCACTCTCAATGATAGCCTGTCTCTACATTTAGCTGTCTTATTTAAACGGAGAAGAGTGATAAAGGAGAACACCCAACATCTTCCTCTGGCTTCCACAAGCATGGACATGAGCATGGCATCTGAACACACATGTGTATCCTGAGCACACATGCACAAACATACAGAAACATTGTCCTATGGGTACATGCCTGCCAAGTGACAAGCCAATCACTTAAATGATAAGTTATTGATCTGAAGCAATGATGTCTCAAACACTATTATGTAAAACTCCCACAGCTTGTCTTTGTTTCAACTCAGTAGCAAAGACCAGTAAACTAGAAAAAAAATATAAAGGGAAGAGAAAGGAAGGAGGGTACTTAATAAGGTGGTATGGTATATATATATATATATAAGTAGAAGAAGAGATTAAGGGGGGTGAAAAGGCCCAGAGTGAGGTCAGTGGAAGAGATTGAGTAAAGGAAAGGTGGAGGGAGGGCTAATAAAAATCTAAGAAGATATAAATAAATCATATGGAATCCTACATTTTTGGACAATGGAACACTCAGGAGCCATAGATTGTTGCTAGAAAATTTTCAGTGCCAGGGATGGGATACCTTCCAGTGAGTTGTTGGCCAGGGAGGCCCCTGATGCTCCCAAAACATTATATGCCATTGCTGAGGCCCTTGGTTTCCCACCAGGAATAGATGGTAAGGCCCTATTGCTGAAGACTCCACATACTTGGGCTGCAAGGCCACTGAGAAATCCTGCTGGAACTGAGCTGATAACCAACTCCATGTAGACCAGCTGACAGAAATCTGGAAGAAGCCATTCTGCATGCAGTTCAATGGGAGAAAGAGAAATCACCAGTGAAGATAATCAACAGTGGACACTGCAAGCCTTATATTTGGCCACCCAGGTCAAATGAGCCAACGGGTGCAATAGTGGCATGTCTGTCATGGTGGAAACCAACTGCCCTCTAATTGGACTGGAGGCCTGCTCCATGGGAGGGAATATATCCCTGATACTGAAAACTTATAGCAGGGGTAGTCATGAGCCCTAGGGGTATAATGTCTGCTGATGTCTGGGTAAATGTATATACTATGCTTATCAAACTGCCCAGTAAGCACTTCTCTTAATGTTCATACCCTTATATTAATGCTACTCTCACTTTTGGTAGAGAATCTTCTCTTTTCACATGGCAGTGACCTTGGGATGACTCAGAAGACAACATGGTGCTGGAAAGAAGTTATTGGAGTTTTCAGTACTGTAATATCTCCATCACACCTTCCAAGGCTCAAGTTCTAAAACAGAAGAGGTGGCAGAAAGAATGTAAATGCTAAAGGAAGGGTAGGACTCCTTACAACGTGCTCCCCCCAGACACAAATGGCCTGGATATCCATGACCTCACAGTGCCTGACACTACCTACACAAGACCATCATAAGAGGAAGAAAAGAACATGACATCAAAATAAAAGAGAGACTGATTGAGATGGGGAGGGGATATGATAGATAATAGAGTTTCAAAGGGGAAAGTGTGGGGAGGGAGGGTATTACCATGTGATATTTTTTATAATCTTGGAGTTGTTAATAAAAATTTGAAAAAAAAGAAAAAAGAAAAACTAGAGCAACTTAGAAGACTGCTTACTGAATGTAGAATCAAGACAATGGAAGATTGGGACAGAATCCCAGTAGTTAGAACTCCCACACTCTCTGTACAGCCAAACCAATGCCTTAGAAATGTCTGCATCCCCAAGCCATAGATCTTCTACCCTGAACACTGTCTGCATTAGCAAGCTCATATAGGGCCCCTGACATCTGCTGTCTATGCACTGAGAACCCAAGTGTCACTCAGTAGGGTTATTAGCTATGCTAATACAATCAATCAGCTTCCAGTTAAACCTGGCTGGCCCACAAACAATTGTGGCACTGGGAAAATGTTCACATATCCATGCTTTCATCTATTATATGTCAACATGCAGTTTAACACTGAGTAGCAAGTTTACTGCTATTAGGATACTTTTTATTATGAGGCAAAAATCATTAAGTCCTTGTAAAGACAGCTTAAAAGATTTGAAAACTTGGCTGAGGGATGTTTAAACAGATGTCGACTGAAACCTTCGTAACCCTTCCTATAAAACATACATTTTTATCTTCAATAATCCATAAATCACTAAAAAGAAATTTATTGTTATGGTGGTCTGAATGTAAAATGTCCCCCAAAGCCTCATGTGTTTGTGATTAAGCCTCATACTCATTTCCAGCTAGTGCAGCCTTTAGGCAGTAAAGCCTCGCCAGAGCAGGTGCCTCTGGGGTTAGCTCCTGGGGATTTATGGCTCACTCTCCTTCCTCTCTGCTAATATATGGAGATGCGACACCCAGCTGTCTGCTCCTGTTATGCTTTCCTAACAATGATAAATCTTCCCTTTCAGACTGTAAGCCAAAATAATTCCTTCCCTTCCATAATCTGTTTTTAGTTGGGTGTTTTATCCCAGCAATGACAAGGTAACTGGAATAATCATGTATTAAGCCACCAAGAAAATATCAGATTGGCTATTTCCTTGCTTCCAAAATCTAGGATCAGAATATTCCCCAAATCCCTTAGAAATTTTAATGTATTTTGTTTCTAAAAGGAATTTGTGACCTTATGACAAAATTTAAATAAAATCTATTTAGAATAAAAATATATAAAATTAGGGCAAACTATAGGTAGAAACACTTTATGCTATCCCAATCCTTGGGAGGTAAGTGTTACAATGTCACTTTACTGAGAAGGAAAGTGTCCTGTGCTCACTTCCTCAAGGTCACACAGTGAACAGTGAAGATGGGTCAGAGTCCACAAAAGCCCAACCTTCAGGCTAACATACTACCCAGTTTCCATCAGCAATGACTAATTAAATAAGTATAGTATCATGGAATTGAAAAGTGAACACAGAAAAGAATATAGGTAACCGAAGCAAATATCAATTTTCAGTTACACTACCCCAGAGAAAAGAAAAGTCATTCAGTTTCCTCCATGTAAGACATGTTTGCCACATTGATTTATCATGATGATACTGATTTATAGTTATGAAACTAGCTTTTACAACACATTTTGCCTGAAATTAGAACACACTAATGTAAAAGCACTGCTGATGTCTGTTATGAATGTTGGATCCTATGTAATAGCTTTCTTCTACCCTGGGTGTTATAGAGGACAGGCTGTGGGAAGGCCAGAAGGCACTGCAGCAGGATGAAGATAAATGTTGTCTAAACAAGAAGGGCAGATACCAGAAGAGTGAATCTTTCTGGTCCTACTTCATCAGTCACAAATATATGGCTAGAGTTGATGAAATTTTAATATACTCTTAATAGTAGGTTTAGCCATGTTGCCTATACACATGTCCTGTAACTAAAATATATGCTGAGTGTTTCAGACATGGATAAATACTTATTTACAGTAAAGCTGTCAGCAAGCATATCTTTGTTTTGGGGAAAATTTGCTAATGCATTAATGTTGTCATCAAATTGTGCCAGGAAATGGCAAAATGGGGCACATCACACAACAGTGAAATCTGAATGTTGTCTTCAAGCTAATATAAATGATTGGCCAGAACGCACAAGTAATTTTCTTCCAGGCAGGGCCTACATGCATGTACGCACGCACTTCCATGCATACTCATGCCCTGTGAACCAGGAGTGCTGATCATCATCTAGTACGTGCTGGAGAAACAGGTCACAAATTCCCCATCTGGTTACAGAATCATTTTCTCTCAACTGAGACAGTTTAGTGTCTTAGGACTTTAGAGCCTCTATGCTTAATTCTGCAAAGAGTTCTTAAGACAAATCCTTCTCTAGAGATTTGCTAAATCATCTGAAGAAACTACTTTACTCTTGGCTTTACACCCTCAAGTTCATTTCCCCTGCAGAGTCTTTAAACACATTAACACCATAATAGGAGGAAAATGTATACTGTGATGGCTAAGAGCAGATTGTACTCCCTAAATGTCACCTGGTATCCAGCAAGATCCTTTGAACTTTACAAAGACAAAATCTGAGATTCTTAAATGATAAAATGAGCTCCATGGAAATAACAATTATGCTCAGTCATCTGAAGTAGACAAACGGGTCCCCAATCTGGAGAATTATTTCAAAGAAACATCCAAAAAATGAGTTGATACTAAAAGTTTCAAAAAAGGCATAAAATCATGGCGGGGGGGGCGGGGCCTATAAGGAAATGAAGTGAATTAGGCTGTAAAGTTCTTATTTCTCCCATGGTTATAAATAAATTTTTGAGAAAAGATGTGATGTTTATGTTTAATGAACTTTTCCAGGCTCTGTGGACACTTAAGTAAAAGTTTTCTAACTGAAGCTGACATTGAGAAGCAATTGGATTTATGTACACCAATGAGCACCTACCAGTTACATGATACATTTTCAAATTTTACCAACATTCAATGGTTATAGAATATAAATAAAATACTGTAATTAAAGCTTAGTATTTCTTTTGTATTTCAGCCCTTAGTGTCCTCTAACTTCTCTGGGGTAATACATTGTTAAATCCACCTTCTGAGGTGCTTCTTAAATACATACCTTATGTGTATTTCAGAAACTATTTATACTGCTTCCCAGCAGAATTCATCCAGACTTGCATTGAAGGTAGCTTTACCATTAAGTCTTAAATAGGCCTTGCTTTAAGCTTTTCAATTCCATCAAGATCCATTGAAAAGATCCAAATTTGTTATTTTGTGTTGCTATGACAAAAGATCTGATAAATAGCAAATGAGAGGGAAATTTTATTTTGGATCATGGTTTCAGAAGTTTCAAATCATAGTTTCTTGGCCCCATGCAAATGAGAGAATATTATGGTAGGAGATATGAGTTAAGAGATTCATCAAATCATAGCAGAATAGGAAACAGGCAGCATCTTGAACCAGGCAGTAATCAGGTTATATGTCTTTCCAAGGACCCTCACTAGTAGCCTACTTTCACCAGCCAGTATCTACACCTTAAAGGTTCCACAGCCTCCTAAAATACCACTACCAGCTAAGGAACAAGCACTCAAAACCAGAGCCTTGGGAGACGTTTCAGATCCAAAGCCTCATAAGACCCAAAGAGCAATATTAGATCAAGAACCTTCAGTACTTAAATGACCACATGTGAATCTATCATGAAATACCTACCTATATATCCATAATTATTGTATGTGTTTTATGAGGGATAACAACAAAATAATCCTAAAATATTATGCATGAGCTGTCTGTTTTAATTTGTTCTATTTGATTAATATTAGAAATAAATTTTAAAGTAATTTTTATTGTAAAATTTAACATATGAACATACTCCAGTTTGGTCATATTCCTATCATGTTATCCTCTATTGTCCCCTCCCCCAACCCCACTCCACTAAGAGCCATCCTCAGGGGGAGAGGGGCATTAGTAATAACCTATAGGGTCTGCATGTAGGGTCTGATTATACCACTTGATTCCTATGGGGAGGAAAAGGCCTCTCTGTACACCTGACCACCCTGTGGCTCTTACAATCTTTGTGCCCCTCTCTTTTGCAACGTTCCCTGAGCCTTCAGGGTATATTAGAAGTCTTCTTTAGTCTTTAGCTCTCAGCAACCTTTTTTTTTCTGCTTTGATGAGTTTTGAGACACCTCAGTGTCTACTGCCAGTCCCTAGAGAAAGTTCTCAGGCAGTGAGAACAGCACTCATATTTAATCTGCTACTTCCTGTACAGTTTTTTCTGGGCCCTGGTAGGTGTGACAGAGGTGACTACTCCAGTGCAAAACACTTGTCTTTTTCTTGCCATTTTGATGGAATTTGGGTCTCTCCAATATACACCACCCTCTTTACAAAGCAGGTTCTGTAAGCAAGAGTGAGGACAGCATTGATCAAAGTAGATAAGCATATATATTCAGGTTTTTTATTGGTGAGCGTAACTGCTCCAGTTAGCCAAAGAACAATGGAACCTTCCCACTAGGGCCTATGGCCTTCTGAGCCATAGGCTTTTGACTTGGTTCTTAGAGTCAGGCTTGAGTTCCCTACCATGGAACAGGCCTCATATCCAATCACAGAACAGATGATAACCACCATAACTTAGGAGCCAATATTGCACTGATGGTGTCACCTTGTCTGGCTAGTTAAAGTAATGTTTTATTTAGTTTCATGTCAATAAGACTTTTAATTTATGGTCTGTTGACTTATGTTTGAATACTTAGCCTACATGCAATAAGATTATTAAATTACTCCACACATATTTACTGTAGTAAATGTTCTGCCTTGAGTTAAGGTCAACCTCTTTTCTGTAGGACAAAAACATTCCCTTCTTTGTCAATGATAATGGTGCTTCTTGACTTTTCTCAGTAATCCTCTCCACTCGCCATTCTTGAATCCTTCCTCTCAACAACTGCAGGCAGGCAGTAAGCCAGAATTTTTCAAACACTGTCAGTTCTGGTAGTCTTCATGAGTACTTTAAAAAAATAGTTAAGATACTCAGCCTGCATAAATATGCATGTCCTTGAAAGCAGTGCTCCTTGGGCACTGTACAGTTTTCTAAGCCTTGAAAGGGCATCCATGGTCATTCTCACTGTCCCACATGGATGGTTACATGGCACTATATTTTTCTCACACCTAGTACTAAAAATACAGTTTTGAAATGAGGAACACGAGTCCACCTGGAACACAGTAGGAGGTCAGCCTTAGACTACAAAATGATGCACTCAAAGCAACCCTTCCCCCTAGACAGTCCAGGCCAGGGGACGACTGGCCCTGAAAGCAGGAAGGAAGTATATTCTGAAACCCTGGTTCTAGCCTGAATTGAGAACAAGTCTAAAAAGCCACATTAGTTTCATAGATACCTACATAGTTCACTGAGACACTTGCTATAAGGTAATGAGTGTTTAACCTTTCTATCTACCAGCTCTGGCTTCTGATCCCCATAAAGCTCATTCGCAGTGTCCCAGTAAACATCCTACAGACTGGTCTCTATCTTAAAACTCTACATTTCAGAGACATAGCCAATGCTATTCACTTAAAATCAAAAACAAAACTGAGAAAAAATATTCTCCAAAGAATCAACCAAAAAATGCTTTAAGTAATATTTATTTCTTAAATATCGTCTTGCAATTTTGTTTGGAACTGCATAAATATTCAACAATTCAACCTCACATTTCTTATGTGAAATTTCAACAGTTTTAAAAACAGCAGAGCATTGTTTCCATCCCACAGCTGCTGTGTTCTCAGGAGTTTATTTAGTGGTGGGAAGACTGACCATATGGTAAGTACCTAAGGCTCTGCTACACACGCAGAGTAGGGTTTATAGCCTCATCGTGTGTGCAGTGATGTTCTCATCTAAAGTAGTATCATGAGACTCTTAAAAAGGCATCTTTGCAGTCACAAATTCTTTGAAACATATCAGCTCTAATAGAATCCCCATCAGAGAAGTCCTTTCTGTCTTAAACTGGTACCTATAGCAGCGTGTAGCCTAGCAAATCACTGACAATCAGTATATGTATTTGTTGAATGAAAACATGATCTTGGGCTGGGGGGAAGGTCATTGGATAAAGTGCTCAGCATTCAAGCTGGAGGGCCAGAGTTCAATCCCCTTGCCCCATGTGAAAAGCCTGAGGTTATCACAGGCTTCTGTAATCCCAGAAATGCTGACTCTGATAGCAAGATGAGAGGCAGCAAGAGGAAAATTGCCTGGAACCTTGAGACATGCCAAGCAAAGAACCGCAGAGAAATAATCCAGAGAGACTCTGCCTCAAATGATGCAGGCAGGTGCGGACCAACCCTAAAGTTGTCCTGATGCATGCATCATTGTACACACACACACACACCAACACACACAGTTTTTTTAAATCTTCAGAACATCCTGCAATGTAATATCAGAACAAAATTCATTAACTTGTACTAAAATATTAGGAGGCATTTTTGTATTTTAAAAACACAGTTCTTCTGATAAGAAATGGTAGGTAGCCATTCCCAGCAATACTGTAATATATATGTAATGTACCAGAGAGGCACATTTCAATGTTTAAAGTTAAATAAATAAATAGTGATTTTTTATTGCAGCTATGAGTATAATGCCATAAGTTAGCAGACTGCCTATAAATTTACTGTATGTTATGAGCACTGTTTTAAATGGCCATGAAGCAGGTGTCTATGAAAGACTTCCACAAAACTAAGAGGTTCATAAAAATATAATGAACATGAAGCTCAGTTTTAGATCTTATAATTTAAGTTCCAACAGGACTTAAGGTTTTACTTTTAATTTGAAAAATATGATAAACTATACCAACCACTACCATAAAGATAATTGCAGTCCATTAATTTGCAATAATATCTAATTAAGAAAGAGCTTATCATGTTGTTGTTTTAAAGCAGTAACCCCAAAAAAGCCAAAGATGGGTAAATAAAAAGTAGAAAGTAAGGTTTTATAAGCTCATATCCAGAAATGCAGCAACCAATGTTTCCACTCAAAGACTGATAGACACTGGCTGAATTAAATGAGAGATTACATAACACAGAATTCTACGATCATCTTACAGTCTTCTACCTGAAGCAGAGAAGCATGATGCATTCCACAGGCTGAGTATAGCCAGTCGCCCATGAGTACGTGGTAAAGGACAACTGTCAGACATAGGCAGGGCCTTGGGTTAAAGCAAACCTAAGCTGTCTGACACGAAGGCCCCAGACTAGGGAGAGGTCGCAGCAGCCTGAACTGCTGCTGGTCATATCTCCTGGGGACCAGACTGACAGGGGAGCTCCTCCGCCATTCTCAGGGGTTTCAGTGAGCAAGGATCCTCCCCCCATTCTTGGGGTCACAGTGAGCCTGGACCCCCGGACAAAATCTCAGACCCTGAGATTGGCAGGAAGTAAGGCCACTTCCTCTCCAAGCACAGGATACCTGGACATTCAGGTAAGACTTTAGCTTTGCCCATAAACCTGTGGCCTTTGGCCAGTTGCCTTGGAAACTCCTTATATGATATCAGCCAGCACCTTTGCAAAGCCCATCCCCCTGTACCCTATACCTTCCCTCTGCCACTACCTACTGCTGGAACGAATGTCCCCATGTAGTAATTAGGCATCAGCAAGTGACCTTGTGCATCCAATCCCCTTACGACTCTCTTCCCACCCTTAACTGCTTATAAACCCATTTCCCTGACAATAAACCAAGAGCTGTTCACTGAAACTGTCTCCAGGGAGTGATTATTTCTCTCATCACACGCACACAACCTTGGTCTCCATGGTTGCCTGGCACACTTTCAGGGGAACCGTGGCCAGGCATGGAGGACCCAGGAACCCACAGACAGCCTAAAGTGTAGCAGGAGAGGTATGTGATGAATATTAACAGTCATTACAGATGGAAGGACAGAAGACTAAATCTCAGAACTGGTGGGGATAAAAAGTTATCTAGAGATGGTATAAAGAGGTAGAGAACCCATTGAAAGGAGACCTTAGAAGGGAATAATGCAGATCTCTTAGAACTAGATTTGCTCTCACACGATGGGTATGTGTGTGCTGTGTGATCATGGGCTTGTGCTTGCCATGACACATGTAAGGAGGTCACAAGACATCTTCAGGTAGAGGTCTTCTCCTTCCACCTTATTTAGGCAAGGTCTCTCATTTTACGTTCATCCACATACTCAGCAGGCTGGCTTGAACACAAGCTTCTGGCAGTTGTCCCTGTCTCCTCTGCCCTTCTCACCCTAGGCATGCTAGGATTATAGTGCTGCATGGGCACTAGAATCCAAACTCAAGTCCTCACACTTGGGTGGCAAGTGCTTTATGCACTGAGCTATCTTCCCAGACCCCAGAATGGGTTTTCATTAAACACATTCAGCTATGTTGGTCATCTCTTGGGTGTCTCAACATGTGATCTCTCCCCGTCAAACACCAATATGCACATTGGTGTGCAATAGAAACAGAGAGCACTATACCTTTGGACTTCCTAAACTGCGAGATAAATTATCTTTATCTTTACACTTCACATAGCATCAGGTATTTTGATATACAGCAATAGAAAATGGACTATAACGTTATTTACTCCACACCTTAATGTCATATTCTGTACCACTTAAGACCTCTAAGATTTGGGCGCTCTCAGAGGAATAGAAAACTATAGGGAACATGAAATTCAGGTGAAAACACGCCCTTCAGCCTCACTGACATGAGTTTGAATCTGTCACCCCGTGTGACTTTAATCTCACTGCTTCATCACCTGCTTGACCTGCCTCACTGGCTTATAATTTTTCAGGTTGAATGAAATAAAATACTAATGTCTGACCACAGTGATGTAGAATTAGTACAAGAAGAGCATTAACAGTGTCTGTTTGGCCTTATTGCAATCATCATGGACTAAAAAGGTAAATATAGCATGTGTCATGGCATGATCACCATCTTTGTTTGGGTAAGTGCACTCCGATGCACTGAAGAGAATGGAATCACCTAATAGCACATTTCTCAGAATATGTCCCCCTTACTATGTGTGCTAGATTAAAAGCCCTTATAAAGTATACCATTTAAGACTTTCAAGTAAATTTATAAACTATGTGTTTCTAGGTTCTCTTACTGAAGAGACATGAGACTTTATAAGACACATAAATAATATTTGGCAATAAATTATAAATTAATATCATTTCCAAATTATCATTTTTAAATGATATACATTCAAAGAGTTTAAGTCACTTATGTTCCCACTCATTTTTATGATGATGAGAAACTTTCAATGTGATTTTTGAAAATGTTTTGCTAATGAGAAATCTAGTAGAAGTCAGTTGACACCACATAGAACGTCAGCATACCTGGAACAATATTTTGGAAAAATATGTATGTTTTGCTTCTTTAAATTTTATTAGTCTTTGGATTATTTTGCCTAAGATAACTACAGAACTTGTGCAGTGTTCACAAAAGTCCAGACTTATTTCATAACTTGTTACTAAGTGTTAGGAACATTGTTGTACCGTATTTGAATGCTGAGGATGTGCCTCAAGTGTAGGTTCCATCTCCTGCATTACAAATTGAAATAAAAACAACTGTATGATAGTTTAAAGCACATTTTCTTTCATAGAATTAACCATGTGGGCACTGGGAGGTGGCTCAGTAGGCATAAGCATTTGCAGCACAAGCATGAGGACAGGGATTCAATCATCAGCACTCATGTACAAAAGGTAAGTCCAGGAACTAGGGGGCAGATATGAGCAAATTCTGGGGGCTTGCTGGTCAGCCAGCAATTCCAGGTTCAGTAAGACTCTGTCTCAAGGAAATAAGGTGGAAAAGCAACAGAGGAGTATACCTGGCACTCACCTCTGGTCTCTGTAGGCATGCTCAAGAAGCACATGCATCTGTACACACATGTGCAACACACACACACACACACACACACACACACACACACACACACAGGCTCTACAAACACAACCCAAAAAATAAAGTATTTTGCTGATACATATCTTGTTTAAGATTACAAAGTTTTAAAGAGACTAGCTATAAATGATACAGAATCAAAATTTATATGGGATTGTTTCTCATTATCCTTACCCTGGAAAATTATTTTATCCCCATCAAACAGCCTCTTCATCAGCAATTACACATTCAATGTATTTGTTGTTTATAGCCAAGAACTATCTGGTATATTTCTCTGAATATGCCAACATCATCTAGTCCTGTAGCCATTTCATACAAGACTCTAATGTACTTAACTTTGTGTTCTCTATAGATGAGCTCTTGGTCTTCCTCATTTCAATTTGACTAGAGTATGGCAGCTTCAATCTATGTAAGTATGGCAGAAGTGACTTCCAGGGCAGAGCCCTAAAATTCCATCTTCTGTCTAGTTCTCTTGGAACATTCGTTCTCTAGTTATCCCATTTGGGGCTACTTCCTTTCAGAATATGCTCATGAAGGGGTGAGAAGTGATCCTATATAAACAGGACACAGAGAGTTAAACCCCGTCCTCTTTGATGTACTAAGTATATGCAGAAGAACACTGTTGACTCTAGCAGATACAGTCTATCATTTCCAGTCAGTCAAGTCCTCTCTCCAGAGGCTCCAGACATCACACAAAAGAGACCAGCCATCCTCGTTACATTCTGCTAAATTCCTGACCCATAGAATCCAAGGGTATAATAAAACAGTTGGGTCACTAAGCTTTCAATGGTTTATTGTATCACAGTAACTGGGACAGACCTTTGTGAACTTCACTTGTGGAATATACTCTAATAGTACGTGTTCTGAAACACTGGGATTTCTGTACTTTAAGCATGCGGCAAATGCCCATGCAGCAGAATTGGTCCTTGACATCTTCACAGTATTTAATACATCTTTCCAGCACCGTTTGTCCACAAAACCAACATGTCAACTGAATGACAGTGTTTGTGGCATATAACTCCAGTCATTTCATTTTTTTAACCAAGAAATGAATAGACTTTGCATCTAACTATTTGATTACCTTCTTGTTTAGAGAGACTTCATTAAAATTTCCAAGCATTTATTGTTAAATTTTATAAAATATGTTAACTAATGGTCTGAATACTGATTCTAAACACTGAGGGAAAAAAAAACTTAAGAGTACTGACCTAGTGTTCTAGAGGTTTGTTTTATTATGGAAACTTTGAATACATACAATTATAAATATATAATTAATCACCATGTATCTATAAGGTAACTTCCAAGAATTATTAAAATGTAGCTCATCTTTTTTTCTATCTATATCTCCAGCAACACCCTCCATATGCCCAGAGCATTTTGATGTGATTCCCAGAGGGCATATCATTTTGGCAAGCATTTCTGTATCTCTACCACAAAGGTGAAAATTCCACAACCTACAGGTTAAATACAACCCACTGCCTAGCGTAACAAATAAGGTTTTTTTTTTTTCTTTTTTTCTTTTCTAGAATACAGTGTTACTAGCTCATTAATAGGTTGTCCATGGCAACTTTCCCCAGTAGAGCTGGATAGCTGTAACAGAGAACATATGGTCTGAAAAGTCTAATATTTTTAGTATCCAAGCCTTTTACAGAAAAACCCTATCAACTCCTGTTCTGAAGATTAAAAATCTTTGCAGAGAGAGTAGAATAGCATGTCTGCCTAATAATATAGGGCCATATGTAGATAAGGTAGCATGATTAGCTGATAACTTAATAGTTAAGTAGACTTACTATGAACTAGGGTAGTATTTACTCCTAAGGATAGAGAAAACAAGGTCACTTAGAAATGATCTGGCCGACTTGTCAAAACTGGTCTAATTGTCTAACCCTCCCCTCCCCCCCATATACAAGAAAAAGAGTATGCATTCAGACCTGGAGGCACATTCCTTCCATTCTCTTGCTTCCATATGTATTTCCTCTACTAGGACTATTTTTCAATGTACAATTTGTCTGAAAAAATATGACCCGTCTGCCTGTTTTACGCAGCCCAGCTATAAGCAGCTATCATTTAGCTGCCTGCCAAAGCACACTGTAGCTTAGCCCCGCTCCTCTCTCAGGAGACCTCAGGAAGCCTGGGACTGTCCTACAGATGGCTTGAGTAAGCACAAGAGAAGTGTACATGAAGAAAGCTCATTGCACCTTACTAGCTCCTAGGTAAGAAGATACTTAACAAAGCATGCTGTACACAAACACACACATGAATAATTACTATAAATTATAGTCTCCACAGGCTGGAGAGATGGCTTAGCGATTAAGCACTTGCCTGTGAAGCCTAAGGACCCCGGTTCGAGGCTTGATTCCCCAGGACCCACGTTAGCCAGATGCACAAGGGGGCACACGCGTCTGGAGTTCGTTTGCAGTGGCTGGAAGCCCTGGCGTGCCCAATCTCTGTTTCTCTCTATCTGTCTCTTTCTCTCTCTGTCTGTCACTCTCAAATAAATAAAAAAATTTTTAAAAATTATAGTCTCCACATCTTTTGACATTCTTGAAATACTTCATATAAAAGAGCACTTTGCTTCTGCACCCCAAGAGATCCTATTGCAAGCCCCATTCTGGAGGGCTATGGGGTGGTTGAAACTCTATCTGTTTGCACATACAGCTTCTACAGCATCTGAGCAAACAGACCAGTGAATGGATCAACTCTAGCTTGTACTTGGTTTTTAAATTGCAGGGTTAGGCATTTGATCCTATGCTTTCATTATCAAAACTGCTCTTATATCTTAGAAATCCCATGACCTTATACAATAAAATTCATACTTGGACCAAACACAGGGTAATTCATGTGAGCTCAGTCTCAAAAACATAAAATGGTTGCTTGATTGTTGCTTTCTGAGGGGGAGAGGCATCAAAATAAATGAGTATTAATTATAGCAAAACTCATGTTAATACTATTGTGTGATTATTTTGTGTGAAGTTTAACACTGGTTTGTACACAATACCACAGGAGTGGATATTATCATCTATACTCCCACTTGAGAAAGTCATAAATGTAGAATCTGCCCATAGTCATGAGGCAAGCAAATGGTAAAATGAGATTTATCCAGGAGTGAAAGGCATGAAACCCTCAATCGTTTAAAGATCCGGAATTTCTTACTGAGGCTATAGTCAGTCTTATACCTGCTCTCCCACTATCCAGATCTACTACTCAAATACTCTCTTAAAGCCAAACGTCCCAGCACTTGGACAGAGATACACACATAAGGCTTCATTATTGTACTTACTTTGAAAGAAAATGTGTATTATTACTTTTTATAAGCTTTATAGGCTATATATACATGGACAAAAATCCTCCAACCATTAATATAAATGGAAAGGAATAAGTATTTATTAGGTATAATTTAATGCAATAAATGCCAGTGGACAGTAATTGTTCTGCACATTGGAGTTGTTAAAAAAAAAAGTCTGCTACTCACCTCTGAAATGGGCTGAGAAGGTGGAAGAATTTGTTAGCCTGATCTTACACAAGAGCATATGAAAAGGTGCAGAGGTGTGGAAAGTTTGCATTTTTTGCCTTATTGTACAGTACAGGGTGAAAGTGGTCAAGAATGAAGATGAAGTGCTGGACTTGGCCAAGTTACATCGTCAAAGGGGATGTTCTCGGTGCTAAAAGCAAAGAAATGAATTTTTGATTTTCAGGGGTAATAAAATGGCACCAGAAGATGAAATGGACTAAAGGAAATATGCAGTGCTATAGTTGGTTCCAAAGCCCATGTGTGGGAGGCTTGGTCCCAGAAATGGGGCAAGTGGGGGGGAATGGATTTGTAGAAGGAGGTTAGCTAGTGGAAGGAGTTTAAATCGCTGTGGGTATTCTGGTGAGGGAGATTATAGGACCTTGGCCTCTCTCCTCTTTCTGCTCACTCTGAGGAAGACACTTGCTATGACATACTCTGCCTAACGCACAGGCCCAACACAACAAAACAGTTGACTACAAACCTCTTAAACCATGATCTAAAGTAAACCTTTCTTCCCTTTGAGTTGTTTTTAATCAGGTATTTTGTTATACTGACAGATATCAGAAATATAAAGTAAGAAAAGTAGACAAATTTTGCTTAAGTATTAGCATTATAAGTTCCACCTTGCATTGTATTTTTGTCTATAAATTACTACCACAAATTACTGTTAGCACCTTGCTGAGCAACAAGGTTTCCAGAGGCCACATCAGTGTGTAATGAGACTATACTCCCAGCTATTCCACTGGTAACCCCAGATCATCCACTCTGTCCCCAACACCCTTCTCCAACACCAATCCATTCCTTGCTCCTCTGGTTTCAGGGAAGGTATGTCTCACATATGCTTCTAAAGTTTATTGTTATCATTGTGTTAGACTGGCATATGGTAGTATCCAATAGTTAAGTAAACTTTAAATCACACCAAGTTGAACCAATCAGAATAAACCAAATACCTAGGCAGCCAGAGCTTTCCATTGGGCAATATTTATATGATTTTGTAAGTAGTCATTATCTATTCAGCCAAGCACAACTGTAGTTTCCAAGACATTTGTCTATATAAATTCATGCTGAGTGGAAACAAAATGATAACAGACCACAGAAAGCGGATGCTGTGGTGATGGTTCTACCTTTCAGTTCCTTACAGTTTATATGACAATTGAAGAATTTACACACATAAAGTGTCACTATCATTACCTGTTGGTTGCAGCAGAACCACGGAACCATTTATGACTGCTAAAATTTATGCAAATTTACTGCTGTCCTATTTTCCAGAGGCATTCACTTACATGCTGGGGGAACTGTCCCTTCCCTCCCCTCCCCTTTGAAGCATTATTTGTACAAATCCAAGAGATCAAGAAGGAAGCCTGGAAAACTATGACCAGCTTTATAGTTCCCCAGCCTGAGCTGCATTGTGTACCATCAGACATTCTTGATAGAAATATATTTGCCTTAATAGCAGCCAAAAAGCTTAATTAAAAGCCAGTTCCAGTCAAAAAATTTCTATATATATATATATATATATATATATAAACAGCTCCTTCCCACACTCAATAGAACAAAACAAAACTCTTTCAATAACACAGGACACTTAAGACAGTGCTCAACAGAATCAAGAAACATGCCTGGGAACCATTTCCCTCCATTGCAGAGCAACAGTCCATATTCAGAACAAGCTATGAAGCTATAAGCTTCTAGCACACATACTCCACTCACCATTCTGAATTAGATTTCACTTCCTCTGAAAGAGGCCACCAAGACAAGCACTGGGCGCCTCCATGAGGGAAACATGGCGACTCCAGCATAATGAACTGCTGTTTACCTTTCAGATTCTATTTATGCCACATGTACATTGTTCATCATTATTAAATGATCCTTTTTTATCTTTCTATGACAGTTACATATTTTAACAGGTGACAGTTTGCCTTTATAAACGGCAAAACACTGGTTTATTAGTATGCTTGTGTGGCATAAAATAGAGTTCATTTTTTTACTGAAATAATAGGAGGAAAGAAACATCAATTGTGCAAGGTTCTGAGTAGCTCACTGTGGCTATAGAAGGTATTGGCCATAAATTAAGATAGGTTTGCCTTATTTATGAGTCTTAGGTATTCCTTCACAGTTGCTACTGTGCATGAATTTTAAGTGGCCCTTTGATGGGAAACCCAGCTGAAAGAGCTCCACAAACTCATGCAGTTTCAAAATTCATTGCTTTTCTGCCAGTCAGGAGACTCTCCCTAGCTCCTGACCAAAGCAGTGGGAGTGGAAGAGGAGAGGGGGAGAAGGGTAGTTTATGGTACTACTGAGTCACTGAAATGGGAAAGGATGCTCATTATCAGACTAGACTCTGGAAAATCACAAAACAACTCCTGAAAAGAGGTAGTAGTGCCCTGGGTGTCTTCATGAACAAGGCTTAATATAATTCCTCAGCCTGTGGTTTCCTTTGTAACCACTGAGGTCCCCGAAAGAAGACAATGTTCCTGATTGATGGCATTTTAGAATCACAGCTGCCAGAGACTCCACAGGCTATTGTTCATGTTTATATTTAAAAATAAACATAAATAAAACCTCTTACAGATAATAGTTGTATGCTCGGCAGAAAAGGCAGACAGTCCATCTTGCACAGAATGTCACTATCTACTAAAGCCAATGAAGCATGAATTAGTGGATCATTTCCATCGTGGTTGTAGTAAGCACCTCACTGCGGAAAGTGTGGTCCTCTCAAATGATGGCCCGCTCCAGAGACACTGACTGTGTGGTAGGTGTGATCAGTGCCAAAATAATGGTCCTGGATGCTGGCTCAGGTGTTTCTAGCTGGACAAGTGAACTGATCTCTGTGAATCTCATGAAGACGTAGTATACTTGGCACTCCAAAGCACAATCACTCAGGAACAACACCGACAAGCTCCTGATGGTCAGGTTTTCATTAGCAGGAATCAGGTAAGTGGCCAATCAGTGCCAAGGCAGAAAGCATCTGTTTTCTCAATTAAAATTTTGAAGGGCAACACTATTTGTATCCTAGAAAGGGCCTGAAGAAAAAATAATCTGCATAAATTCTTTGCCAGTGAGTTTACAAAAGAAAATAAAAGTGCAGCATGCAAGCTCTTTCTTGGTGAATATGCCCCCATCCCTGCCCTGGTGCCATCACTACCTCGTGTACCTGCTCACCTGCATCTGCACACAGACCCAGAGGACAGATCTTACACACACTTTCATTACAGCACTCAAAAACAGGATCGATCAGCTTTTTGCACTCTTCCCTCACGCTAAAGTTGCTTCTGCCCTTTGAAAGTATGAAAGCCCTTGAGTGATTTTATATTTTCAAAGGGTAAACGTGCTAAAGAGCACTACTCTATTTCAGAGAGGAGGGAAAAGGAAATCAGTCAGCCTCAAGTATTCAGTTGGAAAATGTAAAAATGAACAGCAGGTGTGATAAAGAGCAACACATAGAGTGCTTCAGAGTCCACAGCTGGAAAATGACACCAGACACTGGCCTTGGCACAATGCCACATGGCACTTGCTTCACAGAGAACCGATGCTCAGCATTCATGTCTACACTGCCCCTTCCACCCCTCTCCTTCATTCCACCTGCCCTCCCTACCTGAAGATGCTTCTGTGGTAGAGGCTTCTCTTCCCTTTCTCATCCAGTCTTTTCCTGAAATCACTGACTCTTCCACCTGCCACCTACCACCCCCTACTCATAGGAACGACTGTGAAGAAAGAAATGGATTTTTGAACCTAACACCTCAGAACAAGCCAACAGCCACCTCCCCAAGGATCATCATGCTTCCTTTCTCCATGAAATATAACCACTCAGTGATAAAGGAGACATGTTCTGGGCAAGAAGCAGGGTGGGGGTATAAAATTTAAGACCAGCCCTCCAGTGACCCATCTCCTCCATCAAGTCTCTACTTTATGCATGTTCCACAACTTCACAAAATAGTCATCAGAAATATTCCTTCCTCCATTAAAAAAAGTAGTCACCACCTGTGAACTAAGTTTTCACACACATGAGCCTGTGAGGGACATTTTACCTTCACACCATAGTATTCCACCTCTGAGTCCATCAGCTCACAGCCATCTCATAATGCAAAACGCATTCAAAATAACTTCAAAAGCCACCTTAGAGTTACAATACAATTTTAAATTCCAACATCCAGGGTCTCTTCTGAGATAGGAAGCAATCTCTAGTACACTGCAGTCTTTATTGCAACTTTGGCTTCAGTTTCACCTATTTGTGGAAAGTGTATTTAGGAGTTCCATGTAGGAAATCTAACCTTGCTCCTACCTGCCCAGCTTCACTGTTTTCTGGAACCTTGGTGCAAGACTTCATGATGATTACATCTTGCATGACAGCCAAATAAGTACCATATAGATCATGCTGAGTTCTGCTGGCAGTGTGAGTTAAAATTCATTCCCCTTGGACCACAGCCACTGTGGCCTTTGTATGCCTTTTGGATCAGGATATACTTTCCTATACGCAGTAACTTTTAGCAGGGTACCATGAAGGTTGTATCTTTTCAGGCACTCTTTCAAATAAATTTGGATTTTCAACAAATTATGGGAGTTCCTGCTCCTGCACTCAAGAACCTTTCCTATAGTCTCAGTGCAAAGCCCTATGTTCTCTTTAATGGTGCTAATCTCTAACAATTATAAACCACTTTGTTCATATCACCATGTCTTCTCATTTAACTGAATTCAAGTTCTTTTCTCTGTCAATCTGTACATTTATGTCTATAACTTTAACTGTGTTCACCTTCTTTTCCTCTTCCTCCTCCTCTGCCACAGCCTCCGCTTCCTCCTCCTCTTCCTCTTCCTTCTTCCCACCCCCAGGAAATCTGGATAAATTTATTAAATAATCACTCCATAGCCTGCACGCTACATGTCTTAAATTTTAAATTTCCCTCTGCAAAGCAAATTAATACATTACTTCTGAATTCAGCCTCACCAAAACTTTCAGGATAGGATTCTTTACCAGGATGACATACACAAGTAGCCACTAAACCAGTTCCCAACAAAGTCTTTATTCCCCGCTAGCACATGACCTCAGTCTTTCCACATCTCTGTTCTCAATCTGCTTGTCTGAATTCACAAGAGACTGCTCCATGAACCTCTTTGTGCAGCACCGAGGGCTTCTCTGCCCCATGTGACAACTTTTTCGACATTCCTTCCACAAGCCAGTTCAGAAGGCTTAAAGAATATGTTCAGGTTTCTCACAGCAATGTCTCCATATCTAGTATTTGTATTCTATATTTGCTGCTTTTCTTTTTTCTGTGAGAAAGTTCCAGAAAGAAGCAGCTTGAGGGAAGAAAAGATTTATTCTGGATCAGGTTGAGTGTGTCCATCCCAATTGGAAAGGCAAGGCAGTGGGCCCAGCTCATGGCTATGGTAGAGGGGGCAGGCGTTTCTTTGTTCACACCATGGTGAACCAGGGGAAAGCCTGTGCTGAAGGCCTGGAAGACTCCTGAAGACTGGGACTTCCGCTCAGTTAATCCACTTTGGAAACACCCTTATGTGGGCCAAACATGGGAAGGAGCCTCTTTGAGGTGATTCTATATCCAGTCAAGTTGGCTATGAAGAAATATCACATCTCTTTGTTAGCAAATGTGAGTTTTGGTTTCTTTTGCAGCAAAACATAGAATAAGATTCACATTGTAGGGTTATAGTAACAAGTAATGTATATATAAATATATTAAATATCTAGCATCATAAGTGATCCATGCAAACAGTCATATGATCATGTGTAATTATCAAGCCAGAACTCAGTTAACACATATTCACTGTAATTGAAAACTGTTTATCATTCATCTGTTTATGCATGAAATAGTAAAATGTCCAAAGAACAAATACTCAAAGATACAGAAAATAATCCCTGTCACAGAGGTGTTTATGAGCAACATAGATGATAACTAGCTACAAACTCTAATTATTTCATATGCATGAATGTATGAATATTAACATGTACACAAACAGGGGAAAGTATGTTTGTTGTTTAAGAGCTGTTTAAGAGCTGTAGAAGCCTCCATGTCATAGGTAAAGGGGTGGATGAATTGAGACCTTTATCACATTAAGTCACAACCTGCCAAGCAATATGGTTTTTATCTTTTATTTTATGGGTCTTAATAATATCAAATGTATTTCATTAATGAATCAGCTTAAGAAGCTGAGATGAGGACTTGTCAAAAACTAGTAGCACTAATCTTAATTTTGTCTATAAAATTCAGTAGTTGTTTATTTCTGACTCCAAGGAAAGAGCAGAGGGACACAGAATGTAACTGAAGCATAAGTGATAATGTACTTCACAACTGAGTCCACCTCCATGCTCAAAAGCATACCAGCCGGGCGTGGTGGCGCACGCCTTTAATCCCAGCACTTGGGAGGCAGAGGTAGGAGGATTCCCATGAGTTCGAGGCCACCCTGAGACGACATAGTGAATTCCAGGTCAGCCTGAACTAGAGTGAGACCCTACCTCGAAACCCCCCCCCAAAAAAAAGTATACCAGATACTCAGAATACATGTACCCCAATTTATCTATGTCTGTAACAGTCACAGTGTCTGATTGGTACCAATGATGAGACAAAACTCATACATAAACACATACCAGAAATGAGAAAACCATGCCTCAAAATGTCCTTGGGAAAGTTAAAACAAATGACTATCTGATTACCAGAACAGAAGTATGATCATATACTATTTTGATCTTAAGGGACAAAAACTGTAGTGGCTTTTTCTCTTACTAGCTCATTTCACATAAAACACTACTCAACACTTTACCTGAGCTTGCTACCATGACCTTGCAACATAACAACAGGCATGACCAGTGCTCTGCCCAGCTGCAGAAAACAAGCGTGTTGTCCTTTAACTTTCAAAGCTCTGAAGTTCATCTGGAATTCTCAGTGGGTGTTGTAATTACCTTCCGTTGCAGTTAGCTCCACACTGTTGGAATGAACCTCCAAACCAGACACCATGGTATGGGATGGAATGGGATTTATTTCAAGCTTACAGATCCAGAAGTTTCATGATGGTGAAAGAGGCTGGCCCCATTTCACAGATTCATGTAGAGAGAGAGAAAACCACCACCAGCACCACCAGAAGCAACAGCCAAAACCAGCAAGTAAATGGCAGAGAACTCAGGCAGAATTCACACTGTACTCTGCATACTTTAGCCTGAAAATCAGAGCTATGCACAAACACACCTTTCATCTGGACCCCAGGATTCATCCCCAGTGACATCTCTTCCAGCCAGGCAGCTGGAAATCCAAGATATAGGCTTTAATAAAACTCAGGATATAACTCCATCACAAATTCAGGAGCATATACATACACAAGCATGTATAAATATACACACTCAAAACTGCTTTGATTCAAAGATGACAAAAATGTGCAAAATTTTAATTAGGTATCTTGCAGAAAAGACCTAAATGTAGCAGAAAATATGAAAAGATATTTAACCTCATTAACAAACAAGAAGATGAAATTAAATGGATATATTGACAAAAATGACTAGCATTAGCTGGGAAAATTAATCTACATTTGTTCAATGTCTGATATACAAGTAACACTTATTAAATGTATACTATTGGACATACACATGAATGTTCCTAGGAGTGACTCAGTTAAATACTGGACACATACATGAATGTTTCTAGGGGTGACACAGTTGGATACTGGACTGCATGAAGGTGGGTCAACAACACCACAATGACATGGATGAAACATGATACTGGATGAAGAAACTAACTGCTGAAAAGTACATTAGCTATATTCTGTCACATAATATAAACATATCTCAAAAAGAAAGAAAGTGAACTATATTTTAAGTACATATTCCTGTTTAAAAGTTAAAATATTTTAAAAATAAGGAACAAGTACAAAATTCAAGTGACTACTTCTAAGGAGAACAAGAGAAGTGTATTAAAGAAGTGGTAGATTAACAAAGGCATTTATCATGTTCTGATTTTAAGGATGGCTTAAGTTCACAGATAACCAGTTAAATCTAGTTCTTTTTCAAAAACTATATTCACTCATATGCGACATGACATCACAAACTGTCGGAGTTTTTAATTGATTTCATACTCTACCTACATACTTCAGACACTTAGATTAGTACAGATATATTAATCCACTTATAAAGATGATTAATAAGTATTTACATCCTAGGCTGTTCAAGTTTGGATCTTAAATCACTTCCAAAGACCCATGTATTAATATCTGGAACAGAAACTTTAAATAGTGAGGCCTTAAGGGAGGCCTTTACAACTCTGGTATATGCCCCAAAAGGAACTGTGGAACTTTAATCACTTCCTCTCTTTTTTTTCCCTTCCTTGCAAAACAAGTATTTCTTCTGATCTTTACCTCTGTAACAGTAAGCCAGAAAACTCCCTTTTGTAAGTTAATGACCTCAAGCATTTTATTATGGTAGCAGAATCAGGACACACAGCCCCACAAGTCCTTAGATAGAGCGGGGAGGGGGGATTAAAAATATTTCCATGTGTGGAGCCTGTGCTTCATCAAGAAACAGCTGCTGTGATGGTTAGTCTCTGGTTGTTAAATGGACAGGCCTTAGCATCACCATGGAAACAACTCTCTTGGCCTGTTAGGGATTTGCTAGATCAATTTAATTGAGATGGGAAGACCCATCCTAACAGCACCATTTTATGGACACTGGAGTCCTGAACTGTTTAAAAAAAGGAAGAAAAAAAAAACCTGAGATCCAGCATCCATCTTTCCCTACTCCCTCTGATGATATGATTCCAGCTTCCTACTTCTGCCATGCTTCCACTGTCCCAATGGACATTCCCTGAAAATGCAAGCCAAAAACAAACCTTTCATTCCTTATGCTGCTTCTGGTGGGGTATTTTGTCCAAGAAATGAAAAAATGAATGACATAGGTACCATTTTATGTGCTTAGAAGTCTCCTCACTTATTTTATAATCTCTTCTTGTAAAAATAACTCATTTCATCCATCTAAGAAAGTCTAAGCCCTCTCCATGTAGCATGCATCTCCCCAGCACGCTTTATCAGAAAAGCACTAAGTAGAGGGAATCGTCAGCAGTCACCCACATCCTTTACAGTTTCTCTGCAATAGGAATTGTAAAATGCACCCTCCCTGCCCCTAAACTCATCCATTGTTTGCATTCACAAACATGGATTTTCTGCATTTATATACATTAAACCAGTGGCTGTCAATCTTGGGCCCCCAAACTGAAAACCAGCTAAAGATCTTAATAAAGAAATACCAGAGGGATTCTTCCCACCAAAATTCTGTTTTAATTGTTCTGAGATCTGGGCTGTGGAATCAGCTGACTGCTTCTCTTACGAATTTAAAATGCACATATGTAAAAATCTATAAGGAATTGTATGCAGTAAACAATTCAGCTTTCAGTACAGAATGTTTTCAATATTACTGATAATAAATATACTTCAAACATCTATCATATTAAGCTTATAGAACACATGTGAAACCCCCCAAAAAGTCTAAGGAATTTGCCTATGGTGTTCTGACCTAGCCCTGAGCAGCAAAACTAAGCATATTTGTTGTTTTTCCAGGTTTTACATAACATCTTAGGGTGAATATCAAGGATTTGTTGATTTAAACCCTGACCACCATTTTCAGCAGAAATCCTTACATGAAAACTAAATTAGTGAAACTCTGAATCCTCTGACCCCTGCTTTCCAAGAACATTCTGTAATGTCTCTTACCAGGCAAGGTAACACTGTCATCAATAATTTTCAGGACACAAAACTAGAGTTCATAAACTTTGTACTAACTATAAATGTGGTTGGCAAGATAATGTGGCCATCAAAGATGCAAAATTCACTTCCCCGACACCTCATCACTGAAGCAGACCAAAAATGAACCCAACATGGCTCAGGGAAATTTTGCGGAAGAGGGGGCGGAAAGAATGTCAGAGCCACATGTTGGGTTATGATATGCAGAGACATTTAGCTTACCCATAACTGTGGGCTAACTCCACAATGCATGACCCATATACCTCAACAAGGAGGGGCCAAGGGGAGGGGGTAGGTCACAGATGAGCCTAATAATGGTACCAAACTGACTGTATTTGCTGAATACAAAACTAACTAATAAAGAAAAAAAGGAAAAAAAAATAAAAACACAATCAAGAAAAAAAAAATCAAGAGAATAAAGATATCATGAAAATAAACAAAACAAACATTTTTCCAATAAAACCCAGACACATTCTTTGGAAGAAGACTCATATATTTTTTAAAAGGATCATTACATCTGCTAATAAGAATTAGTGGCTTGTAGAAAACACCATTCTACAATTACATAATTTGGGCAAACTACAAGGTTCACTACTCTAACTCACAGCACTGATATTACATAGTATTAGTGGAAATGACATAAATATTATCTTTATTGTTGATATGGTTATTTCAAATAATTAGATTCAGATGACATTTAGGATCTACTACTGGACTCATACCTAACAAATTTATTATCAAGGATAAAGGAGATACACAATTCAAATAAAAGCATAAGACTAGTCTTAAATTTCACCCAAACACAAAACAAGAAGTGACACAGACCTCTTTAACAATATTGGCTCTACTAATAATGAGCCAACCGAAGCCCTTCAAAGAATGGGCCCAGTATTCAGAGATTTAGAATGAAAGTAAAGAAGTTTATATTATTTCAAAAGTATTTTTAGGAAAATATACTAAGTAAAAGAAAAACAACCTGGGGCTGGACAGATGGCTTAGCAGTTAAGGTGCTTGCCTGCGAAGCCTAAGGACCCATGTTTGACTCTCCCAATCCCACTTAAGCCAGATGCACAAAGGTGAGGCAAACACAAGGTTGTACATGCCCACTAGTTGGCGCAAGTGTCTGGAGTTTGGTTGGCCCTAGTGTGCCAATTCTCTCTCACTCAATCTCTTTCTGTTTCTAACATAAAATAAAATTTTAAAAAAATGTGACAGAAGAGAATGACCAATGGACTTTAGTCCTCTAGTATCATTCCTTTGAATTTCTTTGTGCACTTATTATAGGTCTGAAAAGGAAAGGAGGCAAAAACAACATTAAGAAAATAAAGGTCTTGATTCATGGATAACAACTGAAGGAAATGACCTTGGTAATGACCTCTATAGTCCAGCCAAGGTACCTTGCCTCCCAGCACCTTGTTGTTATATATGAACATATGCCTTATCCTAGAAACTTCAGGGTATGTGTTCAACACTAGTTTCATAATTTATTTTAAATGGTAAACACAGGTATACAGAGAAACTCAGTGATCAAATCAGTACTTATTAGTTATAAAAGGCCACTTCAGGGTTGGGTATATTGCTCAATGTTAGGGCACTTGTCTACCATATAGGAGGGCATGAGTTCCATCTAAAGCAAAGCGAAATAATGAAATCAAAGTTCCCCCTTTACATTTCAATTTAATATCTTCTAGTAAACAATGTTATTCCACAAGCCTAGAGGAAGCAGTACATATTCATGCCCAAAGACAGAGTTAGATGGGGACTGACTGGCTCATCATTCTTCTCCACCATTTCACAAAGTGCGAGTCCTGGTTTGGGATGTGGAGGCCAGAGAAAACTCTCAGGTGTTGTTTTTCAGGCATCATCCACTTACAGTGGCCTGGAGCTCGCAAGTGGGCTGGACTGGGTGGCCAGTTATCCACCAGTCTCTGCTTCCCCAGCCCCGGGATTACAAGAACAAGCTGTCACTCTTGGCCTTTTTTTTTTTTTTTTTTTAAGCATTCTGGGGATCAATTCAAATCCTCATGCTTGAACAAGAAGACTTTGTTGTAATATCAACTCCCTATACTTGAATTTTGAATCACTGTTTATGTAAATAATTTGAGAAGAGTATGGAAACAATATAAAAGTGGAAAAGTCAACCTATCAAATGTAGCCTACACACTCATAGCCCTAAGTTGCTCTAGTGAAGGCGATATTAACTTATGCAGTTTCCCAGTGAGCCCAGTTCTGCTCAACCCACAAAATTATGGTACCTCTTATCCAAGCTGCTTGACAACAGAAGTGCTAACATTTCAGGGTTATTTACATTTAGGAGTATTTTCAAAAACTTAACTGCTTTAGTATACCATATTCAAAAATCCAATATTTCAGACTATGGAACATTTCAGATTCAGCCTTTTCAGATCAGGGGTGTTTATAGTCTGTAGCCACATTCACTTACAGAGACCAATTTAGGAGAAATCAAAACATAAACTTAGTTTATTATTGGTACATTCATGAAAATGCATAAGCAAAGCTTTTCAGCATCCTGGAAGCCCCATTACCTTGTCTTGCAACTTCTTGTTCCAGAGTACTATCATTGCACTGAAGGTTTTGATAAATTTTTAGGATGTCAAGAGCCACCTCCTGAAATATTCAAATTAGTATGGATAAGTGGTCCTGGAAACAAATGGAAGTGGAAGTATCATATGATGGTAGAGATAATTTGCTCAATTTTTCACATTCTGTAAGTAAACGAACCAGCTTGATGCATTGTAAGGCACTGTGGTAGTCATTCATTGTTGTGACAAGACACCTGACCAAAAATAAAAAAAAATAAAAAAACTTTAAGAAGAAATAATTATTTTTGCATTGCTTCCCAGCCTTATGACTATGATCAAGTGGAAGATTTATTTTGGCTGGTGGTTTCAGCAGTTTTAGTCCATGGTCAGCTAGTCTGCTACTGTGGTCCACAGAGAGGCAAACACTATACCAGTGAGAATAGGAAGTGAAAGAGGCTGCTCACCTCAGGGCAGCCAGACAGTAAAACCAAGACCTGTTTCCTACAATCAGACCCCATCTTAGAAACATCCACTACCTCACACTAGTCCATTCAATTTTGAATCCATCAATGGATTATTCCACTGATGAGGTCAAAGCCCTGATGACTTTGCCAAAGCCTTACCTCTGAACAATTCATTGTAAACTAAGACTTCAACAACACATTTCTGTCCAAAATGTAAAAGGCATCATCTTGACCTTCAGACTGCCACACTGGAACGACAGGATGGAATCTTGGACTGGAGGAACAGTAATAAGGCAAACAAAAAAAAAAACCTGGGGGTTCGGGTACGCCACAGAAGTTGAGAAATGACTATCAGAATTAAAACACTGACTTTCAAGTCAGAATGGACTGTATCTCAAGCTTGAGTGTTACTAACGCCATTTAAACTAATGGTTTGAACTTAAATGATGTAAGCTTGACATAATGATGATATATGCTGGCTCATTAATGTATAATACACACAGATATGCACACATTACAGCTTTTATTCTATTAACAACTATTATTAGCTGGCTGGACCACTGTCTCCTTCATTGCACTTGACAAAACCGAGCTGCCTGTCCACGCTCACATCCAGAGGCCAGTGTGCAGCTCAAACTAGCTGCTAAGCTTCAGAAAACAAACAAGTATTTCTTGATCCAAAATGAAATAAAAAATACTTAATGACAAATCTTTAAGTCAGCATTTTCTTTACACAAACTCCAGACACTCACATCCCATCCATAAAGCTCACAAATTAGTGAATCTGATTTTTTTTTTTTTTACAGGAAAACAACTTTGGAAATGTCCTGACAGATCCATGCATATATATGAAAAGTGCTTCATGCAAGTTCCCTTCACAAGATTCACAACTCAAACAGATATTCCCCTGGAATATAATTTTATTTGTGTCACCTGCATTTTCCCTACCTCCTTTAAAGATAAGTTAGATAATTTTTAAAGACACATTTAAGAAAAATGTCATTGGAAGTCTTCTAATAACAGTAGCCACTAAACACTTCTCAAATATAAGGTAAATGACTTTGACCTCATTGTATGACTGAACACACACAGGAAGAAAAATAAAAACTAAAGCACACTCAAAATTAATAATAAAGGCCAGATATATATAACACTACATAAACTGAAGAATTTACTTAAAATCTGTATATATGTGGATGCACACTGAGGGTAAAACCAGAAGCCATGTCATGCTAGGCAACCACTCTACCACTAAGCCACATACCCACTCCCCTCGCCACCATTCTTCTTAATTTTTGTTATTGTTCACAAATTCCTAAGATGATTTTACACACCATTCACTCTGCATGATAGTGTGCTATTTTTAATGTACTCATAATCTTACTTTCCTTCAATCACTCCTAATACATTTCTAACTTGCTCATTCCTCCAGATTAGGCCATTTCTCATGAAACCCATGAGAAACCCAACATGACATAGACCAGGTAGGCCAAGCAAGCATTTGAACATATTTCTGTTCATTTATGTTTTACTCTTTCTTTATGTTCACACACCACATATAGCCCCATAACCTGTAAGATGATCACATGAACTCTATCATTCAATATAGCATAGTCAGTTGATTCAATGATAAAATCAAGTGTAGGATAATGTGGTTGAAAAAGGCCCTGAGACTATTAGAAGACTTGGCTTCTCATCCTTATATTGATATTTACCACTTCACTGGCTTTGGATGCAAACTTTTTAAACTTAATTTTTATTTCCTTAATATCAGAGTGATATGAACTAACTATATAACTAATTCAAGCCATGAAAGAACCTTTAAAATAGAACCCTAAGCAGACAGAAACAAGAAGTTCTAGTATGCTAAACACAAATAACATCATGTATGTGTGAATATATTTATATATATGCATATATATATATATATATATATATATATATATATATATATATATATATGTTTACAAACCAGAAAACAGAACTTTGAAGGCAACAAACAGTAATAAAGATAGGAATGCTAATTAGATTTGATGGATATATGCTATACATATACAATGAAATATTACTATACCCCACCCATGAGTACATGATAATAAAAATTAAATCTCTGATTACATGTAAATGAATTATTGTTCAAAAGAGCAATTCATGATAATGTCACATCTTACATTTTATGTCCTTTCTTATAATAATGTAAACTTTGCTACCTACAAAATCTCAAACTTGAAAAGCCTCTTGCAGATATTTCATTATTAGTGTGCAACTAAAGTTTCCTGAGGTTTTATCATAATATTGAGCAGATTTTATGTGTTAGCCTAGCATTAATCATACCTTAAAGTTTTAGCATAAAACAATACTCTGCATAAGCTTCTGGACAAGCAATGCAGGGTGACAGGAAATAAGAGTGGGTAAGATGAACCTGTAGCAGAGGCATATGCATTGAATAACTGGTCACACACCTAGTTAGAACAAGTAATCTAGACCTTTGAAGAGTACCAGTCACCTATGTGGATGTTTCTCTTTTCTTAACTTTTTCTTCTACCTCTTATGTACAGCCTCATTTTCTAATTATCCTGAATTCCAGATCATTCATTTTATTTTTATTTATTTATTTTCAAGCAGCGAGAGAGGCAGACACAGAAAGGGAGTCACAGAGAGAGAGAGAGGGAGGGAGAGAATGGGCATGCCAGGGCCTCAAGCTGCTGCAAAGGAATTCCAGATGCATGTACCCCTTTTGTATATCTGGATTTACATGGGTATTAAGGAGTTGAACTACAGTTGTTAGGTTTTGTAGGCAAGCGCCTTAACTATTGAGCCATCTCTCTAGCCCCTAGATCAATTTCAAGGGCAGAGAAATTAAGTCAAGTGCCAACAGGACTAGAAAACCCTTTAAACAAAAGCCTGACTTTGGACAAACTGCTCAAGTTCTAGTAAGTTCAATTTCCTCTTTATTAGGAGAAATTAATGGACTTTAGACATAAGGCCCTCCCAATTACTTCAAACTTAAATTCAAGACTTAGAGTGGTACCCAGTGAGTGTGTATTAAGAGTATAGGTAGATTCATGCCTATCTGAGTAAACAATGACATTTTTGTTTGCCTATTTTTCTACTGGCATGTATAAGATAATCTTATATTGAAATCTACTTCATACTTGCTTGCACATGAAAAACAATACCAAAAATCTAAGTATCAAATTTTCATCACCTATGGCCTGTGGACAGTGTTAGTGTTGCCTGGAAGCTTGTCAGAATGCTGACTCTCAGGCCCTTGGATTACTTAATCAGAATGTGCATTTTAACGAAATGTTCAGTACTTGACATGCACTTTAACATTTGGAAAGTACTAACTTGTGAACTACTTTACCAGAGTAGCTTCCATACTGCAAAATCGTATCATTTCAGTTCTTACCCAGTAGGTTTATTAAGTTAAACTCAATTAAAGACAATCACTACAAAGTTAGGATCATTATTAGTAAAAGCCACCAATGACTTCCAAGCAAATATAAAAAATGAACACTAATTTATTTAGAGTCTAAACTTACCCAACATTTAGCAAATTAATTTGTTTTGCAAGAAGCTATCAAAACTTGTGAATAGAACTACCCACTGCTGGGTGGGCCCTCCCTTGGATTACTCAAGATCCTATCTTCACTTTGGCCTCTGGGGTCTTCTGCTTCCTGTGCCTGCTACTACATACCTTCTGCAATATCTGTGATGGATGCCCTTTTTCTTCTGACCTCCCTGACTGAGATTCACAGCAAAGCTTGACAAGTCCATCCTTACTCAAATCCCACGCAGTCACCGAAGCAGTGTCCCACTTGCTTTCCTCCCATCCTAAAATGCAGGATAGAAACAGATATATAATTATGCCAAAAGCTCTTCCTGGGGATCAAGACTTTTGTGCACTTCACAAGCCAGAATTCTGGGACAGAAAATCAACAATATTACAAACAATATTAGGCCTCCCATATCCACCTGTTCTACATCTGTTGTTCAAATGCATACCAAAAATGTTATGGAAAAATGCTACTTGGACTAAACCTGCATAGACTACTATTTTATTAACCAATACTATAAAAACCTTTGCAAAAGTAGTATAAGTATTTTCATAACATTCACATATTAGGTATTAGCATTCATGTAAAATATACAAGAGGATATGCATAGTTTACATGTGAATACTATTTCAACTTTTATAAGGAATACCAGCATGCTCAGAGCTTGATGCCAAGATGATGTATTTGCTCTAAATGAAGTACATCACGACCTCACTTGGAATATAGGCTTTGGCTTTCAGTCAAAGGAGCTGGTCACATAGGCATACTACAGACCTTGATTTATTCTTGCCCTGTTAGAAACAATATTGAGAAATGTTTTATGTCCTGAACTGGCCACATACAATCTCAAGAATGTAACACAAGTTCATCATCCCTCATCAAAACATTAAAAATATACAATGCTCCCACATCTGAAACTTCAGGAGTACCTACAAGTTGCCACAAGAATCTCACACCTGACTTGATGTGGGTCTCAGTGAAAGCTCAAGTAAACCACAACAAGCTGTGTGAAATTACCTTTAGGCCATGTGTTTTGACTGTATGCAAAACATAGGTGAATATTATGGTAAATTGAGATCCACTACAGATACTTTATTTATAAGTACAAAAATGCCAAAATCTGAAATATTCCTGAACCAAACACTCAAGTCCCAAGCAATGTACATAAGGGATATTTGACCTTCCTGCTGACTATTAACACTTTAGCCCCATATTTACAACCATAATATGAAAATATACAAACCTGAAATCTAGTTCAATGAAGTAGGGGCAAGGCATAGAATAGCAGTGGGCTGAGTAGAAAATACCTACTGCAATGCAAGTCTAGCCACTTCCAAAAGAAATTCCCAAAGCTCAACAGAATTAGCAATGGATTTCAAATAACACCATCCAAACCGAATATATTAACATTCACCTAATTCTGAAAACTATCTACTCATGGCATGTGTATGCACACAATAAGGCCATATGACGCAGTGTGTCACAAACAATTAAAAGTTCTTCTCAAAGTGGAAATGCAAATAGAACGAATATATATTTTCTATAAATGAATCTAGCCATCTGCCTCGCAAAAGCAGCAGCAGGAGGATCCAAAACAGCAGAAACAGCAGCCTCTGGTGTTAACAGTCTATTCTCAAACCGCATGCTCCACATTTCCCAGCAAACAAGCCTAAAAATACAAGACATGCAACAAATAGTCTTTTGGGAGCTGCCATTCCTTGGATGGCATATTCAGTCAGAATAATATCTTCTGTTGACACCCAAAACTGAAAAAAAGGGCAAGCTATCATATTAGAAACTGGTATTCAGCATTTTAAGTATGAATCCAATTCCAAAGTACACTAAGTTAAATGGTGAGAAAGTGCTGTTTGCATACAACATGATTTATCTGAATACATTTGAACATATATTTAAGCTACCGTAATGTTTTCTATAATCCCTGATAGTAATGAACTTTTGTGACCAAAATACAATGGACCCCTTATTCTCAGCATTGTGTAAAAGGAAGTCTGTGTTCTGGGCTATGTGAGAAATCCTGTATCTAACACATCCTAGTTCCTTCGTGGCTTTCAGCAAGCACTTAAACCCTCTTTTCCTACATTACAAATGAGGAAATTTAAGACTTACCTTATGCAGTCATTTTAAGTATTAATGAATGACATACATTGAATATTGTAATTATTTCATATCCACACTGAAAAATGACTTCCTTTAAAGAACATCCATAACATAGACTGGTCACAATGTCATGCTGGTTCTCAGGCCATCAATGGCCACTTAGAAAGTGAAAGTAAGAAGGTGGCTTTCATATGCCCACATGACTTGAGTGTTGCAGGAAAGGTTTCCATTCATTATGCTGCAAAGCTGAGAGTTCATGACAACATCAGAATAAGCTGAAGTGATGATAATGACATTGCAGGTCAAGGGACACTGCACAGATGCAGGAGCCACCAGGACAATGGCAATGTGTGAACAAGAAAAAGGGCTCACCAGAGTTCTGGGTAAAGACTCAAGTTGTCCATTCTGAGGTCACCTTCTTCCAACACCACTTCCCCAAAGGCTACATTCAGTTTCCCTACATATGACTTGGGTCTCTACCCTAATTATTAAAGGAAAGTAAGTAGTAAATTAAAATAGCTACTATCTCTAGAAACCAATTTGGTCTTAACCCTCCAAAATAACAATGACTTAAGTTTGGTACTGTATTTTAGAGAGGAAAAATGATACATAAATTCACAAACCACTGAGGAAAGAACAGCAAAGTGACTCATACACAATCAATAGCCTGGTGAAGAACTCCCTGACAGATTTAGGCAGAGCTGAGCATGCGCAGGGAGAGCTCCTTGGGGAAGGCACTACCTCAAGACCTACAGACTCATTCACAGGTCACTCAAAATGAGGATGTGCTTGAAAGGTGAAAGTGCAGTCATTACAGGGCCAAGTCAAAACAATTAATCTCCTAAAAACTGAAATGCTTAAGAGATCTCTTCAGCAGAAAGCACTTTGTCCAGCAGGAAAAAGTGTCAGAGAGAGGGCTGTTCAAGCTATGTGCACAGGCTGGTTGTAAACTGCAAAAATCCAACAAGAAACAAACCAAAAAACCCTTTTTACTCTCAGTCCTGTGAGTAGACTGCACTTAGGAAGCAAGAGAAAAGGCATGTTCTCTAACAATGTTGATTAAGAAGGAAATGTTAACTATGAGAAATGAGGAATAAGTGGATTTAACATGTGAAAGTCATATGACACTATTTGGCCTATACATGTGTACCTTTCCCATGTTATTAATGCATTATGTTAGTTATCAAGACATAAATGGCATAAACTAGGCAATTTTTTTAAGTAAGGAACCGTGTGAATGCTCAGCCCGTCTGGGGTGTGTTAATGATGACAGTCTCTTATGCAGATGAGCGCTCAGCCAGGCTGGGGTGTCTTAATGATGAAGGTCTCTCATGCAGAGTACCTAATGTAGAAATCCCATCATCAATAGCAGTACTGCCTTTAATTCCAAGAAAAAAAAAATCAGTATGACAACATGATGTGGATTCATTTAGCACTTGGCAGGTCACAAGTAACTTTAACCAACCTTCTTTTAGCTGTGAAGTCTTAAAACATTCAGTATTCGTGTGCCCAGAAAGCCTTCCATATGATTTGCCAACAGGCAGCAGTATGACTCGGAAGAGGTAAGCTATGTTTACAGAGGCAGAAAACGTACGGTACTGTTTGGGTGAGTACTACTTTCTACATGCAATCCCCATCCTGATTATTTTCCTCTCTGAGCATATCTAAACATAGTCATCTAAAATCAAACGTTCAGGGCTGGAGAGATGGCTTAGCAGTTAAGCGCTTGCCTGTGAAGCCTAAGAACCCCGGTTCGAAGCTCAATACCCCAGGACCCATGTTAGCCAGATGCACACGGAGGCGCATGCGTCTGGAGTTCCTTTACAATGGCTGGAGGCCCTGGTGCACACATTCTCTCTATCTGCCTCTTTCTTTTTCTGTCTGTTGCTCTCAAATAAATAAATAAAAATAAACAAAAAAATAAAATAAAATAAAAACAAATGTTCATTTCCAGAGGTCTTTACATTAAGTATGCAGGAAAAGAAAATTGAGGAAGAAGCTGTCTTAACCCAAATTCCAACAAAGGAAATAGCATGCTTCTGTATATCCTATTGGTTTTGAATCAAATAAAAAATCTTTGAGGGACTAGGGATGTAGCTCACTGGTAGAGCATGTGCAAGGCCCTGGGGTTCAACACCCTGAGTAGTGCAAGAAGAAAAAGGAAAAATAAAAAGCTACTGAAAGCGGAAACAAAATAATAAATACTTGACAAAACACTCAAACATGCTGGGGTGGCAGGACTTCCAGGAGAGGATCCACACCAGTGTGTCTCTCATCCTGGTTTCAATGCACAGCACCATCCTAAACAGCAGAACTTAAGTCACATGCAACACACCCTTTAATCCAAACACATGTGTTGTGCTCAGTTTACCAACGCTGGCTGCAAGTGTATTCACGGGTCTGCCGCCTGCTGACTGCTCATTTCTTGAGGCATCTCCCAAAGCTGGTAAGGGTGAATTAGGTTCATGCCCCAAAGTAAAATACAATGGAAATATTTGTCAGGTCCACGCTATACTTCATGTGTCCTGAGCACTTCCATGATCTGTGCAAGATGTTTCTCACAAATATGCCTGCAGAGTGCCCAGTATGGTTTCCAGATCTTTGAGGAACAGCTTGCAGACAAGAGGTGCTAGCCTTGCTTTCACGGCCAGCCAAATCTATCCAAGAGGTTCTGGCAGGCACCCTCCTCCTGTTTTGAGCTAGCCTAAAGGCAACACCACAAACCAAATCCAAGAGTCATTACCTGGTGGACCAGCTTGACTGAAGTATTCTACAGTGATAATAAGTGCAAACTCAGACATTTAAATCCACATTTACATGAATTACCTGGGATGAGCTATTCAGGATAATATAAGTGGAAACTCAGACGCTTAAATCCACATTTAGGACAGGAAAAAAGCCCAGCTTCCCCCAACAGAGTATTGAAAACCCTGAAGTTGACTTTGCACTAAGGCACTCTCTGGTTCTCTGCAGTAAATTCAATGGCTGAAGCCTGTGCTTCTTCCAGCAAGAGAATAAGTAAGCTTAACTGTAGCCGAGTGTAGGAATCACGGAGGTTCATTTTAAGCCTTTCCTTCTTTTTAAAAAGCCTGCTCCATTAAAAAGAAAAAAGTTCAGAAAATTAAATGCCGATAGACACAGAACGCAGCTATCCACCTTGTAAAAAATTCTAAGCAGTAAGATTGCTTTAAAACTGTAAGCTTTTCATAACATGGGATTATACTCGTTCTTTTGTGATGATTGTCCTCAACCCCTCCCACGGCCTCTCCCTGGGAGAGGTATACTCAGAGGACACAGCAGAAGGTGAGGTGGTTAGCGAAGTGCCACCTCCTGCCAGCCAAGCAAGCGCGAGGTAAATCATTTAGTGCAATTACACATCCTCAGACCGCTGGATGGCCGGCCGCGCAAGGAAAAGAATAAAGCAGGGCAGGAAAGAAAAGCTTCTGGGTGGCTTCAAAGGTCGCCACCTCACCGATACTGTCGGAAACAGCTTGTGATCCTCTTCCAAACAAGCCAGTGAATATTTTCTTTGAGTGGATGCTTCCTGTCCTCGCTCAAGGTGGAACTGAAACTCGTCTCGAAATTCCACTCTGCCTGAGTGCACAGAATTCGGAGTAAATGGGGTCTGGGTTTGTAAGAAGCAAAGATTTCCCTGCTGCGCAGAAGCCCAGCCTTCCCCGCCGGGGTAGTGGCACGGGGCCCGGAGGGGAGGCGCTGGGAGGGAGCGCTGCCGCCGGCCGCCGCGGATGCTCCTGGCTCTCTAAGCCTCCAAGAAGGAAAGTCAGTGCGGGCGAAGACCCAGGGCTGAGTAGCGGGAACCAAGACTATGCTGCCCCCAAGAGAAAAGCCGAGGTGTCTATTTGAGCCCACCCACCATCCTTTTGCCCTAAGGACTCTCGGACCTCCCTACGGGCGCCCACCTGCAAGGAGCTCGCCTAGGAAGGAGAGGGGAGGACCAGCGAGCGCGGGGATGCCACGGAGACAGCAACTCCGGTCTGCGGCAACTGGGGAGGGCTGGGGAAAAGGAGCGGAGTCAAGGGTAGGGGCCCGGGTCACATCAACCTGTAGATCGTGGCCGATCTTAAACTTGGCTGGGAAGGCAGTGTCCCCAGTCCAGGTCCTCCACCCTGTCCCCACTTGTCGGGCTCGCGCAGAGAAGAGGAGGTGCAACTTCGGAAGCCCCCGCCAAAGGCGCGGGAGCCATCAGCGTCCTGCGGCCCCTGGCAACCGGACCCCCGCAGCCCAGCACCTACCTCGGGCAGCCTTTGGCCCCCGCGGCGCAGAGGAGGAGTCCCAGCCAGGGGATCCACGGGCGCGCCCCGCCGCCCGCGGCCGCCGCTGTCCCCATGCTCCGCGCACCGCGCTCCATCCACGCCCCGCGCGTCCGCCGGCGTCCCGGGATCTTGGCGAGTCACCGCCCGCGGCCACCGCCTACTGCCCCGGAGCCCGGCGCGCGGGCCGCTTGGGAACCCGCATCCGGACGAAACCTCCCTGGCGCCGCCACCCGCGTCCCCGCTCTTCCGCAGCCCGGCTGCGCCGTTCGTCCAGGACTAGCGAGCGGGAGCCTCGAGACCACGACGCGGCCGAGGCCCGAGCGCCCGGCTCCGCCCCTCCGCGCGGCGGCCAATGAGCGGGCCTCGGGCCGGGCGGGGCGCGAGCGCAGGTGAGCCGGGCGCCACACGTGCCGCCCCCGCCCCGAGCGCGTCCCCGCGGCCGCGGCCCCGCACCAGCCCGCCTGGCCGAGGCCCACGCGAGAAGCGGGTGTTTGGGATGCTCACACAAGGCAGCTGCTTCCAGGAAACCTTCCTCTTTCAACTTTCAGCCTTTCTTATCCTCCTCCCACCGAGTACCAGCAGGTGAAGCAACCCTCCGGAAAACATCCAAAAGAAAGATAAAATAATCACCAGTAGGGAAAAATAACAGTAGAGCAAATCCATTACAGCAACCATGCTAATTATGCCTGCTGTGGGGGGGTGGGGGAGAAGACATGCAGAACAATGATCCTGAGTCTGTTAACAGGTATGACATCGATTTTTCCTGTTTTTCAAATTACTCTTTCTACTATCCCAGTCACTTCATAATCCCCAAACTTCTCAAAAGCGTCCTCATTGTTGGTGGTTTTCATATGTGTTTGTTTAATACGAGGTCTTTGTGGTATTAGGAAAAGAAAGGAGTGATAATTGTAAGTCTTTAGAGCAGAGAAAACCACTGGTTTAAAAGATTGTCAGGTTTTTTAAATTGCCTCATGATTTCCCCTCATTCTTCCTTCTGAAAAAGGCCAGTTCTCTTCTGGGCATATCCATGGTTAGACCACCACATTCTCCATGAGGTGCTGGGCGCTCCCCTCCCTTCTCTGGGTAGTCCCAATAGAAAAGGAGCATGTCACCTTCCCAACCAATTCCCCACTATCCATGCTCAGTATCAATACATACCTATAGATATTCCACTTCTCTCGCCAACATGCTACCTGCTCCCATCACCTTTCCTGGAGAATAAACAGTTTAAGGTGAGGTAATTGTTGTGGATGAGGTAATTCCACTAACTGCTTTCTTCTAAAGAGAAAAGAGGGTGATAGGCAGAAAGATTGATTCCCTGATAAGCACATAGACTATGAGTCTCTGAGGGTGCCAGGCACTTGAATGTCAGTGGAAGAAGGAGGTTTTTTTTTGTTGTTTTTTGTTTTTTGTTTTTCCCCCTCCTGAATTCTTACAGCTCAATAAAAGGTATGGGTCTTGGTCAAGAAAACCAAGCTGTGGGTAATGGATGGTTCAAAGCAAAGACTGATGTGGATGGAGCTGGCAAGAGGTCTTGCTTGGAAATCTCTTTAGAATCTTGGCAAATGAAGGTTTTGTCCTTTTCCTCTAGAAGGTGAATTGAGAATTAATCTACCAAGGATGCTTTGTCTGTCTCATGGAAAATAGTTCTTTATCACCTGACTTTTCTTCTTCCTCAAAAATGCATGACAGTCACATTATAGATGAGCATTTGTATGTTAGAAAGGAAGTTTTTTTTTTCCAAGATCATATTTAAGTCTTACCATTGTGCCTAAAGGAGGCTTAAGTAAAAGTTTTGTTTTGAAAATGGATCTAATAAATAGATGGTTAATTTGAGGTTAATAATTCAAGGAAAATGCATTACCTATGAGCAAATCCTATTCCCAAGGAACAGCCTTTCATACATATGTTTCTAAAGAACAATCAAATCCTGCATGGTAAGTAGTTACACCTTTAGCAGGTGAGGAAAGTTGAGTTTAGAAGTAAATTGCCCAAGGTTAAATGGTTGAACATCAAGAATGCTATCTAATTTGTGCAATTCTGAACCTATGATGAAGGTCAAGTTCAGTGAGGTTTACCACCTCATCTTCACCTGAATTACTTAACATTGGATCAGAATTTGGAACTTCAGTGTGACCCTGAACATGTATACCCTGTACTAGTTATAGACCACATATTAATTGTGTTGTGCATATTTGTACACCCTTAATTAATAGGATGTTGGCTATTTTTAAATGTGTAACTATACTCTGTTCTACTTGGAGAAATAAAAAAGTAGTTGCTGCCCAGGATTGGCATCTCTGGGCAAAGCCCAGCAGCATCTTAGCACAGAAGATCTGGCCAGCAGATCTAAGCATGCAGAAACCCCATCTCCATATGCCAGGGACTGTCTGTCTGACCAGAGGTTAGAAAGTCCAATATTAAATTTCTGGCAGATTCCCTATTGTAGAGGATTCCTTTCCTGACTCACAGAAAGTATCCTGTCACTGTCCTCACAGTGGTAGAAGAAAGCAGCCTCTGGGGCTCTTTGTTATAAGGGCACTATTCCCATTCATGAAAACTTCACAATCATACTTACCAAAGCTTCCCCATATGATCACCTTGCTAACTCAGTTTCAGCATATGAATGGGGGACATAAACATTCAGACCATAGCATTAACAAATATTAATTCCATAAATACAGTGTATGAAGTTTTGTATTTTCAATTTTTTGTTGTTTGACTTGACTATGCTAAATTTCTAATACTTTATCCACAAAGAAGTGAGGTAGAAAGTTTCTCTTTCCATTACCAATTATCTATCTCAAGTAGAAAATACTTGAGTTGAGCAACACTGGGCAGAGGAGAGAGAGATTTTCTGGAGAGCTATATATCCTTTTGTTTATTACTTTGTCTTATTTGTCTGGAAAGACATTGCTTAAATGACCTTCTTGGTGAACATAGAAAAACTTAATAGAAAGCTAAAGGAGATAGAAACATTCAAAATGAGTATGAGAAGAAAGGATTACCTAAAATGTGGCCTTCCTCCTTGGAATCCCAATAAATGATTAAGGCATGTAAGTGATGGGATTTCTTATAGAAAGTGTATTTCTTGAATCATATTTTCACAAACAATTGTATTTTGATTTAGATTACTGAAAGTAAAACCAATACTCAAAAAACAGGAGAAGAAGGATGAGAGGAAACCTTAGAAATAAAAAGCATTCAAAATGGCAAACAGAAACCTTATAAGCCTAAGCCATATGTTGCACTCTTAAGAGTTGCTAATGCCTCACATAAAACATAACCCTTGGACTTATGACTCAGAGTTAGCTAAAAGGGAAGACAGGCTAAGGATCACTGAGAGATGATGGAGAAAGAGCTGAAAACAACTACAGAACTTCTGCCCTATAACCTAGTGGGCTGAATATGAAGTGTGAGTTGCAACTGTTATAAGAATTAATGTTTCTAGGGGCTTTCCCTGGGCTTGGCTCAGGGGAAGGTTTCTTCCCACATTCCGGACATTTAAACCTATCTACTGTTTCTGAAGATCCAGTTAATAACCTGTCTCTAAGATCTGCAACTGCTAGATGTTTGTGATAAAAAGCCACTGTCTCTATTAATCATACAATCATGCTAATAAATATGGGAAGACCAAAACTCACCCAGACAAAAGGGCAGCAGCTGGCAGCTTCAATCAGTGCATTTGGCAATACAATTAAATGAGATATTTTACAAGTGATATTTCCACTGGGAATACTACATGCCAGTTACTTTCTCCAGAACAGTTCTGTTCCTCATTCAGAGAGGTGCAGTACAGAAATGCATACAACTTACTGTGTGCATACCGCGTTCTCCTCACTACTGTGCACTCACAACTCAGCTCATGATTCATAAACTTACTTGCTGGCAGCAGAAGAAAGAGCCTGGTGTTAAAAGCAAAGGAGGTACGAGTGGTTCACACATGCTGTTCTGTCTGTGTACAACAATCCAGGTTAACAACTTCCCTGTAAAAGGCAATATGGTGTCTTTTGTTAAGTAAACTGTCTCTCACAGAGACAAAATTCGAGAAGTCTATTTTACAGATTGAGCTGTGAAGTTACAATAAAGTGCAAAAGTCCAATACATTTGTTTCAGAGGGCAGCATGGCACCAGGATAAGACTCTTGCTGAATGGGGCTTTCCTGATGCCCTCAAGGGTGCCTTGTTCTTGCTCCTTCTGTGCCCTGGGAATGCTCCCTGAGATCCAGCCTTGCAGAGTCTCACCTACAGCTGCTGACACAGATGAATGAAAGAACTTAAAAATAAAACAAGAACACAATTCTTTAGCAGTGAAATTAATGTGTTAGAACCTACAAAACAATAAACTGTGATGAGAAAAGATAGTGTGTTAACTCATAAATTATGCAGCTCTGATAACAGAAAAATACACAACCCTTGAGTGAAATGGCTTTATTCTTCAATATCATAAATTAGAGGATTTCCATCTTCCATCATTTGGTAGTTTTGTGGTAGCTTGGGAATAGCCTGATATCATTCCATATGGGGAGGAAAAAAGAATGACTCTTAATATTGAATAAAAATTGCCACAGTGTTTTGCTGTATGTGTTTATTTTGGATTCTTACTCATTAGTTCTGTCTCTAACTACTCTTGCAATATCTTTCATTCATTTACTCTTGGTATGATCATTGGGCACTGTACTTGCTACTGGGTAGAGATGTCAAGGAAAGAGACATTCTAAGATGAACAGAGTTTGAAATACTGTCATATGGCTGCCATAAAACCTTCACAAACTGGAGAGATAAGTCCCACAGCTGACACATGTACCCAGAGTGAACTGTTGAGGAAACATAGGATTACATGAGGAGTTCCCAGCATGTGAGTATGACTAGAGCCAGAGTATATTTTCACATTAAAGCAGCCCATCTTCCTCCAGACCAAGAACTAAAGAATGGATGGGTACACCAGTGATGTCTGAACATTACAATTCAAGAATAAAAGAACAAATTGTTTGTATAGAATATCAACACTAGAAAAAAAATAAATTTGACCTCTGAAGCCAATGCAAACCACAATAATTGCTGCATACTTGGGGAATAACCTATGCATTCATGTGAACTTAACAAACTTCATTCATTACATGACACTTACATATTGTCACCAAAAATCAAGCAAAGAAAAGCATGGCTTCCTAAAAGAAAGTAAAAGCAGTGCATGGTTCCTTTCTATTTATATTTAATTTTCTTCTTTTCTCTTTCTTTCTTATTTTCATTTGACTTCTTTTCTAGCATACTACAGATTAACCCCTGTGACTAAGAGAAGGATAATATATGTAGTGGTCCCTTTAAAGCTGGATTAGGTAACTGTTGCACAACTATAATTGCATATAGAGAATAGAAGATGTAAACTTAACAAGCAGAATCTTGTCCAATTTTCAAATAAGGCTTTGATTCTTCTCACCACTAACCTATACTTACTTTTTCTCCATCAGTGTAGCGAAAAAATTATAATTTTCTAGGTCTTAATGTTGAGGTCATAGATTTAAAAGCATTTATTAGTTAATGTTTGCCATGCATATTGAAAGAGAAAAATCTACATGTTAAGTGGCATTTTAATGAAAATAAAATTACGAGACTGTTATTCACAATTTAATTCAGCCACATATTCTACTCATCTTGTCAGGTACAAGGATGATTTCATTTCCAATTCAAGAACCAGTTTTTCTAGCAAAAGTCCGTCTAGTTCTAGAGTAGATGGAAGGGATCTGCAGAAGGCCATAGTAATTATTGCTTCCATGAGAATTTGAACAGAAAATAAAGGTGGAATTTCTTTGAGTCTCATGCTCTTGGATTACTGACTCTATATGCTGTGAAGAGAAAGCAAATCAGTCACATGCATATATACATCCTCTGGGTAGATATATCATTTCTTTCATATAGATAGAAACGTGGATATAAATACATACATGGTTATGTATGTACTGTAGTATGTAGGCATGCATGTGTGAAGCAAAACAAGAGATATTTGCAGGTATTCTTTGAAACTTGGGGAATGAAGAGGTGACTTCTGAGCAACGTAATGTAGTAGTTTACATTTCAGTCCTTTTCTACTCTGAACATAGCTTTAGGTATTCAAGGCCCCAGGGTATACTGTGTGCAGCACGGAGGTAGTTGCACAGATCATAATCCTGTATCAACCACAGGTCAAGTGAAAGCCTTGGGCGTTGATTGCATATTAAGAATAATCCTGCTCTGTCTTGTCTCTTTGAGAAGGCTTTGCTCTACTCAGCATCTGTGTGAGTTCTATCCCACTTGATATCCCCAATTCATGGACACATTTGACATCCTACAGCCACAGCTTCAGGTGGAGAGAGACCCTAACCCTTGAGGTAATAACTTGCAGCATCTGCTCAACAAAAATATGATAGCAATTTAATAGATGAAACCATGCAGCTATTCAACAGTGATCATATGACTGAAATGACTCAACTATAAAAAGTGAGACATTCTTATTATTGATAACTATTCCAAAGCCAGAGCCAAAGCTGTGTGTATGTATGTGCATATGTATGTATGTGTGTATACTGTATGTACTACACACATATATACATGCCATTCTCATTAAAACTGTGAATGAGCTAGAATGCAATCATGCTAATTATTTAATAAGATTCTAAATGACTCAAGCAATGTCATATATTTACTAAAAAATTATGTTTGTCAGAAGTTAAACCAGTGAGCTGACATCAGTTATTCAAGTATGATTTTTCTGCTTATAACATCCAGAACTTGCCAGGCATGATGGCTCATATGTATAATCTTAGCATTTAAAAGACTAAGGCAGGAGAATCAGCTACAAGTTAAGTTCGATGCCAGTCTGAGCTGTACAGAGAGTTCAAGGCCACACATATTTCAGAGTGAGCCCCTATCTAAAATGTAAAAGAAAATTCTAGAACTCAATTCAACAGGTTCTCAAATACACTTTAAAGACTTTCTGTAACAACTTAATGAAGAATAAGAAATGTTGCATAAGACATTACAAATGACATTTCTTATACAGTCTACTTCCTTTTACATTAAGGAGGAAATACAGAGGCCACAGATAAAGGCGTGGAGACCAAAAGGGCAAGCTCACTTTGAACCTGTGACTGTCAATAGCCTATACACTTGTTCTTTGATCCTAACTGTAGACATGGCCAAATTTTAGAGTCTAAAACAAACAACGAAAAAATACTTGACTTTAGATCTGCACACAAGCATGACATAAGAAGACTAAAAATGTAAACTGGGGGCCAGGAGAGATGGCTTAGTGGTTAAGGTGCTTGCCTGTGAAGTCTAAAGGAATATTTGACTCTCCAGATCCCACTTAAGCCAGACACACAAAGGTGAAGTGAGCGTAAGTTTGCACATACCCACTAGGTGGTGCAAACATCTGGAGTTTGATGTCAGTAGCTGAGGCCCTCGAGTACCAATCCTCTCTCTCTCTCTCTCTCTCTCTCTCTCTTTCCCTCCCTCCTTCTCGCTCTCACTCTCACTCTAAAATAATATTTGCAAACTAGGAATTTCTACTTATCAACAGTCTCCATGTGAAGATCATTTCAGATTGGCTTTGGATTTTGGAGTTAAAAAATTCTGCAAGTTTTAAAGGAGGTATCCTTGAATATAGTTTTGCATAATTTAAAAACAAAATATCCATGAAGTTAATTTGCACTAAATGGGCACTGTCCAGTCATAAATAGCAGAAGAAAACATATGTCTTCTGTAGAAGGCTGCTTGCACCCTGGGATCTTCTGCATTAAATGAAGACAATTATGGGTTTACAATCTAGCATATCAAATACTAGAAAACAAGGCATCCTCAGCAAACGTCGACAGAATCAATGAGCTAGACAATGACCCAACTAATATGTTCAGATATACCATTTCTATGTATAGAATTTAAATAAGTAAACATAATCAAAAAACACAGAGCAAGGAAAAATGTATGATATAACATGTAAATCAGCATGAAAAATATCTGAATAGACATTTCCCTCAGGAGGATTTCATAGCTACCTTTAAAAGAAGAATGTCATATATTATAATCCAGGAAAAAATAAATGTACAGAAGTTTTTCAGAAATTATGTGTACTTAACATAGCTTCCAAAAGTAAATGGAAGTAGATGCCCATTTGAAGGTTATTTTTTCCAAATAAAATAAAATAATACAACCCATATAAGCAAGGTCTTATCTAAAATACAATGGCGGGCTGCAAAATTGAAAAACCTATTTCAACAGATACACCAGGTGCTGAGAAAACTAGCTTCTGACTATGCAATTACTCAGTGTCTGTGAGTCTTGTCTTTAAAGAAAGGTTAAAACTCTACAATGAGCCATTTAAGGGCCATAAAATGAGGAAAGGTGAGAAATGCAAGGAAACAAATTGAGAGCCTAAAGGTCACAACTACCTATAGGGGTCTGTGTGTTCTTTTCCAGTGATATTTCCACATCTTCCTCAGTTTGACTGGTAAGAATAATAATGTCATCTGTGCAGGACTGATCAAAAGTCCCCCAGCATTGTTTCAGGTTGGCAGAAACTATTTTGGGAGGGTGAAATATTGGAGTAGCAAACTTTATAGGTAATGAAAGGAAAATTCTTGCCAGCTTTGTCATTAGGAGAATGAAATTCCATGTGTGGCTGAGAACCAGCACAGATTAACAGAAGATTCTAGAAAGATGAAAATCATGAATTATTTAGATCCATTTCAAACAAATCCCTGGCCAACTGAGAATCTATATACAGGAGCAAAGAAGAACTGAGCAAGAATTAGAACTCAGGGAGATATGTGAATTGCCTCTAAATGTGAGTGGGTTCTTCAAGCCACAAATAGGTTTAATTTTATAGGTGAAGAATTTATAGGCTTCACCTGTCCAAATGTAACTGTTTTCCAGACCAATGACTAATAATAGCAATGCAGACCCATAAGCAAATTCCAGGGAACCAGATTGGAGGAAAAGGTGAATGCAACCCCCCACCCCCTTGCACTGAGTAGAGGATAGGCTTCCCAACTAAATAATCTCAAAAATTACAAGACTACTATTATGTGTCATTTTGCATGTTCGATAGTAAGCAAAAATGATAAGCATGTAAGCAGGGAAGTATGATCTATAATAAAAACATGGTCAATAGGACTGGAGAAGATGGCTTAGCAGCTAAGGCATTTGCCTACAAAGCCAAAGGAACCCTGTTTGATTCCCCAGGACCCACGTAAGGCAGATGCACAAGGAGGTGCAAGCATCTACAGTTCATTCGCAGTGGCTGAAGGCCCTGGTGCACCCATTCTTTCTCTCTCTCTGTCTCTCTCTGTCTCTCTCTCTCTCTCTTAAACAGAGAACACCATCAAAGTAATGTGAGAATTTATTCATAGAAAGAAAATAACCATGCTTTTGTGACCTCAAAGACCCTACAATGAATACCAAGAACCCCACTGAGGAGAGCCCTCAATGGAATGGAAATGGGAGAGAGGGGCTATAAGAGGATTTTTTAAAATAAATAAATAAATTTTAAAAATAAATAATATATGATGCATGTGAAAATCTTACTTATGTAAAAAAAGAGGAATTAAGTGTCAAAGAAGAAATAAACTAAGAGGCTAGGAAGGTAACCCATATAGTGACAAACATAAAGTTGTAGGATATGCAACAAATAATAAAATATCAAAAGTGACTGACTTATAACTACTTTTCATGTGAATTAATTAAATTACCCAGTCAAAAAGACCTACACTGGCAGAACAAATAGAAAACCAGTCTAACTTTATGCAGTCTACAAGATACTGACTTTAGAGTTAAATACACATTTAAGTTAAAAGTACAGGACTAGAGGGATGGTTTAGCAGTTAAGGTGCCTGATTGTAATGCCTAAGGACACATGTTTGACTCTCCAGATCCTGTATAAGCTAGGTGCACAAAGGTGAGGCAAGCTCAAAATGCATATGCCCCCTAGGTGGTGCAAGAACCTGGAGTTTGAATTCAGTGGCTGAGGCCCTGGCATGCCAATTCTCTCTCTCTCTCTCTGTCTCTCTTGATGTCTCTAAAATAAAAATAAAAAAATTAAAAAGTGCAAATAAAGAAAAGGATATGCTATGCAAATTGACTTAAAAATAATGGAATTGGGTATACTTCTGTTAGGCAAAACAGACTTTAAATCGAATACTAGTGCCCTAATATAACTATTTCATGCACTAGCATACTAAATAATATTGTTTCAAAGTGCATGAAGCCAATATTGACAAAAATTAAGTGAAAAATTGAAAGTTCTACAATAATAGCAGATGACTTCAATCTGATACTTAACAATAATTAGTATTGCAACCAGACACAAGATAAGTAAAGAAATAGAGAACTTGAATAACACTATATACTAAGTGGATCAGGAAGATCACATAAAAAATATTCTATCTCACAAGACTACTTCCTTCACAAATACACATGGGATATTCTCCTGGGTGAACATTTTTGGGAAAAAAAACAAGCTTAGTAAATATCAAAATATTGAGGTTACACGAGTTATCATTTTTTTAATTTTAACCAAAATAAAGTATATAGCAAACCTGAGGAAAATGGAAACTTATAAATATTTGGCAATTGAAAAATTTAAAGTAAAAGGCAAATTATAAGAAAAATTATAAAGTACCTTAAGAAATAATAAATGAAAATATAATAAACTTATCATATGTGCAGTGAAACCATGCTAAGAAAGATAATTGTAGTTAAAATATTATTAGAGATTAAAGCAGAGGATAAAATAATAAACAACAGAGGTGTAGGGGATATGGCTCAGGGGTTAAAGATAACAGGTGATGGGGAAATGGTTCAGGAGTTATAGGCACATGCTTGCAAAACCTGCCAGCAAGGATTCAACTTCCCAATCACTCAAGTAAAGCTAGACAGATACTCCTTTGCAGAAGGAAGAGACCCTGCTGTGCACATATACATGTGCAAATAATAAATAGATAAAATTTAAAAATTAAAAAAAATAACAGATAAACAATAGGGAAAATAGTAAAACCAGGTGTTGGTTCCTTAGGAAACAAAAGTTTTGCTGTACTGAATAAAGAATTAAAATATTCTAATACATAAAATAAGAAATAAAATGAGAAATTATTATTTTTAATAAAAAAAGAAAGGGAAACAATGAGACTATTATGAGTAATTACGAACACATTGGATAGCCTAGATGATTTGAAAAACAGCCTGCAATGACCTAATCAGGAAGAGGTGGAAAATCTGAATAAAAATCTAGCTAGCAAAGGGATTGTGACAGTAATCTAAAACTTAGCTAGAAAGAAAAGCTGTGGATCATGTAGCTTCCAAAGTATAATATATTTAGAAAGAATCAGCCACAATCGTTCCAGGAATCCTCAACAAAAGTGAAGAAGAAGGACTACTTCTGACTCATTTTATGAGTCTGGGTTTAATTTGATACTAAAACCAGGCAAGGACAGTACAAGAAAAGTATAAACCAATATAAGTGAAGAATATTGATGCAAGAATCGTCAACAAAATCCTATCAATATGAATGTAATGTAATATTAATGAGCATTTCCTTTGACCGAGTGAAATTTATTCATGCTATGCTAGGACAGTTCAACACACAACAATAAATATAATATGTCACACTAACAGAATTGACATAAGAAAAGCATTTGACAAAAAATCAATGTCATTTTGCAATTAAAAAATACTCAACAAGCTATGAGTAGAAAGAATCATTCTGACATAATGGTATTTTTATTTAAAAAAAAGACAACTCACAGCTGACAGCAGAATGCAATGCAAAGAGAAAGGCTGAAAACTTTTCTTCTGAGATCTGAAGTAACATGAGAATATTCACTCTCACCACTTCAACTTTCTATTGCAAGCTCCAGATGAGGCGAGTAAGCAAGAAAAAGAGAAAATACATCCAAGTGGGAAAGGAAGAAATAAAATTATCACTATCATTGACATGGTATTTCATTCTCTCATGAGGAAAATCCTAATTTAGCTACGACAGTCACACACACACAAACACACATGCACACACACACAGAGGAAACTAATTAAATTCAACAAGTTTGGAAAACATAATTATAATGCATAAAAAAACTTGGATTTCAACATTAAAAATTAAACAACATAAGAGGAAAGTACTTGGTGAAGAGAAGATGATGTGCAGCCCACAATGGAGCTGCAAGATCCTGTAGGGATAAACCAGGAGCAGTTTAGAGCAGCCATCCTGTGAGATGGGTAATGGCCAAAACCCACTAGTTTTAGTAAGAATGGGAATAAAAGGAGACTTAGGGAATCAGAATAGAAAGGGAGAGAGAAGAAGAAAGAGAGAATGAGAGACCAGTGTCTTGAAAGGGTCATCAGCCCTATGTAGATGTGATTAGCTATCAGAGCAAAGCCTGTGAGTATAACTGCTAAAGGTCAGAAGAATGGCTTAAGACAACGGAGTACCTCAGAAAATTCAAATTCACACAGTACTTTCAGTAACAGAGAGAGAGAGAAACCAAATGTATCTGTACCTCCAGTAGAAGTAGGTAGGGGTAACTACTGTGAAAATGCTCTTTGTGGCATTGGACCTCTTCAAAGGCTTCTGTTGAGTCAGGGGAATAGCAGCTGTAGAGACAAAGTTCCAACCTATATAGCTCATGCTGTACCCCAGAGCTAGTGTCATGGATTATACTCAGAGACCTGGCCTTCATAAGACTGCATAGAGTGGTAATGAGTCAGAACCATACAGAGCTCAAGAGGCCTCAGTCAGTCTGAGTAGACCACATTGAGAGAGAACTTGCATCCACACCCCCAAGTTAGGGACTGCACGGAGGCATATTAGGCACCTGAGTCATGCACTTACAAAGAGATAAGACCACAAGTCCATTGCTTCCCTCGTGATGGACTGGACAAACAGAAGCAGCTCAGCACCAATGGCAAGACCGCCAAGGGAGTACAGGGAAGTGGGGCCGGACTCATGCATGAGGCACCCTGTGAGAGTGCAGGGAAGTGGGGCCAGGCTCATGCATAAGGCACCCTGTGAGAGTGCAGGGAAGTGGGGACAGGCTCACGCACAAGACCCCTCAAGCAAGTGGGAGAAATGGTGCCAGACTCCTGCACAAGACTCCCATGAGGAAGTACAAGGAGGTGGAGCCAGGCTCATGCACTCCAGCAACTGAGCAAAGGCTAGTTTGGTCACCAGATACAGGTCCATATACAGAGAACCCCCTCAAACAGGTTCTCTTTCCTTCACCTTTGTATTTCAATTTATATCTAATTTCAACTTATCAGACTAGCTTTGTCCTACTCTGTCCTCCTTGCTTCAGAGAACACAGACTGGCCTAGACTTGGAGTCTTGGTCTATTACAGTCTCCTGCCTAGCCTTGCAACTATTAGGATTATTTTAGATTGACTAATTAAATATCTATATCTCTTTCTCTGTGATTTCTACCTTTAGCTGAGTCTGAAAGCCTCCTGCCTCCATCTTCACTATTCCCTCTTTTATCAGCTTTTCCCTGTCCTAGTTTTTGTCTGTTTCTCTAATATTAAATACTAGTCCTTACTTATTTCATTCTCATTTGTACAGATAGTAAGTAAATATAGCATCGTAGCATATTTGTTGCTAACTCTCCCAAAATTGTTAGAGTTGAAGGAGTAACTAGTTTTAATTGGCTATTATTGTATTTTGATTGTAGGTGAATACATCATGTGTGTATACATCATTTGTGAATGCTACTGTATTCTGTTCTTGGAGTAGTGCTGGAGATAGAAACCAGTGTTCTGAGCATATGGATTAATGATTTAACTACTGTAGTGGGGAACACAATACTATTATGACATTCTTCCACTTGAACATTGCAAATATATCCAATAAAAGACTATGGATAATTAAACATTTTAAAAATGAGCCAGATACATAATTTCTGATGTGCAAGTCCCACCACAGGAACACAAGGCAACAAGTTTTAAGAAATAAATTCCAATAAATAAAATTGCACTTCAACATCTTAGACAAGAGCTGCAAAAATCAGCAGATAGAAACAATAAAGAGCAGGGCAAAATTAATGAAATGAAAAGAATAATACAAATCTGGGTGTGGTGGCACACACCTTTAATCCCAGCAATCAGGAGGCAGAGGTAGGAGGATTGCTGTGAGTTCAAGGCCACCCTGAGGCTACATAGTGACTACATACATAGGTCAGCCTGAGCTAGAGTGAGACCCTACCTTGAAAGGAAAACAAAACAAAACAAAACAAAATTACAAAGTTAACACAGAATGGATCAAATATATTTAAAACCTAAAATTATAAATCTAAACAGCATGGGGAAAGCTTTATGGGATTGAATTTGATAATAATTTAATAATACCCATGCAACAAAAGGAAAATAGAATAATTTGTCTTCATAGAAATTAACTTATATGCATTTAGGGTAACACCAACAGAAAAATGGAAATCTCAGAAATGGAAAAATACATGCAACTCACTAGCATGAAAACAACTAAATTATAAATGGGCAAAGGACTTGAATAGACATTTCTCCAAAGAAGGTATAGAGATATACAATAAGTGTATGAAAGGGTGCAATATCTACTGCAAAACTAATCTCAGTTAATAGATGTGCCCACTATGCAAATATCATGCTAGCTAATTGACTACAGTGGTCCTCTTGACTTTAGTAACTGTGGGAGGATAAACAAACAAGGATGAGGCTGGAGAGATGGCTTAGTGGTTGAGGTACTCGCCTTTGAAGGTGTGCCCATTCTCTCTCTTTATATCTCTCTCTTGCTTTCTCTGTCTCTTGTTTTTCTCTCTCTAAAATAAATAGTAAATGAAAATTGTTTAAAGTTTAAATAAACAAGGATGGTATTAAGCATGCTAGAATTTTATTGTCTAAGAATATAAATTGGAGGGAAGTAAGGTCACTGATGAATAGGAACTACTTCTAGATAAACTATGGGGAAAGTAACTGGGAGGGAAATTAGTACACTGTTGGGCCCACCAATTTCAGAATTGTTAAAGGTATGGAAATTTGTAGTTATGAGGTATAAAGAGATATGGATTAAAGAAAGATGAAAAGCAATTAGAATGAAAGGAAAAACATAGGGGTTGTGTGGGGGAAGTGAAGAAGAGACTGCCTGTGTCTCTTTGATTCAGGTATTCTCCATAAACTTATGTGTTCTGAATGCTTGGTCCCCAGCAGATGGCAATTTGGGAATTGGCACCTCTTAAGAAGGTGTTGTTGGGGGTGGGCTTTTAAGTGTTACAGCCAGCTTCCCCTTGCCAGTGTTTGGCACACTTTCTTGCTGCTGTTATCCACTTGATGTTGGCCAGGAGGTAATATCCTGCCTCTGCTCTTGCCACCCTTTTCCCTGTCATCATGGTGTTTCCTCTTGATCCTGTAAGCCAAAATAAACTGTTTCCTCCCATCAGCTGCATTTTGTCAGGTACTTTCTACCACCAACATGAAGGTAACTGCAAGTGCCCATTCATAGTCTGGATGGAAAACAAAATGACCCTAAAGCCTACCTGAGCAGTATACAAACAAAATCTAAACCAATTTGAGATATATGTGTAAGAGTGATGATCATATATAGATGCTAAAAATGACTAAAATTGGGAAAAGGTAACCATAATATGCAAACAAAAAGGCAAAACATGCTAACTGTACATTAAATTACAAATGTTGCATCAGCGTATCTTCCTTGGTAGGAGGGGTTTTGAATTCTCTCCCCCATGCCATGTTATCTTTAGCAGATTGGTTGTTTATCTTGTAGTTCAAACCTATAGAAACAAATTTGGTTCCATGCTCCTGGGAGAAGATATTGTGAGATACTGCTTACTGGTTCCCATCGACCTCAAGTGATTTCAATTCTCCCTTCATCTTATTTTGATCCTGTATGGTTGTTTGATGTAAGCACAGCCCTGGCTCAGCTTGGTTATGTTGAGCACACAGGGCTATGACATGCTTCCCTATAGACATCGCACCTGTAATAAATTCATTTACAGATTTTATCTCTTAAGGAAAATAAGTTCATGTGTACCATGTGAACTGTTTTCCTTCTCTGAGTCAAGATTTTATTTTTAATTTTATATAAGACATAAGAGGGTTGGAGAGAAGACTTAGTGATTAAGGCACTTTCCTGTGAAGCCTAAGGACCCAGGTTCAACTCCCCCTAACCCAATGTAATCCAGATGCATGTGCATCTGGTGTTTGTTTGCAATGGCACACACATTTTCTCTCTCTCTCTCATAAATAAATAAAAATATAATTCTTTTAAAAACATAACGAAATAATGATGGATGTTGCTTTTATTTGCATTTTCATAGAGAATTCAAGTAGTCTGAGACCTCATAATTTGTCCACAGTTTCTTCTTTTATCCTACTGTTTTCAGGTGCATCTTTCTAAATTTTGATTGCAATCTTCCTTCCAAATCTCAGAATATGCAATGGCTTTTGCACCATATATAGCAAAAATAATTGAAGTGGCTATTTTAATAACAAAATATTAAATTTCACCTGCAAAACTATAAGATCATAAATTCAAATAATGAACACATTTCCATTTTCTCATAAATGGCCAGCTTTTCTAAGTACCTTTCCCATGGGACAACACATTGCAATTAAACTTTTCCATTTTTAGGGGCTGGATAGCTGATGTCTCAGTGGTTAAGGTGTTTGCCTGCAAAGCCTGACGACCCAGGTTTGATTCTCCAGTACCCATGTAAAGCCAGATGCACAAGGTGGCTCATGTATCTGGAGTTCATTTGTGGTGGCTGGCATGCCAGTTCTCTCTCTCTCTCCCTCTCCTCTCTGAAATAAATAAATAAATAAATAGTCTTTTAACAAGACCTTTCCATTTTTAAAATATTTAATGTAAAAACCAGCATGTGCCTGACAAAGACTTAAAAGAAACAACATCCTTCCTGATAGGGCGAAGAGGCCTTTCACGATTTGATGCAGTGTTCATCTAGGTACTTAAAAACATTAATATTCACAGGACACATCACATGGTAACACTTTTCTGGTTAATTCCACACTGCAAGAATCTTACACTTTGAAAGTACTTGTTTTCCTGACCCAAAATAATACTAAGTATGTTGACTGTGTGTGATTTATGTTGTGATTGAAGTTCATTTGTAAAAGTAATTTATTGCTTTATATAAATAACATTGTCCTTTCTCCTCCCCTCAAAAAAAAAAAAACATTAAAATGAGCTGAAGATATGGCTTAGCAGTAAAGGAACTTGTTTGCGAACACTAAGGACCCAGGTTTGATTTCCCAGTACTCATGTAAGCCAGATGTACAAGGTGGTACATGTGTCTGGAGTTCATTTGCAGTGGCTAGAGGCACTGGCACATGCATTCTCTCTCTCTCTCTCTCTCTCTCTCTCTCTCTCTCTCCCTGTCTCTCCTCCCCCCTCCCCCTCTGTCTCAAATAAATACAATGTTTTAAAAGATGTTAAAATTTTAGAGTCTATCATTGAGTAAATTGTTCTGCCATTGAACTTATGGTTATTTGGTTAAAAAGAGAAATAAGGGCAAGATTTTATTATTATGAGATGGTTACTGTTTCCAGTGTCTTGTGTAATCATGAGATATCTATATTGTCTGTACAAATGCAATGGTGGTAACTTTTATCATTAGTGTAGTAGTAAGGGAATTTCTGTTTATTGGCTCAAGGTTAGGAGCAATGAATGGACTGAACATAGACAAACTAAAACCTCCCTCAGCTTTGCAGAAAGCATGCTATATGGGAATATTTTGAACAGATTTATAGTAGCTACCCTGAGATAAATAGAGTAATTTTTCTCTATTTGACAGAAAGCAGCTTGCATTTAACATTGGTATGGCTATAGAGATAATTTCATCTCTATTATTGTCAGAGTTAAACAAAGTCTTGTCTTACCTATATATTTTTAAGAGTTTATTCATGTGACTTGACTAACTGAAGTTTGATGCTATGTAATATCAAGCCCCCACAAAACTGACATACAAAAGCCATCAATGATTATAAGAAAATAATAGGAGTAACTATAAACATAATTATAGCTGTCTCTGTGAGCATTGTGTGCAATGCATTTGAGAGGGTTCTATTAGAAGAACCCACTGTGTTGCAGGAGTTGTATTCAAGGTAGAGGATCAGAGATGAGGGAACCTGGATGCCTTCAGCCAGCATATAATCAGCACACAGCAAATTGTCATCTTAACTCTTAACTCTAGGTGGTGTCCTTGATAAACTATTTTTTCCAAAATATTTCTAAAATGGTTCATAAAATATGTTTATTGTTTATTTTTCTGAGTTAAACTCTGTGTTATAATGTTTCCAAATTTGTATAAAATTCTTAAGTGTACATAGAGCTTTTATGTGACATTAGAGACACTGATCATTGCGTGTGAGTCACTTTCTCATGGGATGACCAAATAGCTCACTAAAAGCAACTTCATGAAGGAATGGTTCATTTGTGCTTGCTTTTCCAAGTTATAGTCCATCATAGTGGGAAGTCATGACATCAGGTCACATTGGATCCACAGTGAGGAAGAAGAGAGTGATTGATGCCAGCACTCACCTGGATTTCTCCTTTTTACTCAATCTAGGACCTTAGGCCATGGAATGGAGCCATCCACAGATATGGTGGGTCCTGCCACATTAATTAATCTGGAAAATCCCTCTCAGACATTTCCAGAGATTTGTTTACACAGTTACTATAAATATTGCCAAGTTGAGACCCACAGATTACTCATCACAGTATGTAATAATGTATTTGCATTCCATTCAAGGAAAGTACAATTGGGTTTCTACTGAAGTATTATATACTACAATGATACTTTGTTTAATTTATCTCAAGTATAAAGTACTTATATGTTCTTGTTTTGTGGGTTAGCTTAAAGCAATTAGATTGATAATTGTTGGACTATTCTGTTGAAAAATGAACATAGTTGTGCCTTATAGCATTTAACTGGGCCTTTTTACATTATAACGCTGCTGTTGATACAGGATAGAAAAACACTTCTGAAAATATAATACATTGATTTTATTTATCTGTTTGTGTATTTATTTTCATTTCTCGAGGTAGGGTCTCACTCTAGCCCAGGATGACCTGGAATTCACTATGTAGTCTCAGGCTGGCCTTGAAATCACAACAGTACTATTACCTTTGCCTCATGAGTGCTGGGAGTAAAGGTCTGTGCCAGCACACCCGGCTTGGTTTTATTTATTTATTTTTATTTTTTAAAGATAAAGTAGACACTTGTCCCTATCATCTAGCAAAGCTCACAATATCTATGATACAAATAAGACATGTTCACAAAAATACATATAAAAACATAAATGCAGAGAAACAAGTCAGAGCAAAGCCTACTGGCAAAAATAATTTAAATAATGTGTGAGTCTTTTTCTGACAAGATTTTGCTCCTGAGAAGTGTGAACTCCAAAGCACTGAACAATAGATGGAAGGATAGTTGGGTGGTAGCTGCAAGAGTGAGCTGTTCATTTCAAGGAATTCAGTTACCATGCTGTCTACATGGAAAGACATGGTTATTTACTGCTAACTTTAAAAGACTTCAGGAGCAAATTAGAAAATCATATCTGACACAGAGTGTATATATTTTCAGGGAAAGCATAAACACAGCATGGGAATAATTGTGCTAAACATACATCTTCTACTTAAACTAATATAGTTGTTTTTAATTTGTAGAGGAAATATGACATCCTTAAATATATGACATCTGCTCAGTGGCATTGTTTCTTCCTTGAGTGTAGTTATTTAATTGCCACCATGTAGTTAAATGATGCAGACCATTCCAAGGTGCTCAGTAACAGAAACAAACAATTCAATGAAAAAAAAATCAAGTCTCCTGATTGGCTATCTGAAGTTAACCATGTGTGTGTGTGTGTGTGTGTGTGTATGTGTGTGTGTGTGTGTGTGTGTGTGTGTGTAGATATTTGTAAATAATAATGCATTATAGCATTATATTTATATGTATGTATGGATGGATGAATGTCTTTACGTATTATGTTACATGGACTCTTTCTTTGCCCTTCTGATTTTAGACATAGAGGAAAGGACAGGTTTTGCCTTAGTGGAGTAAAACCTTGAGTTCAGATCTTAAATTAACAAAGGAATAAAAACTCCTTCTCTGATTCAAAACATCACTTAGTACTGACTTTCTGTATTGATACCAATTGATACCAATTGATATTTTTGTACACTTCATGTCATGATTCCATTATCATGATCCAAATAAGACGTGAGAGAAAAGTTCTGACAAAATAATTCATGAGTGTGCATGATTTCCTGGTGAACAGACACAGATGCTAGTGTAAAATCTGTCAAAAATGATAAATGATCCAAGCAAGGTGGAAAGTGGAAACAAATGGAATGGTAATATTACTGATAAGGAGATCTTCCTGTGGTGATGGAGGACTACTCCTGCTGTGTGGAGGCTACTCCAGAAATGTTCCTAGTGACTGGATAGGGCCTCTGCCTTGTTTGAAGGTAACAGTCCCCTACTCTTGCTTTTGTTATAGGTTTTCCCATATCTGCACATATCTGAACAATATCATAAAGAAGAATCACAAGTACTATGAAATCTTTGCTTACTCCCCTGGATTGTGGAGGAAGATATAATTCAATGATGACAGACCTTGTGTTATTTCTAATTTTTACACAAAAAAAAAACTCATGCTATTTTTGTGCTTTCTGAATAATTGATAGAAATAAAGAAGAATGAAACCAGATGTAATTTGACAACTACTATCCCAAAAAGACATGGTTTATACTGAGCAGAATCTTGAGGAGTCAAACACTTAGTAGCTTCAAATTGGTATAGCTCATTATTTTTTCTCACTTACAAATAGATATATATGTAATGTATGTATGTATAATTAAACACTTTTATGTGTTTAAGTGCTGTAGAAGTGACTCTTTAATACATCAGTTTATATTTGTGAGGTTTGGAATGTAGAAAACGACAAAACAACTTCTTTTGGGGCCCATGGTATTTATTAACACCAAACAGGCACTCTGGGTTATCTAAGAGGTTAAGAGGTAAGAAGGGTTTTTAAGGTCTTCTGGGGGAAATAGTGGGGGTTAGTACTCTGGGCTGTGGGGTGAACCTTTCACATGGATATGGAAAACTATGCTGGAGCCAAATCTTTCTAAGGTGGGCTTTTGATCCATTTCCCAAGTGCTAACTCCAAGGGAGAGTATTTTCTCCCATGCAGGTAAGGAAGGGCTTAGGAATTACAATAGAAGGTGTTGCTTCCAGGGTCCCAAACTGGAGCCTGGTTTACTTACTGAGAGGATTAGAAGCAACTCTTTGAAACCTCACTTCCTGCATCCTGGTTGGGAGGAAGGGAGTTCAGGGAGTGACACCAGACTAATTGGGATGGGGAAAATGCTTCAACAAAGTGATTCAGATAATATAATGTTGATTATTGGTGTGTAGTAGAAGTGCTGTGAGCACATGTGATCAGAGAATCCAAACTAGTATGTGCTGGGAGCCTAGCCGGGACAGAGTGACTGACTGGCACACATAAGGCCCTGGGTCCAAAACTCATTATGTTAGGAAGGAAAATGAGGATATGTAGAATTAACATTTCAAGCTTATATACTTTAAAGAAGTCTTCACTTTAAGAACCAGATCTAGACTTTTCTCTGGATAAATACAGAAGAACATGTAGTCCAGGCAATACTGTAATTATAGTGTAGGGTCTTCAGTGCTCCAAAAAAGCATCCCCAGACACAAAGTGTCCTTCTTGCTATGGGCCATCACTGAAATTCTGCTAGTAGTGTTTGTATGTTCACATGTGTATAGGTGCACATGTATGTGTAGGCTTGTGTGTGTGTGTGTGTGTGTTATGGCTAGAGAGCAACCTCAGATGGCATTTTCCAGACACACTCCACCTTTTTGAAATACGCTAGACTAGCTGGACAGCAAACCTAAGGAGTCTTCCTGTATCCTTTCATCTAGGATTACAGGCACAGGCAAACATGTCAACTTTTACATAGGTTTGAAGTCAGGTACTCATGTTATGGTAAGGATCCCCAGGGAAGGACATATGGACACCAAGTACTAAGAAAGGAATCTGAAGCCTGAATGCAATGCCAGGCAATACTTCAGGACTCCTTTTATAGGAGAAAACTATAAGATTTCACATCTTAGTTTTATGGCTCATAAGTTCAGTAATCATAATATTACAAAAGCAAGAGTTAAGATTTCCAGTCAAGATGCTGTCCGCCTAACCATGCCGCACCTCCTGGGGAAGGAAAGGCATGACATTTAGGGTTCATTGGGTCTTCTAGGTGTAAGCAGACTCTAATAGACCTCCAGTGTGAGGGTGCAGAGGAGCAAAGTAAAGAATTCTCTGATTTCCATGCTCTCAGGTAGCCCACCAGTCCCCCAATCCCCTCAAGCAGCCGTCCTAGCCATAGTCCCAGGAGCAGGCAAGGGGACATAGGCCAGTAGGCTAGTATAGCTCCACATGCACCTCCAAGCTTGTGAATGGCATCCCACCCACCACCGGCCCCCAACCCAGAACCATGACCCAGGCCAGCAGGCTAGCATTCCCCCAGGGGACCATCAACCTCCACATGTGAACACCATTCCACTAGTCACCAACCCCACCTCTGTATATGAACCCAGGAAAGCAGGCTAGCGCTCCGGCCTGTGCCACCAGGGACCTCCACAAGCCACTGTCCTTCATGCATGGACCCAGGCCAGCAGACTAGACTTCACCCCTCCCTAGGCTCTCCCAACACAGGGGACCTCCATGCTGTCCAGGCGTCACCTGACCAACAGTAGTCCCATATCCCTGCTCTGCCCTGTCACAAGACTCAGCAGTCCCATCCACCCCCTGCTACAGGGTTCCAAGTGACCCCTGTCCCATTGCTTCATTCTTCAGCATCAGGGAACCACTACACAGTCCCATCCTCCCCCCACCCCCACAGCCCAGCCCCAACACCCATATGCTTTGTCCCATTGCTCATACCCCCAGTGCCCTTGGCCCACATGACCACACAGTCCCATACCCCAAATCATGGAATAACAAGCCCCTTCATCAGGTCCCCAGGCACCCACCAGAGCTTGACAGGCTCCTTCCCTCTGAGCAGGCAGGTCCCAATATCATCAGAAGCCTAGTGGAAGCAAACATAAAAGGGAATAATCACTGGAGACTACAGCTTCCTCCTGAATTAACTAAGACTCCTACACTTTGATGGGCAGACCACAGCACAAAAGGAATAACAAGAAAAATCAAATGCAAGTAAATCCAACAAGATTGCCCAGTCCCACAATGGATGTCTCTAATTGAAACACAGAAGAACAATAGGATCAGAACCCCAAAATGAAGATACAAGCTATGCAACCATGACCAAGCAAATAGCATAAGTTGCAGAAAAGCAACAAAGGGCCAATAATCATGATTGCTGTCCTCACTGGATTAGACCTAATAGTAAAGAACTAGGAAGGGTTCCAAAGACAGTTAAATGATCTCAAGGAGAGTGGAAAAAAAAAAAAAGATGACCTTAATAACCAGCTGGCTAAGCTCAATGAAGACATACAGAAATGCAAGGATGAATACCAAAAAGCATTAAGAAAATCAGAAAATGACATGAAAAGGGAACTCAACAAAGTGATGGAAAGTATACATAAAAAAGCATTAGAAAATACAAAACAAATTGAACAAGCCCAAACCTCTATAGAAGCTCTCAAGAATAGAGTCAGCCATGTGGAGGATAGAAACTCAGAACTGGAAGACAAAACAGAAGGAACAGTTTGTGATTCCAAAAGTTTCAATAAGTTCAAAAAGTTTTGTGAACAAAACATGAGGAAACTGTGGTATACTCTTAAACATCCTAGCACAGGGGTGGTTCAACATATGGAAATCTGTCAATGTAATACAAATGAGCTTAAACCCCAAAACCACATGATCATTTCAATAGATGCTGAAAAGGCCTTTGACAAAATGCAACATCACTTCATGATCAAAACATTGGAGGGAATAGGCATGGACAATTTATATCTCAACATAATCAAGGCTATATATACTGCTCCTAAACTCCAAGTAATACTTAATGGGAAGAGACTGAAGGAATTCCCATTGAGATCAGGAGGAAGACAATGGTGGCCACTTTCACCTCTGCTCTTCAACATAGTACCGGAAGTCCTAGCTCTAACAATAAGACAGGAGAAACAAATTAAAGGGGTACAAATTGGAAAGGAAGAAGTTAAGTTAGCCCTCTTCACTGATGACATGATTCTATACATATGAGATCTGAGACCCTCCATCTCAAAACTCTTAATGGTGATTGTGTCCTTCAGCAAGGTAGAAGGATATAAAATCAGCGCACAAAAATCAGTAGCCTTTCAGTATGCAAAAGACAAAAATCCAGAGAGAGAAATAAGCAACATTGTCCCATTTTCAATAGCAAAAACAAAACAAAACAAAACAAAAAAAAACTTGGAATAACATTAAGGATGTGAAAGACCTATACATTGAAAACATAAAAACACTCAAGAAGGAAATTGAGGCAGATTTGAGAAAAAGGCAAGACCTCCCATGCCCCTAAATAGGCAGAATTAATATTGTGAAAATGGCAATCTTACCAAAGGCAATATACATATTTAATGCAATATGAATGAAAATCCCAACATTTTTCTTCACAGAGATAGAAAAAATGATCTTAAAATTCATATGGAATGGCAGAAGGCCTCAGATACCTAAGCATATCCTCACCTCTGGAGGCATCATCATACCTGATCTAAGGCTATATTACAAAGTCATGGTAATAAAAACACCATGGTACTGGCATAAAAAACAGGATTATAGACCAATGGAACAGAATCAAGGGTAAAGTAACTATAACTACTTGATAATTGACAAAGACCCTAACAATGGAGGCTAAAAAAAAGAAAGCATCTTCAACAAATAGTGATGGACCATATGCAAGAAAATGAAACTTGATCCACACATCTCACTATATACAAAAATCAAGTCCAGATGTATCAAAGACCTTACTATAAGACTAGAAACTCAGCTACTACTGGAAGAAAAAATAGGAGGCACTCTCCATGCTATAGGAATGGGAAAAGACTTCCTGAACAAAACCCACTAGCTCAGGAACTTAAACAATCACTCAATCATTGGGATATGAAGTTTCTTCACAGACCAACATACAATAAGCAGAGCCAATAGATTACCCACAGAATGGGAGAAAAATTTTGCTGGCTATCCAACTGACAGAGGCCTAATTTCTAGAATCTACAAAGAACTCAGACACCTAAACAACAAAAATTCAAACAACCCACTCATAAAGTGGAGCAAAGAACTGGACAGGTAGTTCTCAGAGGAAGAAATACAAGTGGTAAACACACACTTAAGAAAATGTTCATCATCCCTAATTATCAGGGAAACACAAATTAAACCAACTATTAGATTCCACCTTAACCCTGTAAGAATAGCAAACATTAAAAGAATCAAATGAAAACAAATTCTGGGGAGGATGTGGAGAAATAGGAACCTTCATTTACCATTGGTGGGAATGTAAGATGGTGCAACCAGTATGGAAACTAATGTGGTGATACCTAAAAGGTTCACTATAGAGTTACCAACAGACCCAGTTGTTCCCTAACTGGGCATTTACCCTAAAAGCTCAGTTCCTCAGTCCAGAAAGATTTGCTCAAACATATTTATAGCTGCTCAATTCATAATAGCTAAGAGCTGGAATCAACCTAGATGTCCATGATTAGATGAACAGATAACAAAGATGTGGTATAGCTTCATGATGGAATTCTATACATCAGTAAAGAAAAATGACACAATTTGAAAAAAAATGATTGAACTTGGAACAGATCATTTTCAGTGAACTCACCCAATCAGAGAATGATAATCGGTGCATGGTCTCACTCATGTGTGGCTCCTAACCTGAATCTGCCCAAGATGTTGACATACCTAATAAGCATTTCAAAGACCAGACAATAGGGAGGGTGGGGTGGGAGGGGAGGGTAAAGGTGGGGCTGGGGGACACAATACTGGCCCCAAATGGCAATGGTACCATAAAATTCTGCATCCTAAATGAAAGACTAAATGGTTGAACCTTAATCAGGTCCTTAGAGGGAACACCTGAATCACAGGGCCCTGGAGAGGGTATGATGAAGACTAACCTTAATCTTCTCCTGTCTCTTGCTTGCTCTCTCTTTTATATTACCTATCTTTTTCTTCATTTTCCTTGGCACTGGCCTGTAATTCCCAGTACCAGCATGTGGTTTATATCCACAATGAGCTGTTGATCAGAGAGACCTACAAGGTTTCCCAACATAAGACAGATTTCTGTCAGAGTACTTGCTAACCCACCAAAGCTTAGTGGTAAAACCCTACTGCCAAAGACACCATATGCTGTTGGTACAGAAAGTGCTACATGAGTGACTGGGGGTAAATGACTAACATCTGTTCAAGCAACTTGTGGTCTAAGCTACTCAGCAGCAAACAACCTGATGTGATACTCACCTAAGTCCAATAGTACTAGCACACAGCCATGGTGGGTAACCAACTGCTCTTGATTTGGCTAAGTGATCTGCTCAGGAATGGAACCCATAGCTGGAGCTTGGAAACAAATCAGAACCATATCCAAAAAATGAGCCCATTCTCCCTTATTGAGCTCCCACTAATCTTGGGCTACAAGAGGGCCTACACATATTAAATTATTTCTAAAATAATAATGGCTATACCGTATATCTGGTGCTGAATTCACTCCCTGTTGGATAATTTGCTTCTCTTTTTCAGATGGATGCAGATCCTTAGGAGAGAATCAGCCCATTGCTCCTCATCAGGGCCCCAACTGAAGCAAAGAGTAATTGGGGAAATGAGCAAGAGTGCTGCTTTCTTAGTGAACCTGATATCAGCACAAGGGTGAAGGAGATAGACACAGAGAATACTCAAATCTTACCAAACCAGATATCCAGAGACACAGTGGCTCCCAAGACCTCATCACTGAAGTAGACCTAAAACAAACCCATCATGGCTCAGGGAAATTTGCAGAAGAGGGGTGTAAAGATTGTTAGAACCACATGTGGGGACATTATGCACAGAAACATTGCCTCTTCCCCATAACTGATAGCTAACCCCACAATGCACAACCCACATTCCGCAATGAGGAGGGATCCTGCTGAGGGGGGAGAACATGGAGGAGGCTAACAATGGTGCCAACATGGCTGTATACACACTGTGCACATAATTAATAAAAATAATAATAATAACAAAGAGTTAATTTTAATTGATTTTTTGAGAAAACAAAACAGGATCTTTCCCAGAATCTCCCCCTCCCTCCTGTACATTTCATTCCCTGGAATTGCAAACAATCATCAGTTAATGCACAAGCTATAAACTGCATTTAGCAACAGCAAGAAAAACATCTTTTCTTGTGGTGACCAATGGGTTCAAGTATAGGTGAGGTCTCATTTTGAGGCACCAACTAAGCTGAACTTGAGTCACTTATGTCCTTCTCCAGCTTAGGTCCCTGTCACACTCAGGCTTGCAAGGCAAGAATCTTACTGGCTGAGATATCTCTCCAGGCATATATATTTTATTTTATTTTATTTTATTATTATTTTTTTCTTTATTAGTAAGTTTTGTATTCAGCAAATACAGTCAGTTTGGTACCATTATTAGACTCATCTGTGACCTATCCCCTCCCCTTGGCCCCTCCTTGTTGAGGTATATGGGTCATGCATTGTGGAGTTAGCCCACAGTTATGGGTAAGCTAAATGTCTCTGCATATCATGACCCAACATGTGGCTCTGACATTCTTTCTGCCCCCTCTTCCGCAAAATTTCCCTGAGCCATGTTGGGTTCATTTTTGGTCTGCTTCAGTGATGAGGTGTTGGGGGCCTCTGAGGCTCTGGCTGTCTGATTTGGTAGGAGTTGATTTTTCTCTGTGCTGATCTCCTTCCGCCTTGTGCTGGTATCCGGTTCACCAGGAAAACAGCCCCCTTGCTTGTTTCTCCAATTTTTCTTAGTTTCAGCTGGGGTCCTTTTGAGGTATGACGGGGTGGCTCTCTCCTTAGGATCTACATCTATCTGAAAAAGAGAAGCAGATTCTCCAATGGAGAGTAAGTTAGCACCAGGACAAATGAGATAACCCTTACTTTTTTTTTTATACAGAATTTAATAGGTGTAGGCCCCCTTGTAGCCCACCATTGATGGTAGCTTGATATTGGAGAGTAGGCTTATGTTTGGATATGGTTCTGGCTTGTTTCCTGGCTCCAGGTATGCGTCCCATACCAGTGAGGGGATCAGTTAGCCAAATTGAGAGCAGTTGGTTTCCCACCATGGCTGTGTGCCACCACTGCACTTGTGTGGGCATCACAACAAGTTATTTGCTGCTAAGTCGGTTAGACCATGTGTTGCTTCGACAGATATTGGTCATTTTCCCCCAGTCGCCCATGTAGCACCTTCTGGCACTAGATGCGCTGACTGTCTGGGGACTGACTCTCTTCCAACTTCCAGCCATGCCATTCTAATTTGCATGTCAATCACATTAGGTGTCTTCAGCAGTAGGGTCTTACCACTAGCCTTTGATGGGTCATCAAGTACTCTGACAGAAATCTGTCTGTCTTTTAGGAAACCTTGTAGGTCTCTCTGATGAAAAGCTCATTGTGGATGATAGCCCCATGCTGGTTCTGGGAGTTGCAGGTCAGTGCCCACTAAGAAAATGAGGGAAAAGATAACTAATATACAAGAGTTAGAGATAAGAGAGAGAGGGAGAGGGGAAGTGAGGGAGGGAAGATGTAGAAGATTAAGGTTAGTCTTGATCTTACCCTCTCCAGTGTCTTGGAGTTCAGTTGTTCCCTGTAAGGGCCTGGTGAAGGATCAGCAATTTGGTCTGTCTTTTAGTAAGTAGAAAATTATGGTACCATTGCCGTTTGGGTGTAGATTTGTGTTTCCCACCCCTTTGATGCCCTCTCCGCCCTCCCCTTCCATCCTAGTGTTTAGTGTACAAGATTCTTGCTGGGTATGTAAGGTATCTTGGGTAGATTCAGGTTAGGTGCTGTAGATGAGTGAGACTATGTGGCGATTTTTTTTTCTGTGATTGGGTAAGTTCACTGAGAATGATCTGTACCAGGTTCAACCATTTTTATTTTATTTTAAAGATAATAAATATGATGCAGGATTTTGGGGTTCAGGAGGGATCCTCCAAGTTTATGAACCCAAGTATTGGTACTTGTCCTATTTTTAACAGAGAATTAATAAAAAATGGATTCACAAAGGATAAATTATGAATTACTTAGTTTATTTAGGGAAAATCATAGATTGTGGGGTTTATTTAAGGAAATTGGGATCTATGAAGAAGGCTAGAGCAGAGCCATAAGTATGTAGAAAGTAGGAAACACACACTCTAGTGGAAGGCAGAGCATAGTTCATGAGATTCATTTAAGAGAAATTGAGGTTTTTAAGGAAAGACTGAAGTGGAGCTGTAAGTACATGAGAGATAGAACCTAGGTGTTTGTGTGGGGAGATTTAGAAGAAGCACAACATCCACCCTGAGCTTCCCCATGGAAGAAAGATGGAAGACGGTCATGATTTAAGAAAAAATAGCAAAAGAAAGTATCAAAGTAGAGACCAAGAAGCTCAGGTGAGAAAGGATTAGTAAAGAGAATTATACCCATGGTTATCCTGAATTTAGAGAAATTACACAGGTAGAAGGCCCAGAGTTTAGAAGAAACACCCATGTGGTAGATGCCGGGGAAACACACACACACTGTAGATTCAGAGACCACAGGGGAAAATAAAAATCATGCATGTAGGTAAAGTGAGAAGTTACCCCAAAATATAATACAGAGGCAAGCAGAAAAACTACCTAGACAAAAGACAGTGCTCTGCTTTTCCGCTCCTTCCAGCCAAGCTGGGTGGGGGTAGGGATGCATACATGTATCCCCGTGACCAGAGGAAAGGCAGAGAAGGAGAAAAGGAGGTCAATTGAAAATGTAGTCTTGCTTTAGATTCAGGTAAGTAAGGGGACGACCTGATTGGTTTGTATATTCAAAGGGCAGGCTCCAACGCCAGCCCACCTGAATAGTGAAGGCAGCCCATCTAGGTAGGGTGCTAGACTGTGGGCAGCAGGGCCACTGCAACTGTTGTAGATGAGTCTCCATCAGCTATGAGTTCTGTTCCTGGCGGTGTGGCACTGGTTTCCTAACTGAAACGGTCTAAAAGGAGCTAGCTTTCTCCTTTGTCTCTGACAAAAATGCATTATGGTTTTACCAGAAATAAGGAGTGCGTATATTTTACTGAGCACTATTGGTCTTGTCGTGGCATTTCTTTCATCCCATTCCCAAATATCGACTCTTAACACTGATAAAATTTTTCACTGGATTTGTTTCCCAGCGCACACACATACTGGCCTCATAGTAATAATATAATATTACAGCAATGATTGAATTACTAAAAATGGATACATTAAAAAATGTTTACAATTGCTTTCCTTTAGGATCTACCCAATTATGGGTGCACAGCATATGACTAGGTTTTAAAGCCACTGGATGTATTTCACTTCAGAGTGATTATGGCAAAAATTGAATTATCAGGCTAAGAATTTGGCTCAGCAGTCAAGAACCTACTTGGCATATGCAAAGCCTTGGGTTTGATTCACACTACCAATAAATAAACAACTATCCATATTTATAATTATTTCATTGCATTTTACTTTAGGACCCATTTTTAAAGCATAATGTAGTTTTATAATTATATGTGTACATTATCTTAAACTTTGATTTCTAGAAGAATATATATTCAAAGAAATTTGGCTTGATAATTTTCCCTTAACCTTATTTCCATTAGATAACCTTAACAATTTAACCTTATCTATATCTGTGCACACAAATATGCAGATTTACACATACACATTCATATGCAATACCACATATGTTTTCTCTTTTCCTTAGATAACTGGTAGTCCTCTTGAGAATGCTTCCTTGTGATGGCAGTCATATCTGAACCAAGAAGATAAACTGTATTGGCAGCAGCTCTGTGGGGAGACCAGTCCTGAGGAAAGGCTCTCAGTGAATACAAAGCTAAAGCTGCACCCACAGTCACTGCTTTGGTGGTTATCATGTGTTTCCTAATGAAATTTTCAACTGCTCTTTTTTATGATTGGTTTTGCCAAATAAAAATGGTTCTTTGATTTACACAGTTAAAAGTTCTTCTTTTGTATTCTGATAGAATTTCATCCAAGTTGTTATAAGAACAAGTTGCAAAATGTCCACATACACAATCTTTCTTTATATCACAAGCATGCCTTGTGCAAGAAGACATTGCTTTATAATGTATTAGCAATTCAGAAAGACTGTGTACTGTTTTGTTATGTTGAAGTTATTGTGCAACCCTACATTTAACAAGGTGGGTAATATGTGAAACTGTATTAGTCAATTTCATTGTGGATTACTGCTCATTTCAAGTCAGAACTGAAATGAACAACATAAAGTAATATCTGGCCCTGAGGTGAAAACAAAGGCCATTTCCCAGACCATGTGCTCTTTTATATTTTGAAATTGCATTCTGTTTCAATCCTGTCATGAAAATTAGTGCTTCTGTATTAGTTCAGGCAAAATACAATTTCAGGATCTTTTGGATCACACCAAGTCTGGGGAAAGGAAGTGGTTTTAACCAAAGGAAATATTAATGAAATACATCCTAATGTAGTAATAATAAAGACTAATCAAATACATACTAATGAACTTGTACTTTCAACGATGAACATTTTCAGAATGGATATGTGTTTGAGTGGACAGGGTATGAGAGAAGCTGGAAGGGAAGACAGGATGGCTTCAGTGGGTAGACACTACTACTATGTTGTAAAAAGGAGGGCCTGCTGAATTGCAGGGATGAATTGCCTCAGCAGAACTGAAGTGCAGAAACTTTAAGAGGCCCTGTGTAAGAATATACCTAATTCACAAAAATGCTCAAAAACACAAAATCATAGAGTGTTCTTCTTATACCTTAAAAAAATAAATTTCAATTTAATATAATTTTGACACACTTCCTACATTCAAAATAAACAAACAAAAATATAATGTAAATCTCATGTCTTTGAAAATTATTTGTTTCTTGCTTACTTTAAATATTAAGCTTCCCTGTCTTTGTCAAACTTAAGGTTCATTAAAGTCAGAAGTGATGGCCATGCCTGTAATCCCAGCACTTGGGAGGCTGAGGGAGGACTGAATTTAAGGCCAACTTGGCTCTATAGCAAGATCATGTCTCAAAAATGAAAAAAAAAATTACAAAATGTGAAGGCAATTCTCTAACATTTGATTTAGCAACAGAACTGTATACACCTGTGAAGTATAAGAGGAATCTTTACAGCTTCACCCACATGAGCCCCTCAGTGGCCTTGTCACATGAGAACACTGGTGGCTGTGGTGGTTTTATTTAGGTGTCCATTATAAACTTACATGTCCTGAATGCTAGGTTCCCAACTGATGGAAATTTGGGAATTAACAACTCCTGGAGGCAGTGTAATGTTGGGGGTGGACTTATTGGTGTTACAGCCAGTTTCCCCATGCCAGTGTTTGGCACACTCTCCTGTTGCTATTGCCCACCTTATGTTGGCCAGGGGGTGATGCCATCATTTTCCCTGACATCATGGAGGGTCCCCTCAAGTCAGTAAGCCAAAACAAACCTATTTTTTTTTCCTGGAAAGCTGCTCTTGGTCAGGTGTTTTATGCCAGCATTGTGAGCCTGAGTACAACAGTAATTTTGATACCAAGAGTGGGGGCATTTGCTGCTAAACATCTGAATTGTGGTTTTGGCCTTTTGGAGCAGATTTTCTAGAGGAATGAGGATTTGAAGCCTGGGCCTGAGAGATGACTTGCAGTATTGTAAGTACAGCTTGATGGACTATTCTAGTCAGACTCAGACTTGAATGCAATAAGAACTATGGACTGTGATGTTTGGCTTATGAGGGTGAGAAAGATCTTTTCCTGGGCTGGCCTTGAAGCAGTTTGTGTGAGAGGCATGATGTTATGCCTATGTCCTGAGAAGTTGTGCAAGGTTGCTTTGAGTAGAAACAGACGGGTGTGAGCATAGGGTTATGGCACAGAAAATCTTTAGGCTGAAACTGCTGCCTGTTCAGCTGCAGTTGTGTGAGAGATTACAGCCATTGAGATTGGCCAGCTGACCTGCATTGAGACAACAGAAAGAATGCAATTTTTTGAAGGGGACTGAATACTCAAAGGTATATCCTGTTCTCCAAAGTCTGGTTTATTCCCCTCTGGATTAACAAATTGGCACCCCACCTGGTACTATGGAGTATAGAAATGCAGGAAAGAGGGTTGTTGAATTTGAAACAGTCTTCTGTTTTGGAAATGGCCATGGGCAGTATGAAGCAGGATTGCCTGCATGGAAACCCAATGGAGCCATGAGGATGAACCGTGAATTGCAGTGGAGACCAAGTGGAGATGCTGGGACCACGAGATGACTGCTAAGGAAAGGTACTGGCCCCACATGAAGTTTTCCAAGACTGTGAGCAGCCTCGCTGGAGGGCTGAATTGTAATTCTAGAGACTTGTTACTGGTTAGAGTTCTCGAACTTGGAGACTTGTTACTGACTAGAGTTGTTGGACTTGGAGTTACAGAATTTGATGTTTTCCCTGTTAAAATCTTGTATTTGTTAAATATTTCTTTGCTATGCCCAATGCCATCTTTTGCAGTGTGACTATTTATTCTGTGCCATTATGGGTTTTGGGGAGATTTTTGGTATTATGGCTTAGTTAAAAGACTTAGATTATGGGAATGTTTGAACATCATTAGGATTGATAAAAAAAAATGTGGGGACTTTGAAAGTTGGATTGAATACATTGCATTTTACATCATGAATGGTTAACGGTTTATGGGGGCCAGGGGCAGAATATTGTGGCTTGATTCAGGTGTCCCCCATAAACTTAGGTGTTCTGAAAGCTAGGTTCTCAGCTGATGGAGATTAGGGAATTAATGCCTCCTGGAGACAGTGTATCATGTGGGGCGGCCTTTATGGGTGTTATAGCCAGATTCTCCATGCCAGTGTTTAGTACACTCTCCTGTTGCTATTGTCCACCTTACATTGACCAGGGGGTGATGTCCACCCTCTTCTCATGCCATTGTTTTCCCTTCCATTGTGGAGTGTCCCCTCAAGTCTGTAAGTCAAAATAAACCATTTTTTGTGGTCCCCAAAAGCTGCTCTTGGTTGGGTGATTTCTGCCAGTAATGTGAACCTGACTGCAACAGTGGCCTTGCTTGATCAACCACAAATATTTGTTTTGTCAGAAGAAGGCAAGGGAAAGGAAAACACTGATGTGATTTATTCCATACTCTCACCATTATGATATTTATTACTCTTTTAAGGTATTTATTACTCTTTCTACATTCTGTAAGTGTATGTGGAAAAGAACCAGAAAAGTTTCAACAAGATAAAGAACTGTTTCCCAAGGAAGCTTTGCAGTGGAATCTAATTCATTTCATAGTTAAGCATTTACATTTTTCCTTTGACCATGCAAGTAAAATTTTATGAATAATATATTTATTTTGGAACAAGGAGATATGAGCAAAGTGTTTATCCCAAAGCAACCTGCATTTGCTGCTGTGGGGTCTTTGTATATGAATTGCTTGTGCACTCTTTTGATTTTTCACAGTGGTACGGGATCCGCAGCTGGAGCTGGGAAACAAGTCAGAACCATATCCAAACATAAGCCCGCTCTCCATTATCAAGCTACTATCACTCGTGGGCTACGAAAGGTCCTACACCTATTAAATTCTTTATAAAAAAAAGAGTAAGGGTTATCTCATTTGTCTGGTGCTAACTTACTCTCCATCGGAGAATCTGCTTCTCTGTTTCAGATAGATGTAGATCCTAAGGAGAGAGCCACCCCATCATAACTCCAAAGGGCCCTGGCTGAAACTAAGAACAATTGGCAAAACAAGCAAGGGTGCTGTTTTCTTGGTGAACTGGGTACCAGCACAAGGGTGAAGGAGATCAACACAGAGAATAATCAACTTCTACCAAATCAGAGATCCAGAGACCCAGAGGCCCCCAACACCTCATCAGTGAAGCAGACCAAAAATGAACCCAACATGGCTCAGGGAAATTTTGCGTAAGAGGGGGTGGAAAGAATGTCAGAGCCACATGTTGGGTCATGATATGCATACATTTATACTACCCATAACTGTGGGCTAACTCCAGAATGCATGACCCATATACCTCAACAAGGAGGGGTGAAGGTCACGGCTGAGCCTAATAATGGTACCAAACTGACTCTATTTGCTAAGTACAAAACTAATTAATAAAAAATAAAGTTGATTAAAACTAAAAAAAAAAGAAATAACTGAAAAAATTTAGCAAAAATGTATGTGTGCTGTCCAGTGTATTTACTGCTTACTTTTTAAAAAATTATCCTTCAGATTATATTATATCCTTCATATTATAAAAGTTTACTGTTTTAGGGAACTAAAACTAATCACAACTAGTATCTGCTAGCTGCCCACTAGCAGTTCTAAACAATTCCCTCATGCACTTACATTTGCTTTATCCAGCTTCCTCCCTGCCCACTGTACTCTGCAAGCCCAGCTTCCTTGATGATTTTTTTTTCCTGTTTTCACTGTTATATTTTTACATATGCTTACTTTTTTGTTTGACTTGCTAGCTTTGATCATTCTTTGTCGCTTAGCTACTAAATAGGAGTTAACAATGTACCTCACATGATATCAATCCACTCTGCTTTTCAATATCATTCAGGGACCATCTCCAAAGCTATTTTAATTTGAGTTTTAGCAAAATAGGTTAATTGCTCACCATGAATCCTCTGCTAACCTTTTGTAACAGGGTACTATAAGGGTCAGGCAAGTCCTTGAACCTCAAATCCTAGGTTTGTGATGACGTTTTAGCATGACATTTAGTAAAATAAGCCTGACAAGGATAATTATTAAATTATTATACTTATTAAGGGAAGTAAAGAACCAAGGAAAGGAAAATGAATACTCCTACATGGCTTGAGAGCCCATGTAGTGGGCCTGGAAAAACCATGGAAAGGAGAGAAAAGAGAGTTCAAAGAGCCCCTGCCATATGGAGAAAGAGCCCATGTAGAAAGCAAGGGTTAGAAGGGCTCTCACCTCTTCTTGGCCCTGCTGGGCCTGGACTTAGCCAAGGGGAAATTCACCAGCAGGTGGAGGTTCCCAAGTGATCAGGCAGCTCAGAGACCTTGCCCTCCCCTCACAAACATATTGAAAACCTTATGGTGGCGGGACCTAACTTCTAGCTCAGGTGAACAGGAGTGAGGGTTCTGGGCTAGGGGCTGTCTCAGGAAGAGTCCGGCCATGACACCAAGTTCTGGGGTCTAAGCTTGACCAACCATAATGTTAGGATTAAATTTAAGTCCTATGAAAGACCTTCCTCCCAGGAGGAGCCCAGGTTGTTTTTGGAAAGACAGGCCTAAGGAACTAGGTAAGAGATAAGAAGTCAAATCATCCTTTGATCTCTAGCAAGTGCAGACTGCAAGGATAGGCCCAAAGACATTCCTGTTTCTTACTTTCAGGGGTCTAGCCACCATCACTGCCTAAAAGAACTACCCAACTCCCTCTCACTTCCCTTGTTCCTATTTGCATCAAATTCTTATAGTAATTTCTTCAAGTCAAATTTATGGAAAATGTATTCTGTGAGGTTTTCTGTTTTAAACTATTTGCCTATAGTTTTTAAAATATGGTTTTTATATTTTATTCTTGGATAGATCCAAAACCTTTGACTCATTCTTTCCATGCTGGACCACTCTCCTGTGGCAGTGGGTATTTGAGTAAAGGGGGAGTTTGTGTTAGCTTGCCCATATGGAGATGATTTGTGTTTTCCCATAGAAGTTATTTTATTTCTTTTAATAAATATTTCATCATCTTTAACAGCCAATAATTTTAGTAGTAGTCACCATGCAGTTGAGTGTCCTGGTCAGTTTTCTCTGGGATAAAAATTGAGACTCAAAGCTTCTTTATTTTCATGAAAAAAATCTTCAATTGCATTTTAAAATATCTGCTTTGTTCCATTGCCTTTGCTGTTTGCCTTTAGTAAGTCCAAAGGAGCTTGTTAGTCTCATGAAGATAGTCACCTATAAGCCTGGTGGGTGTGACCACGTGACCTGTGTCCTCTGTATTCTTTCTGACTCATTACGTCTGTTTATTGTTTCCTCATTTCTGTCAACTTTATCGTGTGTTCTGTTACAGCAAGCCACAGCAGCTGCTCTTGTCTGTCCAACAATTTCCATTTCTTTAGTGCATCACCTTCCTTCTCTTGCTATGCATTTTTTCAGCTCACATCTCACTCTTCCCCTTTGCATGGTTGTCTTCTCCTGGAGCTCTGACTCTTCTCTGATGCCTTCCTTCTCACAATGCTAGCTTCAGAACTCACTATCATGGTAGAATTTGAGGCGAGATCTTCAGCTACAACTTTGCAGTATCTTTCTGCTGCCTTTCTCTGCTTGAAAAGTTTAGCTGCTTTTTGCACATTTTTAATAGTACTTTTGTGTGGATTGGGATCCTATGCCACTTCTCTTTATGATTCAAGGTTAAATGAATTAGGTTGTTCTGCTGGACCAATAGGTTTCCATGACAGGTGCAATTATGAATGTGTGAGGCAAGCAAAAGCATTTGAAAATTAGGGTTCTGTCTTCTGTTGCCAAAGAAGCAGGCACCTGCATAGGTCTCACAGGTGGCCACTTTCTTGGACCTATCCTCAAATGCCTCTCTACACAGCAGAACTCCCAGACTCCTCCTGTAGCTTCCTGAAATCTTTGTCCTCTCATGCCACTGAATTGACCCAGCTCTGTTCTCAGCAGCTCCCATTTCAGGTTTGTACTGTAAGGCACATTCTTCCCATTAGGAAGCACATTTTTGTTACTTGTTTCTGGGAGTTTCCCTTTCTGAGTCTCCTTGCCATCCTCCTTGCTGCTGATGCAAGATTTGGGTGTTCAGGAGGGGTCCCCAAAATTTATGAACACAAATTTGGCTCCTGTCCTCTTTTTAACAAAGAATTGATAAAAATGAACTCAAGAAGGATAAATAATGAATTATTGAGTTTATTTAGGGAAAATCACAATTTGTGGGGCGTATTTTAAAGGAAATTGAGAGCTAGGAGGCAGTTTAGAGGAGAGTAATAAGCAAGTGGGAAATATGAAACATGCACTCGTATGGAAAACACTGCATAGTTCATAAGTCTACTTTGCTGAAAAAAATTATCTTCTTTAGACTTTTTGGGTAGAGTCATTCAGGTCACTTATGTATAGAATCATGTCATTTGCAAATAGGGCTAGTTTGGTTTCTTATTTTCCAATTTGTATTCCTTTCATATCTTTCTCTTGTCTTATTGTTTGGGCTAGGAATTCTAGTACTGGGTTGGAAAGCAATGGTTCTTAATGGGAACCTTTTGAGTCTTTCCCTATTTGGTATGATTTGTGCCTTAGGTGCTCATATGTAGCCTTTATTATGTCGAGGTACAGTCCCTCTATCCTTAGTCTCTCAAGCATTTTGATCATGAAGTGATGTTGTATTTTGTCAAAGGTCTTCTTTGCATCTATTGAAAAGACCTTGTAGTTCTTGTGTTTAGTTATGTGGTTTATTTACTTATCAATTTCAATATGTGGAACTATCCCTGTATCTCTGGTATGAAGGCTGCTTAACCCACATGTATGCTTTTGAAGTGTTCTTGAATTCATTGTATGAAGATTTTATTGAGAACTTTTTTTATCATTAGGGAAATTTATCTATAATTTTCTTGGGCTATCTCTGTCTGGTTTTGGTATTAGAGAATGCTGGCTTCATAGAAGGACTTGGGGAGCATTCCCTTTTTTCCAACTTTGGTAAAATTACTTGAGAAAAAAATAATCTCAGTTCATCAATGAAAGTTTGGTAGAATTCAGCCAAGAATAGAAAACTTTTCTTCAATAATTTTACTGAAGATGTTCTCTATGACTTTGGCCTATATTTCTTCCCCTTCTTGTATGCCTATGATCTGGATATTTGGTCTTCTTAAGGTACCCCACTGTACTCTCATACTCTGTTTGCATACTTTTTTGAACATATCAAAGTTTTTAGACTCCTGTTCAATTTCCTCTCTTATTTTTGCATTCTGAGGTTCTGTCCTCCATATGACATACTGTGTTAGTGATGGTTTATAGGGAGGCTTTTAAAAAATCTATTTGATTTTTATTTTCTGTTGCATTTTTTTGAGACATATCCATCCCTTTATTGAATTCCAATTTCAGGTCAAGGTTTGATGTTTCTTGGAATTCATTCTTGCATTTAGTGATGTCTTCATTAAGCTTACTCAGCTGATTTTTAAGATCCTCTATTTGTTGACTCACCTTTAATTCACTTGTTTCTCTTTTAAGATCTCTTTGGTTTCTTCAACTATGTTAAGATGAGTGATAAGAGCTGTCTATTACAGTTGATGGCTCCATTGCATTTCATTTGTGAGACTGTTCAGTTTTGACTTGTTTCTGATTCTGCTGTTTGGTCATGGTCTCATAAGTTTGTTTAGTAAGCCATTAATGCTTTCATTTGGGATTCTATATCTGGCATATCCTTTATGTTTTCATTGGAGGGTTCCATTCTTGGTGGAGATCTCTCAGCTTGTTGTCTTGCATTCTTTTGTTGGTTTGTTTGTTTTTGTTTATGTTTTGCTTTATTTTTGCACTGAGATTTGCCCAATTCTGGGTAGATGTCTTGTTTCTTTAAGGATGTAGCAATTAGTGACTCATCTTCAATGAGTGCCCTGATGTGATTTGATCTAGACTGGACAGGGATGGAGTTATATCCACAGATTTGGATTGGGTGCTGTTGGATCCAGAGAGGGACTTCCTTGCATGTGCTGTCTCTTAGTGTTTCTTGGTGAGATTCTAGGAGGACTGGCCAAGGTGGCCAAGCAGGGTCTTGTTCTCCCCATGGTGTTCACTTCCTGGCTTTTGGTGGTGGTTTTGGCTGCAGCTACTAGTGTCAGGCTCAGGGAGGAAAAGACCCTGCTATTGGGGCTGGGCTTTAGTCGGGATGTATGTAAGGCTGTCTGGCTCACAAGGCTGTGTGGGTGGTGTGGTACTCTGTGACAGTGTATGACCTCTCTGAGTGTGCAGAAGGTACTTGTGCTTTGAGGACTGTTTTGTATGCATGGGTCAAGCACAGTCCTCGCTTATGCAGGCTCTTGGGGCTTACAGTCAGTTTTTGTGATTCATGGAGATTGCCTGTTTGTCTATGTGCTCCAACACATTAGTGTGATATCCTAGCAGACCCATCCCTGTGCTCTGACTGCACTGCTTGTGGAGGTCAGGCTGGTTCATTCTGGACTCAGGCCAGCTTCTTTGGGCTGACCACCTATTCAAAAGTGTACAGGTGTAAAGCCAGATCACTCCTGCAACCTACCATGTGAAGGTCAGGGTGACTTTTATCCTGTATGCCTGCAACAGTGCCATACCTGTGGAACTCAGGACAGCTCACCTATGCATATGGAAAGGGGTTACTCAGCAGCACAAGTACTTGCCACAGGTCCCCGACTTTGCCCCGGCTATGCATATTATGGAAGTCTTGCTTGTGCCATTCTGACTGCACAGATCTCTGCTGGCCACCTGTTCCAGAGAGTGTGTTATGCCTCACTCATGAAGATCAGAATGGTCCACCCATGTGCATGGAGAACAAGCTGCACACCAGCTACTCCCTGTGTTGGTCACCATCTGAGAGCACAGAGTATGGAGGAAGGCAATCAACCCCCCCAGCACACACACACACACACACACACACACACACACACACCATCCACCATGACTGAGCCAGGCTGTTTGAAGGTTAGGCATGCACTGGCATGCCCCAATGTTAGAGACAAATAGATAGCCTAGTTTTGTGTCCCAGCTGTACTGCAGAGCACAAAGGCTGTAGGAATAGCTGCATTTACCGTTTGTGTAAAACTGTCAAGTGCAGGGTCTGCTAGGTCCCCTCTAGTAAGGGAGCTCCCAGATCTTGCCTTCTTTCTCCCCTAAAGTTCTAGCATGGTTACAAATCCAATCTTGACCAGAATTCTCTCACATTATTTTCTAAAGTGACATTTAAGGGCTGAGATATGGTTCAGCTGTTAGGTTCACTTCCTGGGAAGCATGAGGGCCTGAGGGGACTCATGTGACAATAACCCCAGTCCCACAAAGAGAAGCTGAGTAAGGAATCTCCCAGACCCCTGAAACAAAGCAAACTCTGCTAGCAGTAAGATTCTCTGGCTCAAAATGAGATAAGCAGGAGATTGATGGACCAGGACCCAACAATCTGCCCCAGCCACTGCAGGCGAAAGCCCCTGATATGAGTGAGTGCAATGGGTGCTGCAAGAGCACATACATATGAATACAGCACACAGATCACATACCACACTATACCCATGACACACACATATACACAACCAAAAGAGTGATATTAAACACAATAAACATAGTAAAAAGAAAAAACAGAAGGGAAAAGAGAATGGAAAGCAATTTAAAAAAATAAATTCAAGGAAGGAGGGTCTTAATTATGGGCTAGCAAGTTGAATAAGCTATAAGAATTGATAGAAATGAATAGTCTCCCATGAGTCATGAAGGAGAGATACTTCACATACCAATAACAAGTAAGGTCACTGAATCCACATAAAACATCTTCTACCTAAGGAAACCTAAGACCTAATTATTGTAAATTCTACCCAGCATTTGTAGAAGAATTTACACCAACCTTTCTCCACCTCTCTCATGAATTCGAATAGAAGGAAAAACTTCTAAATGTACGCATGAGGCTAGTTTCACCCTAGTATCAAAGTCAGACAAAGACAAGACACTGAAGGAAAAGTTATAGACCAATAAACAAAGATGCAAAATTACTCAACAACATGCCAGCAAGATGAACAGAATAGCTCTCAAAAACACTACATGATTTGGTATGATTTAACCCTGAGTGGAAGTATAGTTTCACATATGAAAAATGAGTAAATGTTATGCAGCACAATGATGAAATGAAAGAAAATATATGGTCATTTCATAGTTGTAGCACTTGAAAATTTCAGCATGCTTTCATGGTTAACAATAACATCAACAAAACAACCAGTGCCTAGCAGAGATATCTGCATCCTATGTTCATTGCAGCATTATTACCATATCTGCCCTCCCATGTTCATTGCAGCATTATAACCATTGACAAGACAAGAAATCAAATGTTCAAAATGATCCTTGGTGGATGAGTGGATAAAGAAATGTGGCAAACACAAACACACTGTGCAATGGAACATCATTCAACCTTCAAGAGAGAAATGAATCTTGTCATTTGTGACAACATGAACAAACCTGGATGGCATTATATCTAGTGTAATAGACCAACCACAGAAGGATAAACATTGCATAATTTCACATGTGTGTAGAATCTTAAGAAATGAAACTTCAAGAACAGAGATGATATTTGTCATTGTCAGGGACTGGCAGAAAATGGTAATGGAGGGATAGTCATCAAAGGATACAAAATTTCAGTTAGTTAAAATAATTAATATCTAGAGATTTAGTGTATAGCATAGTGACCAAAGTTAATAATACTATATTGTGTATTTGAAATGTGTGTACTATGTTCACCCAAAATGAAAACTATGAGAGATGAAAGATATGTTAATTAGACTGATTCAAGTAATAATTTCACAGTATAAAACTACATGATCTATATCACAAAATATACAAGTTTTGTCATTTATGCTTCAATAAGCCTAACAAAAATAACCATGTTCTTAAAGAGTCAAAAGACTATTGTATTAATAGTACACATTTTCCATGATAACAGGAAGGAGGAATTACACTAGCATGCAGTAGCATATTCTAAAACAATAGGAACCACATGTTTATAGGTGAAAAATAAATGGGATTAAGAATTACTAGTGATTTGTTCAATGGTGGCATGACTATTATTGGGGTAACCCACTGAATGGATTCAAGGCTCACTCCATGAGAGAGAATTCATGCCTGGTGCTAAAAGCCTAATCAAAAACCTATGGCTAGGAAGGTCTTAGACCCTAGTGAGGGAAGCTAATACTGTTGCTTGGCTAAATACATATGTTGTGCCCATTAAGTTGCCCTCTAAATATTTATGCTTATGCCCATAGAGTAATGTTGCTTTCACCTTTTGTTAAGGAAATTTTATTTTGCTGATGGTAGTGACTACTGAGGAGACACAAAAATGCATCAAAGTGCTGAGAATAAGTAAATATTGAATGTTCGGCATTAAATTAGACATCTCTGTCACACTTTCAAAGGCTTAAGAAATATTGAAAAGAATCTGAAAGAAAGTGAGAGTTTGAAGAAGGGGAGGAGTTCTTGGAAACACTGTCTTCTGATATAAAGTGGCTGAGTCTTCTTGACCTTCCCCTGCCTGGAGCTTAAAACTTACCCCATTCCAAGCAACTCTCATTACCTGTACAAGTTTTGGATCCATCAACATCTCATCATGGATGGTGGAGGAAGGCAATAAAGCATACATCATGGTGGAAGAGGGATTAGTTGGAAAGAAGAAGGGTTCAGCGGAAAAGAGTGAGAGGGGAACCAAGGAAGGAAAAACAGAGAGGGAGGGGTTTTAATCAAAATACATTATATACATGCATGAAAAATGTCACAAGTTTTAAAAAGATTAATGATGAATGAACTAGAATTTCTCTACTAGACAAAGAAAATTTACTGCTTCTGAGTTATACAAGTTAACTGATGACAAATCAGGCTTTTCATAGGAAGTCTAGTCAACAGCAAGCAAATGGCAAATGTTCCTGACTTTCCTTAGCATCTGGGAGCTCAAACAATTAAGGAGAAAAGAAGTGTGAGAGGGTCATAGATAATAATTAATGTAACAAAGAAGGCAGTTCATGGGAGAAGGAAGAGAGTCTAGAATGTTCAAGAAGGCTATGCTGAAAATGGTACGGTGAGGTTTGTGACTGTCCTGGAATGTAAGCTTTAACCAAAGCCCTCTTCATCAACTACAGGGAATTCATATTCCATCAGTTGCACCAAAATGACAAAGATGAAGGCTTCATAAATTTTAAGGACAAATTAATTTCCCAAGCTATTTCCTAATTGCAAGCATCCAAATAAGTATTATGTAGTCTCAAGTCCTCCATAAAACATCAAGACCCACAATGTTGAGTTCATTACTTAATTGAAAGCTCTCATTTATCTCAATATGAAAATAATTTCAGGCATATAAAGCCTTTGAGAACATTGTGGATCAAAAGAATCATTTCATGTGAAACTCTTCTAGTCTTTTTTAGTCAAAATATCTTAACTTTATTTAATCTGAAAAGGCCAAAGTGTCTTGTGTTGGTGAATTTTTTATCAAATCAAGTTTGGGCTTTGGTATGAGTATATGTATTCTTTGTGAATGTGCGTGTGTGTTTATATCCAAAGTTTTAAAGTAGCTTTTGAGTTCTTATTCCTGGACTCATACACACTTTAATGCATAGTATGTTTCATGTTAATTATTAATAATTTTAGGCAGGTCATTTTGGGGATAGTTTAGCCACTTCCGATTCTGCTTGGGGTAGAAACACACCTCTTTCCCAACAATGAATCTCTCAACCTGGGACCTTCACTTGCATGGCGCTGCAAACTCACCCCACTCCAAACACCAGAGTATTACATGCCTCATAGCAATGCAGTTTACTTCACAATATCTTCCTGAGTATATCCAAGAGCTGGAGGCAGAGGGCTAATCCAGCCTGAACCTGTTTGGGTGTATATACAGTAAAGCAAATTGCGTCCTCTACATGAACTCTTAGAGAAAAAACCTCTTTTTTCATCTTATTCCTATGCATGGTTGGGTGTGTGCACATGATCAAAATTAGATGCATCATAGGAAAGGACAGGCATAGTGAACTAAGGCATACATGACCCAAGACTGTCAATGTGCTCTATCTTTTCCTAGACTCCAGAAAATGGAGCTCAGCATAATAACGCAGTACTTTCATGCATTCAATTAGCCACTGCTTCCTTGGAAAGTGTCCTGTACTGTCTCTTAATAAAGCCCTTACTTTGCTATTTGTGTGTGCTTTTCTAGTTTTGTGAATAAGATACAAAGACCCTGAAAATACCTTATCCAGACCATGACCACTGGTAAGAAAATTGTTAACTTTGAGCTCCAAAAATATCCCAAACCATACTATGCAAAAAAAAAAAAAAAAAAAATACCCGAATGTGCCTAAACAATAGACCAACTCTGAGAAAGAAAACAGTAATAATTACTTGCTCACTTCTAGCTTTGATGTAGGAAGTAGGAGTTCAATCCATCACCCATATGAATGACATATTTTTATAACATAAAAGTCTGCCTTCAGAGTGTGTGTGTGGCAGGTGTAGAGTGAGTAGACAAGATCCCCATGACTTCAGTCTCCTCCCAGTTTCATGGTCCTAGTAGGTCCCCCTGTGGCTGGTTTGGAGCTGCTTGGACCCTGTGAGCTTCCTGCAGAAGCAGCCCCCTTACACTGCCTTCCTGAATGAAGTGCCCCTAGGTCCCCAATTCCCAGATACCCTGCACCTGAGGATGGGTGCACCAGGTGAGGAGTGAGTAGGCCAGAACCCTGTCCCCTGGCTCCTCCCAGTTTACTAGTCTCTTTAGGTCCTCCTGCACCTGGCTTGAGAAGGCCTAGTCCCTATGTGGGGGCTATGGAAACAAACCTTTTGCTCTGATTTCTTGACCGGCCCATGGGGACTGACATCCCTATTCCCCTGAGACAGTGGGTGCAAAGGCCACTGTAGGAGTAGGCCTCTTGCCTCTGGCTCTCAAGCTGCCTGACGCCTGGATCCCCAAGCTGTGATTCCCATGAGCTGAAAAGTACATGCAAGTGGAGTATGCCAGAGCTCCCATTTCCCCAAGTATCTTTGATATACCTGCAATCTCCACAATTTGTGCTTCTATGCTTATAACCCCATTGTACACCAGTATATCAATCTAGCTCACAATTAAAATAGAACATCCTCTAAAGATCCTAGGAGAACAAAAACTTGCTTCCTCCTCTATAGAATAAAGTGTCTCTACAAGATGGGAAGACCACAACTCAAAAAAGCCAACAAAAGTCAAAAATCAGAGATCTCCACCAAGGATACCTAGTCCCACAATGGAAGTCTCCAATAAAATCATAGAGATCAACAGAAATTAAATCCCAAAATTAAAACACAACAACTGATGAGACCCTGATCAAAAGAATTGCTGAACTGGAAGCCAACCATTAAAAACCAACAATTGTATCAATGAAATTGAACAGAATTGTCTCTTAGAGTGTTCAGCTCTTGACAGTAGGCTTAACTTGATTAAAGAAAATGTTAGAACCCTCAAAAGAGATATGAATGAATGAATTGAATGTGAGTCATCAAATGGAAGATCTCAATAACTGATTGATTAAGCTTAATGAAGACTTGATTAAATGTAAGAGTGAATTCCAGGAATCATGAAAATAATTAGAACTTGAACTGAATTTGTATATCAAAACAGATGGACATGATGAAAAATAACACTACCAAAACAAAAAATCAAATACAGGTTATTAAAACCTCTCTAGAAATCCTCACTAACAGAGTTACTCATGTGGAAGACAGAACCTCTGACCTGGAAGGCAAGACAAAAGAAATTGATCAGGAGTTCAAAATCTTTTCTAAGTTCAAAAAAAAATCAAGGGAATAGGATACAATACAAGGGAACTGTGAGAATCCCTTAGCAACCAAACAACCAGATCATGAGTACACCAGAAGGACAGGAAATCCAGGCCAGAGACATAGAGAACATATTCAACAAAATTATTGAAGAAATTTTCCAAATCTCTCAAAAGAGAGGCCCATCCAGATACAAGAAGCCCACAGAACATGAAACACATAGGGCTAAAGAAGATACTGTCCAAGACACATCATACTTAAATTTCTTAACAATGAAAATGAAGAGAGAGTGCTAAAAGCAGCAAGAGAGAAACAACTCTCTGCATACAAAGGCAATACCAACAGAATTACGTCAGTTTTCTCAATGGAAAGCCTGAAATGGAACATTTCAAAGTTGTTATACTTTTGGGTTTCCAATCCAAGCTACTCTACCCAGCAAAAGTATCCCTCATAATAGGTTGTGAAAGGAAAATTTTCCATGAAAAAAAGTCAACTCTATGATTATATGGAAACAAAGCCAAACCTACAGAGAATACTTCAGGGAATACTCCACACAGAAGAGTCAAACAACCAATCTCAAGAGCCAATGAGAAGATCACAATAACCAAAACTAGACCAAGCTCAAAAAGGTACAAAAAACAAAGAAGTTCAAACCCCATAAATCACTGCATCATGGCAGGGATTAATCCAAACCTCACAGTAATATCCTTAAATATTAATGGTCTTAACTCACCCATCAAAAGACAAAAGTTATCAGGGTAGATCAAAACAATGGACCCTTTTATCTGCTATCTTCAAAAAGCCCACCTCACCACTAAAGATAGACACCTCCTCAGGGTGAAAGATGGAAAATGATATTCCAAGCAAATGGAAATTAATAAAACAAGCAGGCATTGCTATATTAATATCTGTTAAAATAGACTTCAAACCCAAAGTGATCAAATAGGACAAAGAAGTCCACTTCTTACTCATCAAGGGAATGATCCAACCTGAGAACATCCCTATCATAAATCTGTATGCACTAAACACAGGTGCACTACAATTTATAAAACAAAACCTAATTGACAACAAAACAGAAATAAACACCAACACCATCATAGTTGTAGACTTCAGTACTTCAACATCATCAATAAACAAATCATCCAAGCAGAAAATCAACAGGGAAATAATAGAGCTGAACAACAACATAAATGAACTAGATCTAATGGGCATCTACAGGACTTTCCACCCCAAATCTACAGAATACACATTCTTCTCAGCAGCCCATGGAACCCTCTCCAAAATAGACCATGTACTAGGACATAAAATGTGCCTCAATAATTCAGAAAAATTGAAGTAACTTCCTGCATCATATCATGTCATAATGCTTTAAAGCTAAAAATCAACAAGAGACTCATCAAGAACTCCACCACCTCCTAGAGACTAAATAACACACTTTAAAACAATTAACACGTTGTGAAAGAAATCAAAAAAGAAACTGGAAAATTCCTAGAATTGAATGATAATGAAAGCACAACCTAGCAAAATTGATGAGACACAATGAAAGCAGTCACAAGGAAAAAAATTCATAGCACTAAATGTCTTCATAACAAAAACTGAGAGTTCCAAATTAATAACCTGACTATCCACCCAAAAGCACTGGAAAAACAAGAAGAATCCAATCCTAAGTGTTACAGATGGAAAGAAATAATCAAGAACAAAGCAGAACTTAATGAATTGGAATATAAGAAAACAATTTAAAAAATGATGAAATGAAGAGCTGGTTCTTTGAAAAAACCCTGGCCAATTTGATCAAGCAAAATAAAAAGAAGTCAAAAATTAACAAAATCAAAAATGAAAAAGGAGAGGTCACAACAGACATCAATGAAATTGTAAGAATCATCAGGGCATAAAATATCTGCTCTACAAAATTGGATAATCTGGAGGAAATGGATGAATTACAAGATACATAACACCTACCAAAACTAAACTCAGAGCAGATTAATCTCCTCAACATACCTATCACATCCATGGAGATTGAAAAGGAAATAAAAAATTTCCTCAAAAAGAAAAGTCCAGGACCGGATGGTTTCTCAGCCAAATTCTATCTAACCTTCATGGAAGAACTGAAACCATTTTTTCTCAAACTGTTTCACATAATCAAAGACCAGGGAAGAAAAAAATTGGAGGCACTGTTCATGATATAGAAGTTGGGAAAGACTTCCTGAATAAAACCTCAGTAGCCCAGGAAATTAAACAATCACTCAACCAATGGGATCTCATGAAGTTAAAAACCATTTGCAGAGACAAACACACCATAAGTAGAGCTAATAGATAACCCACTGAAAGGGAGAAAATCTTCACCAGCTGTACCACTGACAGAAGCCTAATATCTAGAATCTACAAAGAACTCAAAAAAACCAACAATGAAAAACCAAACAATCCACTCCAAAAGCGGAGCAAAGAATTGAATAGGGAGTTCTCAGAGGAAGAATTACAAATGGCTAACACACAATTAAGAAAATCTTCAACATTCATAACCATTAGGGAAATGCAAATTAAAACAACCATGAGATTTCGCCTTACTCCAGTAAGGATGACAATCATTAAAAAAATCTAACAATGTCAAATGTTGGCAAGGATGTGGGGAAAGAGGAACCCTCATCCACTGTTGGTGGGAATGTAAACTTATGGAACCACTATAGAAATCAACTTGGAGATTCCTGAAAAGGATGAACATAGAACTAGAGCTATCAACTGACTCAGTTATTCTTTTACTGGGCATTTATCCTAAATGCTCCATGCATCAATACAGAGGCATTTGCTCAACCATATTTATAGCTGCTCAATTAATTATAGCAAATAACTGCAATCAACCCAGGTTCCCATCATTGAATGAATGGATAACGAAGTTGTGGTACATTTACACAATGGCATTCTACTCAGAAGTAAGAAAAAAAATGATATAATAAAATCTGTAGAAAAATGGACAGACTTGGAACAGATCATACGAATTCATACAATCACAGAAAGTCAAATGCCCCATGTTGCCACTTATCTGCAGTTCCTAGCCTGGTCCTGTTACAGTTGCTATAGGCAACTCAAGGCCCAGAAAATAGGGATGGAAGGGTTTGGGAGGAAGGGGAGGGGAAGGAAAGGGGGAAAGGTACACAAAATTAAATCCAAATTCAAGTGAAACCATAGGAACTTTTATCCTTGGAGATAGCCTAGTAGATATAACCCTCAAAAGGAGTAAGGTGGAAGCGCCTGATAGGTCTTGGATGAGTGTGGGATGAAGCCTACGCTTTAAAAATAAATTATTTTTTGTCATGACCTGTAACTCACAGTACTAGAGATTGGTTGCTACCCACATTGAGCTATTGATCAGAGAGACCTACAAGGTCCCCAAATCAAGACAACATTCTGTCAGAGCACTTGATCACCTGCTGGAGGCAAAGGCTAAGACCCTATTGCTGAAGACCATATGCTGCTGACACAGAGCATGGAGAGACCTGGCTGGAATTCAGAAGAAAGCCAGTAACCAGACAGTTAGTCTGTCTAGTGCTGGAAAGTGCTATATGCGCTACTGGGGGAAAAATGGTCAACAATGGTCTGAGCAAACAAAGGTCTAACCTACTCAGAAACAAACACCCTGAAATGATATAAATGCACTGTAATAGTGGCACACAGCCTTGTGGGTAACCAATAGCTTTCTAATTGGTCAGTAGATTTGTTCAGTATAAAGGTAACCATATCTGGAACTGGGAACTAGATCAGACTCCTATGGAAACAAAGATTATGTTCTCCAGTGTCAAGCTCTCACTAGTCTTTGTCTAAGACAGGAGTTACATACATCAAATTTGCCCTAAATTAATAATGCTCATCCCATTTAAACTATGCTGACTTCACTCTCCATTGGACAATCTGTTCTCCTTTTTCAGAACGTAGCGAGACCAGAAGAGATAATCTACCCTTCGCACTTCAGCCAAGCCACAGGTGAATCCACAGAGGAATGTGGAAATGAGCAAGAGTGCTGCTTCCATGTTGTTCCTGATAATCAGCACCAGGAGGTAGGAGACAGACCTTGAGAATACTCAACACCTACTAAAGGAGAGATCCAGAGGCTCCTAGGAGCTCATCACTGAAGTAGACTTAAAACTCACCACCATGGCTCAAGGAATTTTGTGGAAGAGGGGCGAAAAGATTATAAGAGCCACAGGTTGAGACATCATGCCCAGAGACATTCCCTTCCCCTAAAAAATAACTGACTACTGCTCCCATAATGCATAAACTACAACCCCGTGGGGAATACCTGCAACCCCACTGAGGAGTGTCCCCAATGGAATGGGGACAAGGATAAGGGAAGAGTGGGTACTGACACATGATGTATCCATATGAAACATATTCTTAATAATAATAATAATAATAAACATTTTAAAAATATTAAAAAGTCTGCCTTGGGCTGGAGAAGTGGCTCAGAAGTTAAGGCAGTAACCTGCAAAGCCTAATGACCCAGGTTTAATTCCACAGTGCCCATGTAAAGTCAGATGCACAAAGAGGTACATGCATCTGGAGTTTGTTTGCAGCAACTGGAGTCCTTGGCATGCCCATTCTCATTCTCTCTATCTCTCTCTACTTACAAATAAATAAATAATATTAAGAAATAAGAAGTCTGCCTTTCCCCATATTGCTTTATTCAGACATAGAAAAGTTTCTTCTGAGTTGTCTTCTTACTCCCAATCTCAAAGGTGGTATTATAACACCACTTCACAGACTCACAGCTGATAGATACATAAGCAAGAAAAGAAAACAAGGTGCTGACTTCTGACTCTTGTATTGCTGGTTTCTTGGTGTTGCAACATTTTATGATACAAAATTCAGGAAAAGGGTTAAGAATGCTGATACACATAAAATAGGCACACATAATATTTCCCCATACATTGAAAGCTAGTATTTCTACAAGCACCTGCCATTAAAAGTGTCTAGAGTTTGAGAAAGGAGGAGGGAGGTATGACAGTAGTGACAGAATTTTATACTTGGTAATATTTTATACTTACTTAAGAAAACAAAAGAAATGGAAATCAACAGTAATTTCTGCCTCTCAAATAGGCAATTTAACAGTTTGACTATATGGAAAATTGTGTGTTTAGGGGGAAATATTTCAGATTACTATGTTATAAGAAATTTACTCAAGGTAATCTTTAAAGTGTCATATACATAGTTTTGCACAGTGCTTGCATAATTAAAATCAGGTTGATAAGGGAAGATAAATGACCCACAGAGCCTCCATGGAAGATGGTATGAAGAGATTATACTTAACACAAAAGAGGTGGAGGAAAAATCATTTGGGAGAGTTTTAAAATCATTATTCATGTTACCACTTTCTTCTCTAGCAGTACAAGTTGTTTTATGTAATCACAAGTCATAATATTTGTTCACTAAACGAATGCCTTGAAACTTCATTGAACCACAACCATGAGTACTAGTTCTACAGTGTACAAAGAGAGGGGAACAAAGTCAATGGAGGAAGACAAGTGTGACAGGAAGATGGCAGACAAGTAATCCTCTGAGCACACTCCAGAACTAGTTGGACTCACCTCTTTCAAATCTTGATTTAGCCAGGTTTTTTTGTTCGTTACTGACAAGCCATCACAGCTCATTTAACCTCATTTACTTTATCAATATAAGGGGACTAACAATATAATCTATTTCATTTAGCTGTTATAAGGGTCAAACACATAAATCATAATTAAGTAGAATATTGAAGCTGGGTATGTTGATGCACATCTTTAATCCTCACACTCAGGAGGCAGAGGTAGGAGGAGCGCCATGAGTTCAAGGCCATCCTGACACAAAATACTGAATTCCAGGAAAGCCTGGGCTACATTGAGACCCTACCTTGAAAAACAAAACAAAACAAACAAAAAAAATAAAAAATATAGTATTAAGAAGGCATGGAAAAAATGACACTAGCCCTCATCATTACTATATTATTGATGAATCCTATGGCAGTATAAGCTGCCAGGTATAGGGTGAATAAGCTCAAATGTAATTAAGTCAAAAATCACATAAATCTTGAATTATGGAGCAATTTGACTCCTGTTAGAGGACAAATAATAAAAATGTGAATTTGTTTGGAATACAAGTAACCCTAAATCTTTGCATGCTAATTAAAAAATAAATAAATTTAAAAATTAATAAAATACAAATGTTAGTTTGCAAAATACCTTCTAAAATATATCCAATTAATAATTAGTTAACCAGCTAACCAGCTTACTAATTAATATATTTAAGTATGTAGCTTGTATTTTCAGTAGTTATTTTGCTTATTTATAAGCAAATATATAAATATTATTTTTATTATTTAGTGTATTTATACCTTATAACTTTAAAAACAGGTTGGGAAAAGAGAGGTGACTTGGGGTAATAACATCTCAGAATGTGCAGAGGTTGTGCACTGGCCCTCATGAAAATGGCCCATGGAATGATGATAAGAAAGTCTTGAAATGTTACTGACAGCTGGGGTCACATGCCAGGAAACACTAATAAAAGTAAAAATGTTTCCTTTTTCTTAGTTAACTGAAGTCTTTTGAGGAAATTAAAGTGTAAGGAAGGGCATAGCATGACAGATTTCAGTCCAGCTTATTCTATTTCCAATTCTGATGCAGCTCTTTCTTGGCACAGACTCTCAACCACCAGCCTGAGAAAGCAAGTCACTCTCATGGGTACACAGATGCCAGACTTCACTCATGTGATGAGCTCCTATGGTATATCGATGCTGGTGGAAAATCAGCAGTATGTGGGCATCCAGTCTTGTGGAAAGCATGTGCTCATTGGAAGCAAGCCCATCATTCTGGTGGGTCCAGGGCATGCCACCATCTTAGCATGGAATTTCTTTTGATGGGAAACAAACTACTAAGGCTTGTAAAATTAGTCAGGCAAGGGGAAAATGGCCAGGAATGTTGTGTACTAGTAGGGGACACTGCTATATGAAAGCAACCAGCCTGACAAGATGTACACACCTGTGCAATAGTGGTACCCAGGCTAGGTGGGTAATCAGTGGCTCTCTGATTGGCTAAAAGATCTGCTTAGTGGAAAGGAGCTAACTGTAACTGGGAACCAATTCAGAATCCTGTGGAGACAAAAATCATGGACGCCAACAAAAAGCTACCTCTAGTCTTTGGCCAAAAAAGAGGCTATACCCATCAAAATCTCTTTTAATTAAAAATTCTTATCCCAGTTAACCTATGCTTACTTGACTTTCTGTTGGAAGATCTATTTTTCTTTTTCAGAAGACAGCAGGAACCAAGGAGACAAACCATCCCTCACCCATCAGCCAGGGCCCAGGTCAAACCACAGAGGAGTTGTCAAGATGAGCAAAAATGCTGCTTCTGTGGCAACCAGCACCAGGGTGATGGAGACAGATGCTGTGGGTACTCAAAACATACAAAGCAGAAATCCAGAAGCTGCTGGGAGCTCAACACTAAAGTAGACTTAAAACACACCTACCACAGTTCAGGGAATTTTGTGGAAGAGGGAGAGTGGAAGAGAATGGCCAGAGGCATTGCCCCTCCCTTACAATAGAAACTGCTGCTCTCATATCCCATAACCCACAACCCCTGGGGGAAGACCAGCAATCCCACTAAGGAGGGCACTCAGAAGAATGGGGCCAGAGAGGAGGGAAATGATGGTACCAGCATATGCCTATTAGCAGTTGAATGACATAAAAAAGTATAGTCTGATATTTTGGTGCATATGTGACCCAAATCTATTCATCTTCTCTCTGGATGCAATATGGTGTTTATTCTGGACTGACTAATCGAGCTCCCCAGGTTTTATATGTTATAGCTCTGCCCCTCATATGACTGTTGTGTCTGAAAAAATATAGATCATGTTCTTTCCTTGTAGAATGTTATAAAGATTAGCTGATAATCATGTTTGTAAAATGTGTGGCCTAGAGTAGACATTTGTTTATTGTTCCACTGGAAACCACCTCTCATACATCTTGTGTGCAGATAGAAAGATGAATAAATAAGACACAGGGAGCTCATTTTCTACTCTGGGGAGAAATGCTTGTTCTTTGCATTGTCCCTAACTGAATTTTATGAGTGGGTCTCATGTGATGGTCGGACTCCTGGAAATGGTACATGATACTTTACATGCATGAGGCCCTTCTTAGGGAAAAGACTGGGACTTCCTCTAGTCTCAAAAATAAATGTGATAACCTCAAAAACATGAACTAACAACTTCCTTAGCTATTAAATGTGGAGAATAAGATTAGCTTCCTCAGAGTGTAACAGTGATAATCTGCTGAGGCACTGTCATCCAGATCTGAATTATTGCCTTGTTCATAGCCAGAGACTCTAAAGTCAACTAAGAATAAATCCTGTGTCTGGGAATGGGTTGAATATGAGATTTGTCATTAGCCTTGGTTCTCTATCAGTGACAATCACTTCCCACAGTCTCAAGGACAAGCAGCCACCATCTGCCTGTGGCTTGAGAGGGCCCCTTCCTTTCTGACTCCTTTTCATGGAGTCTTTAGTTCATTGTTTTTCAAAAATCTGCCAGGGAAAAAATCATGCCTCTTGCCTAGAACATTCCTTCCCTCTAGCAAGGATCTCTCAGGAGGCTATGGAAACTTGTTACTGCTGATACCATGTTCCATGCACTTGTTTTCTTGTAGAGATGAGAAACAAGGAGAATGGAGAAGAAAATTGCATATCCAAACATATGTGGAGATGTTTAGTAAAATGCCAAATAAAATAGGATGCATTACTACCATGAATAATGCTTGCTTGTGGATTACTATTATAGACAATGGGGTATCACTTAACAGAGTCTAGCATCATGAATCCAGTTGGCTGAGGCTGAGGCTGAAGTACATGAGGAAACTCTCTCTATTTCTTTAAACTCAACAGGAAACATTAACAAAGCCTTTTTCAGAGGCAGCACTTTGCAGAAGAGCGAATGCTGAGAGCAGTGGATCTGTAAGGCTGTGGCTGAGTTCCTCAGGGCTTCAAAGCTTGAAAGAAGAAGAAGGGTCCTTTTATGCTGGTACCATCTCCTATTCCCCTGGAAAAGCAAATCACAGCGTTCTGGGTTTGGAGCACTCATTGCCGTCCTGACTTCTGAATTGATCAGATGACCTTGGAGGGAGGTAAGGGGGGATTGGATTGATGTCCACTTTGTTTCCCGTTAGCTTTCCAGAAACTTGTGATCTATAGACCTGTGTTGACATCATTCATAGGAGCAGCTAGTGTTCAGGCTTCCTCATTTCTAGTCTGCCAAGGAGCAGGCCTGGTGATTTCTGAAATCTCAGCATGATGCCAGCTCTCTATTCATTCAGCTGCAGCTGTTTCCAGCAAGTTTGCAGCAGGGTCAGTTCTAGGAAGCTGACTTGGCTTGCTGTCCCTGTGTGCAAACCTTCTTTGGTTTGTTCTCTTTTCCTGTGATGCCAGGACAGCATCACTTCACTGTGGTGTCAGCTGGTTCTCTGCTTTCCTGGATCTGATGCTTGTTTACTCATCATAAGATACTAGCTTGCCAGCCTGAGGCCTGTAGAACCTCCTGGCTGCATCAGCTGTGACTTCTTACCTCTCTGATTCTAAAGAAGTAAAACAGATTCAGTTATTTAGTAAAACCCTTAATTATGTATTTTAACAATTTTGAAACTTAGAAAACAAAAAGAAAAGATGGGCTGTAGAGATGGCTTAGCAGTTAAGGCACTTGCATGTAAAGGTAAAGAACCCAAGTTGGATTCTCCAGTACCCATGTAAAGCCAGATGCCCAAGGTGGCACAAGTGTCTGGAGTTCATTTGCAGTGGCTTGAGGCCCTGGTGCACCCAATCTCTCTCTCTCTATCTGCCCCTGCTCTCTTAAATAAATAAAATAATATTATATAAAGGAGAAGTTATTCTTTGGTGGGGTAACATGAAGGTGATTTGAACAAATACCACTCTTCCTAAGGGATATGGAAAACATGCTAGCTCTGTGGTCACCATTGCACAAATTTTCTTACCAGCCTCTTATTTCCATCCCCATTTTATAGTTCAGACCAACAACTCCTACTGAGTTCAAAGAATATAATCGGCATTCAGGTTCATGGTTAAGTATAGCTTTATCTGGATGATGTAATATACAGACACCTACAAGAGAATGCTTCACAGAGATGACAGAAGAGTTTTTGGGGCTAGTGGAGGATACAGTGAAGATTTTTGGTGTAGAAGATATCTGTGCCAAGTTGGAGTGAGGCTATTGAAGATCAAAGAGTTGAGCAAGTTATAAAGCAGGACTTGGGTGAAACCAACTGTGAGTGAGATACCAATAGAGGGAACAGTGTGCAAAAGGAAGACATTTATGGTGTGTTATATACATGTGGGCAGCCTCAGACATTCAGAAGGTTGCTATGTCCTTCACCACAGTCCTGCTCTCAGGAGCTTTTAGTATAAGGTGCCTGAAGGTATCACTGAACTGATCTTTCACTAAATGACCTTGGTGTGCTACAGAAACCTCCAGAAAGTTGTATTGCTAATAAGAGAAGATACAATGAGCAAGCAAACATGTATTTGGGCAACAAGTGTGTGCGCATTTCCTCAGGCACTGCTGCTCCACCAGCCTCTGGCAAAGGATATCAGATCTGGCTATAGAGACAACTGGGAGCTCTGTGAGACTCCAGCTTGCAAACATACCACATGCTCCCACCGCTTAATTTGTCATGGGCCCACTTTACTTGATTTGGGCAATTTAACCAGCATTAAAATGATCTTCTACTTGTCACCTAGGAGTTCACATAATTTTTCTCTTTGTAGTCTCTGCTTGCTGAAATAGTCTCACATTGGTCCTCTCACCAGGAGTGAGGGTACAGTAGGAAATAAAGCCATGAAGCATGAAGTTCTGAATTTGGTAATGATATGTCCTGCAGATGTGGGGTAAAGTGTGAAGTGCATTTCAGGGTTGCACAGGCCCATCTGTCTGTCAATAGCCAGCAGGAAAAACAGGGTAGCATTATGATTACCATCCTCCCCATGAAGGAAAGTATGACTGCCTCTTCTAATGAAATAATCCCTTCTTCCTGCTGTAATCAGCTGATTGGACTCTCTCTTAGTATTAAATAATAATAGCAATATAATTTAATACAATGAAAAGGAAATCAGCAAAAATATCTTGATGATGAAGAGCTATTACCCAAACCACTTCATTTCTTAAAATATTTTATTATTTATTTGAGGGAGAGATAGAGAGAGGCAGATAGAAACAGAAAATAGGCACACTAGAGCCTCTAGCCACTGCAAACAAACTCTTCACATGTACCACCTTGTGCATCTGGCTTACATGGGTCCTGGGGAATTGAACCTGGGTCCTTTGGCTTTGCAGGCAAGTTCCTTAACTGCTAAGCCATCTCTCCAGCCCCACTTCATTTCTTTTCTGTTCTGCTTTATACAGTGCTAAAATCGTAATATTTATATAAAGAAAATGATGCTGAATGAAAATTTAAGGTAAACAAAAATTTCTGATAAATAATAAAGTGTAGGTCTTGTTTAATTTCTAAAAGTCCTTGTGAGATAAAACATGGAAACCATAGAAGCCTTGCTCTAAGAAGAATCTGCAGACATCATAGTTCACAGTGACTATTTTGCTCTGCTCCATTGCTCAAATACTTGGTACTTTAATTTGGCTGTTAGTCACCAGGCTTGCAGTTCCTGACTTTATTGTTTCTTGTATTGTCCTTTAACTTTCATGGTTTTGTGAGACAGTATCCAGCATAGGAGAATGTATATGAAGTCAATGAGAGACACTTGACAATGCATTGTAGAGCTATGTTCACTGGCTCAGTTACATAACAATTCTGAGCCTGGGTTTCCTTATTTTATAATAGGAATCAGGTATACATTTTACAGGACACTATTGTTATCATGAGATTGAATAATTTTTAGTTTTAGCATATGGCTATAAGTAGGTGTTCATTGGTTTACTCCTATTGTCTTTAAATCTCTTCAAAATGCATTTACATTCTTTTTGATTTATTTATTTGAGAGAAGGAAAGAGGCAGAGAGAGAGAGAATGGGCATGGCAGGGCTTCCAGCCACTGCAAACAAACTCCATATGTCTGTGCCACCTTGTGCATCTGGCTTGTGTGGGTCCTAGAGAATCGAACCAAGGTCCTTCGGCTTTGCAGGCAAGCACCTTAACTGCTAAGCCATCTCTTCAGCCTCCTACATTCTTTCTTTTTTATTAGAGAGAGAGAGAGAGAGAGAGAGAATTGGAACACCAGGGCCTTAGCCACTGCAAATGAACTCCAGACGTGTGTGCCATCCTGTGCTCAGGCACCACCTGTGTGCATGTGTCACTTATGTGTCTGGCTTACGTGGGACCTGGGGAGTCGAACATGGGTCCTTAGGTTTCGCAGGTGAGCACCTTAGCTGCTAAGCCATCTCTCCATCTCACATTTACATTCTTGTTATACTTGTTTCAGGGAGCCAGCTACTATGCCAGAAATTCAATGACTCTTAAACTGCCATTTTGTGAAGGAGCCCCCACAAAGAGGGTGCATGTGGAACAACCAAGCAGGAAAGAAGACATATTTAAGCAACCTCAGCTGTTCAGCAATCCTGACCTGGGCATTGTCTGTCAAGAACATGTCTCTTATGATTCCAACATCTTTGTATTTGTCTGTAATCCCAGAACATCCCCCAAACAAAGCACTGAGTGGACCCAGATAACTCCTACATGAGCAATAATAATGAACTGTTTGTATTATATGGAGGAAAATATTGCAATTTCCTGTAAAAAAAAAGGTTGTTTATTGCACATTTTAATTTTCCCTAACCTAACTCCCTCCATCATGCACAATCACAATATACAGTCAGGCAGATTACTTTTATAAGGTTTGGGAGTAACCATGCAAACCACTCTGAGGCAAAGTTGAAATCTTTTATTTGGGAAAAGCAGGAGCTGCCAGGGCTGACTCACAAGAGAAGAGCACAGCTAACCTAAGTTTTCAGGAAGTGAGCTCTATAGGGCTTGTTGATTTGGGGGAAGGAAAAAAAAAACTCATTAGTTAAGTTGAATAGAAAAGTTTCTTTAGGGAAGATCATTACATTAACCATTTAAAGTAGGTAGGACATGACACCAGAGCAGTGACCAAGTGACTTACAAGATAAGGTGACAGGAAGCCATGACCTGGGGCATTGTTAGACAAAGTGAGGATAGTGGCCAGGTGGTCTCTGGTGGAATGTGGATAGTTCACTTTTCCATACCTCTTTCACCATTCTGCTGACCATGGTGACTCCATCTTGGGAACCTTTCTGAACTAATAACCTTTCCATTTTTATATCTTGATTTAACCCCAAATACCAGCACACGACACTCAGCAATCTCCGTAACAATATACAGATCTCAAAGCACTTGCTATTCAGTACACACAATTCACTAAATGTGTTCTCTTCTTCCAAACACACAAAGCGGTGACACATACATATCAGCATGCTTCTTTAGCGACAGCACTTGCTGTGTGCTTACTATGTCTACTTTACCTAAATACTTTGACAGCAAACCAGTCAGAAAACCTCAGGATAAGAAATGTGCAATTTGGGGGTTATTTTCACACTTGTTTAGATCTGTGACTTTATAGAAATGGAAGCAAAAAGTATCATAAATATCACATGTGAATGTTATACCTAGTATTGTGCTTCTAGGGATGAAGGCAAACTCAAGCAGACATGTAAATATGAAAAGTTGTATTCATTGCACAATCTGCAAAAATGTCTCTCAGTTATTCTGATGAAATTTTTTCTGGCACTATAATTGTAACATAAATATTTTCAGTAGTTTGTAAATAATATTGGACAATTCTTCAAAAACAGCCTTTCATAAAAGATTCAAAAACTTCCTTCATGATGACATGTATACTTGCAAAGAGGCAAAGATCTGTAGGAAACGAGGGTAAGTGGCATCTCTGGAAAAGCATTTTGAATGAATCTTCCTGCCTCTGTGGTGAGATTGAAGCAGAGCTGAACACTGTGATAATGAAAAATATGGGGGATGGCAAGTGCTGCATCAGAGACCAGAACCAGAGCCAAGAAACCATCATCAGGGATCCGGAGCAGCATAAAACCAAAGTTGAAATGACAAGGAAAACAGGTTAATAAAAAGTAGAACTCAAAGGGTAGCCAAAGCCCTCAATCTAGAGCCATTTTCTCTAGAGCCAGGCAAGCTCATCAATGCCCTAAAGGTGTTCTCTGGTAAATGCTAAATGATGGGGTGCAAAACAAACACAGCTTATCTTTCCTGTTGTCTCAGGAACAGACGATGCAAATAAGCTAGAGAAAGCCTTCTGGAACTTGGCTTGTATGAGCCTTACACTGTGGCAAATACACACCTCCAGGAACTTCTGTAGGGACAGTCTAGGTAGCCTAGATTTAAGCTCCGCTAAGCATCCCAGTTTTGGTAGTTTGCATGCTGCTCAAACAGCATGCATGTCTTTACATGCAGATTGCCTAGGTATCTTACAACTGTTTCAGATGGTCACAGCTCTTAGAGATGGACACAGGTGTATCTTCATAGACTTTATATGTAGGTACTTACTAATTTCTCAGTTGTGTCTTGGTGAACAGAAATATAGTCACAGAGATTATTCAAGCATATAAATTTACCTGATCATCAACTTACAGAATTAACTTTAGAATTTGTTGCTGCAATAAATTCAGAAAAAAATTCTTAATGAAATTCATTTCCACAAAACAAATAGTGATGTGTCATATATAGATCAGTTATTAGAATATATTTTCTGTAAACAGCCAGTTAGCGAATATTTTGGACTATACAGGCCAGATGTTCTCTGTGGCAATTATTCAACTCTGTCTGCATGTGTGCAAGAAGGTAGCCAGAGCCAGTGTATAAACAAATGAGCATGGCTCTGTCTAATAAAACTTTATTAATAGGGCTGGATTTATGGCTAAGTGGTTAGAGTCACTTGCTTGCAAGGCCTGACAACCTGAGCTTGATTCCCCACTATCCACATAAAGCCATATGCACAAAGTAGTGAACGCATCTGGAATTTGTTTACAATGGCAAGAGGCCTTGGTGCACCCATTCACTCTCTCTCTCTGTGTCTCTCTCTGTGTCTCTGTCTCTCTTTCTCTCTCTCTCATCAGTCAATAAATATTTAAAAAATATTTTGTTAACAAAAATAGTCAATGGGCTGGATTTGTCCATAAAGGGTAATTGGACAGTCTCTGGTGGAAAAGAGGTCCACAAAGACAGACACAAATATACATTGTCTATTAAGGCCATGTACACAGAGTGACTTCCAATTTCTATTTTTTTATTTTTTTTTTATTTTATTTTTTTATTTTATTTTTTTGGTTTTTCGAGGTAGGGTCTCACTCTAGCCCAGGTTGACCTGGAATTCACTATGGAGTCTCAGGGTGGCCTTGAACTCACGGCGATCCTCCTACCTCTGCCTCCCGAGTGCTGGGATTAAAGGCGTGCGCCACCATGCCCGGCTCAATTTCTATTTTTTTAAAAAAGTATTTGCATGTGCATATGTGTATATTGTCACTACAAATGAATGGCAGATGCATGCCCCCATTTCTACTTTTTATATTAGAATATAATGCACTTATAATGGTGGTATGCTGTGACAATGAACTTTTAAAAACTTGTTTATTTATTTAATTATTTGAGAGAAAGGCAGACAGAGAGAATGGACACACCAGGACCTCTAGCCACTGCAAACAAACTCTAGACACATGTGTCACCTTGTGCCTCTGGCTTTATGTGGGTACTGGGGAATAGAACCTAGGTCCTTTGGCTTTGAAGATAAGTGCCTTAACCACTATGTAATCTCTCCAGTCTGTGACTGGACTTTTTAACAGTACTATGATACTTATCTCTGAAAAATATCATATAAATACAATACCTATATAAGAATTCAGTTAGATGTTATGTATTGATTGCTATCTAGGATTTATCATATATAATTTCCAAGGCTCTTCTTCAACACACAGTCATGAATTCACATTGTATCAATGAACCACTTGAGTTCAATCTGGAAGGGTGAGGCCCTGAGGTTATGCACATATGTGCAGTGGATACATCTTTGCCATTTGATCTATGTGTGTTTGTAGATCACTTACACATTAAAGAAGCTAAGACATGGCCTTGCTCTTGTTACTAATGTGGTAGAATTATAACAGTAAAGGGAAGATTTCCACCACTCACTATATGCTTTTAGAATTCCATCCAGCATGGGTAGTAAAATGTCCAGAGCATGCCACGGTGCTTACTAAGGCCCTGACTTTCAGCATTGCCTTCGCTTTATCCTGGCATTTTTACAAGAGCCAGATGATACCCAGTGAAGGCTTATGTTCTATCTGTTTTTCTTGGAATTAAACCATCACTCACTTATTAGTGTCTAAATATTTTTTTTACCTTTAATGATTTCCATTATTTCTCAACCCAATTAAATGCTGAAAAAAGATCCATATTTAATACTGAATTTTAGGCAATATAAATATTATTTTTAAAAGATTTTTATTTCATTTAAAAGGGAAACAAACACTTCCCAGTTTCAGGTTTCCTAGATCTTTCCAGTTAGTTCTTCCCACTGGCAATGTTGGAGATGCTGGCAGGGCCAGATGCAGCATAAGAGGCATAGAGGTACGGAGACATGGTTGGGGCCAGCTTCTCTGCTTGGCTGAATGATGCCCATTAATACTGCCTCTGGGTTTCCTCTGTACAGACTTCAGCTGGACAATATATGTCATGTGCTTACAACATGGGAAAGCAAAGCACTATATTACAGAGAACCTGTGTGGAACATAGTTGCTTTCTTTCTGTTACCAGGTGACATCTTTTGGGCTTTGGAAGCACCTTCTAATTTTAGGATAAACACCTTTCTATCAACGGAAGAGCACCTGGAAAAACGAAGTCACTCAAACAAGGAAGCCAAATGGGAAGAAAGTATGAAAGGGACCTTCAAGAACACATGGATTCCAAGAAATTGTAAGACTGATTCCTTCTGATTCTGTGAATCATGAATGAAGAATTAAAGGGGGGTTATCCCTGTGATTAAAGGAAGGTTATTCCTGAATTTAAATGCTACTTGCTGAGATACAGATACAGAGATAATTATTTCAGCATATCCTATTCAAAATTTTCAAAATTGTCTGGTGAAGACTGGTCAGACATCCAGGGACAGCAGGATGATACAGTGTGCCTGAATGATTTTTCTTTTTCTTGTTTTTGTTTTGCTGAGGTATGAAGGAGGGGAGTGTGAAGGGGCTGTACATAACGAGGAAAAGGTGTTTCATCCAAGACATTTGGACATCATATGTCCCCAGCCGGTAAGGCTTCATGACCAGCTGGGCTGCTTCTCATACTTTCTGCAGAAGTTAGACACAGAAGTGAATTTATTCTATATCTTCAGAGGTCCTGCTTTACACAAAAAGTAAAATTTTCTTTGTAAATTGGTCTTGGAGTTTCTTATTTGAGGTGTGAAAAAACCACAGTATTGTTTTCCTCCTACACATTTTTGTTTGACTATTTTGTTTCTTTATTCTTTTTCTCTAAGAGGAAAAAAAATACCCTTCTCTTTATCAGTCATTAACTTTGATACCTGCTCAGAGCAGAGTGATTTCTTGGAAAGGAGTTCGGGGGACCCAGAAATGTCACACTGTTCTTCCTGTCTGCTGCACTTACATTTCTGGCTAACTCTTCATCTTGCTTATCTATTTATCTAATGTTAAGCTATCATGTCAGGACACCCTATAATGAGTTCAGTGACCCTGTAGCTGAACACTCCTGCACAAACCAGTTCTGGCTTTGGGTGACAGAAGCCTGGCTTCCTGCTGGTCCCGTCGCCCCTGGCTCTTCCAGGAAGAGTTTTTCTTGCCTGTTGGTTTCTGAAGGCTCACTGAAACATTCCCAAGGAGAGTAGCTTCCTATTGATCATGGAAAAAAGTCCATGCTTGAGAGAGGAAATGTGTTAGAGGCAGAGAGAGAGTGCACTTTCTTGCCAGAATGAAACAGAATTTATGAGGAGGCACAGTGTTTGCCGTTGCTCAGCTGTGCATAGAAGGAGGCCATGTCTGAACTTCCTTGGTGTGAGTGCATCTGGTGGTGTGTGTTCCAGGGAGAGGAGCTGGGGGCACAGAGAGTAAAGAGAGTTCATGCAGGTGAATTAATCAGCATAGCACAGCTAGGAGAAGTCAGTGGCGAGCACCTTCCTTTTCAGAAGATGAGGTGTCCTCTGGCTGAAAACAAGCTCTAGAAGAATGTTCATGGCCAAGCTGCAGAGGTCTTCCTGCTGCTCTGTGAAATTGGTAGCATCTCCAGGACAGCCTCCTAGTCCCTGGCAGGGTTGGGAGGACATGCAGGGAACACTTGCTACAGGCATACAGGCTTGCCTCTGGCCTCTAAAGTTCAGGCTGGGATCGCTTTTGGCACTGAATTCACATTCTTGCTATCATAATCTGTTGCATGGATTAAAAGTGTTGTCCTCTCTCCCTCTGGTTCAAATTACACCATAACAGTGAATATTTTCAGCTTAATTAAGGCCATATCATAAGGACTTTTTCCCTGCCAACTTTAAGAGCTAGTTTTCAAGTCTCTCTCTAATATCTATAATTATTTTTTAAAATATTTTATTTACTTATGAGAGAGAGAGAGACCAAGGACGAGGCAGAGAAAGAGAATGGGCCTGCCAGGGCCTCCAGCCACTGCAAACAAACTCCACACACATGTGCCACCTTATGCACCTGGCTTACATGGGTCCTGGGGAATCAAACTGGGGTCCTTAGGCTTCTCAGGCAAGCGCCATAACCGCTAAGCCATTTCCCCAGCCCTAGTGTGTAATTATTTTTAAGAATAAAAGTGCAAACATTAGCAGTTACCCATGTTGGCTGGGGCTGTGACTTGGTAGAATGTTTGCTCAGCATAAAAGAAGATCTGGGTTTGATCCCAGCATCCAAAACCCAGGTGATGTGATCCCAGCACTCAAGAGAATCAGAAGTTCAAGTTCATCTTTGCTTACATTCTCAGTTTGAGGCCAGCCTGGGCTATATGACAATTTTCCTCAAAACAAACAAACAAACTAACAAACAAACAAAAAATGGTGTGGGGGATCTGGGCGATGGCTCAGCAGTTAAAGTGCTTGCCTGTAAAGCTTAATGTAAAGCCAGAAACACAAAGTATCATATATCTGGAATTCGTTTGCACAGGCTAGAGGCCCCTGTGCCCATTCTCTCTCTCTCTCTCCCTCTCCCTCCCTCTCTCTCTCTCCCTCTCCATCCCTCTCTCTCTCCCTCTCCATCCCTCTCTCTCTCTCCCCCTCCTTCCTTCCTTCCCCTTCTCTTCCTCCTCCCTCCCAGGCATGGTGACACATACCTTTAATCCCAGCATTCAGGAGGCAGAGGTAGGAGGATCATTGTGAGTTTCGTGTCCAACCTGAGACTACATAGTGAATTCTAGGTCATCCTAAATAAAATTATACCCTACATCAAAAAAAAAAAAAAACCCAGAGAGATAGAGAGAGAGAGAGAGAGAGAGAGAGAGAGAGAGATCAATGTTTGGTGACATTAAAATATGGTGCTTGCAAAACAGATACTTGGCAGAGTTACAGTGTCACCTCCAGTACAAATGTACACATGTTCATGAGCTTGGAGTCTGATGAAGGCTGTTCTTGGGCTCACCTAAAGGTGTGGAAGTACCACCTGCCAGTCCTTCCAACAATGTTACCAGCTGGCGTCTGGCTGCAGCAAAGAAACAGAGCCTAGGAGACAGGCTCGTGGGCACATTTCAATTGTCAGCAGGAAGATAATCATTTTCCCCTCTACAAACAGACAATTGTTTCTAGGCTTCATTCTCTGATAAGGAAGGCGCAGTGTGTCTGGGTGTGTGCGCACGCGCATTGCACACGTTATGACTGATGGCCAAGGCTTCTTTGCCCGCTTGCCATCCACGTGGCAGCGCTGGTTGTGGGAAACACTTTTTCAGAAGCATTTAATAATCATCAGTAAGACAAAGATGAGGAAGAATTCTCTTTCTTTGCAACTTCTGTCTTTAGTGTGACCACAACTAGCGCCCCCCGGAGGCCTGGCTCTGTGGTTCTACCATAAAACATGGAGGCACAGAGCTGATGCTGGTGACAGAGAATGTCACAGCGCTTTTGAAGGCCATATGAAGTTTCTAAACTGCTCCGAGGAAAAGACGTTTCAACCTGAATAATTTAAACTCATGCAGAAGTGGGGCCCGTATAAAGATAGCTTCCCTTCCGAATACAGGGGACACATGAGAGTTCTTTCTGGGAGGAGGCCGCTCTGTAGAAGGAACGACCAGTGTTCAAATGCTAGCACGAAGTGTGCTTAAGGCCGCTCTTGGGCCCACCTCGAGGTGTGGAGGAGGCTCGTAATCCTGGGGCGGTGCAGGGGTCTCTGACAAAAATTCACATCTGCCAAACATAGTGACAACGGAAGTGGGTGCTGCTCAGAGATCAGCCATCAGTGTTTACCCAGGTTCATAGCAGAACTCCAACTTTCAGCCACAATAGTAGTTGATTCACGGATGGCTGAGGGGAAGAGAGAAACATCAAGTCTTACGTCTTTACTAATTGCAGTTTGGTAACATAATGTCTGGATTGCAGAACAGAATGCATTCTTTTATCTAGGAGTAAGGTTAAGATATATTCATGTTATGTAGGAAATGTGTGTTGCAGTAATGAAATCACCGGGTGTACTTTGCAATGAAGCCTGTTTCCCCTTGTCTACAGCCTGAGACTGAGTTGGTCTGCTTCTGTGTGCTACAGCGCACGGACTTCCGTTGCTTGACACTACTCCTGTGAGGCTTTCCTCTCACAGGCCACACAGCTCCAGACTCACCGACTATCCGCTGCAGGTGCTGGTGCTTGCAACCACATTCCCTGTCAGTTTGCATCTTTACCACACACGTGGCAGGGCTCATTAATTAACCGGTATGTTTCTGTCTTTCAATTTTTTAAGCTTATTTTTTACTTTGTAAAAAGAGGACACACACACACACACACACACACACACACAGAGAGAGAGAGAGAGAGAGAGAGAGAGAGAGAGAGAGAGAGAGAGAGAGAGAAAGGGAGAGAATGGGTGTGCCAGGGCATTCAGCTGCTGCAAATGAAATACAGACATGTCCACCTTCTTGTGCACATGTATAATATTGTGTGCTTGCATCACTGTGCATCTGGCTTACTTGGGACCTGGAGATTCAAGCATAATTCCCTAGGCTTTACAGGCAAGCTCTTTAAGCACTAAGCCATCTCTCCAGCCCCGTCTTTCAAGTTTTTATTTGAGAATAACATCTGATTTTCCTTAATATTAATATTTGTCATAATCTGTATATACATGATGGCTATGGAGTCAGCCTAGGTGTCAGTCAACAAATGAACAGACAAAGAATTTTATTCTGCCATGAAAGACATTGAAAATATATTGTTTTCAGGAACATAGATGGAATAGATGATCATCATATTAAGCAAAATAAACCAGACTCAGAAAGACAGACATCACATTTCCTTCCATTTGCAGGTCATAGATTTCATCTATATAGAGATGCACACATACACACATAAATGTTTTTACCTATATGACTAGAAGTCAGGAAAAGGAAGAAGCTTGATGGGAGAGTGGGGAGAAATGAGAGGATATGAGGTGCATATATTCAAAGCATGTGATCTTCTTGAGTAAAATGTCTTCACACTATGCACTATGCACAATGAATATTTACCAACTGCAAAGGAAAAGTGAAGACATCCACATGCACATGCACTTGCACACACACAAACACACACACACACACACACACACACACACACACACTTTGGACAATACTATAATGTCACTACCTTTCACATTCCATCCATTAGATTCCCAGGTACAACTCGGGTTTCTGGGGGAGTGAATTAAAATATACTTCTCCAAGAAAGAATACCAAGGAATTTGTGAATATATAAAAAATTTACAACGATGACCTCTGTGATGGGGAGGATACTTTCAAGGTCACCAGATGCCTTGTATCTCCTGTATCTTCTGCTCATCAATTTGAGCATCTGTCTGTGGATCATGAGGAAAAGAGTTCCTATTATAGTGACCTGGCAGTGCTTTTAATTTCCTTTATATCATCTATATTTATAAAGAATCTTCTATTTCAAATATTTGCCCATTTCTACGAATTATTTATTCATATAAACATGGTATGGCCTGTAAATATTTGTGCTGTAATGCAATATCTTCTTTAGTTTTTCAGTGTTGATATTAGAATTCTTATTTTTCCTCATGTCTAATTTTAGTATTTTAAAAATTTCTTTAAGATCATCTTGTGTGTTTCTGATCTCTATTCTAGAGTGTACAGAATCTGCATTGTCTTAAACTTCTTTATTTATTTGTGAGAAAGGAGAGAGAGATAGAGAGACTATCAATGTACTAGGATCACTTGCTGCTGCAAACGAACTCCAGCTACATGCACCATTTTGTGCATCTGGATTTATGTGGGTACTGGGGAATTGAACATGGGTCAGAAGGCTTTGCAAGCAAGTGCTTTTAACCACTTAGCATCTTACAGGCCCCAGAGTCTGCATTGTTCTTGTTGAAGAGTGTCATTTAGGAATCAAGCTCTGGATACCTGCTATTTCAGGACTATCATTGCTTTGAGGCATTCTCTAGGAATATATATGTGTACCTCCTATCACATGAACACACAAGTGCATCTGTTATCTATTCATCTATGCATTTGCCTGTCATCTATCTGTCTTTTGATTTCTGTATCTAAATGGCTAAGCCTGAGATGATACCATATCTGCTGTTCTCACCTTCCTTTCTTTTTTAAAATATTTTTATTGACAATTTCCATGATTGTAAACAATATCCCATGGTAATTCCCCCCCCCCACTTTCCTCTTTGAAACTCCACTCTCCATCATATGCCCTCCCCCTCTCAATCAGCCTCTCTTTCATTTTGATGTAATGATCTTTTCTTCCTATTATGATAGTCTTGTATAGGTAGTGTCAGGCATTATGAGGTCATGGATATCCAGGCCATTTTGTGTTCTCACCCTCTTTTCATGTGATTATCTGCACCTTCTTTCTAGGACAGTGAAGCATTTGACTTTTTTATTCCCAGTCATATGTTAATATGTTATATGTATATAAATTTAGTCATACATTTCTTACTCTTCTTATCACTTTACTAAAAATAACTGTTACACAATTTTGTCATTGTGTAAACATGGTGGGGGTACTGACACAAGCAGAAATAGATGATGTCACGGTTCATTCACTCTCATGAAACCATCACCATGTTGCCACCTTTCATTGACCAAAATGATGCCATGTGGCATGTGTGTGCACTTTCAGAACACCTATTCTCTCCCTGTAGATAAATACATCCACTGCACTACAGTGTTAGTACTGTTCTTTATTTTGGTCTGTAGTCTTATATTTCCCAGTCAACGTATTGTTTCCAAATCCACGTATGTCAGTTCATTTTCTGTCCCTCTTTCAACAGTGAAGATGGCTCACGTATCTGTCACACTGCTAGATTTGTTTGTCAGTCTGCATTCCAGCTGGTATCCATAACGTTAGTGGTCATTAGCACGGGCATGCTGTAAAGGTTTCTGCTTGTGCCGTGATAGCTGTGACAAGTGCATAGACTCAGACACATAATTTTCTCATGTTAAAAGCTCCTATGGACATCTTAATCATCAGTTAACGTCCTGTGATGAAAAACTTAAAACTTCCAGAGATGCAGCTCAGTGGTAATGGGTTTGCCTAGCATACATGAGGCCCTGGGTTAATCCCCTGCAACACACACACCTCCAGAAAGTTTTGCTTCCCACTGCTACAGTTTTACCCTTGCACAAATATTGCATAAATTCATTAGAGTACATAAACTTTTGTGTATGGTTGCTTTCACTTTGCAATGGGAAATTAAGTTGCAAGGACAGCTCATTCTTTTCAACTGGTGTCTAATATTCCATTGTTCCTACCTATATATTATCATTCATTTATCCATTTAAATGTTGAAAGATACCTTGATTGTTTCCAATTTTATATAATTATGTATAAAGCTACTATAAAATTTGAAAACTCTTTCTCAACTCACTGGGTAGATATGTAAAAGGATTACTAAGCCCTACATGTGATAAGGATATGTTTAAGTTCACAAGAAATGAGAACACTACTTTTAAAAGTAGCTATATCCCTTAGCATTCCTACTAACAATAATGATGATTAATTAGCACTTTATATAATTTCTCTTTACAATGCCAGAGTGTGTGGGATACTGCTGTCAGCAGCAATGGAGGTGGAGGCTCTGTGCAGCCGCCTGCCACCACCTGAAAATCTCTCTACCCAGGGACCTGCAAGCTGGTAGAGCTGGATCTTTGACTGCATTGTAGAAAAGAGTTTCAAGAGAAGCAAGTCTGAAACAGGATTGGAGTTTATGAAAAGGCCTGCCTTCCTTCCTTCCTTCCTTCCTTCCTTCCTTCCTTCCTTCCTTCCTTTCTTTTTTCTGAAGCAAGCCCAACAAACTGGCCTCATTTTTTATGCTAGAGAGCAAGTAAGAGCAAGAGAGAGGGAGAGAGAGAGAGAATAGGTGCACCAGGACCTCCAGTCACAGTAATCAAACTCCAGATGTGTGTGCCACCTTATGTGCATGTATGACCTTACATGCTTGTGTCACCTTGTGCGTCTGGCTTAGGTGGGATCTGGAGAGTCAAACATGGGTCCTTAGGCTTCATAGGAAGCACCTTAACAGCTAAGCCATCCCTCTAGCCCCCAATAGGCAGTTCTAACAAATACTTTAAGTACAGGGCTTTTCAGTAGAAAGACAATCACTTAGAGAAAGAGTAATGATGTTGGCTTCTCACAGTAGAGCCTCACTTTATATATATAGTGGCCAAGTGTATGATTTGGGTGAACTCTGAATTTATCTTCAAAAGACTGCTAAAAGTGTTTCAATGATATCTCAGGGTGGTTCCAGAGATGTACTGGACAGGATTGCAATTGGTAAGGTAAAATTATAGATCACAAGATGCAGAGAGCATACCTTCACCAAAGGTTAGTAGTTCTAGATCACAGGATGCAGCAAGTCACAATACATTCAACAAAGGTTACTAGCTCTAGATCACAGGGATGCAGGGAGGTAGGATGCCTTCAACAAAGGTTCATAGTTCTAGATCATAGGTTCATAGTCTTGTTTATGAGGTTCCCAGGAGAGGAGTAAGGTCTCACTCAATATTATAAAGTTAGTCCTTAAGCCTGCCTTATTTTTCTTTTCATGCAATTATTTGGAAACATTTCTACATAGAAGAAATATCTCTATGTTAGCAACCTTCACAGGAAATGTTCATTGTGCTAGAATTCTTGCTTCTGAGATGCCAGAAGCTTCATCCAGACTCTAGCACTGGAGGCTCCTTTCCCTCCCCATTTACCCATATTTTTCCATTTTTCTGTCCAGCCGCAGTTTTGGTTCAATTTATTTATTCACAACTAATGCTTTCATAGGTCCTTACTATGAGTTAAGCAGCATTTTAAAAGTATTTAGTTTATTTATTGGAGAAACAGAGAGGGAAAAAGAGAGAGAGAGACAGAGAGAGAGAGAGAGCACACCAGGGCCTCCCTCCACTGCAAACAAACTCCAGATGTTTGTGCCATCTTGTGCATCTGGCTTATGTGGTACTAGGGAATCGAACCTGTGTCCTTAGGCTCTGCAGGTAAGTGCCTTAACCATTAAGTCATCACTTCACCCAAGAGACTTTTTTAAAAATACACGTTTCACTCAGTTGGAGGAAAGAGAATACAGACATGCCATGAGTACTTAAGACGCTGTCAGAGAATGATGAGCATTTTTAAGAATGCTGCTCTGTGACTGAGGGAAGCATTATAATTTGATTAACACTACCCTAAAATTTAATATGCCCCCCAGGAAGCTAGTAAAAAATTTATGTAACCAGTGACTGTGTCATGGGTGTTCTGCAATGGTGCAGTAGACATGTGTTGTACAGAGAAAATTCCAGTAATGTTTCTGTTTGTCTGGCTCTCTGGTGTGAAAGTCTCTTGTCTTCACTGCAAGAGAACACAGATCACTTGTGTCCTGCTGCAGCCTCAGTTTTTGTTTGTTAAACCAAATGTAGCAAATGAACATTGGGGGATCAGGGAGAAAAGAGACAAAAATAAGGGAAATTTCTTGGTGGATCCCTAAGGTAGACTGAAGAAACAAAATATAAAAGGCAGGTTGGCAGCTACCTAAGGTATATTCAAAGGTGATTTTAGAAAAGAAAAAGGGTTTCTTATTGGGGGAAAAAAAAATTCTCAAAGTTTTCTTTTTCTTTATAAATGGAAGATAAACAATTCCTTTAAATATAACAAGTAATGAATAAGTATAAAAGTATTAGGAGAGGCATGGTATGAAAACAGTTTAACTCAGAGTGGGCTATAGGAGGTTTAGGATTTGATTTTTATAATATTGGATTTATAGTTCAGCAATCCTTCATTGGGATGGAAACTACGGATTCAGTAATTTTTCTGATAATATCACATTTCTTTTACATAGAAATGCGTTATTTACCTAGCATAAGAAAATACAGAATTTCTGAAAGCAGGTTTTTAAAAGAAAATTAATCATATAACTTTGGTTCCTAGAATACTTAAGAAGGTTCAGAACCCACGATGGTTCTCAGATAGCAACTGAGGATTGGGTGGTGATCACTAGCCCAACCATGTGATCTGCTCCCAGGAGTTGGAGCTGGGAGAAGTCGAGCTGGGCAGGCGCCCCACAAGTGAACTGGAGTTGGGCCAACAGAGCTCCATGCACTCGGTGTCCACGTTGCAAGTGCGTCTGCTCAGGGCTCCTCCGCTTAGGTAAGCCAGCCCTGCATTTGACAACACGTCAAACTTTCAGCTCCTCTCAACATGGTTCGATAGCTTCTTGCTGAAGGAAAGATATTCTGAGTGTCTTTGGAAATTCATGTCTTAAAAGAATTATCCAGGACCAGTTTCAAGACACGTTTTTGTGAAGCCAGTTCAGAGATCAGATTTGGGACCTTTGTGAGTGACCCTGCTTCTCCAGGGCTCCTAGGCTCAGGAAGCTGAGCTCCAGGGTCACTCTTGTGGAGAAAGATGGGCGCCACAGAGAGCATCCATGAGACTTCATTCTTCCCGTATGCCCATCATCTCAATAAAACGACTGTGCAGATACAAAAAGACCCATAAGGCATGAAGGTTGCATATGTACATATACCAAACGTGTACTCATATGCCTCTCTCCCTATGCTTGCCTGTGATTGTAGGCATCATTAGATGGTGTTGTTCTCAGAGCCACAAAGGGAGGAAAGTATTTTTTCTCATAATAAAACAGACAACACAGTCCAACATGTAAGTAAATAAGACATGCTGAAGAAATGGTAACTAATATTTTAAAATACTTTAGTGAATATAGTATAGTTAAGCTCAGTTAAGGAAAAAAAAATCAAAAATGACGAGGGAACAAACACAGACTAGATTTATTTAAATACACGTCAGAGCATGGGTCTTGTGCAAATGCAGTTTTAATTTCTGGAGGCACCCCAGCTAAGTGAGCAGCTATCATTTCTGGAGGTAGGTCAGGGTAGAGATCTCTCCGCGGGCCTGGGGCTCTGTGCATACCGATCTGCTTTGCAGCAGCGCCACCTGTCGGTTACCAGGAGCAGGGGAGGACCAATGCAAATTGCCTTCATGGTGGATTTCACAGTGTTTGTACTGTTCTTTCCTGCAGGAAGGCAATAGGACATAGGGTTGTCATTTGAACCTGACACTACATGCTCCCCAAGTGGGAGAAGTTGTCATTGTGCATCAGTTTTTTTTTTTTTTTTTTTTCTGGCTCTGGGAATGAGCTCGTGCGCATAAGGACATGAAAGGATTTGCAGGTAAATGACTAGAAATGCTGTTCGTGCGTTTCAAGTTACAAGTTACTAACAAATATTAACAAACATTTCAATCTATTTGCAACTATGGCGGGTGCCTGTTCATTTTCCTACCTGTCAGGTGATGGCGGAAAAGAACCTCCTTAAGCCTCCTCCTTAAATGAGCTTTGAACATCCAATTAAGGAGTTCTGTTCTGGTGACACTTTCTCGCTTGGGCATTTCTGAGGCATTGATGGGCAGAGTCCTTTGACATCCTGAAGTGCTGTCCATCTGCCATGTATTGGGAAGGCTAATGCCCTTGGGTTTATGATGTTTTGTACCTCTTTGGAAGGCATGGTGACAGTGTTCATGTTGGAATGGAGCTGATTTGTAGAAAGTTGAGAAAACACGTGGAATGTTAATGTATCTTTGGTGCTTCATTCCAAAGGCAATAGGAACCATTGGCTTTATTATTATTATTATTATTATTATTATTATTATTAGTTGGTCATTGGAGAGGAGGGAAACAGAGATACCTAGCCACTCTGATATTATCACTTTTTTGTGGGTAGCTTTAATTATAACTGATGCTTCTGATTGATCAATTCTCCTTTTCTCCTACATTTCTAAATGAGTAGAGAAGGAAGATGAGTGGGTAATTTTGGAGACCCAAGCAGGACCATGTTAGTGTGGGTGGTGAGAAGATAATCCTTCCTTGTTCTCTTATGCACACATGTACTCACACCCCCAAGGTGGAAGATTTGTTACCATTGTAGAAACAATACTCATGACCATTTCTTTACTAATGATTAAATAGTTTGAAGGACCTTACAGCAGCCCTTAATGCTATTATCCCGCCTCTACTGAAGTAACATGTGAATCTAAGAATCTGAAGAAGGAAGATAGACATGAAGGAAGTCCACTCATGTCTTACTGGGAGGGAGCCAGCACATGCTGAATGGATGGAATAATGGCAGACTTCACTTCAACACACAGCTAAACCTGCCATTATCATCCAAAATGAATCATTCCTTCTTCTTCTTGTTCCTCAGAAGCAGTTCTTGAACCACGTCTGCTTAGTCCTCCCCATCCTGAGCAAAATACCACGACTCACAAGAAGGCTCTTTGATGGTGTCCTCATACAGTTCTGGCTCAGTCAAAAGGCATCAAAGATGGCTTGCTGGCATCAGGTGGCTTCATGAAAAGATTGACTGCAAAGGCCAAATACAAAATAGGATTAAATTAACCAAACTAAACAAACAAACCACAGAAATATGCATAAATTATTGTGCATTCTATAATTTAAAATAAGGTTAAAATTGAATTATCATTTGAATAATCTATGAAGCAGACTGAACTTTGAGGAAGAGTTTATGTATAAAGAGAAAATGTATGCATATTGAAACCAAATAACAGAAGACACAATGGTACAGACAACAATATAGAATGGGAAGGAGGTAGTGGTTAGCTGGAAGTGAGCAGTAGACCATCAACTGGGTGGTTGTAAGCAATGGACCAGGATGGTCTAGAAGAGCAAAGAAGGATTTCCCAGTTTTTAAAGATAGATGCAACTGAAATAATAATATTACTGCAATTTTGTTACTGTTCAATGTTCTTTCCACAGTTATCATTGACCTTTTATGTATTCAAAGGCAAGTGGTTTTGTGAATCTTAATTCATGAAAGGTTTAAAATATGTCATAAACTATTAAAAAATAAAAGGCAGCTTTCAACACCAGCCTCTTCAAAGAAGTGAGATAAATGAACTGTAGAAATAAGCAACATGTCTTTGATGCATCAACATGTCGGGAACAGTTGAGGGCCCCAGACAACAGGAGGTTTCAGCAGGCCTAGACCCGATAATCTTGCCTGGAGACCAGCAGGAGTGGGGCTGCACCCTCCCCTCGCCTGGGGCACCTGGATGTCCTGATAAGACTTAGGTTTCGGTTTCCCCATGGCCATATGACATTTTACTGACTCACCCTATATGTTAATGAGGTATTAACAGCCTTCACATAGCCAATACCCCTGTGACCTGTACCCCATACCCTTTCCCGCCACTACATGAATGCTTATAAGCCGATTCCCCTAACAAATAAACGAGCTGTCCTCTGACACAGTCTCCAGGTTTTTTCTTCCCATCACACTCATGGCCACACAAGACCTTGCTCTGCAGTTGCCTAGATGCCTCTGAGAAACTGATGTGCAATGGTCCCAGGGTGACCACAAACCACAGCTGGTGCCTGAACAGGGACACTCTGAGTGCTAACCTCTGAGGGACATCAGCCCCCTGTGGTCTTGCCTCCACAAGTGAGGGCTGGCAGGTTTCTCCCTTTCCTCTTTTAATTTCAGTCCATGCCATCTTGAGTGACCGAGTATGCAGAATGGGCAACTGATGTCTGTTGGCCAAGGCCACTCTTCAGCATTGACTGAAGGCTGCTATCCCTCTTTTCGGACCCCAACAGCCCACATGGGCATTGGCAACAACCCCCCTATCTATTTCTCTCCAAAACAAAACAAACAAACAAACAAACAAAACCTGGTAATACAACAACCTCTTAAAAACTTGTAGGGTGGTCACCAGTCTCTTAAACTTGCAGACAGACTTAAGTCCATACCTTTGGGGAATGCCCCCTGGTACTATCTAGCCCTTGGGAATGTTGCCCTCTTGTCTTGGTGTTTCCACTGTTCTTCTATCATGGGTAGCATCACCTCCTACCAAAAGGAGTCACAAATTTGAGGTTTACAAGCACTTCTGAAGGCCAGAGGCATTAAGCTTTCCCAGAAGGAAGCCATCTCCTTTTGGGAGGAAGTCCTCCAGATTGCCCCTTAGATGGTTTCTGTGGATTCATATGACCCAGACATGTGGAACCGCACAGCTTATCTAGCCAGAAGATGGGAAGTTCAGGAAGAAAACCACGCCCCTCTCCTCCTAATTATAGTGGCCATTAGACAATGTATTGGTCCTTATAAGACCACCACCATGCCAAAGTCGGATGATGATTCTGATGATGAGGGTCCCGAGGACCGGCCAGTGGCAGACCTCAGTTCCCTTAAAAAGGCTATAAAAGAAATTAGAAAGAAAACTACTACAGACTCCCCCATGCCCAACCTCTTTATCCACCCCTACCACTTTACCCACCTCCCAATCAGGGCTGCCCGTCTCTGCACTCATATTACATGGGCCAAAAGAATCCCAATATGATAAATTTCCCTGACCAGGACCCTCCTACATCAGCCGCCTCACACAACAGCTATGCAAAGTCTGAGATAATAATACAAATGCATATAATCAAAGAGTCACAGCCTTCCCTGTTAATGTCCAACCAACATGGGGTTGGCCCCTACAATGGAATCCATATCAGGCTAATGACCTTAAAGAACTCAGACAGGCAGTCAGGGAGGATAGAATCCATATGCCATGGACTAAGTCACTCCACCAGAGACAATGGGGATCCCTTAACACCCCCAGTACTGGTGTGATATCTTCTGGTCTTCACTGCCTAGCCTCCTATTCCTTCAATGGGAAGCCCTCGATAAAGATCAATACCTCCAACAGATAAGAAAGAACCAAAATCAACAAAACATACCCTGGGGCCTTGATGAGGGCAATTTTTCCACAGGCATTCAACAGACCCAACAGCCCCCAGGGTACTGTGACCAAGTCCACCTCTGTGCTCTTCAGGCATGGGACAGAATACCGCCACCCCCCCCCCCCCCCGCAAAGCCCCAGGACAATACCTCTTCCTTACTGCTCCTTTGTCAAAAGCTGGAGGAAACCCTCTGTGACTTTATATTAAGAACCAAAACCAATCTAGAGAGAAAAATTCCTGGCCCAACAGTCAGGGACCTCCTCCTCATAAATATGATTTGGGAAGGCATGACCTCAGAATGTAGGCTAGCTTGCCAAGGCCTCAAGGATGAACATTATAACAAATGAATAGTCGTTCCTCAGGCTATTGGGATTACGTCCCATAAGGCCTCCTCTTTAGCACAGGCCTTCATGGCAGCCTTGAAAACTAAAGGAAAATGCTTCAATTGCAGAGAGGAAGGACATTGGAAAGGGGAATGTCCTCAACACCAGACCACTAAAGGCTCAAATATGTTTGCTCCCCTTCCAAAAACAATTTTCCCTAGATGTTGCAAAGGGTTTCACTGGAAAAATGACTGCTGCTCTACCTTGGACAAAGATGGCAAACCCCTCGAGCCTTTAAACTTCACAAAAGGCAACCCTCAGCCCTGCCAGTAAGAGGGAAAGCCCATAATATACAATGGGTTACAAGCATCCTAGAGGGGGCCCACCCAAGATTAGCCTTAGAGGTTGGAGGGAAAAATTTTAAATGTCTAGTTGATACTGGGACAGAGAAGACAATCCTAAAGCAATCTGAAGTTCCCCAACACTAGGAGCTAATTCCCAGTCTTAATTGATGGGGATAGGAGGTCCTTCATAGGCATATATTACCAAGGAAGCATTCAAATGGAAAGACCCAGATGGAACCACAGGTCTTATTAGATCCCTAGTGGCTGATGTAACAACTAACCTGCTGGGGAGGGACATCCTTGAGGCCCTAGATGTAGTTATTGCCAGAAATATAGAGGGAGAATGCATTGAGATAGAAGACCATGAGAGGTACCTTTGCAGGTGTCACCCTCAATCCCAAAGGCCACTGTTAAATACAAAACTCCCTGCCTAGGACGGCTCTCTGACAAGTCAACCTGGGTTGACCAGTGGCCTCTGCCAAGGGAGAAACTTGAAATCTTAAATCAGTTAGTAACAGAACAACTCCAACTTAACCACATCCGCCCCTCACAGAGCCCGTGGAACACTCCTATGTTCATAATTCAAAAGGGCTTAGGAGGATGGAAGTTACTGCAAGATCTCAGGGCCATCAATAAAGCCATTCTCATCTGGGGTGCTCCTCAAAAGGGACTTCCTTTTATATCGGCCATTCCAGCCAACACCACCCTCCTTGCTACCCACATTGAGGATTGTTTTTTTTCTATCTCCCTGCACCACTGAGACTGACAATGCTTTGCGTTCTCAATCCCCTCTGTCAATAACTCAGGGCCAGCCTAATGCTTTGAATGGATGGCTCTGCCACAAGGTATGACCAATAGCCCCACTATATGCCAAGAGGCAGTTGCTGCAGCACTAAAGCCACACTTAGATCAGGGTCTTAATATCTATCATTACATGGATGATATCCTAGCATGGAAAAACTCCTCCACCTCACCAGCTGAACTGAGGGATCGATTAATACCTTCCCTCACTGAGGCAGGGTTCAAAATCACCCTAAATAAGGTCCAGCTTATCCCACCCATAATTTTCCTGGGGACAGACCTTTCCATCATCTTTGCTCAGCCTCTTAAACCCATATTCTCCTTCCCTCAGGCCAGCTCACACTGGCCTCACTTCAGAGCTTTCTGGGAAACCTCAATTGGCTCGACAATGGCTCCCTATCCCCACCATTCATTTACAATCCTTATTTGATATGTTAAAAGGTAACAAACATCCATCTTCCCCCTCCCCCACTCCCTGAGCCCAGAAGCGAAACAAACATTAACCAAAATCAATAACATGTTTTCTGATATGGCCCTTGCCTGATACTCACCAGACAAGCTGATTCAACTCATGATATTTAATTCCTCCCTTGACTGTCATGGGAGCACTGTATCAATCTCAAGGGATCTTAGAATGGATCCATGCCTCCATTGGTGGTGCCCCAAGTATAATGACAGAAATTGACACCCTTGCTGCCATGATCAAATCTGGGAAGGACTTTAGGAAGGAACCAGATGTTATCATAACCCCTTTTCCCTCTCTGTTATCCAGTGGCTGTTGAGAAACAATTCCCGATTTGAGATCAGCCTGTTAGGCATCCCTGGTGAAATTGACAATCTCTACCCTAATGAAAAATGGATCCCTGCAATACCTCTTTTAACATGGCTTCCAACCTACCTTTTTTCAAAAATACCAATCCCTGGAGACCCTCCCATTTTTACAAATGGAGCATTAAAGGGGAGCAGCTGTGGTCCTCTACCACCCAGGGGATCAACCTCCCACCATCCACTTTAAGGAGCTTCCTGGCAGATCCTCACAATACAAGGAACTGCATGTTATTTATCTGGAACTCCTAGAGGAAAAAGGCCCCTTTAACTTCTTTTTAGATAGTATTTATGCTGTTAACTTGCTCCCCTGGCTAGCCTGCTTGCAAATCCAGCTAGATTAAAACCCTCTTTCACTGCTGCTGATAACAGTCTCTAACCTCATATGCAAAAGAAGGGCTCACCCATTTGTACAACACATAAGATCTCACAGCCCCTTACCTGGCCCCCTCACTGAGGGGAACACACTAGCATACCTGGTGGCCTCTATGGAGGCTCAACAGACATATTCCTGGCGACCTTTGAGGAAGCTAAAAAATTCCATGCGAACACCCATGTAAACCTTAAGGGATTACAATCATGCTTCCCTCTGATCCCTAAAAATCAATTCCAATGCATATTAAAAACTTGCCACTCTTGTTCTTCACTAATAACAATGCCTGCCCTTCAAACAATGGGCACCAACCCAGAGGTCTCAAGGCCAATGCCCTTTGGCAGATTGATGTGGCCCACATCCCCCAATTCGTCTGTCAAAACTATGTCTTTGTAACAATAGATACATACTCCCACCTTATATGGGCCATGGCACAAACAGGAGAGAGCTAAAAAAAAAACAACATCAACACCAAAAAAACACCTCATTCAACATATGCTGTCCACCTTTGCCATCATGGGCCACCCCCATCAAATAAAAACTGATAATGGCCTTGCCTTTACTAACTCCTCATTCAAAGCCTTTTGAATACAATGGAAGATTGCTCACCATAGGGAATCCCACATATCCCACAAGGCCAAGGTATAATAGAAAGGACACACCAAATCTTAAAAGCGCAACTTAAAAAACAACAGCCCAATACCTATCCACCCAATCTTCAGTTGGCCATGGCCCTGACTACCTTAAACACTTTCAATTTATAAAAAAACTCCCAATACCCCTACATCTACCTCCACTGGCATGCACCAGAGACTGCCCTTCTCATCCTGGTGTAGTGGCGAGACCCTTTCGACAGAATATGGAAAGGACCAGACCCCCTCCTCACTATGGGAAGGGAATTTGCTTGTGTTTTCCCACAGGACCAGCCCAGGCCCATTTAGGTACCAGCCTGAAATGTCTGATTCAATCCTAGTGATCAAAGGATAGCCCAAGTGTCATTGACAACTCAATGATGGAGGAAACACCACCCCTGCCAGCATTACCAGAACCAGAAAAAGGGAGTCTCTTGGAGAGACATTCATGACCTTGTGGATGCAGCTACAGCCATATGCCTACCATAGGCATCCTTCTCTGCCATTTTGATAGTGGTTTTTACAATCTTACATTCTAATGCAAATGCCTTTCTCACTGCCCCACCCCTAATGTGGCATTCTGAGGCCCAAGAGACCTATCAAGGGGTAAATAAAATCATTGGCAGAGGATATTGCCCCATTCAGGGCTGCCAGACAACTTTCTGCTTTCTTGACTATCCTAAATTCTATGCCCTGCACTAATCAAGCCTTTGCATGCTTTGCCTATTGTCAAACTAACAAAGAGTGCCTTGAAAATCAGGACTATTATGGAGGATGCCAATACAAATACTGTGTCATGGAACACAAGGGACATTCAGACACTATCTTCAAGACCTCCAAGAATAAAGAATGCACACTCTCCATATGAGATCCTTGGGATGCACGCTGGAGGGTAGGGATAACAGGAAATCTCTATGCTCATAGCCTCTTACTATCTCTCTCCTGTGATCTTCTTATCTTTCGATGGCTTATCTGTGCTTCCAGCCCAGTTCTTACTACCAAATTCTCTCTCAGGGAAAGCAAGTCACAGAAAAGATACAAGACACCGTAACCTGGGTGCAATACATCCAATATATGGCCAAACTACTCTCCTTTAGTAACCACCCCCCAATACTTCTAACTCATTCCTCTTTGTGTCCACTACCTGCCCCCTGCTAACATTGCTCCCTATTAATTCCACCCTTGAATACTCCACATCTACAGCAAAGTATTCCCAACCCTGCCTTGCTGATATTTCCCCTCTTTGATTCCAGTCAAGGCATGCCCCTTTGCCTGTCCAGCTCCAAGCCACCCAGAGCTGAATGTCTCCTTAATATTTCCATAACCAAGACCACTTGTGTCAAAACACCTGCTCTCCTATGGTGCGAAGGGCTAATCATACCATGCATAAATATTCCCTCTCCCACATATTGTTCCCCAGTGTTGATTGTTCCACAGGTGTATCTCTATGAGGAAGAAGAAGTGGCCTAGAAACTCCACCTGCATTAACCTAGAGAGATTTTCATCCCCCTACTGGTGGGCCTTGGTGTGATGCTGTCCCTGGGTGTCTCCGGTGCTGCCAGGTCACTCTTGTCCAAAACTACCATCTCACAAGGGGCTTATGAGACAAGCCTGACCAGGCCATGATATCAACTACCGACAGCCTTGAGTCTCTTCAGAGACAATTAAACTCTCTCACGGCTGTTGTACTCCAAAACTGTAGAGCCTTAGACCTCATCATTGCTGAACAGGGGGTGGGGGGTGGGGGGGCATGTATGGCCTTGGAAGAAGAATGTCGTTTTCTTGTCAATTAATCAAAAGTTGTTGAAAAAATGTTAAAACTCTTAAAAAACTCTGCAAGGAGCTACTTGACTGCTATAAATCTGATGACCCCACCACCTGGTTCTCTAACCCCTTATTCACTTGGCTTCTCCCCTTCCTTTTCCCCCTCCTTGCTGTAGGAACCCTGTTACTTGTGGCTCCCTGCATCATCAAATTTTTCAGACAACAAATAATTAATATTGCTAAGGTTGCTACTAGTCAGGTCTGCATGCACCATCTAGCTCTATTTAGACCTGCGATAAACTATGAAGATGTCACTCAATATGATACTTCCCCATTATAAAAACAAATGCAGAGTTGTCAGGCACAGTTGAGGGCCTGGGACCACTGGAGATTTAAGCAGACCTGAGCTGTCAGGCACAGCTAGGGGCCCCAGGCCACAGGAGGTTGCCGAAGGCCTAGACCCTGATAATCTCCCCTCAATAACTGCAGGGGTGAGGCCACTCCCTCCCCCCACCTGGGGCACCTGGATATCCTGACAAGACTTAGGTTTCGGTTTTTTTACCACTCACCCGGAGGGTCTCTATATGTTAATGAGATATCAGCTAGTAGCCCTCACACAGCCAATGCCCCTGTGACCCATACCCTCTCCCTAGCCCTATATGTTAATGAGATATCGGCCAGCAGCCTTCAAACAGCCAATCCCCCTGTGACCTACACCCTGTACCTTTTCCTGCCACTACATGAATGCTTATAAGCCCATTCCCCTAACATATAAATGAGCTGTCCTCTGATACAGTCTCCAGGGTGTTTCTTCCCATCACATTCATGGCCACTCAAAACCCTGCTCCATAGTGGCCTGGACGCCCCTGGGAAAACAATGCACAGTAGCCCCAGGGCAGCCAGGAACTACATCAACATGTAAGTAAACCAACCATTAGACTTTGTTTCAAAAATAGAGTATACTGTAAGCTATAGTTCTGAACATCAGTATAACACATTGCTCATGTGAACCACATTTAACATCCTTTTTTATTTTTCATTTTCTCATTCACCTATCACATTTTTATTAGGCACAACCTTGACCTAAAGAAGTAGAAAGTAGACACATGAAAAAGATCTTGAAATCTAGCTTCAAACAATTTCCAAAATATGGCTGGGGATGTTGCTCTGATAGTGTACTTGAACTTGACTAGCATGCACAAGCCCTGAGTACAATCTGCAGCACTGCTAACACCAAAAGAAAAATTCAGCAATAGCAAAATCACATGGAGATAAAACTAAGACAAGCTTAACAAAGTGACAGGGTAGCTATGTACATAATATCTACTAGAATAAGTCCTGACCTTGGTATTCAATAAAGTATCATTAGGTCTGAAGAGATGGCTTAGCAGTTAAGGCACATGCCTATGAACCCTAAGGACCCAGGCTCTGTTCTACAGTACCCACATAAGCCAGATGAACATGGTGCATGTGTCTGGAGTTGGTTTGTAGTGGCTAGAGGCCCTGGAACCCATTCTCTTTCTTAAATAAGTAAATAAATAAAATATTTTAAAAATAGAAAGAAAAAAAGAAGGTACCATTAAAATACATAAATGGGATTTGACCTTTGGGTAATAAGAAGAATTTTGACAGAAAATACATTGGAAATCCATGCTCAGATATAGAATATATAAAGTGACATGAGAGAAAAGCAAGTAGCTTGACTGACATGGTAAATATATTCAAACAGCAAAAATAGAGATTTTTTAAAAAAAATTTGGGGGGGATAGAAAGATGGCTCAGAAGGAAAGTGTGCTTCCCACACAAACATGAGGGCCCAAGGGACCACCTGAGTTTGATTCTCCAGAACCCACATAAATAGCTGTGCATACGTGTAAGGGTGCAAAGGACACAGAATTGCTGGAGCTTGGGAAACAGCAGCTCTGAAAACATTGAGAATCAGTGAGTGACTCCATTTCAAAGAAACATGAAGAGGGAGAGCCATGTATGTTCTTGTATGCAAAAGAAAAGACATGAGAGTCAGTAATGACACAAGTTGCTGGTGATGGTGCTGGTCAGGGTAAGCTAATGTCTGTGATGATTAACTCAAAAACCCTCAGTAACTGAACACTATGAGTGTTTATTTTTACTTAACTACAACCTAATGAGGGGTGGCAGGGAAGCACCAGCTTTGTTCCATAGAGTAACTCTGGAGACTGGCTCTTTCCTTTGTGCACTCTATAATACTGTCATTGTTACAGTGGCACCTTTGCACCAGGCTAGGATAAAAGAGTAAGATACACTGGAACACTACACAAGGCTTTATATTCTATCTCAGAAGTTGTATGCAACACTTTTTCTCATTTTCCATTGGACATGTGTATGAATTATGATCCATTTAGCCTCAAGGGAATTGGGCAATACAGGCTAGTAGTGTTGCAGCACCAAAGGCAGCATAGATCTTAACAAGCACTGAGTTTCTGCTATAACTCTCAGTAGAGGTCAATGCTTTGAACCCCAAAAGAAACCTGAAAATCTGAGTGGAAAGGGAGAGAGTTGGAAGTTAAACATTCTGAGCTAATGTTTAATGCAGAGCTGTATTCTGGTTGAAATATTTTGTAGGTTGTGGTGGTTTGAATAGATGGCCCCAATATATTCAGTTCTTTATTGTTTGTAGTTTGCATCTGTAGCCACCTGGCTGGAGGCAGTGTCACTGGGTGGATCTTAAGGTGTGGTGGTGGGTTTCAGATTTCAGTCTAAAGATATGCAAAGTGTGTCTAGCTGGAATTCCTGAAGTGTGCTGTGGCTTTTGACTTTTAGGCTTGTGCTTCTCCCTCTCTCTCCTTGGGCCTGTGGAGGCAGGCCAGCTTCTTCTGCCATTATGAAACTTCCCCTGGATCTGTAAGCTTCAATAAATATCCTTTCCTCCATAACTGTGTCTGGTCTGAAAGTTCATCTCAGTGAACCTGAAGCTTGTAGAACTTGGTACCAGGAGTGGGGTGAGATGAACCTGACTATGTGGATGTTGATCTTTTGGAACCTTTGTTTTGGAGGAATAGGCATGGACTTGGTGCTTGCAACTGAAGATGTCTTCTGGAGTGGTAAACCAAGTTTTATGGACTATTCTGATGAGAGTCTGAGAATGCTAAGTGCAGACAGCATTGAACTTTGAGGCTTGGCTTATGAGCTTTCTAAGGGGAAGGAAAGACTGCAGAGGACTTTGTTGGAACTGGGCTACTGGCATAAGGGCTGGCTGCATCCTGCTGCCCCGGCCTAGAGAGTTTGATCAAGGTTAAATTTGTAATGGACTGATGTGCTTGGCTAGAGATATTGGACTGAGAGATTTAAGATTTTAAGATGGAAAACCTCAAGCAAGTTAAAATTACAGGCACTGAGACTGGTGTTAGGTTACTGAATCTGCTATTGTCAAACACATTAGCAATCTTAAGGAAGATGGTCTAATTGCTTTACCATAGAAAGGATGCCTGAGGAAAGACTATCATAGAAATGCAAACACTTTTGGAAAGAGTTGCCTGGAGAAGGAACCTGCTTTTCAAGGTTATGATTTATTTTGTCTGTGAATTAAGAATATGGCTGTGTCCTGTACACCTGGTATTGGATTCAGAAGCATGAAAAATGTGAGGAGTGGTCATGAATTGCACATGGTTCCAGGAGCTGCTGCTGAGATGCGGCATGAGGCAGGGTATGATGCCCTGATAGGCTGAAAGAGCCTCTGGAAGATGGACTGTGGTTTGCATGAATACCTCAAGATGTTTTGGATATACCAGGACTATGCAAGTGCTGCCATAGAGCGCACTGTTGGCCTGAGATGGAAGTGTTCCCTCGCTACTCTGCCCAGCTTGAAGGGCAGAATTGGAAAATGTGGAGACTGTCAGTCTTTGGTTGTATTGGACTTGAATTGAAGAAGTTTGATGTTTGTTTGATGGTGGTTGAGTTTGCATTGTTTTAATCTCTCTTGCTAGGCATTATACCAGATGAAAATGTTTACTCTGTACCTTTATATGTTGGAAGTATTTAACTTGTTTGATTTTACAGGTCTTATTAATATCTTAAATTGGTCAAGACTGTGGGGACCTTTGAAATTGAACTGAGTACAATTTTCAATGTGTGATGGTTATAAATCTATTGGGGGCCAGGGGCGGAATGTGGTGGTTTGAATAGATGGCCCCAATATATTCCGTTCTTTATTGTTTGTAGTTTGCATCTGTAGCCACCTGGCTGGAGGCAATGTCACTGGGTGGATCTTAAGGTGTGGTGGTAGGTTTCAGATTGCAATCTAAAGATACGCAAAGTGTGCCTAGCTGGAGTTCCTGAAGTGTGATGTTGCTTTTGACTTTTAAGATTGTGCTTCCCTCTCTCTCTGCTTGGGCCTGTGAAGGCAGGCCAGCTTCTTCTGCCATTATGGAACTTCCTCTGGATCTGTAAGCTTCAATAAATATCCCTTCCTCCATAACTGTGCCTGGTCTGGAAGTTCATCTCAGTGAACTTGAAGCTATCTGCTACAGAACTTTGGTGTCAGAAATGGGATAGTTATGCCATGTTAGGCGGAATTATGAATTTGTTACTGTTTTCATTTGGAAATTAAGTATGATGTAAGGAGACATGATTTGATGCCAGGTTGACAAGGGGTGGACTTGTGATAGTTAAGGTGTTGTCAACTTGATCTGTTTAGTAATCCACAGGAATCCCTTTCTGGTGAGTCTTGGAGGTTGCTTCTAGGAAGGATCAACTAAAGGAGGAAGTCCTTCCCCCAGAGTGAGTCCTTCCCCCAGAGTGGGTGGCCCCGCTCAGAAGGGGACTTCATATAAGGAAGCTCTGGGTAAAAAGAGCCCCTCCCTCCCTCCCTCCCTCCCTTCCTCCCTCCCTCCCTCCCTTCCTTCCTTCCTTCCTTCCTTCCTTCCTTCCTTCCTTCCTTCCACTTGGCTGCTGGAGCTGCTCACTACCTTCCAGCGTGGATTGAAGACCAGTGCGGACTAAAGACCAGTATCAACTGAAGACCCATGTGGATTGAAACCCAGCCGCTCCTCGGGAAGCCTCCAGGCTTTCCAGCACCATCTGCAGTGCTAGGTCGGGACTGCTGAGGCATCTGGTCACGTGGACTGAGCAGCTACCAGGTTCAGTGATTCTCAGGTCTGCAACTGCTATTGAACTACTCTAAGCTGATACAATAAATCCCCCCTTTTTAAAATAATTCATTCTAGCAGTTCTGTTCCTCTAGAGAACCCTGACTAATACATAGGTAGTGATAAATTTGAGTTTGATTATAAAGGGGGGTTACTGATGTGCAAATCACTAGTGTTAAGGCAGCAATAAAAACAAAGTTATGATGGAGTGAGAGAGAGAAAGTAGAGTGGACCATGGATGAAACTAAGGGAAGCCACTCTGTAATAAGGATTCACAAAGGGAAAGGGGTAATTACAGCAGATAGAATATAGATAGATACATGGGAAGAATATCTGGAGAAAGCAGGAGAACCAAACCAGAGCAAAACATGAAGAGTTTTCAGACAGAAGAGTTGCTAACCATCACACATGTCAGTGGGAGGTTCAGGAAAATGGGGAACTGAAGATAAGGTAAAGATGCAAAATTGTTTCCTGGGAATGAGCAGCCCAGGAGAAGCAATGGCCTGAGAGAACAGAAAAGGTTGGTATTAATGATGAAGCAAGACTGAGGCATATCAGAAAGGATGCTTCCAACTGCATTATACACACCATGAAGTATTAATTACACAAACATGAAAGCTCAGTAGACAAGAATTTGGATGGTCTGATTTTCAGTTTAAGCTGGCCTATTGCTGGAAACTTGGGATCTCATGTATTTTAATCTCAATTATTTCACTGTAGGTGATGTTAGTCAGTTGGACTCAGTGTTCTCTAACCCCTGTCTCTTTTTACAATCTGAATCATAGTGCAATACATATTATTAAAGAAATGTGAGAAGTGTCCTCAGCAAGAGGGTGGAGTAGGAGATCTCGGCCTTCATCCCTCCCCAAACATAAGCAAATGGACAGATGTCCACCAATGAAAATTGATCTAGGAGAGTTGCGGGGTACCTTTTAAGAAATTGCATCAGTACTGGGTGTAACACCTTGCCCACCCAGAGCAGTGACTCCAAGGAGCAGAAAGGATAGTGTGTCTTGCTTGTGTTGTCCCATCTCACTGCCAGCACTCTTCTGTATTGGCAAGGTTGCTCCCAGCTTGAGAGTTCATCTGTGAGGGGGAAAGGAGAGGGTATTGGACATCCCAATTTATCCAGTCTGCTATGGAACTGATTGAAGCCTCCATATCAGTTGCGCTACTGGTAAACCTGGCACAGTAGGCCTTAGCACATAGCTGATAACGCTAGCCCTCTATGTGGTAGTGAGAGTGAGAGTTGCAAAATACAAGAGGCAATGAGATTATATGAGCTTAGCTCTTCTGAATGGGACAGTACTGTGTTTACAGGATTCTGCTCTTCTAATGGGACAGTACTGTGTTTACAGGACTCAGCTCTTCTGAATGGGACAGTACTGTGATTACAAGATTGTACTTGGATGAATGGATGTCTTTGATGCCTGTTTATCTGTCTCTCGATCAATAATGTTTCTGTTATTTTATGATGTAACAGAAAGTGTTAAGCAGATGTGGTCTGTCCATCTTTGGTTTCCCAGCTTCCAAAACCAAACCAAATAAACTTCTGTTGTTTATATATCCTGCATCTTGCCACTTTCTGTTACAATAGCACAAAGTACACCCTGACAGCTGGAAGCAAAGAAAGGCTGGACAGTCATTATCAAACACATGGAGCTACCCAGTCATCAGCCGTCTTCTCTGGACAGGACCCTGCCAAATCTTTACTGATGACCTCAGGAGTTCCTGTAGCTGTCATGTTCTCCCAATAGTTCTCATTGCCAAAGACTCTATAGTTTTGTTACTAAAGACTCCCAGAGCCTGTTACAGCAACTTTTGCCTTTGAGTAAATCAACAACCAGTAACAGCTAGAGAAAACCTTTCAGCATTTCCTACTGAGAGCCTTACTTTTAAAATATCTTTTAAATCTTCAGCTGTACCTCCTATTTTCCTCCCTGGAGCTTTCCAAACAGCTGTCTCCATGGTATCCCTTGGAAAGAAGGTAGAGAGATATAATGTATGTGCCTACAAATGACCCTGGTCTTCATGGAAGGACTGGGTCTCTGTTACAGTGTGTAGACCTGTGGCTATGTATTGTACACATCAGCTGCTGCTCTCCATTGCTGACTTCCACCAAGGTGCCAACTTCTGTAACAACCCTGCAGGTGTGTGCATGTTCATTGCCAACCCTGGATCTTGTAACTGTATTTGCACAAATATCTGGCCCAAATCTCTGTAGTCAACTGTTACTGGCAAGATTGCTCCCACAGCAGAACCCAGCACTGGTAGCTCTGAGTCCTAAAACTGTACATGTGCACACAGCCATCAGGGCTCCATCACCAGAATCTACTGTTGGATGCAGCATCTAGCCCTGTCCTCCAAGAACTACTTCCACGACTGTGTGTGTTACCACAGTTGGTTCATATAACTCAACTTAACAAATATGAATGTGCATGTAACAATTACCAACTCATAGAACTATAAGGGCTTATGCTACTATCACTTACCACCCTGCACAAGCCTGCACTTAGCTCTGTTGTCTAATCCCAGAATGCATCATATTCACTCCTGCAGCCAGTCTCTGTTGCTATGCATGATTATGGCTTAATGCTGCAGCCAAGTCTATGTATACTAAATGCTATGACAATTGCTGCTGCTGTGGACCCTTGCTGCCGGAACTGGAGGTTTCCTAACATCTCCAGTGGCCCTTGATGCCACCTTGTCACAAAGGACCATGTAATTACTGATGTCATAGGTCCAGATATTGTGCCAACTGGATCAGTGTTTCCAGTGCTAGACATTGTGCTACCTGGACCTATAAACTTGCAAAGTCCAGCACTTGACTCTCAATGTCATGCATGCCACAGTACTTCCTTACTGCTTCCACAGGTGGAGATCTTCCCTTACACAAGACAACTGCTTCTTCTGCAACTTATGGTGACCAGGTCACAGAGGCACATTACTACAGAAAGTACCTTAGTAAATTTTGTAAACAACATCAGTGAATTACAAATATATGATTATCAGACAAGTATTCAAGTTATCGTTCTAAAGCAGTTCAGAGTGCTGCAAGAGCACATAGCTAAACAAGTTAGTTTTATCAGTAAAACAATCTAATAAACAATAAAATGAGAGGTTCAACAAAGAACCAAGTGGAATTTTTAGAATTAAAAAGTATAAAAGCTGATCCAAAAAATGCAACAGAGAGCTACCATAGCAAACTTGAGGTAGTACAACAAACAGAACTCAGATTTTTTTTTTTTTTTTTTGAAGTAAGGTCTCACTGTAGCTCAGACTGACCTGAAATTCACTATGTAGTCTCAGGGACACCTCAAACTCGTGGTGATCCTCTTACCTCTGCCTCCTGAGTGTTGGGATTAAAGATGCACATCAGCATACCCTGCTAGAACTCAGATTTTTTAAAACTATCCAACAAAGGGAAAAAATATTGGTGAAAATAAGGCACTTTTGTAGCATCATCAAAAGGATTCTTGAAAACCCATCACAATAAGACCCTGGGCAAGGAATATAAGAGAAAATGAACAGGAAATAGTGTTGTAGATTTAAACCTGTGTCCAACATGCTTAAAATAAATAGAAAGTGGCTTTTTTCCCTGTTAATTACTTTGCAATTATTTAATGGCCAAGCCCTTATTATAACATAATAGAAAATAAAATAGTGGAAATGTTTTTTTTTTTTTTTTTCTCCATTCAACTGTAGCCTGAAATAGGCATACTGGAAAGGACCAGTTCTAAATACTTAAAACTTTTTTTTTTTAAGTTTTAAGTGTTTCTTGGAGAATGAACATATATTCTTGTCTTGTAAGCTGCTTATACGAAGCATGTTCTTTTTGTATAATTAGTAAGAATTAAACAATAATTAGCTATCAGACTAATGTTTTCTTTTTTAATTTTATTTTTATTGATTTATTTCTGAGAGAGAGAGAAAGAGAGAGAGAGAGAGAGAAAGTGTGTGTTAGAAGGAGAGAATAGGCATTCCAGGGCCTCTAGCCACTTAAAATAAGCTCCATACATGCACCACCATGTGCATCTAGCTTTCATGGGTCCTGAGGAACCGAACCTAAGTCTTTTGGCTTCACAGACAAATGCCTTAACTACTAAGCCATCTTATAGTCCCCTGAAGTGTTTTTTTTTTTTTTTCCCAAAATTTTATAACAATAGTGTTCTCTAAGTTCAGGCTTTATATAAATCTGTCGGAGTGACTACCTGCTTTTTTGAGAGTATTCACATCTAGAAATCTTCTGCTCTATATCTGACATTATAACATGTGTTCTAAAATTAATACTTTTAAAAAATCATATAATAATATTTAGATATAGGTATTATTATACCCATTTAATGGGTGATGAAATGAAGATTTGAGAACTTTCTTTGATCAGAGTTGCATTGCAGAAGGGGAAATCAAGTAAAACATTTCTTTTGGATATTTTTTCCATTTTATTAAAGTATGATTGATAAATAAAATTATATATATTTAGATTGTAAAAATGATTTCAAAATATGTATATGTTATAAAGTGGGTCCAAAACTGAAATTAGTAAGTTATTCTTTACCTTATATGTATACCCTTTCTCCTAATTAGGTGAAAATCTTTCGGATCTTAGCAGAGGATACAGCACAGCAATGCCCCAGTATCTGCAAGGAACATTCAAGCCCCTGGCAGATGGCTAAAACTACAGGCAATATAAAACTTTTTTCATCAAGTACCTAATCTTAAACCTCTAAGAGTTTGAAGTGAAAAGCAGCAAAGAGAATATGAATAGGATTTTCTTCACAAATATATATAAAACACACGAAAGCCCAGATTTGGGGCGGAACAGATTGAAGACATGAAAGTAGTATATAGTACTATAGCTATGTTTTGCATTTCTAACAACCATTTCTAGAAAGAATTTGGGAAAAATTACTGTTGGTTAGTGAAATTCTTTTTGAGAAATTTTCTTTTATTTCATTTTTTAAGTATGTGAGATTTATTCCTTGATTTTGTCTGTGGAATATATGTATGTGCATAAATAAGTTTCTATATTATTTGAGGGTTTGTGACTGGAGCACTTATATGTGCTTGGCTATGTGCTAAATGACTTACACATATGACTCTTGTAATGTGCTGAGTGCTTAGCATACATCACTCCTGTAATCTTCACAATCACCCTGAAAGTTATTTGCCATCATCCCTATTGAACAGATGAAAAAATGTGGAGAATAATTGGTTCACCTGAAGTTTAAATAAAATTTCACATCTGAATCTTGCAGATTCATAATAATAAGACTGAGTAGCCTACTGGTGATCATTAGAATGTTTAAAGCAAACAGACTGAAAGTATACCAGTTTTATGGGGACTGAGGCTAAGATTGGGTGCATCTTATGTCAATAATTAACTCAATTTGCACTTGGGAATTTCCATACTATCTATCTAGAACAACTCCTTGCAATCATTTCAGTGCTAGAAAATTTAAATGAGTCCTTTTTGTGTCACAGCTTGTCTGAAGAATTCTGATTCATGGCAAGTACAAGCCAAGAAGGTAACAGAGGCCAGATTTTGAGTGACAAGCACTACCAGCTGTCATTAATGACCTCATATATTGCCTTTCCCTCAGTAACAATTCTGAATGCAGGCATGTTGAAGGTTGAAATTGCAAAACAACAAATTCTAAAGGTTAAAATCCTTAAAATTATAATCATGAAAACTTAAAATTCTAATATTTGAAATCTAGAAAACTAAAGCTTTCATTTTAGAAAGGCTGTATAAAAGGAACAGAGAGGGCTAGAAATATTGCATAGTGATTAAAGGTGATTACTTGTAAAGCCTGTTACTTGGAGTTAAATTTCCAAGCCATCCACATAATCACAAAGTAGCATAAGCATCTGGTATTCAATTGTAGGAGAAAGAGGCCCTGGGCACCCATGTGTGCACTTATGCATACCTCTCTCTCTCTCTCACACACACACACACACACAAATAAATACATAAAATTTAGAACAAAAATAATGGAATGCCAACTTCTGGTGACACATTAGTACATTTTCAGTTCCACCGAAGAGAGTTGCACCATGTGTAGCATGTGCAAATGTGTGTGGTTCGATGTTAATCCAAGCAATGTGGAGCTGACTACAATAGTTAAATGGTATCAAATAGTTGGGGTGTTGTTGCCATGAATCTGCCCATATAGATTTTGGCCATTTAAAACTCGTGTATTGGAGGAATGTGCATGGACTTGGTACTTTGGACTGCAGAAGCCTTACAAAGTAGTAAGCCAAGTTTTATGGGCTATTCTGGTGAGAGTTCGAAAATGCCAAATGCAGAGAGAATTGGGTATGGATACTCAGATTATTAACTTTCAAAGGGAAAAGAGAGTTGTGAAGAACTTCATTGGGACTGAGCTACTGGCATAAAGGCTGGCTGCAGTTTTCTCCCCATGCTCAGAGAGTTTGATCAATGTTGAATTTAAAAGAAATGGACTGGGGCTGGAGAAATGGCTTAGGGGTTAAGCACTTTCCTGTGAAGCCTAAGGACCCCAGTTTGAGGCTCAATTCCCCAGGACCCACATAAGCCAGATGCACAAGGTGGTGCATGCATCTAGAGTTCATTTGCTGTGGCTGGAGGCCCTAGTGCACCCATTATCTCTCTCTCTATCTGCCTCTTCTTTTTTCTGTCTGTTATTCTCAAGTAAATAAATAAAAATAAGCAAGCAAACAAAAAACAAGAAATGGAGTGGTATGCTTGGCACAGGGTAAGAGCTAAAAGATATGTGGTTTATCACAGGAAAACTTCAAGCAAGTTTAAAGTTACAGGCAGAAAGACAGGGTTTAGGTATCTAAAGCTGCTATTGTTAAACAGTGTACCACCATTAAGGGTGAACCAAATGCTTTACATTAAAATAATGAAAGAGATGCCTGAGGGTAAAGTCCACATAAGAAATGCTAAATAAGTAAGAATGTAAAATCATTTGAAAGATTATTTGAAGGAAAAATTGTGAAGATGAAGGCTTTGTGATTAAGATTTATTTCCCACTGAAGTAACAATTGGCTGTGGTAATGGATATTGGGTATGGTTCTGGAAGCATGAAAAATGCATGGAAGTGGATCATGAAGTGCACAAGTGCCAGGAGCTACTGCTGAGATATGACATGCAAAGCAGGGTGATGTCTCTATATTTAAGGCCAAAAAGGCCATTCTATAAAGCTATAAGGATGGATCATGGTTTTTTGTGGAGATCCAAAGTTGTTTTGGATGTACCAGGACTGAACAGCTACCATGGAGAGCTGTTGACTCAGGTTATGTTTTCTCCTGACTACTCAGGCCTGTTGGAAGGGCAAAAACAGAAATTTCAGAGACTGTTGTCACTGGATATGGATATTGGACTTAAACTGCAGATGTTCGATGTTTGACTAATGGTTATTGATTTTGTATTGGTCCATTCTCTCCTTGTTATGCCTTATTGCAATGGAAATGTTTGCTCTTTGACATTATGTGTTGGAAGTATGTTGCTTGTATGATTTTTACAAGACTCACAGTTAAGAGACAGTTTTAAATCTCTGATAAGACGTAGGCCTTTAGAATGTTCTCAAAATTGGTAAAGCTTATGGAGACATTTGAATTTAGACTGAATGTTGTTTGCATTGTGATAGCATTATCAGCCTATGGGGGTCAGGGGTAGAATGTGGTAGTTTGAATGTGATAAGTTGATTGTATGGCCCCATAGACTTGGGTGTTTTATTGAAACTGAGCTTGTTACTTGGTCTGTAGCCACTCTGCTGGAGGAGTTGTCACTGGGGGCAGATCCTGGAGTCCACCTCTAAGGTGTGTTTGGGGACAGATCTGAATTCCAGATTGTGGTATTTTGAATGGATGTCTCTCAATAGATTGAAGAATTTGTTAAAGCTTTTGGATTTACAGTTTCCTGGCTGGAGGATGTGTCATTAGGTCCTGCTCTAAGGTGTGTGGGAAGATCTTGATTTCAGTCTAAAGATATGCAAAATGCTTGAGTTATGACTGGTGATCCTGGAGTGTGCTTAGTTGTGTTGGTGGTGGCTGCTTGTTTCTCTCTGCATAGATCTATGAAAGGGGACTAGCTACTCCTGCCATTATGGAACTTCTCCTAAACCTGTAAGTTTCAAATATATTGCCTTCCTCTCATAAATCCTGTCTTGTCTGGAGGTTCATCCCAGTGATGTACAGCTGACTACTACAGAATTGGTACCAATAGTGGGTTAGAGTTGCTGAGATGAAGCAGACCATGTGGACTTCGGTCTTTTGAAACTTTTGTTTTGGAGGTATGGTAATGAACTTCGTACTTGCAATTTAAGATGCCTTCCAGAACAGTAAGCCAAGTTTTATGGACTATTCTCATGAGAATTTGAAAATTCTAAGTGCAGAGAGAATTTTATTTGGAGGCTTTGCTTATGAACTTTCTAAGGGAAAGGAAAGACATCAAAGAACTTTGTTAGAACTAAGCTACTGGCATAAGGGCTGGCTGCATTCTACTGCCCATTCCCAGAAAGTTTGATCAAGGCTAAATTTGTAATGAACTGATATGCTTGGCTAAAGATATGAAACTGAGAAATTCAAGATTTAAAGCTGGAAAAACTCAAGTAAATTTAAGGTTATGTGCACTGAGATGGATTGCTGAAGCTGCTATTGTCAAATACATTAGCATTTGAAAAGAAGATAGCCTGGATACTTTATATTGAAACAATGTAAAGGGTGTCTGAGGTGAACCCACCCAGGAAAGACTGAATGATAAAAATACAAACTCATTTGTAAGGAATGAACCTGCTCTTCAAAGTCAGTGATTTATTTTGTCCTCAATTAAGAATATGTCTGTGTACACCTGGCATTGATTTTGGAATTGTGAAAAATGAATGGAGTGGGTCATAAAGTACACACGGTTCCAGGAGCCAATCCTAAGATGTGGCATGAGGCAGACCATGATGACTTTAGGAGGTTTACAAAGCCATTGGAAGGTGGACCATGATTTGCAGTGAAGACCCAGAATGTTTAGATATACTAGGACAGTGCAAAGGCTATCACGGAGTACTGTTTTCTCAGGATGGAAGCTTTCCCTGGCTACTCAGCGAGCTGGAGGGACAAAATTGGAAAATTCAGAGACTGTCAGTCACTGGCTATGATACTGGACTTGCACTGCTGATGTTCAATGTTTTTTTTTTTTTTTGATGGTTTTGAGCTTGAATTATTTTAGTCTCTCCTTGTTATGCCTTATAACAGTTGGACATGTTTATTCTGTGCCATTATGTGTTAAAAGTATGTAACTTGTTTTGATTTTACAGGACTCACAGTTAAGAAACAGTCTTAAATCTCAGATGAAACTTGGGACATTGGAACTATTTTAAGTTAGTAAAGACTATGGGGACCTTTGAAGTTGAACTGAATACAATTTACAATGTGAGATGGTTATGAATCTATTGGAGACCAGTGTGGAATGTGGTAGTTTGAGTAGATGTCCTCCAATAGATTCAGGAGTTTATCAAAGCTTCTTGAATTTATTGCTACCTGGCTGTAGGAGGTGTCATTGGGTGGATTATGGGGTCCAGGCATGAGATGTAGGGGCAGATGTGAATTCAAGTATAGAGGCATACAAAGTGCTTGAGTTCTGCATAGGGCTCCTGGAGTGTGCTTGCTTGTGTTGGTGGCAGCTGTTTTTTTTTTTTTTTTTTTTTTTCCCCCTCTGCATGGATCTGTGAAAGGGAGCCAGCTTCCTCTGCCATTGTGGAACTTCCAATGAATCCATAAGTTTCAAGTAAATTTCCTTCCACCCATAAACTGTGTCTAATCTGAAGGACCATCCCAGTGACCTGCAGCTGAGTGCTACACTGCTTAAATGAGTGTGGAGTACTACTGGAGCTCTGTGGTATTTTACTTACTGATGGTGCTGGCTATTGATGGTTCTCTCTGCTTGCAACTACAAAAGGGGTTCAGCTTTTTCACCACTGATGCTGTTTCCCTTGACTCTGTAAGCCTAAAATAAACCTGTTATTTTCATAAACTGTTTATGCTTGGATGTTCATCTAAGCAATGTCGAACTGAATGCAACACACCGTGGTATATGAACAGATACCTAGAAGCCTGGATAGCATTATTTTGTATCTGCTTGTTTGAGTGTTTCTAGACATCAATGTGTGAATCTAAGTGGAATGGATGGGGAAGGTCAGCCATAAATAAATAGAAATGTATTCTCTAAGAAGAGGCACATTCCAAAAGAAAGAGGGCCTTGACATTCACTTATTGGTTATGAAATTTGGTGACTTCTTTTGGACCATCTATGGAAATTGCTCATAGCCATGAAGTTAATTTTCTTATCTGCTGAGGTTCCCTTTTATTTTTGTTTTTCTTTTAATTTCCATATCACTTTAAATCATCAAGGTTGAATTTTTTTTCTTTATTTGTTAGTTTTGTATTCAGCAAATACAGTCAGTTTGGTACCATTATTAGGCTCCTCCATGACCTACCCCCTCCCCTTGGGCCCTCCTGGTTGAGGTATACGGGTCATGCATTGTGGAGTTAGCCCACAGTTATGGGTAAGCTAAATGTCTCTGCATATCATTACCCAACATGTGGCTCTGACATTCTTTCCACCCCCTCTTCTGCAAAATTTCCCTGAGCCATGTTGGGTTCATTTTTGGTCTGCTTCAGTGATGAGGTGTTGGGGGCCTCTGAGGCTCTGGCTCTCTGATTTGGTAGGAGTTGATTTTTCTCTGTGCTGATCTCCTTCCCCCTTGTGCTGGTATCCGGTTCATCAGGAAAACAGCCCCCTTGCTTGTTTCTCCAATTTTTCTTAGTTTCAGCTGTGGTCCTTTTGAGGTATTATGGGGTGGCTCTCTCCTTAGGATCTACATCTATCTGAAAAAGAGAAGCAGATTCTCCAATGGAGAGTAAGTTAGCACGAGGACAAATGAGATAACCCTTACTTTTTTTTATAGAGAATTTAATAGGTGCAGGCCCTCTTGTAGCCCACAATTGATGGTAGCTTGATATTGGAGAGTGGGCTTATGTTTGGATATGGTTCTGACTTGTTTCCCAGCTCCAGGTATGGGTCCTATACCAGTGAGGGGATCAGTTAGCCAAATTGAGAGCAGTTGGTTCCCCACCATGGCTGTGTGCCACCACTGCACTTGTGTGGGCATCACAACAAGTTATTTGCTGCTAAGTAGGTTAGACCATGCATTGCTTCGACAGATATTGGTCATTTTCCCCCAGTCGCCCATGTAGCACCTTCTGGCACTAGATGCGCTGACTGTCTGGGGACTGACTCTCTTCCAACTTCCAGCCATGCCATTCTAATTTGCATGTCAATCACATAAGGTGTCTTCAGCAGTAGGGTCTTACCACTAGCCTTTGGTGGGTCATCAAGTACTCTGACAGAAACTTGTCTGTCTTTTAGGAAACCTTGTAGGTCTCTCTGATCAAAAGCTCATTGTGGACGATAGCCCCATGCTGGTTCTGGGAGTTACAGACGTGCCCTCAATATAGGCTGGAAAAAAGAGAGCATCTTCAACAAATGGTGCTGGACAAACTGGATAACCATATGCAGGAAACTGAAACTTGACCCACACATTTCACCATGCACTACACTCAAGTCCAAATGGATCAAAGATCTCAATATAAGACAAGAAACTCGAATACTACTGGAAGAAAATTTAGGAAGTACTTTCCATGATATAGGAATGGAAAAAGACTTCCTGAACAAAACCCCAGTAGCTCATGAACTGAAACCGTCAAGGTTGATTTTTACAATACTCCATTCTATGTATGCATCTGTGCATCATTTACAACATGGAGATATGAATTGTGAAAATACTTTTAGAGAGTTGCAATCACATACATGCAATCACACATATATGGAAAGCAGTAAGACATAGTCAATGAAGGGATATCCTTTTGGGGGCGTGTGTGTGTATGTGTGAGTATGTGTGTGTGACAGAAAGAGAAAGAGAGAAGAGAGAGAGGTATGGATGTCAGAGAAAAACTTTTGTGTATCAGTGCAGTGTCTCTCATTGCTTACCGTTGTATTCTTCAGGCTCACTATCCTGAGACCTTCTCTTCTCCTCATTCTGCCCCCCTTCTAACACTAGGCACACTGGGATTACAGATGCTTGCCCCAATTCATTCCTTTCCATGGACTCTGGGAATCAGGATTCAGGTACTCAGGCTTGTGTGATGAGAGATTTATCCATTGAGCCATCTCTGCATCCCTAACAGGTACTTTTTTGTCTATCAGCATTTTGTGAAAAATTAACTTTCTTGAGGTTTTGTGTCTGGATGACTGTGAAGTGGTGACCCATCATAGTATTTGTTTTTAATTTTAATTTGGAACTTTATGAACATACTGAAAATTATTTGGATTCCCATTAGGTTATCATCTTTTTCCCCATCCCGCTTCCACTGAAGACCCTCCTTAGCGGGAGTATGTGAAACCACTCTGAGATCATAAATGCATGCCTCCCAGTGTGCTTTCCCCACCCTGTGGTTCTTACATTCTTTCCTATCTGCCTTCTATCCCACAACTTTCCCTGAGCCTGGCAGGGCCCATTAGAAGTCTCCTTCAATGTTGAGCTCTTGGCAGTCTCTTATTTTCTGCTTTAATGAGTTTTCAGTTTCATCTGTATCTACCACCATCTCCATAGAGAAGACTTTTAGATGTGCATAACCTCTTCATTTAGTCAAAGAACAATAGAAGCTTCCCTCTATGGTCTATAACCTTCCAAGCTGCAGGCATCTGAATTAGTTCTTAGTATCAGGCATGAGTTCCTTCCCATGGAGCAGGCCTCATATCCAACCATAGAGCAGTGTATTATCAACATAACCTATGTGCCACTATTGCACTGGTGGGTAAATCTTAGCTGGATGGATGATTTTGTAATTTGTAGGGTCCACCATGCTTTTTGATTGATATCATCAAAAGACAGGCTGTCTGTCATAGCATCCCTCATATAAACATTAGAAAATTGGGTTCTCACAATAATCAACCATAATGTTATACATTTATTCATTTTGATTTTATGGTCTATTTCTGATTGTTAGTATTATTTTATATATCATTGCATAAAATGATGGTTTCATTATGACACTTTCATGAAGATATATGATGCCATTTGTCCTTTCTTGCCTTCCACTTCTATGAGTCATTTTATCTCCTCTTTCCTTTTTACTTACCTCTCTCTTCTCATATCTCCCCCCCCACACACATACACACAGTTGAAACTACAATTAGCATATGAAAGAAAATGTGATACTTGCCTTTGTGAGTCTGACTTATTTGGTGTAGGATGATAATCTCTAGTTTTATCTATTTTCCTGCAAATGATATCAGTAAGTTCTTTTTTATGTCTGGCCTGTGTTGTTATTAATTCAGCCCATTGGCTTACAGCTGTTGTGTTCCTACAACTGTCATTAGTATACCTGAGCAGTTAGGCTTACAAACATGCATATATTACTATTGTCTACTTTAGGATGTAAAATAGTTTATAAAGTGTTATATCTTTCTCAAATAAATATTCTCTGAAATATGAGAAATTCCTTTTAAAGAACTGTTTATTATTGTTTTCGGATTATGTGTTTAGGATTTTGGTGTTTTGGGATTCTCAACTTTAGGGGGTTTTAGATTTAAGGCTTTTGATCCTTAAGGATTTCAGCCTTTGGGATAATGCCATTCAGGAGTGTGTCTTCAGGGATTATGGCCTAAAACCCCTTTCTCTTTTATCATCATCTAAGTGTATGATAATCTTGTGAAAGGAGCAGAGATGAACCCAGATGTGAGATGAGCTCAGTTGTGCTTATGTGCAGCTGCAGACACTTAGGGGGGAGAGGAAGGACTTCTCACTGGCACTTCCCTGATGAGCAGCTTTTCCTGTCCTAGAAGCTCATACCTGTGGCATACATGGGAAGCTGGAGAATGGAAAGAGCCTGCCAGATCTCTGCTGCAAAGTCCAAGTTCTTCAGCTCTCCTGTGGTCAGAAACTCAGCTCTTAGTCCTGTTGGTGATTTTGTAAGGTGAAACACAGGTGCAAACTCTTCACACTGTGAGTGGCTTTAGAAAAAGGTCGGGAATAGTCCTGACTGACAAGAATCATCCACAACTACTTACAGTGTGGTCTCTATGTTATTTCATTGGCTGTTTGTGAGTGAACATCCATCATTGTGCCTTCATTCTCCATAGATAAAAGAGACAAAATAAGTGTCAAGTGGCCAGTGGGCTGTCTCTAGAGAGATCTATCCTTCTCCAACTTTGGAATCCAGCAACATGGCTTTGTGAGTGTGAGTGGATCTGTGAGGCAGGGCTTATTCTCAGAGACTGTGGTGCAGAGGAAGACATGCCAGGTTTGTCAGCCCTTCTCACTTTTCTCTGTTGTTTCCACAGAACATCTCCTGTATGTTGGAGAATATGGAAATATGTCCTGTGGCTTGAGACTTGAAGTCAAAATTATAGCTTCCTCATTAGTTTCTAGTTCTCTGTGTGCTGTGTGCCGGCTGGATGGCTCTTAGCCTCAGATCCCTTGGCTGTGAAATCCAGGTTTTTATGCTTAACTCAGAAATTTGTTGTGAGGATGAAAATGAGATGGTATAAAGACAAGAACATAGTATTAGCACAAGAGTGGTGTAGGGTTAAGAGCACTGCTTCCATGGAGGTGTGGTTAGGCTAGCTTTGCCCTTGTTTTGCTGGCCTATTTGTAAAGGGTTCAGATGAAAAGAGTAAGCAAGAAAGAGGAAGTGTGGTGAGTGATGGGTGGTATGCTAACTACTAAGGAGACCCAGAGGTCAAGGAGTATGCAATGATCCCAGGTTCCCAACCCTGGGGCCAGTCCTTGTACTCACCATTGCCTCTCACCCTGTTCTTTGTAGATGTTTAAGATCAAAATGTTTTGCACTTTCCAGTAATGTCCAATGCTCTTTTAGGTAAACTTAAAGCAGAACACATGTACATATTTGAGGTGTAATGACGTGATGTATGAGTGAAGAGTGAAATATTAACATTTTTCTGACCTCACACTTAGTGGTAACATTGATCATATTGGTTAGAGATGCCTTTAAGGATTTTAATAAATCAAAACCTGTGAAGTTTCCTCCCTTTTCTCCTCTGTTGCTTCATCTTTCTCCTTCTTGTTCTTTTCCTTGTTTGCTCTCTCTGCTGTTTCTTATATGTTAGATTTTTTTTTACATCAAGGGTATAAAGTTAAGTGTTTTTATTTATTTATTTATTTTTTGCATGGATGCAAAGAATGGAAACTAGGTTGTGACTCATTAACTGAGATGTCATTAACATTAGCTGCCAAAGTTATATGTTAACATTTTACTTGGGCAAGCCAGGAGTTAGTAAGAGATGGAGTTATAAACTAGGTAAAGAGCTGTGGTTTATATGCAGCTTATATATTTACTTATTTAGCTGTTGCAAATGTTTCATTTAAGGAGAGTAAAAAAAAAAAAAGATTGGAATTGATGTCACAGTGACTCATTAACCAGAGGAAGGGTATAGACTATGTGTGTTAAGGTAGTATGTCACAGTACAAATATAGAGACCAATCATTTATTTTCCTTTTAAAAATGTACATTGTTGCTCTTAAGTACTGATAAGAGTCTCTCGCAAAACAATAGGAACAACAAATGCCCCCTCTTAAGTGCCATTTAGTCCATAACCGGAGGGAAAACGTATTCCGTCAGTGTGACCAAAGTGAGCATCTGGTTGATTCACAGATGTTAATGCCAGAATAGCTTTAGTTTGATCAATGATGCAATCAATCATGAAAATTATAATTTTAGCAAGGTTTATACTGTTCCATTAAATAAAGATGGAACATGTCTGATGTTTCTGATTTTTTTAAAAAACCATATTTCTCAAAAACCAACATCTGCATGCATATAATTTTAGATGTGACTCTTAACATAACCATATGGAAGTCACCTTATATAAAAATGAAACAGCAGAGAGAAAAGGTGAAAATTTTCCTCTTATAGCTGAGGCAGGATATAAATGTAGCTTAATGTTATGCCTTGAAGAGACAATATACAAAATATGGGCTAAAATCTGAAATTAAGCTAATTTGGGAAGGGATTGTTTAATGAGTGTGTTATGTATTCGTGTTAAAGTATATCAATGTATATTTTGGTTTTCTCCATTTATCAGATGAAAGAAAACACAACAAAATGAAAATAAAGTAAAAGGAGAGTAAACCATTTAATGTCCATTCTTCTACAACAGGTTATTATGATAGTGACATAAACAAATAAGCACAGAGCAGTGTAATATAAAGATCATGGACACAAAATTTACTTAATCATAGAAAAAATGGAGAATGGAAAAATAATTTTTATCTTTTCTCATGTTTATTTGGAAACTTTTGTTAGTGATATTAACATAATGTTTATTCGTCAAGAGTTCTCTATAGAAAGAGAACTGGTGGGGAGAAAAAAAGAAAGAGAGAGAGGAATAGAGAGAGAGAGAGGAATAGAGAGAGAGAAAATATGAATCATTATTTGGCTGTTTATAGAGACTTGTAAGATTAGCAAACCAAAAATTCTTCAGGGAAGGCTCACAGCTAGAGATCTAGATCAAGATGAAGTTGTAGCATTATAGGCCCTGCCTAAAGGTAGATCATAGGCAGAAGTGCCTCTTTCTTGAGAATATCAGTCTGTTTTTCTCCTTCTTCTCCTCCTCCTCCTTCTTATTATTATTATTAACAACATATTTTGTATGGACACATCATGTGCTGTTACCCCCTTTTCCCTTGTCCCTGCCCCCATTTCTGCTGGGGACTCTTCTTAGTGGAGTTGCAGGTATGCCCTGTGGGGTTGTAGGTTATGTGTTGTGGGAGCAGCAGTCAGTTGTTTGGATGGGGAAGGGAATGCCTTTGGGCATGATGTCTCAACTTGTGGCTCTTACAATCTTTCCCCACCCTCTTCTGCAAAATTGCCTGAGCTGTGGTGGGTGAGTTTTAAATCTGCTTCAGTGATGAGCTCTTAGGAGCCTCTGGATCTCTGCTTTGGTAAGTGTTGAGTATCCTCCCTCAGGGTCTGTCTCCTACACCTTGGCACTGAATATCAGGTTCAGCATGGGAACAACACTCTTGCTTTTCTCCCCAATTTCTCTTTGGTTTCAGAATTTTTTTTTTTTTTCTCTTAAGAGCTTCAACTGACTGGTTGAAATCCACTTATATCACAGTGTACAGATTCTGAGTTTATAGATTTAAATGATAATTTCATCTAAAAAATACTTTCACTGCAACACATAGACTAATTCTTGACCAAAAATTCAGAGTACCATGGCACAGTCAAGTTCGCAGTGAAGGTAGCCATCACATCACAAAAATAATTTTTTAAAACATATCCTTGTTGTAAGGAAACACTTACCTTTAGGACTTATGTCTGAGGCCAGTGGGTAACTATTTCACATGCAATATCTGAGTTTGATCTATATTTTTCTTGCCATAGAAAGTGCATCTGTCAGTTCTGTACCCCCATTTTGAGCAACTAGAGGGAATGTTGCTTTTTTAAGTAGAAGAGAACAAGAATTTCTTATTATACACAAATGCTGCATTTCATGTCAACTTTGAGGTCTGTGTGGTCAATAGCTGGCTATCTGAGGTCACTATAAACCTGTTTTTTCATTATTGATATAGCAACAGAACCTGTAAGACTGGAAGTGGTCCAGGCTGAAAGCGCCATATGCTGAATACCACTATCAATGATGTATGTGGTGGTGAGGATGGCATGGAGCACTTTGAGTTAAAGAGTCTGTTCAAGTGCATATGGCACTTAGAAAGATAATATGCAACATGAAATCTACTGTTATTTTAATAAGTATTTAAGAAGCTGCATTTCTGCAGAGCTTCAGGTCTTCTGAAAAATAATTTTAGGTGACACATTGAATTGGGATGTATCAAGATGGATGGCAGTGACTTGCAACAATTTAGTATGTCAGCTAAAAAGTTTAAGGAAAAGAAACACAGTTCAAGAAATTTCATCTCAGACTAAACTAGATTTAGGAAACCTGTGGTTATTAGATAAATATTATCTTGTAAATAGTTACCATAATATGGTGATGCTTTAGTTTCATTGTGGATATGAGCATAGTTAGTGAGCACCTGCAGTCTCAATACTTGGGAGCCTGAGGCAGGATGATCTTTACTTTGAGCTTAGCCGTAGCTCTATAGGGAGACCCAGATTAGCCATATGATATTGTCTTGTTTCAAGAAAATAACATAATCATTAGTATTATTATTAATAGTAATAATAATATAATAAACTTGGCTAGTTTGGTGTTTGATTTAGAAAAAGCAGAGATGTAGAATATGGTGCCTAAACATGAGTATTGTCCATGTAATAAGATGCAAATATTCTGTTACTAATTATATAAACAAAATTATAATAACTTTTTTTATTATGGACATACCTGATATGGGTACATCATGTGTTGGTACCATCATTTCCCTCTTCTGTGCCCCATTCCACTGGGGGTCCTCTTCAGTCGTTTTGCTGGTATTCCCCTTGGAGTTGTGGGTTATGCATTATGGGAGCAGCAGTTTGTTTTAGGGGGGAGGCAATGCCTTGGGGCATGATGAGCCAACCTGTGGCTCTTATAATCTTTCTGACCCTCTTCTGCAAAATTCCCTGAGCTGTGGTGTGTTTTAAGTCTACTTCAGTGATGAGCTCTTAGGAGCCTCTGGATCTCTACTATGATAAGTGTTGAATATCCTTAGCATCTGTCTCCTTCACCTTGCCACTGATTATCAGGCTTACATGAAAGCAGCACTCTTGCTCATCTCCCCAGTTCTTGTGTGGTTTCAGCTGGGCCTTGGCTGAAGTGCAAGGGCTGACTTATCTCTTCAGGTCTCACTATCTTCTGAAAAAGGAAAACAGATTCTCCAGTGGAGAATGAACTCAGCATAGGTTGAATGAGATAAGCATTACTAATTTGGGGAGAATTTGACAGATGTAGCCTTTATAGTAGCCAAAGACTAGTGGGAGCTTGATGTTGGAGAGGATAGTCTTTGTCTCCATAGGATTTTTGACCAGGTTCTTAATTTCCAGTGTGGGTTCCTTGCCACTGAGTGGATCTCTTAGCCAATGAGATAGCTATTGGTTACCCACCAAGGCTGTGTGTCACCATTGCACAGGTGTGTGCATCCTGTCAGGGTGTTTGCTTCTGAGTAGCTTAGACTCCTGGTGGTTCGCACTGTTGTTGGCCACTTTCCCCTAGTAGCTCATGTAGTGCTTTCCAGAACTAGACAGGCTAACTGTCTGGGGTCTGGCTTCCTTTCAGATTCCAGCCAAGTCTCTTGTTGTTCTGTGTGGGCAGCATATGCTATCTGTAGCAATAGGGTCTAACATTTTGCCTTAGATAGGTAATCATGTGCTTTAACAGAAGCCTGTCTTGTTTTGGGGACCTCATGTGTCTCTCTGGTCAACAGGAAAGTGTGGGTAGCAACCAATTTCTGCTACTGGGAGTTACCAGCCAGGCCCCCCAAATATTTTAAGGTTAGGCTTCATCCAACCCTCTCCAGGGTCCTTCTTTTCAGGTGCTCTCCCCATATTTCTGTTGAGGGTTAAATCTTTTTGTCTGTCTTCAAGGATAAAGGTTTCTGTGTAGCAGTTCATTTTGGGTTTAGTTTTGCCTTTGTTTGCCCCCCAAAACCCCATCCCCTCCCCACAAGCCCTTCCGTCCCTATTGTCTGAGCCTCTAGTTGCCTATAAGGTATGTCAGCAACTGGAGCTGATCCAGGTTAGGAAGGGCAGATGAGTGAGACCATGCGGTATTTGTCTTTTCATGATTGTGTGTTAGAAGATTATGATCTGTTCCAAGTCATCCATTTTCCTACAAATTTTATTGTATCATTTTTACTGCTGAGTACAATTCCATTCAGTAAATGTACCACAACCTCATTATCCTTTCATCCAACGATGGGCACCTGGGTTGATTACAGTTCTTAGTTATTATGAATTAAACAGCTATAAATATTGTTGAGCAAATATCTCTGTAGTGAAGTGTGAACCATTTAGGACAAATACCCAGTAAGGGAACAACTGGGTCTGTTGGTAGCACTACAGTCATCATTTTCAAGATCTCCACATTGATTTCCATAGTGGTTGTACAAGTTTACATTCCCAACAACAGAGAATGAGGGTTATTCTTTCTCCACATTCTTGCCAATATTTCCTCTCCTTTGTTTTTTTTTTTAATGATTGCTATCCTTACTTGAGTAAGGTGGAATCTCATAATTGTTTTAATTTGCATTTCCCTAATAGTTAGGGATGTTGAACATTTTCCTTTTTAAACTTTTTTTTTATTGACAGCTTCCTTAATTATGGACAATTTACCATGTTAATTTCCTCCTTCCCCCCACTTTCCCCTTTGCAACTCCACTCTTCATCTTATTTCCTCCCCCTCTCAATCAGTCTTCCTTTTATTTTGATGTCATTATTCCTGTTATGATGGTCCTATTTAGGTAGTGTTAGGCACTGTGAGGTCATGGATATCCAGGCCATTTTGTGTCTGGAGGAGCACATTGTAAAGAGTCATACCCTTCCTTTGGCTCTTACATTCTTTCTACCACCTCTTCTGCAATGGATCCTGAGCCTTGGAAGGTGTGATAAAGATGTTTCAGTGCTGAGCACTCCTCTGTCACTTCTTTTCAGTACTATGGTGCCTTCTGAATCATCCAAAGGTCACCACCATCTGAAAAGAGAAGCTTCTCTAGCCAAAAGTGAGAAGTGGGAGTAGCATTAATATATAGATATGAACATTAAGAGACATGCTTACCAGGCAGTTTGGTGAGCATAGTATATACATTTAGCCCTGACTACCCCTGCCATAGGTTTTCAGTATCAGGCATGTATTCCCTCCCATGGAGTGGGCCTCCATTCCAATAAGAGAGTGGTTGTTTCCCCCCATGACAGACATGCCACTGTTGCACCTGTTGGCTCATTTGGCCTGGATGGCCAATTTTAATGCTTGCAATGTCCACTATTGAGTATCTCCACTAGTGCTTAAGTATTATTTGGGTTTTAGTTGTTTTATACATCTAACTTTTATTGTGTTGAGATGTAAATTGTCTATGCTATTTTCTCTAGTGTTTTGATCATGAAATGCTGTTGTATTTTGTTGAAGGCCTTCTCTGCATCTATTTAAATAGCCATGTGGTTCTTGTGATTAAGTTAACTTATGACCAATTTCTAATGTTGAACCATCCCTACATCCCTAGGATGAAGCCTACTTGATCAAGGTCAATAATGCTTTGATAAGTTGTTAAATTCAGGTTGTGAGGATTTTGTTTAGGATCTTTGCATCAAAGTTCATCAGAGATATAGGGCTATAGTTTTCTTGTTGTGTCCTTGTCTGGTTTTACAATTAGGGTAATACTAGCTTCATAAAGGAGTTAGGAAATATTCACTGCTCTCCAGTTATGAGAAACAGTTTGAGAAAAATTTGTTTCAGTTCTTCAATTAAGGTCTGATAGGATTTGGCTTAGAAGCCATCTGTCCTGGATTTTTCTTCTTGGGGAGATTTTTGATAAACTTTTCAATCTCAATGGGTATGATAGATTTATTTAAATAATCAGTCTCTGTGTTTAGTTTTGTAAGGTGTTATGTGTCTAGGAATTCATATATTTCTTCCAGATTATACAATTTTGTGGAGTACAGGGTTTGAAAGTAAGTTCTCTGATTCATCCCAATTTCATTGATGTCTGTTTTTACCTCTCCTATTCCATTTCTTGTTTTATTAATTTGAGACTTCTCTCTCTCTCTCTCTTGCTTTTTTTTTTTTTTTTTTTTTGCTTGATCAAATTGGCCAGGGATTTATCAACTTGATTATTTTTTTAAAGAACCAGTTCTTCATTTAATCAATTTTCTTAATTGTTTTTCTTAATTTGCAATTCATTAATTTCTGCTCTGATCTTGATGATTTCTTTCTATCTGGAGCTATTTGGGTTAGATTCTTCTTCTTCTTCTTCTTCTTTTTCCAAGGTAGGGTTTCACTCTAGCTCAGGCTGACCTGGAATTCACTATGCAGTCTCAGAGTGGTCTCGAACTTATGGCGATCCTCCTACCTCTGCCTCCGTAGTGCTGGGATTAAAGGCATGCACCACCATGCCCGGCTAGATTCTTCATTTTTCTAACACTTTTAGGGGGATGGTTAGGTTATTAATTTGACATTTATCAGTCTTTGATATGAAGGAATTTAGTGCTATGAATTCTCCCCTTAGGATTCCCCCTTTCATTGTTTCCCATAAGTTCTGGTAAGTTGTATTCTCATCGTCATTCAAGTCCAGAAGTTTTGCAATCTTTTTTTGATTTCTTCCACTATGTATTCATTGTTTAAAAGTGTGTGTGTGTGTGTGTGTGTGTGTGTGTGTGTGTGTTTTGCAGAAGGTTCCATGGGATACTGAGAAGAATGTGTATTCTATAGAATTGGGATGGAATGTCCTGTACTTTTTCATTAAGCCTATTTGATCTATGGAATAGTTGAGCTCTCTTACTTCCCTGTTGATTTTCTGTTTAAGTGATCTGTTTATTGTTGATATTCAAGTGTTGTTGGTAATGGAGTATTGAAGTCCCCAAATATGATGGTGTTGGTGTTTATTTCTGTTGTGTTGTCAAGTATGTTTTATTTTATAAAATGTGGTGCACCTGTGTTTGGCACATATAGATTTATGATTGTGATATCCTTTTGCTGGATAAATTCCCTTGATAAATAAGAAGTGGCTTTCTTTGTCCTTTTTGGTTACTTTTATTTTGAAGTTCGTTTGATCAGATATTAATAAAGCAACACCTACTGATTGCTTGCTTCCATTTGTTTGAAATATCATTTTCTATCCTTTCACCTTGAAGATGTGTCTGTATTTTGTGGTGATGTGGTTTTCTTAAAGGCAATGGACAGAAGGGTCCATTTTTTCTGATCTATCCTGTTAACTCATGTCTTTTTTTTTCTTTATTAGTTAGTTTTGTATTCAGCAAATACAGTCAGTTTGGTACCATTATTAGGCTCATCTGTGACCTACCTCCTCCCCTTGGCCCCTCCTTGTTGAGTTATATGGGTCATGCATTGTGGAGTTAGCCCACAGTTATGGGTAAGATAAATGTCTCTGCATATCATGACCCAACATGTGGCTCTGACATTCTTTCCACCCCCTCTTCCACAAAATTTCCCTGAGCCATGTTGGGTTCATTTTTGGTCTGCTTCTGTGATGAGGTGTTGGGAGCCTCTGAGGCTCTGGCTCTCTGATTTGGTAGAAGTTGATTTTTCTCTGTGTTGATCTCCTTCACCCTTCTGCTGGTATCCGGTTCATCAGGAAAACAGCCCCCTTGCTTGTTTCTCCAATTTTTCTTAGTTTCAGCCGGGGCCCTTCTGAGGTATGATGGGGTGGTTCTCTCCTTAGGATCTACATCTGCCTGAAAAAGAGAAGCAGATTCTCCAATGGAGAGTAAGTTAGCATCAGGACAAATGAGATAACCCTTACTTTTTTTTATAGAGAATTTAATAGGTGTAGGCCCTCTTGTAGCCCACAATTGATGGTAGCTTGATATTGGAGAGTGGGCTTATGTTTGGATATGGTTCTGACTTGTTTACCAGCTCCAGCTATGGGTCCCATACCATTGAGGGGATCAGTTAGCCGAATTGAGAGCAGTTGGTTCCACACCATGGCTGTGTGCCACCACTGCACTTGTGTGGGCATCACAATTATTTGCTGCTAAGTAGGTTAGACCATGAGTTTTTCTTTTATGCAGTTGTTGGTGTTTTGATGATTTGCTTCCAGGTCAGCAATTTGCTTATTCTGGGTCACATAGCTTATTGTGTTTTAATTTTGTGGTTCTATTTGCGTTGTCTCCTCTATGTTTTCATTGGCGACTTCCATTTTGGGACTAGGCAATCTTGGTGGCAATCTCTCAGTTTGTTTATTTTTGCATTTATTTTTCTTTTGTGTAGTAGTCAACCCATCTCTGTGGTAAAAGTTTTGCTTGTTTGTTTGTTTCAAGTAGGAAACAAGAATTTGCCCTTGTAGTATCTTTGGCAAATGTATTGCTTTGAGTTTGTACTGGTTTGGAGTGGGATGGCATTTTATCCACAGATGCACAGGTTGTAGAGGTTGCAAGTCTGCCAGCAGCTCTGTGCTGGTGGCTGATATAAGAGTTGTGGTTTGAGGTCTACAATCTCTTCATCCTACTCTCCCAGCTGTGCCTTGCCTGAGGGGCTCAGAAACAGTAGTACTTGCCCTGTTGTGCCACTGTGCTCCAGCTCCAGCTGAACATGTTGTCAAGGACACACTGATACCTTCTGGAAAGTAGTTATCAGATATTACTGTTATCCCTATCTGGAGCACTGGTTGGTGGATTCTGGTGGTGGAAAAGTGGAGATGGTGTGGGGAGGTAGGTGGGTTTTAGGTATCCAGGAACTAGTCTTGAGTTGGTCTGAGGAGGTGGCTGATAAGGGGGCTTATGTATATGGAAGTGTGTGTATGTATATGGTGTGGCTTGGAGTGATCAGAGGAGGAGGTAAAAGCTGGGAAAGATCCACTGATTGTGGTGGCATGGGGTCCATCAGAGGTGAGATTCCAGTGGTATGAGGAGAAGGGAAGCAGTGCCAGGTAGGGTGGGGGTATTGCTTTATCTCTGGCACCATGGGTACTCCAGGACCAGTAATGCAGTAACCAGTGATGAAGTCAGCTCAGTCCAGACTCACAATGACATGTGGCATGGCCCTGCTCCCAGATCCCCTTGCACTAGCCTTGATCTCCCAGGAAGCCACCCAGAGATGGCTCTACCCTTGAGGTGTGTCCCGCATCCCAAATCACTCATCACTTTTCCCTTTTCAGGTCATATTTTTATTTTTTGATGCTTCTTGGAATTCCTTCTTATATTTCATTGTGTCACCATTAAGCTTAGTCAGCTGGTTATTGAGGTCCTGTATTTATTGGGTCACCTTCAGTTCATTTATATCTTTTTTGAAGTTTCTGGTTTTCCTTAGTTATGCTAAACCTAGTGACAAGAGCTGTGTGCTTTAAGAGATACTTCTATTCCATTTCATTTTTGTGATTGTTTGTGTTTGCTTTCAGTTCAATTATTCTCTTTGTCATTATCTCATTGAGTTTATTTAATAAGTTTATTGTGCTTTCATTTTGAGATTCTATTTCTGCTGTTTCCTCTATGTTTTCTTTAATTTTATTTATTTATTTATTTCTTATTTGAGAGAGTCAGATATATCTATGTATCTATCCATAGATAGATAGGTAGAGAAAGAGATAATGAGAATGGGCATGTCAGGGCCTCTAGTCACTGCAAAAGAACTCTAGATGCATGTGCCACCTTGCACATCTGGCTTATGTGGGTACTGGGGAATCAAAACTGGGTCCTTAGGGTTCTCAGGCAAGTGCCTTAATCTCTCCTGCCCTCTGCTATGTTTTCACTGGAGACTTTTATTTGGGGACTTGAAAATCTTGTTGGAGATCTCTCAGTTTGTTGTTTCACATTTTTTAATGCTTCAGTGTTTACCCTTCTCAGGGTAAAAGTCTTGTTCTATTAAGGAGAAATCAAGAATCTGCCCTTTTAGGATCTTCACTGAGTCTTGTATTTTCAGTTTGAACCAGATTGTTTGGGATAGCATTATATCCACAGATGCTAAGTTGTAGAGGTTGCAAGTAGACCAGCTGCTCTGGGCTGGGGGCTGATACAAGAACTGTGGTTGAGGTAAAAAATCTCTTCAACCCCTGATCACAGCCGTGCCTTGCCTATGGAACTGTGGAGCACTAGCACTTGCCCTGCCTCCGCTACCATACCCCAGCTAAACAGGTTGTATCTCCCAGAGGTGATTCCAGATTTTCCTATGTTGCCCATATGGGGCATAAGCCATGCACCAAAGGGGCACCAGTAGGTACATGCCTGCATTGGGGAGGGTGGTTAGGCTCCATATACCAGGCCTGATAGGTAAACTGTATGACAGAGTGGTGTGTGGAGGCAGACAGTAACACTGCTTGGCATTTTTAGAGGAGGCACCATAAGCTGGAATGATCTGCTTGGGCAGGCAGCATGGCATGGTGTGCATGGGGCCTGATGGATATCATCAGGTCAGCTTTGTTAAGGGGTGAGTGTGGGAAAGTCTGTCCACTTGCTTGGGCTGGGTGATATAGGGCCCAAATGGGGTCTTCCTTGTGTGTCATCTCTACATGGGTCCAGCTGTGACCCTAGCATGCTTGGATGGCACTTGCTGTCTAGGCAGTGCTCAATCTCCCCGTGTTATTTACTGCATAAGGCCTTTGAGTATGATTTGCACTGGGGTCCTGTGAGGCACAGGGCTGATTCCCCAGGCCTGATAGGCAGGTTGCTCTGAACTGAGGCAGTGTAGACACATTCTTTTAACAGCTACCACTGGGCCTGCCCAGGAAGAACACTCACATGATGATGACTGCCTTGCTTACCCCACAGCTGTCCCTTGCTGTGTAATCATCCCCAAGAGCATGCGGGTGCTGGGGTTGCAGCCACAGGCTTGGCTGTTTGGCTATCCCAGTCTGTTATCTCCAAGCTAGAAGAAAGTGATAGGACCTCCCTGTATGGGATCACAAACACACCTGTAATCAGCATCTCACTGACAACTGAACAGGCCCCAAACATGCTAGCAATTTTCCCCTTATCTGAATTCACAGGCACAAATCCAGTGGCACCTCATTCTTTCCAAGTACATAGGCTTCAGACACAATGGCACCTTACCTGCCAGAACATACAGGCCCGAAGCAAGCCAGCATCTCTCCACATCAGAGATCACAGTTCCTAAATACACTGGTACCTTACTTGCCTCCAGTACATAGGCCCCAAGCAAGCTGATCTAAGTTAACAGGCTCCAAACATTCATGCATCTCTCCTGGTCCATGTACACAGGACTCAAACACTCTAACACCTCCTTTTTTTTTTTTTTCATTTTTTTCAATCAAGTCAGTTAGTACATGTCTTTTAATTGGTGAGTTAAGTCCATTTGCATTAAATATTATAATTAATAATGGTTTACTCTTTTGTATGTTTTGTTGTTCTATTTCTGTTCTATTTGTTTGGTTTATTAGTAATTCTTTTTTTCCTTGCCTGGTATTATTGTTTGGTATTTGGACATGATTTATTCTTTATTGGTTCTGCTCTGTTCATCTATTGCTCTCTTGCAATGTACTACATCTTGTGTTCTTGAGTGTTAAACTGTCTTTCCCCTTCTTCTCTGTGATTAGATGTAAAATATTCAATATAGGTAGACTCGTATATTTGAATACTTACTCCTCAAATGATAGCTCTATTTGGAAAGGATGTAGAGACTTCCTGGAGGAAGTATGTCACTGGGTGTGAGTCTTCAGGTTTTATCATGAAGGCCTGCTTTCTGTTGTCTCTACTTCCTACCTGCTGATGTGATGATATGATGTCAGTTTCCTCTTCTTGCCATCTTTCCCTTGACATATGAACTATCCTCTGGAATTATAAATCTAAGTAAACTCTTTGCTTCCTTAAGTTTCTTCTGGTTGTGTTTTTTTTTTGGCATTCATGTGAAAGTAACTAGCATAGAATATTAGTACTGAGAAGTAGAGCAATTTCTATGATAAACCTGACCATGTGGTTCTTTTGCTTTTTGGAACAGGTATGTGGGCAGAATGTGGAAGGATTTAGAATTTCAGACTAGGAATGCCTTACAATGTTGTAAGCAGAGCATAATGGGCCATTTTTGTGGGAGTTTGAAAGATCATAAGTTTGAGAGAAATGCAGGCAATGGAGTTTGCTTGGCTCATAAAGATTCAGAGTAGAACATGAGCTTTATTGGAAATTGGGTTAGAGGCAATTCATGATTTTCTGACAAGGAATCTAATTGAATTTGACCCATGTCCTGAGAACTTGAGAACAATTGAATGTAAAAATAAAGGACTAATGTTTGATTGAGGAAATATCAAAGCAGTATAGCACTGAGTCTGTGATGTGTCTTCTTTTATTTGCCCTAATTCAAATCTAAAAGAGACCAAAATATAGAGCTAAAATTCATGAAAAAAATGTGATGTTTGGCAGAGAAAGAAATGTGATCACCTTTATAATCCAAGACGCAGAAAGTGCAGCCTCTTTGGCTGTAATTATTGAAGAGATAAACACTATTAAAGATAAGTCAACCTCTCTGCACCAGGACAATAGGGCAGTACGCAACCCATCTTCAAAGCTGAAGGCAGTAAGAATACAAATTCTTTTGAAAGTAACAGGGCTGCGGGAAAAGTGCTGAAGGTGGTTTTTTCTTCCCAAGATCACCCTGCAGAGGCTACCACAGTTATGTTCTTTGGGTGCCAATTTCATGTTAACTTGGCAGAAGAACTTTGCAGCACCAATAATGGTTTTGTGGGTCATGGAAAATTGCAACACAATTCCAAATAAAAACTGTTGAGGTTAAGTAATGTGAAACAGGATCAAAATCCCTGCAAGTAGACCCAGTGAGATCAATGCATGAAGCTGTTAAGGTTAACTATAAGTTGCAATGGAAACCTCAGGATAGTCGAGATGCAAGGAGTATGGGACATTATCAAGAATAGCTGAGGGCTCAGGGAAGATCCATCCCAGGAGATAAACTACTGATAGCAGAGCTGGAGAGGTGGAGCTACCCAAGCCTTATGGAGCCCAAATGGTTTCATCTGGATATCAGAAGTAGAGATGTTTATTTACCCGTGCTTGATTTTAGCCTTGTTTTGCCCAGTATCTCTTTGCTATGCTCACATTTCTCCCCTTTGTAATGGTAATGTTTATTTTGTCATTGTATATTGAGTTGTGTTTTGACTTTACAGGCTCACAGATAAGAAATTGCCATGAGTCTCATATGAGATTTTAGAATTTTAATATAGCACTGGGACTGCTAACAACTAAGTGGACTTTTACAATTGGAAAGAATGCACTTCACATCATGAGGTAGCTTTGTAGCCTATGAGGGCCAGGGTAGAAGGCGGTGCTTCGAATGGAAAATGTCACAGGTAGACTCCCCTTTTTGAATAATTAATCCCAAGCTGGTGGTGCTCTTCTGGAAGGTCGGAGAACCTTTAGGAAGTAGAGCCTTGCTGGGGGAAGTGCGTCACTGAGAGTGGCCATTGTATTCTCTTTGTACTTTCTCTATGCCAATATAATGATGTGATCACAGTTATTCCCCACAGCACTCATTTACATTGAGTTTCCTTCTCTAGGTCTTGTGTTTGGAGAGGGTAGAGAGTACAATATGTCATTGCTTGGAAATTTTTCTATTTTAGATGGAGGGTTTAGCTATTGGCCAGAGGCTTTAGCAGCAGCCAATAAAGTATAATTGCCAAATGTCTAGAAGCTTGGCTCTCTTCTTTATAACAGTGCTATAGAGGAATACAGTCAATTTCATTAAAAGCTACATATAACTGTTTCACGCAGCAGTTCTCAAATTTTATTCAACATGGAGCCATTTTTCAGTGGAACTCACAAAGCAAACTTGAAATATGTAAGCAAGATAAGGGGAGAGAGAAAAGAAGAGGAACAGAGGGAGGGAGGGTAAGAGAGAAAGAGATCAGGAGGGAAGAAGAGAAAGAGGGAAAGAGAGAAGGAGAGGAGAGAGAAAAATAGGAGTGGGAGAAGGAGGGAGAGAGAGAGATAAAATATCTCATTAGTTAACTAAGAAACTAAGAAAGTGGGAGTTGTTCCTGGAATCACAGCATATTTATTTGGCTTAGTTCTTGTCAAATTGAAAAAAATTAAGAATAATTTCAGAAAAACAAACTATATCTAAATTCTAGTAATATTTCTCATTGGTTGCAGATTTTGCTTTGAAGCTGTGAAGGAGAAAAAGCTTAAGATGTTGTAGTTAAATTTCTCAGTGCCCTCTCTAATAATGTCCTGATTAAGTCATCATTCATTTTTATTTCTGTCAGGTATTATCTTTTTTTGAGCCTGACAGTTGGTGTTTGGATCACTTAAAAACAAACCTTTCTAGGTTTTTTCCTCTTGTCAAGTCTTACTCTCCTCTGTGAAGATCTCAACATTATTGGAAGAAGGAAATGCTCTTCAGATGTCTTTTTGGAGACAGACATTAGTTAATTCCCCTCTTCAACAACGGTGGAAGTATTTACTAAGGTAGGAACACCAGAACTGTTTGGATTCATCTTATGAAATATTGCCATTTCCTTGTATATGCATAACTTTCTTATGACATCAAAACATTTATGCAGCTGTGCTTTCATAATATTTATACTTTTATTTATATGATATTTTCACTTATATTTTGAACAATGCAACCATGCATACATCTATGCAGACTAACTAGTACTTATTTTGGTTTAAATTTCAGGTTGCTAAGACAATGTAGATACCACGTGAAGCAGTGTGAGGTATGGTAGCTAAAATTTATGTAAGCTCATTGTACTCAAAGAGCTGCATTGTGAATCTCTAAGCTCTTTTCTCTATCTAAGGTATTTGTCTTTCCCTGTGAGAAAAGAATGATTTCTTAAGTACAGTCAAAAGCTTTGAGCTTCTATACACGAAGAGTCGATGCATGTAAGAACCAAACAGGAACTCTTAGTATTTGTTTTCTAGTCTGTGGTTATCTCCCACAGCACTCCTTTACATTGAGTTACCTTCACTAGGTCTTGTGTTTGGAGAGGGTACAGAATGCAATATGTTATTGCCTGGAATTTTTTCTATTTCAGATGGAGGGTTTAGGTATTGGCCAGAGGCTTTAGCAGCAGCCAATAAAGAATAATTGCCAAATTTTTAGAAGCTTGGCTCTCTTCGGCCTAAGCAGATGGAAGACTATGGCAATTTCTTGAATATATGAAGAAAGGCAAACTGGAAATTATCCATGGAAACAAGCAAGAGAATGCTGGGAGACCATACTGCTTACTCCATACCAGCTTCTGTTTATGATGCATTCCTTTTCTCTTGTCCTTCATTGCCCAGGGCATGTTCTAATTCAAAGCTTCTAAGAATTTGTCCATTTGTGATATTCTTTGCCCAATAATCCTAACAATTTTTTGGATGCATATTTTATCATTTATTAAGAATCAAAGCTGGTATAATAATGAAATGGATGTGTTTATCCATTTTATCTTATAATTTATTTGTATTTTTAATTTTATTAATTTATGAGAGAGAGAGAGAGAGAGAGGGAGGGAGGGAGAAAATGGGTGTGCCAGTGCCTCTATCCACTGCAAAGGAGCTCCAGTTGCATGCAACACCTTGTGCATCTGGCTTATGTGGGACCTGGGGAATTGAACCTGGGTCCTTAGTCTTTGCAGGCAAGCAAGCAATCTCTCCAGCCCTTTATTTTTATTTTTAAAGTATAGTCTTACTCTAGCTCAGGCTGATTTGAAGCTCACTCTGTAGCTCAGATGACTACTAACCCATGGTGATCCTCCTACTTCAGCCTTCTGAGCTTGGATGACAAGTATGAGCCACCATGTTCAGTTTCTTATGTGACTGAATAGGATCAAATGTAAGTTCATATGGTTACATAGCAAATGTTCTTACACTTTGAGCCATTTTTTATCCCCTTACCTTAAACTTTTATTGGTTCTTTACAGCAAGTGCATTCAAACTCTTTTCTTATAACTATTTTGAGTTTATACAATGTCTTATGATTATGGAACACCAAACAGATTCTTTTGATCTCATTATGTAATTTTCCCCAATGACCAACCTCTCCCCCTACTATCCCTAACCTCTGGTAACTATCATTCTACTTTCAACTTTTGAGAGTAACATTTTAGATTCCACTTATGACAGTAAGCATGTGTTGCTTGACTTTTGGGGTTTAATTATCTCCCTTAACATATTGTCTTCTCAGTATATTCATATGGTCAATAATGACAGGATTTCATGCTTTGTGTCTGGATGATATTCAATAGTGTATGTACACCACATTGACTTTATCCAGTTGTCTGTGGGTGGACATTTATGTTGCCTCTGTTCCTGGCTACGGTGAGTCATGGTTAATTGAGTACAGAAGTGCAGGTACCTTCTTACCATGTTGATATAATATCCTTTGGGCACACATTGGTTTGATAAAACACCCAGGAGTGTATCGTGCATTAGTGAGTACAAGGGTGCAGGTACCTTCTCAGCAAGTTGATGTAATTTCTGTTGGGCATATGCAGCAGAAAACCTATATTTAAGTCAGTGAGAAGTCCAAACATCACTTGGAGTGGTGGAGAATTCATTTATTTATATCGGTGGACTAAAGTTAGCTCCATGCTCTCAAATGTCTTCTGTGCCAATTATGATAAGCCCATATCTTTTTATAGCCTGTTTGTTGTCACCTTGAGTTCTTTACATTACTGGTGGGTTATACTTTTGGGTTGTGTGACTATCAGAACTTCCTTTGGCAGCAAACTAGCTTGCAGAAATGGTGAGGAAGCACAACTGTAAACCTAGATAAGTGGTCTACAGAAGTAAAACAATAAGCTGTTACCTTAAAGGGGAAATTTCTTAGGATTACTGCTGTAATTCATAGTTTACAGACCCTTGTCCTGGGAACTCCAGCCTATTCTTGCTACCCAATCCCTGTCTTCTGTAGTTAACCCTACAGTACCCAGGAGCAGGGGACTTCTCCTTCAATTTTCCTGGCTGTCGAACCTCTGTATCCCCTGACTGCTCAACATTTCAAAGAGAGGGCCTTAGAGAAGCTATTTTGACTGAAGTTCCCCCCTCTACATTTACAACATCTGATGAGCATACCTAGTAGGGAAGCTGGTGATTAAGGAAATGTAACACTTCTTTTTTTCATTAAGGTCTTTATAGTTTTGTATGACTAAACTATTTTCCTCTACATCTGGTCAGTACTTGTCACTATTTATCTGTTTAGATAATAGGCCTTCTAAGTGTGGTCAGGTGCCATCTCACTGGGGGTTTTATTCACATTTCACTGAAGGATACTCATAGCTAATTTCCCTTTAGTTCTTTAGGTTATAGCTTAAATATTGTACTCCCCCTATAATATTCTTTGATGATCTTCTAGGTTAATTTATCATGTCCTTTTCTACTATACTGTGTCTTAAATTGATTTGTAGAATTCACTAAAATAGGCGTTTAGTTTTATTTTTGTCTGTTTGCTTGTTAATCATCCCTTTCTTTCACTAGACTGAAAAAATCATGAAGACTCCCATATTTTTATAGGCAATCAGTATAATTTATGAATATTTTGTTTGTACGTGTGTCTATAACCTACCTTCACATCATTTTTAAATGATCAAGGCTAAAGCCACTTGTTAAAGTATGTATAACCCAGCGGAATACATAATAGACACTAAATAAAATAGAAGCATGATATTTAAATTATCATGTATAAAATTCCACTAATAGAGGTAGAACTTCCACAAATATAGCAGTTACATTCTTGTTGCTGAGACAAAGCATGCAACTAGATGAAACTTATGCAGGGAAAAGGCTTATCTCAGCTTGCAGTTTATTTATTTATTTAAGAGGGAAACAGGTGCACAAGGGCCTCCTGACACTGCAGGTGTACTACAGATGCATGCACTAATCTGTGCATCTGGTTTTACATGGGTGGTTAAAGTCCCTTTAACCACTGAGCCATCTCTCCAGACCTCTGCTTTCAGTTTTGAGGGGAAATTTCATCATGAGAGGAAAACATGATAAGACTAAACAGCCAGTCAGGCATCATATCTCCACAGCAGCAGGAAGAAAGTGGTCTGAATACTGGTCTTTGAGTTAGGCTCTGTTGCCCCAAAACTTACCTCTAGCTACACACTATTTCACAAAGGCTCCACCTCCCAAGGGCACCCAACTTTCCCAAGTTGTTATCAGCTTGCAGATAAATATTCAAAACACACAAGCCTATGTTGGACATTTCATTCAAATTACTATGTGGTTCCCATAGAATCATAACTATGTCATGATACAAAATGTATTCATTCCAACTTGAAAAAGTCCCCATACTCTTTACCAATGCCAACTTTGTTTATAGGTCCAAAGTCTATTTCACAATGCATCTTTCATTAGCATGTTTTGTATCACATTGTATATGCATAGCTCATCAGTCTACAACTGCTGCTGTTTTACTAGTTTGAGTGGAGTACAGGAATCATACACCAATATACTTCTCTCTTTAAAAAAAATTTTCTTTTGTTTATCTTTACTTATGTGAAAGTGACAAACAAAGACAGAAAGAGGCAGATAGAGAGATAGAATGGGCACGCCAGGGCCTTCAGCCACTGCAAACAAACTCCAGATGCATGCTCCCCCTTGTGCATCTGGCGTGGGTCCTGGGGAATCGAGCCTCAAACGGGGGTCCTTAGGCTTCACAGACAAGCGCTTAACCGCTAAGCCATTTCTCCAGCCCTATAGTACTGTTTTAATGTAATTGTCAAAGATTTCTCATGTATCTCTCTTGATCTATATCAAATAGTGTAAATATTGTGTTTGATATAGAATAATCAATGTGAGAAAGGAAAGTTTTTCTAACTGCATATTTCTACTCTTTCCTTTGTTTTATTTTCTTGACTTAAATATTCTTTCCTTCAAAATAGAAGTAATACTAGTTGGATAAAAGGGGTTCTCCTCCCAAAAGAAAGGAGGTCACAAAAGGCAGTAATGGTAGGGGATTTTGCTCACAATACGTTATTTGATGTATCAAAAGCAGAAGTCCTTCCATTGCTTTTGTCAGGTGGAATGGCATAAATGAGGTTCCTCACATCTATTGGCATGGCACCAAGGAGTAGGATTCCTCATTATCTCTGAGCAGAGATGGACATTCAGGTTAATTACAGGGCTCCCCTCACTCCATCAGAGTAAAAAAGAAATTGTGTTTTGGTTTGATATTCCTTGTAGTCTGCAAAGCCATGACATGCAGATGATTTTGCAAATTTAGATGGTGGTTGTGGTGATTTGAATAAAATGTCTCCCAAAGGCTCACTGGTTTGAAGACTTTGAACCAAATGGTGGCAATTTGGGAGGCTCAGGGGTCCTTTAGAAGTGGTACTGTGGAAAGGCTTTGAGGCAATATAGCCCGACTCCAAGTCTAGAGTAATTTCCTCCTTCTGTTGTGGAGATGTGGCACCCACTTAGCTGTTTACGCTTTTCATGCTTTTCCTGCCATGATGAAATGTCCCCTCAAAAAATAGAAGCTGAAAGAAACCTTTTCCTCTCATAAGTTGTTTCTGGTTTGCTGTTTTGTCCCAGCAATGAGAAAGTAACTTCTACAAAAAAACAATACCAAAACATGTGTTCACTTCTAGAGTTAATCTGATCATGTGGTTTTTAAGCCTTTTTTTCTTTTCTTTTCTTTTTTTTTTTGGAGGAAGTTTGAGGAATAAGTAGAGCTCAATGGGCCATCATGATTAGAGTTTGAAAGACCACAGTGTAGAGGCAGCAGTGAAGTGGAAAGGTTCATGTTATATGAAGTTTCTGAGGGAAGAAAGGACTTTGTTGGGCTGGGCTAGAAGCAGTTTGTGTGATGTTCTTATGCACTGTCCATGTGCTGTGGTCCTTAAAACAGGAGGAAATTTAGATTTAGAACTAATGGACTGGTGTGTTTGGCAGAGGAAAATACATAGTTGAATGATATAAAATGATGTAAAGTTTGGTACCAAAGAAACTGTGGATGGGTTTTAAGCTACAGACTCAGAGACTGTGTGTATCAGCTTCTCCTGCAATCATCTGAGAGATTACACAGAGGGTGGACCAGCTGTTCTGCATTGGACAGGAGGAGGAGTTCTGATTATCTTGAAGGGAAAAGGCCTGAAGAAAGAATACTGAAGGAGTTGTTACCCAAATTTGGGCTTTGTTTTTCCCCTAGGTTAACAAATATGGCAATGTTTTCCAATGGGTACTGGTTATGGAAGTATGCAGGAAAGAGTCTTTGGATTGCAACAAGTATTTTGGAAATGGCCAGTGGAATTCAAAGGAAATTTAAATAACTCATAAGAAAACACATATAAAATAAATATCCAGAAGAAACATGACAATAAACAATAAGCTAAGATTTGTGATGTAATATGGCAATAATTCCATGAATATCCAGCTCTTCAGATGTATAGCAGGCAATGCCTTATCTCAGTTCTTTAGGCTGTCTTTCCACTCCCATTAATTTCATTTGCAGTACCAAATATTTTAATTTCATGCAATCCTATTTGATAAATCTTGGTATTATTTGCTAAGCTATTGAAGTCCTCTTCTGAAAGCCCTTATACTACTCCTCGAATTTTCCCTGGGTTTTCCTTTTGCAATCTCAACATTTTAGGTTATTACATTGGTCTTGGTACATTTTGAACTAATTTTTATTTTACTTATTTTTGAGAGAAAGAAAGATGAGGGAGAGAGAATGAATACGGGTAGGCCAGGGACTCTTGCCACTGCAAACAAACTTCAGATGCATGTGCTTTACATGGGCATTGAGGAATTGAAATTGGGACAGTAGACTTTGCAAGCATGCACCTTTAACCACTGACCAATATCCTAAGTCCTGAACTGATTTTTAAAAATTTGTTTGCTTGTTTATTTTTATTTATTTATTTGAGAGTGACAGACAGAGAGGAGGAGGCAGAGAGAGAGGGACAGAGAGAGAATGGGAGTGCCAGGCCTTTCAGCCACTGGTGAGAGAGGGCAATCTATTTTCCTTCCACTACATGTGGATATTCAGTTTATGGGTACCATTTGTAAGCAACAACAAAGTGGTTAGTTCTCCAATAAATGTTTCTGACAACACCTAAAATTGGGTGGATAAGCTGAATAGGTTCATATCTGGGCATTGTAGTCCTGTTCTGTTCTGTTCTGTTCTGTTCTGTTCTGTTCTGTTCTGTTCTGTTCTGTTCTGTTCTGTTCTGTTCTATTCTATTCTATTCTATTCTATTCTATTCTATTCTATTCTATTCTATTCTATTCCATTCCATTCCTTTCTGTTCTTTTTCTTTCCATTCCATTCTATCCTATTGATCTGCATATCATTCTGGTGTTAATATCATGCTCTTTTGTTGCTATACACTTTTATTTTTCTTCAGGATACTTTCAGCTATCTGGGATCTTTTGAATTATGAAGTTTAGGATTGTTTTTCTAATTCTTTGAAGAATGTCATTGCCATTTTGACTGGACATGAATTGAATCTGTATATATTATTCGGTATTATAGTCATTTTCCTAATGATAATCCTTCCCTCCTGTGGGCATGGAGGATCTTTCCATCTTCTAATGTTTTCTTCAGTTTCTTCCTGCAGCATTTAAGTTTTTCATCACAAAAGCATCCCCTTTGTTAGTTTCCCCCCCCCCCCAGGATGTTGTGAATGTGATTGCTTTCATATTTCTTTCTCAGAATGTTTATTATTAGTATTTAGGAAAGCCCCTGCCTTTGTATCCTGCTAATTTACTGAAAGTATTTATCAAATCTAAATGTTTTCTGGTGACGTCTACAGTGCTTAAATATAAAATTATATTTTGATGTCTCTAACCTTCATTCCTATCCATTTCTATTCCTTTTTGAATTTGTCTCAATTTTGGCTAAGACTTTAACCACTGTTTTGTTATTTTCATTAATATGTATGTATGTGTGTGTATTTATGTATATATATATATTAAAAATGTTGTATGGGCATATCATATGTTAATACCATAATCTAACTCCTCCATGCCCCCACTCCATGGAGGACGCTCCTTAGTGGTATTGCTGGTAGTCATCATGGAGTTGTGGATTATGAGTTTTTTATTTTCATTTATTTACTTATGTGAGAGAGAGAGAGAGAGATGGAAAGAGATAGGGAAATCTATCTATTGATAGATAGATAGATGGAGAGAGGGGGGAGGGAGGGAGAGACACTGCAAACAAATTCCAGAAGTGTGTGCTCTCTTGGGCATCTGGCTTACATGGGTCCTGGTGAATTGAACCTGGGTCCTTTGGCTTTGCAGGCAAGCGCCTTAACCACTAAGCTATCTCTTCAGCCCATGGGTTATGAGTTGTAAGAGCAGTCTGTCATTGTGGGGATGGCTACATCTCTGGATATTCCTTCTTAACCTATGTCTTTTACATTCTTTCCTCCTCCTCTTCCAAAACCTTCCCTGAGCCTTGGTGGGTGAGCTTTAATTACATTGTAGTGTTGAGTTCTCAGCAGCTCCTGGATTCCTGCTTTGGTGTGGTGAATCCGCACTATTTGTCTCCACCACCATGGCCCAGGTTGTCAGGCTCCTATGGAAGGAGCACACTTGCTCATATTGCAGGATCCTCTTCAGTTTCACCTAGGCTCTGGCTGCTGTGTGAGGGTTTGTCTCCTGCCAGGGAGTCACCTATCTGTTCTTACCTTGTTAGTAGATTATGGTTGTCCTTGGTTCTTACTACATTCTGAAAAAGAAAAACAGACTCTCCAATTGAGAATCAGATAAGGATAGGGTAAAGGGGGTAAGCACTGCTAATTTAGAGATATTTTGATGGGTGTAGCCTCAAGTTTGGATGAAAGCTACTTGGAGCTTGTCAATGGAGTCCAGTATCATGGTCTCTACAGGGTTCTGACTTGGGTCCTAGTTCTAGTTATGAATATCTTTCGGTTGAGGGACTCTTGTAGCCAATCAAAGAGCCATTGGTTACCCATCTAGGCTGTGTGTCACTATTGCACAGGTGTGTTTATCTTCTCAGGTTGGTTGTTTTCACATAGCAATGTCCCCTGCTTGCTCACAATTTTGTTGGCCTGGCTATATTCACTCATCAGCTCATTTAGTGCTTTTTAGCAGTATATGGATTAACCATCTGGGCGTTGGCTTCTTTCCAGATTCAGCTGGATCTTTCAGCATTCATCAGCAGTATGCAGTGTATTCAGCAATAGCAACCTTTTACTTCAGGTGGGTAATCAAGTTATTTGACCGAAGACTGTGTTGTTTTGGGGATCTTACTGGTCTTTCCAATCAGTGGCTCAACATGGATTGTAACCAATTTCTGGTAGTAGGAGTTTCCAGAGCCAAATGTTTTAGGGTTAAGCTCCATCTCACCCTCTCCAGGGCCCTCTTTACCAGATTATACCTATGATCCCTCCATTCTTCTATTGAGGGTTACAACTTTTAGACCATTGAGTAGGAGGAAGATTTCTATGGTACCAATTCATTTTGGATTTGATCTTGTGTATATCTCACCCTCCCTCCCATCCTCCTGTCAACCCCTTCCATACCTCTTATCTGTTCCTTGAGTTTTCTGTGAGGTATGATTGCAACTGAAGCTGTTCCTGTTTAGGAAACATAGTTGAGGAAGTGCATATGGCTTTTGTATTTCTGTAATTGTATGCATTTGCTTGCTATGATCTATTCCAAGATCATCCATTTTCCTACAAATTTCATTATATCATTTTTCCCTAGTGCTGAGTAGAATACCATTGTGTATATGTACCACATCCTTATTATCCATTCATCAAAAAATGGGCATTGGGTTGATTCCAGTTCTTAGCTATTATGAATTGAGCATTTGTAAACATGGTTGAGCAAATATCTCTACAACAGAATGGAGCCTTTAGGGTAGAAATCCAGTAGAGGAATGGCTGGTTCAGTTTGTAGCACTATTTTCGTATTTCTCAGAAGCTTCCATATTGATTTACATAGTGATTGCAAAAGTTTGCTCTCCCACCAGCAGTGGATGAGGGTTACCCTTTCCCCACATTCTGGCTAACATTCATGGTCCTTTGATTTTGTAATGACTGCCATTCTTCCTGGAGTAAGGTGGAATCTCATAGTTGTTTAAATTTGTATTTCCGTGATGGTTAAGGATGTTAGCCATTTGTGTTTCTTCCATGGAGAATTCCCAATTCAGTTCTCTGCCCCATGTTTTGAGTGTATTGTTTGATTTCTTTTTGTTGCTTTGTTTTGGAGTTCTTTGAGATTTTAGATAATAGGCCTTGTCAGTGATATAGCAGATGAAGATTTTCTCCCATTCTAGGGGTAGTCTCTTGGCTCTGTTTATCGTATGTTTGTCTGTACAAAAGCTTTACAGCTTATGAGATTTGTACATGTTTAATTTCCTGGGCTATGGATGTATTGGTTAGGAAGTCTCTCTCCACTCCTATATTGTAGAGAATTCCCCTTATTTTTTCATCTAGTAGTTTGAAAGTTTCAGGTCTTATATTGAGGTCTTTATTCTATTTTGAGCAGTTTTTTGTGCATGTTGAGAAGAGTTGGTCTAGTTTAATTTTTCTACATGTTGTTATCCAATTGTTCCAACACCATTTGTTGAAGATACTGTCTTTTATCCATTGTTGGAATCTTTGTCAAAGATCAAGTGGCTATAGTTACTTGAACGAAGGGTTGCATCTTCAGTGTCTGTTTTTATGCCAGTACCATGTTGTTTTTGTTACTGTGGTTTGTAGTATAGCTTTAGATTGGGTATGGTGATACCTCCAGAGGTGTTTCTTTTGTTGAGGATATTTTTGGATATCTGGGGCCTTCTGCTATTCCATGACTTTTGGGAGTATTTTTATATCTTTGTGAAGGATAATTGTTATTGTATTGAATATATATATTGCTTTTGGTAGAATTTCCATTTTCATAATAATATTTCTACCTATCTACAATCTTGGGAGGTTTTCCATCTTGTCATGTTCTCCTGTTTCTTCCTTGAGTGTTTTTTTTTTTTTTTCATTATAGAAGCCTTTCATATCCTTGGTTATGTTATTCTAAGGTATTTGATTATTTTTTGTGGCTCCTGAAAATGGGACATCCTCATGAGTTTTATTTGTCTTTTGCATATAGGAAGACTACTGACGTTTTCTGTGTTTATATTGTTTCCTGCCACTTTGATGAAAGAATTTATCACCTTCAGAAATTTTATGGTAGGGTCTTTCAGGTCACTTATTTATAGGACCATATTATCTCCAAATCGGACTAGTTTTACATCTTCTTTTCCAATTTATGTTCCTTTTGTATCTTTCTCCTGTCTTACTGCTATGGCTAGGACTTCTAGCACTATGTTGCTGACCAGTGGTGAGAGTGGACACCCTTTTACCTGGTTTCAGTGGAAACTCCTTGAGTCTTTCCCCACTAAGTATGATTTGACTTTAGATGCTTCATATGTAGCCTTTATTGTGTTGAGATATAAACCCTCCATGTCTAGTACTCCGGGATTTTAATCATGAAGTGATGCTGTATTTTGTTAAACCTTCTCTGCATCTATTTAAATGATCATGTGGTTTTGTGTTTAAGATTATTTATTTGCATGTATTTATTTGCAAGGGGACAGGAAGAAAAAAAATTGATCCCTAGCTGCTACTAACAAAGTCCACATGCACGCCCCCCTTTGTGCTTTTGGCTTTACATAAGTCCTGAGGGATCAAACCAGTCCATTAGGCTTTGCATGCAAGCACTTTAACTACTAAGCCATCTCTCCAAATCCTTGAACACTATTTTGAATAAGTGTAGAGAGGGTGGATATACTTATATTGCTCTGATTTTAGAGTAAATTCTTTCTATTCTTCTCCATTTATTGTAATGTTGGCTACAGGCTCATCTTACATATTATGCTGAGGTACACTTCTATTCTTAGTATTGGCACTTTTATTATGAAGGAAGGTTGGATTTTGCCTAAAATATATTTTGTATCTATTAAGATGATCACATTGATTCCTGCCCTTGTGTCTACATATGTGATATATTATTTTTATTGATTTTTGTATATTCAATCCTAGCATCCTTGAAATAAAGCTCACTTGAAAGCGGTATCTGCTTTTGTTAATGTGTTGTTGATTTTAGTTTGCAAATATTGTATAGAGACATTTTAAGTCATGTTTCTTTTTAATTAGGCAAGGAAATCGGTCTACAGTTTTCTTTGTGTGTATGTCCCAATCTACTTTTATTAACATGGCATTAACATGGTAATTTAACTTCATATGATGTGTTTGGTGGTATTTCTTCCCTTTTTGTTTAATGTGATAGTTTGAGATACTTTGGGATGCTTTGGTGCTAGTTCTTTCTTAAAGGTCTGGTAAAATCTGATTGCAAATTCATGTATGCCTGGATTTTGCTTTGTATTGGTTACTTCTACAACCTTACCCCTGTTACAAATCTGTTTAAGTTTCTTGTATCCCCTTGGTTTAATTTAACACCCACTTCCAACAACACATCTCTGCTAGTAAGTCTCCACTTCCCATGTTTCCATCAGTTTGGGATCATGCATTCAAAATACATGAGTTTATGGAGGCCATCTGATTCAAACCACCAGAATCTTGTAGTTCAGTAGGCCATTTAGGTTCTCCATGATTTTTTGGGTGTTATTTTGAGACAGAGTATCAGTAACCCAGGGTACCTAAGTCTATCACTGAAATTCTGATCTTCGTGCCTCCACCTTCCAAGTGAATGGATTACAATTGTGTACCTCTGTAGCTGGCTTCCATCATTTTTTATATGAACATTCATAGCTATACATTCTCTTCTTAAAACTGTCTTTGTTCTATCACAAAGTTTCTGATAAATTATATTTTCATCTTATTTTTAGTCCATGAATTGTAATATTTTCTCTGTGATTTCTTCAGACCCTCTGGTTATTTGAGAATGTATTTTTCAATCTCCATGTACATGTATGGTAACTGTAGTTTCTCTTCCTACTTATTCCATTATGATCAGAAAGGACACATGATTTTTTCAATATTATGTTTTGTTTTGTTTTGTTTTGTTTTTTACTTTCTTTTTTACCTGCCCCGGCCAGTGGGGCTTCAACGGGAGCACGGACCCCAGAAAACCTGGAATGAAAGGGACAAGAGACACAAGGAACCGACAGCAAGACAGGAGTCTGATCAAGCTGCCAATTTTAATTTTTCTCAGGGTGCCTCTTATACAGCAGAACAGGGAAGTTTGTCAACAGTTTAGGTATTGCTACAGTTCCGTTTCAATAGGATAAGGTTCCGGCCCCAAAGGCACAAGATGTTTCACAGGATAAGGCCCTAGCCCCAAAGCCATGAGATAATGACTTTCTCATTCTTTATGGGTTACATTATTCTTTTTCCGTGCATGGGTTAACAACTGCAGACCTTGCGACTTTCCAGAACAGACAACTTATTACAAAATGGAGTCATTATTTAAGATGGAGGCACTTTTGCTTTCCTAGTGTCCAATGGTTCCCCACATTTACCTAATATGTGATTGGTATTACAGAAAACTACTAATAAGAATATGTAGTCCATAGCTGTTAGCTGGATTATTCTGTGCATGTCTGTTAAATTTAATCTATGGTGCACTTCATCTTTGTTGATTTACTTTTTGGAAGATTTTTCTGTTGTTGAAACTGTGGCATTGCTGTCATTTACTGTTATTGTATCCAGATCTCCTTGTCCCTTAGTGTTCAGCAGTGTTTAATTTATGAACCCAGGTACAGCATTGTCTCTGCCTGCCTGTCTGTCTGTCTGTTGCTGTCTCTGTCTCTGTCTCTTTCTCCTCTCCATATATATATATATTTGTATTTCATATATCCCATTCACTAATATATAGTACCCTTATTTTAGGTTACATGTGGTACTTTGAATCAAATACCCCCCATGAATTCATGTATTTGGGATGCTTGTTCCCAGGTGGTGGCAGCATTGCTGGAGAGGATGTGTTGTTGGTAGTGGACTTAGAGCTGTGTGTTATAGTTAGCTCCCCACTTACCAGAGTTCAGATGGCTTTGATGCTGCTGTTGTCCACCTTCTGTGGCAGAGGTGATATCCAGCCTCTGTTCATGTCATGCTATCCCTTTCCGAAATGGAGTTTCCCCTGGAAACTCTAAGCCAAAACAAAAACCATTCCTCCTATCACCTGCTTTCTGTTGGGTGTTTTGTATCAGCAACAGGACAGTAATTACAACCTTCCATCTATTTTGTTGGGTATAAATATAATTATTCATGCATGATTTCAACATCCTCTTAGTTTGTATATTGACTCCTGATATTTTAATTTCAGTATACATGTTTTTATTGTAGACAGCTAACAGTTCTATGTTAATTGTTTTAATCAAGTTGACCAGATTGTGCCTTTGGATTAGAATTGTATTTGTATTAATTTATACATACTTACTTACATTATTGTGTTTTAGGTTTGCTGAGTTGAACATGGTTGAACTTTTCCTAGTTCTTCCTTATCTATTCCCTTTATGAAATTTATTCTTTCCCATGCTCTTGGCGTTGATACTATTTTTCTTCTTTCTCTGTGTGTAAGATTCCTTTAAATAGTTTTTGCTATGTCGGCTTGGTTTTCATTGGTTTATTTTGCATATGCTTATATTATAAGGTCTTTATTTCCCTTCAATACTAAAAGAGAGCTGTGCTAGATGTAATCATCTTGTTTAGCAATGGTTTACTTAAAGAGCTGGAATTACAATGTTCCACAATTTCCTAGCTTTTACATTTCTTGTGACAGATCTGTTGTTATTCTGATGAATTTGGCACTTTTCTCTTGAAGGCTTTAGCATTTTCTTCATTATGTGCTTTTGACATTTTAACTACAACATGTTTTGAGAATTTTTATGGTCTTGTTCATTTGGGATTCTAAATATCCCTTGTGCTAGGTTGTCTCATTCTTTATTGAGATTCAGGGAAATTTCTGCTATACTTTTTTGAATAGGTTTTCTTTCTTTTTCTTTGCTTTTTTTTTTTGGCTTGAGTGTGTGTGGTGTGTGTGTGTGTGTGTGTGTGTGTGTGTGTTTGTGTGTGTGTGTGTGTTTATTATATATGTTGTGTATGTATGTGTATTTGCCCTCACAGTATCTGACATCCTTTCCTAGGGTGGCTAGAGCAAGGCATCAGTTGTCCTGCAGGATTGCTTTTCCACCCATTCTCATTTGAGCAAAAACCAGTTAATGATCCTAGGGATTGCCTTTTTTGTTTTATGCAAGCTTGAGGGAGTTGTAGATCTTTGATCCCTTATGGTGTTGGGATTACAGATTAATTTATTCTCAAATAGCATGCTCCCTTTGAAGATGGTACTTTGCCACAGCATTTTAGGAAGTGGAAAGTGACAAAACAGTGCTCCTCTTTAATCATGACCCATGACAAAGGAGGAGTCACTATCATACCATATATCATACCAAATCCCTGCTTATGTGAGTCCTGCTAATTGTACTAGAGTGGTCTTCCAGGCTTCTTCTTGCGCAGGAAATATTCTTAACCACTGCGTCATCTCTGTATAGCTCCTTAATTTGGTTTCATATGCTTACTTTTATACTACCTTACTCTTTTACCCCTCAAATTCTTAGGTTTGTGATTTTATTTATACCCTAGAGTTTTTGAAATTTGTGGTCTTCCTGTTTTTTTATTCTTTATTGAGGTCTGTGTAGTATTTCATTGATATTGTATCCTATTATTAATATTCTTTACTTTTCTTAACTTAGTCCATCATTGATACTTTTTTTCTGTTTTTTTTTTTTTTTTTTTGAAGTAGAGTTCCATGCTAGCTCAGGCTGACCTCAAATTCACTATGTACTATCAGAGTGGCCTCAAATTCATGATGATCCACCTACCTCCGCCTCCTGAGTACTTGTATTAAAGGAGTGTGCCATCATGCCCAGCCTTTTCTCTGATTTTATTAAATTTATTTCACATTTTAAACATTTTTTTCCTCCCAAATATTGATTTCCTTGCTGAATTTCTAATACACATTGCTTCTTCTCTGGCTCTCCCATCTAGCTTTGACTCGATTTTCCTTTCTTATTGCATTAATTGTGAAGTCATTCATCAGCTTTTAATATTTAGACATTTCATTCATTTCTGTATTTTGGGCTTTTTTTCCCCTTTTACCTTTCTGAGGTTTGAACTAAAGCCCTCATTCACACTAAACAAGCATGCTCTGAGAGTGATATTATCCCCAGAACAGAATATTTTTTAACTTTTTTTAAAATCTGAAAGTAGCATCTTACTATGTTGTCTGTCTTGATTGTGTGAATTCACTCTAACACTCATTCTGGACTTGAACTTGTAATGTTCCTGCTTTTGCCTACCATATAGCTGTGATTAGGGGCCTGTTCCTCTAGGCACAGCTCTGCATGTCTTTGGATTCATTAATCAAGGAATTGTGATAATATGGAAGAGTCACATTGCTTGCTTTTTCCTCCTACTTTTGTTTCCTGCTGTGACTTGCAGCTCTGTTGACATGAATATCTTCTGATTGATTTACAAATTTTCACAAGTATCCTTCATTCCATGCAGAAGGAGAACGAATCTAATCACTATCACAAAAAACACATATAGAAACACACTTAAATACACTCAACTTGCTTAACGTCAATGACTACACTATAGAACACAGAATGACAAAAAAAATCTATAACTCAAGCATTATTTACGTAATTTTATAAAGAAAAAATGAACAGAATAAAAGAAAGGCACAAAGAAAGGGCAGCAAAGTAAAAAGAAGAAATGCAAGTAAAGAAGAGATTAAGAAAAAGAAGTAAGGAGTCTAAGGTTAGAAAGAGGGAGAAGCAAGAGTAAAGAACTAAAAAAAAAAACCCATATCAACTCTAAGCAAAAGATACATAAACGAAACAAGACAAACATAAGAAAAAGGAAAGAAATCATGGAAGTATTTGTGAAAAGAAAATATCACCTAAAGTATAGTAATGGAAACAGAAAAATAAAAGAAATGTAGATTTAAAAATACAATGAGGCAAGTATTGTATGGCTTCTTTCTGGTCCTCTGTTTATGGAATTTGTTAGGTGGGAGGGTGGTCATTTTAACTTTCTGTCTCTTCTCTTACTAACCTGTTAGGGTGGTGCCGAGCCTTGACTTGCTAAATGTTAGGTATCTTTCAAGAGCACCTTCTCTTAGTGTTCCACGATCTTCTTGGGTTTTCAGCCTGTGGCCAGGGTAAGTTCTCATTTGCTACATACAATTCCAGTTTTTACAACCTCAGGTGTCTAATGTCCACATCAATGTGTTTCTCCTAATAGCTTTGTAGATTGGGGAATCAGACATAATCCTGAAATATGTACAGGAGGATTAATTTCAGCGCTTTCATATACCACTCCATAGTGAACAGTGCAGGAGGCTGTGGAAATCTAGTACTTTCTGGACCTAAGTCTCAGGATTTTCAGTCACGTTGTCAGTGAACCATGCAGCAGCTTGTTAGCTCCAGATTTTGAGCTACTTATTGGCCACCAGCTTTGTCAATAATCCTAAGGTGTGATCCTTATCACAGATGGTAATTGAGCAAGGCTCCATTTTTATGAGTGCCATGTAGTGAAAGTGTCCATATTCTGTTACCCCCGTCATGACTGACTGTGAGGCCATTTCACACCCAAGGGCAGTGACAAATTTTCCCCAGCCTCAAATTTGTGATTATGTCTTTCTATGGCCCCAGATTAGCTCATTTTCAAGTACCATGCTCCCTCTGAAGATCATACTTTGCCACAGCATTTTGGGAAATGGGAAGTGATAAAACTTAGCTCCTCTTTAGAGATGGCCAGTGATAAAGGAGAAGTAATTGTAATACCAAATCCCTCAATGGATCCAAAACTTATCAGAAGAGAGGATGTGTGTTTGCTTTGTAGATTGGACTGCCTGCATGTATGTGTGTATGTATGTAACATCTATCATCCATCTATCTCTCTATCATCTATCTCTCTATCTCTCTATTTCTATATATAGATCATCTACCTATCTATTGTTATTATCTCTGCCTTTATATGTTTACTTGTATGTGTGTGCATGCATGCATATGTGTGTATGTGTTTGTGTGTTGAAGGGCAGGGCCTTTTTGTCTCTAGATGCATGTAGTTCTTTTCACAGCTGGCTCTATGTAAAATCTCAAAGTGGATTTAATTTAAATTTCATTGATTATTAAAAATGTTTAAAAACATTTGTTGACCATTTGTGTTTCTTCTTATGAAAACTGTTCATTTCATTAGCCCATTTATTGACTGGAACTTTATTTCAGTGTTTGATATGCATTATATATCTTGGATATTAACCCTTGTCTGAGGAATAACTGGCAGATTGTTTTTCAATCCATGGGCTTTCTATTCATTCTGCTGATAGTTTCCTTTCCTGTGCAGACATTTAAAAAATATTTTTTATTTATTTTAGAGAGAGAGAGAGAGACAGAGAGAATGAAAAAAAGGCAACGAGAATGAAAGAGTGAGAAAGAGACAGAGAGGGAGAGAGAAAGAGAGAAATAAAAGAAAGACAATAGGCACGTCAGGGGCTTTCACCACTGCAAATGAACTCCAGATACATGTGTCACTTTGTATGTCTGTATCTGGCTTTAGATGGGTACTGGGGAATCAAACACAAGCCATCAGGATTTGCAAGCAAGCACTTTTAACTGCCAAGCAATCTCTCCAGGCCGTGGGTAGACATTGTAAAATATTTTATGTAATCCCATTTATTGATTCTTAGGACTTTTTCCTGTGCTATTAGAATTCTGTTCAGAAAGTTCTTGCCTTTACCTATTTTCTAAGTCTTCCTCTAGTAGTTTCAGCATTTCTACTTTTAAAATTAAGGTCTTTGATCCATTTTGAATTTATTTTTGTGCAGAGTGAGAGATAAAGATCTAATTGTGTTCTACTTCAGGTAACTATACAGTTTTGCCAGCACCATTTGTTGACCAGGATATCTGTTTTTTTTTTTTTTTTTTTTTTTTTTTTTTGGTGGTGTTGTATATAATTTTGTTCATTTTTATTTATTTATTATTTGAGAGAGAGAGAGAGAATGGGCACACCAGGGCTTCCAGCCACTGCAAACAAACTCCAGATGTGTGTGCTCCCTTGAGCATCTGGCTAACATGGGTCCTGGAGAATCACACCTTGAACCGGGGTCCATAGGCTTCACAGGCAAGTGCTTAGCCACTAATCCATCTCTCCAGCCCCTGTTGTATATTTTTGATGCCTTTTCCAAAAATTAGATGGTCATTGTCATGTGGTGTGGTGGTTTGATTCAGGTGTCCCTCATAAATTTAGGTGTTCTGAAAGCTAGGTTCCTAGCTGATGGAGATTAGTGAATTAACACCTCCTGGAGGGAGTGTATTGTTGGGAGAGGGCTTATGGGTGTTATAGCCAATTTCTCCTTCCCAGCATTTGGCACACTCTCCTGTTGCTATGGTCCACCTTATGTTGGCCAGGGGTGATGTCCCCCCTCTGCTCATGCCATCATTTCCCCCTGCCATCTTGCAGCTTCTCCTTGAGCCTGTAAGCCAAAATAAACCTATTTTTCCCACAAGCTGGTCTTGGTTGGGTGATTTCTAATAGCAGTGCGAACCTGAATGCAACATGTGGGTATATTTATGGATTTTGTTTTCTACTCTGTTGGTCTATATTTTTGTTTTTATGCATTATGGTTTGTTTCATATAACATACTGATATTGTCACAGTGGCTGTATAATATTTATTAAAAAATATTTATTTATTTCAAACACACACACATAGAGAAAGAGAGAAAGGGAACTGGAAAAGTAAACCTGGGTCCTTAGGCTCTGCAGGCAAGTGCCTTAACTGCTAAGCCAACTGTCCAACTCTATAGTGTAATTTTAAGTCAGGTATTATGATGGCTGCAGCAATATTCTCTCTGCTTAGAATTACTTTGGCTATGTGTGGCCTTCTGTGTTTCCATATGAATCTTTAGATTTTTTGTTTTTTCTAATTTTGAGAAGAATGTCATTGAAATTTTGGTTAGATTTTCAATGAAGTTCTAGATTATTTTTGGTAATATAGCAATTTTCACATTAATTTTACCAATTGAGGAGCATAGAAGGTTTTTTCATCATCTGGTATCTCCTTCTATTTCTTCATTCATTATCTTCACATTTTCTTTGTAGAGTTCTGTCATATCCTTGGTAAGGATTATTCTTAGGTACTTTATTTTATTGGAGCTATTGGATTATGATTTTAGGATTAGGATATTTTTCTGATTTCATTCTCAACAAATTCATTATTGACATATAGGAATGCTATTGACCTTTGTGTGTTGATTTTGTATCCTGAAATTTTGCTGAAAGTATTTATTCAATCTGAGGGTTTTCTCGTATAGTATAGTATGTACAGCTACTTGAATATAGACCTATGTCATCAGAAAATAGGGACACCATAGCTTTTTAACTGGTTATATATTATTTTAATTCATTTCTAAAATCTATTTGTTATATATATATTTAATATATTTATTTTTATTTCTTTATTTGAGAGAGAGAAAGAGACAGGGAGAGGGAGAGAATGAGTGTGCCAGGGCATCCAGCCATTGAAAATGAGCTCCAGATGCATGCACCATCTTGTATATCTGGCTTATGTGGGTCTTGGGGAAATGAAGCTGGGTCCTTTGGCTTTGCAGTCAAGCCCCTTAACCACTAAGTCATCTCTCCAGCCTTATTTGTTATATTTTTTAGCAATAGTGATAATTAAACTCAGGATCTTTTGTATCTAAAGGGAGCATTCTACTACTGAGTTATATCCATAGTCCTTTTTTGAGACAGATTTGTAACATGTAGCTTTGGCCTGTGTGGTTGTTTGAATGTAATATATGTTCTTCATAGACTCAGACCAAAGTGGCTCCATCAGGCTTCTAGGCTTGGGACATTATCTCACTCACTACTGCCCCCCACCCCTGTGCACAGACCCAGGCAGATGAAAGTAGCTCCACAAGCATGTCCAGGCTTTGTAATGCCATCCCACTGGCCACTGTCCCCCTTCCCCATGTCCACTTTGGGCCACCTGACCATGGACTCCCATATCCCAAATCATGGAACAACAAGCCTCTGCATCAGGTCTTTGGGCCCCCACCAGATCCTCAAGGACTCCTTCCCTCTTAGCAGGAAGGCACAATCATCATCAGAAGCCTAGTGGAAGCAAACATAAAAGAGAGTAACCATTGAATACACTTCAAGGGTAGACTATAGCTTCCTCCTAAATTAAATAAGGCTCCTACACTGTTATGGGAAGACCACAATGCAAAAGGAATAAATCAAATGCAAGTAAATCCAATAAGATTGCCCAGTCCCATAATGGATGTCTCTAATCAAAACATATAAGAGACATTAGGTCAGAACCCCAAAATGAAAATATAAGTTATGCAACCCTGACCAAACAAGTAGCAGAATTTGCAGTAAAACAACAAAGGGCTGATAATCATATAAATGCTATCCTCACTAGACTAGACCTAATAGGTAAGAACCTGGAATGTGCATGAAGACAGTTAAATGAGCTGAAGGAGAGAGAACAAAAAGAGGAGCTCAGTAACCAGCTGGCTAAGCTCAATGAAGATATAATGAAATTCAAGGATGAATTCCAACAAGCATCAAGAAAATCAGAAAATGACAAGAAAGGGAACTTGATAGAGGGATGGAAACTATACATAAAAAAATGAGTAGAAAATGCAATCAAAATTAAGAAGTCCAAAACTCTATAGAAGCTCTCAAGAATAGAGTCAGCCATGTGGAGGACAGAAATTCAGAACTAGAAGACAAAACAGAAGAAACACTTCATAAGCCCAAAAGTTTTAATAAGTTCAAGTTTTTTTGTGAACAGAACATAAGGGAACTGTGTGATATCCTTAAACATCTCAACATTCAGATCATGTCAATACCAGGGAAGAAATTCAGACCAAAGGCATGGAGAATGTAACACAATTATCCAAGAAAACATTCCCACTCTGTCAAACAAAAGGCCAATCAAGTTACAGAAGCTAACAGAACTCAAAACAGGCTGGACCAAAAGAGAAATTCTCCAAGACATCAATATTAAGACTGTAAATATTGATACCAAAGAGAAAATCCTAAAAGCAGCTAGGGAAAAACAACACATTACATTTAAATGTAACCCTGTCAGAATTACTTCAAGCTTCTCAATGGAAACACTGAAAGCCAGAAGGGCCTAGAATGGAACACTTCAAAGTCTGAGAATCTATGACTTACAACCCAAACTATTCTACCCTCATAATAGATGGTGAAAGTAAAACTTTCCACAATAAAACTCAGCTTTACAACTATATGAACATAAAGCCAAACCTACAGAGACTACTTCAGGAAATTCTCTACACAGAATTATCAAATAATCATCCTTAAGTGCCTATAAGAAGCAGATCACAATAACCAAATTCAGAGAAGGCACAAAAAACTATAGAGTCCAAGAAACACCAAACCACACAAACCTCTACAATATAGCAGGAATATAATCAAAGCAAACCTCACAGTCATTACTCTAAATATTAATGGCCTTAATTCACCAATCAAGAGATATAAGCTAACAGGATGGATCAGAAAATTAGACCCCTCAATCTGTGGTATTCAAAAAATGCACCTGAACACTAAAGACAGACACCTCCTCAGGGTGAAAGGATGGAAAATGTTATTCCAAGCAAATGGGAATAGGAAACAGGCAGGCATAGGTATACTAATATTGGATAAAACAGACTTCAAACTAAAAGTAATCAAAAAGACAAAGAAGGTCATTTCCTATTTATCAAGGTGATTATCAAACAAGAGGATATTGCAATCATAAGTCTTTATGCACCAAACATAAAGGCACTACAATTCATAAAACAAAACCTACTTGACAGCAAAACAGAAATAACCACCAACACCATCATAGCTGGGGACTTCAATACTCCACTATCAGCAATACATAGATCATCCAAATTGAAAATCAATGGGGAAGTGAGAGAGCTCAACAAAACCATAAAACAATTAGACCTAACATATATCTACAGAACATTCTACCCCAAATCCACAGATTATACATTCTTCTCAGTAGCCCAAGGAATCGTCTCTAAAATAGATCATGTAATGGGTCAGAAAGACTGCCTCCATATATTTAGGAAGATCAACATAATTTCTTGCATGCTATCACATCACAATGCTACCTTGCTAGAAATTAACAACAAAAGATGCACCAGGAATCCCATTAGCTGAACTGAACAATACACTTTTAAACAATAAACGGGTAGTGGACAAAATAATTGAAATTGCAAAATTTCTAGAAATGAATGACAATGAGAACACATCATACCAAAACTCATGGGACACAATGAAGGCAGTCCTCAGGGGAAAATTCATAGCACTATGTGCCTTCATAAGAAAGATAGAGAAATCCCAAACCAATAACCTAACATCCACCTAAAGGCATTGGAAAAGCAAGAAGAATCCAACCTAAAAAGCTCCAGATGGAAAGAAATAATTAAGATCAGAGAAGAAATTAATGAATTGGAAATGAAGAAAACAAAAAAATTGGTAGAACAAAGAGCTGGTTCTTTGAAAAAATAAACAATATTGGCAAACCCCTGGTCAATTTGATCAAGTGATAAAAAGAGATGCTTCAAGTTAATAAAATTAGAAATGAAAAAGGAGAGATCACAACAGACATAGGTGAAATTGGGAGAATCATCTGGACTTATTTCAAAATTGCCTACTCCACAAAACTGGATAATATGGAGGAAATGGATGAATTCCTGGACATACACCACCTACCAAAGCTAAATTCAGAGCAGATTAATCTAAACAAACCTATCACACCCATCGAGATTGAAAATGTAATAAAAAAAACCTTGCCCCAAACAAGATTCCAGGACCAGATGGCTTCTCAGCTGAATTCTATCAAGTCTTCGTGAAAGAACTGAAATCATTTTTTCTCAAACTGGGCTAAACAATCAGAGAACAGGAAAAGGTCCCCAACTCCTTTTATGAAGCTTGTACCATCCTAATACCAAAACCAGGCAGAGATGCCACAAGAACACTATAGGCCTGTTTCCCTGATGAACTTAGATGCAAAGATCCTGAACAAAATCCTCATAAACTGAATTGAACAACACATCAAAACATTATCCACCTGGATGAAGTAGGCTTTATCCCAGGCACACAGGGGTGTTTCAACATATAGAAATCTGTCAATGTAATACACCACATAATTAAACTTAAACACAAAAACCACATGATCATTTTGATAGATGCAAAAAAGGCCTTTGACAAAATGCAACATCACTTCATGATCAAAATATTGCAGAGAATTGGCATGGCTGTTTATATCTCAACATAATAAAGGCTATATATAATGCTCCTAAAGCCCAAATAATACTTAATGGAGAGAGAGTGAAGGAATTCCATTAAGATCAGGAACAAGACAGGGGTGCCCACTCTCACTTCTGCTCTTCAATATAGTACTGGAAGTACTAGCTCAAGCAATAAGACAGGAGAAAGAAATAAAATGGAAACAAATTGGAAAGGAAGAAGTTAAGTTAGGTCCATTCACAGATGACATGATTCTGTAAATAAGAGACCTGAGATCCACCATCTCTTAACTCCAACTCTTAAAGATGATTAACTCCTTCAATGAGTAGCAGGATACAGAATCAATGTACAAAAATCAGTAGCCTTTCTATATGCAAATGACAAAGATACAACAAAAGGCATAAATGATGTCCCATTTTCAATAGCAATAAAAACTAAACTAAAATAAAATGCCTTGGAATAACCTTAACCAAGGATGTGAAAGACCTATATAATGAAAACATAAAAAAAACTCAAAAAAGAAATTGAGGAGAATTTGAGAAAATGGAAAGACCTCCAGTGCTTCTGGATAGGCAGAATTAAAATTGTGAAAATGGCAATCTTACCAAAGACAACATACAGACTTACTGCAATACCAATCAAAATCCCAACATTTTTCTTCCCAGAGATAAAGAAGTGATCTCAAAAATCATATGGAAAGAAAGAAGGCCTTGGATATGCAAGCATATCCTCAGCAAAAGAAACAACTCTGGAGACATCACCATACCTGATCTACAGCTATAGTACAAAGCCATAGTAATAAAAAATAAAGTATGGAACTGGTATAAATACAGGAGTACAGACCAATGGAACAGAATCAAGGACCCAGACTTTGGGTCAAATAATGACAGCTACTTGATATATGACAAAGGCCCTAATAATATAGGCTGGAAAAACAGATAGCATCTTCAACAAATGGTGCTGGACAAACTGGATAACAATATGCAAGAAATTGAAACTTGTTCCACACATCTCACCATGCACAAAAATCAAGTCCAAATGGATCAAAGAACTCAATATAAGACCAGAAAATTGGCTACCACTGGAAGAAAAAAGAAGAGTAAATTTCCATGATATACGAATGGGAAAAGATTTCCTGAATAAAACCCTAGTAATTCCTGTTCTTAAACAAGCACTTAGCCATTGGGATCTCATGAAGCTGAAAAGTTTATTCACAGACAAATATACAATAAGCAGAGCCAGTAGATTACCCATAGAATGGGAGAAAATATTTACTGGCTATCCAACTGAAAGAGGCCTAATTTCTGGAATCTACAAAGAACTTGAAAACCTAAACAATAAAAAAGTCAAAGAACCCGCTCACAAAATGGGGCAAAGAACTGGACAGGCAGTTCTCAGTGGAATAAATGCAAATGGAAAACACACACTTAAGAAAGTGTTTATCATCCCTAATCAACAGGGAAGTGCAAATTAAAACAACTATGAAATTCCACTTTACCCTAGTAAGGACAGAAAACAGTAAAAAATCAAATGAAAATAAATGCTGGCAAGGATGTGGAGAAATAGAAACCCTCATCCACTTTTGGTGGGAATGTAAGATGGTACAATCACTTTGGAAGCAATATTGAGATTCCTAAAAAAGTTGCCTATAGAGTTACCAACTGACCCAGTTATTCCATTACTGGGCATTTATCTTAAAAGCTCCAGGCCTCATTCAGAGAAATTTGCTCAATTATGTTTATAAATGCTAATATAATATAATAGCTAAAACTGGAATCAACCCAGATGTCCATCATTAGACGAATGGATAACCAAGATGTGTTATATCTACATGATGGAAATCTATAGAGCAGTAAGGAAAAATGACAGAATGAAATTTGAAGAAAAATGGTCAAACTGGAGCAGATCATTCTCAGTGAAATCAGCCAATCACAGAAAGATAATCATTCCATAGTCTCACTCATCTATGACTCATAATCTGAATGTACCTGAGATGCTGACATACCTAATAAGCATCTGAATTACGGGACAATAGGGTGGATAGGGTGGGAGGGGAGGGTACAGGTGGTGGTGGGGGACACAAATGGAAATGGTACCATAAAATTCTACATCCCAAAAGACAGACTAAGTGGTTGAACCTTCTTCAGGTCTTTAGAGGGAACACCTCAATCACAAAGCCCTGGAAAAGATATGATGAAGACTGACCTTAATCTTTTCCTGTTTCTCTCTCTCTCTCTCTCTCCCTCTTTTTCTATCTCTTTCATCTTTTTCTTCCTTCTTTTCATTGTTGCTGGCCTATAACTCCCAGTACCAGCATTTGGCTGTCATCCATAATGAGCTGTTGATCAGAGAGACCTATAAGGTTTCCCAAAAGAAGACAGATTTCTGTCAGAATACTTGATGGCCCAACAAAGGTTAATGTAAGAACCTACTTTGAAGACACCATATGCTGATGGTACAGAACATGGAGTGACCTGGCTGGAACCTGGAAGAGAGTCAGTCCTCAGACATCTCATCTAGTGCCAGAAGGTGCTATATCAGTGACTGAGGTAAAATGACCAACATCTGTCCAAGCAACTCATGGTCTAAGCTACTTAGCAGCAAACAACCAGACATGCTACTCACACAAGTGCAATAGTTGTACACAGCCATGTTGGTAAACCAATTTTGATTTGGCTATGTGATCTACTCAGTGGAACAGAACCCATAGCTGGAGATGGAAAACAAGTCAGAATCATATCTAAAAATGAGCCCGCTCTCCATTATCAAGCTCCCACCAATTATGGGCTACAAGAGGGCCTACACCTATTAAATTCTCTCTAAAAAACAATGTTCATCCTATTTATCTGGTGCTACTCTCCATTGGAGAATTTGCTTTTTTTTTTTTTTTTTTTTTCAGATGGACACAGCTTCTAAGGAGAGCCAGCCCATCACACCTCAAAAGGGCTCCAGATGAAACTAAGAGTAACTGGGGAAAGAAGCAAGAGTGCTGCTTTATTGGTGAACCTGATACCAGCACAAGGGTGAAGGAGATAGAGCCAGAGAACACTCAACTCCTACCAAACCAGTTTTCCAGAGACACAGAGGCTCCCAGGACCTCATCTCTGAAGCAGACCTAAAACGAACCTAATATGGTCAGTGAAATTTTCAGAAGAGGGGTTGAATGCATATTAGAGCCACATGTTGGGTCATTATACACAGAGACATTGCCTCTTACCCATAACTGATGGCTAACCCCACAATACGTGACTCATATTCCCCAACAAGGAGGGACCCTGCAGGGGGAGTGGCAGGGAGGAGGCTAATGATGGTACCAACATGACTGTATACACTGTGTACGTAACTAATATAGAAAAAATTGTTGGACTACAGTTTTCTTGTGATATTCTTGCCTAATTTGAAATTAAGGAACTAGTGCCTCATAAAAGGAATAGAAAAATGTTTCTTCTCTTTACTGGAAGAGATAGTACAAAATTTGTGTTATTTATCTTTTAAAACATTATCAGAATTCTCAGTAAAACTATTTGGGACTGGTTGTTTCTTTGTGGAGGGGTGTCATTTGAATTAAAAACTTAGTATCTGTGGTGTTTTGATTGTGGAATATCCTCTTTAGCCTCCAGCATTCATGATTAAGACTCATACTTGATCCTCAATCGTGGAGCCTTTGGAAACTGGAACATGGGGTTTATTAGTCTAGCTCTACTGGATGTTAGCTAGCTCAGATCATTTGAACTTCCTTCCTCCCCTGCTGTTTTGCTTCTGCTTTGCTTTCGCTATCATGCTGAAGCTAAAATGAACACATGTCTCCCATAAGCTGCTTTTGGTTGGGTGTTTTGTTCCAGCAATGCAAAGATAACTGCAACAGTGTCTTTATAATTATAGAGTGTTACTGGTTTGACTATGCAATACCTACCCTGGATTTATATTTTGGACACTAGGTCCCAAACTTGTCACTCATCCTGAAGGCAATGAAGCATTTAAGATGTTCAAAATCTTTCACAGCCAGGCCATTAGGAATGAGCCTTTCGTCATAGTATTCACTGGTTGCTTTCCCTACCTCCTAGTCCTCCACAATGACCAAGTGGCTACCATAGATTCTGGCCACCAAGAGGCACTCCACTATGCCTTTGCTGCTGTAATGGACTGAATCCTTCTGAAACCATGACCCAGAATTAATTTTGCTCCCCATAATTTGTTCTGTCATTGACTGTATCAGAGTGGTATAAAATTAACCAACACATAAGGCTATTCAAAATTCCTATTTTGTATAGGCAAATTAGGATACTTTATGCTTTTTGAGAACTGATTCTTTTCATTTAAGTTTTCATGTTTATATATGTAAAATTATTCATAATATTCTCTTATCCTTATATCTGAAAAATTTATAGCTGTTTCATTCCTAGTATTGGAAATTTGGGTCTTTCTGTATAATTCTTTTGTCAATATTCTTAGAGTCTTGTCAAGTTTATTGATCTTCAAAGAATCAGCTATTTGTTGAATTGATTTTTATGTTATTTTCAATAATTCTTATGATTATCTTTAAACATTTTTTCTTGTTATTTGTGTTAATTTTGTTCTTCTGATTCTAGAATCTAGAATACTCTCTGTCTAGATATTGATGTTTTAACCTGAAACTTCCTTTTCTAGGTTTTTTAATGTGTGTAGGTGTGCACTATATGGCGTGTGTGTGTGTGTGTGTGTGTGTGTGTGTGTGTGTGTGGTGAACATGTGTGTGCTCTTGAAGTTCTCCATGCACTCATTTAGAGTGGGAGCCACTAGCTTTTGGTGGTCAGAGCAGAAAATCAGATATCCTGCTCCATCACATTTCCACTTGTTCTCACTTTGAGCTGGAGTCTTACTGATACTAGAGCTTGCTATGTCCAAGAGGCTGAAGAATTCCCTGGTCACTGTTCCCCTTTGTGAGGCTGGAGTTACAGGTGCACATTGTCACACCCAGCTGTTTATGTGGGATCTGAAGATTTAAATCTGGTGGTTTCATGCCCCACCAGGCACTCATGCATGAGCAGGAAACACTTAACCACTGAGCTGAGCCATCTCTCCAGTGTAATTTTCCCTAATTTGGTGAAGGATCCTGTATTAGCTCTTCTGTTCCTGTAAATGTATAATTCTGTAATTCCACTTTAATTAATTTCTCTATATTCTTGGATTTCCCATATGACTTTCTATTTAACATGTAGATGATATAGTTTTTGAATGTTAGAAGACATTTTTGTTGTTATGACTATATCTATGCTGCTTTTGTAGGGCTTCCTTCTTCATTTGTTTCAAGAAATTTTAATGTGCCTTCTCCATTTTATTTACTTACCCATTGTTCTTTCAATACCACGTGGTTGAGTCTTTGTGAATTTTCATAACTACTAGTTTGTATTATTATTATTTATCTCTGTATTTATTCTGTTGTAGTCAAAAAAGTTTTTTTACATAACTTCAGGTCTTTGGAATTTGTTGATTTTGTTTTCTGTTCTAGAGACTTCCATACACTGATGATAAAAATGTGAATTCTATAGGCATTGAATGAAAAGTTTTATAAATGTTCTGTTAAGTCCACTTGGTCTATGTTACAACTTAACTGTGGTGTTTCTATGTTAATGTTTTGTCTAGATAATCTGTCTATGGTTGGGGGATGGGATATTGATGTCATCCATTATTATATTTGATTCTACCTTTCCCTTGAAATCTAATAACTTTTGCCTATAACATTATATGTTTTGGCCTTAAGTACACGTACATTAACAATTTGTTAGTCTTCCTACAGAATAGATCCCTTGACCATCTCAAGGATGCAAGAACAGTTCAACATATGGAAATTAATAAACATGACATATCACCTCAATAAATCAAAGGACTAAACTCATTTTATCATCTTAACATGTGAAGGCAAAGCTACATAAATTTCAACATTTCTTATTTGTACAAAATTTTAAAGAAAATAAAGGTTGTATAAAGTAAACCCACAAAAATAATGAAGAAAAATGTAAAGCTTTTCTTTTTTAAAATTTTTTTGTTTATTTTTATTTATTTATTTGAGAGTGACAGACAGAGAAAGAGACAGACAGAGAGAATGGGCATACCAGGGCCTCCAGCCTCTGCAAACGAACTCCAGATACGTGTGCCCCCTTGTGCATCTGGCTAATGTCTGTCCTGGGGAATCGAGCCTCAAACCAGGTTTCTTAGGCTTCACAGGCAAGCGCTTAACCATCAAGCCATCTCTCTAGCCCAAGCTTTTCTTTTAATAACTAGAAAAAATCAAAGCACATCTACTTCTAGTGTTTATTATCAACATAGAAATGAAAGTATTGGTCAGAGCAATTGGGCAAGAGAAACAAACAAAAGGCACGTACATAGGAAGAAGTCCAGATATCTGTATGAAGATGCTATGAATTTACATAGAAAAAAGCCTTGATTCTACCATAAGTGCATTAAAACGGAGAAAAAAATTAGTAGAAATATAAACAACAATATCAACATAGAGAAATCAACATTTTTACACAACAATTAATAACAGTTCTAAGAAATAAAGCATTAAAATGAATTGACTTTGTGGGTACATATTTGTGATTCCAGGTACTTCATGGTTTGAAGAATGAGAATGACAGTTTTGTGACCAGCCTGGGCAACATGGAAAGAATTTTTCTTCAAATTAAAACCAAAACAACCCCATAAACATAGATTTAACTTAAAGAAAATGAGGAATGTCTGCAATGAAAATTATAGAACTGATGAAAGAAACTACAGATAATGCACAAATGGAAAGATCTTTAGTATTCATAGATTGGAAGAATTAATATTATTTAAAAATACATGGTAGCCAGGCGGTGGTATACTCCTTTGATCTCAGCACTTGGCAGGGGTAGGAGGATTGCTGTCATTTGGAGATCAGCATGAGACTACATAGTGAATTCCAGGTCAGCCTGGGCTAGAGTGAGACCCTACCTAGAAAAAAAAAAAAAAGAAAAATTAACATATGGCTTGAAGAGATGGCTTAGTGGTTAAGACACTTGCCTAGGAAGCCTAAGGACCTAGATTCCATTCCCCAGTACCCATATAAGCCAGATGCACAAGGTGGTACATGTGTCTGGAGTTTTTTTTTTTTTAAACAGGGGCTAGAGGCCCTGGTGCACTATTTTCTCTCTCTGTCTCTCTCTATATATATCTGATCTGCTCCTTTCCTCTCTTTCTATCAAATAAAAAAGTAAAATATTTTAAAAATGCCAATGATGGGCTGGAGAGATGGCTTAGCAGTTAAGTGCTTGCCTGTGAAGCCTAAGGACCCTGGTTGGAGGCTCTTTTCCCCAGGACCCACGTTAGCCAGATGCACAAGGGGGCACATGCATCTGGAGTTCATTTGCAGTGGCTGGAGGCCCTGGCGTGTCCATTCTCTCTCTCTATCTCTGCCTCTTTCTCTGTCTGTCACTCTCAAATAAATAAAATAACAAAAAAAATTTTTTTTAATGCCAATGGTATATTTCACAGAATAAAAATAATCTAAAATGCAATTGAAACAAAAAGACTACAAACAACTCAAAACATTTGGGCAAAATAACAAATTTGGAAAATCACACTCTGATTTCTAAATATATTACAAACATTTTATAACCAAAATCATTGTATTGGCATAACAGCCAATATATAGACCAACAGAACAGAAGTACCTAGAAATAGCTCCATACATGAATAGCCAAAAATGGCACTAAAACATGCACAGGATAAATAACAGGCTCTTTAATAATTGTTCTTAGAAAAGTGAATACTCACTTGAAAAAAATGGCACCTGAGCCTAGTTACTCATATTGTACACCAATAATCTCAAGGATCAATGATGGACTGAGGTGTTGACTCAGTCATTTAAGTGTCTGCCATGCAAGTAAGACAACGTGTATTTGGGCCCCCAGTACCATGTAAAAGCCAAATATAGTGTTTTGTGCTATAATTCCAGTGAAGGGAAGGCTGATACAAGTAGATCTCTGGAGCTTGCAGACTGGATAGTCTAGCTGAATTATGAATTCCATGGTTAGTGAGAGACCATGTCTCAAAAATAAGGTGGAGAGTTATTAAAGAAGACACTCAGTATTAATTCCTGGTTTCCACATATGCCTGTACATACTTGTGTCTACACACATACAAGCATGCAAAATATATGTGCGCACATATATATGTGTACATATATAATATATATGCCTGTGTGTACATGTATATAATGTATAAATATATATGCACATATGCATGTATACACATACATGTGTGTGTATGTGTGTAAATTAATGAATTGCTGCTATAAAACTCAGGCATAAAATCTTGAAAGAAGTGGCTGGGCCTGGTGGCACATGCCTTGAATGTAGGTGGGATCAAAAGTTGAATTTTTTAATTTTTTAAAATGTATTTTAAAGTGTGACAGAGACAGAGAGAGAGAGAGAGAAGTAGAGAGAGAGAAGTAGAGAGAGAGTGGGCATGCCAGGGCCTCCAGCCACTGCAAATGAACTCCATACACATGTACCACCTTATGCATCTGGCTTTATGTGGATACTGGGGAATTTAACCTAGGTCCTTAGGCTTTGTAGGCAAGTGCTTTAACTACTAAGACATCTCTGTAGCCCAAAAGTTGAACTTTTGACTCACTTTGTGCATGCCTTACTGACATGATGCAAATCCCCAGTAGTAGATACTGTTTGTTAGTCTTGTGTGCTGCTTCCTATAGAGTCCTTTCTGTTCTGTTTTCTCTAAGCTGGCATGTCAGATGCCTGCCCAGCCAGGCAGCAATTTTTGCCACCTCTGAAGGTGATACTGACAAAATTCCTCTCTACTTTTTCCCTCCATAAAGGATAAGACCACTACCATCTTTAATGCTTAAATTCCTTTGATGATTAGCCATTATAAAAAATCTCCAAATATGCTCCCTTTGGGTTCCTTAATTAGCTACCTACTACTCAAACTTTGTATTTATCTTCTTGGCAGTATACAGATGCACTTTCTCTAATAAAAGGTAAGTGACCATTTCAGCTGGACACATCTCCAGCCAGAGTTCATCCTGTAAGGTGAATCAGTCACAAACTCTGTCTGAGATCATATTTCTCTGACACCATCCACAAATGTGAATGAGTTGATGGAGATCAGAAAGAGCTAGAGAAGAGGGGTACTAAAATGCACCTGGATGAAAGCATTAATTTCTGGTGTTTTTCAGTTCCTGTTGTATGCTGTATCAATAACTTCAAGACAACAGATCTCTGACTACAAAGCAATTATAAAGAGATAAAAATATTAATTACCTTGACTTGATAAGTGCACATTGTATTTATGTATTGGTTTAGCATATTGTATCCTAGCTATATTTTTTACTATTAAAACAATTAAAAATTCATTAGAAATCAATCATTCTGGGCTGGAATGATTGCTTAGCAGTTAAGGCACTTGCCTGTGAAGACTTAGGATCCAGGTTTGATTATCCAGTACCCATGCAAACCAGATGCATAAGGAGGCGCACGTGTCTGGAGTTTATTTGCAGTGGCTAGAGGTTCTGGCATGCTCATTCTTTCTCTTTCTGCCTCAATCTCTTTCTCTATCTCTCTCCCTCTCACATAAATAAATAAATAAATAAATAAAATATTTTTTAAATGATCATGCTAAATTATAAAATAGGTGGAAAGCTCAAAAATAAAACAAAGAAGCCTCATATAAAAATGTATTGCGAGGCTGGATTGTACATAGATGGATTGAAATTAGTATCCATGTAAGCAGGATAACTTTTATGGTTCTTAGTTATATTTTAAGTCTTTACTTATGTTGAATATTTCTTTAGGGGATGACTTTCCTCGAAAAATGTATTAACATTAACCTTATAAGTAGTGATGACCTTTTTTGAAATTCTTCCAAAATTTTCTACATACTGATATGAACATCCCCACCCTAATTTTCTATGTCTCTATGGTGTTTTGGGTAGGTGGGAATACATTCTTCATGCATTCATGTATAGATCAGGACTTCTGCAGAAAATACTGGAGCTGTAGCAGCCACACTGTAGCATGTCTTCTTATGCTAGGACATATGATCCTTCAATCTACCAGCAATTCCACTCAATTATTCAGGCCCATATTACTTTCAAGTAAAAAAAATTAAATTTCATCAGCTGGAAAGATAATGTAGAAAAATGATATATTAATATGACAGTGTTAATCATTGCTTTTTCACATAGTCTATGTCTTACAGAGAATTCTATTTTCTAACACACACACACACACACGCACACACACACACACACACAGTTGGGTAGAGGAAGTTGGAGATTGAGGTTTTCAGGATTTCAACTTTCAGAACTTTAATTTTTTAAAATTAAAAAAAAATTTTATTTATCAATTTCAGAGTGACAGACAGAGAGAAAGAGGCAGAGAGAGAGAGAGAATGGGCGCACCAGGGCCTCCAGCCACTGCAAATGAACTCCAGATGTGTGTGCCCCCTTGTGCATCTGGCCAATGTGGGTCCTGGGGAATCGAGCCTTGAACCGGGGTCCTTAGGCTTCACAGGCAAGTGCTTAACTGCTAAGCCATCTCTCAAGCCCAGAATTTTAATTTTTTGAAATGGGAACTTCTGGGAATTTTTAGACTTCGAGATTTTGGTCTTTCATGATTTCAACCTTTGGGATTATGCCTTTAAGGATGGCATGTTTGGGATGTTAGTGAGCTGTCCATTGCTGGAGAAACTCAATCATCTATAAAGAGTTTATTTTATACACACACACACACACACACATATATACATACATACATATATATATATATATATATATATATATATATATATATATATATATATAATATGGTTGTGGCTCCTCAACCCCCTACCTCTGCTTTAAGATGGTCTGGTACTGAAAACATGTTACCTGACCTCCTTTCAGTTGTGCTGTTTGTGCAGGATCATTACCTTTTGATAGTGGGTGTAAAATGTTCAGGCAAACACCCTATCACACAACACAGGCACCCTGTGCATATAAAGCAAACAAATGAAAGTCCTCTAGAGAAAGGACTACATGCCCCAAAGAAACAATATGAGAAACAGTCTCATCTGTCATTAAAAATTAGAAATCATTATACTTTCAAGTTTTAGTCACATAACTGGTACTGTTTGCTTATAAATGCTGGTCAATATAAATGTGCTGTCCCTATCATGGATAACTCATAAGTTCTTTTTTAGAAGTTCTGTGTGACATCCTGTGTGCCCTAGTGATATGAAGAAAATCTGATAAAATGCAGCAATGTTCTGAAGACAAAAAACACTGTGTACCCTTGATGATGAGGGGTGACCACAGTGGCACAGAGCAGGAACAAGGCACTGTTGTTTCCAGGAAGAAGCTCCTCCCTCCTTTCAAAAACAGTGACACTGCTCTTTCTTTATAAAGGTTCTTAAGTTGCCTCATATAAATCTGGTTCTTCTGTAGTTGGAAAACTTCTAGACTGTGCTAATCAGAGAGAGAACATCCTGTACCTACTTTTATAAATTTTTCTTCACAAGCCAAGTCAAATAAGTATTTCATATATACACATGTGTAGCACATAAGAATATTATACACAAAGCCTGATTCTTATCTCATATTACAGTTCATATGTGTTCCTTAATTACTTTCATGGTAGAACAACATGAAAACATTAACTCAAATTAAACATTTTAAGTTTATAGTTTAGAAGATTTCTGTTGGTTAAATGCTCATTAATTTTGTCCATGTGACATTTCAAGGGTTATAAAGGTTGGAGATAATTTGATCCATTCAACAATAGACGGTGGTAATGCATGTAAATGCATTTCTGTTCTACTGGATAATGGAAGCTCACCAGGCATGGCAGACTTGGGAAGGATGCGGCCAAGGAGTGAGCGCCACAGATCTATCAATTATATAACTTCTGATCTTGGTTCCATTTCTTCAGGAGTCTGGTTTGATTGAGGGCCTCATCTTCCTGCTTCTTCCTGTGGTTTGGACACATAGAGCAACAGTCAAGTCCCTTGGAAAAACCATGTGCTCTGCTGGGTTGAGTCCATGGGAATAGATGTTATTGGTGTTTTCAACCAAAGGCATCAATACCTAATTGGATTTCAAAGTCCAGGAGAGGAAGAACCAAATTAACAGAGAAATTTACATAACAAAGTGTGTGGTGCAAGCTTTACGTACCTACTACAAGTATGCAATATGTCTATGTTTCAGTAGCTTGAACATGGACTTTGAAATCACACTAGGTATCATATAACAACTCCAGTCCTTGTGAGTTTACATGGTTCTCTCTGTGGGTGCTATCCAGGATTATACTCCTTTGGTGGTAGTCAAGAAGACAGAAAACAGCCACTTTCCTTAAGGCCTATAATTTTTTTTTTCCCAAATCTGCATGCATCCTGCAAGAGAAAGCATTGTTGTAGAAATGATTACACTGAAGCTTTATTCTTAGTCCCAGAATGAAAAAGATTAAATATTTTTGAAGTGCATGGTGGACACTATGCTAATTTATTTCTGCTACCTTATCTCAAAATAATTATATGCACTATTAATGTCCAAAGAAGAGAAATGGAAGCATGTTTTGTGTGAGGTTTGAGTTCACCTCCAGAAGATACTGGATACCATTTGTAAATTTAGAATTTTGATTTTCTGGGACACTGATACAAAAAGCAAGCAACAACATGCCATTTAATATTTACATTTCTATTTTTATTTATTTATTTGAGAAAGAGAGAGTGAGAGAGAGGCAGGTAGAGGGGGAGAGAGAGAATGGTCATACCAGGGCCTCCAACCACTGCAAATGAACTTCAGATGCATGTGCCACTTTGTGCATCTGTATTTATTTGGGTACTGGGGAATCAAACCTGGGTCCTGGGGCTTTGCAGGCAAGCACCTTAATGGCTAAGTCATCTTTCCTGCCATTATTTTTACATTTTTTATTTAATATTAAAGCAAAACAGCTTTCACTACCCACTGTCCCATTTCTCCAACCTTTATTTAAGACAAGATCCAGTGATCTTCAACAAATGGTGCTGAATAAACTGGATAACCATATGCAGGAAAATGAAACTCAATCCACACATCTCACCATGCACAAAAATCAAGTCCAAATGGATAAAGACCTGAATATAAGACCAGCAACTGTGCTACTACTGGAAGAAAAAATAGGAGGAACTTTCCACAATATAGGAGTGGGAAAAGACTTCCTTTACAAAACTCCAGTATCTCAGGAACTTAAACAATCACTCAACCATTGGGATTTCATGAAGCTGAGAAATTTTTTCACAGGCAAACATACCATAAGCAGAGCCAACAGACTAGCTACAGAATGGAAGGACAATTTTGCTGGCTATACAACTGACAGCAGCCTAATTGCTAGAATCTACAAAGAACTCAAAAACCTAAACAATAAAAAAATCAGACAACTCACTCACAAAGTGGGCCAGAGAACTGAACAGGGAGTTCTCAGATGAAGAAATACAAATGGCAAACATGCACTTAAGAAAATTTTCAACATCCCTAACCATCAGTGAAATGCAAATTAAACAACTATGTGATTCCACTTTACCCCAGTAAGGATAGCAAACATTAAAAAATCAAATGAAGGACTGGAGAGATTTCATAGTGGTTAAGGCACTTGCCTGTGAAGTATAAGGACCCAGCTTCAATTCTCTAGGTCCCACATAAGCCAGATGCACATGGTGGCACATGCATCTGGAGTTTATTTGCAGTGGCTAGATGCCCTGGTGTGCCCATTCTCATTCTATCTCGCCTTCTTTCTTTCTCTAATAGTAAAAACAAATCTTAAAAACTCAAATGAAAACAAATGTTGGCAAGGATGTGGAGAAATAGGAACCCTCATTTACTGTCAGTGGGAAGATGGTACAACCACTGTGCAAAGTGATATGGAGGCTTCTAAAAAGGTTGACTATATGATTACCAACAGATCCAGTTATTCCCTTTCTGGGCATTTACCCTAAAAGCTTCATACCTCAGTTCAGAAAGATTTGCTCAACTATGCTTATAGCTACTCAATTCATAATAGCTAAGAACTGGAATCAACCCAGATGTCCATTATTGGATGAATGGATAACCAAGATGTGGTATATCCACATGATGGAATTCTACTCAGCAGTTAGAAAATAAAGCACAATGAAATTTGTAGAAAAATGGTCAAACCTGGAACAGATCATACTCAGCAAGCTCACCCAATCACAGAAAGACAATCATCACATGGTCTCACTCAGCTGTGGCTCTAACCTGGATCAGCCTGAGATGATGGCATACCTAATAGGCATCTCGAGGACTGGACAAGTAGGGAGGGTAGGGCTAGAGATAAGGGTAAGTGTGGGTGAGGGAACACAAAACTGGACACAAAAGTAACTGATACCCATAAAATTCTATGTCTTTGAAGACAGACTAAAAGGATGAACCCTCATCAGGACCTTAGAGCTAACACCTGAATCAAAGAGTACTTACTGGAGAGGGTGAGATGAAGCCTAACCTTAATTTTCTCCTGTTTCTGTCCCTTTCTCTCTCTCTCTCTCTTTTTTCCTTTCTCTTTTATATTTTATTTATTTTTCTTTTTTCTCTTCTCTTGGCACTGGCCTGTAACTCCCAGTCCCAGGATGCGGTTAATACCCAGAATGGGGTGTTGATTAGGAAGACACACATGGTTTCACAAAAGAAGACAGACTTCTGTCAGAGCACTTGACTACCTACCGGTGGGTAATGGTAAGACCCTACTGCTGAAGACATCATATACTGTCAATACAGAACATGGAGAGACCTGGCTGAAATCTGGAAGAGAGCCAGACCCCAGAAAGTTAGCCAGCCTAGTGCCAGAGAGTGAAACATGAGCTGCTGGGTGAAAGTGGCCAACATATCTCTGAGCAACTTGAGCTCTAAGCTACTCAGAAGCAAACAAGCTGATGTGATGCTCATACAAGTGCAATAGTGACACAGAGCCATGGTGGGTAACCACCATCTCTTGTATTGGATAACAGATCCACTCAGTGGAAAGGAACCCATATATGTAATTGGGAAACAAGTCAGAATTATATCCAGATAATGAGTCCACCCTCCAATATCAAGCTCCCACAAATCTTGAGTTACAAGAGGGCCCACACCTATTAAAATCTCTCTAAACTAACAAAGGTTATCCCATTTAACCTTTGCTGACTTCATTATCCATTGGAGAATATGCTTTTCTTTTTAACATGGAAGCAGGACCTGAGGAGAGAAAAGGCCCATTGTACTTCACCAGAGCCCCAGCTGAAACCAGAGAGGAACTGGGGAAATGAGCAAGAGTGCTGCTTTCTTTATGAACATGGTATCAGCACAAGAGTGAAGGAGAGAGACACAGAGGCACTCAACTCCTACCAAACTATATCCAGAGACACAGAGGCTCCTAACAGCCCACCACTGAAGTAGATAAAGCAAACCCAACATGGCTCAGAGAAATTTGAGGAAGAGTGTGCAAAAAGATTGTTAGAGCCACAAGTTGAGACATTTGCACAGAGACATTGCCTCTTCCCTATAACTTATGGATAACCCCACAATATATGACCCACAATCCTCATGGGGATAACCAGCATCCCCAATGAGGAGGGTCCCTTTGGAAGGGGGGTAGGGATGACAGTAAAGATGGTACCAACAAGTGCTGTTTACATACTGAGTGTGTCCATAAGTAATGAAAAAAATTAAAAAGACAAGAGCCATTGACCCTTGGACACGTTTTAATTATTCTTTCCCAATCTTTATTGGGATAAGAAAAAATACATAAACTTATAGAGGTTAAAACAAACAAAATGAGACAAAAATATTTCGAGTAAAAGAGATTAAAAACAAAGTCAAGGGTCAAGATGGTGTCCACTTAACCATGCTTCACTTCTCAGTGCAATGACAGGCAAGATATGTGGGTTTTTATGGTCAACAGGTCCTACCAGACCTCCAGTGGGAGTGCACAGAGGAACAAATTAGGAAGCTTCTGGAATATTAAGAATTCCCACACTCTCAGGTAACCCACTAGACCCCCAGACCTCTCAAGCAGCTATCCCAGCCTCTGTACCACAGAGCAGCTTTGCTCCAGACAGCTCTCACCTTTCCCCACACCAACTGGCTCTCATTCCCCCCTTCCTTTCCAAACTCTCCTCCCTTTCCCTGTCACCTGGAACTCAGTCTTCTCCCCCACCCAGCCATGTTACCGGACTGTGCTGTCCCATACCCCCCACCCCACTGTAGCACCAGACCAGGTTGTCCCATCACCCTCACCCACTGTGCTGCTGGTCCATAGAGTACAATCATCTCTGCCCCACTACACCACCAGACTGCATCACCCCAATCTGCGCACCCTGCCATGTTACTAGACAACACTGTCCCATCCTCCCTGCTAGGCCAGGCAGCTGGTCCATGCTGTCCACCCCCTGCCCAGCCATGCCACTGATCTGCACTGTCCCATTCTCCCCTTCCCACTGCATTACCAAACCACACAGACTCATTTTCCTGCCCTACCATTCACCAATGTGCCCCTTCACCAGGTCTCTGGGTCTCCACCAGGGCCAGGCCAGCTCGCTCCTGAGGAGAGAGGTCCCTTTGCCATCAAAAGCCTCATCTAGTCAAACATAAAAGGGAACAATCACTGAAGACACTTCAAGGATAAACTACAGCTTCCTCCTGAATAGAATAAGATTCCCACACTGAGATGGGCAGACCGCAGTGCAAAAGGAACAACATGAAACATCAAATGGAAGTAACCCCAACAAGGTTGCCTAGTCTCACAATAGAAGTCTCTAACCAAAACATAGAAAAGACAACAGGATCAGAACTCCAAAATGAAGACACAAGGTATGTGATCCTGATCAAGCAATTGGCAGAACTTGCAGAAAATCAACAAAAGACCCACAGTTGTGTCCTTCCTAGGCTGGACCTAATAGAAAAAGAAAGAAAGAAAGAAAGAAAAGGAAAAAAAGGGAGTCTTTCAAGACAGTTAAGTGATCTGAAGGAGGGGGGGGGAGAGGACCTCACTAATTAGCTGCCTAAGCTCAATGAATATATAAACAAATGCAAGGATGAATTCCAAGAAAATCAGAAAATGACCTCAAAAGGGAACTCGACAGAGGGATGGATACTATACAGAAAAAGGCAATAGAAAATACAAAGCAGATCATTCTCAGTGAACTCACCCAATCACCAAAAGTCTGCATAGTCTCACTCATCCACAGCACCTAACATGAATCTACCCAAGATGCCAACTCCTAGCAAGCATCTCAAGGACCAGACAATAGTGTGGGTCAGGATGGAGGGGAGGGAAAGGAGGGGTGGGGGACACAAATCTGGACCCAAATGGCAATGGTATCATAAAATTCTACATACTGAAAAGACAGACCAAATGGTTGAACCTTCACCAGGCCTTGAGAGGGAGCACCTGAATCACAAGGACCTGGAGAGGGTACAATGAAGACTAACCTTGATCTTCTACTGCTTCTCTCTCTCTTCCTCCTCCTCTTCTTTTTCTTCTTCTTCTTCTCTCTAACTCTTTTATATTACTTATCTTTTTCTTCCTTCTCTTCTTGAGCACTGACCTGTAACTCCCAGTACCAGCAGGTGGCTATTATCTACAATGAGCTTTTGATCAGAGAGACCTGCAAGGTTTCCTAAAAGACTGACAGATTTCTGTCAGAGTACTTGATGACCCACTAAAGGTTAGTGGTAAGACCCTACTGCTGAAGGCATCATATACTGTTGGCAATAACATGGAGGGACATGGCTGGAAGAGAGTCAGTCCCCAGACAGTTAGTGTGTCTAGTGCCAGAAGGTGCTACACGGGTGACTGGGGGAAAATGACCAATATCTGTCCAAGCAACTCATGGTCTAACCTACTTAGCAGCAAATAACCTGTCATGATGCTCTCACAAGTGCAATAGTGGCACACAGCCATGGTAGAATACCAACTGCTATTGATTTGGCTAACTGATCTGCTCAGTGGAACAGAACCCATCGCCAGAGCTGGGAAACAAGTCAGAACCATATCCAAAAATGAGCCTGCTCTCCATTATCAAGCTGCCACCAATTGTGGGCTAGAAGAGGGCCTACACATAGTAAATTTGCTCTAAAAAAAATAATGGTTATTCCATGCATCTGGTGCTAACTTTACTCTCCATAGGAGAGTCTGCTTCTCTTTTTTTCAGATAGACACAGATCCTAAGGACAGAACCACCCTATCATACCTCAAAAAGGTCCCAGCCAAAACTAAAAATAATTGGCAAAACAAGCAAATGTGCTGTTTTCTGGGTGAACCTGGTACTAGCACAGGGGTGAAGGAGATTGACACAGAGAACAATGAACTCTTACCAAATCAGATAATCAGAGACACAGAGGCTTCCAAGCCCTCATCAATGATGCAGACCAAAAATTAACCCAACATGGCTCAGGGAAATTTGTGGAAGAGGGGGTGGAAAGAATGTTAGAGCCACACATTGGGTCATGATACACAGAGACATTTCCTCCTACCCATAACTAAGGGCTAACTCCACAATGCATGACCAATTTACCCCAACAAGGAGGGGCCAGGTGGAGGGGGAAGACAGGGAGGAGGCTAACCATGTTACCAAATTGACTGTATTCACTAATACAAAACCTAAAAAAAAAAAAGAAAAGAAAAGAAAATGCAAAAAAGCCCAAAACTCTGTGGAACCTAAGAACAGAGTTAGTCATGGGGAGGGCAAAACCTCAGAACTGGAAGGCAAGACAGAAGATACAATTTGTGAATCCAAAAACTTGAACAAGTTCAAAAGTTTTTGTGAACAGAACATGAAGGAACTATGTGATATGTCCCAACATTCAGATCATGAGTATACCAGAAGGAAAAGAAATTCAGACCAAAGGCATGGAGACTTTATTCGACAAAATTATTGAAGAAAACTTTCCACCCTCTTAGACTTCCTAGCCAAGATGGCATCCACCTAACCATGTCTCACCGCACAAGGAAGGAAAGGCAAAATCTTTGGGGTTTCTAGCACAACTCCAGTGGGGGGAGGGGTGCTGATGAACAAAGAAGAGAATTGGCTATTTTCACACTCTTGATTATCCCACTGGTTCCACAACCCCCTCAAGCAGACATCCCAGTCACTGTCCCAGCCATTGTCCCAGCTGCCCTACCACCAGGTTCCTCCTGCACTACCCACAAGTGAAGTGGACCTAAGTCAGCAGGCTAGGGTTCTCTCTCTATCCTTCAGTTTTCCTGCCACCAGGGACCTCCATGCCTGATAGCCATCCCATTGGCCACCCCGCTCTGCTCAGACCAGATCCTCCTGCTTCCCTGCAGGCTACTTGTACCCAGAGCATCAGGCTAGCATTTCCCTTCCTTCCCTCAGTTTTCCTGCCACCGGTGACCTCCATGTGCAACCAGCAGCCAAATTGATCAAGTGAAAAAAAGAGACCCTTCAACTTAACAAAATTAGAAATGAAAAAGGAGAGGTCAAAATGGACATAAGTGAAATTGGGAGAATCATCAGTACTTATTTCAAAAACCTCTATTCCACAAAAATGGATAATATGGAGGAAATGGATGAATTCCTGGACACATACCACCTACCAAAGCTAAACTCAAGGCAGATTAATCTCTTAAACAAACCTATCATACCCATTGAAATTGGAAAGGTAATCAAAAGCCTCCCCCAAAAGAAGAGTCCAGGACCAGATGGTTTTTCAGCTGAATTCTGTCAATCCTTCATGGAGAACTGAAACTAATTTTTCTCAAACTGTGCCACATAACTGGAGAACACGGAAAGCTCCGCAGCTCCTTTTATGAGCTAGTATCACCCTAATACCAAACTCAGGTAGAGATGCCACAAGAAAAGGAAACTATAGGCCTATTTCCCTGATGAACTTAGATGTGAAGATCCTGAACAAAATCTTCACAAACTGAATTCAACAACATATCAAAAGCATTACCTACCTTGATAAAATAGGCTTTCTCCCAAGAATGCAGGTTTGGTTCAACACACAGAAATCAGTGTAATACACCACATAAATAAGCTTAAACACAAAAACCACATGATTATTTCAATAGATACAGAAAAGGCCTTCGACAAGTTACATCATCACTTCATGATCAAAACATTGGAGAGAATAGGCATGGACGGTTTATAACAAAGGATATATATATAAAGCTCCTAATGCCTAAATAATACTTAATGGGGAGAGAATGAAGGAATTCCTATTGAAATCAGGAAGAAGACGGAGGTGTCCACTCTCACCTCAGCTCTTCAACATAGTACTGAAAGTCCTACCTCAAGCAATAAGACAGGAGAAAGAAACAAAAGGGATACAAATTGGAAAGGAAGATGATAATTGGCCCTATTTTCAGATGACATGATTCTGTACGTAAGTGACTGGAGAATCTCCGTCGCAAAACTCTTAAAGGTGATTAATTTCTTTAGCAAAGTAGTATAACTGTACAGGGAGTTCTCAGAGGAAGAAATACAAATGACAAACACATACTTAAAAAAAAATGTCCAACATCCCTAACCATCAGGGAAACTCAATGTAAAACAACTATGAGATTCCACCTTACCCCAGTAAAGATAGCAAACATTAAAAAATCTAATGAAAACAAATGCTGGCGAGTGTGGAGAAATAGCAACTCTCATTCATTGTTGGTGGGAATGTAAGATGGTACAACCACTATGGAATGCAGTATGGAGATGCCTAAAAAGGATGACTATAGAGTTACCAACAGACCCAGTTATTCCCTTACTGGACATTTACCCTAAAAGCTCCATGCCTCAGTTCAGAGAGATTTGCTTAACCATGTTTACAGCTGCTCAATTCATAATGGCTAAGAACTGGAATCAACCCAGGTGTCCATTATTAGATGCCCATCATTAGATAGCCAAGATGTGGTATATCTACACGATGGAATTCTACACAGCAGTAAAGGAAAAATGACAATGAAATTTGCAGAAAAATGGTTGAACTTGGAATAGATCATTCTTAGTGAACTCACCCAAACACAGAAAGACAATCTTCATAAGCTCTCATCTTTGGCTCCTAACCTGGATCTGCCAGAGATGCTGACATACCTAATAGGCATCTCGATGGCTGGACAATAGGGGCAGGAGTGGAGGGTAAGGGTGTTTGTGGGGGGAAACACAAATTGAACCCAAATGGAACTGGTACCATAAAATCCTATATCTTGAAAGACAAACTAAAAGGCTGAACCCTCATCAGGACCTAAGAAGTAGCCCCTGAAGCAAAGGGTCCTGAAGCAGGTAAGATAAAGCCTATCCTTTATTTTTTCCTGTATCTCTTCTTTTCTGTCTTTTAAAATATTTTCTTTCTTTTCTCTTGGTGCTGGCCTGTAACTCCCAGCACCAGGATGTGGTTCACACCCACAATGAGCTGTTAGTCAGAGAGACCTACAAGGTCTCCCAAAAGAAGACAGACTTGTGTCAGAGCACTGGATTATCCACCAGAGATGAATAGTAAGACCCTTCTGCCAAAGACACCATATGATGTCAGTACAGAACATGGACAGACCTGGCTGGAATCTGGAAGAGAGCCAGTCCCGACAGTTAGCCCACATAGTGCAAAAAGATGCCCTAGCTGAAAACATAGAGGAGTTTGGGAAATGAGCAAGAGTGCTGTTTTCTCAGTGAACCTGATATCTGCACAAGGGTGAAGGAGACAGACACTGAGGACACTCAACTCCTACCAAAGCAGAGATCTAGAGATCCACAGACTCCTAAGAGCATATCACTGAAGTAGACCTAAAACGAACCCAGCATTGCTCAGAAAATTTTTTGGAAGAGGCAGTGGAAAAATTGTTAGAACCACAAGTTGGAACATTACACACAGAGACATTGTATCTTCCCCATAACTGATGGTGACCCACACAATGCATAACCCACAAACCCCATGTGGATAACTGGCATTCCCCAACAAGATGGGTCCCTTTGGAGGGGGGTAGGGTTTAGGGTAAGGTTGGTACTAACACATGTTATTTTACATACTGTTTTCATACTGAGTATGTCCATAAGTAACTAAAAAAAATAATAAAAAACAAAGTCAAGAGGAGAGAAATACTGAATATACAAATGGACAACACAGGTAATATATAAAAATTGAATTTTGACTCATGAGCTACAACAATCAATTTAGGAAGTCCACCTTCTAGGCTGTAGTAAACTGCACAAGATCTTGGCCTGCTACAAGTCAAACTTGTAGGGAGCTAGAATGTTTCCATTAATAGTCCATGAAGATAGATAACAACTTCTAAACCCACTCCTTTCACCATGCACAAAAATCAACTCCAAATGGATTAAAGACCTCAACATAAGACCTGAAACTCTTAATTGCCAGGAAGAAAATATAAGGGGCACTCTTCATGATATTGGAGTTGGTAAAGACTTCCTGAACTATACCCCAGTAGCCTAGGAAATTAAACAATGACTCAACCAATGGGATCTCATGAAGATAAAAAACGTTTGTACAAACATATCATAAACAGTGTCAACAGAGTACCCACAGAATGGGAGAAAATCTTTTCTATCTATATCCCTGATAGAGGCCTAATAACCAGAATCTACAAAGAACTAACAAACTAAGCAATAAAAAAATCTAACAATTCACTCAAAAAAAAAAAAAGAAAGAAAGAAAGAAAGAAAGAAAAGAAAAGAAAAGGGACAGAGAACTGAATAGGGAATTTGCAATGGAAGAAACACATATGGCTAATACTTACCTAAGAAAATGTTCAACATCCTTAACCATCAGGAAAATGCAAATTAAAATAACTATGAGATTCCACCTTACTCCCTAAAGGATGGCAATCATTAAAAAAATCAAATGACAATAAATGTTGGCAAGGATGTGGTGTGGGGAAAAAGGAACCCTCATTCACTGCTGGTGGGAGTGCAAACTTGTACAACCTCTATGGAAATCAATGTGATGACACCTGATAAAAATGAACATAGACCTACTAACTGACCCAGCCATTTCTTTACTGGGTATCTACCCTAACAGCTCCACTCTTCATTGCAGAGATATTTGCTCCACCATGTTTATAGCTGCTCAGTTCACAACTGCTAAGAACTAGAATCAATGCAGATGCCCCTTGGTTGAATAATGGATAATGAAGTTGTGTTGCATGTATCCAATGGAATTTTGCTCAGCAGTAATGAAAAATGATACAATGAAATTGGTGGGAAAATGAACAGACTCATTACAGATCATGCTAAGTGACCTCTCACAAACATAGAAAGACAAATAATGCATTTTATCGCTCATCTGTATTTACTAAACTGGAATAGCTTAAATTGCTAGCATATTTGGTAAGCAGCTCAGGGGACAAATAAGAGGGATGGAAGGGTTTGGAGGGAGAGGGATGAGGAGCAGGGGATGATACACACAAAACCAAATCCAAAATGAATTGGTACCATAGAAACTTTCCTCTTGGATAGCAGACTAAAAAAATATAACCCTCAATAGAAGCATGGGATGATTGTCGAGTAAGAAGGGTCTTGGAGAGGGTAGGTAAAATCTAATCCGAAAATACTTGGCCTTGGCTTGTAAATCTCTGTATCAGAAGTTGGTTACAGCCCACATTGAGCTGTTAATTGGAGAGACCCACAAAGTCCTCAAAAAAAGACAGACTTCTATGAAAGTACTTGATTATCTTCCTGAGGTGAAAGGTAAGACCCTAGTGCTGAAGACACCACATGCTGCTGACCCAGAACATTGAGAAATCAGGCTGAATCTTGAAGGAATCCAGCTCCCAAATGGTTAACCCAAATAGTGCTGAAAAGTACTACATGAGCTGCTGGCTGAAAATGTCCAACAATGCTGTGAGCAAGTAAGGGATGCTTCTATATGTAATCAACCAACTTAACAAGATGTACACACCTGTGCAATAATAGCACACAGCCTAGGTGGGTAACAATGGCTCCCTGATTGGCTAAGAGATCCACTTAGTGGAAAGGAACCCATAACTGGAACTGGGAACCATGTCAGAATCCTATGGAGACGGAGATTATGGGCTCCAGTGAGAATCTCCCACTAGTCTTTGGCCAAAAATCAGGCTAAACCCATCAAAACCTCTCAAAATTAACAGTGCTTATACCCTTAAACTATCCTGATCTCACTCTCTGTTGAAAAATCTGTTTTTCTTTTTCAGAAAGAAGTGGGAATAGAGGATAACCAAAAACTATCAACAAAACAAGAATTGATAGCTGAGTGCATGTCAGGAGATGAGCCACCCCTAGCATGGCAGCTCGAGCCCACTTGAAAACAGAGGAATTGGTGAGATGAGCTTTAATGGTGAGCCTGAAAACCTGTGCCAGGGTGATGTCAATAGAGGCTGACCATAATCCACATGTACCAAAGCTGAAATCCAGAAGCGCTGAGAGCTCAACACTAAAGTAGACTTAATGCAAACCCAGTAAGGTTCAGGTTATTTTGTACAAGAGGGGGCACAAAGAATGTAAGAACCACAGGGTGAGAGGGAATAACCAGAGGCATTGCCCCCCAATAATAACTGATTGCTGCTCTCACAATCCATTAGTCACAACTCCATAGTGAATACCAGCAATCCCACTAAGGAGGTCCCTCAGTGGATTAGGGTCAGGGAGGAGTGAAATGATGGTACTAACATATGATGTATCCATACAAAGTTTCTACCTAAATAAAAAGAAAATGGTTAGAACTTGGTTAATACTTACAAAACTTTTTTTCTCATTTCCAAGCTCGGGCCAATCAGAGAAGGCAAAATATGAACCCCCCTAGTCAATAATGCAGCATACTCTGCTTCCAGTTAGCCCGTCCACCTTCCTCAGAACAAAAACTTTCACAATGTGTGGCTGAAGACTTCTTTCCCACTGAAAGTCATCCTGTCCCCTTGCCTGCCAAGTACCGTAGTGGAGGTTGCTTCCCTCAGTACTACAAGCTCTAAGAAAAGTTTTTGTTTCCATTCCCACCAATATTTTCCACCAGATAAATAAATAAGTGTAAGAAAAAGGAAGAAAGAAAAGGAGATTTACAAAATCACCACCATAATAAAAGTGGATCAAGTCATATCTTCTTGTTCCATGGAAGTGAGGGGAGGTGCTGAGTTTCCCAAGTTCCACTTCCTGTTTATCTATCCTCTGCCCAGAGTGCCTAATAATTTACATTAGGATTTTTATAGAACAGAACTCATGCAGTCCAAGGAACCATAGCAGGACTGTGCTGGAGGAAGGACTGGAGAGTCTAACAGCCACTAGTGCAGAAGCTGGTGTGTCTGGAACCTAGAGAAATAAGGTTCATGTCTCATTCTGAGCCAGTTCACTTTTCAACTATTCCAGGTTGCAGTTCTGCATTTTTAGTAATAAATGAAATCCATTTTTGAGCAATGGTTGTTTTGTTATTAAGAACTTTATGTATTTGATATTAGATTTCAGCAAACAATAACAAATCATGTTGGCCATCATTCATTAGCAAGGCAGATCTTTTTATTTGGTTTTTCAAGGTAGGGTCTCACTCAAGCTCAGGCTGACTTGGAATTCATTCTGTAGTCTCAGGGTGGCCTTGAACTCATGGCAATCCTCCTACCTCTGCCTACCAAGTGCTGGGATTAAAGGTGTGCATCACCATGCCTAGCTCGCAAGGCAGATCTTTATTCAGCACCTACTCTGCTTTAAGCAAGTCAGATAGCTACATCAGCAATTTCATACTAAGTGTTCTGTGTGCCAGGAAGACAACAGGTCCCTAACATCTGTTTGCTTCTAAATCTACCCTTCCACTTTTGGAGTCTTAGAACAAAAATGTTCATATGGCCAGTATTGCTACAGAGCCTGACAACCTCTTGTTTCCTTCCATTCACTACATCATATCTCCTGACTCACTGCTAATACTTTAAATATCACCCATGTGCTAGTAAATCATTTTTATCTCCAGCTGAAAATTCTTCTTTTTAATCAAAATAATAATATTAGTGGACACACCAAACTCCCTGAAAACTACATATCATGATAAATCTTCTACACTTCGCACATTCCTATTTGACAGATGATAGAAACTTAGGACCAAGGTGGTTGCTAATTTGTCATACAGCTCATAGGGGAAAGACTGAACCATAGATATTTGGCTATCATCTCTAAGTTTTTACTAGCTCTTTACAAGTAAGTTTATTCTAACTCATTCTTCAACCATTCATGTGAAATAAGTATTTTCACTGTGGTTCTGGGTATCTCAATCTCAGGGCCTCACACATGCTAAGCAAAGACTCTACAGTTGAGATATATCTTCTAGGATACTCTTGGTGTTAGAAAGATTGAGTGACTAGCCCAGTATCAGAAGGGTATTAATTTATACATCTGGGTTTCAAATTTAGGAATGTATCTTGCTTGTGTAAAGTTTGCATAGATTTTTTTCTCTCCTATAGTTTCCAATTCAAGTTCCCTGCAAAGGATATGGACACTTTTTTCAATTTACATAACTTCAGATTTAGCATAATTTTATACAAAATAGATTCTCAGGATCTTTGCATCTAAGTTCATGAGGGAAATAGGCCATTAGTTTTCTTTTCTTGTGGCATCTCTGCCTGGTTTGGGAATTAGGGTGATACTAGCTTCATAAAAGGAGTTGGGTAGCTTTCCCTGTTCTCCAATTGTGTGGCACAGTTTGAGGAAGATTGGTTTGAGTTCTTCCATGAAGGTTTCATAGAATTGAGCTGAGAAACCACCTGGTCCTGGACTCTTCTTTTTTGGGAGTTTTTTTTTTACTTTTGCAATCTCCATGAGTGTGATGGGTTCATTGAGGTGATTAATCTGCTCTGAGTTTAGCTTTGATAGTTGGTATGCGTCCAGGAATTTATCCATCTCCTCCACATTATCCAGTTTTGTGGAGTAGAGGTTTTTGAAATAAGTCCTGATGATTCTCCCAATTTCACTTATGTCTTTGTGATCTCTCCTTTTTCATTTTGAATTTTGTTAATTTGAAGCTTCTCTCTCTCTCTCTCTCTTTTTTCTTTATCAAATTGGCCAGGGGTTTGTCAATCTTGTTTATTTTTTCAAAGAACCAGCTCTTTGTTTTGGCAATTGTCTTAATTGTTTCCTTGGTTTCCAACTCATTGATTTCTGCTCTGATTTTAATTATTTCTTTCCTTCTGGAGTTCTGTGGGTTGGATTTTTCTTGTTTCTCCAGTGCCTTTAGGTGGCTGGTTAGGTTATTGATTGGGGATCTTTCTGTCTTTTTTATGAAGGCATTGAGTGCTATGAATTTTCCCCTGAGGACCACCTTCATTGTGTCCCATAAGTTTTGGTACAATGTGTTATCATTGTCATTCAATTCCAGAAAATTTGCAATTTCATTTTTTATTTCATCCACTATCCATTTATTGTTTAAAAGTGTGCTGTTCAGTTTTCTGGTGCCGTTGGGATTCTTGGTGGGTCTTTTGTTGTTGATTTCTAGCAATATAGCATTGTGATCTGATATCATGCAGGGAATTATATCAATCTTCCTAAATATGTGGAGGCAGTCTTTGTGACTCAGTATATGGTCTATTTTAGAGAATGTTCCATGGGCTGCTGAGAAGAATGTGTAGTCTATGGATTTGGGATGGAAAGTTCTGTAGATGTCCATTATGTCTAAGTGATCTATGGTTTTGTTGAGCTCTCTTACTTCCCTGTTGAGTTTCTGTTTGGATGATCTGTGTGGTGGTTTGAATAGAATAGATGGCCCCCAATATATTTCAGTTGTTTATTTGTTTGTAGTTTGCATCTTTAGCCACCTGGCTGGAGGCAATGCCATTGTGTGGATCTTAAGGTGTGGTGGTGGGTTTGAGATTTCAATCTAAAGATATGCAAATTGTGCCTAGCTGGAGTTCCTGAAGTGTGCTGTGGCTTTTGACCTTTAGGCTTGTACTTCTCTCTCTCTCTCTGCTTGGGCCTGTGAAAGCAGGCCAGTTTCTTCTGCCATTATGGAACTTCCCCTGGATCTGTAAGCTTCAATAAATATCCCTTCCTCCATAACTGTGCCTGGTCTGGAAGTTCATCTCAGCAAACCTGAAGCTGTCTGCTACAGAACTTGGTACCAAGGAGTGGGCTATGATGTACCTGGCCACGTGCATGTTGATCTTTTGGAACCTTTGTTTTGGAGGAATAGGAATGGACTTGGTGCTTGCACCTGAAGATGTCATCTGGAGTGGTAAGCCAAGTTTTATGGACTATTCTGATGAGAGTCTGAGAATGCTAAGTGCAGACAGCATTGAACTTCGAGGCTTGGCTTATGAGCTTTCTAAGGGGAAGGAAAGACTGCAGAGGACCTTGTTGGAACTGGGCTACTGGCATAAGGGCAGGCTGCATCCTGCTGCCCAGGCCCAGAGTGTTTGATCAAGGTTAAATTTGTAATGGACTGATGTGCTTGGCTAGAGATATTGGACTGAGAGATTTAAGATTTTAAACTGGAAAATCTCAAGCAAGTTAAATTACAGGCACAGAGACTGGTTTTAGGTTACTGAACCTGCTATTGTCAAACACATTAGCAATCTTAAGGAAGATGGTCCAACTGCTTTACATTAAAACAATGGAAAGGATGCCTGAGGAAGGACTATCATAGAAATGCAAATACTTTTGGAAAGAGTTGACTGGAGAAGGAACCTGCTTTTCAAGGTTATGATTTACTTTGTCTGTGAATTAAGAATATGGCTGTGTCCTGCACACCTGGTATTGGTTTCAGAAGCATGAAAAATGCATGGAGTGGCCGTGAATTGCACATGCTTCCAGGAGCTGCTGCTGAGATGTGGCATGAAGTAGGGCCTGATGCCCTGATAGGCTGAAAGAGCCATTAGAAAATGTGAGGAGTGGTCATGGATTTCACACGGTTCCAGGTGCTGCTGCTGAGATGCGGCATGAGGCAGGGCATGATGCCCTGATAGGCTGAAAGAGCCTTTGGAAGATGGACCATGGTTTGCATGAAGACCTGAAGATGTTTTGTATATACCAGGACTGTGCAAGGGCTACCATAGAGCACACTGTTGGCCTGGGATGGAAGTGTTCCCTGGGTACTCTGCCCAGCTGGAGGGGTGGAATTGGAAAGTCTGGAGACTGTTAGTCTCTGGTTATACTGAACTTGAACTGCAGAAGTTTGATGTTTGTTTGATGGTGGTTGAGTTTGCATTGTTTTAGTCTCTCCTTGCTGTGCCTTATATCAGTTGAAAATGTTTACTCTGTGCCTTTATATGTTAGAAGTGTTTAACTTGTTTGATTTTACAGGTCTTCATATCTTAAATTGGTCAAGACTGTGGGGACCTTTGAAATTGAACTGAGTACAATTTATAATGTGTGATGGTTATAAATCTATTGGGGGCCAGGGGTGGAATGTGGTGGTTTGAATAGAATAGATGGCCCCCAATATATTTCAGTTGTTTATTTGTTTGTAGTTTGCATCTTTAGCCACCTGGCTGGAGGCAATGCCATTGTGTGGATCTTAAGGTGTGGTGGTGGGTTTAAGATTTCAATCTAAAGATATGCAAATTGTGCCTAGCTGGAGTTCCTGAAGTGTGCTGTGGCTTTTGACCTTTAGGCTTGTACTTCTCTCTCTCTCTCTCTGCTTGGGCCTGTGAAAGCAGGCCAGTTTCTTCTGCCATTATGGAACTTCCCCTGGATCTGTAAGCTTCAATAAATATCCCTTCCTCCATAACTGTGCCTGGTCTGGAAGTTCATCTCAGCAAACCTGAAGCTCACTGCTACAATCTGTCTATTACTGATAATGGTATATTGAAGTCCCCAGCTATGAGGGTGTTGGTGATTATTTCTGTTTTATTGTCAAGTAGGTTTTGTTTTATGAACTGTGCTGCCCCTGTGTTTGGTGCACACAAATTTATGGTTGTAATATCGTCTTGATGGATCGTTCCCTTGATAAGTAGAAATTGGCCTTCTTTGTCTTTTTTGATTATTTTTGGTTTGAAGTCTATTTTATCTGATATTAATATAGCTATGCCTGCTTGTTTCTTATTCCCATTTGCTTGGAATATTGTTTTCCACCCTTTCACCCTGAGGAGATGTCTGTCTTTAGTGGTGAGGTGGGTTTCTTGAAGGCAACAGATTGAGGGGTATGATTTTTTCATCCATCCTGTTAGCTTGTGTCTCTTGATGGGTGAATTAAGGCCATTAATGTTTAGGGTAATGACTGTGAGATTTGATTTGATTCCTGCCATATTGTGATGGTATATGTGGGTTGGTGTTTTCATGGACTTTGAAGATTTTTGTGCCTACTCTGAGTTTGGTTATTGTGATCTGCTTCTTTTAGGCATTTGGGTTTGATTATTTGTTTCTTCTCTGTGGAGAATTTCCTGAAATACTCTCTGTAGGTTTGGTTTTTGTGTTCATATAATTGTAAAGCTGAGTTTTGTCATGGAAAGTTTTTCTTTCACCATCTATTACGAGGGATACTTTTGCTGGATAGAGTAGTTTGGGTTGGAAGCCATAGGTTCTTAGACTTTGCAGTGTTTCATTCCAGGCCCTTCTAGCTTTTAGAGTTTCCATTGAGAAGTGTGAAGTAATTCTGATGGGGTTACCTTTGGAAGTAGTGTGCTGTTTTTCCCTATTCTCATAAATATTTATCAAAAATTTTATTCCATAATATGAGAAATGGCCAAAGATGAAACAATTTGGACTTCAGACTAAATAAATTATTATTGTAGTGCATCCCAAAGTCCCATAAATATCCATGATGCCTATACTAATATAAAGAAATAGTTGGACAAATAAATTAAGGAGACATAATAGACAAATATTCCATGCAATATTCCAAGTAAATTCTATGTATATGCTTGTCATCAAATAGGCAAGTCATTACTCTTCACTCCGTAAGTGTGGGCTATACAAAGGATTTCTTTCCAAAGAGTACAACATAGAACCAATACAAAAGCACAATTATAAGATAGAAGGCCTGGAAACTTTGCCTCAGTCTTGTGATGTTGATCATGCTCAGTAGTGATGGGCTATGTGGATAGTGTTATCCTCCACATGAAGAGACATGTGTCACCTTCCACCCAGGATCTTCTTCCTCAACACACATACCTTCATGGAGAAACCTAAGCTGAGGGGCATACTATATAATATCTTATTTGAACATAGTAAGAGGCCATGAAAAGTTTAGAGATATGTGAGACTATGTGCCTGCCAGAGCAGTAAAGAGCCTGGGCTGTTAAGTGTGACATGGTGTTTTGAATGACACCCTGACAGAGATCCATCCCATGGAAAAGCCAGACATTGGAATAAAGGATGAACTTTAGTCAAGTTTATTTTGTATTAATATTGATGTATGATGATATAATAATGTGTTTATTTTTATGAAATGTTTTATTTTTATTTCACTAACTGGTAAATATGAAGTGATGATGCAAGATGTTAGTAATAGTGGTAGTATATGTTTGCAATTTTTCTATGACTCAAAATACATTGTAAAATAACTTTATTTTTAAAAACATATGCAAGAAGATAACACGTATCCATACTTTAACATACTTTCCAAGTATAAGGTGTTTTGCATCCCAAGACCAAAGTCTGGAAGGCCACTGCTTCACATCAAGTGTTGCTTCTGTATCCCAATGTCCAAAGAAATCAGGCATACAAGATAGATAGAGGAGCAAGAATGACATAAAAAAATGTTCTGATAAAACAGTATGCTAGGATGATTTGCCAGTTTCTAGGGTCCTTTAAGATTCTGTTATATCTTTTCAACTCAAAACATAAATATATTCTTTAATGATAATAGAATTGAATTCCAAGTCTTAGAAAGGACTGTGAAGTGGTGTCTAAAAATAGAAAAAGTTGAATATAGAGAAAAATCAAAGGTTAAAACGAAGCCAAAGTATGTTTGTCTTCCAAAGAATATATAGATTCTATTATGTTACTTTTCCTTTGAGCAATCTTCTGGGAAGGTCAAACAATTATCACATCCTCAGAGACCACTACTAATAGCCAAATGTAGAATTACATTCAAGTGTATACTGATCACAGTTTTGGAATAAAGAGTACCTGGAAACTGTATCTGCCTGCTGTAATGGCAGTTGACATAAAGGATCACCCACACCCACAGCTTCAGTAGAAGCTGACCTTTTCTATGTGAGTGCCATTTAAAGGCATGGAAACTGGATTATGGAACTGTACTGACTGCCCTATCTCAGCTTTAGCCACACATATATTTATTCATATTCCCCTTTTATATACTGATTAAAGATATGTGGCAACTTTCCAGTTTTGTGTTTTGTAGAAAGAGGAGTACAGTTTCCCTCCAATCCACACTTGCAAAAGGGAATCATGGGTAGCAGTGAACTTTAGTCATGTGACTTTCATCTTCTCACTATGTGTTATAGCAGTTATCCAAACACTCTTGGGTCACTGGTAAGATAAGGGATGTCATAATCAACTGGACTCACATAGAGAATTCATGAAGTGTCCCAGAAATGTGCAGGAAGATGTTAGTATACCTCATTTGTAAATAAATGACAATATTCTACACATTTGCTTTATATTATCCAGTTGCATTTATTTGTAATCCTACTAAATCAATTCCTGTCACCCTCATCCTATTTTCTGAAAGTCCATCATGTTGTTCCTTAGATTTCCCTGGGAAACTCCCCTCTAAAAAAATTCAAATCCATATCGATTGTTGTATTCGCCTGATACTTTAGCAAATGGGAAGATCAATCTTTAATTCTTGGTACTTGATACATAATGTAGCAGAAGAGACACAAAAATTCATTTTGTATGTTTGGTTTTTCCATGTACCTGTATTTCCACCAACTTGTAAAAGGGTTGCATGTCAAGAAATATGCATTAATAGGAGAGATTATATAAAATGAGTGTGGCTACCATCCTTAGAGCAAGGTTCACGTTGGGCCATCAGAGAAATAGCACTGGCATCCAGGCACCTCACTGCACTATGTGGTGAAAGATCATTTTAGGCAAATAGAAGACAACTTGTAATAATGACTTTAAGAGAGTGTTTCCAGATGTCCTAATAAAAGCCTTCTAGAAATGTTATCTGAACAATTAACGTCACTTCAAGAGTGAAATATATTTTTCTATTTGTTTTATTTTAGATTCCAAATTTAAGAAACATACATATAGGAGTTGGTAATTAGTTAATGAACAAAGAAAAATCTCTAATTTACAGAAGTATTCAGAGGTTGAAAACTTAACTAACTATCAGGTACACTTTTTCAAAGAACTTCTGCACTTTGATGAGGTGACTGAATTTCACACATTATTTGGTTCTCCCCAACAGCAGAGTTAGGGGGCTTTGCTTAAAAACGTGTATAAACTGAGAGTTTTATTAAAATGTTTTGGAAAAGAGGATTTTTGAAAATGAAACCACAATTTCATTCATTTATCATGAAAAATTAATAAAATGCCAAGTTTGTCACCGATTTTTTGTCATAGGTCTATTTTTTCATAGCATTTAGGTGAAGATCTGAATAAAACTGGGCATGGAACATGAGAAATGAAGCCACATGATATACCATTGTTTAGCAGTTCATCAACTGTTTGAACTCAGATGTTGGGCTTCCTTAATGTGAAACTCTGTGGAACATGATAAGACTAGCAAGAATAATTTCAAGTGTATTGGTATGAATATATGGACAACATCAGAAGTGCTCTTTGAAACTGTGCCTCCCAGTTAGTAGTATTTATAAGTCAGCTTGTCTCCCTAAAGAATCTTGGGACTCTAGATGTAAATAATTTGCATTCTAAACAATAGGATAGATTTGGTTAAGACACATTATGAAACTATACTTCCTAGGAATATGTTCCTAACTTTTAATCCACCCACAAAAGGGGAACTTGCTTTCCAACACAGGAATCAAACAACAGACCCATTAAAGAGGACGATCTGGTCTGGTGCATGGTCCTCACAGACACAGTGGACCCATGGAGGAGGAAGGACAGCCTGGTGCAGGGCATTCACAGACACAGTGGACACATGGGTGAGGATGGATGGCCTGGTCCATGGACCTCACAGACAAAGTGGACCCATGGGGTGGAGGGTGGCCTGGTGCATTGTTCTCAAACACAATGAACCAATGAATGAGGAAGGATGGCCTGGTGCAGGGTGCTCGCAGACACAGTGGACTCATGAGGGGGAGAAAGGACAACAGGGTGCATGGTCCTCAGACACCATGGACTCATGGTTGAGGAATGACAACCGGGTGCATGGTAATCACAGACACAGTGGACCCATGGAAGAGGAAGAATGGTCTTATGCATGCTCCTCAGAGACACGGTGGACCCATAGGTGAGGATGGATGGCCTGGTGCAGGGACCTCACTGACAAAGTGGAGCCATGGGGTAGGAGGGTGGTCGGGAGCATTGTTCTCACAAACACAATGAACCCATGAGTGAGGAAGGAAGGCCTGGTGCAGGGTGTTCACACACACAGTGGACTCATGAGGGGGAGAAAGGACAATGGGGTGCATGATACTCACAGACCCAGTGGATACATGGGTGAGGATAGATGGCCTGTTGCATGGTCCTTGCAGGTACAGTGGACCATGGTGGAGGATGGGTGGCCTGGTGCATGCTTCTCACCGACACAGAGGACTCCAGGGAGAAATAGATGGCTTGGAGCAGGCTCCCCAAAGACACAGTGAACCAATGGGTGAGGAAGGACAGCCTGATGCATGGTCTTCACAAACACAGTAGACCCATGGGTGAGGAAAAATAGCCTTATGCATGAACCTCACAGTCATAAAGGACCATAGGGTGAGGAAGGACAGCCTAGTGCATGGTCCTCACAGACACAGTGGACCGATCAGTGAGAAATTATGGCCTGGTGCATAGTCCTCACTGATACAGTGGACCCATGCAGGAGGAAGGACAGCTTGCTGCATGGTCCTCACAGACACAGTAGAGCCATGGGTAAGGAAGGAAGGCCTGGTGCATTGTCTTCACAGAAATAGTGGACTCATGCCGGAGGAAGGATGGACTGGTGCGTGGTCCTCACAGACACAGTGGACCCATGGAGGATAATGAACAGCCAGAAGAATGGTCTTCACAGATACAGTGGACCCATGGGTGAGGAAAGATGTCTTTGTGCATGGTACTCATAGACACAGTGGGCCATGGGTGTGGAAGGATGGCCTTGTGCCTGGTCCTCACAGACTCAGTGGCCCATCAGTGAGGAAGGACAGCCTGGTGCATGGTCCTCACAGACACAGTGGCCCATCAGTGAGGAAGGACAGCCTGGTGCATGGTCCTCCAGACAAAGTGGACCCATGGGGAGTAACAATGGCCTGGGTCATGGTCCTCACAAACACAATGACCCATGGGCGAGATTGGCTGGCCTGGTGCATGGTCCTCACAGACACAGTGGACTCAAGGGGGAGTAAGGACAGCCGGGTGCATGTTCCTTAGACAGGGTGGACCCATGGGTAAGGGAGGAAAACTGGGTCCATGCTACTCACAGACACAGTGGACCCATGGATGAGATTGGCTGGCCTGGTGCATGGTCCTTGCAGCCACAGTGGACCCATTGGGGAGTATGATGTCCTGGTGCATGGTCCTGACAGACACAGTGGACCCTAGGAAAAATGGATGTCCTGGTGCAGGGCTCTCAAAGACACAGGGGACCATGGGTGAGGAAGGACCACCTCATTCACAATCTTCGCAGACACTGTGGACTCATGGGGGAGGAAAGACTGCCTGGTGTATGGTCCTCACTGACACAGTGGACCCATGAGTGAGGAAGGATGGCCTTGCTCATGGTCCTCACAGACACAGAGGAGCCATAGTTGAGGAAGCACAGCATGGTGCATGGTCCTCACAGGCACAGTGGACCCATGGAGGAGGAAGCACGGACTGATGCATGGTCCTCACAGACACAATGGCCCCATGAGTGAGGAAAGATGGCCTGGTACATGGTCCTCACAGGCACATTGGACCCATGGGTTAGAAAGGATGGCCTGGTAGAGGTCCTCATAGACACAGTGGACCAATAGGTGAGAATAGAAGGCCTGGCACATGGTCCTCACAGACACAGTGGACTCATGGGTGAAAATGGAAGGCCTGATATGTGGCCTATGACAGGTATAGTGGACCCCTAGGTGAGGACGGATGGTTTAGTATGTGGCCTGCCTATTGACCTAGCTTTTGCTCTTAAGCTCTTCTCTGAACTTATGTCCAAATTGGTATTAATCAGAATTTTCACTAAAGTCATTGAAAAGAGTGGGAGACAAAACATATTGACTCCAGGTGAGGTTTTCCCAAAATATAATCCTTGACAAAATTACAAAGAGATATTGCATCGTTGTTAAAAAATTAGATTCATGGGGCCTGCTCTAAAGTACTTGAGACAGTCCTACATTTTGTACAAAAGTTTTATCTTACAAGGTGATTCTTATATTCACAATGTGTAGAATCCATAATCTAGATCAAAGTACCCATGAAATTAGTTGATCTAATATAACTTTTCTCCTCCTAATGACATTGATAAACCTTGCTTTAAACTTCTCTGGACATAAAAACCAAGTTGCTGAAGTGGAGCTAATCCTGAAGTCAAGGCCAGAGTAGGGCCATATCATTTAGGGCATTTCCAACTTAGAGCCCAAAGCATATGTGCACCCAAAACTGAGCCTCTAAAGAACACAGAGAATGATGCTTTGTCATGCAAGTAGCTGCTTGTGATATCAAAAAGGCATGTTTGCTTCCCTGGTACAGAAATTAGTCATATTTCTTATTATCTGCCTTCTGTGAAGACTTCATCCCAGCACATTCTTTGCTGTAGCCCCTTTATTCTAAGCTGGACACTAGGCTTCATGCAAACCTGCTAGCAGTAACGCTAGCTCAACATTTGGCAATGCATTTGACTCATCTGTCACTTCTAGACCTGAGAACCACAGCAATCACAATCATTCCCCTGTAGGGTCACTGATTTGGTTCCTGCTGCCTAAAATGTAGGGCGTTTTGTTTCCTTCATCAGAAGTGTCACCCTGGAAGCACTATGAAACCTTAGCATGTTGCTGCTGGGCATTTTCCATGTCCTCATAGAACCATTTATTCCTGATGATTTTCTTTCTACATCCTTATTACTTCTGGCCCTGTAAATCTGACCATTTTTATTTTACTTTCTACACAACCCAAGGTAATAAGCAGCACCAGGAATTATGACTCATATTAAGTGTTTCTCCCCAAAGAAATAGCCTATGATTGAGGTAACAAAGCCTGCTTTGTTTAACACAGTGGATAAAGATCAGCAGGTTTCATGATATATCAGGTTTCTCTTGTCAAGTGGAGGAAATTAGAAGCATGGGTTTTGGCACATTTCTGTAGAATCCATTCACAAAAAGGCTGGGTAATGAAGTGATAGCACTGAGTTCAATTGTTAAAGTCACCTTAGGATAAAGTTATAATCATCTGTGTATATATGTAATGAATTAATAGTTATCTCTGCCAGACCCTATAGTGCTCATTTACTTACCTTGCAAAGGATATAGTTTGAATCTACTTTTAGGGAAATTCAAAACTTTGTAAAATTCATCATCCATCAAGTATCTTAATTTATAAGCTTAAGGAAATAAAAAATGAATATGAAAATACTTGGCTTACTTCCCTATAAATATTTTACAGGCTTGTTTCTATAATATTCAAGAAAAGATTTCCATCAAGTCACCATACATAAATGAGCCTATTCCTTGTTATATCCAGATTTTAATGCATCTATATTCTCAATGGCAATAATTATTTTAGTACCTATGTTATCTAAATATCAGGTAGACCAACTATTGAAAGGAAGGATAGATTTTTGGGGTTATAGTTTCAGAGAGTTCAGTCAGTGGTTATTTGAAAGAATAAACAAAAGTTAAAATAGTATCTTATAGATCCCAGGATGGGAAGCAATGCCAGTCTTCAGAACTTCCATGACACTGAAGCACTCTGAGCAGTGGGCTGGATAGAATTATATTTCTATATTATTATGTTAGTTTATAATTTAATGGTTTAATGTTTAATGTTATTTTATAATTACTCATATTTCATAAATGAGTTTTAGCCCTTTCGCTTAGGCATACAATCTTGGCAGAGGGGGAAAGGACAGAGGAGTGCTATTCATGTTCTGATGGAGAGATAGCCAAAAGGGAGACTGGCAGGCCAATGACAGGGCTTCTTAGGGATTTGCCCCCAGTACCCTACTTTCTTCAGTGAGGTGCCAAAGTTTCTAGGACTTTCAAAATATTGCCAACATCTGGAGACAGTAGAGCCTATGGGACAATATTTTAGTCAATCCCTAATACTGACACATTCCCAATAATCATACTCTAGCATTTTTTGCCCTGGAACTTCCCTAAAAAATCATTTTCAGCTTCCAGTCTTCAAGAATTTAAATCAAGGCAGGGAGATGCTGTGAACTATGGCTTCCTGAGCTTTCCTTTGAAGTAGCTGCACATCAGCCCTCTTAGGTACTGATAAAGACCTATGAATTCTTTAATTTTTTCAGATGATTGAAATGAAAATTTCTGAGCCTCTATTTATTTATAATTTTGGGGTGATGTTACTATCTTAAGTAGGGATATCAAAAAATATTACTAACAATAGTGTCTGAGGCATGGCCTACACTCAAAATTCTTACTACTATAATTAATATTACCCAAGTACTTCCCTGGTGTCTTCATCAGGGATATTTGGTTCAAAGGAGATATAAAGCCATGAGAATTATTACAAGCATGAAACAAGTTAAAATAGTATTTTATGGAACCCAGAAAAGGAGGCACAGCCAGTCTTCAGATTATCCCTGACCTAGAGCTCAGAAAGCCCTCAGGATTTCCAAGACAGAAATTCTTGCACAATCTTGGAGGAGGCTTAGTTCCTAACCATTGACTGTGACCATAAGTCCCACTGGTGCACTAAAATCAAGAGTATAGTTTATAAAAAATATTCCCATCAACTCATCAGAAATTAAATGGGGTCTACACTGTACAAAACAAGTCTTGAGATTATATACAGTCTGATGATTTGGTTTACTAATTTTAGCATGAGGGTTACTGGGAAATTCCCCAATCTGTCTTGGCCAACTACTTATATATGTCTCTATCTACCTGTACATAAAAATGAGGACAAATAAAAAAAAGCAAGAGGTTTTGATATGATGCCTCTTCAGGGAAGCTTCAAACATGGACTCAAGCATTTGATCTCAGCCTTACTAATTTCAGGAAATTTTGTCACATAGGTGATGAGAGATCAGAATGTTTAACATGTGAGTTTTATTCCTGAAGTTCTTTTCTAAGTTTCTTTTGGAAATAATACTGTTAAGAGTCTTTTTGTAAATATACCATGAAGCAGTGGGCTGAATAAAATTATTTTTATATTATTGTATTTGTTTATAATTTAATGACTTCATGATATTTTATAATTACTCAAATATAATAAATGAGTTTAAATTCTACATATCTTTTAAAACAAGAATAAAAAAGGGGGCTGGAGAGATGGCTTAGCAGTTAAGCACTTGCCTGTGAAGCCTAAGGACCCCGTTCAAGGCTTGATTCCCCAGGACCCAGGTTAGCCAGATGCACAAGGGGGCGCACTCATCTGGAGTTCGTTTGCAGTGGCTGGAGGCCCTGGCGTGCCCATTCTCTCTCTATCTGCCTCTTTCTCTCTCTCTGTCACTTTCAAATAATTAAATATAATTTTTTTTAAAAAAGAATAAAAAGGGAACAAAATAAAAACTTCAACCCCACATACAGAGAAAGACTAAGAATTTGAAAAAAACTTATAGAGAATTAAATTGAATCCACATTAGCATTATTGAGTCTTGCACATCTTTGCTTACAACCATTCAAAATATGGTATTCTCTTTAGCTAATATCGAAGCTCAAACAAGAACAACTATGTATTATATTGTAAGCACTTTAATAGCACATTTATGTAAGAATGGCTAAATGATTGAATTATTACCAGACATTATGAACACTTAACATGGAAAATGGAATATAAACGCTAGATTTGCATCCACAGTGGTATTCCAATTAATGCCTATTAAATAGTGTTCTCTCCTCAGGAGATGCAAGAGAGTTCTCCTTCTCTATCTCTTGAAATTCTTCAGGTTCAAAATAAAATCTGTTTAGTCAATGGAACACCAGGGAAAGTACTACATACCACTTTCTACAAAGCATCTCATTTCCAGCGTTTGACTCTGATCTGCCTAGAGATTTTGTCCACATGTGTCAATTCAAAGATACCACAGATCGGAGTCTGGGTACCTGAGCTTTCCTATGGAAGAAGAGCCAAGTAATACAGACTTCCAATGGGCTTCATTGACGTTTACTAGATATCAATTGTAGTATGGGGGTGACCTTTGGTTGGTGTCGGTCTGCACCAAAATTATAGAGCTAACAGATTTCTGGACCCACACTGATGAGGCAAATTAGCATACTTTGAACTTGTGGGAAATGAGAATAGGAAGGACAGAGTGTCACAGGAACCTTGCCCGTCCTTCCTGACTGCGAAATGAAGATGCTTCTTGTCACCCCACAGGTGACACACTGACAGAAAGTGGCTTGATCAACTTCAACATTTTATTGGTAAAATCAGCAGGGAAAATGAGAAATAAAAGAAGAGAAGACAAGAAAAAAAAGCTTCACTTTTTTTTGCAATTTTAATAAAATAATAATTGATCAAAATGGCTGGGAGATGTGAAAATCCTTGATTCAACTCAACGTGTCCCTTGTCATTCCACTTGCTAATGAGACGGAGCCTCATGGAGTTAGACAGCCAGGCACAGGGCAAGTTCACTGTTCATGGAAACACAGGGACAGTCACACTTCCACCTTTGTATGATGTATACCCAAAGGAAAGTTGTGGCTGAAAATAAAAGAAAATAGATGATAGCAGAGTTTTGGCTTAAAAAGGGGTTGGCTGATGGAGAGTTAATGAGGGACAGAATAGGTAAATTGTATGTGTTCCACTTCTAAGATGGGGAAATTTGGACAAACCATTTAACGTGATTAGATTTAGTGTCCTCAGTGTAAAAAATTATTGAATTCTAAATTTCATTCACATTTTACTTTTAAAAAGGCTAAATCTCTATTTGCTACTAACCCTTAAGGATTTCTTTGAATTTTCAAACCTGAAGTCTTATCTGTTAGCAGCCATGACAGAGTCATGAATTCAGAGAATTAAGCTCTTTAGTTCTTCACTTTTCTCCCTTCAGACTGGGTCTTGCTTTGTTGCTAAGCTATTTAACTCTTATGTACCTTTAAACTTATTCTCCAGAAAATTATTTGTTCATGCCTGACCTCTTTCTGTCACTTTTCATTGCTTCCTTTTTGGGAGAAAATCTTTTATTCCTGTCTTCTGCATCTCCATTTTCCAAGTTTCTCTTTTCCAGTCTTTGGAGCACCCTGCTTCTTCACTTCTCTCAGTTCCTTCAGTTGTATTGTGTGGAAAATCTCTGGTACAAATTCCATACCAAGATAGATATCCTTTTAATCTCTCTATGATAATTCTTGAGGTGAGGTGATAGAATTAGCCTTCAAAACAAAGCAAAGCAAACGGGTTACAAAACCACCCAGGCTCTGGTTTTATGAGTCTCAATGCCTTTGAAGGGTCTGTGTTTGCTTAAACATCTTCTGTTGGCTATGTCCATTTATTACATCAAAGGCATTTCTTTGTTTTGTTCAGTGACAATAATAACTTATTTATGATTTTCACAAGACACATTGGTACATGCCTGTAATCCCAGTACTTGGGAGGGAAATTGAGAATTTGAGACAAACCTAGGTCACATAGAAAGTTTGAGGCCAGCTTTGGCTACATATCATGATTCTGGCTCTAAAAAACAAAAACAAAAATGAAAATAAAACACACACACAAAAAAGAGTAAAACAAGAGTCTGCTCACTACTCAACTTCTTTTTTTCTTTCTCCTCTTCTGTCTCTCCTTGTTTTTGTCACTATTTTGGTCAGAAAATAGTGATAATTCCTAATGGACCTCATTATAATTCAGATTGGATCTTACAGGTATCTTCTTTTTCTACTATGAGCCTTATCCCAAGTCCTTATTCTTCCTGTCATGCTTTCTGTGGCCTTTCTAACTTTTGCTTCTTAACACTCTCTTGGTTGTTGTAGTCAATGAATTCTCTCTGATTCTACTTGCCTTACTATGAAACATGAAACAAGGAACACCTGGGCAGGCCATCTCATTAGCATCTTAGGATCCTCCACCACCATTCAAAACCTTCTGTTCATGGAGACACTGCTGCTTTATAGATCCCTAACCTCAGATAACCCCACCACGTATTTTCACTAGTCCCCCAACTGGATGGCAGCATCAGCCAAAGAAAGTCACAAACAGGGATAATTGGGCCCACTGCAATTTCATACTAAGCAAATAAAGACTGGTCCTCCCTGCTGCTTAGCAGGTATGTGATTTATCTATTTGCAGCAGCATCCCCTTATGTCTGGGTGACAGGATCCAAGAACCTTAGTGATGTATAAGCTGCAGGTAGTCCTGAGCCCTGTAAGTCCTATGGTTTTTTTTTTTCTTTTCTTTATTAGTCAGTTTTGTATTCAGCAAATACAGTCAGTTTGGTACCATTATTAGGCTCATCCGTGACCTACCCCATCCCCTTGGCCCCTCCTTGTTGAGGTATACTGGTCATGCATTGTGGAGTTAGCCCACAGTTATGGGTAAGCTAAATGTCTCTGCATATCATGACCCAACATGTAACTCTGACATTCTTTCCACCCCATCTTCCGCAAAATTTTCAGTCTCTCCAGTAGTCACTACCATCTTCAAAAAGAAGATACTCTGAAGTTGGTAGCTCTAATATGTCCTAGTGTGATTGACACTAATCAGGATAAACACTACAAATATTTAGAGGACAATTTGAGGGGTTAGGCTATTGCTAAAATTCTTGGATGCCCACCAAAACTAGATAAGTAAGTAAGTGTTCATTGCTGGAGACAACACATGCATCAATTGCAAGACAATGAAAAATCAAGCTGGAACTGAGCTAGAAAGCTCCCCACCCCCCCCACCCCTGAGCATCCCACTTTCCCTAGATAGCCAGCATAATGCTAAAAAGCGCTATGCAGGCTGCTAGCTGACAGAATTCAATAACAGACTTACCCAACTGTTGAACAACCCTGTGTGATACACAACTGACTAGCTAGCCAAGATGTGTCCATCAGTGTAATAGTGGCATGACTGGTAGAGGGGTACCCAGTTGACTTAATCTAAGACATACCTGCTCCATGGGAGAGAATGCTTGTCCAGGACTAAAACATATTCGAAAACCGATGGTTGTGAAGGTCATAGACCCTAGTGGGGGGAGCTACTTCTCTTAAGTGACTAAATGCTATGTCCTTGCCATTTTGTATCACTTGATACCTCAGTATTTTATGAATGCTATCTCTCAAAAATTTTTAAAGTTATCAAGCTATAGTATCCTTACCCTGCAGTAATGCACAAAAATATGTTTTAAAATTCAGAAAAACTAGCTTTCTTTTTCTTTTGTTTCATATCTACATTTGAGCAGAATCAGTTTCTTTGCCTCTCCCCAACATTCCACCCCTTGATCCTTAATTTGCTTACATTTACCTTGACTGCCTGATTTAGTGTTAGGTCAAAGACAGTATTTAAAAACATCAAAGTAATCCAATATGATTTTAGCAGCTATTATTAACTAGAATCTGATAGCTATAGGTGGTTAGGTGCAAAGATTTATTAGACATTTGTGGCAGGATGGTACAGACAATAAATAGATCAGAAACCAAGGGAGTCCAAAGGAAGTGTGGGGACAGTAAGAAATAGGCCCTTGGAACCAAGTAGAACTAAGAATGTGGCCAGCATTATAAGTACTCACTTGGTCAATGATCCATTTTAGAAATCAGCTCACTGAGGTCCAGCCAATATGTTACTTAGATCATTATTCTCATGAACTGACAAAATTCAATCCACATTTATCTTTCAGAGTAGGCATAGAATAGGGTTTAGGGACTATTTGCTGAAGTGAATTAAGATTAATTCATATAACTCACAATGAGAATTATTGGGTCTTTGGCGGTTTGTGTATATGTTTGTGTGAAACGTTCAGCTCAGTCACTAAGTGGATAATATGGATCCTGATTTCAAAGAAGAAAGATGAGTTTAAGACACACTGCTTCTTCCTGGGACAGTGTCCCATGATGTACTGTTACTGATTGATGGCCAGTACTGATTCAAGGCTGAGCCTGGAGGATACTGCTGGTTCACAGGGATGAGATGGTCTGTCAGAGGTAAGATGTCAGCACATACTTCCATTTTGAAATGTCATTGTACTCTAAAGATTGAACTTCTTTGTTCTTGGTCATCTAGAACCTGTGTTCAACTGAATTTTACTTACATTACTTAGTACAGAACATTACTGTTATATTTGTGATGGTCAATATCATGCATCTCTATAGATGTCCCTGAAGCTGAACTTTAAGATGGTGGGAAAAGGTTTGGGTTTCCATTTGTGAAGGGTGATGAAGTGTCCTGTAGAGGTCCATGGCTAGGTAGGGCTTCTGGTATGTTATAGTGAAAGTGCGCTTCAATGGTAAGAAACTATTTAGGAAACCATAATGAAGACCTTACTACTCTAAAAAGAAAGGTGACGGTGGAGATAAAAGACACAAGAAAATGTTTGAGGAATTCTATTAGTATATTTTTGTGAAAGGAAATTGACCATTTTCATTTTTTCTGTTCAATACACTTGCTTATTTCAAGTTCATGCTGTTGCTCCCAGCAATGGGACACTGTACTCTACAATCTGGCTGCTTCTCTCAAGTTCACCTGATGGTTAAATAACTTTAATGCATATATCATTTTACACAAAGTATAATAAAATGATGTTTACCTTTTGGTACATTTAATATTTACTTCACTTTTAAGAAACAAGAGGCTTCAGGGCCCTACATATAGCTGTTGTCATAGAGCAGAGTAACAAAAGCCCAAGAAAAAGTCTCTTGTGAGATGGAGTTAATGTAAGAAGGTAGGAGATGACAAGTATTTTTTAAGACAAATTCCTGGCTTTCTGAGGGAGAGGTTCATAAACTAAATGTTCAGATTTGACGTTTCTATTGAAAAGCAGCACAAAAGAATGTCTAGTTTTTCTGTGCAGGGGCAGGAGAATCTATATAAAGGGCAATGAGATATCCACAGCAGCACTTGGCAGTGGCAGATGAGAAATACACATGTCAGGTGAACAAAGGAACAGGAGTTCTGTCTGTGACAGCTTTCTTCCTTCTCAGGTCACCACCCATTATAAAAGTGTGCTTTTTGTGTAACTAACGAACTTGTCAGTCACAAATCCATTCTCTTTGGTGGGTATTATGGAGAACCATGAAACAAACACAAGATGGTACTTATCTTCACAGAGCTTAGGGCTTTTCTAAGAATGTGAACCATGTTGACACTTTCTCCAAAAAGCAGGCACAAATATTGGCAGGTTTTCCCTGTAGAGTATGCTGGAAGAGCCAAACATGGCTAAAGAGTTAAATAAAAATTGGTGGGAACTTGCTTCAGAAGCTTGGCTCTAGCTTGTTGCCTGAGATAAAACAGCTGAAAAATATTCAATACTCAAGGGAGTTAAGGAAGAGAGAAATGGAGTGGGCCATTCTGTGGTGCCTTTGAAGATCTCCTGAGAAGCTGTCACAGTACTGACTATGATATGGTAACATGATGCAATTATTGTGATCTAATTCACTAGCTACATCAAATAAGGTTACATCTTTTATTACATTTTCAAATTAAAACTACATTGAATGTTCACTTGACAGTCTGGTAGAATTGCCTGAGAAACAAAGCAAGCATTTTCTGCTCAGTGGTGTCATGATAAGAGAAGAGAGAACATAAGGACCCTTGAAGAGAGCTTCTCCCTGCTTCTTGTAGTGTGGCCAGTAGTGAAGTTCTGGTCCAACTAAGTGTAACTTTCTTTTTCACACGTATTATGATGTGTATTCCATTCCAATCACAGAGGTCTCTTTGCTTTGTTGATGGTGAAGATACATCCCCACCGAGGTTCTTAAGTTATGTCTGCCATCATTTGAGGATGTCCCCATAGGCTCATGTCTGATGCTGAAGATACAATCTCTACTGAGGTTCTCTGCCTTACTTTTGCCATGGTGTGAGGATGTCCCCACAGGGTCATGTCTGGTCGTGAAGATACAATCCCTATTGATGGTCTCTATGTTACTTCTGCCATGGTTTGAGGATAACCCCACAGGCTCATGTCTGGTGGTGAAGATACAAAAACCTTGAGCAAAGATAAAGATAAATGTTTATTCTTTTAACTTATTTCCATCAGTCATTTTGTCATAGCAACAATAAAACTGACAGTTACAGCTTCCTTGTTCAAAGCTTATACACTGAATGTGGATTGGCCTGATCCAACCTATGTAAGAAAATCTGATTACAATCTTTCCCTGGATTATTGCATGATTGTTTGTCTTACAGATATATAACAATGGGGTTATATTCTTGTGATACATCCTTACTCAAAATATAGTCTGAGGTAACTTGCGTTATCCAATTTAGCAAGTGTTATTAACACCCTGTCTTCATAGTAAAACATAATGTCCAAACATTGAATTATTATGTCACTTAGTTATAATTTATTGAATTCTTCCAATGTGCTTAACATAGCCTGGACTACACTATGCAATTTATGTGTGATTCCTATTGTACACATAGTATATGTAAGTGGGAAGTTAACTTTCCCAATAAGACTGTGACTCCAGTGATACTACCTCTGACTTAACGTGATGGCTTAATTCTGAATCAGGCCTTATGCTGATGGTGGATTGGGAGCTGTTGGAATCCTTGCCTGAGGAACAGAGAAGGACAAGTGATGTACAAATATAAATATTCACAGTCCAGAGTGTTAAAATATTCCCCAAAGCCAGTATATTTCTTTTCGTTTTTAATTTTAGTAGAGAAACATGATTTTAGACATAGCTGGAGAGGAGCAAGAAATAATAGGACACATAAAGTCCCAATATATATATATATATATATATATATATATATATATATATATCAGTAAAAAACAATAAGGTCTTCAAATATTTATTTATTTAGTAAATATTGACTAAATTTCCTTTTGAACCAGTTAATGAAGTAGGTGACAGGGATGTGAAGGCATGATCCTTGTTCTCCACAAACAGTATAATGGCAGAATTGAGATTCTGCGCTATAAAATATCAACTTGAGATACCTAGCTAACAAGCTTGCCTGGCAGGCAGATATACATCCCAGACCACTTACTAAAGCTGCTAAAGACTAGGGTAAAGTAACCCAATCTAGCAGATGTTTTCTAACTTTAGTCTTTTAAACATTAATCCTGCAATTTACTTTCTAATTTTGAGAAAATAGAAATAATCAGAATAAAAATGTACAATTTGTTTCAATCTTGAAATCCTGTGTGCTCCTAGAATTAGGATTCACTATACCCACCCAAGAACATTAGTAAATTTTCATCCTCACTCCATCATTAATATCTTTTTAGTACATCTTCCCCACTCACATAATCTCCATTCTCTTTACTTAACATTCCTTCCAGCTGTTGTCTATTCCCCTGCATGAAAAAAAAAAAAAAAGTGTTATAAGAATCCTATCCTGTGCCTTCAAGTAAGTTTCTCAGTGTCCCCTTGGAACCACCCAACAAGGCATTTGCCCAAGCATTCACCACAATTGCTTTTAGCAATTTCACACAAGTCTTCCACACAGTGGTGACCTAGTGATCAATTCTTAGTTATTTCTTTCCTATTTGCCTTGATGGAACAATGATACTTAACACCACCAATCTCTCTGTACTCCAGGAAAGTTTTGCTTTGCTTAACTTTCAGGTAGTCATACTCTTTTGTTGTTTACCTCATTGGCAGTATCTCATCTCTTTTTTTCTGACATGGGTTTTATAAAGACGTTTTCATTCATATATACTGTGTACTCTGACCATATTAAACCTTTAAACCTCTGTATTTTCCCAACTCTTGCTAATTCCCTTTATTTTCATAGACACTCATTTCATACTATAAAGGAAAAATGATTTTATGCCTTCACAAAATTCTGGGATTCCTCATGTCAGAGGAAATATGTGAGTCTGGGACTCATGTTAGACTTGTGGTGCTCTGCTGTGTCCATATTGTCATTCAGTGTTCTTATCCAGGAAACTTGACTTTCAGATGTTGCTCGCTCCCCATTGCATGTATAAACATGATCTTTCCTATGAATTACATTTTGTATCCTCAGCTCTGATCCCCATTGTCAACACCATCTCTGTTTGTAAATAAGCATTTCATTATTTTCTATTGAGAAGTTTAATATATGAATGCCCTATAATTTGGTTGTGTTCCTATCCTGTTATCCTCTTTTGTTCCTTTGGTGCCACTCCCATGTTATAATTATCCTCCTTTTTCAATGTGGTCCTTCTTTTGTACTGTCTCGTTGCTTTCTGTATCCTTCATATCAAAATATTGATAGGCTCAGAACAGTGCTAGTCTTATGAGGGTATTGGTAATCACTGTGGGGTCATGAATGCACCCGTCTTTTCATGTCTTGCAGACAGTGCCCCAACATGCTCCTTCCTACCCTTCTGCTCATACATTCTGTCTGTCCCCTCTTTGATAATGTTCCCTGAGCCTTGGAGGGCATGATAGATATCCTGTTTAGTGTTGAGCTCTTTATAGCTTTTTATTTTTTGATGAGTTTTGAGTATACTCAATGTCTACCACCACCTTCATAAGGATAGTTCTGTGGCCAGTACTGAAATCAGTACTCATATTCATTCTTCTACTTACTTTGCAATGAAATTAAGTATTTCATATTTTAATATGTCCCAAGCCTTCATCATACCTTCTCCAGTGCGTTGTGGCTCAGGTGTTCCCTCTAAGGGCATGGTAAAGGTTCAACCATTTGGTCTGCCTTTTAGGATGTAGAATTTTAATGTACCATTGCCATTTGGGTCCAGATTTGTGTCTCCCACCCCCTTCCTCCCTTGCCCTCCGCTCTCTCCCACCCACCCTATTGTCTAGTCCTTGAGATGCTTGCTGGGTATGTTGGCATCTTGGGTAGATTCAGGTTAGGTGCTGTAGATGAGTAAGACTATGTGGCGATTATCTTTCTGGATTGGGTAAGTTCACTGAGAATGATCTTTTCCACATTCAACCATTTTTCTTCAAATTTCATTGTGTCATTTTTTTTTCTTACTGCTGTGTAGAATTCCATTATGTACATATACCACGTCTTAGTTATCCATTGTTCTAGTGATGGACATCTGGGTTGATTCCAGCCCTTAGCTATCATGGTCTCCATCTTAATTAATAGCAACAGCTTGCATTCATTTGCTTAAGGAAATCTTCCTGGAAATGTGTTGGTGAATCTGTTGTTCTACTGCAAAATATATTCAGAATATTCCAGCACCAGGATCCATATAATAAGCTCCTACATAATCAGCCATTTTCTCTTCCTTGAATTATTACCCTATTCTTTTTTAATCTTTTGTTTTGTAAAATTTTTAAAATTTATTTATTTGAGAGGGACAGAGAGGGAAAGAGGCAGATGGATAGATAGAGAGAGGGGAGAGAGAGAGAAAGAGAGAGAATGGATGAAATGTCATTGTGATGGTTACATAAATACATTTCCATTCAAGTACTTTAATCATAATAACTCATTATATTCTCCCCATTCTAGCTAGCTCCTTTATTTTTTAGTAATTAGTTTTGTACTCAGAGAATACAGTCAATTTGGTACCATTGTTAGGCTCCTCCATGTCCAACCCTTCCCCCTGACCCCTCCTGGTTGAGGTATATGGGTCATGCATTCTGGAGTTAGCCCACACTTATGGGTAGGATATATGTCTCTGCATATCATGACCCAATATGTGGCTCTGACATTCTTTCCGCCCCTCTTCTGCAAAATTTCCAAGAGCGATGTTGGGTTCATTTTTGTTCTGCTTCAATGATGAGGTGTTGGGGACTTCTGGGTCTCTGGATCTCTGAATTGGTAGGAGTTGATTTTTCTCTGTGTTGATCTTCACCCTTGTGCTGGTATCCGGTTCAACAAGAAAACAGCACCCTTGCTTGTTTCGCCAATTGTTCTTAGTTTCAGCCGGGGCCCTTTTGAGGTATGATGGGGTGGCTCTCCCCTTAGGATCTATATCTATCTGAAAAAGAGAAGCACATTCTCCAATGGAGAGTAAGTTAGCACCAGACAAATGAGATAACCCTTACTTTTTTTTTTTTCTTTTCTCCAATGTCTATTTTGGGAACCTTTGTGAAAACCAGATTGCTAGTTACACAGACTTATACTGGGATCCTCTCTCCTATTCCTATGATATATGCATCTGTTTTGGTGCAAATACCATCCTGTTTCCATTACAATACTCAGTAGTATACTGTGAAATCATATATGGTGATACCTTCTTAGTATCCTTTTTTTTTTTTTTATCTACCCCCTCCCCTTGACCCTCCTTTTTGAGGTATATGTGTCATGCCTTGTGGAGTTAGCCCACAATTATGGTAAGATAAATGTCTCTGCATATCATGACCCAACATGTGGCTCTGACATTCTTTCCGCCCCCTCTTCTGCAAAATTTCCCTGAGCCATGTTGGGTTCATTTTTGGTCTGCTTCAGTGATGAGGTGTTCGGGGCCTCTGGGTCTCTGCTTTGTTGATTTGTAGGAGTTGATTTTTCTCTGTGTTGATCTCCTTCACCCTTGTACTGGTACCCGGTTCACCAGGAAAACAGCACCCTTGCTTGTTTTGCCAATTTTTCTTAGTTTCAGCCAGGGCCCTTTTGAGGTATGATGGGGTGGCTCTCTCCTTAGGATCTACATCTATCTGAAGCAGATTCTCCAACGGAGAGTAAGTTAACATCAGCACAAATGAGATAACCCTTATTTTTTTTATGAAGAATTTAATAGGTATAGGCCCTCTTGTAGCCCACGATTGATGGTAGCTTGATAATGGAGAGTGGGCTTATGTTTGGATATGGTTCTGACTTGTTTCTCAGCTCCAGCTATGGGTCCCATACCACTGAGGGGACCAGTTAGCCAAATTGAGAGCAGTTGGTTCCCCACCATGGCTGTGTGCCACTATTGCACTTGTGTGGGCATCACAACAGGTTATTTGCTGCTAAGTAGGTTAGACCATGAGTTGCTTACACAGATATTGGTCATTTTCCCCCAGTCGCCCATGTAGCACCTTCTGGCACTAGATGCACTGACTGTCTGGGGACTGACTCTCTTCCAGCTTCCAGCCATGCCATTCCGTTTTACGTGTCAACTACATAAGGTGTCTTCAGCAGTAGGGTCTTACCACTAACCTTTGGTGGGTCATAAAGTACTCAGACAGAAACCTGACTTTCTTTTAGGAAATCCTGTAAGTCTCTGATCAAAAACTCATTGTGGATGATAGCCACATGCTGGTACTGGGAGTTACAGGTCAGTGCCCACTAAGAAAAGGAAGAAAAAGATAATGAATATACAAAAAATAGAGAGGAGAGAGACAGAGAAAGACAGACATGGAGGGAGGAAAGCTGTAGAAGATTAAGGTTAGTATTCATCATACCCTCTCCAGTGTCTTGTGGTTCAGGTGTTCCCTCTAAGGGCCTGGTGAAGGTTCAGCCATTTGGTCTGCCTTTTAGGAAGTAGAATTTTATGCTACCATTGCTGTTTGGGTCTAGATTTGTGTTTCCCACCCCTCCGTCATCCTGCTCTCCCTCCCAACCCAGATGCTTGCTGGGTATGTAAGATATCTTGGATAGATTCAGGTTAGGTGAGACTACGTGGTGTTTTTTTTTTTGTGATTAGGTAAGTTCACTGAGAATTATCTGTTCCAGGTTCAACCATTTTTCCTCAAATTTCACTGGGTCATTTTTTCTTACTGTTGTATAGAATTCCATTGTGTAGATATACCACTTCTTAGTTATCCATTCTTCTAGTGATGGACATCTGGGTTGATCCCAGCTCTTAGCTATTACAAATTGAGCTGCTACAAACATGGTTGAGCAAATCTCTCTGGCCTGTGGTTTGAAGGTTTTAGGGTAGATGCCCAGTAAGGGAATAACTGGGTCTCTTGGTATCTCTAGAGTCACCTTTTTCAGGAGTCTCCATATTGCTTTCCAAAGTGGTTGTACCATCTTACATTCCCACCAACAGTGGGTGAGTGTTCCTACTTCTCCATATCCTCACCAGCATTTATTTTCATTTGATTTTTTGATGTTTGCTATCCTTATTGGGGTAAGATGGAACCTCATAGTTGTTTCAATTTGCATTTGCCTGATGATTACTGATGATGAACATTTTCTTAAGTGTGTGTTTGCCATTGTATTTCTTCCTCTGTACTGCCTGTTCAGCTCTTTGCCCCATTTTGTGATTGGGGTGTTTGACTTTTTACTGTTTAGATTTTTTAATTTTTTGTAGATTCTAGAAATTAGGCCTCTGTCAGTTGGATAACCAGCAAATATTTTCTCCCATTCTGTGAGTAATCTGTTGGCTTTGCTTACTGTGTGCTTGTCTGTAAAGAAACTCTTCAGCTTCATGTGATCCCATTTGTTGAGTGACTGTTTAAGATCATGAGCTACTGGGGCTTTGTTAAGGAAGTTTTTCCCATTCCTACATCATGGAAAGTACTTCCTAAATTTTCTTCCAGTAGTAGTTGAGTTTCTGGTCTTATATTGATGTCTTTGGTCCATTTGGACTTGAGTGTAGTGCATGGTGAAATGTGTGGATCAAGTTTCAGGTTCCTGCATATAGTTATCCAGTTTGTCCAGGACCATTTGTTGAAGATGCTGTCTTTTCTCCAGCCTATATTTTTAGGGTCTTCGTCGAATATCAAGTAGCTATAGTTCCTTGACCCAAAGTCTGGGTCCTCAAGTCTATTCCAGTGGTCTATACTCCTGTTTTTATGCCAGTACCATGCTGTTTTTATTACTATGGCTTTGAAATATAGCTTTAGATCAGGTATGGTGATGCCTCCAGAGGTATATCTTTTGCTGAGGATATGTTCTTCTGCCTTTCCATATGAAATTTGAGATCATTTTTTCTATCTCTGTGAAGAACACTGTAGGGATTTTAATGGAATTGAATTAAATCTGTATATTGCCTTTGGTAAGATTACCATCTTCACAATGTTAATTCTGCCTATCCAGGAGCATGGGAGGTCTTTCCATCTTCTCAAGTCCTCCTCTATTTCTTTTTTGAGTGTTTTAATGCTTTCGTTGTATAGATCTTTCACTTCCTTGGTTAACATTATTCCAAGGTGTTTTATTTTTTTGTTGTTGTTGCTATTGAAAAAGGGACTACGTTCCTTATTTCTTTCTCTGTAGGTTTGTCATTTGCATATAGAAAGGTACTGATTTTTGTGCATTGATTTTGTATCCTGCTACTTTGCTATAGGAGTTAATCACCTTCATGAGTTTTGGGATGGAGTCTCTCAGGTCTCTTACATATACAATCTTGTCATCAGTGAATAGAGCTAACTTAACTTCTTCCTGTCCAAATTGTATCCCCTTTAGTTCTTTCTCCTGTCTTATTGCTTGAGCTAGGACTTCCAGTACTATATTGAAAACACAGGGGAGAGTGGACAACCCTGTCTTGTTCCTGATCTCAATGGGAATTCCTCCATTCTCTCTCCATTAAGTATTATTTGGGCCTTCAGAGCTTTGTATATTGCCTTTATTAGGTTAAGATATGAACAAACCATGCCAATTCTCTCCAATGTTTTGATCATGAAGTGATGTTGGATCTTGTCAAAGGCCTTTTCTGCATCTATCAAAATGATCATGTGGTTTTTATGTTTAACCTTGTTTATGTGGTGTATTACATTGACAGATTTCCGTATGTTGAACCACCCCTGTGTTTCTGGAATGAGTCCCACTTGGTCGAGGTGGATAATGCTTTTGATGTGTTGTTGGATTCGGTGTGCAAGGATTTTCTTCAGGATCTTTGCATCTAAGTTCATGAGGAAAATAGGCCGGTAGTTTTCTTTTCTTGTAGCATCTCCGCCTGGTTTGGAAAGTAGGGTGATACTAGCTTCGTAAAAGGAGTTGGGTAGCTTTCCCTGTTCTCCAATTGTGTGGCACAGTTTGAGGAAGATTGGTTTGAGTTCTTCCATGAAGGTTAGATACAATTCAGCTGAGAAGCTATCTGGTCCTGGACTCTTCTTTTTTAGGAGGGTTTTTTTTTTATTACTTTTTCAATCTCAATGAGTGTGATGGGTACATTGCGGTGATTAATCTGCTCTGAATTTAGCTTTGATAGATGGTATGCGTCCAGGAATTTATCCATCTCCTCCACATTAGAGGTTTTTGAAATAAGTCCTGATGATTCTCCCAATTTCACTTAAGTCTGTTGTGATCTCTCTTTTTTCGTTTTGAATTTTGTTAATTTGAAGCTTCTTTTTTTTTTTTTTTTTGCTTTATCAAATTGGCCAGGGGCTTGTCAATCTTGTTTATTTTTTCAAAGAACCAGCTCTTTGTTTTGTCAATTGTCTTAATTGTTTCCTTGGTTTCCAACTCATTAATTTCTGCTCTAATTTTAAGTATTTCTTTCCTTCTGGAGTTATTTGGGTTGGATTTTTCTTGCTTTTCCAGTGCCTTTAGGTGGCTGGTTAGGTTATTGATTGGGGACCTTTCTGTCTTCTTTATGAAGTCATTGAGTCCTATGAATTTTCCCACCTTCATTGTGTGCCATAAGTTTTGGTACAATGTGTTATCATTGCATTTAATTCCAGAAATTTTGCTAATTCATTTTTTATTTCATCCACTATCCATTTATTGTTTAAAAGTGTGCTGTTCAGTTTCCAGGTTCCGTTGGTATTCTTGGTGGGTCTTTTGTTGTTGATTTCTAGCAATATAGCATTGTTATCTGATATCATGCAGGGAATTATGTCAATCTTCCTAAATATGTGGAGGCAGTCTTTGTGACCCAGTGTATGGTCTATTTTAGAGAATGTTCCATGGGCTGCTGAGAAGAATGTGTTGTCTGTGGATTTGGGATGTAAAGTTCTGTAGATATCCATTAGGACTAAGTGATCTGTGATTTTGTTGAGCTCTCTTACTTCCCTGTTGAGTTTCTGTTTGGATGATCTGTCTATTACTGATAATGGTATATTGAAGTCCCCAGCTATGATGGTGTTGGTGATTATTTGTGTTTCATTGTCAAGTAGGTTTTGTTTTATGAACTGTGGTGCCCCTGTATTTGGTGCATACAGATTTATGATTGTAATATCCTCTTGATGGATCATTCCCTTGATAAGTAGGAAGTGGCCTTCTTTGTCTGTTTTGATTATTTTTGGTTTGAAGTCTATTTTATCTGAGAATAATATAGCTGCACCTGCTTTTTTCTTATTCCCATTTGCTTGGAATATTGTTTTCCACCCTTTCACCCTGAGGAGATGTCTGTCTTTAGTGGTGAGGTGGGTTTCTTGAAGGCAACAGATTGAGGGGTCTGTTTTTTTGATCCACCCTGTTAGCTTGTGTCTCTTGATGGGTGAATTAAGGCCATTAATATTTAGGGTAATGATTGTGAGATTTGATTTGATCCCTGCCATATTGTGATGGTATATGTGGGTTGGTGTTTTCATGGACTTTAAAGATTTTTGTGCCTACTCTGAGTTTGGTTATTGTGATCTGCTTCTTTTAGGCATTTGAATTTGATTACTTATTTCTTGTCTGTGGAGAATTTCCTGAAATACTCTCTGTAGGTTTGGTTTTGTGTTCATATAATTGTAAAGCTGAGTTTTGTCATGGAAAGTTTTTCTTTCACCATCTATTATAAGGGATACTTTTGCTGGGTAGAGTAGTTTGGGTTGGAAGCCATAGGTTCTTAGACTTTGCAGTGTTTCATTGCAGGCCCTACTAGCTTTCGGGATTTCCATTCAGAAGTGTGAAATAATTCTGATGTGGTTACCTTTGAAAGTGGTGTGCTGTTTTTCCCTGGCTGCTTTTAGCATTTTCTCTTTGGTGTCAATGTTTAGAGTTTTAATGACAATATGTCTTGGAACGTTTCACCTTTAGTACAGTCTGTTTGGAGTTCTGTTGGCTTCTTGTATCTTGATTCTTTTAAGAGACTGGGGAAGTTTTCTTCAATTATTTCATTAAATAAGTTCTCCATGCCTTTGGTGTGAATTTCTTCTCCTTCTGGTATTTCAATGATCCTGATATTAGGACGTTTACATGTATTCCACAATTCCCTCATGTTCTGTTCACAGGAACTTTTGAACTTACTGAAATTTTTGAACTCTCGAACTGTTTCTTCCATCTTGTCTTCCAGATCAGAGTTTCTATCCTCCACATGGCTGACTCTATTCTTGAGAACTTCTAGAGAGTTTTGGACTTGTTCAATTAGGTTTGCATTTTTCTACTACTTTTCTATGTATAATTTCCATCCCTCTGTCAAGCTCCCTTTTCACATCATTTTCTGATTTAATTGATGCTTCTTGGAATTCATCCTTGAATTTCTCTATGTCTTCATTTAGCAGTGCCAGCTGATTTTTGAGGTCATCTTTTTTTCACTCTTCCTCATATCTCTTAACTGTCTTTGAACTCCTTCCACTTTCTTATTTACTAGGTCTACTTTAGTGATTGCAGCATCCACTCAATTATAGGTTCTTTGTTGCTTTTCTGCAAGTTCTACTAGCAGCTTGGTCAGGGTTGCATTGCTCATAGGTTCATTTTGGTGTTCTGATCCTAATGACTCTTCTATGTTTGGATTAGAGATGTTCCTTGTAGGACTGGGTTATCTAACTGGATTTTCATGCATTTGATTTTTCATGTTATTTCTTTTGCGCTGTGGTCTGGCTATCATAGTGTATGGGCACATAGGTGGGTGCATCTGCCTGGGCTTAAGCACAATGGGAAGCTGTAGCAGCCTGAGGTGTTGCCATGCAACCCGGGCTTTGGCTGTCACTTGCCAAAGCCTCCTGAGCTCCTCCCAGGCAGGGGCACCAAAATTGCCTGAGCTCTCATGCAGTAATGCACCAAAGCTGCCTGTGCTCACGCTTGAAGGGACACTGAGGCACCAAGCCCTGAAGCAACCCAATCTCTGGTGTGGTGGAACACTGGGACCCGGAAGCAGTCTGAGCTCACCCGCAACAGGACAATGATGGTCAGCTGGCGAAACAGGGAGAGAAGGGCTGGCACCCGAGCTAGTGTAAGCAACAGACAGAGACAGTCTGAGTTCGCGTGGGGAGTTGCAATGGGCCTGGGCTTGCGTGTGAATGTGCAGCGGCCAGAGCAGTAAGTGAACAGATGAGCTGAGCTGGCTAAGCTTGCCCCAGCAGGGATTGACAGCAGTGCACATTTGGCAGGCAAATTGATCAAAGGAATCTGAGTTCCAATGGGCCGGCAGACATAGCTTGGCCAAGGTCACTCATGGGCAGAGGTAGCAGGGCGATCACACTTGTGCAGTGCAGCAAGTGGAACTATGTTGGCCTGTGACCATTTTCCTACTGTAAGTGCAGGAGTTTCCTGAATCTGGGACTGTGGGTAAGGCAGCTGCTTGTGGGGAGGGGTGTGCTACCTGCATGGGAGGGAATCAGTGATTCCCTGTTTTTTTCCCCTCTGTGCCCTCCCACTGGCAAATTATTGGAGATTTCTCTCCCCTAAAAGATCCAGTGAACCCTTAATGTCTGTCTTTCTTTCCTGGAGATGTGCTGCACAGTTAGGCAGTGGATGTCTTGGCCAGGAGTCCTAGCTCCTTTCTTTAACACAGATAATCTCACTTCTGCTTTCATACAATATATAAAAATTATTTTATGTATATACATATGTGATACATACTATGATTCTATATCATCTATATCTACATATGATATAACATCCATATGTGTATATATAAATATATATTTTATATATATTATATAATATATATATATATATATATATATTATTTTTTTTTACTAAGTAAAATAAGCCATATATATTTATATATGACTTATTTTACTTAGTAGGACAATCTCCAGTTGAACCCATTTTCCTGAATATCATGTAATTTCATTCTTTTTTTCCCTGAAAACTTCCTTTGTGTGTGGATATACTCCACATCAGATTTTCCATGTCCATTCACCTGTTCATGGACACCTAGGCTGTTAGGAATAGTGCTTCACAAAGGGTGGGTGTGCAGGTATCTGTGGTATGCTGACTCAGATTGCTTTAGGTATATAATCCCCAGAACTGGTATAGCTGGTTTATTTGGTAGTTTTGTTTTTAGTATTTTTGTTTTGGACTCCCATATTTCTTTCCATAGTGGTTGGGCTCATTTCCTACCAGTAGTATATCTGTTCCCTTTCCTTTTATCCTTTCCAATATTTGTTGTTCTTTAGTCTTTGTTTTTAAGTTTCAGAGTTGCAGGTCTTACATTATGTTTGATAGATTTTGGACTGACTTTTTTGCAAAATGAGAGAGAAATGGATCTAGTTTCATTTTTGTACCTATTGATATCCAGTATTCCTGGGACCATTTGTTGAAAAGACTGTCATTTTACTAATGTATATTTTTGGCATCTTTGTCAAAAACTAAGAGATTGTAGCTATATAAGTTTAATTTTGAGTCTGATAATTTCTATTCTAGCCCATTGACCTCTATATTTTTTTTATGCCAGTATCATATTGCATGTTGGTTACTATGAGTCTGTAATATAATTTGAAATAAGATACTTTGATATCTTCAGTATTTTTCTTTTTGTTCATTATTGCATTATTCGGGGCATTTTTGCTTCCATTTGACTTTTAGAATTATTTTCTAGTTCCATGAAGAATTGTTTTGGGGTTTTGATGGCTATTGCATAGAATTTGGTAATATAGCCACTTTCATATTATGAATTCTGCTAATGAGCATAGAAGTCTTTCAAACTTTTAATGTCCTCTTCATCTTTCTTCGATGTTTTAAAGTTTTCATTATAAAAGTCTTTAATTTCTTCAGTTACCTTTATTTCTAAGTATTTTATTTTTGAAGTTTTTAAAATTTATTTTTATTAGATATGGACATATTTAGCATGTAAACAACACATGTTGTTACTATCCTTTCCCTTCTCCCTGCCCTATTGTGAAGAGGCCTTCCTCATTGGGGATGCAGGTCACCCACATGAGGATTGTGGGTAATGAATTATGTGGCAGCAGTCAGTTATGGGGGAGAGGCAATGCTTCTGTGCAAAATGTCCCAACTTTTGGCTTTAACAATCTTTCCTCCTCCTCTTCTACAAAATTCCCTGAGCCAGATTGGTTCAATTTTAATTCTATTTCAGTGATGAACACTTAGGAGCCTCTGGGTTGGTAGGTGTTGAGTGTCCTCAGTATCTATCTCCTTCACCCTTGTGATGATATCAGAATCACTAACAAAGCAGCACTCTTGCTTATTTCCCCAATTTCTCTGTGGTTTCAACTGGGGCCGGGTGAAGTATGTCTATTGCTTATCTCCTCAGGTCCAGATCCTATCTGAAAAAAAGAAGCAGATTCTCCAACAGAAAATGAAGACAGAACTGGTGAAATGGGATACCCATTACTAATTTAGAGAAAATTTAAAGTGTGTAGATCCTCTTATAGCCAAGACTAGTGGCAGCTTGACCATGGAAAGAAGAATCATTATCTGGATATGATTCTGACTTGTTTCCCAGTTACAGATATGGTTTCCTCTCCACTGAGCAGATATGTTAGCCAATCCAAGAGCAGTAAGTTACTCACCATGGATGTTTGCCACTATTGTACTTGTATGAGCATCATGTCAGGTTGTTTGCTTCTGAGTCTCTTAGACTTTGAGTTGCTTGGACAGATGTTGGCTACTTTCCCCCAGTAGCTCATGTCGCGCCTTCCAATACTAGATGGGCTAACTGACTGTGGACTAGCTCTGTTCCAGTTTCCAGACAGGTCTCTCCATAGTCTGTGCCGACAGCAAGCAGTAGGGTCTTACCATTAACCTCTGGTGGGTAATCAAGGGCTCTAACAGAAGTCTGTCTTCACTGATTGGGAAGATCTAGTAGGTCTCTCTGATCAATGGCTCATTGTGGATGTAGACCATATTCTGGTATAGGGAATTACAGGCCAGTGCCAAGGGAAAAGAAAAAAGACAGAGAAAAATAGAGAAACAGGAGAAATTTAAGGTTAAGCTTCATCTCACCCTCTCCAGGGCCCTTCGATTCAGGTGCTCCCTCTAAGGTCCTCTCAAGGGTTCCAACTTTTAGTCTGATTTCCAGGATGTAGGATTCTATTGTACCAGTTCAATTTGGGTTTGGTTTTATAATTCCCCCATTCATCCTTATTGTCCTCCCAAGCCCTACCCTGTCTATTGGCCAAGCCTTGAGATTCCATTCAGGTATGTCAGCAACTTGGACTGGTGCAGGTTAGGAACTGCAAATGAGTGAGACCATGTGATGAGTGTCTTTCTGTGATTGTGTGTGTGTTCACTTAGAATGATCTGTTCCAACTTTGACCATTTTTCTACAAATTTCTTTGGGTCACTTTTTTTTTTTTTTTACTACTGAGCAGAATCCCATTGTGTAGATATACCATCTTGGTTATCCATTCATCCAATGATGGCCACCTGGATTGATTCTAGTTCTTACCTATTATATGGTTGAGCAAATATCTCTGAGCTGAGATGTGGGGGTTTTAGCGTAAATGCCCAGTAAGGGAATAACAGGGTCTGTTGGTAACTCTATATGCATGCTCTTCAGGAATCTCCATATTGATTTCCATAGTGGTTGTACCAGCTTACATTCCCACCAACAGTGAATGAGTGTTCCTGTTTCTCCACATCTTATCCATCATTTGCTTTCATCTGATTTTTTAATGTTTCCTATCCTTATTTGGGTAAGGTGGAATCTTATAGTTGTTTTAATTTGCATTTTCATAATGGTCAGGGATGTTGAACATTTTCTTAAGTGTATATTAGCCATTTGTAATTCTTCCTCTGAGAACTTCCTATTCAGTTCTATGCCCCACTTTTGGAGTGGGTTGTTTGATTTTTTTTTAATTGCTTAGTTTTTCGAGCTCTTTATAGACTGTAGATATTAAGCTTCTATTGGTGGTATAATTTGGTGAAGATTTTCTCCCATCCAGTGGGTAATCTATTGACTCTGCTTATGGTATGTTTTTCTATGCAAAAGCTTTTTGGCTTCACAAGATCCCATTGGAAGAGTACTTGTTTAATTTCTTGGACTACTGAGGTTATGTTCAGGAAGTCCCCATCCTATATTGTGGAGAGTGCTTCTCATTGTTTCTTCCAGTAGTTGAAGAGCTTCAGGTCTTATATTGAGGTCTTTAATCCATTTGGATTTGATTTTTGTGTATGGAGAAGTGAGTGGGAATTCCATTTTTTTCCACATATTCCAATTTGTCCAACACCATTTGTTGAAGATGCTAAATTTTCCTCAGTCTAGATTATTGGCCCCTTGTTAAAGACCAAGAAGCTTGACCTAAGCTCTTGACCTAAGGTCTGGTCTATTGGTCTGTGTTTCTTTTTTTATTCCAGTATCATGCTGTTTTATTTTTTCCCCTCTATGGCTTTGTAATATAGCTTTAGATCTGGTATGGTGATGCCACCAGAGGTCTTTTGTTTGTTTGCTGAGGATATGTTTGGCTATCAGAGGCCTCCTGCCATTCCATATGAATTTTGAAATAAGTTTTTCAATCTCCATGTAGAATGATGCTGGTATTTTTATTCATATTACATTAAATCTGTATTTTGCTTTTTGTAGAATTGCCATTTTTCCAATATTAATTCTACCTATCCAGGAGCATGGGAGGACTTTTCATCTTGTCAAGTCCTCCTCTATTTCTTTCTTGAGTGTTTTTCTTTTCTCTATGTTTTCAGTATGTAGGTCTTTCACATTCTTGGTTAGTGTTATTCCAAGGCATTTAATATTTTTTGTTGCTATTGAAAATGGGACAGCCTCACTGATTTCTTTCTCTGTATATTTGTCCCTTGCATATAGAAAAGCTACTGATTTTTGTGCATTGATTTTGCATCCTGCCAATTTACTGAAGGAATTTATCACCTTTTGAAGTTTTGGGATGGAGACTTTTGGGTCACTTATATATAGGATCATGTCATTTGCAAATAGGGCTACCTTGACTCTTCTTTTCCAATTTGAATCCCTTTTATTTTTTCTGCTGTGTTATTGATTTGGCTAGTACTTCTAGTACTATGTTGAATATCAGTGGGCATCCCTGTCATGTTCCTGATCTCAGTGGCAACTTCCTGAGTTTTCCTCCTGTAAGTTTTATTTGGGTTTTAGAAGCTTTATATATAGCCTTTATTGTATTGAGATATAAGCCCTCCATGCCTCTTCTTTCCAATGTTTTGATCATGAAATGGTGTTGTATTTTATCAAAGGCCTTCCCTGCAACAAAAGAGATGATCATGTGATTCTTATGGTTAATTTTATGTTAGTGGTGTATTAGGTTGAACAATTTCTTATGTTAAAGCATCCCTGCATCCCTGGGATGAAGCCTACTTGAACAAGGTGAATAATACTGTTGATATGTTGTTGGATTTGGGTTTCAAGGATTTTGTTCAGGATCTTTGAATCTAAGTTAATTAGGGAAATAGGCCTGTAGTTTTCTCTCCTTGTTGCATTGCTCTGGTTTTGGTATTAGGGTAATGCTAGCTTTATAAAAAGATTTGGGGAGGATTCTCTGGTATCTGATTATGTGGAACATTTTGAGAAAAATTGGTTTAAGTTCTTCAATGAAGGTTTTATAGAATTCAACTGAGAAGCCATCCATTCCTGGAATTTTCTTTTTGGGGAGGTTTTTGATTACATTTTTAATCTCCGAGGATGTGATAGGTTGTTTAGGAGATTAATCTGCTCTGAATTTAGTTTTGGTATGTGTCTAGGACTCCATACATTTCTTCCAGATTATTCAACTTTGTGGAGTAGAGGTTTGGAAGTACACCCTGATGATTCTTCCAATTTCATTGATATCTGTTGTGATCTCTCCTTTTTCATTTCTGATTTTTTGAATTAAAGACCTATTTTTACTTGGTCAAATTGGCCAGGGGTTGGACAAACTTGCTTATTTTTTCAAAGAACCAGCTCTTCATTACAACTATTTTTAAAATTATTTTCTTAGTTTCCAGTTCATTAATTTCTGTTCAGATCTTGATTATTTCTTTCCATCTGGAGCTCTCTTGGTTAGATTTTTCTTGTTTTTATCCCAGTGCCTTTTGCTGGACAGCCAGGTTATTAATTTAGGAATCTCTCTGTCTTTGTAGTAAAGGCAATTAGGGCTATGAATTTTCCCCTTAGGACTGCCTTCATTATCTCCCATAAGTTTTGCTGGTAGAGTTTTCATTATCATTAAATTTTAGGAATTTTACAATTTCTTTCTGGATTTCTTTCATGACCAATTCATTTTTTAAAACTGTGCTCTTTTGTCTCCAGGAGCTGGTGGAGTTCTTGATATGTCTCTTGTTCTTAATTTCTAGCTTTAAAGCATTGTGTTCTGACATGATGCAAGAAGTTACTTCAATTTTCCTGACTTTACGGAGGCACAATTTATGGCCCAATATATGGTGAATTTTGAAGAAACTTTTGTGGGCTGCTGAGAAGAATGTGTATTCTGTAGATTTAGGGTGGAATGTTCTGTATATATCTGTTTTGTTTATTTGATCTATGATGCTGTTGAGCTCTATCATTTCCCTGTTTATTTTCTGCTTGGATAATCTGTCTATTTATGATAGTGAGTGGACTATTGAAGTCCCTAACTATGATGGTGTTTATTTGTGGTTTATTGTCAAGTAGATTTTGCTTTATGAATTGTGGTGCACCTGTGTTTGGCACATATGTATTTATGATTGTGATGTGCTCATTTGGATCATTCCTGTGATGAGTAAGAAGTGGCCTTATATATCCTTTTTGATTACTTTTGCTTTGAAGTCTATTTTATCAGATATTAATGTAGTAACACCTGCTTGTTTTTTTTTTTTTAATTTCCATTTGATTGGAATATCATGTTCTAACCTTTCACCCTGATTAGGTGTCCATCTTTAGTCATGAGGTGGGATTCTTGAAGAAAGCAGATAGAAGGGTCCAGCTTTTTGATCCACCAAAATAACCTTTGTCTTTTGATGGGTGTGTTAAAATCATTAATATTTAAGGTTATTACTATGAGGTTTGAATTAATCCTGGCCATGAAGTGGTCTTTTGGGGGATTTGGTGCTTCTTGTGTTTTATAGTATTTTTAGCCTGATCTATTTAGGTTCTTGTGATCTTCTTGTTGACTCTTGAAATTGGTTCTTTGACTGCACTGTGTGTAATATTCTTTCAAGTATTCTCTGTAAGTTTGGCTTTGTGATCATGTTATCATAGAATTGACTTTTTTCATGGAAAGTTTTTCTTTCACCATCTATTATGGGGGATACTTTTGCTGGGTAGAATAATTTGTATTGTAAATCATAGATTTTTTTAGACATTGAATTGTTCCATTCCAGGTGCTTCTGGCTTTAAGGGTTTCCATTGAGAAATGTGATGTAATTCTTATGCAATTGCTTTTGCATGTTTTGAATTGTTTCTCTCTTACTATTGTCAACACTCTCTCTTTGTTTTCATTTTTTAAGAGTTTTAACTATGTTGTGTCTTGGAGAGTTTCTTCTTTGGTCCTGTCTGTTTGGTGTTCTGTGGGCTTCTTGTATCTGGATGGGCCTCTCTTTTGAGACACTCAGAAAATTTTCTTCAATAATTTTGTTGAATATGTTCTCTATGCCTCTTCCTTGCATTTCCTCTCCTTCTGTTATACCCATGATCTGGATATTTGGTAGTTTTTGGGTATCTCACAGTTCTCTCATATTCTGTCACTTGATTTTCTGAACTTAGCAGTTTCTGGCCTCCCAATCAACTTCTTCTCTCTTGTCTTCTAGGTCAGAGGTTCTGTCTTCCACATGACTAACTCTGTTGGTGAGGGATTCTAGAGAGGTTTTTTATAATTTCCATTTGATTTTTGTTTTCCATTGTGTTATTTTACATCATGTCTATCTCATTTTTGAGGTACAATTTCAATTTGAGTTTGGATTTATTTTCTTGATGGTTCCTTGAATTCATTCTTGTGTTTGATCCAGTCTTCATTATGCTTAACCAACTGTTTGTTAAGGTCTTCTATTTCTTGACTCACCTTCCATTTATTCATATCTTTTTGGAGGGTTATGACATTTTCTTCAATCAAGTTTAAGCCTCCTGTCACAAGCTGGACACTCTAGGAGAAGATTCTGTTCGATATCATTGTCATGATTATTGGTTCTTTGATGATTTGCTTCCAGTTCAGCAAATTTTTTTTGATCAGGGTCTCATTGGTTGTTGTGTTTTCATTTTGCGATTGAATATCTTTTGATATCGCTATTATTTCATTGGAGGCTTCCATTTTAGGATTAGTCATCCTTGGTGGAAATCTCTCAGTTTTCTGACTTTCATTGGCTTTGTTGCATTGTTGTGTACCTATTTTAGAGATACTCTTTATTTTATTGAGGAGGAAGCAAGTTTTTGTCCTTTGGCCCTGTGACTCAGGTGAATAGGGATGTTGGTTCCCAGTGGCCATTCAGAATACCCAAGAAAAAGGACTGATTCCACAGCTCACACAGGCACCAGGCCTTTGCAAGCAAGGCACAATGGGACCCACAAGTATCAGGGGCTGGGAGGAACCAGGGAACAGGTATCTGGCCTACTCATTCTGCTCTGAACCAGCTTGTGCACAGTCCGGCTCAGGAAACCTGGGCCAGGGAACTAAGAAAAGCCAGGAAACAACATCTGGCCTACTCATGCCACACCTACTGGCACACTGTCCACACAGGGAATGCAGACCAGGAATTGGTGAAGGTTCAGCCATTTGATCTGCCTTTTTGGAACTAGAATTTTATGGTACCATTGCCGTTTGGGTCGGAGGCACCAGAAAACAGGGATCTGGCCTACTCACTCCACATCCCTGTGCTGGCCCTCATGCTATCCACACAGGGAACCCAGACCAGGAACCTGGGAGGAGCCAGGAATCAGGGGGCTTGTCTTCTCACTCCACACCACAGTGCCTACCTGCACACTGCCCACACAGGGAACCCAGGCCATGGATCTGGGAGGAGCCAGGAAACAGGGGTCTGGCTTACTTATTCCACAATGCTGCACCCTCCAACACACAGAATAGCACAGGGAATGAAGTCCAGGAACCTGGGAGGAGCCAGGAAACAGGGATCTAACCTACTTTACACTGCTGCACCTCCCGTACACAGACTGGTACAGGGAACCCAGACAATGGACCTGGGAGGAGCCAGGAAACAAATGTCTGATTTGAGACAGAGACAGAGAGGGGGGAAGATATATATGTATGGAGAGAGGGAGGGAAAGAGAGAGAGAGAGAGAATGGGCATTCCAGGGCATCTACACACTGAAATGAACTTCAGACAAATGACTTACCTTCTGTATCTGGCTTAAGTGGGTATTGGGTGTTGAAACCTGTGTTATTAGGCTTCACAGGCAAGCATCTTAACCACTAAATCACCCCTCGAGCCCCAAATTTTCTTTTATTTAATGAAAGTCAAGTAAAGCAACAATTTTATTCAAAGTTTAAGAGAAGGAAAGAAGATGGAGTTCATGTAAGAGAAGGAAAGAAGGCAAAGCTTTTGTAACCAGGAGAGGTCCCTCATTTCCAAAATTTCAACTGGATTTTTTTTTTCTGGTATTTCTGTCTCTTTATTGAGTTCCAATTTGCATATCCTGTGTTTATTTGTTTCATTTAGTTGTTCATGTTCTTTTATGTCTTATTTTATTTCATTGAACATTCTTATAATCATTCTTTTGAATTACTTTGAAGTACATCTACTTTACTCTCAGTGCAGTCCATTACTCTCCAATTGGTAATTTTTGGAGGGATCATGTAGCCTTGACTGTCCCTGCTTCTCATATCTCTGTATTGGGATTGGTACATCTTGGGTTAGGCCATGGGTTGAATTTTTTAAGCCATCTGTGTTTCTTCATTTGAAATATTTAAGTGGGACAATATTCCAGATAGGTTGAAATGCAGTTTCTTCCCACTGGACTGGGCACGTACCTCAGATGCTAAACTATTAGTCCACAATCTTGGAACACTAGTAATTAACACCATCACCACTTCAAGTGTAGAATTCAAAACTTCAGAAGCAGTGACAACTGATACATAAACTTGCTATTTAAATAGAGTTGGGGCTTCCAGTCAAGATGGCGTCCACCAAACTGCAGCTGACCTCCTGGGGAAGGAAACACAAGAACTTTAGTGTTCATTGGGTCTTTTAGGGGTTGGAAGATTTTAGTAGACCTCCAGTGGGAGGGCATGGGGGAGCAAAGTAAGGAATCCACTGATTTTCACGCTGTCAGGTAGCCTACCCACAATCCCCTCAAGCAGCCATCATAGCCTCGGTCCTAGCCTCCTCCTGCACTAACTGCAGGCTAAGTGGACCCAGGCTAGCAGGCCAGTATAGCTCCAAGCACAAATGCCATCCCACTCACTGACACCTCCCCCACCCCCTGTTCCTGGACCCAGACCAGCAGGCTAGCACCCCCCCACCCTATGTGTTCCCGCCACCACAGACCTCCACACACAAATGCTGCCACACCCCCCCCCCCTGTGAGTGGACTCAGGTCAGAAAGCTACCAAACCCCCAGAGGACTTCCACACATGAACAGCATCCCACTTGCCACCACCCCCACATACCCTTGTGCCAAACAAGGCCAGCAGGCTAGCATTCCCCCAGGGGACCTCCATGGGCTAACATCATCCCACTCACTGCTGCCCCCATCCCTGTACCCAGACTCTGGCCACCAGGCTAGTGTTCCCCCAGGGGATTTCCACACATGTACACTGTCTCACTCGCTGCTGTCCTCTCACTGTCATGTGTGGGTTTTCCCACAGGAGGTGTCCATGCATGTGCCATCCCCATATCCCAACCCTGCCACAGGACCCAAAAGCCCCATTCACTTCCTGGCACAAGGTCCCAAGGGTCCCATCCCCTCACCCCTCAGCATCTTGGAACCACCATGCATTCCTATCCTCCCCCTTCTCTGTAGCCCAGCCCCAACACCAGTGTGCTTTGTCCCATTCCCTCTAACCCCTGTCCGCTAGAGCCACATTACCACATAGTCCCATACCCCAGAACAATAAGCTCCTTAGTCAGGTTGCTGGGCCCCCACAAGGGCCTCATGGGTTCCTGCCCTCTAAGCAGGCAGACCCCATTGCCATCCGAAGCCTAGTGGAAGCAAACATAAAAGGGAATAATCACTGAAGACAGTTCAAGAGTAGACTACAGCTTCCTCCTAAATTAAATAAGATTCCTACACTGTGATGGGCAGACCACAGTGCAAAAGGAATAACATGAAAAATCAAATGCAAGTAAATCAAGATTTCAAAGCATAGAAGAGTCAGTAGGATCAGAACCCCAAAATGAAGATACAAGTTATGCAACCCTGGCCTAGCAAATAGCAGAACTTGCAGAATATCAACAAACGGCCAATAATTGCATGGATGTTGTCCTCGCTAGATTAGGCCTAATAGGAAAGAACCAGGAAGGGTTCCAAAGACAGTTAAAGGATCTGTAGGAGAGCGGAAAAAAAGAGGACCTCAATAATCAGCTGGCTTAGCTCAGTGAAGACATAAAAAAACGCAAGGATGAATTCCAAGAAGCATTAAGAAAACCAGAAAATGACATGAAAAAGGAACTCATCAGAGGGATGGAAACTATACATAAAAAAGCAATAAAAAATAGAAAACAAATTGAACAAGCCCAAAACTCCACAGCCAGTTAAAACAATCGCAAGTTCAATTCCAACAAATTTTTGGGACAAACAGAAAAAGACAATACAATATAAAATAAGATAATAGTTGGTAAGGGTGAGAATAAGAAGAAATTAAACAGGCTAAGGTTAGAAATTGGTATTAGAGCAATAACTAAAAATTATAAGCAAAAATAATATAATTAACTTAAAATTTAAGAAGAGGAAGGATATAAGGAAGATACAGTTAAAATGTTAAGATGAGATGGAGGAAAAGTGATGTAATCAGACAATATAAAACAACCTTAGTAGTTGGTAGACTTAGGTTCAAAGACAACCCCTGCCTGTCAGAAAAAGCCTGTTGCAAAAAAAAAGAGGAAAAGAAAGAGAAGAAAACACAGGGAAATATAAAGCTGGTCCATATTTTAAATATAAACCAAGAGATCTATAAAAGTGAAGTAAAGAGAATAAAGAAAAGAGGTAGTAAAATCTATGTATCGGCATTTGTACTAATCTGATTTAGTCAGTTTAACATAAGTAGTTTTATCACAGGCCTACAATCAAAAAGGAGGAAAAAGAAACATTGGTGGATTAAGGATAGAAATGGAAAAATAATTCAAAATAAAAATAACCACAACAGCAAAAAAAAAAAAAGCTTAAGAGGATTGATTTCTTATCTCTCAGGTTGCCACCCTACCTAACCAGAAGCTCAAAGTTCGCCTCTTTCTCATCACTCACCTGGTGTATATAGTTTCTCTGCACAGTCACTCCCTGGAGCATGGTATCTCTGCAGTCATTCTCCCAATGTGTGTGGTGTCTCTATACAGTCTTTCACCTGGTGTGTGGAGTGACTCTATAGCCACTCACCTGGTGTGTTTTTTCTCTGTACAGTCATTCACCTGGAGTTTGTAGTGTCTGCATAGTCACTCATCTGGTGTGTGTAACATCTGTCTTTCACAGTTATTCTCACCTGCTGAGTGTGATGTCTGAATGATCACTCGTCTTGTGTGTGTGGTGTTTCTGAACACTCACCAGGTATGTGTGGTGTCACTGCAGTCATTCAACAGTTGTATGTAGGGTCTCTACAGTCACTCACCTGGTGTGGGGGGGTGTCTCTGTACAATCACTTAGTTGGTGTGTGGGTGTCTGTGCACAATTACTCAACTGGTGTGTGTGGCGTCTCTGTGCAGTCACTCACTTGGTGTGTTTCTGCTTTCCCATGTAGGTGTACAGTGTGCCTCCTTTCCTTGCTCTAGGTTTTTACTGAAGCACACCATCGATGATCACCTTATTTATATTATTTATCTTTATGTTTCTTCCCTTCAGGAATCAACAACTTTTATAATGCACACTCTATGTTAGTTACCCTGGCATCTATTCACTTATATAGTATGAATATATATATGATTTTCAATTACTTTTTCCAGCTAAAGGAAGATGGATCTGAACTGTGAATAATTAGGCAATTTTGTGTTCACTTTTATGCATATATTTCCTTGAATCTTCACAGCAACCCACAGTATTAAAACTATTCTTCAAAACTCTTGCAGGTGAGAAAACTAAAGTAAGAGAGAATAAACTAGCTTCAAATGTCAAACCACATGGCAACAGAGTATTTTAACCCAGTCATTTTCTTGGCACTGCATTCATGTTTAACTTATTTCCTGTCTTTCTGTTAGGAAATCCTTTTGAGTTTTTGCCTCATTTCATCCCAAGAGATGGCATAGATAATTATGCATAAATATCATTTATTTACCGGATTGATACAGAGGCACAGGTCCTATTTCAGATATCTTTGTGTATACCTTAGGATCACAACAGAATGAATATGGAATAAACTCATTAAATGCCTACTTATTAAATTAAAGGCAAATGTGTGACATTTCAGTAACTGGAATTAAAATAGCAATTAAGTTTAGGGGTGTCTGATTCTTGGAAAACAAGGTAGGTATCCAAGCCCCATCCTAGTCCTTTCACTGACTCCTTAGCACCTATTGTGTGCTTGGAGCCAGAGATAACATTTATCAGAACAAAATCAACCAAATTCAACTTTTTCCAAATGTTTAGTATCCAGTCTTCTGCATGACCTCAAAGACAGAAAGTACTGATGTTAACAAGTCTATCATTATGCAGATTAACAATCTCAGAATTAATTTATTGCAAAGAGCTCATTTGTCTGTGAGATATAAAAAGACGTATAATCTGAGTTTAGTTAACTTAAAATATTCCAATTGCCAGTAATAAAATGGCTCCTCTTTCTAAACATAAACTTTCTTTGAATATTAACAGTAAGGAAAAGAAAAGCTTCTAAAATGTTTTTAATGTAAAATATGGAACCATCATACTTTCTTTGATATGTTTCCCATTACGAGTCATGCAATAATTTAACTTACAATTTTTTTCTTTACTTGGATAGCTTTGAATTTATAGCTCTTAAAAACTCCTGAAAGGACACAACTGAAATTTTAATGTGCATTTGAGCTAAGTCTTTTTGAATTTTGTATTAGATTTTCCTTTAGCCTTGGGACAAGCCATTAAAAAAATGACCTGCTTGAAAATATAATCATCACACAGGAACCCTCCAAAGTCAGCATCAAATAGAATAAAATACATTTTATTAATGCAGCAATTCACACAATTACCAGCCCTGCCACTCTTTTTCTTCCAGGGACCCTTCCCTCATGTGTATACCAGTTACTCATCCTTGTTCTGTTCTGTGTAATTTAACCTTCTGATTACTCGAATGCTTAATGAGCTAGATTAAGTTAAAGATTGTTTTGAAAGGTGTTGACTTGTGCTAGACATATGGACCACTGAAATCACCATCTTGAGAAGGAGCCAGAGGAAGGCACAGTCCTCACTGTAGAACCAGAATCAAGAGACAAAATGTTCTGCTTGTTTTCTTTTGTGTGAAGTTGTTTTCAGTAAACAAATCAATGCCTGTCCCACAATCCTGTCTGGCATTCATGACTGTCCTTAACGCTGGGAAGTGGTTCTATTTTTATTCAATGCCTCATTTCTTTGCCAGCATGTGTCCCTTGAACTCATACCATATTCTAATTGATCTACCCAGAATATCTCTAATTGATCTTTGATCTTTATTTTAAAACAAATGTAATTTTTCAACTTTTTCAAATTTATTTTTAGCTTGTATACTAACATAAACATAAATATTAATGGAGTGATAAGTAATGTTTTATACAATTTTAATATGCATGATGCTTAAATAATATTCAACATATTAATCTCCTCAAACACTTATAATGTATTTATGATGAAACTTTCAAATTCCTTTCTTCCAGCTTTTTAAAATCTATACATTATTATCTATATGCATACTGTCATGCAATAGTAAATCAGAACTTTTTGTTCTCAACTATGACTGTACTAACTGACCAACCTTCCACAACCAAGTCAACTCCCTTCAGTTTCTGGTAACCACCATTTGACTGCCTACTGCTATGAAATCAATGTGTTTAGAATCCATGTATGAGTGACATCATGCCATACTGGTCTTTCTGTACATGGATTCTTTCATTCAATACAACATCCTTCAATTTTGTCCATGTTGCCACAAATAAAAAGACTTTATTCTTTTTCTGATTAAGAGTATTCCAGCATGTATGTGTACTTGACTGCTTTTGTCTATTCATTAATTGATGAAGTTGATGAATGATGCTGCTTCAATGAATGTTGAGTGTGCAGAAGTCACTCCCCACATATTAAATTAACTTATTATAGATATATAACCAGGTGTGGGATTGCTGAATCATATACTAGTCAATTTTATATTATAAACAGATAATTCCATTTGATCTACAGAACAATTTAGTGCTCTTGTTTCTTTGCTGATTTTCTCTCTGCATCAAAAGTGGGAATTTACTGAAAAGTGGATGTCAAAATTCCAAACTATTATTGTGTTTGAGACTTTCTTATGATGCTTATTAATACTGTATATATTTGGATATCCCAATATTAAATGTAAATATTTTCTGAATTCCTCTTTTGATAAAATCATTTTTGTAAACTTGCCCCTTCTGTTACATTATATACCATACTTGCATTTATGAGTATAGGCAGTCTTGCTTTCTTTTGGATACCTTTTTCATGAAACACCTTATTATATCCCTTCATTTTGAACCTATGTTTGTCATTAGAGATACAATTATTATTTGTAAGATTATATAGCTTGACTATGTTTTGTTATTCACTCAGACACTGTATTTCTTTTAATTGGAGAATCCAATATATTTGTATCCTAGGTAATTATTGATTGTCTTACCACAGTCATTATGTAACTTTTGTAACTTGTTTCTTTCTTAAAGTCTTTCTTGTGGTTAAATGATTTACTCCACTGAATTCAACTCATTGTTTATAATTTTGGCTGATCTATTATAGATTTTTACTCTGTGGTCATCATAATGCTTTCCAAAGCTCCTTTTTTATTATGACGATCTCAATGGAAATAAAATAATATATCCGTTAAGATAGGCAGATCAACACAAGAAGAAAACACTAAGAAAATATGCCCTCCACTCCTCTTTACTCATAGATTTTTGTTTTTTTGGAGTTTCTATATACAAGGCGTTGTATGACATAAATATATTTTCATAGAAGTGAATTTGGTGAATTGAACACATTTCCCCTATAACTCCATACTCACTTTTCTCAGCTTTCCCCTCTTATTAGCACCACCCTTTTCCTGATACATTTTGAATTTTAATGTTTCTTTGTATTTTATTCTTATTTATTTGAAAGAGGAAGAGAGGGAAGGAGATAGAAAAAGAGAGAGAGAGGGAGAAAGAGAAAAAGAGGGAGAGAGAGAGAATGGGCATACCAGTGACTACAGCCACTGCAAATGAACTCCAGATGCATGTGCCACCTTGTGCATTTGGCTTACATGGGTTCTGGGGAATCATACCTGGATGTTGTGGCTTTGTAGGCAATTTCCTTAACCACTAAGCCATCTCTTCCGGCCCATATTTTGAATTTTAATATCCCATTTCATAGTCAATGTAATTTCAGTCTTCATCTTAAAGATATAAATGGCTTGTACAGCATGTTGACAATACTAGAGCATTCTGAATTTTTTGCATAATTGCTCTTAGTAGTGAGTTTTATATCTTCCCAAGGTTTCTTCTTCCTGGTATCTCTTTCTTTATGTTTCAAGCTCTTCCTGGCTGCATGGAGTTATGAGGAAGGTGATGTGGTAACTTCCCTTCCTGCCTCCTTCAATCCATTTTTAATTAAAAAAAACTTTTATTTATTTATTTATAATTATTTATTTGAGACAGAGAGGGAGAGATAGAGATAGAGAGAGAGAGAGAATGGTTGTGCCAAGCCTCTAGCTACTGCAAATGAACTCTAGACACATGTGCCACCGTGTGCATCTGGCTTATGTGGGAACTGGAGAATCAAACCTGGGTCCTTAGGCTTTGTAGGCAAGCACCCTAACCAGTAAGACATCTATCCAGCCCAATGTATCTTTTATTTGTCCTACTAAAGTTTGGCACTCTGCTCACTTTAATATCTCACCTGAGTTTTCCTTAGCTCCTATGGAGATGGTTTGGTGAAAGAACTGGAGTGATTGTTGTCAGATGATTATCAGAGGTTATTTTATTTTATTCTTCTTTTATTAGGTAAGGACATGCTTTGATTGAAACATCAGGAGTTGGCACTTTCCTTTATTTCTGCCCCTTTTCAAAGGGCCCTCCTCATTGGGGGTTTCTGGTTATCCCCATGGGGATTGTGGGTAATGCATTATGGGAGCAGCCATCAGTTATTGGAGAGAGGCAATGCCTCTGGGTATAATGTCCCAACATGTGCTCTAACAATCTTTCCATTGCCTCTTTTGCAAAATTCCCTGAGCATGTTGGGTGTCTTTAAATCACTATCTTATTTGACCTCCAGTTTCTCAAATTTTGCCCCAAAGAAAAGGGAAGAGTATCTTCTAGTGAAGGAAGATCCGTAAGCCTAAGATTATCTTCATCATGTACCTAGCATTTCCCCTTCACAAAAGCTAAGCAAGGGACTGTGGTCTTTTAGAAAACACATAGAAAAAAAAATGTTATTGATTAGTGTTTGTCATTTCATTAGTGAAATTATTTGATTTCAGTATTTTAATTTGGTGATAATAAAACTGAACATTTATTGAACTATTTTAGAAGTTAAAAATTTACTATATATTTTGATAAGGTCAAAATTGTTGAAGACAGTTGATAGCAACTGCAAAGATTGTTATGCCAAGTAAAATTTAAACTATCATTTGTTTTTTACATTAAGAATGACATAATTTACCAATATCTAAAAATGAATTTTTCTATTTGACTCATAAAATAGGTAAAAATGGTATGTTGTTTTCTCTGGGAAAAAATTTTTACTTGCTAACTCAATTTACCTTGAAAAATAATTTAACTTATGAAACATACTGAGTTCACAGTGAACTTTGGTTTCTCCTTCAGAGGACAAAAGTCAGTGAGGAGAAAAGTTCTTTCCTAGATATTTTAGGGGAGAAAGCATACTGGCCCTATTGTAATAGAGGGAAGGTGTGTGCTGTATATGCGTGTGTGTGTGTACACATGCATGTGTAAGGCCTACTAAAGGGACATTCACAACACAAAAATAATAATTACAATTTTCATGAATAACCCTGCTTAAGCTTCTCTGAAGACCCAAACACTGAGCATAGCCAAACCATGTAAAATTTAAAATAAGCTTTTGGTCAACATCACATTTATTCTTAAAACATCATATTTTCTAAGATATCTATGCCATGAAATATTTCACTTTAATAGAAGAGCAGGAGACTAGGTAATGAACACTATTAATTGTCCCATTATTGCAATGCTTCCTAGATATTGTTTATAATCCCTGTACTTATTTTTAAGTGTTGTGTATTAAAAGCACTTAACTGGGATAAAGAATGTACTTGCATGTTATTAGAAGTAAGTAGGCCTTTTGTAAATTATTCCATCTGGCCACCAAAATTAATCAGAAATATTTTATTGCCTTTCAAAAAATATTAGGAGAGAGAGAGAGACAAAGAGAGAATGAAAATAGGCATGGCATGGCCTCTAGCTGTTGCAAATAAACACCAGATGCATGCTCCACTTTGTGTGTCTGGCTTTACATGAATATTGGGGAATCAAACCCAGGTTGTTAGGCTTTGCAGGAAAGTGCATTGAACATCAAGTCATCTCTCCAGCTTGATAGATTTTTTTTTAAAATTCTGCTGTGATGATTTCTAATAGATTAAAAATATATATTTAGTATTTAATACATAATATATACATTAAATATTTGTTGAACAAATTAATTGACAGTGAGAGAATATGAATAAATGCATATAATACATGTTCCCAGTAAATATTTCTGATAATAATATTGATTGATGCATGATAAAACAATGTAATATTAAAAACTAGATCGGAAAAAAAATAACACTGTAATCATGTCCACTTGTGATCATGCTTTTGTCCTTGAGAACAATAAAATATAAATTATATTCAATCACATTTATGAGGCATTTTAGCTTAATTTATTATCCTAATAACAATTTCTTCATCAGTACCAAATGGTACATGTTACAGCTACCATCTCATTGCTGGGAAAAAAACAGAGGACCAGAGAAGCTGATGGAAAGGGTTTATTTCAGCTTAAAGTTTCAAGGGGGAAGTTTCATCGCAGTGGAGAAAGCACGGCAGAAAAGACATCCAGGTGTTATATTTGTTGCAGCAGCAGGGAATAAGCAATAAGGGTGAACTGAACTATTATTAATACTCAGGCTTGACTAATAAGCCCCAAGTTCTGCTCCCAGTGATGTGTCTCCTCGTACATGGCTCCACATTCCAAAGACTTCACCAGCTAGGGACCAAATATGAGGCTTAATCACAAATACAGAAGACTATAGGGGTCATTTTACATTCAAACCACCACAGTAGAGTTTCAAAGTTGAGTGAAAGATGAATGTACATCATGAGAAGTAATGACAAGCTTGAAGTGTTGTCTGAAGAAATGAAGAAAATAATGATAGTATATCTAATACAGAATAATACTTTTTGAAGTCCATTCACTTTCAATTTCAAAAATATTTGTGTGCTTTAGGACAATTAGAAAGCTATATATATATATATATATATATATATATATATATATATATATACATACACACACACATATATATATATATATGCACACACACACACACATATATATATATATATATATATATATATATATATATATATGCACACACATATATATATCCATGCTCACACATTTATACTCAAGTATGTTTACTAAGGAATGACTAGCAAACAGAAATGTAAACAAGGGAACCCCAGTGGCTGTCATATACATTTATATCATTTCTAACCTAAGGGTGTTGCTTGTTTGCAATAGGGTTGGTTGATGAAAATCTGAGCTGAAAGTATTGTTAACATGAGGTGTGAGAGGACTGAGTTTAAAGCTATCAAATCAGCTGAAAATTGGGTATGGGAATTCTGGAAAAAGTGGATACATGAATCTCAAACTTTAAACTCCCCCCAAATATTTACTTGACCTTTAAACTATGAAGGTATGTGTGCAGCTCTACACAGTTTAGCAACAATAATAGCTGAAAGGTTGAAATTAGACTTCTGCTGATTTCCTCTACACAAAAGCAGAATTTGAACTTCTAATCTTGTCAATTTTTGGGGTCTCAATAAAGTTCTTTTAGTTTTAAAGCACTCTATTCTAACTATTGGATAGTGTACATTATACCTCAGGTATTAGAATACATGTACTATGAAAGGCAAAGCTGAAATAGATCTTGCCAAAGTGTAAAATAAGGTGCTAAAGCCAGGTGATCAGCCAGCAATTTCAAAGGCTGCTAAAATCAAAATTACTACTGTTCAGAGGATGATAAGCAAATATAGCATCTTTCAAAGCATAGTCAATGAATTTGGGTATACAATTAAGTATTAGACATTAATACTTTGAAAAATAGTCAATAGAGAAAGTAATACATAATAAATTACCTTAAAGTGTGTTGTGTGAACTTTTCTTGGAGAGATGTGAAACAATTATCTAAACATGCAAGATAAGGCACCAATGTCAGAAACAAGACTACCCAAGTGTAGCTTGATAAATCAATGAGTTTAATTGGGGCAACTTATAGGACCATAAATGAAGGGTTACTTACAGGAGCATAAATAGGGTTTCTTACAGGAGTATGACAACTAATGAACAGCTTTACATATAAAGAAAATGTCTTACTATCCTAGCAACAGTAAACTGCTTGTATATCTTTAGGGAGGGACAAGGTCTTCTGAGTCCTTTCCCAACAGCAATCATTAACTGCCTATGTATCTTTAAGGATCCATTATGGAAACTCAACAAGCTCAGTCTTCTGCATATCTCATGTCTGTAGTCACAAGTTCTAAGGGTTCAAAGGAATAATGGCCATATCAACCCTGTATGATAGTATTCTACAACAAGGTGACTAAGATACTGGAATTTGTCCACAACTATTTAAAAGCAGTTATTATGACTATCTTAAAATATTCAATCATGTGTATTCATAATGTTTAAAAGATATAAAATATTCACAGAAACATAAATATTGTAAAAAAAAAAAAAGGACAAATGAAAACCACAATGACTGGGATAAAAAAAGGATCTCAATGAACTTGGCATATTAGAGGGGAGGAATGAAGCTGGGAATGCTTGTGCATGCCTTTAATCACAGCACTTGGGAGGCAGAGGTAGGAGGATTATCATGAGTTCTGGGTCACCCTGAGACTACGCAGGGAATTCCTGGTCAGTCTGGACTAGAGCAAGACCCTACCTCAGAAAAAGCAAAATAAGTAAAAGAGGAATGAATATCCATGGATCATTTTTTAAATTATTTATTTATTTATTTATATTGACTACTTCCATGATTGCAAACAATATTCCACAGTAATTCCCTCCCTCCCCAAACTTTCCCCTTTGAAACGTGAAACTCCACTCTTCATTATATCCTCTCCCCCTCTCAATCAGTCTCTTTTATTTTGATGTCATGAGCTTTTCCTCCTATTACAATGGTCTAGTGTAGGTATTGTCAGGCACTGTGAGGTTATGGATATCCAGGCCATTTTGTGTCTAGAGGAGCCCATTGTAAGGACTCCTATCTTTCCTTTGGCTCTTACATTCTTTCTACCACCTCTTCTGCAATGGCCCCTGAGCCTTGGAAGGTGTGAAAGAGACATTTCAGTGCTGAGCTCTCCTCTGCCACTTCTTCTCAGCACCATAGTGCCTTCTGAGTCATCCCAAGGTCACTGCTATCTGAAAAGAGATGGTTCTTTAACCAAAAGTGAGAGTAGCATTAATATATGGGTATGAACATTAAGATAAGTGCTTACTGGGCAGTTTGGTGAGCATTTAGCCAGACAGCAGCAGGCATTACACTCCTAGGGCTCAAGACTATCCCTGTTGTAGGTTTTCAGTATCAGGGATGTATTCCCTCCCATAGAGCAGAGATCCAGTCAAATTAGAGGGCAGTTGGTTTCCCCTATAACATACATGCCACTATTGCGCCCATTGGCTCATTTGCCTGGCTGGCCAAATATAAGGCTTGAAGTGTCCACTGTTGAGTACTTTCACTGGTGATTTCTCTCCCATTGAATTGCATGCAGCATGGCTTTTTCTAGCTTTCTGTTAGCTGGTCTACGTGGAAGAGGTTTTCAGCTCAGCTCCAGTAGTATTTCTCAATGACCTTGTACCCCAAGTATGTGGAGTCTTCAGCAATAGGGTCTACCTATCTATTTCTGGTGGGAAATCAAAGGCCTCGGCAATGGCCTGTAATGTTTGGGGCCCATTACGGACCTCCCTGGCCAACAACTCATAGAAAGGTATCCTATCCCTGGCACTGAAAATTTTCTAAGTAGCAATCTATGGCTCCTGAGTGTTCTATTACCCCAAAAATTAGGTTTCCATATGAATTACTTATATCCTCTTAGATTTTGATTAGCCCTTCCTTCACCTTTCCTATACTCAATCTCTTCCCCTGACCTCTTTTAGGCCTTTTTCACCCCCATTAATTTGTTCTTCTACTTACATATATATATATAATACCATCCTATTAATTCCCATTCCCTTTCTATTCCCTTTATATACATGCATCTTTAAAACTGATAACTATCAATATCTAAAATGAAAAAGATAGAAGATACAATAGAAAACAGTAAAGTCAGAAACATATAAGGCAATATTATGTAATTTATAAAATAATGTAATTCAAAATATGTTGTAACTTGCAATTTATTAAAATTATAATTCTTGAAAGGGATAAGAAAGAGGTCAACTATGGAATGCTCAGGAGGTAATATTGAAAAGTTCACAGGGAAGGAAAACACACAACATTATAGATTGAAAACCACAATCAGTTCCACAAAGATTAAAGAAAATAATATACAGTAAAACTGCTGATAGCTAAATAAAAAATATTAAAAGCAGCTATTGAAAAATAATAGAGCCCACATAATAGAAGAGTGGAATAGGATCACTAAATGTAGTTGAGGGAAAGGCAGGATAGTTGATAATGAGTACAGAAATACCAACAGAAGGAATAAACCATAGCATTATACAATATAGTTAGATAATATATCCTATAACAATTCACTGAACGTTTACTGGAAGAAAGGGTTTGAAAACTTCAAATCATAGGAATAGTCCTATTTGAGTAGTATACACAGCCCAGTAAGTAAAGTGCTTGCCTTATAAGCATGATTACCAGAGATTTATCTCTTGTGCAATGGTCAATCTTGTCAGCTGGATAGGATTTAGGATCACAGTTTAAATAAATCTTTAGGCACACCTGTGAGGGATTTTCCAATTGAAGTGGGAAGGCTAACTCAAAATGTAGATAGCACCATTGTATGGCCTTGGTTCCTGGACCAGATAGCTGAGCACTCATATCCATCACTTCCTCCTTCCTAATGGTAGACTGTGTGACCAGCTGCTTCATGGTCCTGCTCTCATACCTTCTCTAGCACAATCAACACTCCCTTCAAATTGTAAACTGAAATAAACACTTCCTCCATTAAGTTGTTTCTGGTCAGATATTTGTCATAGCGATGAGAAAAGTAACAAATAAAAGAAGTAGAAATGTTGGCTTTATTGGTATGCACCTGTAATCTCAGAGCTAAGGAGATGGAGACAGAAGAATACCTGGGACTTGCTAACCAGCTAGGATAACCTAATTAGTGAGTTCCAAGCCAGTGAGAGACCTTATATAAAACAAATTTCTTATAAAGATTGACATCATTAACAACATCCAATGTTTTCCTATGCCTTCAACATGCATGCTCACACACATGCATATGCACCTCCAACATATGTATACACACATATGCACATACATTAAAAAATTGATAATGCCTGATTAGATGAAACTTCTTGTTATCTGATTTGATTGGATATGCTTTATACATGTGTCAAATTGTAATGCTGAACTTTATAAATAAAGCAAATATTATGACAGCCCAAAAATTTAAAGGAAAAATAGAACAATTTTTATTGTGTTTTCTTTTCAAGAGATTCACTAAGAACAACTTCTTTGTGGAGAAGAATCCCACCATTGTTAACTTCCGTATCACAAATGTGGATCTGAGAGAATACTTGTCTGAAGAAGTCCACAAGAACACCTACGACCTCAATTCCAACATCGTGCATGTTGGGAAGCCCTCTGAGGGTTCCTACCGGATCCATGTGCTTCATCATGGGACTGGCAAATGGTATCAATTACAAGACCTTCAGGTGACTGACATCCTTCCCCAGATGATCACGCTGTCAGAGGCATACATTCAGATTTGGAAGAGGCGGGATAATGAAACTAACCAGCAGGGAGCCTAGAAGGGATGTTGAAGGCTTTGCTCCTAAGGGCTCTGGCTGAGGAGAGCAAACAAAATATTGAAGCCATATCTGAAGGCGGACTAGCTGGCAGATTCACTCCCTGGCCAGCCCAACTTTTCTGGGTTCTGGCTACACCAGAGCATCCTGTTTGCCTGTGGTGGCCCTGTGTTGTCCTCATCTGTTCTTTGAGCAGCTTGCTGTGGATGATGCTCCTTTCTACTCCATGCCCCACCTCCTTCCAGCATCAGCAGCAGAACTCTGAAAGAGGAATATAATTTCAGTTGCTGTAAGTAATCAAGGACAGATAATTTCCTTGCAAATGTCAAGCGTTAGCATTCTAGGAATAAGAGCAGGGAGCCAGCTACATCCCGTCTAGTATAGGTAGATGGCTTTCCTACAATTACCTTCGTGTCCTGATTTGGTTTTGGGGATGGATCAAGTATTCTCCTGTTTTTTTTTTTTTAAAAATCCACTACTATTGTGCTTGTGGTTATCTGTGACTTGACATCTAGTAGTGTTTGTTTAATGAAATTGGGTGCACTCATGTTTGATGCATATATATTTAGAATTGTAATATCCCCTCATTGGATTTTTCCCTTAATGAATATAAAGTAAACTTTATCTTTTCAAACTAAAGTTGGTTTGAAATCTGTCCTGTCAAATATTAGAATAGCATCACGTGGTTGTTTCCTAAGCCCATTCACATCAAATTTGATTTTTCATCCTTTCACTCTATGGTAATGTCTATCTTTTATGGAGAAGTGAGTTTCTTAGAGATAGAAAACAGACGTATCCTGCCTGTTTGTTCAGTCTCCAAGTCTATGTCTTTTATTGGGGGCATTGAGACCATTGATATTAAGTAAGTGTTATTATTGATATTTGTTTACTTATGCCTATCATTCTTCATGATTTTGTAGCACTTGCTGCTGTTTTGGTTACTGTCTTGCAGTAACTGTTATATGAGCATAAATCTTTCCTGTGGTCTTATGTATAAGCTTTTTCTTTTCTTCAAAACAAAGGATGCCTTCTAGTATTTTCTGTAGAGATGGGTTAGTTTTCATGTATTCTGTTAGCCTTTTTGTTTAATCATGAAATGCTCTTGTTTCTCCTTCAATTATGACCAATATCTACTGTAGATATAGCAGCCTGGATTGTCATTTCCCTTTTAGAACTTGGAATACATTATTACAATTTCCTCTCGCTTTTAAAATTTGTATTGAGTAATCTGCTGTTACCCTGATTGGCTTGCCTTTATAGGTGACTGGATACTTTTCTCTTACTTACTTCTTTCAATATACTTTATTGGGAAAGGAGAGATTCCTTTTTAATCTTGTCTGTTTGGTGTTCTACATGCCTCTTGTATCTGTTCTGGCATCTGCTATCCTATTTAGGGGAAATTTTCTATGATGATTTTGTTGAAAATACTTACTATGCCTTTAGGTAAAAACTCTTATCCTTCTTCTGTATCCTGAATTCTTAAAATTTGATTTTGTCTCAGTGTCCCAAATGTCTTGGAATTTATACTCATACTTTTTTTTAAATTAGCTTGTTTTTCTTTGTTGGAATGATGTAGGTCTGCCATTCTCTCCCATTCTGTCCACTTTACACTCTGGCCCCTCGTCTATCCATTCTATTGGTGGGACTATCTACAGGTTTTCTTTTATTATTATTTGACTTACTGTTTTTTTTCTAGTATTTCAGATTTATGTTTCTTCAGTATTTTTATCTCCTCACTCATATCTTGTATTGTTCTTATTTCATTTAGATGATTTCCTGTGTTCTCTTGGGATTCCTTTTGGAATATTTATTCTTTCATCGCTTTGAATTGACCATATTTATAATCACATTCTTGAAATTTTTTGTCTAGTATTTCATCTAATTCAGCCTCCCTGGAAATCATTACTGCTGAACTTATAATTTTTTTTTTTTTTGGTGTTTGGAGGTAGGGTCTCATTCTGACTCTGGCTGACCTGGAATTAACTATGTAGTCTCAGGATGGCCTCAAACTCACTGTGATCCTCCTACCTCTGCCTCCCGAGTGCTGGTATTAAAGGCATGCGCCACTACGCCCAGCCTTGAATTTATAATTTTTCAAGGAATTATATCTTGATGCTCTGTGTTATGTTATAGCATAGAGTCTTTTCATTTTGAGGTTTTTTTTTTAATGCTTATGTTTTCTAATTATCAACTCTATTCTTATATGTGTATTAGAAGTTATATCTTCAGGGTAGGAGCTCAAGGTACCCTGTGTGGAAGCTAAATTATTTTCAGAGTAATGGCAGAACTGCCCCAAACTTTGGGCTAGGCTTTCTATGTAAATGTCCCAATAATGAATTAACAACAATGATCCTTTTGACTTTATTTAATTCCTTGTGATTAATCAAACAGGCTGACACAAGTATGCTAAGGTTTGGATATTTAGAAATAGGAGCAGTATAGTGTCAGTATGAGGACTGGTATTAACTTTGAAAAGTATAGAGTTTACTCAAGTGTATGGGAGAGGAAAGTTGGGGTAGTGTCAATTTTCACTGATTTTAGGGGTTGTTGAGTCTATGGAAGGTTGTAGTTATGGAGTTTAAACAGAAGGGGAATAAAAGTGAAGAGAATGTGGAAAAGAGGTCAGAGAGGAAAAGTAAACAAGTTATGCTTTGGAAATGTAGTAGTAAGATTCCAATTGTAGGCTGGATGGAAAAAAATATATATTAGACCTAAAATCCACCTGAGCAAATACACATGTAAACAAAGGTAGCATGAAATCTTTATGAATTATTGGAGATTATACAAGCAGACAAACTAACAAACCAATGACTCTAAACTGTACAGGTTTGGTGGATCTCACCATTAATCTGATCAGTAGGGAAGCTAAAATTCCTGGGCTGCAATGGGTTCCAGGAAAGCTTTGCCCAGAGTAAGACCCTGCTCCCAACAAACAAAGAAGAAAAAGACACTATAAACTAAGAAATATAAAAAGTGACCAAAGTTAACAGCTACACACAACTTATTTAAGAGTGGCAGAGTAGACTAAACATACATCAAGAAGATCTAACAAATAAGTGTTTTTCTCTTAGGGGCCTTGGTTTTGAATTCTTGCCTCCCTGGATTCTTTTCTTTAAAATTCTGCTCTTATATGGAAGGTGGAATTAGCATTTCCAGTGAAAGCCTATATACCTGAATTTTGGGTACGTGTTGCCCTAGTGTAAAACAGCCCTGTTACATTTGGGATGACTTTCTTTCTCACCTACATTGAATGGGAAGCTGGTTCCCTCTTTGGTACACTATGTTGGTTCAACTGGTTAGGCTGGCCTTTTCTTTAGATCAGGGGTGCTGAATGCTGTGTGGGGGAGGGGTGGCTCCAATTGGTTGGTATCCTAAGATCTCCAGTGGTGTTCCTGGAACTGGCTAATCAGGGAGGGGAGGTTATGGAAAGAACTTTGAAGTTTCCAGAGCTACTCAGTTGGACTTGTAGGATTTTTATTATTTATTTATTTATTTATTTAGGAAGTGCAGTGTGAGTCAGAGAATCCCTTCCCAGTAGTTCGGCTCTTGCTGGCTCAGGCAGAGCCTGAGACTAGAAGCATTTCCAAGTAGCTGCCAGCTGGGGCCAGATCCCTGTTAATTGCATTGTTGCTGGGAGCTTTAACACTCTTTTGCTTCTCTGCATGGCTCCCCCTTGAGTTAATAATTCCTTACACCTGACCATTTTGGTGGACAAGTGTATTGTGTGTTATCTTCCTTTTTTCCCCATGTTTCTTTGCTGAAGCTCATATTTGGCCATCTTAACTGAAAGTCCTATAAAACCTATGTTTTTAAACTGAGAGGAATGTTTGTGAATGAAATAAAGCTTATGAAAAAAATAAAGAATATGACAATGATAATTATGCATGTAGATATGAGATTAGTCTTTGCTCAATTATTTAAATATAGTTTAAATGGTTACTAAAAACAAAAATTATACTCTAAGTAGTCTGAAAAATTAAGTTTGAATAATAATAACTAAAATAATGGAACAAGGTATAAAATTAAAAGTCTCTTGTAAAATATTAGTGGAATTTTAAAATATATCAAATTAAGTGAAGAAAACGGTGATTAGGGATAATGAATAAAATTGGAAAAATAGAGAGTGAATCAAACATGGTAGACATGGGCTGGAGAGATTGCTTAGTGGTCAAGACTCTTGCCTGCAAAGCCTAAGGACCCAGGTTCAATTCTCTAGGTCCCACTGTAAGTCAGATGCACAAGGTGGTACATGAATCTAGAGTTTATTTGCAGTGGCTAGAGGCCCTGGTATGCCCATTCTCTATCAGCATCTCTCTCTCTATTTCTTTCTTCCTCCCTCTCTCTGTATATAATAAATAATTAATTTTTTTAAAAAAAATGGTAGATATATCCTCCTAAGATTTTTAATGTACTGCGTGGACATGGATTGTAATGAAAGCATATTGCCACGAAGAAGAAGCAGTTGTATCTCAGCTCTAATCTACTGGTGTTCACGTCACGCTAAGATCTGAGGAAAGTGAGTAGTTGACAAAAAGAATGAAAAGTATTCATTGTGAGCAATAACCATACAAAAGCTCTAGTGGTTATACTAAATACTATGCTAGCTAGGATAGTAAGCATAAGAAAGCTTTAATGGCTAAATGAACAACAGATAGTGTAAATATAAAGGTGATTACAATGGAAGAAAAACACATCAGAATGATGAATGTGTCAACACTCCAGGAAGACAAGCCAATCATAAATTTAGCTAATAGCAGAGTTCCAAACCACACTCAGTAAATTATGACTAAAAGATAAAGAACACTAGGAAAATCTACATACTTCTTGTAATTTGTAGAACTCAGCAATGACTCATTAAGTCCACCAATGCTTCTGATAATAATATATACTGGAACTGGGAAATCACTCAGCTCGTAAAGATGACTCCTTGCAAAGCTTGCCAGCTCAGGTTCAATTCCCCAGCCTCTGGCATAAAGCCAGATGCAAAAAGTGGTGCATGTGTCTGGCATTTTTTTGCACCAAACAGCAAGAGACCTTGGAGCATGCAAACATACACATGAATGAATGCATAAATAAATGAATATTAAATTCATACATAAAATTAGAGCAGTGTATACCTTGTTGAACTAAAGGTTTTTATAGAAACAAAATGTATATTTTAATCATGTTTTACTTGGCATATTATACAAATAGACCATACTCTTGTTTGTAAAAATCTTTCATTATTTAAAAAATATGAAAATATTTCTAAATGACAAGAAATTTGAGTATTAAAATAACTAAGAGATTGAAATTTTACAATCTCTGCTTTTAAATAACGACAGGAGTAAATTACAAGTTAGTAACACTAAAACAGAACAACAGCAACAACAACAAACAGTAGACCAAAGAATAAGTTACAAGAGATACTTGAAATTAGTTTTACTAAATTGTTGAACAAGATAAAAGTTCAAAGCAAATAGGAGAACGTTAGAGAATTGTTCTTAATATTAAATGTTTATATTTGAAAATAGAAAAGTTCTAATATGAAGCCCCTTAGAGACATGTTCAGAAGCTAGAAGACCAAAGATAATACAAAGTAAATAGAAGAATGGTTATAGTAAAAGACAGAGTAGATACCAGTAAAATAGAAAGAAAATGAAGGAATTAAAATTATGAAAGTTGTTTCTTTGTAAATGTATACAGAACTGACATATTCTTCACTTGTCTGAATAAGAAGAGGTGGAGAAGAAATACAAATAACTAATATTTTATCTATGTGTAGTGTTGGAAAAGATGTACAGACATTAGAAAGGAGTATCACAAACATCCAGTTAATTTGATAGTTCAGACAAAAAAAAAAATCCTTGCAATGTAGAATTTACTGAGAGAGATTTGGTGATGCACTTCTGTAATTCTAACAACTGTAAAGTGAAGAAAGAGAATTGAATCTTCAAGACCAGCCTGGGCTACATAGTGAAATCCTGTCTTAATAATGATTTTAAAAAAAGTCTGAATGGGTAAATTACTTGCTTTGCAACCATGAGGACCTGAATTTAGGTTCCAGTAGCCACACAAAAATACTAGGCATGGTGTTATGTGCCTTACGAGTCAGTAAGGAGGAGGCAGAGGAAAAGGATCCCTGGGCTTGCTGTTAAGCAAGTGGTGAGCTCCAAGCAATGAGAGACCTCCTTATCTCAAAAAGAGGTGGATTTCATTCCTCATAATAACCCCAGAGATTGTCCTCTGAGCTGTCCATGCAAGCACCCTTATGTGTACCCCCACACATACACATAATCACACACCACACACACCACACACACACATATAAAAATATTAAAGAGAATTGTTTTGATGGACATATAAATGTTTAAGTTTTGTTTAAACTTACATCCACTTTGGCAAGCTTGAATTATTTTTATCAAAACTTTTCTTTCAGAGATAATACCAGCTCAAATTTGCTGCAGTGATAAATTTTATCAAGCATTTAAGAAACTGTACTACCAATTTTAGAAAAATACTCTAAGAAAATAGAGAAAAAATATGTACCAAATAACTTAGTTAAGCTATAAAAATACTAAAAACAAAGAATGACAAATGCAATTAAAAATATCCATCATGGGGCTGGAGAGATGGGTTAGCGGTTAAGCGCTTACCTGTGAAGCCTAAGGACCCTGGTTCGAGGCTGAATTCCCCAGGACCCACGTTAGCCAGATGTACAAGGGGGCGCACGAATCTGGAGTTCGTTTACAGAGGCTGGAAGCTCTGGCGCACCCATTCTCTCTCTCTCTCTCTCTCTCTCTCTCTCTCTCTCTCCCCCTCTCTGCCTCCTTCTCTCTGTTGCTCTCAAATAAATAAATAAACAAACAGCACAGAGAAAAATCAACTCCTACTAAATCAGAAAGCCAGAGCCTCAGAGGCCCCCAACACACCTCATCACTGAAGCAGACCAAAAATGAACCCAACATGGCTCAGGGAAATTTTGCAGAAGAGGGGTCGGAAAGAATGTCAGAGCCACATGTTGGGTCATGATATGCAGAGACATTTAGCTCACCCATAACTGTGGGCTAACTCCACAATGCATGACCCGTATACCTCAACAAGGAGGGGCCAAGGGGAGGGGGTAGGTCTCGGATGAGCCTAATAATGGTACCAAACTGACTGTATTTGCTGAATACAAAACTAACTAATAAAGAAAAAAAAGCCTATGGCATTAAAAAAAATAAATAAACAAACAAAAAATTAAAAAAATATCCATCATAAATATAGATATGAAACCTTAGAAGTATTTACAAACCTAATCCATGTATGTATTATAGTATACTTGGAAAGGAGGGCTTATTTCAGAAGATCCAAGTAAATTTAACATTCAAGAGGGCATTAATGTAGCTACATAAGAATAAGAAGAGGCATGTGGTTGTCTCATGAGATGCAAATTGAAGTAGGCACAATGCAATATTTCTCCAAGAAAAACATGTCAAAAACAAGGAATGTAAGTAAGCATTGTGCTGATGTTTGAAGCAATGAAATTAGAGAAGCTAAGGAAATAAAAAGCATATATGTTGGAGAGGAAACATAAATATCTTTTATTCTCAGATTACATAATTACCTACATAGAAAACTTAAAGATTTATAAAAGCAATTATATATTTCTTAAATCAGAAGGTAAAATGTCAATACACAAAATTAGTTGTATTTCTATGTAGTTCTAGGGTTTACAAAGTATTGAAGTGGAGATTTAAACAATAGCTTAAATAGCAGAAAATATATTTATAAATAAGAAATAAGATGCAAGAATATATTAAAGCTAAAAATATTGTTGAATGACATTAAGATGGCTGAAAGGCTGATGTGGATAGATAGTTAAATAATAGATAGATAGATTTGGACAGGAAGATTTTATCATTCAACAATGCCAATAATTCTTAACCAAACTAATCTGTAGGTATGATGCAGTGCTCTTTAACATTATTTTGCTGAGCATTTTTTCAGGTGTATTAAACATCAGACTGCACTTTACTTGAAAGATAACAATGGTACCACAGGCATTTACAAACAGGAAGAGAACAGAACTGGCTATTGAGGCAACCTGCAGGACAAAATTGGAAAGAGGGTCAAAGAGGAGATTGTAGAACATGCTTAGAGAAGAGGGATTTACAAAATTTACTGGTTTTGAAACTTCACTTTAGATTCTGGTTGTGTTGAGTGTTTTTCCTTTTTCTTGTTTGTTTCTTGTAGTCTTATCTAACTTTAAAACAACTTTGAATCTGTGCTGTAGACATTTTATATTTCTAAAGAAATTGTAAATTACATCATAATAGAATAAATGCCTACTTTATTCATCTTTATATTCAGTATAAACTGTAGTAACTGCATAACTTTCATTCATTTGTTCCTCAATCATATAATGAGCATTTGCTCACCATAGGTCAGGCATTGTTTTAGGCAAGGGAACATACAGAAAAGAGCAAAACAAAGCTCTAGCTTTCACAGAACATTAAAAAAAAAAGTGTCAAAGAAAGGCATAGAAGAGCTGAGTATCACAGTGCTGTGCACTTGCCTAGAATGCAGGCGCAGGTTAACCAGGATCCTTAGCACTGTAACCAAATGTATTAAGTCCTACTATGGTAAGTGGAGGAAAAACAAAAGCATGGGCAGGAATAAAAGAGGGAAATTTTCACTTACAGCAATACCTGAAGCAGATAAGGAGACAACAGCAGTTATCTCAAGCAACATCACTCATGAACAAAGGAAACGTGGGATTTAATTCAAGCAGCTTAATCACATCCATATAGGAAAACACTTTATGTGGGGCAAACTTCTGGGCAGGCTCAGGTTAAAGTCACAATTTAAGATATGTAGCAGTTACCATCTTATTGCTGGGACAAAACACCCAATTAGAAGAAGCTTATGAAAAGAAAGTATTTATTTCAGCTCACAGTTTTGAGGGGAAGTTTCATCATGATGAGAAAAACATGGCAGAGCAGGAAGCTGACTCACATTGCCACAATCAACATCAAGGGGTGCACAGCAATGGTGAACCAGCTAATACTGGCAAGTGGACTGGACTGTACAATCCCAAGGCCTACCACCAGTGACACACCCCCTCCAGCAAGGCTCTACCTTCCAAAGGCTCCATAACATTCTCCAATTTCCATAAGCTGAGACCAAGTATTCAAATAATGAGTCTGTGGGGAGCATTTCATTCTAACCACCACATTCTGCCCTTGGCTCTCACAGACTCATGATTATCTCATGATGAAAAATACGTTTATTCTATGTTTAACTGAAGGTCATGCAGGACATGTTTAAAGTCAAAATGGTATACAAGAATGACTTTAGGCATGGTCAGCTTCTGTGCTAAAATTTTATGACACAAGAAAAAGAATCTTTGATAAAATATTAATAGATTTTATTATGTTTTATATAATATAAATACTAATATAGTAGTTTGCTCCTAAATGTGCCTTCCACTCTAAGTGGCTAACAACTCTACACCCCTACATTAACAAATAAGCAAAACTCTAAAGAAATGAAAGAGGGAAAATAAGTACTAGTAATGATACTAATCTCTCTCTATATATATGATTTTATATGTATATATGTATATATATATATATATACACATATATTCAGATTCCTTTTGTATATTATATAATATGTGTAGAGTATATGTGTGTTGTATGTGTGTAATGCGGACTCCATGTAAGGGTACAGGCCAGAGGAGGTCAAATGTCTTTCTGTTATTGTATAATCCTTGAGATGATGTTTCTCCCTCAACCAGGAGCTGTTGTACATTATTGAGACCCAGTGATTCCCTGGTCTCTGCCCTCTCCCCATGGACTGGGGTTACAGAAATTCATGGCCATGTCCATCTTTTTACATGTATTATGCAAAATTGACCTTAGTGGTCTCCTACTCAGAGGTCCTCATGCTTAAGCAGCAAGCTCTCTTAACCACTGTGCCATCTCCCCAGACCTGTTTTCAAAATATTAATCATTGTATAAGACTCTTATAAGATTGATGCAGTATAGGAAGTGATATATATCTCTTTTACAGTTAAGATTACTTAAGAAAATAGAGTGGGTTGACAAGTCTTACAATCATGAAGCAAGGTCATGTATCTGCATCAACAGAGAAGGAATCCCACTCTGTTCTTGTCCTTTAAAAAGGCTAAAAATGGATGAAAATAAACAAGCCCCATAACTTGCAATGTATTAAGCTCCAAGCCCTTGTTTACTGCTGCACAGCAGCAGCTATGTCTGCTACAAGGGTGAAGCCTTGTCAAGAAGCTGGAAGCAGAGCTGGTTTGGCAATGGTTTTCTAGGATGGCCCACAGAGAGTCACACATTCACCATGTGCCTTGAACATCACCCTCAACAGAAGTGATATGAAAAAACATATTTCAGGGATGTAGAGATGGCCCTACAGTTAAGGCACTTGCCTGCAAAGCCTAATAGCCCAGGGTTTGATTCCCCAGTACCCACATAAAAGCCAGATGTACAAAGTGGTGCATGCAGCTGGAGTTTTTTTTTTTGTTGTTGTTGTTTGTTTGTTTTAGTGGCTGGTATTTTCTCTCTATCTCTCTTCTCTGTTTCCTCTCTCCCCCCCCCCACCCTGCTTGCAAATAAATAAGAATATTTTCAAAAAGCACATTTATTTTCCTTGGGGGAAGGGCAAGCCTGATGTCAATAATTACAGTATACCTCAGTGGCTGACGCTTGTGCCTCACTGAGAACTTGTGAAAGAGGCAATGGATGTGTCCCGATAGAGGTGTTAGGTTCAAAGGAGGTCAAGAAAGACTCAGAGTGCATGGTGGGCTACAAGCTTAATGAGATCCAGGGAAGTGGAGATTTCAATAAAAATCATGACTAGTCAGAGGCTATGTCCTCATGGTAGGGATGGGACAGGACCCTAAATGAGTATTTAGCACTAGGTGAGCAGAGAATATAGATCTGATTCCATAGCTTGTCTTTTTGATGTCCCATCTAAAAAGGACAAAGAAAATAGAGGAGGCAGAGTTATATACTCCTAAACTTGAAACCCTATACTAGACAGACATTATACCCAGAAAACAGTGCTAAACACTTGTTTCTACTGGATACAGAAAAAAGAGAGGAATCCAGCATGAAGCACAGGAATGTGAGAGTAGATCAAAAATGGCTTCAGATTCCATTGTACAGCTTTGTTCGATAGCCACTGACTGCCCCTGGATGGTGAGTTTATCACCACTGGAAATTACACTGTCATGGCAATAATGATGGCTTTGGGGAAGATGACGGTGAGAGGCAGGGTGCTGGAAGAGTCTGAGGCTGTTCATTTTCAGTGCCTATGGAGGCTGGTTGTCCGGTCTCATCCACATTGACTTCATGGCCACAGACTTCCAGTTGCTGGTGCTGACTTCTGGCAGGTCTCTTTCATGTGTTTTTGTCTCCTAGTTATTAAGAAAAATACACATAATAATAGAAATTGTTTTTTGTAAACATCATTTTAGGTTACAATTGTCTTATTTTTGTTTCTAAGATTTATCATCTAAAATTTTAAGTATTTTTAGGATTCTTTAAAGAGAAGAAAATATAGCTCATAACAGATTTCAATATAATATGAATGAAAGAGAAATTATTTGAACCAATTATTTCTTCATAGTGCTGGCCTTCAACAACTTCCACCTATAATCTGCAGGGGAGAGGACCACAAGGATAAAAATCAAACAAATTACGAAGGTGCTATTTAGCTTCTGAGATTAAGCAAGACGAACTCTTTGGAGAAAGACTATCCGGTAAATCAGAATCAGAGTACAGAATGCGGAGGCACAGACCCCAGGCTTTGGAGAATCAGAATCCAGTAGGAGGCAGTCCAGCCATCACAAATGTGTTCTGATTTCAGGGCACTTCTGCATCTCTTTGGATTCCCAAAAGATCTCCTTTGTTATCTTAAATTCCACTATTAGGAATGTAAAAAAAATCATTTGAACAGAAAGCTTTGGCTATTGCTGTTGAGTTTCCAAATAATGGGGCATTTCCTGGCATTCATCATGTGAGCTGTTACAGGAGAACAATGATCAGTGGTCAGAGTTATTCTGAAGAACTTGATGGCGGGGAAGAGAAGTGTGGGAAAGCCTCAGACATCTGGGATGCAGATATAGCAGAGGAGAAATGAGTAACACTATAAATGATTTTTAAAATCGATATTATTACATCCAGCTAGGTGCTTACTGATGCTGTGATTGTAATCTAGTCATACTTTGTTTTTGAAACAGTGGTGAAGAGATGTTAAAAACCTGGAGATTAGGAAAATAAGGAAAGATCAATTTCAGACAATTGATTACTAAACAGTGAAAATAATAACCTGATTCCATTTTATTGCTTTATTGTGATATCATTCATAAAGCACTAACTTCACACATTTATTATACCCCTCAGTGGCTTTTTATTTGTTTATAGATCGCCACAAAGATCACCACAATGCATCTTGCAGCCTTAAACTCCACTCCTGGAGAGCCTGCACCCCTGCCTTTCCCTCCCCCATCTCTTCAGTGCCACAGCCCTAGGCGAGTACTAATTTATTCATGGCTCTGAATTACCTGTTCTGGGCATTTCATATAAATGGAAGTTTAACTGATTCTTAATGATGATTTCATTTTCATGAGCAAATCCTGTTAAACACACTGACTTCTTTGTTGATTAGATACAATAATTTCTCTTTAAAATGTTATGAACAGTATTTAAGTGATATATTATAGAGATATAATTTTCTGGAAAATAATTTAAAACACTACAGCCAAATAAAAATTTAGTCAACCTATAAGAAACTCAAAAGTGAAAGCTTGAATATCTGGGGTTATCAACAAGGTGATTATTGTTAAGGTTTGTGAAATGAAACAAATGTCTAAAATAAGTTTAAGAAGACCCATGCTGAAAAAAATAATGAATCTAAAATTTCAGCTCATTACAACAAAACTAAAAATAGGACAACAGAAGGAAAAAATTTATTATTTTATCATCCTTGTCCTTGGTCATTAGAGAAAACAATAGACTTAACATACTTTCTAAAAAACTTCATAACCTATAGAATTAAAAATGAGTGCATATTCCCATTTTAAAAAGAGACAAAAGTCAACAAAAGTGGATACAAAAATGGAAGCCTTCAGGAAGTTAACATTTGCAGTTCACAAGCTAACTCAATGCCATTCATACCTCATGCACATTATGTATCTTTCTAAACATGTTAAAAGAACCACACTTTATGTCTAGATTGAGATAAAGCTCCTTAAAATATGCTCCCACATCTCTGTTGACTTCCATGATATTATAAGTAATTTCAATACAATTATTAGCATACCCACCTTTCTAGCAGGGACACTTTGTTCCTGCTCATAGGAGGATTTTTTTGCAGTACACATTTCATAAAGGCATGTTAAATGGAGGAAAAAAAAAAAAAAAAGAATGCATGCTTGCTTAGACAAACAGAATGAACCAACAGGATTTTTAAATAAATACATCAACTTAACCATTACATGAATTATATAAATGATCTATTAAAAATAACATTATTAGTGAATACTGGTGACCTGGATGGTTCCCTGGTGAATTTTAGTTAGAATACAATCTAACAATCATTTGCATATTGATAATTCAGACAGAAAGTGAGTTGTTGGAAGGAAAGTGGGAGAAAGTGATTCTAGAAAATGTTGACTAATTTCTGCTCTACCTCTGACTTATTTCATATTTATAACAAGAGAATTATTTTATATAATATTTGTTATTTAATATTTTCTTTTTAATATTAGAAGTTTCTGTTTCAGAAATTTTCTTTTTTCAACTTTCCCTTTTATAGTACCAGTACCCTTACTCCCCCTTACCTTATCTTGTCTTTTATAATCCAGTTTATCTATTGTACAAGAATATATTTTAATGTCAACTCTAATAATTTATACTTACTTTTTTCCCATTTTCACTACCATTTTTCTATCTTTTATGTTGAATTACTTGTCCTCTGTGAACTTAAACTAATATGCTCTTTTTACACCCTTTTCCTTATCCTTGTTGCTGACATGCATTTATACTTGAACTTGGGACATGCTTACTATCAGTTCTTTTGCCAGAGACTCTATATTATTTTCCAGTAGGTTAAAGATCAATCTCTGGTTCTTTCCTCTAGAATGATTCTAGGAAGAGTTTGAGTCTTTTCTGGCATAAACTCATTACCTGTGTTCTTGATATGTATATTATCACATCATTATGTCATTCTTACCTTGAATTTCTTAACAATGTTATCCTATTGTATTCATTTTTCTCCTTTCTGAGACAAATAATCTACAAAATCAACTTAAGGAGAAAGGGTTCATTTGGTTTATTATAGTTTAAGAGATACAACCCTCATGATGGGGAAGGTATGGTATGAAACATCTGGTTCTATTCAGTCCATGAGATGAATGCTAGTAGTCAGCTCACTTTCTCCTATTTATACATTCTAGGAGTTCAACCCATGGGACTAAACTGTCATATTTAGAATGAGCTTTTCTACCTCAATTCATCCAATCTAGAAATTCTTTCACAGACCTGCACAGAGATTTGTTTACCATGGTGGCCCTAAATTCTGTCATTTGACTACTTATAATTTTTTCCATGTTAGCTTTGAGAGGTCTGATATCTTGAGTCTTTCAATTTGTTAATTCATAATTTTTCTCTCTTTCCTTGTAATAGCATTATTAGGTTATCTCATGTGGTTTGGAAAATTCAAAGTCAATTTATTAGATAAAACTATTAGATAAAACTTCTATTTCTATTGTCCAGTCATATACCCCCACCCTGTACGTTTTGTTCAAACTCTTGCTAAATTTTAGGTTAGTGATTGTCTTTATATTATCAGGCTAAAAATTTGTTGAATAAAATTTGAATATGGATCTAGGGAGATGGCTCATCAAGTCAGAATACTTTTCACACAAGCCTGAGGAGCTGAGAAGACCTGAGACAGGAGACTGAGGCTTGTCTCACTTCAATGTAAAAAGCTGGGCATAGCCATGTATGCTTATATCCCTAGTCTTATGGAAGTTGGGGACCATTTCATCCATTTTTAATTTTATCCTCCTGTTTCCTAGGTTGTGCTTGAGCAATCTGAGTGCAGCTGAGTCCAAGGTCACAAAGATCATCTCCTATGATATCATATAGAGGTTTCATAGTTTTAATGTCTACAGTAGGTCTATGCAGTATTTTGAACTAACTTTCTACAGAATGTGAAGTTGAGGCCTACATTTTATAGATGGATCTAGTTTTCTAAGCAATCATGGCTGAGAGATTTATCCTTTTTCTCATCCCACACTCTTTTTTAAAATTTTTTTATATTTTATTTTTTCTCAATTTTTTAAAACATTTTCCATGATTATAAAAATATCCCCTGGTAATACCCTCCTTCCCCCCTTTGAAATTCCATTCTCCATCATATCCCCTCCCCATCTCAATCAGTCTCTCTTTTATTTTGATGTCATGATCTTTCCCTCCTCTTATGATGGTCTTGTGTAGGTAGTATCAGGCTTAAAATTCATCTCCACACATATTCCCCATGTTTCTGCCTGTACAAACTAGAAAATTCCTAAAGTTCTTTAGGGGTGTACCTCACCTCCTCTTGAGTTACACTTTCTAACTTTCTAGCTCACCTTTAGGGGCATGTGGAGCATTATGCCTTGTTATAGGCTTAGAGGGAAGATGGGTGGGCACAGAGGAGCATCAGCACCTCCTGCAGGAAGGGTCATTGCTGGTTCTTCAGACAAAGAAAGATTAATTCCCTCGGGCAAGGGTGGAGAGGGCAATAATTCAGGGTGTGGGGGTGGGAATACAACTGCTGCTAAAGGAGGGAAGGTCACATTCTCATGCAAAACAACTTCTTCAGAATCTGAGAGTTCAATGTCCTCAGATTCTTCAGGGTCTTCTGACATACCCCCATCCCAAGTCATAGGATCCCACTCTTCTGACCAGTGCCCTCTCTTTAACTTCTGATAGCCTGTGAGGCTAGGATTTGAGTTTATGTTGCAAGTTAGCCAGTCTTACAATGAAAGCTTGGGTTTGGTTTTCTGCAGTTCTGGCTAGAGAGGAGACTGTCCTCTAGGGCACCCTTAGAAACCTTCAGATCATGTACGTGCATCTTAAGCTTAGAAATTTCCTTTCTGAGTTTCTAATCTTGGTGTGACAGAAGGTGATGCAGGAGAAGTAAGATAGCTAACTATTGTGTTAGTTGATTTTCTGGCTGAGATGACAAAAATACCTGACAAAAGTGGTTCACAGTTTAAGAAAGGATATAGTCCATTAGGAAAGGTATGGCAGCATTGGTGCAAAGCAGCTTGTCACATTGAACCCACAGTCAAGAAATTGAGAAGGACTCCCTTCAATGTTAAGCCCTCTTTGTTTTTATTCAGTTGGGGACCCCCAACTCAAGAGATGGTGCTGCATATATTGAGGTTGTGGTTCCTGAAAGACCCAGAAACTAAACTGAAGCCATGAAGGGATTCAGTAGGGCACTGCCCTAGCTAGGCCTAAATTTCAGGTTCCTGCTTAAGCAGAAGGCAATCACCCTGATGTATGGTCAGGAAAGATATCTGCCCAAGGGCCTGAGTCACCCCTAGACATGCCCAGGACATGCCTGAGACCTGTCCCTTCTGCCTTTCTGCCCCAGCCAATCGAAAGCATACAAATGTTACCGCTACTTGCTTAGCCAGTCGCAGTGGAGATTACCTCATCTACCTGGAGTTCCCCTAGCTCCTGCCTCCAACTTTGCCGCCAAAATCCCAAGCCAATCAGAAGAGTACAAGTGCAGTTACTGTTTAAATCAACCAATCATATACCCATCCCCTACTTCTTTGTTCAAATCCCTATATAAACCCTACCCTCCCACTACTTGGGTCTCTTGTATGGATCCACTGTGTTGGTGAAGTCAAGAAACTGAGCTTAAGCCCAAAATAAAGCTCCTTGCCCTTGCATACGTGTATGGTTCTCCTTGGTGGTCACTGGGGGTGCCGAGAACTGGGCATAACAGTTCCCTCCTCCTCAGTTATCCCTTTCAGGAATCTTCCTCATAGACACATCTAGAGGTGTGTTTCCATCCTGACTCTAAATTTGGTCATGTTGACAATGAAGATCAGCCATCAAAAGCAGAATGACATGAAACAAACAAACATCAACAACAACAACAAAAAAAACTGAACAAAATAAAAATTGAATTCCTTGTCCATAATGTATGTTAAAATTTTGATTCAAGTTCCATGCTGAAATCACTTGCAAAAGATCCAGAGTATTAGTCTTCACCAGGGCAGAAGGAGCAGTATCCCTCCTCATGCCCTGGTATATGCTGACATTTTTGCCGCTTCATGTTATCTGCCTAGTTTCTCCTATCCACAGTCAATGCAAACTCAAAATTCCATATTACAAATGCAAACATGATTTTCTCTGCTCCTGAGCCGTGTTGCTAGGGATGGAGCAGCCTAGATTTGGTCCTTTCCTTGTCTCATATTTGTATCAGTTCAGTCACCTTTTCATTTCAGAAATCTTACAGTCTGGCAACTGCTGCTTTCTTTTGTTTTGCAGTACTAGGAGTTCAACCCAGGGCCCCTCTAATGCTAGGTAAACACTACTAGTGAGCTGCATTGCCACACCCATTTCATTGACCTAAATCTATTTACTTGGGCTAATCTCCATTTTCTATTTTGATCTCTAAATCAGGGTACACAAGTCTACCAATTAGTTATGATTCCTCATCTAGTGGACTTTAACTTATATTATGTAATTCTGAAATTATATAATTTGTGTTTTGCTACATGTTTTTATTTGCATGTTAATAGTTCTTAGTTCAGTCATTTTTTATAATTGTTCCTCTAATTCTTTGAACACTTTCTTTTAACTCATTGACGATATTTATGGTAGAAGCTTTGGCATTTTCAACATCTGCTTGTGTTGAGAGTGCTCTAATTGACTGCCCTGCCTGAGGATGGGCTGTACTTCCTTTTTTAAAAACATAATTAAAAAAAATTTTTTTTATTTATTTGACAGAGAAAGTGGGAGAGAGAGAGAGAGAGAGAGAGAGAGAGAGAGAGAGGGAGAGAATGGGTGCACCAGGGCCTCTAGCCACTGCAAATGAACTCCAGACATGTGTGCCCCCTTGTACATCTGGCTAACGTGGGTCCTGGAGAATTGAACCTGGGTCCTTTGGCTTTGCAGGCAAACACCTTAACTACTAAGCCATTCCTCCAACCCTATACTTCCTTTCAAGTATTTTTGAATACCTCATTATTTTCATTAGTAAATGGTTATTGTGGATACCATATCATAATGATTGTTATATAGTTTATTCTCATAATCAGTTAATATACCTGTGTTTACACTGATAAAAAATATCTCCCTCACATTTTAAAGTGTTTTCTAGCATGTGGAGGTTGGTGCATACATGAAATCCGAGCACTCAGGAGGCTGGGTTGGAAGCATTTTAAGTTAAAGGTCAGTGAAGCCAGCCTGGGCTACCTGAGACTCTGTCTCAAGACAAAATCAAACAGCAACAGAACAAACACTGGTATCTCAGATTTTTTTTTTTAAGAATTTCATGTCATGCTTTAAACTAGGCTCCTATACTGTCTTGCCTGTTTGTAAACAGACCACAGGCCTTTCCTGGAAACTTCCCCACACAATATGGGATAATCACTTGCCTTTTTCAGTTTCATAGACTCCAGTATTTTTCACCTGCTCCCCAAGTTGGAAAACACTTTCATATGTATTTTCTCTTTACTCAGGCAGGACAGTAAACCTGGCCTCACAGACTTCAGACATGGCTAACTGTAGGACCCTGGGTTAGAACTTTCTGGGTTAGAAGTTTCTGGACATTTTATTATTCATATACTTAAGAACTTTATTTTAATGTTAATTCTTTTTCTCTACCTTATTTTAATCACTTTCTTTCTAATTTGTTTTTTAATCTGTTCTTTAACATCCTCATGAATATTTTATTTAATTCCATCTTGCAATAATTATCTTTCACTTTAATCCTTAGTTACATTTTTTATTTTTTTTTCATTGATTTCAACTAACTTATTTTTCTTGCTGGAACTAATTGCTGGAGGTGATTAGAATACCTGATTTCTGTTTAGTACAAGTAGATGTTGTTAAACATCTCAAAACCCAGTTCAATCTCACTAGTAATACATTGTGAAGTGTATTATCTAGTAATGTCTGTTGATAGTTTGTATAGAGGATCCAGCATGCTTCCAACCTACATGAGATGATGAGCCTTCTGGGATGACAAGGAGGATTCCTGTCCAAGTCACAGTCACTAGTGCAGTCACTCATGTGAGGGAAGCCATTCTAATGTGGGAATGGCTTTCATTGCCCATCTGGAATTGACAATGTGAAGTTATAATAAATTTTTCTTTTGTTTTCCTAGGATGTACGTGGTAAAGTCACCCAACAGTTTGCACCATGTGTCAACTACAAATAGTTGACACATGGTAAAAAGTTAGCCCTTCATTTTGCCTTCATGGATCAGTCCAGAGTGCTGATTTGTTCATGCACTCCTCTTTCTCCTGAACGCCTCAAAGCCCTGTAACAAGAGTACCATAATGCTGCAGATGCTTTGAAATCAACATTTCTATGTGAGTCCTATGGCTCTTAGGACTAGAGTTCTAATAGTTACAAAAAGAAATGACAGTTTATTGTAGGTAGGGAAATAAGACTTCAGGAACACTCAGTATGCTCACTGTCATGTGTGGGAGAAGAAAATGGTCCTGCAGATTTCCTGATCAGCGGTGCATCTACACTATGGTAGGAACCTTCATCAGAAGAGGTGCACAGAAAATTTACAGGGAAGTTCCTTGTAGATTTTTGTATATTTCATATATGAAAATATTTTTTATAAAGTATATCTGATTATGGCAAGACAAAGGAATTATCTCCACATGGGAAAACCACAAAATAAAACAAACAACTCAAGAAACCAAGGAAAATTATCCCCACCAAGACTGTCTACTCCTATAGTAGAAACTTCCAAAGAAAACTACATGGAGAAAATCCAGACAAATAATTACAAAATGCAACTACAATTAAACATATTCAACAAAATTAATGAGGTCACAATCAAACAGCTGAATAAGGTAGAAAAGAAATAATAAAAATAACTAAATAGATAGTGGAATGAGTTCAAAGAGGAAATGATCAAATGAATGAATTCCAAGAAATCACAGACACTAAACAAAATGCACTAAGAAAGACAAACCAAGAGATGAAATGGAATTCAGTAAAAATATGGAAATGCTAAAGAAAAATCTAATGAAAATAAAAAATCGAAATAACTCAAGCGAGGCATAGTAGCACAAGCCTTTACTACTAGCAATCAGGAGCCTGGGATAGGAGGATTGCTTGAAGTTTGAGGTTAACCTTGGATTGCAGACTGAGTTCTAAGTTAGACTGCACTAGAGTGAGGTCCTGACTCAAAAAATAAAATGAAAAAGAAAAAAAAAAAATAACAACTCAGGTTCTCAATAAAGCCTCACCAACAGAATAGCTCATGTGTAGGAAAAGACTATCAGGACTTGAGGACCAAATAGAAGAAATTGATTGGAAGCCCAAATCAATCAGTTCCAAGAAAAAAGAAAAAAAATGTAGGAAGAGAACATGAGGGAAATGTGGGACACCTTAAAGGAACCAGACCTTTGAATCATGGGCATACAACAAGGGGAAAATCTGCTACAGGACAAAGACATGGAGAATATCTTCAATAAAATAATAGGAGAAAATTTCTGAATTTTACAAGAGAGGCCCATCCAAGTATAGAAAGCATATAGAATACCAAATATATAGGACCAGAGTAGAAATTCCTATAAAAATTAAAGTTAAAGCACAGAAAGCAGAGTATTAAAAGACTAAAAGCTTCAAGAGAAAAACTACTTGTCATTCACAAATCTAAACCCTTCAGAATAATATCTGACTTTTCAATGGATGCTCTCAAAACCAAAATGGTCTGGAATGAAGTATTTCAAATATGAAAAATTGTGGCTGCCAACCCAAATTACTACAACCAGCAAAATTATACCTCATAATAGAAGGTAAAAGAAAACCTTTTCCATGAAAAAGTTGGCTTTGTAGATATATGAGCATTAAGCTTGCCTTACAGAGAATACTGGATGGAATACTTTGCATTGAAGAAAATAAATACACTCAAGAGGCTGTTGGAGGGATAAAAATAATCAAAGTAAGAACAGATGGGAAACCAAATTGAGATTAAAATAAGCATACTACACAAAGTATTTAACTTGACATGGATTAAATTACACTTCTCAGTTATAACTTTGAACCTCAATGTACTCAACTTCCCAATCAAAAGATACAGGTTAAGAAGTTGGATCAGAAAACTGGATCCACCCATTTGCTATCATTAAGAAACCCACCTTCAACCTCCTCCCAGTTCCCTGGTCTCAGTTGGCTCCCCTGTGGCTGGCTTGGGGCTGCCTGGACCCTACCAGTGTGCTGTGGAATCAGGCCCCTTGCTCTGCTCCCCTGATTAAAGTGGCCCTGGGTCCCCAACTTCCAGATTCCCTGCTTCAGAGGGTACATACATGGAGTGAGTAGACCAAATCTCCTGGTTGGTTCTCCATCTCCCAGTTCCCTGGTCCCAGTACCCCTGATGCTGCCTTGGGGATGCCTGGTCCCAGTGTGTGGAATGTGGAAGCAGGCCTTTTGCTCTGGTTTTCTAATTGGACACTGGGTACCAAAATCCATATTACCCTGAGCCAGAAGGTACACAGACCACTGTAGGAGGTGGCCTCTTGCCCCAGTCTTTCCAGTGTATAGGTTCCTGGTTCCCAATCCCTGATCCCCATATGCTCAAGAGTGTGGGCAAGTGGAATGAATGGGATAGAGCTCCCAGTTCTCCGTGATGTACCTGCAATTTCCACATCTGTGGTTATAATCACATCATACACCAGTACAATAACCCAGTTCACATTTAAAACCTAACACCTTCTGAAGATCCTACAAGGACAAATACTTGCTTCCTCCTTAATAGAATAAAATGTTTCCATAATATGGGTAGACCACAATGCAAAAATAAAAAATAAAAAAATAAAAAGCCAATGAAAGTCAGAAAACAGACATTTCCACCAAGGATGCCTAGTCCCACAATAGAAGCCTCCCATTATATCATAGAGAAAGCAACAGAAATTCAATCCCAAAATGAAAGCACAACAACCAATGAGGCCCTGATCAAAAGAATTGCTTAACTGAATGCAAACCATGAAAAAACCAATAATCCTATCAATGAAATTAAGCAGAATTGTCCCTTACAGTATTTGTCATTTTCTTTTCTTTTCTTTCTTTCTTTTTACTTTTTATCTTTTTTTTTTTTTTTTTTTTTTTTTTTTTTTTTTTTGAGGCACGATCTCAATCTAGTCCTGGAATTCACTCTGTAGTCTCAGACTGGCCTTGAACTCACAGAAATCCTCCTCTGTCTGCCTCCCAAGTGCTGGGGTTACAGGCGAGCTCCACCACACCCTGCTGCATTCACTTTTGACAGTAGGCTTAACTTGATTGAAGAAAACGTTAGAACCCTCAAGAGAGATATAAATGAATTATAGGTGAGTCAACAAATGGAAGAGTGCAATAGCCAATTGATTAAGCTTAATGAAGACTTGAACAAATGGAAGCTTTAAAAAATCAAATGAAAACAAATGTTGTTGAGGCTGTGGGGAAATAGGAACACTCCTTCACTGTTGGTGGGAACATAAACTGGTAAAAACACTGTGGAAATCAATATGGAGACTCCTGAAAAGTATGAATATAGAGTTACCAACAATTCCTATTATTCCCTTACTGGGCATTTACCCATTTATATAAAGATATCTGATTTGGTAGGAGTTGAGTGTTCTCTGTGTCTATTTCCTTCACCCTTGTGCTGATACCAGGTTCACAGAGAAAGCAGCTCTTGCTCATTTCCCCACTAACTCTATGGCTTCAGCTGGTGCCCTGGTGAGGTACGATGGGCTGATTCTCTCCTCAGGTTCTGCTTCCATCTAAAGAGAGAAGCAAATTCGACAACAGAAAGTGAGATCAGTGCAAGATAAATAGGTACCCATTATTATTTTAGAGAGAATTTAATAGATGTAGGCCCTCTTGTGACCCACTATTGGTGGGAGCTTGATATTGGAGAATGGGCTCATTTTTGGATATGGTTCTGACTTATTTCCTGTTCCAGGTATGGGTTCCATTCCATTTTGCAGATCTGTTAGCCAAATCAAGAGCAGTTGGTAACACACCATGGCTGTGTGCCACTATTGCACATGTGTGAGCATCACATCAAGTTGTTTACTCCTGAGTAGCTTAGGCCATGAGTTGCTTGGAGAGATGTTGGTTATTTTCTCCCAGTTGCTTATGTAGCACATTCTGGCACTAGATGAGTTAACTGTCTGGGGACTGACTCTCTTCCAGATTCAATCCAGGCCACTCCATATTCCTTACCAACAGCATATGGTGTCTTCAGCAGTAGGGTCTTTCCATTGACCTTTGGTAGGTCATCAAGTACTCTGACAGATTTCTGTCTTCTTTTAGGAAACCTTGTAGGTCTCCTTGATCAACAGCTTATTGTGTATGTTACCCACATGCTAGTACTTAGAGTCAGTTACAGGTCAGTGCCAAGGGAAAAGAAGGAAGAAAATTATAGGGAATATAAAAGAGAAAGAGAGAAGAGAAAGAAGAGGGGGGGAGTGTGAGAGAGAAACAGACGATTGAGGATAGTCTTTATCATACCCTCTCCAGGCCCCTCTGATTCAGGTGTTCTCTCTAAGCACCTGATGAAGGTTAGATTTTTAGAATTTCTTTCAAGATGTAGGATTTTGAGGTACCATTTTCATTTGGGTCCAGTTTTTTGACCCCCCCCCCTTACCTTCTTCTACCACCACACCATCTCTATTGTCCAGTCCTCAATATGTTTATTAGGTGTGTCAGCATCTTGGTCAGATTCAAGTTAGGAGCCACAAATGAGTGAGACAATATGACTATTATCTTTCTGTGATTGGGTAGGCTCACTGAGAATGATCTATTCCAAGTTTAATCATTTTTCTTCAAATTTCATTGCATCATTTTCCCCAACTGCTGTGTAGAATTCCATCATGTAGATATACCACATCTTAGTTATCCATTAGTCTAATGATGGACATCTGTTCAGATTCTAGCTTTTAGCTATTATGAATTGAGTAGCTATAAACATGGTTGAGCAAATATCTCTGGGCTGAGGTTTGGAGCTTTTAGGGTAAATGCCCAGTAAGGGAGTAACTAGGTCTGTGGTGCCTCTATAGTCATCTTTTTTAGGAGTCTCCATATTGCTTTCCATAGCGGTTGTACCAGCTTACATTCCCACCAACAGTTAAAAAGGGTTCCTATTTCTCCACACCTTTGCTAGCATTTGTTGTCATTACATTTTTTTTTAAATGTTTGCTATCCTTACTGAGGTAAGGTGGAATCTCATAGTTGTTTTAATTTGCATTTCCCTAATGATTAGGGATGTTGCACATTTTCTTAAGTGTGTGTTTGCCATTTGTATGTCTTCCTCTGAGAACTCCCATTTTGTTAGTGGGTTGTTGGACTATTTATTGGTTATATTTTTGAGTTCTTTGTGGATTCTGGAAATTATACCTCTGTCCAATGTGTATCTAGCATTTTTTTTCTCCAATTCTGTAGGTAATCTGTTGGATCTGCATATTATATGTTTGTCTATGAAAAAGCTTTTCAGCTTCCTGAGATCCCAATATTTGAGTGAATGTTTAATTTTCTGAGCTACTGGGGCTTTGCTCAGGAAGTCTTTTCCACTCCTGTGTCATGGAAAGTTCCTCCTATTTTTTTTCTTCCAGTAGTATCCAAGTTTCTGGTCTTATATTGAGGTCTCTGATACTTGGACTTGATTTTGGAGAAATGTGTGGATCAAGTTTCATTTTCCTGCATATGGGTATCCAGTTTATACATCACCATTTGTTGAAGATGCTGTCTTTTTTTTCCAGTCTACATTCTTAGGGTCTTTTTCAAATATCAAGTTGCTGTACTTACTTGACCCAATGTCTAGGTCCTTGATTCTGCTTCATTGGTCTATAATCCAGTTTTTATGCCAGTACCATGTTGTTTTTATTACTATGGCTTTGTAGTATAGCTTTAGATCATGTATGGTGATGCCTCCAGAGGTGTTTCTTTTGCTAGAGATATGCTTGTATATCTGAGGCCTTCGGCCATTGAATATGAATTTTGAGACCATTTTTTCTATCTCTGTGAAGAAAAAGGTTGGGATATTTTTTTATTGGTATTGCATTAAATCTATATATTGCTTTTGGTAAGATTGTCATTTTCACAATGTTAATTCTGTCTATCCAGGAGCATGGGAGGTCTTTCCATTTTCTCAAGTCCTTCTCAGTTTCTGTCTTTAGTGCTTTTATGTTTTCATTGTAGAGGTATTTCACTTCCTTGATTAATGTTATTCCAAGGTATTTTATTATTTTTTGGTGCTATTGAAAATGGGACAATGTCACTTATTTCTTACTCTGTATGTTTGTCTTTTGCATATAGAAAGATTACTGACTTTTGTGCATAGATTTTGTATCCTGCTACTTTAGTGAAGGAGTTAATCACTTTTAAGAGTTTTGAGATGGAGGTTCTCAGATCACTTCTGTATAGAATCATGTCATCTGCAAATAGGGCTAACTTAACTTCTTCCTTTCCAACTTGTATGCCTTTTATTTCTTTCTCCTGTCTTATTGCTTGAGCTAGTACTTCCAGTAGCATGTTGAAGAGCAGAGGTGAGAGTGGACATCCCTGTCTTGTTCCTGATCACAATGGGAATTCCTTCAGTCTCTCCCCATTAAGTATTATTTTGGCTGTAGGATGTTTATATATAGCCTTTATTATTTTGAATTATAGACCATCTATGCCTATTGTCTCCAATTTTTATTATGAAGTGATGTATTTTGTCAAAGGCCTTTTCTGCATCTATCAAAATGATGATGTGTTTTTTGTGTTTAAGCTTATTTATGTGGTGTATTACATTGACAGATTTCCATATGTTGAACCATCCCCGTGTTCCTTGGATGAAGCATACTTGATCAAAGTGCATAATGCTTTTGATGTGCTGTTGAATTTGGCTTGCAAAGATTTTGTTCAGGATCTTTCCATCTAAGTTCATTAGGGAAATAGGACTTTTCTTGCAGTATCTTTGCCTGGTTTTGGTATTAGGGTGATAGTAGCTTCACAGAAGGAGTTGGGAAGCTTTCTTTGCTCTCCAATTGTGTGGTACAATTTAAAAAAAAAAATGGCTTCAGTTCTTCCATGAAGGTGTGATAGAGTTCAGCTGAGAAGCCATCTGGTCCTGGACTCTTTTTTTTTTTTTTTAGGGAGGTTTTATTTATTTATTATTATTATTTATTTGAGAGAGAGAGAGAGAATGGGTGTTCCAGGGCCTACAGCCACTGCCAACGAACCCCAGATGTGTGTGCCCCTTTGTGCATCTAGCTAACATGGGTCCTGGGCAATCAAACCTGGGACCTTTGGCTTTGCAGGAAAAGGCTTTTACCCCTAAGCCATCCCTCCAGCCCTAGGGAGGTATTTGATTACCTTTTCTAGCTCTGTGGTTGTGATAAGTTTGTTAAGCTGATTAACCTGCTCTGAGTTTAGCTTTGGTAGGTGGGATGTGTCTAGGAATATATCCATTTCCCCATATTATCCAGTTTTGTGGAATTGAGGTTTTTGAAATAAGTCCTGATGATTCTCCCTATTTCAATTATCTCTGTTGTGATCTCTGCTTTTTCATTTCTAATTTTGTTAATTAGAGTTCTCTCTCTCTCTCTCTCTCTCTCTCTCTCTCTCTCTCTCTCTTTCTTGATCAAATTAGCCAGGGGTTTTTCAATCTTCCTTTTTTTTTTTTTTTTCAAAGAACCAGCTCTTCATTTCATCAATTTCCTTAATTGTTTTCTTAGTTTCCAATTCATTAATTTCTACTCTGACATTAATTATTTCTTTCCATCTGGAGCTTTCTGATTTGGATACTTCTTGTTTTACCAATGCCTTTAGGTAGATGGTAGGTTATTGATTTGGGATCTCTCTGTCTTTGTTATGAAGGCATTTAGTACAATTAATTTTCACCCAAGGATCACCTTCATTGTGTTCCACAAGTTTTGGTACATTGTGTTCTCATTGTCATTCATTTCTAGAAATTTTGAAATTTAAATTTTTTTATTTTGTCCCCCACCCATTTATTGTTTAATAGTGTGTTGTTCAATTTCCAGGAGTTGGTTGGTTTTCTAGCACTTCTTTTGTTGTTAATTTCTACGAATACAGCATTGTAATCTGATACCATGCAGGAAATAATGTTGCTCCTCCTAAATATATGGAGGCAGGCTTTATGACCAGTATATGATCTATTTTAGAGAAGGTTCCATGGGCTGGTGAGAAGAATATGTAATCTGTGGAGTTTGGGTAGAATGTTCTGTAGATGTATGATAGGTCCATTTGATCTATTTGTTAAGCTCTCTTACTTCCCTGTAAATTTTCTGTTTGGATGATTTTTCTATTGCTGATAGTGGCATATTGAAGACCCCAACTATGATGGTGTTGGTGGTTATTTCTGTTTTATTGTCAAGTAGGTTTTGTTTTATGAATTTTTGTGTGCACCAGTGTTTGGTGCATAAAGATTAATGACTGTGATATCCTCTTGTTGGACTGTTCCCTTGATAAGTAAGAAGTGGCCTTCTTTGTCTTTTTAAATTACTTTTGGTGTGAATTCTATTTTATCCAACATAAGTATAGCTATACCTGCTTGCTTCTTATTTCCATTTGCTTGGAATATCATTTTCCACCCTTTAACCCTGAGGAGGTGTTTGTCTTTAGTTGTGAGGTGCATTTCTTGAAGACAGCAGATTGTTGGGTCTAATTTTCTGATTCACCCTGCTATCTTATGTCTCTTGATGGGTGAAGTAAGGCCATTAATATATAGGATAATAACTGTTGGGTTTGATTTAATCCCTGCCATATTGTGTTGGTTTATGTGGTTCGGTGTTTTTATGCCCTTTGTAGTTTTTGTGCCTTCTTGAAGTTTGGTTATTATGATCTGTTTTTCATAGGCACTTGAGTTTGGTTATTTGAATCTTCTGTGTGGACCATTCCCTGAAGTACTCTCTGTAGATTTGGCTTTGTGTTCATATAGTTGTAAAGTTTTATCATGGAAATTTTTTCTTTCACCATCTATTATGATGGATACTTTTCCTGGGTAGAGTAGTTTTTGTTGGAGGAAAAAGTTCTTAGACATTGCAGTGTTCCATTCCAGGCCCCTCTGCCTTTTATGGTTTCCATTGAGAAATCTGAGGTAGTTCTGATTGACTTACCTTTATATGTAGCTTGATATTTCTCCCTAGCTGCCTTTAGGACTTTTTCTTTGTGATCGATGTTTAGAGTCATAATGATAATATGTTGTGGAGAATTTCTCCTTTGGGCCAGTCTGTTTGGAGTTCTGCTAGCTTCTTGTAACTTGACGGGACTTTCTTTTTAGAGTGTGGGGAAATTTTCTTCATTAATTTTGTTGAATACGTTTTCCATGCCTTTGGACTGTATTTCTTCCCCTTCTGGTACTCCCATGATCCAAATGTTGGGACACTTAAGGGTATCCCACAGATTCCTCTTTTCCTGCTCACAGAAATTTTTGAACTGTTTCTTCTGTTTTGTCTTCCAATTCTGAGTTTCTATCATCCACATGGCTGACTCTATTCTTTGTATAGTTTTCAACCCTCTGTTGAGTTCCTTTTTCACATCTTTTCTGATTTTCTTAATGCTTCTTGGAGTTCATCCTTGCATTTCTGTATGTCTCCATTGACCTTAGCCAGCTTGTTATTGAGGTCTTTTTTCCCCTGCTCTCCTTTAGATCATTTACTTGTCTTTGGAACCCTTCCTGGTTCTTTTCTCTTAGGTCTAGTCTAGTGAGCACACCATTCATACAATTATTGGCCCTTTGTTGGTTTTAGGTAAGTTGTACTATTTGCTTGGTCAGGGTTGCATAGCTTGTATCTTCATTTTGGGGTTCTGACCCAATTGTCTCTTCTATGTTTTGATTAGAGGCATGCATTGTGGGAGAAACCTAGCTAGATTTACTTGCATGTGATTTTTCATGCTATTCATTTTTCTTTGTGGTCTGCCCATCACCGTGGTTCTGAAAGCCTAGGGTGTGGGACACTAGTCTGCTGGCCTGGGGTTGAGATCCAGTGAGTGGGACAGCAATCACCAGTGGAGTTTAGAATTGGTACAGCAGAGGAAATAGCCTGGGTCCCTGTTTGGGGATGGGAGTGGCAGCTGCGAGTGTGATGGTGATTGTGCATAGAGCTCAGAAAGGCTAGGGCAGGGACACTGGTCTACTGGTCTGCGCCACTATTTGGTGGTGGGAGGGGGTAGTGGTGAGTGGGCCAGTGATCATGTGTGTGGGGCTCAGAAATGTTATTGTGGGGATACTGGCCTATTGGCCAGGGTCCCTGTTCAGGGTGGGAGCTGATGGCGGCAAGTGGGCCAGTGATCGCCTAGGGTGGGAACTGAAACTGGGCTAGTGATCATTCACATAGGGCTATGAATGGCTAGGGCAAAAAGGTGACTGTGTAGGGGCTGGAAATCATGCTCTCAGGGTTCAGAAAGGCTATGGTGGGGATACTTGCCTGCTGGCCTGGGTCCCTTTTGGGGGGTGGTAGGGGATGGCCAAGAGTGAGCTGGAGATTGTGCAAATGGGGATCAAAAAGGCTAGGGTGGAACAGCTACTGGGATGGCAAACATGCTCACTGGAGTCAGCAAGGCTAGTGCAGAAATGGTGAGTGAGACAGTGTTTGTGCCCATGGAGCTCTGCACAATGGTGGGAAAGTCTAGGGCAAAGGACCTAGCCTGCTAGCTTGGGTCCATTTTGCCTGAAGTTAGTGCAGGAGGGGCCTCCTGCTGGGACTGCAGCTGATATGGCTGCTTGAGGGGGTTGGGGGACTCTTGGGATACCTGAGAGTGTGGGAATAAATGGATTCCCTGCTTTGGTCCTTCACACCCTTCCACTGGAAGCCTACTAGAGTCAGCAACCCCCTAAAAAAAACCCTGAACCTTAAGGTTCTTGCATCTCCTTTCCCATGAGGTGAGGCGAGGTTAGGCACATGCCTTCTTCATTGCCTATTGTTGCTTTTGATGATTTCAGATTCATAGGGTTTTTGATTTTTTCTTCTGTCATTATTGGGGGCAGGGTCTGATTCAGACTCAGACTGAAACTGAACCCATTTCAGAGCAGAAATGGTAACCTACCAGCTGAAGGATTAAGGGTATAGAGCAAAACACACACTTAGGGACTTTGCTTTATAAAGCTATCTGTTTGTTTCAAACCCCAGACTTGCATACTTTGCACTGGTTTTTATTGAATGTGTCTATTGCTCAGTTTAATTTTAGAATTTTCCAGTAAATTGTTCCATTCAGCCCACTAGAATACTTGAATAGTAGTCAAACTCAACACCTAGGATTATGTCTGGTTGTATTGGAGTACAGCAGCTACACTTGGCACCTCACCTTAAACTCCACCTCTGAAAGTACATAAAGTTGGATTTCCAAGGCTGAAAGCTCCACAGATGATTAGAAAACCAAGGCATGAAATCAACTCAGGATGCAAAAATTGCTACATTATAATACAAGAAGCACAAAGAATCAAGACAACACAATTTCACCAAAGATTGTAATTCCATCAGAAATGGCCCCCAATGAGACAGTTTTGGATGAAATGCCTGAGAAAGATTTCAAAAAAATGATTTTATCTATACTCAAAGAAATGAAAGGAATCAAGCAGAAAACAAAGGAATTAAAGAAGAATACAAGCTCCTGAAGGAATTCCAAGAGAACACAGGAAACCAGATTAGTGAAGTAAGGAAGTCATTATAAGACATGAGTAAGGAAATAGAAATACTGAAGAAAAGCCAGGCAGAAATACTAGCAATGAGAAATACAGTCCATCAAATAAAAAACTCTGTGGAAAGTTTCACCAGTAGAATGATGAAGCAAAGAACATAAATCTGAACTAGAAGACCAGGGGACAGATCTAATACAGCCCAAATGTGAGAAAGACAAACTAATAGGAAGGTATAAATGGGAATTTCTCAAGATATCTGGGACACTACAAAAAGACCAAACATAAGAATTAATAGTATAGTAGAAGGAGAAGAATTTCAATCCATAGGCTCAATAGGCATTTTCAACAAAATCATAGAAGAAAAATTTCCCCAAATTGGGAAAGAAATGCCCAATGCAGGTATAGGAAGCTTTTAGAACACCAAACAGACAAAACCTGTAAATAACCTCTCCTGGCTATGTTTTCATTAAACTACTAAACACACAAACCATAGAAAATATATTGAAAACTGCTAGAGAGGAAAAGCAAGTCACCTGAAATGGCAAGCCCATCAGGATCATAGCTAGAAGGGTTTGGAATGATGTATTCCAAGTTGCTAAAGATAACTTTATCCTGCAAAGTTATCTATCCAAATTGATGGAGAAATAAGGACATTCACAACAACAGGCTAAAGGAATTTATGAAAACTAGCCAGGTCAACAGAAAATACTTGGAGGAATTCTTCATGCTGAAAAGAAAGCAAAACACAAGCATGAGGAAAAAGGAAAAAAAAAATGTACTCAAATTACAGTTAAAACAGGAGAGTGAAGGGAAACAGGAAGCACTACAAAATAAGAAGAATGAGAGAATAAACACACCCTTCAATAATAACTCTAATGTAAGTGACCTCAATGCCCCAACCAAAAGGCACATGCTTGCAGACTGGATTAAAAGGCAGGATCATACTGTTTATTGCCTCCAGGAAACTCATCTCTCAATAAAAGATAGATACTATCTTAGGGTGACAGGATGGAAAATGGTATTTCAAGAAAATGGGCTTAGTAACCAAGCAGTAGTTGCTATCCTAATATCTGGCAAGATAGACTTCAAAACAACATTAGTGAAGAAAGATAAATAAGTTTACTTTATAATAATTAAAGGAATACTCCAACGGGAGGCCATTACAATCCTAAATGTATATGCACTTAACATGGCAGCTCCCAATTTTTTTTCTTTTTTTCTTTTTTTCAAGGGCCTCACTCTGGTCCAGGCTGACCTGGAATTAACTACATAGTCTCAGGTTGTCCTTGAACTCAACTGCAATCCTCCTACCTCTGCCTCCCGAGTGCTGGGATTAAAGGCATGCACCACCATGCCTGGCCCACTTTCATCAAACAAACACTATTAGACTTAAGGTCACAGATAAAACCAAACATAATTGTAGAGGATGACTTCAATACCCCACTCTCATCAATTGACAGGTCATCCCAGCAAAAAAATAAACAGAGAGCATCTAGATTAAATGATGTCATAGAACAAATGGACCTAACAGATAACTATAGAACATTCCATCCAAATGCTGGACAATATATATATTTTCTAAGCAGCACATGGAACATTCTCCAAAATAGACCACATATTAGGACACAAGACAAATTGAAACAAAAATAGGAAAATGGAAATAATCCCTTGTACTCTATCTGACCACAATAGGATTAAACTCCAAATCAGAAACAAGAAAAGCTACAGAGCATGCAGAAATTTATGGAGATTAAACAGTACACTATTGAATGACCAATGGGTTATTGAAGAAATCATAAAGGACATCAATAAATTCATAGAATCAACTGATGATGGGAGTACAACATACCAAACCTTTAGGACACAATGAAGGCAGTCCTAAAAGGAAAATTTATAGCTCTACATGTCTATATCAAGAAATTAGGGAGTTCACAAGTAAACAATTTACTCCTTCATGTTAAGGCCTTGGAAAAGGAAGAACAAGGCAAACCAAAAATCAGTAGATGTGAAGAAATAATGATGACTACAGCAGAAATTAATGAAATAAAAACCAAAAAAAAAAAAAGAAAAATGCAAAGAATTAATGAAACAAAGAGTTGGTTCCTTGAAAGGATAAAGAAGACTGACAAATCCTTAGCAAATCTGATCAGAAGAAAGAGAAAAGAGATAAAAGTTAGTAAAATTAGAGATGAAAAAGGTAACAATACAACAAATTCCAAAGAAATTCATAAAATCATAAGGATATACTTTAAGAATATAAATGCCTGTAAGTTTGAAATTCTGAAAGAAATGAATGATTTCCTTGATTGATATCATCTACCATAATTAAATCAAGATGAGATAAACCATTAAAATAGACCTGTAACAAGTACAGAGATCCAAGCAGTTATAAGTCTCCCACATAAAAACATTCCAGGCCTAGAAGGTTTCACTGGTGAATTTCACCAGATCTTCATGGAAGAACTAATACCACTGCTTCTCAAACTTTTCCGTAAAATAGAAGAGGAAGGTATTGTACTGAATTCCTTCTATGAAGCCAACATTACCCTAATACCAAACCAGACAAAGGCAAAACAAAAAAAGAAAATTAGAGACCACTATCTCCCTCATGCACATAGATGCAAAAATTCTCAACACAATATTGGCAAACAGAATAGAGGAATATATCTGAAAGATTATTCACCCCAAACAAGTAGGCTTCATTCCAGCAATACAGAGATGGTTCAATATATGCAAATCAGTAAATAAACACTATATAAATGGACTGGAGGACAAAAATTACATGATCATCTCAATAGATGCAAAAAAGGCATTCAACAAAATCCAGCATCCCTTCTTGGTAAACGTTCTACAGAAACTGGGAATAAAAGGAACATATATGAACATAAAAACTAGTTATGACAAACCGATAGCTAACATAATACTAAACAGGGAAAACCTTGAAGCTTTTCCATTAAGTTTAAGAACAAGACAAGGGTGTCCACTGTCCCCACTTTTATTTAATATAGTACTGGAAGTCCTAGCTATAGTAAAAAGGCAAGCGACATTCATAAAATGGATACACATTGGAAAGGAAGAGATCAAATTATCATTACTTTCAGATGAATTGATTCTGTACATGTAGGACCCTAATGACTCTACCAGCAAACTGGTAGAGCTGGTAAACATTTTTAGCAATGTAGCAGGACACAAAATAAACACACAGAAACCAGTAGCTTTCTCATATACTAACAACAAACATGTGGAAGATGAAATCAGGAAATCTCTCCAATTCACAATTGCCTCAAAAAAAAGTACCTTGGAGTAAACCTAACCAAGGAAGTGAAGGACCTCTACAATGAGAACTTTAAAACACTGAAGCAAGAAGTTGTAGAAGACATAAGGAAATAGAAAGATATTCCATGTTCTTGGATTGGAAGAAAAAATATTGTGAAAATGGCAATCTTACCAAAAGCAATCTACACATTTAGTGCAATCCCCATTAAATTTCCAATGGCATTCTTCACAGAAATAGAAAAAACAATCTTAAAATTCATTTGGAAGTACAAAAAAAAAAAAAAAGCTATAATAGCCAAAACAATTTGGAACAACAAAAATCACCATACCTGATTTTAAGTTGTATTACAAAGTCATAGTAACAGAATGGCACTGGCACAAAGACAGACACATAGATCATTGGATCAAAATAGAGGACACAGATGTTACTCCAGGCAGCTATAGCCATCTGATTTTTGATAAAATTATTCATTGGAGAAAAGACAGCCTCTTCAACAACTGGTGCTGGGAAAATTGGATACCTATATGTCGAAGGATGAAAATAGATCCTTGTCTCTCTACATGTACAAGAATCAAGTTAAAATGGATCAGAAACCTTAATATAAGACCTGAAACTCTGAAACTGCTAGAGGAAAAGATAAGGAAGGGGAAACCTACAATATATTTGCATAGGCAATGACTTTCTGAATATAACTCCAATTGCTCAGGAAATAAAACCACTAATCAGCCACTGGGGTCTCATGCAGTCACAATTTTTTTGTACAGCAAAGGACACTGTGAAGTAAAGAGACAACATACAGAGTCAGAGAAAATCTTTGCCAGCTACACATCTGACAGAGGATTAATATCCAGAATATAGAAAGAACTCAGAAAACAAAACAATAAGAAATCAAACAACCCAATTAAAAAATGGGTTATGGAACTAAATAGAGAGTTCTCATCAGAAGAAATACAGATGGCATATAAACATCTAAAAAAGTGTTCTATATCCTTAGCCATCAGGGAAATGCAAATTAAAACTACTTTGAGATTCCATCTCTCTCCTGTTAACAAATGACAATAAATTATCGTGAGGATGTGGTGAAAGGTGAACCCTTCTGCACTGTTGGTGGTAATATAATCTGGTACAGCCATTGTCGAGATCAGTGTGGAGGTTCTTGAGACAGCTGAAAATAGATTTGCCATGTGATTCAGCTATAGCAGTCCTAGGCATATATCTTTATGACTCTTCTCACTACCTTAGAGATACTTGCACAACCATGTTTATTGCTACTCTATTCACAATAGCTAGGAAACGGAACCAGCTTAGATGTCCCTCAACAGGTGAACGGATAATAAAGTTGTGGTACATTTATACAATGGAGTTCTAGTCAGTGGTAAAGAAAAATGAAATTATGAAATTTGCAGGGAAATGGATGGATCTGGAAAGGTTATATAAATGAGGTAACCCAGGCCCAGATAGCCAAATGTCACATGTTCTCTCTCATATGTGAATCCTAGTCACAAATATTTAGACTCGTGTGTGAGCTGGTATCAAAAATTGGTAGCAGAGGCAAGTAAGCTAGAAAAAGAAGTCATCAGCGATGGAAACATTGTACACTTGAAGCCTCAAGTTTTTCCAGACAGGCCAAATGACCAAATGGATGCAATAATGGCATGTCTGCTCTGGGGGAAACCAACTGCTCTCTAATAGACTGAAGGCCTGCTCTATGGGAGGGAATACACACTTACTGTTGAAAATCTAATCTAATCGCAAGGACATATTTAGATATCAATATTCCACAAAAATGGAAATTTTGGAAGGAATAAATGAATTACTTGACTCATACCACCTACCAAAACTACACCCAAAGCATATAAATTCCCTGAATATAGGTATAAAATCTAATGAAGTTGAAGGAGTAATTAAAAGCCACCCACCAAAAATAATTTCTGGCCCTAATTGATTAAGTGCAAACTTCTAACATGCTAAGTAGTTTTTTTTCTTGTTGTCCTTATGGGTCTTATGTCTTCCCTGTTGTTAGCCCTAATCTGTAAAAAATAGATATTCAAGTGACAACAGTGTGGATCACCAATGATAATGATAGATATTTAGAAGAATTTTTGATGGGCACAACTTCTCCCGTTAGCTAAAGAATAGTGGAAGCTTACCCCTATGATCTATAACCTTCCAAGCCATAGACTTCTGACTTGGTTGTCAGTCCTATTGAATAGGTCTCATGTTCAGTCAGAAAGAAATTGAGACTATGTGCCTCGATTGTGGTGCAAGGCATCTTTTAGTCCAAGGTTTAAAATCCTCCCATAAATCAGTTCCAAAAGGCCAAAAGTCACAAAGTCATGTTTCTAGCAGCAATGACTCCATTCAACTGGTACCAATTTTCTTGCCTGTCTAGTATCCCTTTCTCTCATCCATCCATATCTTTCCTCTCTACATGCCTCAGTCTAGTTTCCTTATCAGTTCTATTTATACTTACTGCTACTTATAAACAATTCAAACTATTCCATGTCAGAATCATTATGTAAGATAGAACATATGGCATTTATCTTTCTTAGCTTGTGCAATAAGACTGTTATTATTTTTTTTCTAGATCCATCCATTTTCCTGAAAATTATATAGTTTCATTTTTCTCACCACTAAGCACAATCCATAGTAGATATGTACCACTTATTCATTTATCAGTTGATGGGCAACTAGGCTAGTTCTATTACCTAGATATTCAAAAAGAGTTGCAGCAAACATGTCTAAGCAAGTTCTGTACAGTAAAGAATAGATTTTTGTTTGTTTGTTTGCTTGTTTGAGGTAAGGTCTCGCTTTAGCCCAGGCTGACCTGGCATTCACTATGTAGTCTTGAGCTGGCCTCAAACTCACATCAGTCCACCTACTTCAGTGTTCACCACAACTTCCAGCTTTCAATACAAATCCAGGAGTGGTTTAGCTGGATCAAATTGTAGATCTACTTTTAGGTTTTTGAGGAACCTCAAAGTGGCTGTATAAGCTTGCACTCCCCCTAATGTTGAATGAGGGTTATTCTTTCCCCACACTCTCACCAGCACTTGTAGTCATTTGATTTTTGATGACAGCCATTCTGACTAGAGTAAGATGAAATTTAAAGTTGCTTTAATTTGCATTTCCCTGATGGGTAAAGATGTTGAACAACCTTTTACATGAGCATTGGCCATTTGCCTTTCTTCCTTTGAGAACTCTTTGTCAGTTTCCTCACCCATTTTTTTCTGTATATTGATTAATCTTTTATTGCATTTTTAAAATAGTTTTTGTATATCCTAGATATTAGGCCTCTAGAAGATGGGTAGTTGGCATATTTTCTCCTGTTCTATAGGATGTCTATTTAACTGTATAGATGGTTTGAATAGCTATAAAATTACTTCTTAATTTCATAAGATCCCAGTAGTTGAATGTTTGCCTAATTCCTTGGACTACTGGGATGTTGTTTAGATAACTTTTCATTATGCCTCTGTCTTGGAGTGTTTGCCCTACTTTTCCTTCTACGAATTTGTAGAGTTTATTGTCATATGTTGACATCATAGATCCATTTGAAGTTGATTTTGGGGCAGAATGAGAGAAGAAGGTCTTGATTCATTCATACATATGCAGATATCCCTTTGCTCTCTTAGCATTTACTGAAAATGATATCTTCTCTCATATGCATTTTTATCCTCTTTGTTAAAAGTTCAGGTGGCTGTAATTGCTACAATTATGCATTGTTTCTTCATTCTGACTGATGTATCTGTTTATGTGCCAGTACCATGATGTTTTCATTGCTATAGTTTGTAGTATATTTGAAATCCAGTCTGGTAATATCAGTGGTAGTATTCTCTGTTATTGAGGAAATTTTTGTCTAGCTGATGTCTTTTTCTGTTTATAAACACATTTTGAGACAATTTTTTTCTATTTCTATGAAGAATACTGCTGGAAGTTTTATTGAAAATGCACTGAAAGCTGGATGTGGTGGTGCATGCCTTTAATTCCAGCACTCGGGAGGCTGAGGTAGGGGGATCAATGTGAGTTTGAGGCCAACCTGAAACTACATAGTGAATATCAGGCCAGCATGAGCTAGAGTAAGACCCTCCCTCATAAAAAGAAGAAAAGCAAGAGAGAGTGAAAGAAATTACATTGAATTATGATACTACTGCTGGTAAATTGCCATTTATACAACATTAATCCTTCTGATATATGAGCATAGATAATCTTTATATCCTGGAATGTTTTCTTGAATTTATTTCTTTAGTGCTTTAATACTTTCATTGTAGTGCTCTTTTACTTCCTTGGTTAGGATTTTCCAATATATTTCATTTTTTGTGGCTATAGTAAAAAGGATTCCATTCCTGATGTCTTTTTTTTTTTTTTTTTTTTTTTTTTTTTTTTTTTTTTTTTTTTGGTTTTTCAAGGTAGAGTCTTACTCTGGCCCAGGCTGACCTGGGATTCACTATGTAGTCTCAGGCTGGCCTCAAATTCATGGTGATCCTCCTACCTCTGCCTCCTGAGTGCTGGGATTAAAAGCGTACGCCACCATGCCTAGCCATTCCTGATTTCTTGCTCCATATAATTGACATTGGCATATATGAAGGCCAGTGATTTTTGTATATAAATTTATATCCTGTTAGTTTGCTGAAATATTTTATCACCTATCAAAGTTGGAATGAATCACTCATCATTTAAGTACTCAGTCTTATCATCTGTAAATAATTCTAGTTTTACTTCTCTCTTTCCAATTTGTATTACTTAAAGTTTTCATGTCTCATTGTTTAAGCTAAGACTTCAAGTATTATATTAAATAGCAGTAGGGGGAGTGGAAACCCCTATTTGATTACAGACTTTAGTTAGAATTCTTCAATATTTTCCCCATTTAGTATAATGTGAGCTTTTGATTTGTTACGTATAGCCCTTATATGATCTCTTTATCCCTAGTCTCTCCAGTGTTTTAATTATGAAAGGATTTTGTACTTTTGAAGGCCCTTTCTGCATTTATTGAAATTATGATGTAATTTCTTTCCTTAATTCTGTGTATCATTGATTATAATATTGATTTTCACATATTGAACCTTCCCTCTCACTGAGATGAAATATACTTGATCAAGGTGTATGATACTTTTAATGTGTTCTTGGCCTCGTTGGCAAAAATTTAATAAAAAAAATTGGCATCTAAATTCCGCAGGGATACTCGTCCATGATTTGTTTTCCTTTTGTGTCTGTCCAGTTTTAGTATTAGTATAATGCTGGTTTCATAGAAGGAGTCACAGATCCTTCTTTTCAATTTTGTGAAATAACTTGAAAAGCAGTGTTTTTAGGCTTTCTATAAATGTTTGATAGAATTTGGCAGTGATTCTGTCCTGGCCTGGACATTTTTTTTTTTACTAGGCTTTTAATTACTCTGTCAACCTCTTTAGATAGTATAGCTTTATTCAGGTACTTTTTTCTTCTGGCATTAACTTTGGTATATCATATCAGTAAGAAATTCGTCCATTTAATCCACTACTCCAGTGTACAGAACTGAAGTTAACCTATCAGGACTATCTCAGTGTAGAGAAACATTAAATGTACTATTCTAACTGTATGATTTCACTCATGTGAATATTAAAATCATATTGATCAAGCTTATAGAAAAAAAAGAAAGGTGGTAGTTGGTTAGGCAGAAATATGAAAATGTTAAAGGAAAGACAATTTCAGTTTTGCAAGATGAGATTTATGAAGATGGATAGTGCTTAATGCAACACGAATGTCCTTAATATTATGGAAATGTACACTTAAAATGGTAAATTTTATGTTTTGTATATTTTACCATGAAAGCAAAAAGCTAGTTGGGCGTGGTGGTACATGCTTTTTATCCCACCACTTGGGGAGGCTGAGATTGGAGGATTGCTATGAGTTCAAGGCCAGCGTGGGCTACAGTGAGACTTTGCTTCAAAAAATATATATATAGACAACAAAAAGTCAAAAAGTTAGATAAAATGGGGAAGTAGAACTGGCAATGCCACAGACAGACAACTTTTTCAAATGAACTGTTGCTATGTGAAGAGCAGGAAAAAAAGGATGACAGCTGGGATGGAAATGGGTTAAATTTGTTTCATCAACATCCCTAGATTGTAGCATCTTTGATTATAGGAGGAATTCAATTGAAAGGATACAAAAAAGGAATTCTTGAAAGAAACCTTGAATAGTCAATAGAAGATTCAATTTTATTGCAAAGTTGAAGAGTTGGGTCTAGATATAAATAACATTTATTGTATAGAAGACCCTAAAAATATTGGTAGCATTTATGGTGGGATAATAACAGAGATATAACAGTAATTAAATATCAGGATCATTCAAAACATTATGAATGTAGTCATAGACATAAACATAGACACAGATACACATACATAGAGACATATAGATATATTTTACGCCTACAACTTTATATGATCTTATGTATCTTGTATAAACATTGAAAGTGAGGCATAGAGAGGTTACGTTGACTTGCTAGGTGATTTCAGTCTGGCATCAGAATTTGTTCATTGTAAAAGAGGGGCTGGGCATGATGGTGCATACCTTTAATCCTAGCACTTAGGAAGCTGAGGTATGAGGATTTCTTTGAGTTTGAGGCCAGCCTGAGACTACATAGTTGATTACAGATCAGCCTGGGCTAGAATGAGACCCTACCTCAAAAAAAGGGATCTACATAATATTTTGATCAAGACAGAAGCTCTCATAGGTCTATGAACTTGCCTATGATCATGAATTTATTGAGCATATTGGTTCTCATAGACAAAAGTCTTTTAAGAGACTTGGGTTGTCTTACTTCTAAGAATAAACAGAACAAATCAAGACCTTGTTTCTTACTCCTGTCTGTATCAGGTTTTTGGAGTAACAATGAGACTGGAAAGCCTGTTCCTTATGTGCTATGTGAACATCAGTTAGTTGCTTGATCTCTGTATGTTAGTATTTTTTATTTGAAAAATGAAAATAAAAATACTACATAACAGCTATTTGGGATGATTGGATTGTTTCCAATAGTGCTGTGGTCATATTAAAATAATGCGTGACTTAGCATTTTTACCTTTAAGACATGTATTTCTAATGGTTATAATTGAAAAATTAAATAACTGGATTAACAAAATGGCTAGTTCTGCCCACCTGGTATTGGTTTTAGAAGCATAAAAAATTTATGGAAGTAGGTCATGAAGTACACATGCTTCCAGAAGCCACTGCTAAGATGTGGAATGTGAATAGGGTAATGTTTCTGACACCAGTGAGGACATTGTAAGATGAACTATTTGAAGTACAGACCTGAATGTGTTTTGGATATATCAGTACTGTGCTAACACTACCATGGAGTACTGTTTGCTTACTATAGACCTTTCCCGCAGCTACTCAGCCTAGCTTGGGTAATGGAAATTAAAAAATTCCAGAGAATATCATCACTGGGTATGGATGTTGGACATAAACTTCATATGTCTAATGATGTTATTGATTTTGCATTGATGGTTATTAATTTTGCACTGGTCCATTATTTTCATGTTATGCCTTATAGCAATGGAAATGTTTGCTCTGTGCCATTATATGTTGGAAATATGGAACTTGTTTGATTTCACAGGACCCACAATTAAGAGACAGCCTTAAAGTTGGTAAAGCTTATAGAACCTTTGAAGTTGGACTGAATATTATTTGCATTGTAGTTTGGTTTTTAGTCAATGAGGACCAGGAACAGAATGTGGTACTTTTAATGAACGTCCCCCATTGACTCATGTGTTAAAATTAAACTTGTAACTTGAATTTCCAGCCACCTGTCTGGAGGAGGTATCACTGAGGGCAGATCCTATAGTCTAGCCCTAAGTTATCAGTGGGGATGAATCTAAATTCCAGCTCAAAGTTGTGGAGAGCAGTTTGAACTCCTGTGGGGTTGCTGCTTGCTGCTTGCTGCTTTTTGGTGTTTGCTGGCTCATTGTTTCTCTGTGAGTTTGGATTTATGAAAGGGATTCAGCTTCTTCTGCCATTGATGGAACTCCCCTTGCATCTGTGAGCTTAAAATAAATCCCTTCCTCTCATAAAGCTGTGTTTAGTTGGATATTTGTCCCCTCATCATGGAGCTGCCAAGCATAATTTCCATGCATTTTCTTGCAAATTTCATAATTCATGTTTATTTACAAATGAATAACAAACCCACTATAGTTCAATGCAAAATCATGTATAATTTAAAATAATGGGGTAGATTTTAAATGTTCTTACCCTTAAAAATATATGATGTAATGCATACATAAATTAGCTTGATTAGTCCTATTACAATGTTATCTGCTTGAAGGCATGTTAGAAATCATAAATATTGATAATTTTTATATATGTTAAAAAATAAGTGTTAAACTGATTTTTTAAGTAGACATGCAGAAAAAATAGACCAATAAAATACAAATAAAAATATATTCTCCTATGATGCTGTGCAGCAGGAAACACATCCTTCCCAATAAGCAGCTCCCTTAAGAAGGCAGAAAACTGATGCCCCAGAGTGCACTGGGATGTTAAGCTATGATGCTTCCCAGGTTAGGTCTAGTAAATGTACTTTCTATTTATAATGTTGTCAATTTGTAATGGGTTTAATTAGTATGTAACTTCATCATATAGTAAGGAGCATACACTTTTATAGTATCATGTACTAGAACCATGACATAAAGACATAAATTAAGCAGAATTTTATATAGACAAATCCACATGCAGATATACATGTACATGTGAATAGAACCACTTTGGAAAAAGCCATTTAAATCACTAACTTCTCTCCTTCCCTTGTCTTAATGAACTCAATGTCTGTTGGGGCATATGAACCAAAAATATTATAGTGCTCAATTGATCCTACATTGTGTGTGTGTGTGTTCAGAGAAGAGATTTGATATCAGCATTAAATGAAGACTGAGAGAGGGAGAGTGATGTATGTGCCGTAGGGAAAACTTCACTGGCTAGATACTGTGGCAGGATGTCCCTAAATAGAACTTTGGCTCTCTTATCTGTGTATTGGGGTTGATGATGTTAGTAAAGAAATGTTAGACAAGGAAAGAGCCATTTATTATTTCCAGATGACTGCAAGGATTAAAGGTGTGAACTAAATCACTAAAGAGATTATTTTTTCCTATTTACTATTCATAGGCATCATCTCGTCATTTGGCTTCTGGCAAGAGAATATAGTTTTCCAAAGTGGAACTGTTCTCCTAGCTAAATGTATATTGTATTCTATTCTTCTTTGATAGTGACCATTTGCTGTTGGAATCCTTCCTTATGAAGGTTTATCATTTAATTATCACTAAGAACACTGACTAAATCCCAGCTGCTTTGGGAAATTACTTATCCAACATGCAATATTCTCAGTAAGAGACTGGAAGCTTATTTCTGAGCCACAGATAAAATTTTAATTCCCCCAAAGTGACAAATATTTCTGGCTCCAAGAAAGGCACAATCTCTAGTCATGAGGTACACAATTTAATCTCAATTAGGGTACAGCAAGTATGAGTGGCTCTAAGTAGGTTTTTGGTCAGAAAGAAATGTGACAAGCAAATCCTTATCCTATGTTCCTAACATGTGGGATTTATAGCATTGTGTCACACATGTACTTTCATGCTCTGTGGTTTACTATACCACTTAGTTACTCTAGTCTATTGAAGTGAAAGGAAATGGAATCGTACATCTGTACCTGTTCAGCTTTCAAAACCTCAAAATGGCATTACAAGAGTGGAGTTTACAGGCAGCTTGACTCATTAAGGAAACTGATTCAATAGAATAGGCATGTTTGGGGCTTTTACCACTTTTTCTTATGATAGATATCTTGGGCTTGGATTCAAAAAGTTGAGGAAGGCTAATGCAAGCAGAAATTTAATTTTGTTTTGCAATGAAGATTTTTGATCCCTGCTTCTCAAAACCAGGCTTTACATTCATTTGTTAATCAGTAAAAAAAATACTTTGCAATTCACTTCAGAAATTACAATTAAATTAGTTTTTGGTACAATGTAAGTACCATTCTTTTAAAGGCTTATATGGTGACTGATACTTTACTAGTCAGTTTCTCACCACTACAACAAAGCCATTGAAAGAACTTACAAAAAGGAAAAACAATAATTTGATTTACAATTTCAAGGGTTCAAGTTTCTTTGCTCCTCTGGTGGGATTCTGGGTGACGATGACAGGGAGCAGATGGTGGTGCAAACTGTTTACCTCATGACCAGGAAGCAAAAAGGAAAGAAGATGGGGTTGGAAACTCTTAATCCTCTTCAATAACATACCTCCAATGATATTAAGACAATGAGGACCATGCTTCCTCAAGGTTCCATCACTTTCAATAGGACAAATATGGAGGGAAATTCTTTAATATAGAAACAGTTGGACAACATTTAATATCTAACCTTCACATGTGTATGTAGATATTGAAAAATAATTAACTAATGTAAGATCCCCAAGTATTGCAGTTACCTTTTGTTATGGGGGCAAATATCTTCCCAGAAGAGGTTTAGGAAGAAAGAATTTATTTCAGGCTCAAAATCTCCAGGATAAGTGTCATCACGGTGGAAGGAGCTAGTTCAAGTCATCATGCATCCAGAGTAGAGAAAATAAAAAAGAAACCAATAAATATATGCTGGCTCTAAACAAACACCGACACTTGAATTCCAACTCCAGTAAACCCCTGGTGACACACTTCCTTCAGTAGAATCCACCTCCCAAATGCTCTAAGCTGAGAAGAAATACAGATGGCATATAAACATCTAAGAAAAGTTCTACATCCCTAGCCATCAGAGAAATGCAGATTAAAACTACATTGAGATTCCATCTCACTCCTGTCAGATTGGCTACCATCATGAAAACAAATGACCATAAATGCTGGTGAGGATGCGGAAAAAGAGGAACCTTTCTACACTGTTGATGGGAATGCAATCTGGTCCAGCCATTGTTGAAATCATTGTGGAGGTTCCTGTGACAGCTTAAAATAGATCTACAATATGACCCAGCTATAGCACTCCTAGGAATATATCCTAAGGACTCATCTCACTACCTTAGAGATACTTGCTCAACCATGTTTACTGCCACTCTATTAACAATAGCTAGGAAATGGAACCACCCTAGATGTCCCTCAATGGATCAGTGGATAATGAAGATATGGCACATTTACACAATGGAGTTTTATGTAGTGATAAATAAAAATGTTATGAAAAAAGTTATGAAATTTGCAGGAAAATGGATGGATCTGGAAAGGATTATACTAAGTGAGGTAACCCAGGCCCAGAAAGCCAAACATTGCATGTGCTTTCTCATATGTGGATCCTAGCTACAAATGATTGGACTTATGTTTGAGTATGAAGAAAACTCAGTAACAGAGAACAGTAACCTAGAAAGGAGATATAAAAGGAATAGAATCTAACCATCCACCTAAAGGCACAGGAAAAGCAAGAAAAATAAAACCCAGAAAGATCCAGGACAGAAATAATTACGATCGGAGCAGAAATTAATGAATTGGAAATTAAGAAAACAATTAAGAAAATTGACAAAACAAAAAGTTGCTTTTTTGAAAAAATAAACAAGATTGACCAACCCATAGCCAATTTGATCAAGAAAAAAAGGAGACACGTCAAATTAACAAAATTCGAAATGAAAAAGGAGAGATCACAATGGACATAAGTGAAGTTGAGAGAATCATCAGGACTTATTTAAAAAACCTCTGCTGCACAAAACTGGAAAATATGGAGGAAATGGATAAATTCCTGGACACATACCATTTACCAAGCTAAACTCAGAGTAGACTAATCTCCTAAACAAACCTATCACACTCATTGAGATTGAATAAAACCCTCCCCAGAAAGAAGATTCCAGGACAAGAGGGCTTCTCAATTGAATTCTATCAAACCTTCATAGAAGAATTCAAACCAATCTCTCAAACTGTGCCACACAATTGGAGAACTGGGAAATCTCCCCAACTCCTTTTATGAAGTTAGTATCACCCTAATTCCAAAACCAAGCAGAGATGCCACAAGAAAAAAAAAAAAAAAACTACTGGCCTAGTTCCCTGATGAATTTAGATGCAAAGATTCAGAACAAAATGCTCCCAAACCAAATCCAACAACACATGAAAAGCATTATCCACCTAGATCAAGTGGGATTCATCCCAGGAACACAGGGGCGGTTGAACATATGGAAATCTGTCAATGTATTACACCACATAAACAAGGTTAAACACAAAAACCACATGATCATTTTGATAGATGCAGAAAAGACCTTTGACAAAATACAACATCACTTCATGATCAAAACATTGGAGAGAATTTCCATGGTTGGTTCATATCTTAACATAATACAGGCAATATACAAAGCTCCTAAGGCCCAAATAATATTTAATGGAGAGAGATTGGTGGACTTCCCATTGAGATCAAGAAGAAGACAGGGTTGCCCACTGTCAACTCTACTCTTCAATATAGTACTGGAAGCCCTAGCTCAAGCAATAAGACAGGAGAAAGAAATAAAAGGGGTACAATTTGGAAAGGAAGGAGTTAAGTTAGCACTGTTCACTGACGACATGATTGTATATGTAAGAGACCTGACAGACTCCATCCCAAAACTCTTAAAGGTGATTAACTCCTACAGCAAAGTAGCAGGACCAAAAATCAATGTACAGAAATCATTAGCCTTTCTATATGCAAATGACAAAGATACAGAGAAAGACATAAGGGACATGGTCCCATTTTTAATAGCAACAAAAAAATGAAATACCTCGGAATAACATTAACCAACGAAGTGAAAGATATATATAATGAAAACATAAAAACAGTCAAAAAAGAAATTGAGGAGGACTTGAGAAAATGGAAAGACCTCATATGCTCTTAAACAGGCAGAATTAACATTGTGAAGATGTCAATCCTACCAAAGGTAATATACAGATTTAATGCAATTCCAATTAAAAGCCCAACATTGTTCTTCACAGAGATAGAAAAAATGATCTCAAATTCATATGGAAATGCAGAAGGCCTCAGATATGCAAGCATATCCTCAGCAAAAGAAATAACTCTGGAAGCATCACCATACCTGATCTAAAGCTACATTACAAAGCCATAGTAATAAAACCAGCATGGTACTGGCATAAAAACAGGAGTATAGTCCAATGGAGTAGAATTTAGTACCCGGGCTTTGGGTCAAGCAACTACAACTACTTGATATATGACAAAGGCCGTAACAATATAGGCTGGAAAAAGACAGCATCTTCAACAAATGGTGCTGGACAAACTCAATAACCTTGCAGGAAATTGAAACTTGATCCGAACATCTTGCCATGCAAAACACTCAAGTCTAAATGGATCAAAGACCTCAATATAAGACCAGAAACTCGGCTACTACCAGACAAAAATATAGGGAAACTTTCCATGACATAGGAATGGAAAAAGACTTCCTGAACGAAACCTCAGTAGCTCACAATCTTAAACAGTCACTCAAACAAGGTGATCACACGAAGCTGAAAAGTTTCTTTATAGACAAGCATACAATAAGCAAAGACAATAGATTACCCACATAATGGGAGAAAATATTTGCTGATTATCCAACTGATGGGGTCCTAATCTCCAGAATCTACAAAGAACTGAGAAACCTAAACAATAAAAAGTCAAACAAGCCACTCACAAAATGGGGAAAGCACTGGACAGGCAGTTCACAGAGGAAGAAATACAAATGGCAAACACACACTTAAGAAAATGGTCATCATCACTAATCATCAGGGAAGTGCAAATTAAAACAATATGAGATTCCACATTACCCCAGTAAGGATAGCAAACATCAAAAAATCAAATGACAATAAATGTTGGCAAGGATGTGCAGAAATAGGAACCCTCATCCACTGTTGGTGGGAATGTAAAATGGTATAACTACTTTGGAAAGCAATATGGAGACTCCTGAAAAAGCTGACTATAGAGGTACCAACAGACCCAGTTATTCCCTTACTGGGCATCTACCCTAAAACCTTTAAACCTCAGTCCAGAGAGATTTTCTCTACCATGTTTATAGCGGCTCAATTCGTAATAGCTAAGACCTGGAATCAACCCAGATGTCCTTCACTAGAAGAATGGATAACTAAGATGTGGTATATCTACACAATGGAATTCTACACAGCAGTAAGAAAAAATGACACAATGAAATTTGAGGAAAAATGGTTGAACGTGGAACAGATCATTCTCAGTGAACTTACCCAATCCAGAAAGATAATTGCCACATAGTCTCACTCATCTATAGCACCTAACCTGAATCTACCCAAGATGCCGACATACCCAGGAAGCATATCGTGGACTAGACAATAGGGCGGGTGGGAGGGAGGGGAGAGTAAGGGAGGTAGGGGGTGGGAGACAAAAATCTGGACCCAAATGGCAATGGTACCATAAAATTCTACAACCTAAAGGCAGACCAAATGGTTGAACCTTCACCAGGCCCTTAGAGGGAACACCTCAGCCACATGACACTGGACAGGGTCCAATGAAGACTGACCTTAATCTTCTACAGCTTCTCTGTCTCTGTCTCTGTCTCTCTCTCTCTCTCTTTCTTCTCTCTAACTCTTTTTCTTCCTTCTCTTAGTCGGCACTGACCTGTAACTCCCAGTACCAGCATGTGGCTATCATCCACAATGAGCTTTTGATCAGAGAGACCTATAAGGTTTCCTAAAAGAAATACATATTTCTGTCAGAGTACTTGATGACCCACCAAAGGTTAGTGGGAAGACCCTACTGATGAAGACACCATATGCGGTTGACACATAAAATGGAATGACATGGCTTGAAGCTGGCTTGAAGTCAGTCCCCAAACAGTCAGCACGTCTAGTGCCAGAAAGTGCTACATGGGCGACTGGGGGAAAATGACCAATATCTGTCCAAGAAACTCATGGTCTAACCTACTTAGCAGCAAATAAGTGTTGTGATGCTCACACAAGTGCAATAGTGGTGCATAGCCATGGTGGAAAACCAACTGCTCTTGATTTGGCTAACTGATCCTCTCAGTGTAATGGGAACCATCACTGGACCTGGGAAACAAGTCAGAACCATATCTAAACATAAGACCGCTCTCCATTATCAAGCTACCAGCAATCGTGGGCTATGAGAGGGCCTACACCTATTAAATTCTCTATTAAAAAATAAGGGTTATCCCATTTATCTGGTGCTAACTTTACTCCCCGTTGGAGAATCTCCTTCTCTTTTTCAGATAGATGCAGATCCTAAGGAGAGAACTACTCCATCATACCTCAAAAGGGCCCCAGCTGAAACTAAGAATAATTGGTGAAACAAGCAAGGGTGCTGTTTTCTTGGTGAACTGGGTACCAGAACAAGGGTGAAGGAGATCGACACAGAGAAAAATCAACTCCTACCAAATCAGATATCCAGAGACACAGAGGCCCCCAACACCTCATCACTGAAGGAGAACCAAAATAAACCCAACACGGCTCAGGGAAATTTTGCGGAAGAGGAGGTAGAATGAATGTCAGAGCCACATGTTGGGTCATGATACGAACAGACATTTCTCCTACCCATAAGTGTGGGCTAATGCCATAATGCATGACCCATATACCTCAACAAGGAGGGGCCAGCGGGAGGGGGTAGGACATGGATGAGCCTAACGTTGGTACAAACTTGACTGTATTCACTGAGTACAAAACTAATTAATAAAAAATAAATTAATTAATAAAAAATTATTTTAAAAAACCTAATTATAAACACCTGAGGCTTTGGAGACATTTTACATTCAAACCACCACATTCATCCCCTGGACCCATAGAATCATGACCATCTCATAATGGAAAATGCACTCAATGCAACTTCAAAAGTTCACATAGTCTTTAATGATTTTAATATTGTTCAAAAGATCAAAATCTCATCTGAGATTCAATAAGTCTCTTAAATATGAGCTCTGTAAAATCAAAACACAAGTTGATGTAGTGGTACAGAATAAATATTCTCATTGCAAAAACAAGGCATGACAAGGAGACACTGGACCAATGCAAAATCAATTACCAGCAGGCAAACACCCAGTTGCAAGTCTGAATTTGTAAGGAATAACAAAGTGGTTGGGGTTCCAGTTTTACCCCTCCAGTTGGGCTGCTCACATCCTAGGGAAAACTCGATCCAGGGCAAGCAGCTCCCCCTTGGCAGTTGTTCCACAGTCTTGGCATCTCTAAACTATTTGAGTCTCTATTGCAACCCACAGTTTATCTTCACAGCACCATACAATGGCCTTTTGGGGCTTCTGTGGTAGTTGGAATCTGTCTCCCCCATACGCTGAGCTCAAGTCATCATGTATAAACAGCAAATAGAGAAAAGAAAAAAGGAACCAGTAAGTGCAAGTTGCTGAATTTGTGTTTCTTGCTTTTGATGTTAGCTGGCTGATGATGGTTTCTGTCTGATTGAATATATGGAGACAGCTTCTTACACCACTGATGGAACTTCCCCATGGATCTGTAAGCTTGAAATATATCCTTTCTTGCCCTAAACTCTGCCGCATTTTGATGTTGATCCCAGAAACTGGAATTGACTATAGGAGAAAATTTGGTACCAGAAAGTGGGGACTTGCCTAGATTAATCTTACTATGTAGTTTGGACTTTTGGAATTTGTGTGCTAGAGAAGGAATATGTATGGACTTGGAACTTATGACTGCAGAAGACTCACATTATGGTAAGCCAAAATTTATGGGCCATAGTGAGAGTTTGAAAATGCTAAATGAAGATATAATTACATATGGAGGCTTTATAACCTCTCAAAGTACTAGGAAAGACCTAAGAAAACTTTGGTGGAACTGGGCTACTGGTATAAAAACTTGATGTGTTCTCAAAATTTTATTCAAGGTTAAATTTGAAAGTAATTTGATGTGCTTGGTGGAAGATATAGAAATGAAAGATGTAAGATTTAAAGTTGGAAAAATTCAAACAAGTTTAAAATTATTGGTACAGAGACAGGTTTTAGGTTATGTAAAATGCTATTGTTAAAGATTGCCAAATGCTTTACATTGAAACAATGGAAAGGATGCCCGAGGTGACTCCACCCAGGAGAGACTGAATAAGTAGGAATGCAAACTTTTGAAAGGAGACTACTGAAAGGTAACCTATTATTTAAGGTCATGATTTATTTCATCTGTTGATCAATAATACTACTATATCCTGAACAGATGGTATTAACTTTGGAGGCATGAAAAATAAATGGAAGAAGATCATGAAGTGCACATTGTTCCAGGAGCCTCTGCGGAGGCATGAGAAACAGGATATTGCCATCTTAAAGGCCGGAAAGGCCAATGTATATAGTTAAAGATAGACCATGGTTCACAGGGGAGACCTGAAGATATTTCAGATAAACCAGGACTGAACAAGGGCTACCATGGAGTGCTGTTGCCTTGGGATGGAAGTTTTTCCAAGTTATTCAGCTCAGCTGGAGGGGTGGAATTGGAAATAGAGAATCTGTCATCACTGGTCACTGATTCTAGATGTTGGACTTGAACTGCAGAGTTTGAAGTATCCGTAATGGTTATTGATTTTGTATTTGTCAGATCCCTCCTTGTTATGCCTTATAGCAATGGAAATGTTTATTCTATGCCTATTATGTTTTGGAAGAATATAACATGTTTTGATTTTACAGGACTCACAGTTAAGGAACAATCTTAAAGTTGGTAAAGATTATGGGGACCTTTGAAGTTGGACTGAATATAATTTACAATGTGATATTGCCAGGTGGAAGGTGGTAATTTGAATGTATGTCCCCTATAAGCCCAAGTATTTCATTAAGTATTGTTTCCAGCCACCACCTGGCTAGAGGTGTTACTGGGTCCAAAGATGCTGTGGTCCAGCCTTAAGGTATGTTTGGGATTAATCTGATTTCCAGCCAAAATCTTCTTGGATTTATTAATGGAAGCAAGCTTTCCTCACCATCTGATGGCACATTCCCTGAATCTGTAAATGTGAAATGAATCTCTTCCTCCCATAAGTTGTGTCTGGTTGGATATTAGTCCTAGAAAAGTGGAACTGAGTACTATACCTCACTTAATATGAGTTTTTTCAGCTCCCCCCTTTTCCTACAAATTTCATTTTTTTCTTGCTGCTGAGTATAATTCCATGGCGAATGTATATGCACCACATCATTGTTATCCATTCATCTATTGATGTTCACCTGAACATTTCCTAGCTGCTGTAAATACAGCAGCAATGGACATGGCTATGCAAGTATCTCTATAGTTAGAAGTAGAGTCTTTAGTGTATATGCACAGGAGTGGTATAGCTGGGTCAAATGGTAGATTTATTAAAATGTTTTTGAAAGATCTTATTTTTAAATTTTTAATATATTTTATTTTTAAATATGTTTTATTTATGTGTGTGCGTGTGTGTGTGTGTGTGTGAGAGAGAGAGAGAGAGAGAGAGAGAGAGAGAGAGAGAGAGAGAGAATGGGTGTGCTAGGGCCTCCAGCTACTGAAAACAAAGTCCAGATGTATGCACCACCTTGTGCATCTGGGTTATGTGGATACTGGAGAATCAAACCTGAATTGATAGGCTTCATAGGCAAGTGCTTTAACTGCTATGCATTCTCTCCAGCCATAGTTTTAAGAAGAAATTATATTGAGGAACTGTTTGGAGAAACCTCCATACTGCTTTCCATAGTGGCTGTTTGAATTTGCAATGCCAGAAACGGTGGATGAGGTTTCCTGTGTTTCTCCAAAATCTCATCAGCATTTGTTGTCATTTGATGTTTTGATGAGAACATTCTGACCAGAGTGAGATAGTATCAGAGAAAAAGAGGGAGAGGGAGAGACAGAGAGAGAGAGAGAGAGGGAGGGAGAGAGAGAATATGGTGCCAGGGCCTCCAGCCACTACAAATTAACTCCAGATGCATGTGCCACTTTGTGCTTGTGCATCTGGCTTTACATGGTTACTGGGAAATTGAACCTGGGTTATTTGGCTTTACCAGCAGGCACCTTAACTGCTAAGTCATCTCTCCAGAGTGTATATATATATATATATATATATATATATATATATATATATATGTATATATATATATATATATATATATATTTTTTTTTTTTTTTTTTTTTTTTTTTTTTTGGTTTTGCGAGGTAGGGTCTCACTCTAGTTCAGGCTGACCTGGAATTCACTATGTCATCTCAGGGTGGCCTCGAACTCACGGCAATCCTCCTACCTCTGCCTCCCAAGTGCTGGGATTAAAGGCGTGCGCCACCACACCCGGCTCCAGAGTATATTTTTAACCTCTTTGCCAGAAATCAGATGACTATAGTTGTTAGAAATTATATCTGGATTTTTATCCTATTCCATTCATCCATTTCTTATAGATTTTCCAATGACATGTAATATAGGATTTTGAGATATTTCTTTTTATTTAAAGTCATGATTCTGCACACATTTTTATTTATTTATTCATTTATTATTTATTTATTTATTTGAAAGTGACAGACAAAGAAAGAGGGAGAGAGAGAGAGAGAGAGAGAGGGTGTGAGAGAGAGAGAGAGAGAGAGAGAGAGAGAGAGAATGGGTGCTCCAGGCCTCCAGCCATTGCAAACAAACTCCAGACGTGTGCTCCCCCTTGTGCATCTGGCTAACGTGGGTCCTGGGGAATCCAGCCTCAAACCAGGGTCCTTAGGCTTCACAGGCAAGTGCTTAACCACTAAGCCATTTCTCCAGCCCGAGATATTTCTTATGATTCTCTCAATGTCATTAATATTTGTTGCAACATCTTCTTTTCATCTGTAATCATTTTGATTATACTATTTTCTCTTATTTGCTTTGATTAGTTTGGCTAGGGGTTCATCAATCTCGTTTATTTTTTTCTTTGTAAAATATTTGTACTTATTTATTTGCAAGGGGAGAGAGAGAGACATAGACATAGACAGAGACAGAGACAGAGACAGAGAGAGACAGGGAGAGATTAGGCAAACCAAAAGAATGGGCATGCCAGGGCCTCCAACTGCTGTAAACAAATTCCAGATGCATGCTCCACACTGTGTATTCAGCTACATAAGGATTCTGGGGAATCAACCCCAGGCCATTAGGCTTTACTGGAAAGTGTCAGCCATTGAACAATCTTTTCAGTCCCTTGTTTGTTTTTTAAAAGAACTAAATCTTCATTTCATGATTTTTAAAAATCATTTTCTTCATTTTTAGTTCTCTGACATCTTCCCTGATCTTGATCATTTCTCTGTCTGGCATTTTTGTGGTTGGTTTATTCTTGTTTTTCTGAAGATTTAAGGTGGAATACTAGCTTTTTAAGTCATGCTCTCTATTTTTTGTTATGTAGTCATACAGATATTAATTTACTTCTTAGGGTTGCTTTTATTTTGCCATATAAGTTTTGCTGTATTGTGTTATTATTCTCATGTAGTTCTAGGAAGTTTCTGATTTCCTTTTTGATTTCTTCAATGGCCCACTCATTTTCCAATAATTTGATGTTCATTTTCCAGGATTTGGTTTGTTTTCTATTGTTAATTTCCAGCTCAGATATCATACAGGGAGGTGTGTCAATTTTCTTCAATTTGGTTAGAGTTGTTTCATGTCCTAAAATAAAATCTACTTTAAAGAAGTGAGCTGCTGAGAAAAATGTCAGAGAATGTATATTCTATAGAATTTTGATGGAATGTTCAGTAGATCTCTGTTAAGTCCATTTGATCTATGGGGTTATTTATCTCCAATTATGTCTATTATTTCCTTTTTAGATGATCTGTTGATGATATTACTTATTAAACTCATCCATTATTGTGTTTTGATTTAATTATGATTTAATTTTTAGTAGATTTCACTTCATAAAATTATTTGTGATTGTTGCATACATGTTCATGATTGTTTTCTTTTTTAACTTGTATTTTTTTTCTTTTGTTCTTTATTAGTTAGTTTTGTATTCAGCAAATACAGTCAGTTTGGTACCATTATTAGGCTCATCCGTGACCTACCCCCTCCCCTTGGCCCCTCCTTGTTGAGGTATACGGGTCATGCATTGTGGAGTTAGCCCACAGTTATGTGTAAGATAAATGTCTCTTCATATCATGACCCAACATATGGCTGTGACATTCTTTCTGCCCCCTCTTCCACAAAATTTCCCTGAGCCATGTTGGGTTCATTTTTGGTCTGCTTCAGTGATGAGGTGTTGGGGGCCTCTGAGGCTCTGGCTCTCTGATTTGGTAGGAGTTGATTTTTCTCTGTGTTGATCTCCTTCCCCCTTCTGCTGCTATCCGGTTCATCAGGAAATCAGCACGCTTGCTTGTTTCGCCAATTTTTCTTAGTTTCAGACGGGGCCCTTTTGAGGTATGATGGGGTGGCTCTCTCCTTAGGATCTACATCTATCTGCAAAAGAGAAGCAGATTCTCCAATGGAGAGTAAGTTAGCACCAGGACAAAAGAGGTAATCCTTACTTTTTTAATAGAGAATTTAATAGGTATAGGCCCTCTTGTAGCCCATGGTTGATGGTAGCTTGATATTGTCGAGTGGGCTTATGTTTGGATATGGTTGTGACTTGTTTCCCAGCTCCAGCTATGGATCCCGTACCACTGAGGAGATCAGTTAGCCAAATTAAGAGCAGTTGGTTCCCCACTATGGCTGTGTGCCACTATTGCACTTGTGTGGGCTTCACAACAAGTTATTTGCTGTTAAGTAGGTTAGAACATGAGTTGCTTGGACAGATATTATTATAATGACCTCTTGTTGATGAATTTAAAATTGCCTTTATCACTTTTTATTACTTTTGGGTTAAATTCTATTTTATCAGCTTTTAGTATAGCCACATTTGTTTGTTTCCTATTTCCATTTGCTTGGGGTATATTTTCCAACCTTTCTCCCTAAGATGGTGCCCATGATTAGAGGAAAATGGGTTTCTTAATAAAAGCAAATGATCCTATCCACAGGTCTGTGTCTTTTAAATGGAAAGTTGATTTATAATTGAGACGTGTAAGTTAGCTTTTGGTCAACTTTAAACCTTTGTGTAGTTTAGTGTTTTCTTGATCTTCATTTGCTTTAATATCTGGTCTAAGTTTTTTTATTTTTTATTTTTTACTGATAATTACATGATTGTAAACAATATCCCATGGTAATTACCCCCATGCTCCCACTTTCCCCTTTGGAACTCCACCCTCCATCATGTCCCCCGCCCCCACCATCAGTCTGTCTTTTATTTTGATGTCATGATCTTTTCCTCCTATTATGATGGTCCTGTGTAGGTAGTGTCAGGCACTGTGAGTTCATGGATATCCAGGGCATTTTCTATCTGGAAGAGCATGTTGTGAGAACTCCTACCCTTCCTTTGGCTCTTACATTCTTTCCACCACCTCTTCCGCAATGCACCCTGGGTCTTGGAAGGTGTGCTGGAGATATTTCGGTGCTGAGCACTCCTCTGTAACTTCTTCTCAGCACCATGGTGCCTTCTGAGTCATCCCAAGATCACTGCCATCTGAAAAGAGAAGGTTCTCTAGCCAAAAGTGAGAGTAGCATTAGTATATGGATATGAACATTAAGAAAGTGCTTACTGGGCAGTTTGGTCAGCATAGCATACACATTTAGCCAGACACCAGCAGATGTTACACCCTTAGGGCTCATGAATACCCCTTTTGTAGGTTTTCAGTATCAGGGATGTATTCCCTCCCATGGAGTGGGCCTCTTGTCAAATTTAAGGGTAGTTGGTTTCCTCCATAACAGACATGTCACTATTGCACCCATTGGTTCATTTGGCCTGGCTGGCTAATTTTAGGCTTGCAGTGTTCACTGCTGAGTATCTTCACTGGTGATTTCTCTCTTTCCCATTGAACTGCATGTATCATGGCTTTTCTAGCTTTCTGTCAGCTGGTCTACACGGAGGAGGTTTTCAGCTCAGCTCCAGCATGATTCCTCAGTGACCTTACAGCCCACGTATATGGAGTCTTCAGCAATAGGGTCTTACCATCTATTCCTTGTGGGAAACCAAGGGCCGTGGCAATGGCATGTAGTTTGGGGGGGGGGGGCATCAGGAACCTCCCTGGCCAACAAATCTCTGGAAGGTATCCCATCCTTGGCACTGAAAATTTTCTAGTAACAATCTATGGCTCCTGAGTGTTCCATTGTCCAAAAAAGTGGGTTTCCATATGACTTATTTATATCCTCTTAGTTGAAGGCCACTCTGAGACTATATAGTGTTCTAAGTTTGATTATTGTTTTCTTTCCCCACCCATAGCCACTTGAGTATGCTTATTTCCCTTTGCATTGTGAAGTATTCCATACATTATTCTTCTGGAGCTGGATTAGTGGGCATGTGTTCATTACATTTCTTTTATTGTAGAACATTTGTTTTTCACCTTTTACTATGATGGAAAATTTTGCTGGGCATGGCAGTTCATTTTGTCAGCTATGTTCTTTCAAAATTTGAAATATTCCCTTCCAAATCATTCTCAAATTTAAAGTTTACAATTCAAATTTGGATATACTTCTGATGGGCTTACTTTTGTAAGTGACAAGCAGTTTTTCTCTTGCATGTTTTAGGACTCTGTTTTCATATTTAGTGCTTTTAATTATAATGTGACATGTGTAATTTCTTCTCTGGTCCTATCTACTTGGTGTTCTATATATCTCTTCCACCTGGATGGGTCTCTCTTTCATAATATTAATTAAATTCTCTTCTATACTATTATTTAAGATATACTCTATACCCTTAGCCTATAGCTCTTCCCTTTCTTCTATGCAAAGAAAACATTTGGTGATTTTATGATGTTCTACATTCCCTCAAGTTCTCTTTGCATGTTTTTTTTTTTCTAAACTTGTCATTGACTTTGGCTTCCTGATCTATTTTGCCTATTTTGTCCTCAATTCCTGATAGTTTTTTCTACACATGATCAATTTTGTTGTTAGTACTTTCTTTGGTGCCTTTTAAGTGAGTTATTTCACTTTTTCCCCATAAGTTTTTCTTCAGTGTCTCTATCTCTTCATTGATACCCATTTCATTTCTTGGTTTGATTTTCTTATTGTGTCTTAGAACTAATTCATGCATATTTTAGTTCACTCCATTGTCCATGGAATCATTTTTGCTGATTATAAGCCATCTATAATTTTTTTTTTTCTAGGAAGGGTCTCGCTCTAGCCCAGGTTGACCTGGAATTCACTATGTAGTCTCAGAGTGGCCTCAAACTCTCAGCAATTCCCCCTTCCTCTGCTTCCTGAGTGCTGGGATTAAAGGTGTGTGCCACCACCCCCAACGTTTTTGATTTATTTTTACATTTTATTCCAACATGTGTTCATGGCCTTGTTCATTTTGTTAAATATTCTTATCATAATTGCATTTTGAAATTCTTTTTCTGGAGTTCCCTCTAAGTAGTTTTCACTGGCGTTTTCCACCATGTGTCTAGGCATTCTTTTTTTTTTTTTAATTTTTTTTTTGTTCATTTTTATTTATTTATTTGAGAGTGACAGAGAGAGAAAGAGGCAGAGAGAGAGAGAGAGAGAGAGAGAGAGAGAGAATGGGCACGCCAGGGCCTCCAGCCACTGCAAACGAACTCCAGACGCGTGCGCCCCCTTGTGCATCTGGCTAACGTGGGACCTGGAGAATCAAGCCTTGAACCTAGGTCCTTAGGCTTCATAGGCAAGTGCTTAACCGCTAAGCCATCTCTGTGTCTAGGCATTCTTGATCAGACTATCTTGCCTTGGTTTCTTGTGTTGTTTGTGTTGGGGTTTGTCCATCTGGAGATAGTCCTTTGTCTTTCTGATAATCTAACATTTGGTCTTACAGAGGGTGTGTTGGAGGCCTGGTCAGCTTTGATCCAGGCAGGTGTGGGATGACAGTCTATCTGCAGGACTGAACTAAGAACACTGGCAGCTCAGCAGGCACCTTCTTATGTTCACAGTCTTCAAGAGATGTTAGGATAAGGATTGTGACCAACTCTTGAGTGTCTACTCAGCACAGTGCAGGTGGGCCTTTTTCCAATAAGAGAGAACAGGAACCAGGATTGCACCTTTGGGACCTAATGGGTATAGTGAGGAACACTCACCTGAACTCTGGACTGCCTACTTAATACTAGGGCTGGTGTGTCTGTCTAGGGATTGCCTCATTATTATCTTCTTGATTTGATTGTTCTTATAGTATTTATCTACATAATATTACAGTACATTTTTAAAGCATATTGGTTATTTCCCCTCTAAAATAGCAAACATTATACCAATGATCTAGGACAATGACAGAATACATTAGGTGTTCCTATAGAATGTGTGGAATAGATCCCCAGAGGAGAAATTTGTTAATGTACTTGTATCAAGGTGATTTTTTCTGTCCCCACAGTCAGATGTCAAATGCTTCCAGCAGGAGACCTTTGGCAGTAGTTGCCACACACTGATGCTCTTGAGACTTTCTGAAAGCAACAAGACATCTAGTATTCATGCTCATCATCCATAGCCTTAGATCTCAGTAGTGGATATTTTTTGAAGCTAGAAGAAGAAATGGCTTGCACTGTGTGAGCCCTTCAGGTCCTTTCTCTTGTATTTTAGCCACCTGTCTGCCTATGCAAGAATTGCCCTGTTAAGTTTACCTTTGGCTTGCCTGAGATAATAGCTTCCTACTTCCATACAGTTTCCACCAGAATTCCTAATCAAATTATGCACAAAATATCAGCTAGGATCATCTGGGATTTGGTTGTCTCTAAACAGAAGCTTGCATGTTTGTTTGAATGTTTTATGATAATTTAAACGAATGCCTTTTGAAGCATCTTCCTGCTGATGTTTCTAACCCCAAACAAGGGAGAGTAAATATTTCAATCCACAGTGGAAACTATTTGCCCTTTGGGCTTCTTAATCAGCAGCAAACCTTGTATCACAGATATGTTTTAATTAATTCCACCTGTTCAAATGCAGAAATAGGACGTGTCTAATCTTTAGGAAAATCTTTCCATGAAGGAACCAAGAACTATGACTTTAGCTGCAGTCTGTACAGGCCAGGCTGCTCCTGTGCAAGGTTGTGAGGTAGTTGACATTTACCTGTCTTAGCACATCTTCTGTATTTCTTTTGTTACTGCTCTTTGCTCTCATCTTTTACAATTTGCTTCCCTGCCCTATGCCCAGGTCTCCCATTCTGGTTTAAACTTCCCAATGGTGGCTTTTCACTATGGAAGACACTCTAGAAATAACAAGCTTTTCCTTTTGAAAAACTTCATAAGGTGCGTCACATTGAGAAAAGGCAATGAAGGTCTTGAAGATCGCTCACGTAGTCTTTTCTCTGTCAGAAGAGTTGTATGACTGTTGGGAATAATAACCTTACTTAACGGGAACTGTTCATCTCTACAAAATGAAAATGTTTTGCTGACAGCATCAGGTCCCAAGACCTAGCTCTACATCTATGCATAAATGCTATTCCCTCTTATGGGGGCTACCTCTTCTATGATACTAAGGATACCCCTTGGAATCCTGTATGTACTTATATGTCTATATAGGCCTTGTGTCTTCTACTCAAACAACAGGTTTATAAATTCTATGTGCTAACTAAGAAGCTAATGGGAGATGACACTACTTTCTTAGATTGTGGAAATACTTGTGTTTCCTCTTAGAGAGGAATGTTAAGGGCACTATAAGTGGAGGAGAGACTGTTTCTTATTTGTGCTCTGATCAGGGTTCATGTGGAGGGCTGGGTAAGACAGTGATATCCATGTAAATGAAATATGCTATATAAAGTACTAATACAATCTATGCAGTTAAAACATAGAAGGGTGATGTCTACCCCTCACAATCTGTTAGGTGGAAACATGAAATGTTCCACATAGGATCATGTGTTGAAAACTTGGTCTTAATTTTATGTTGTTTTGGAGGTTATAGAACCTTTGGGAATTTGAGAAGTAGGGTCCACATGGTAGAGGTAGACACTGGGGGGCTTTCCTTCTTACATTTTTTTTGAGACCGGGTTTTTGTAACACATGTTCGTCTTAAACTTTCTTTTTTTTAGTATAAAAATTATTTTATTACTATAACTTCATTGTTGCCAACAACTTTTGTTATAACAGAAGAAAGATGTTTATCAAAGATGTAAAGGTCTTATGATCTTAAGAAACATGAAAATCTTTGAAAGGAGAGATTTCAAGTAAATAGATCTTAAACTATCATTTCTCTATAGTACTGACACACCAAGATAGTTAGAAAAGATTTGATTTGATCATGTCTTGAAACTGTGGTGTGGGTCAAAATCATCACTACTTGAGCATGACTTCTACTGAAGTTACTTTTTTTATTAATTAGTTTTGTACTCAGCAAATACAGTCAATTGGGTACCATTGTTAGGCTCATCCATGACCTACCCCCTACCCCTGGCCCCTCCTTGTTGAGGTATATGGGTCATGCACTCAGGAGTTAGCCCATAGTTATGGGTAGGAGAAATGTCTCTGCATATCATGACCCAACATGTGGCTCTGACATTCTTTCTGCCCCCTCTTCTGCAAAATTTCCCTGAGCCATGTTGGGTTCATTTTTGGTCGGCTTCAGTGATGACTTATGGGGGGCCTCTGGGTCTCTGGATATCTGATTTGGTAAGAGTTGATTTTTCTCTGTGTAGATCTCCTTCATCTTTGTGCTGGTACCCAGTTCACCAAGAAAACAGCACCCTTGCTTGTTTAGCCAACTGTTCTTAGTTTCAGCCGGGGCCCTTTTGAGGTATGATGGGGTGGCTCTTTCCTTAGGATCTACAGCTATCTGAAAAAGAGAAGCAGATTCTCCAATGGAGAGTAAGTTGGCACCAGACAAATGACTTTTTTATAGAGAATTTAATAGGTGTAGGCCCTCTTGTAGCCCACAATTGGTGGTAGCTTGAGAATGGAGAGTGGGCTTATGTTTGGATGTGGTTCTGACTTGTTTCCCAGCTCCAGCTATGGGTCCTTTACCACTGAGGGGATCAGTTAGCTGAATCAAGAGAAGTTGGTTTCCCACCATGGCTGTGTGCCACTATTGCACTTGTGTGAGCATCACAACAGGTTATTTGCTGCTATGTAGGTTAGACCATGAGTTGCTTACACAGATATTGGTCATTTTCCCCCAGTCGCCCATGTAGCACCTTCTGGCACTAGATGTGCTGACTGTCTGGGTACTGACTCTCATCCAGCTTCTAGCCATGCCATTCCATTTTACATGTCAACCACATAAGGTGTCTTCAGCAATAGGGTCTTACCACTAACCTTCGGTGGGTCATCAAGTACTCTGACAGAAATCTGTATTTCTTTTAGGAAACCTTGTAGGTCTCTCTGATCAAAAGCTCATTGTGGATGATAGCCACGTGCTGGTACTGGGAGTTACAGGTCAGTGCCCACTAAGAAAAGGAAGAAAATGATAACTAATATAAAAGATTTAGAGAGAAGAGATAGAGAGAGAGAGAGAGAGAGAGAGAGAGAGAGAGAGAGAGAAGCTGTAGAAGATTAAGGTCAGTCTTCATCATACTCTTTCAAATAGGATTTCACTTGGTAGCCCAGGCTGTTCTGAATTCACTATATACAAGAGGCTGACCTTGACCTTAAATTCATAGAGATTCCCCAGTGTCAGCCTTCCTAGTATTAGAATTTGTGGCATGTGATACCATATGTAACCTCCAAGTGGATATGGTTTGCACTTTCCTGATGTCTAAGGATGATGAAAAAATTTAAAGTGTCTTTTGGTTGTATTTTTCCCTTTGATAATTGTCTAGTCCTCCACGAAACCTGTTTATTGATTGGCAGGTTTCTGAGTTTTAGTTTTGGAATAGATAGATAGATAGATAGATAGATAGATAGATAGATAGATAGTGAATATCAAACCCCTTTCTCAGGAATAGCTGGTAAAGATTTTCTCCCATTCTATAGGCATTCTATTCACTCTACTTATAATTTCCTTTGTGGTGCAGAAACATTTTAATTTCATGTGATCCCATTTGTTGACAGTTGGTACTATTTCCTGTGCTATTGTAGATATGTTCAGAAAGTTTGGCCTAAACTTATAACTGAAAGTGTATTTTCTGTTTTCCTCTAGTATTTTTAGCATTTCTGGTTTAAAACCAATGTCTTTATTCTATTTTGAACTATTTATGTTCAGGGTGAGAGTTTAATCTAATTTCATTCTTCTGCAGGTGGTTCTCTGGTTAGTTTTGCTAGAACCATTTCTTGAATAGGCTGTATTTTTACTAGTGCATGTTTTTTGAAGCTTTATTGAAAATTAGGTTTCCATACCTATATGGTATTATTTCTGGGTCTTCTTATCCATTCTTTAGGTAGACAAGTCTATCCTTTTTTGAGTACCATGCTTAGGTCAGGGATTAGAAAACTTCTAGTAATTTATTTTAACTTAGTATTGTTTTGGCTAATCAAAGTATTTTGTGTTTGTATATAGATTGTTGGATTGTTTTCACAAGTAGAATTAATCTGGGAAGAATGTCATTTGAACTTTGATGGGAATTGTATTGTATTTGTAGATAGTTTTTGGTAATATAGCAATTTTCACATTAATTCTGCCAATTCAGTAGCATGGACAGTTTTCCAAATATCTAGGATCTTCTTTTGTTTCATTTTTCATTGTCTTAAAATTTTTCTTAGTACAGGTATTTCACATCCTTGGTTGCAGTCACATTCATATTGCTGGCAGAAAACACCCAACCAAGAGCATCTTTTGGGGAAAAAATGTTTTATTTTGTATTACAGATTCAACTGGAAGCCTGAACATGGAAGGGGAAAATAAGGCCATGAGCAGAGGATGTACATCACCTTCTGGCCAACATCAGATGGACACCATCAGCAGGAGAGTGTGCCAAACACCGTCATGGGGAAGCTGACTAAAACGCCCATAAGATCGCCCCCAACAATACACCACTTCCAGGAGGCTTTAATTCCAAATTGCTATCAGCTGGGGACCTGCAATTTAGAACACCTAAGTTTATGGAGGGGCACCTGAGTCAAACCACCACACTTAGTGAGGCTTATTTTGGGTACTTATTTTTCCCCCAATTCTTTCTCACCAAGTTATTTGTTGGGATATATTAAGGCATGTGATTTTGTGTATCGATTTTGTATTCTGAAACTATGTTTAAAATGTTTTTTTCTTGTTAATTCAATAGTTTTTTGGTTGTGTGTTTAAGGTAACACAAGTATGCAATCATATTGTCTATGAATAGGAATAATATCTTTCCCTAGTCTTATTATCTAGCCAAGACTTTGAGAACTATATTTTGTAATAGTTGAGCTAGAGGGCACCTTTGCCTTATTTCCAATTTGTAGAAAATGTTTTCACTTTTTTTCATTCTGTATAATGTTGGGTATAGGTTTGTCATATATAGCCTTTAATAATTTGAGGGATGTCCCATATGTTCCTAATTTATCCAGAAATTCTGTCATAAAGGCATGTTGAAGTTTGTCAAATGCATTTACTATGTGTATAAAGATGCTCATTTGATTTCTATTCTTAAGTTTATTTATATTGTGAATTGTGTTTTTAAAAGTTCATATCTTTTACCAACCTTTGAACCTCAACTTGGTCACAATGTAAAATCTTCTTATTGTGTTCTTGAATTATATTTGCAAGTATTTTGTTGAGACTTGTTTGATCTATGCTTATCAGGCAAATTGATCTGCATTTTTATTATTATTTTTTTTTGTGTCATTATTTGGTTATGGGATAAGGGTAATGCTGGCTCATATGCTGAGTTCTTCCTTTGCTTCTATTTTGTGGAACAGTTTGAGAGTATTGACATTAGCTTGTCCTTAAAAGTTTCATAGATTTTGACAAAGATTCCATCTGGTCCTGGGCATTTGATTTACTGCCTCAATCTCATTATGGATCTGTTGAAATTATTAATTTCTTTTGAATTTAATTTTGTTACATATATATTTAGAAATTTGTCCTTTACTTTCATGTTTTCCAGCTTTTGGTACTATAAGTTTTTGTAACATTTGCTAATAATCTATGGGATTTCAGTGAAGTGTCTTGTGACAAGTCCCATGTCATCTCTAACTTTATTTTTGTATTTTCTTTCTTTCTTTCTTTCTTTCTTCCTTTCTTCCTTCCTTCCTTCCTTTCTTTTTTTTTTTTTTTTTGCTTGTTTGTCTACGTGTTTGTCAATCTTGTTAATTTTTTCAAAATCCCATTCTTTGTTTGTTTTCTGAATTGTTTCATTAGTCTCTATTTCATTAACTTCTGTCCAAAACTTTGTACATAATTTCTTACTGTATTTTGTTTTTTAGGGTTGGCTTGTTGGTGAATTTTTAGTACCTTAAGTCACATCACTAAATTATTTCTCTGAGATCCCTGAATATTTTAATGTAAGCCTCTATAGCGAAAAATGTCACTGTTTGGACAGCATTGGTTTTCTTATCATGTTTCTTAATTGCTAGAAATTTTTCAGTTTCTTCCCTGATTTCTAAAGAGTTCCACTATTCATTCTATCTTGTACTGTTCAGTTTCCCCGTATTTACATAACTTGCTAAATTTTCTTTTGCAATTTATTTCTAGTTTTATTCTACTGTAGTCTGAAAGGACATATAAATTTATCTTGTTTTCATTCTTTTTTGATATGTGTTATGGTCTAGTTTGTGTCCTCTGGTCAGTTTTGAATAGTGCTGAGAAGAATGTGTAATTCTCTTCCTGGAATGGAATGTTCTTTAGGTATAGTTAAATCCAGCAGGCCTAAGGCATAATTTAGCTCTGAGCTATCTTTGCTAGATTTCAGTTTGGAGAATCTATCTAAATATGTGAGTGTGGTGTTAAATAGTCTCAGTATTATTGTGCCAGGAATTATATGACCATATATGACTTTTAGTGTTCATGTTATGAAACTGGGATGCCCAGGGCATAAATGTTTACAACTGTTATATCTATTTAACTGTTCACTGTATTAATATGTAATGAATTCCTTTGATCTTCTTGAGTAGCTCAGGCTTAAAGTTCTACTTTATTGATGTAAAATACCTATGCTCATTTGTCTATAGTGGCCATTGGCTGAGAAAGTTGGCTTTCATCCTTTGATACATAGCTTGTGATCATTATTTTTCTATATATGAAAGCTTTTCTACAACTTCTGAAGTGCTGCTTTGGTTGCCATGTATCACCTTAATTATGTCACTCTTGGACCATATTTCTCCATTGATTTTGAAAGGTAATTTTGCTGGGTATAGCACTCTTCATGGCAAGTTGTTTACTTTTAAAGCTTGAAATATTTCATTCCATGCATTTTTAATTTTTAGGATTGCAGATGAAAGATATGAAGTTATCCTTAACTCTGTATGTGAGTTGAAACTCTCTTTGCTTTGCTGCATTTAGTAGTTTCTTCATTGTGTAATTTTAGCATGCTGACCATGATGTGTTGTGGAGAAGTCCTTCACTTTGTGACTGGAATTCTGAATGTCTAAATGTTGCATGTTGACTTTTCTCCTTAAACTTGGGAAATTTTCTGCTGTGATTTAAGAAATAATCCTTCAATTTTGTCAGGTATCTTCTCAGCTTCTTCTACAGCATGGATTCTAAGGTTTGTGTCTTGAATGTAGCCCAGACTTCTTAGAAATATTGTTCATGTTTCTTGATTTGTTTTTATTGTATGTGTCAGTGTGTATTATTGTCTTACATTTGTCTTTCATCTCTGAAATTTGATTTTCTGCAAGGTCTTGACTGTTAGTAATACTATCTGTTGTGACTTTTATTTGAGTAATTCTTTCATTTGCTTCCATAATTCGTGTATTGTTCTTTTTCAGTGCTTTGATTTCCTTGCAGAATTTATCCTTCATATTTTGGACTTTTTCATCCATTTTGACAATAGTATTGTTCATTTTGTTGAATATTTTGTCAAGGTCTTGCATGGTTTTACTTATCTCATTCATCTGCTGTTTTTAGTCTTCTGTGTGGGTATTGATCTCTCTTAGAAGTAGGATTCTGAATTCATCCTCTGAGATTTCCCCTGTCTTATTGGGTTGGGCTTCCACTGTAGGAAGTTTGGGAGCTGAGAATGGGTCATGGAAGGTGGTTTCCTCATGTTTTTCGTGTCCCTGTGTTTTGTTATTCTCATCTGTTCCAAGTTTACTTCTCCCTTTTTATGGCATGTGCTGGTTGATTGTTCACTGCACTACTGACTATATTCCTTCTTCAGGTTGCTGCAACACTGACTGTATGCCTCCTCTAGTACATTGCACTACTGACTGCAGTGGTGCTTTCAACTTATTTATAAACAAATCTTTAGTGCTTAGTCATAGATGTCCTTTTGGACTGGTGGGGTTGTAAGATTGATGCTGGACTATGTGCAGCCTTGGATCCCATGACAACCCTGAACATGGAGCACCTCTCTGTCCACTAGTGTGTCCTGTAGCAGACAGCTTCAGGTTCGCTGACATGAACTTTCAGGCCAGGCACAGTAATGGAGGAAGGGATAAGTATTGAAGCTTACAGATCCAGGGGAAGTTCCATAAATGGCAGAAGTAGCTGGTCTGCCTTCACAGGTCCAAGCAGAGAGAGAGAAGCACAAGCCAAAAGGTGAAAAGCCACAGCACACTTCAGGAACTCCAGCTAGGCACACTTTGCATATCTTTAGATTGAAATCTGAAACCCACCACCACACCTTAAGATCCACCCAGTGACACTGCCTCCAGCCAGGTGGCTAAAGATGCAAACTACAAACAAATAAACAACTGAATATATTGGCGGCGATCTATTCTATTCAAACCACCACATTCCACCCCTGGCCCCCAATAGATTTATAACCATCACACATTGTAAATTGTACTCAGTTCAATTTCAAAGGTCCCCACAGTCTTGACCAATTTAAGATATGAAGACCTGTAAAATCAAACAAGTTAAACATTTTCTTAACATATAAAGGCACAGAGTAAACATTTTCAACTGGTATAAGGCATAGCAAGTAGAGACTAAAACAATGCAAACTCAACCACCATCAAACAAACATCAAGCTTCTGCAGTTCAAGTTCAATAAAACCAGGGACTGACAGTCTCCAGATTTTCCAATTCTGCCCCTCCAGCTGGGCAGAGTAGCCAGGGAACACTTCCATCTTAGGCCAACAGTGCACTCTATGGTAGCACTTGCATACTCCTGGTATATCCAAAACATCTTGAGGTCTTCATGCAAACCATGGTCCATCTTCCAAAGGCTCTTTCAGCCTATCAGGGCATCAGGCCCTACCTCATGCCGCCTCTCAGCAGCTGCTCCTGGGACTGTGTGCAATTCACGACCACTCCTCACATTTTTCATGCTTCTGAAACCAATACCAGGTGTGTAGGACACAGCCATATTCTTAATTCACAGACAAAACAAATCATAACCTTGAAAAGCAGGTTCCTTCTCCAGTCAACTCTTTCCAAAAGTGTTTGCATTTCTACGATAGTCTTTCCTCAGGCATCCTTTCCATGGTAAAGCAATTGGACCATCTTCCTTTAAGATTGCTAATGTGTTTGACAATAGTAGATTCAGTAACCTAAAACCAGTCTCAGTACCTGTAATTTTAACTTGCTTGAGGTTTTCCAGCTTAAAATCTTAAATCTTTCATCCCAATATCTCTAGCCAAGCACATCAGTCCATTACAAATTTAACCTTGATCAAACTCTCTGGGCCTGGACAGCAGGATGCAGCCAACCCTTATGCCAGTAGCCCAGTTCCAACAAAGTCCTCTGCAGTCTTTCCTTCCCCTTAGAAAGCTCATAATCCAAGCCTCAAAGTTCAATGCTGTCTGCACTTAGCATTCTCAGACTCTCATCAGAATAGTCCATAAAGCTTGTCTTACCACTCCAGAAGACATCTTGAGTTGCAAGCACCAAGTCCATGTCTATTCCTCCAAAACAAAGGTTCCAGAAGATCAACATCCACATGGCCGGGTTTATCTCACCTCACTCCTGGTACCATGTTCTGTAGCAGACACCTTCAGGTTCACTGAGATGACCTTTCAGACCAGGCACAGTAATGGAGGAAGGGATAATTATTGAAGCTTACAGATCCAGGGGAAGTTCCATAAATGGCAGAAGTAGCTGGCCTGCCTTCACAGGTCCAAGCAGAGAGAGAGAAGCACAAGCCAAAAGGTGAAAAGCCACAGCACACTTCAGGAACTCCAGCTAGGCACACTTTGCATATCTTTAGATTGAAATCTGAAACCCACCACCACACCTTAAGATCCACCCAGTGACACTGCCTCCAGCCAGGTGGCTAAAGATGCAAACTACAAACAAATAAACAACTGTCTATTCAAACAACCACCGTCATTGTTGCTCTGGTCCTACATGGAGTCTCCTGCACAGGTTGACTGGGCACAGTTTAATTTTTCCCCCTCCTGGCACTAGGTGGTGACTTCCACACAGTCTACTTGGGTGGATGGGCTCAAATCCAGCCTACTCTGTGTTCTGGCAGGTGTCTCCTATCTGGGAAATGGTTGCTTTTTGATTTTTTGCCAGGTGCTGGCTATGTCTCCTATGAGAACCTGGTGAGGAGGGTTGGGTCCAGTTCCCTTAGGCTACTTGTGTAGGTCTCTTGCGTGGACTAGGTAGGTGGGTTCACCTTGTGTGGACCAGGTAGGTGGAGTCATCTCCTGTGGGATGCTGTCTGGAATCTTCCAAATTGACCAGGTGGGCAGGGTTGAGTCTGGCTTCTGCTGACCACTGCCTGGAGTCTCTGTTTATGCTCCTTGATCCACACATATGTGAACTCACCAGAAGATTACACTGCCTTTGCCTGAGCTATTTCCACTGCCGAACTCTGGGAGCTTGAATCAGCTGTCCCCCACAAATTCATATGTTATGAATGGTTGAACCCCAGTTGGGGCCTTGCTGGAAGAGGTGAACTGCTGGGGGTGTAAATTGAGGATTAGTAGCCCATTTTCCAGTAGTGGTGGCTCACTATCCTGCTTCTATTTTCCACCCTTTGTGTCGGAGTTGCTGTCCAGCCTCTGCTCATGCTATGCTGTCTCCTGCCATTCCAAAGCTCACCCTTGATACTGTAAGCCAAAATTAAAAACAAACAAACGAAAAAAAAAAAAAAAAAAAAAACTTTTCTGCTTTTTGTAGAGTTACTTGTCTCTGCAATGGAAAGCTAATTGTAACATTGCAGTGGGATCATTACTTCTAGAAACCAGGCTGTGTTTTTTTTTTTTTGGCCTTTTGGAACTGATTTATGGGAAGACTGTGGAAGGATTTGAAACCTTAGCCTCAGAGATGCTTATAGTCCTGAAAGGAAAGTTTGATGGATCATTCTGATTAGAGTTGTAAAACTGAAAGACTGGTGGAATAAGCAGGCGTAACTCATGAGGAAAAGAAAGAGCCTTGTATAGGCTGGGCTCCAGGCAGTTTGTGTGAGGGGCTCGTTATATTCTATCTGTTCCCTGAGGACCCTAAGCATGGCAGAATTAAAAAAAAAAATGGAATAGTATGTGAAGATGTATATATTACATAAAGGAGTAAATAGTTCTTGATGAAAATGCTTCTTGTTCAGTTGCAATTGTTTGAGAGATCACCACTATTGAGATTGGGCCAGCTGTTATGAATTGGAACAGCAGTAAGAATGCTGACTCTTTTGAAAGTAGTGGGCCTGAATGCTGAGGGAGTGTCCTGCTGTTCAAAGTTGGCTTTAATCCCTTTGAATTAACAAATCTGGTGGCCTACCTAGTCCTATGGGAGTATAACAAATGCAAGAAAGAGAGGATTATTGGGCTTGCATCACAGTTAATTCTTTGGAAATGGCTATTGGACAACATGAGACAGGGTTGTTGGGAGGCACTGTGTTCAAGACAGATGGATCCATGAGGATGAACTCTTGGTTGTAGTAGAGACTTAGAACTTTTGGAAAATACCAGGACTGTGAGAGAGCTGCCAAAAAGTGCTTCCAGCTTGGCATGGAGTTTTCCCTACAGTGTGAACAGTCAAGCTGGAGGGGCAGAATTAGAAGCTCTAAACCTAATAGATTATACACAGAAGAAACCGTTTCTAGAGACAGACACACTGTTGAGCCTCAGAAGGCATCTAGGTCTATATTCTTTATGATTATTTTGAAAGCTACCCAACAAATTTTATTTGGTTCAAACTCTGGGCCTGTAATTAATTTGAAAGATAATTGCTGTGTAAAATAGGTTGCAAAAGTCATGGCCATTTTCCTTTAGGTCATTACAGAGAGCTAAGTTACACACACAAAGAAACTAAAGAAGAAATAAAGGCTAAGTGACATCACACAAATTCCATCATTGAGTTGTTCAGGAAAGAAATCACCAAGAGTTATAAGAATAGGGCCAAGGTCAGGCATGGTGGCACACGCCTTTAATCCCAGCACTTGGGAGGCAGAGGTAGGAGGATCACCATGAGTTCGAGGCCACCCTGAGATTACATAGTGAATTCCAAGTCAGCCTGGACCAGATTGAGACCCTACCTCGAAAAACAAAAAACAAAAAACAACAAAAAATAATAAGAATAGGGCCAAGTAGTTGAAAAGGGGTGACTCAAGATTAACTTTGAAGAACTAATCTTAATTATAGAGGAAGACTACAGTATTTTAATTTGATAGACTAGTATGAATAAAGACTTTAGAGGATATTTACTAAAATATTTGTTGATAATTAATTATTTACATATTTTTATAGCAATTAAAGTCAATTATTGATTCAAGTTTCTGAAGTTTTTCTATAATTCTGCTACAGGCTTCTACCTAGGACACCAGCACTGCTTAGTCAGCATGCTTCATTATTCCTCCCTCAGATTTTCATCTTCTGATGGTTTAAGTATGTGTCAAGTATTTTGTAGAAGATTCCTTATTTGGAATTTGTCTATTTTCTATTTTTTTTTTCTCAAGAATGGGCTTGGATTTGTATACCTGAGTTTTTGCCTAGTGTTCAATGCTAATTTACTCATGACACATGAGCCCTGACACTGACCTGGGTCATCTCACAAAGGCAGTTTTCATCAGGTCTCTGCATTGTAGAGCTGCTCACTGTTCTCCCTTCTATAAGCACTTATTGGGCAGAAGTCACTACTTACAATGCAAACCTAAGGAGGATTCATAGCCCATCTTCCTGAGAGCAAAGTTTCTACATAAATTATTTAGAATTCCTCCGCTTCATTTATTTGCTGAGTCATTTTATGTCAATATGTACAAATGGGAATTCATTTTGTTTGGGGGTTATTATAATACAATGCTACATTTTTATTTTATTGCTCAAATTCTTCCAGCTTCGTCTATTGGAACTACTTCTAGCTGGCTACTGTGTCTTTTTTGAGACACTCTTTTATTACTTTCTTAGTTAGTTTTTAAATCTTTATATAAGTGTTCTTGAAGATTTCTTAGGCTCAAATTACATTTCCAAACCTACTTCTAGAATCATCCACTTTCCAAAGTTAACCCTGTTTAATTTATTAGAGATTGGTATTATAACCAGGCTTGGCTACAACAAGCATTCATTGCTTTGAGGTCATCATTGATAACAGAAAAAGAGAATATTTATGTATAGGCTCACAAACACAGTTATCTAGATACCTGTAGCTATTGGTGTCTACAATTAATCTAACTAGGATTGCATACTGGTGTGACCAAAACTAATCCATTATACTGAGGGTCATTATAGTCTCCAAATATTTCTTGTTTCTAACTTTCTAACTTGTTTATAATAAAATGGTGAAAAACTTAATTTTCAGTATTTCATAAATATTTATTTAATTGTTCAATTCTGGCATATGTGTACACACATTGGATTAACTAAAATCTTTTGTTGAGGCCCTTATGTATGTTTAGAAATTGATTCATATTTAGATGAAAAAATTTAAACATCACTTATATCATTATACAGGCTATCCTTCACTCTGTTAATTGCTTTCTTTGTTGTACAGCTTTTAAGACTCATATTATTACTTTTTTATCTATAGTTTTGGAATCATTGCTAAAATATTTGCTCAGATTAATATACTTAAAGCATTTCTCTCATATACTCTAGTATGTTCATAGTTTCAGCTCATAAAATAAGTCTTTCATCCATTTGACTTGCTTTAACATTATGAGAGACATGGCTAGGTTAATTTTTCTATATGCTGATATTCAGTTTCCTAAGCATCATTTGTTGAAGAGACAGTTCATTTTTCCAAAAGTTGTTTTTGGTGCCTTTGCTGAAAATAGTCTGATATAAAGCTTATGCATTTAGTTCTGGGTTCTCTACTCTTTTCAATTGATCTGTATGAGGTTCTATGCAGGCACAACACTGTTTTGATTATAAAGAGAAGTACTGAGGTATATTCAGTTTAGTACTTTTTGCTCAGGATTGTTTTAGTAATTTCAGAGTCTTTTGTTTTTTCCGTACAAGTTTTAAGATTTCTTTTATTTATATGAAGAATAATGATGGCATTTTCACTTTGAATCTGTAGGTCACTGGGGGCATTTGAGACATAATAATTCTTCAATTGCATGAACATGAGTTATCTTTTTAATTTTTTTGTTCTCTCAGAATTCTTTCATCATTTTTTTTTTTAGATTTTTTAAATTTTCTTTTTTTTTTTTTTATTTATTAGTCAGTTCTGTATTCAGCAAATACAGTCAGTTTGGTACCATTATTAGGCTCATCCGTGACCTACCCCCTCCCCTTGGCCCCTCCTTGTTGAGGTATACGGGTCATGCATTGTGTTATGTTTATTTGCATAGTTTTTTCACTTATTTGGTTAAATTTACTTGATGGCAATTTTTTTTGTAGCTATTAAGAATGGAATTGCATTTCTGATTTTGTTTTCAGATCATCCATTACCAGTATAGTAATACTATTGATATGCTATGTGTATAAATACTGAAAATTTGCAAAATTCATTTATTAGTTCTAAGTTTCCTTTTTTTCTTTTTTTATTTTGTGAAATATTTAGGTTTTCCACCTATATAAGATCATATTACTGCAAATATGAATAATTTGACTTTCTCTTTTCTAATTTGTATGACCTTTCTTACTTTTTCCCTTCCTTTGTTCTTTCCTTTTTCCTTCTTTCTTTTTCTTTTTTTTTTTTTTTTGGTAGTTTTTCTTTTTTTATTAAGTTGAAACTTTGTATGGATACATCAGGTATTGGTGCCATCATTCCCCTCCTTCCTGCTCCCACTCCACTGGGGCCCCCCCTTTAGTGGGATTGCCAGAATTCACCATGGAGTTATGGGTTATGAGTTGCAAAACCAGCAGTCAATCATGGGGCGGGGGCAGGGTTGCAATGCCTCTGTATATTCCCTCTTATCGTGTGGCTCTTATATTCTTTTCACCCAATGTTCCACAAAATTCCCTGAGCTTTGGTAGGTGTGCCTCAAGACTACTTTAGTGTTGATCTCTCAGCAGCTTCTGGATTTCTGTGTTGGTGCATTTTGGGTATTCTCAGCGTCTGTCTCCATCATCCTGGCTATGGTTGTAAGGCTCACTATGGAAGCAACATTCTTACTCATCTCACCAATTCCTTTGTGTTTTCCCCAGGGCCCTAGCTTCTATACTTGGGTTCTTCACTTATTGACATAGAGTTAGCTCTACAAGTCCTGGTGATAGTTTTGGTTTTCCTCCGTTCTCAGTCCTTTCTGAAGAAGAAAAGCAGGTTCTTCAACCAAGGTTAAGATCAGAATAGGTTAAAGAGCATAAAAATTGTTAATTTAGAGTGATTTTTGATGGGGATAGCCTCACTTTTGGCCAAATATTAATGGAAGATTCTCATTGGAGTCCATAATCTTGGTCTCCATATGATTCTGATTTGGTTACCAGTTCCATTTATGGTTTCCATAGTTTTCATATGGGTACCACTATTGCACAGGTGTGTACATCTAGTCAGGATGATTGCTTGCATATAGCAGGGTCCCCAGTTTGCTCATAGTGTTGGCAATTTTGCTTAGCATCTCATGTTGTGTTTTTCAGCACTATGCAGGCTAACCATCTGGGAGCTGATTTCCATGCAGATTCAGCGAATGTGAATTCTCTCAATGTTCGGCATTGACAGCATGTGTTGTCTTCAGCAATAGGGGCTTACATTTCCTCTCAGGTGTGCAATCAAGTGCTTTGACTGAATTCTGTCTTGTTTTGGAGGCCTGAAAGCCGTCTCTGATCAACAACTCAAGATAGGTGGTAACCCATTTCTGCTACTGGGATTTACCAGCCAGGGCCAGATATTTTAGGGTTAGGCTTCATTCTACCCTCTCCATGGCCCATATTACTAGATGATTTACCATAGGATTATAACTTTTAATCTGCTATCCAGGAAAAAGGTTTCTATGGTAGCAATTCACTGTGGATTTGATTTTGTGTATAACATGCCCCACCAACCTCCTGTTCCCCTCTTCTTAAACCTTTCCATCCCTCTTATATGGGTCTTGAGTTGCTTGTTGGGTATGAAAGCAATTCAAGATGTTTCAGTTTAGTAAACACAGATGGGGGAGGCCATCCAGTGTTTGCCTTTCTGTGCTTGTGTGAATTTGCTTAATATGATGTGTTCCAAGTCTGTCCATTTTCCTATAGATTTCATTAATATAATTTTCCTTACTGCTGAGTAGAATTCCATTGTGAATATGTACATCTTCATTATCCATTTGTCAAATGATGGGCATCTGGGTAGATTCCAGTTCTTAGTGACTGTGAATTGAGCAGTTATAAACATTTTTGAGCAAATAGCTCTGCAGTGAAGAGTGGAGCATTTAGGGTAGATGTCCAGGAGAGGAATGGGTTGGTCAGTTGGTAGCTCTATTTTAATATTTTTCAGGAATCTCAATATTGATTCCAACTGTGATTGTACAAGTTTTCACAGCAGTGTATGAGGGTTCCTCTTCCACCTCTTCATCAACATTCATTGTTGTTTGATTTTTTAATGATTGCCATCCTTTCTGGGGGAAGGTGGAATCTCATAGCTGTTTTAATTTGCATTTCTCTACTGGTTAAGGATATTGAACATTTTCTTAGGTGGGTATTATCCATTTGTTTTTCTTTCTTTGAGAATTCCCTATGGAGTTCTCTTCCCCATTCCTGAGTAGATTTTTTTTTTTGGCATAGTTTTTGAATTCTTTGCAGATTCTGGAAGTTAGGCCTGTCAGTAGATAGCTGGCAAAGCCTTTATACCATTATGTGGGTAGTCTGTTGGCCCTGTTTATGGTATGTTTGCCTCATGAACATGCACTGGTTGACTGATTGTTTAATTTCCTGGGCTACTGGGGAATTCTTCAGGAAGTCTTTTCCCCATTCCTATATTTGGAGAGTTCTTCTAATTTTTCACTTAGTAGTTGGAAAGTTTCCACTCTTTTTATTGAGGTCTTTAATCCATTTGGGGTTGATTTTTGGGCATGGTGAGAGGAATGGGTCTAATTTCATTTTTGTGCATGTGGTTATCCAATTGATCCAGCACCATTTGTTGAAGATGCTATGTTTCTCCAGTGCACATAATTGGCTCCTTTGTAAAAGATCAAGTAGCTATAGTTACTTGAACTAAGGGCTGGGTCTTCAATTTTGTTCAATTGGGCTATATGTCTGCTTTTTTTTTTTTTTTTCCTGCCAGAACCATGTCATTTTTGTTACTATGGCATTGTACTGCCGCTTTATATATGGTATGGTGATACCTCCAGAAGTGTTTCTTTTGCTGAGGATGTTTTTGGATATGTGAGGACTACTGCCATTCCCAATGAATTTTGAGATACTTATTTCCATCTCTGTGGAGAATAATGCTGGGATTTTTATTGGTATTGCATTGAATCTGTATATTGCTTTTGATAGAAATGCTATTTTTACAATATTAATTTAACCTGTCCAGGCACATGAACAAATGTTCCATCTTCTCTTTTCCCCCTTGATTTCTTTCTTGAGTTTGTTTATGTTTTCATTACATAAGTCTTTCCTTTACATAGTTAGTGTTATTCCAAGCAATTTTGTTTTGTTTTGTTTTTGGTGGCTATTGTAAACATGATAGCCTCACTGATGTCTTTTTCTGAATATTTGTCATTTGTCAAAAGAAGGCAACTGATTTTTGTGTGTTGATTTTGTACTCTGCCCCTTTGGTGAAGGAATTTATCACCTTTAGAAATTGTGGTAGAGTCTTTTGGGTCACTTATGAATAGGATCATGCCACCTGCAAATAGGCACAGTTTGACTTTTTCCTTTCTAATTTATATCTTTCACTTGTCTTATTGCTTGTGCTAGGACTTCTAATACTATATATAGTATTAATATTTTCATTTGATCTGATTGAACAGGAATTTATCTTGCTCACTTTTTTCAAAGGACAAGCTCTTCATTTCATCAATTTTTAAAAAGGCATTTTCTTAGTTTCCTATTCATTAGTTTGGAAGCCATTATTTTTTAGACATTGAAATTTTTTATTCTAAGCCCTTCTGGATTTTAGTTTCCATTGAGAAATCTGAGGTAATTCTGAGGCATTGCCTTGTATGTAATGTGTTGTTCTCTCTTACTGCTTTTAGCACTCTGTTTTGTTGTTTAGATTGGTAATAATGATGTGTTTTGAGAGCTTCTTCATTGATCCAGTCTGTTTGGAGTTCTGTGAGCTTCTTGCATTTGGATGGATCTCACTTTTGAGAGGACATGAACGTTTTCTTCAATAATTTTGTTCAATATGCTGTCCATACCTTTGGCCTGAATTTATTCCCCTTCTGGTACACCAATGGTCTGGGTATTTGTTCATTTTAGGGTATCCCACAGTTCTCCCATGTTCTGTTCACATGATTTTTTTTTGAACTTCTCAAAGGTTTTAGGCTCCCAAACTGTTTTTTCTATCTTGCCTTCCAGCTCTAAGGTTCTGTCCTCCACAAGATTAACTCTGTTAATGAGCAATTCTAGGGAGGCACTCACAAGCTCTAACTGGCTTTTATTTACTGTTACCTTTTTCTGTATAGTAGCCATCCCTATGTAGAAAGCCAATTTAAATCAGTGGTTTGATTTTCTTGGTGCTTCTTAGAATTTATTCTTTTTTTCTCTTTGTTTATTAAATATTTTTATTAACAACTTCCATGATTGTAAATAATATCCCATGTTAATGAGCTCCCTCCCTCCACTTTCCCCTTTGAAACACCATTCTCCAGCATATCCCCTCCCCCACTCAGTCTCTCTTTTATTTTGATGTCATGATCTTTTCCTCCTATAATGATGGACTTGTGTAGGTAGTGTCAGGTACTGTTAGGTCATGGATATCCAGGCCATTTTGTGTCTGGGGGCAGCAGGTTTTAAGGAGTCCTACTCTTCCTTTAGCTCTTACATTCATTCTGCCACCTCTTTCACAATAAACTCTGAGCCTTGGAAGATGTGATAGAGATATTGTAGCACTGAGCACTCCTGTCACTTCTTCCCAGCACCATGATGCCTTCTGAGTCATTGCAAGGTCACTGTCATCTGAAAAGAGAAGGTTCTCTACCAAAAGTGAGAGTAGCATTAATAAATGGGTATGAATGTTAAGAGAAGTGGGACCCTGTTGCTGAAGACTCCACATGCTTGGGCTGCAAGGCCACTGAGAAATCCTGCTGGAACTGAGCTGATAATCTCCTCCATGTAGACCAGCTGATAGAAAGCTGGAGGAAGCCATTTGCATGCAGTTCAGTGGGAGAGAGAGAAGTCACCAGTCAAGATACTCAACAGTGGAATTTATTCTTGCATTTAATGATATCTAAATTAAGCTTATTCAGCTGGTTATTGAGAGCCTCCATTTTTTCATTCATGTTCAATACATTTATCTCTCTTTTGAGGGCAGTCTTTTTCTTGTTTTAATTAAGTTAAGCCTAGTGTGCTGTAAGTGATGATTCTGTTAAATTTTATGTGATTTTTTTCCCTTTATTTAGTAGTTATGTACACAGTGTGTATACAGCCATGTTGGTACCATCGTTAGGCTCCTCCCTGTTCTGTCCCCTCTGCTGGGACCCTCCTTGTTGGGGAATATGGGTCATGCACTATGGGGTTCCATGAGTTATGGAGAACAGGCAAAGTCTCTGTGCATGATGTCCCAACATGTGGCTCTAACAATGTTCCCACCCCTTCTTTCGAAAATTTTCCTGAACCATGGTGGGTTCATTTTAGGTCTACTTCAATGATGAGATCTTGGGAGCCTCTGTGTCTTGGGATATCTGGTTTGGTAGGAGGAGAGTGTTCCCTGTGTCTCTCTCCTTCACCCTTGTGCTGGCACCAGGTTTAACAAGAAAGCAGCACTCTTGCTCATTTCCCCAATTACTCTTGGTTTCAGTTGGGACCCTGGTAAGGTGCAGTAGACTGATTCTCTCCTCAGGATCTGGTTCCATCTGAAAAAGAGAAGCAGATTCTCCAAGAGAGAGTCACGTCAGCACCAGAAATGGGATAACTAAATGCTTTCATAACAAAGGTAAAGAGATCCCAAATCAATAACCTAATTATACAACTAAATCACTGGAAAAGAAAGAAGACTCTAACCCAAAAAGCTCCAAATAGAAAGAAATAATTAAGATCAGAGCAGAAATTAATGAATTAGAAACCAAGAAATCAATTTAAAAAATTGATCAAAGAGATGGTTGTTTGAAAAAAATAAACTAGATTGACAAACCCCTGGCCAATTTGATCAAGTGAAAAAAAAGAGACACTTCAAATTAACAAAATTAGAAATGAAAAGGAAATGTCACAACAGACATAAGTGAAACTGGGAGAATCATCAGGATTTATTTCAAAACCTCTACTCCACAAAACTGGATAATATGGAGGAAATGGATGAATTTCTGGACACATGCCACCTACCAAAGCTAAACTGAGAGCAGATTAATCTCCTAAACAAACCTATCACACCTATTGTGGTTGAAAACATAATCAAAAACCTCCACAAAAGGAAGACTCCAGGACCAGATGGCTTCTCAGCTGAATTCTATCAAACCTTCATGGAAAAATTGAAACCAATTTTTTTCATACTGTGCCACACAATTGGAAAACACAGAAAGCTCCCCAACTCCTTCTATGAAGCTAGAATCACCCTAATACCCAAACAGGCAGAGATGCCACAATAAAACTATAGGCCTATTTCTCTGATGAATTTAGATGCAAAGATCCTGAACAAAATCCTCACAAACTGAATTCAAGAACACATCAAAAGCATTATCCACCTGGATTAAGCAGGCTTTATCCCAGGACCACAGGGGTGGTTCAACATACAGAAATCTGTCAATGTAATACAATACATAAATAAACACAAAAACCACATGATGATTTTGATAGATGCAGAAAATGCATTTGACAAAAGACAACATCACTTCATGATCAAAACATTGGAAGGAATAGGCATGGATAATTTATATCTCAATATAATAAAGGCTATATATAAAGCTCCTAAAGCCCAAATAATACTTAATGGGGAGAGACTGAAGAATTTCCCATTGAGATCAGGAACAAGACAGGGGTGCCACTCTCACCTCTGCTCTTCAACATACTACTGGAAGTCCTAGCTTGAGCAATAAGGTAGGAGAAAGAAATAAAAGGGATACAAATTGGAAAGGAAGAAGTTAAGTTAGCCCTATTTGCAGACAACATGATTATATAATTAAGAGATCCAAGAACCTCCATTCAAAACTCTTAAAGGTGATTAACTCCTTCAGCAAAGTAATAGGACAAAATTCAATGCACAAAAGTCAGTAGCCTTTCTATATGCAAAAGACAAAGGCACAGAGAAAGAAATATGCCACATTGTCCCATTTTCAATAGCAACAAAAAATATATTGGAATAACAATAACTATGGATGTGAAAAACTGATGCAATGGAAACATAAAGCACTCAAGGGTGAAATTGAGGAGGACTTGAGAAAATGGAAAGACCTCCCATGCCCCTGGATAGGCAGAATTAACATTATGAAAATGGCAATCTTACTGAAGGCAATATACAGATTTAATGCAATATCAATAAAAATCCCAACATTTTCCTGAACAGAGATAGAAAAAATGACCTCAAAGTTATATGGAATGGCAAAAGCCTTGGATATCCAAGCATATCCTCAGCAAATGAAACACCTCTGCAGGCATCACCACACCTGATCTAAAGCTGTATTACAAAGCCACAGCAATAAAAACAACATGGTGCTGGAATAAAAACAGGATTATAGACCAATGGAAGGGAATTGAGGAACCAGACTTTGGGTCAAGTAAGTACAGCTACTTGAAATTTGACAAAGGCCTAACAATATAGACTAAAAAATGATAGCATCTCTAACAGATGGTGCTGGACAAACTGGATAACCATATGCAAGAAAATGAAAATTGATCCACACATCTCACCATGCACAAAAATCAAGTCCAAATGGATCAAAGACCTCAATGTAAGACCAGAAACTCAGCTACTACAAGAAGAAAAAAACAAAAGGAACTGTCTATGGTATAGGAATAGGAAATGACTTCCTGAATAAAACCCCAGTAGCTCAAGAACTTACACAATCACTCACCCATTGGGATCTCATGAAGCTGAAAAGTTTCTTCACAGACAAACATACCATAAACAAAGCCAATAGATTACCCACAGAATGGGAGGAAATGTTTGCTGGCTATACAACTGACAGAGGCCTAATTTTAGAATCTGCAAAGAACTCAAAAACCTAAACAATAAAAAGCCAAACAACCAACTCACAAAATGGGGCAAAAAACTGGACAGGCAGTTCACAGAGGAAGAAATACAAATGGCAAACACACACTTAAGTAAATGTTCAATATCCCTAACCATTAGGAATCACCCCAGATGTCCATTATTAGACAAATGGATAACCAAGATGTGGTATAGCTACACAATGGAATTTTACACAGTAGTAAGGAAAAATGACACAATGAAATTTGAAGAGAAATGGTCAAATCTGGAATAAATCATTCACAGCAAATGAACCAAATCACAGAAAGATAATCATTGCTTGGTCTCATTCATCTGTGGCTCCTAACATGAATCTTCCCAAGATGCTGACACACCTAATAAGCATCCCAAGGACCAGAAAATAAGGAGGGTGGGGAAGGTAGGGAGGGTAATGATGGGGGTAGGGGCCACAAAATGACCCAAATGGCAATGATACCATAAAATTCTACATCCTAAAGGACAGATTAAATAGTTGAACCTTCATCAGGTCCTTAAAGGGAATACTTGAATCATAGGGCCCTGGAGAGTGTATGATCAAGACTAACCTTAATCTTCTCCTATTTATCTCTCTTTCTCTCCCCCTCTTCTCTCTATCTCTTTTATATTACCTATCTTTTTCTTCCTTTAGAAAGACAACTTCTATATTTACATACAACAAACCATGGTATTACCTTCCCTTATGTTGCTTTCCCCTTCATAACTCTGCTCTCCATCAGATCCCCTGCCTCTCTCCATTGGTCTCTTATAATTTGATGTCATAATCTTTTCTTGGTGCTGGCCTGTAACTCCCAGTAGTAGCATCCGGTTAATATCCACAGTGAGCTGTTGATCAGAGAGACCTACGAGGTTTCTCAAAGGAAGACAGGTTTCTTTCAGAGTACTTGATGACCCACAAAAGGTTAGTGGTAAGACCCTACTGCCAAAGACACCATATGCTGTTGGTACAAAGCATGGAGTGACCTGGATGGAATCTGGAAGACAGTCAGTCCCCAGACAGTTAGCTCATCTAGTGCCAGAAGGTGTTACATGAGCAACTGGAAGAAAATGACCAACATCTGTCCAAACAACTTGTGGTCTAAACTACTCAGCAGCAAACAACCTGACATGATGCTCACACAAATGCAATAGTGGCACACAGCCATGGCAGGTAACCAACTGCTTTTTATTTGGATAACTGATCCACTCAGTGGAATGGAACCCATAGATGCAGCTGGTAAACAAGTCAGAACCACATCCAAATATGACCATCTTGTCCATTATCAAATTTCCACCAATCATGGGCTATAGGAGGGCCTACACCTATTAAACTCTCTCTAAAATAATAATGGTTATTCCATTTATCTGATGCTAACTTCATTTATATAATTTTTGCTTTTTTCTGATGATTTTCTTCCAGTTCAGCAATTTGCTTGGTCAGCATATATAAGATTATTGTGCTTTCATTTCAGGATTTAATTTCTGATTGTTCATCTATGTTTTCATTGGAGTCTACCAATTATGGAAATAGGCAGCCTTGGTGGAGATCACTCAGTTTGTTCTCTCTCTTTCTCTTTTGAATTGAGGTCTACCCATCTTGGGATGAGTCTTTTTTATTAAGGAGGAAGCAAGTATCTTCCCTTGTAAGATCTTCAGTGAGTATTCTATTTTGTCTTTGACACAGATTGAAGTATTATGCTATTGTACCCCCAGACAGGGTTAGGGTTAGGGTTGTGGAGTTTGCCTGTGTGACTGCAACTCTGAGCTGATGGCTGATAGGAGAGCTGTGGTTAGATGTCTGAAATCTTTTTAACCCATCACCACAGCCAGGATGTGTGTGTTGAGACCTTGTGGCTTTGGGGCCTTAGCACTTGTCCCTGATCTCCTACTGTACCCAGTTGAGCAGGTCATAGAGGACTCACTGGTGCTCCTGGTGAGTGGTTACCAGATATTCCTGTGTTCCCCATCTGGTGCAGAGAATGTCTGTGAAGGGTGCCCCGTAGACAGATTACAGAAGTGTGGGAGGGTGTGGAGATGGGGAAGGTGATGTGAGGCACAAAGCTACAGGGACCAGGTTGTAGCTCATGTCCACTGAGGTGGCACCAATTGGGTGCACAGGCCCCAGATACACAGGGCCTCACACCAGCCTGGGGCACACAGGCTGTAGACACGCAGAGTATCTCTCCAGCCCAGAGCTTACTTCCCCCCCCCCCCCCCGCCGCTCATCATCCCAAAACATACAGGCCCCATATTTGCAGCTGTCTGGACTGCATGGGCCTCAGACACACCAAGTCTCTCCCCATCCTGAAACACACAGGCCCCAGACCCTTCTTTCTTCTTTTGTCTAATATCTCTAAGACTGCAAATACTATATTGCTTAGAATTTTTTCCTTTTGTTTTCATGAATTGACATATATTAGGTGAGAGAGAGTATGTCATGTATAATTTATGACAGGATCTCTTTGAACTTTATTTTCTTTCTTTTTTTCTCCATGGTTTTACCAGGCCCTCCATCTGGGATATCTAGCCATTTGGGAGCCTTTCTTTGGCTCTGCACTACACTCAATCAATATAATAATTTAATAATTATCCTTTTCAGTATAACTTATTCAATTCTTTGATTGAAAATTAGACATAAACCTAGAGTTTAGGGTACAAGGACTTTCCTGAACCTTGAGCACCCTGTCACAGGAACATTCATTTTTTCCCCTTGTTTGTATTTCTTATTTTTTTTATTAGTTATGTACACAGTGTGTATGCAGGTATGTTGGTATCATAGTTAGGCTCTTCCCTGTCCTTCCCCCCTCTGAAGGGACCCTCCTCATTGGGGAATGTGGGTTGTGCATTGTGGGGTTAGCCATCAATTATGGGGAAGAGGCAATGTTTCTGTGCATAATGTCCCAACTTGGGCCGTATGGTTATCCAGTGTGTCCAGCACCATTTGTTGAAGATGCTGTCTTATTGCCAGCTGACATTGTTAGGGCCTTCCTGGGATGAAGCATACTTGATCAAGGTAGATAATGCTTTTGATGTGTTGTTGAATTCAGTTTGCGAGGGTTTTGTTCAGGATCTGTGCATCTAAGTTCATCATGGAAATAGGCCTATAGTTTTCTTTGCTTGTGGCATCTCTGCCTGGTTTTGGTATTAGGGTGATACTAGCTTCATAGAAGGAGTTGGTGAGTTTCCCTGTTCTGTGATTATGTGGTACAGTTTGAGAAAATTTGGCTTCATTTCTTCTATGAATGTTGTATAGAACTCAGCTGAGAAGCCATCTATTTCTGGAGTTTTCTTTTTGGGGAGTTTTTTGATTACCTTATCAATTTTGATGGGTGTGATGGGTTTGTTTAAGAGTTTAATCTTCTCTGAGTTTAGCTTTTGTAGGTGGTATGTGTCCAGTAATTCATCCATTTCTTCCATATTATCTAGTTTTGTGGATTAGAGGTTTTTAAAACATGTCCTGATGATTCTCCCAATTTCACTTATATCTGTTGTTATCTCTCCTTTTTTACTTCTAATTTTGTTAATTTGACACATCTCTTTTTTCCCTTGATCATATTGTCCAGGAGTTAATCAATCTTCCTTATCTTTTTTTCAAAGAACCAGATCTTTGTTTCATCAATTTTTTAAAAACTGTTTTCTTAGTTTCCAATTCATTAATTTCTGCTCTGATCTTAATTATTTCTTTCCATCTAGAACTGTTTGGGTTGGGTTCTTCTTGATTTTCCAGTACCTTTAGGTGAATGGTTAAGTTATTGATTTGGATCTCTCTGTATTTGTTGTGAAGGCATTTAGTGATATGAATTTTCCCCTGAGGACTGCTTTCAATGTGTCTCATAAGTTTTGGTATGTTGCATTCTCATTGCCATTCATTTCTAGAAAAATTGCAATTTCATTTTTTTACTTTGTTCTCTACCCATTTATAGCTTAAAAGTGTGTTGTTCAGTTTCCAGGAGCTGGTGGGATTCCTGGTGAATCTTTTGTTGTTAACATCTAGCAATGCAGCATTGTGATCTGATATCATGCAGGGAATTATGTAGAACTTTCTAAATATATGGAGGCAGGCTTTATGACCCAGTATATTATCTATTATAGAGAAGGTTCCATGGTCTGCTGAGAAGAATGTGTAGTCTCTGGATTTTGGGTAGAATGCTCTGTATTCATCCATTAGGTCTAATTGATCTATGGTTTTGTTGAGCTCTCTTACTTCCCTGTTTACTTTCTGTTTGGATGATCTATCTATTGCTGATAGTGGAGTATTAAAGACCTCAACTATGATGGTGTTGGTGGTTATTTCTTTTCTTTTCTTTTTTTTTTTTTTTTGTCAAGAAAGTTTTGTTTTATGATGTGGTGCAACTGTGTTTGGTGCATAAAGAATGATGATTGTGGTCTTGTTGGATTGTTCCTTTGATCAGTAATAAGTGGCATTCTTTGTCTTATTTATTTATTTATTTGAGAGAGAAGTGGGAAGAGAAAGAAAGAGAGAGAGGGAGGAGGAAAGAATGGGCATTCCAGGGTCTCCAGCCACTACAAATGAACTCCAGATACATATGCTCCCTTGAGCATCTGGCTAACTTGTGTCCTGGAGAATCAAACCAGGGTCTTTTGGCTTTGCAGGCAAATACCTTAACTGCTAAGCCATCCCTCCAGCTCCTTCTTTGTCTTTTATGAATATTTTTTGTTTGAGGTTTATTTTATCCAATATTGGTATAGCTATGCCTGCTTGTTTCTTATTTCCATTTGCTTGGAATATCATTTTCTACCCTTTCATCCTCAAGAGGTGTCTGTCTTTAGTGGTGAGGTGGGTTTCTTGAAGATAGCAGATTAAAGGGTTTAATTTTCTGATCTACCCTCTTAGCTCATATCATTTGATGGGTGAATTAAGTCCACTAATATTTAGGTTAACAATTGTGAGGTTTTATTTAATCCCTGCCATATTGTGGTGGTTTATGTGGTTTGGTATTTTCTTGAACTTTGTAGTTTTTGGTGCCATCCCTTTGTTTGGGTATTGTGACCTGCTTCTTGTAGGCACTTGTGATTAGTTATTTGATTCTTCTCTATGGAGCATTCTCTGAAGTACTCTCTGCAGGTTTGTATTTGTATTCATATAGTTGTAAAGCTGGGTTTTACCATGGAAAGTTTTTTCTTTCATCGTCTATTATGAGGGATACGTTTGCTGGGTAGAGTAGTTTGGGTTGGAAGCCATAAGTTCTTAGAGTTTGCAGTGTTCCATTCCAGGACCTTCTGGCCCTCATGGTTTCCATTGAGAAGTAATTATGATGGGGTTACCTTTATATGTTATGTGTTGTTTCTCCCTAGCTGCTTTTAGTACTTTCTGTTTGTTATCAATGTTTAGAGTTTCAATGATAATATGTCTTAGAGAATTTCTCCTTTGGTCTAGTCTATTTGGATATCTATTAACTTGTAACTGGATGGGACTTTCTTTTTTTTTAATTTTTTTTTTATTTATTTGAGAGCGACAGACAGAGAGAGAAAGAGGCAGATAGAGAGAGAGAGGGAGAATGGGCGCGCCAGGGCCTCCAGCCTCTGCAAATGAACTCCAGATGTGTGCGCCCCCTTGTGCATCTGGCTAACGTGGGTCCTGGGGAATCGAGCCTCGAACCGGGGTCCTTAGGCTTCACAGGCAAGAGCTTAACCGCTAAGCCATCTCTCCAGCCCGGGGACTTTCTTTTGAGAGAGTGTGAAAGTTTTCTTTGATAATTTTGTTGAATACATTATCCATGCATTTGGTCTGAATTTCTTCCCCTTCTGGTATTCCCATGATCCAAATGTTGTGATGTTTAAGGGTATCCCACAGTTTCCTCATGCTCTGTTCACAATTTTTAAACTTACTGAAACTTTTGGACTCACGAACTGTTTCTTCTGTTTTGTCTTCCAGTTCTGAGGTTCTCTCCTCCACATGGCTGCCTCTATTCTTGAGAGCTTCTACAGAGTTTTGGGCTTGTTCAGTTTTGTTTGTATTTTCTACTGCTTTTTAAAACTATATTTTATTTAATTATTTATTTGTGTGTGTGTGTGTGTGTGTGTGAGAGAGAGAGAGAGAGAGAGAGAGAGGGAAAGGGAGAGAGAGAAAGAGAATGGGTGTGCTAGTGCTATTGCAAACAAACTCCAGACGCATTCACCTTCTTGTGCATCTGACTTATTTTGGTCCTGGGGAATCAAACTGGGGTCCTTTGGTTTTGCAGTCAAACACCTTAACCAGTAAACCATCTTCTCCAGCCCTTCTACTGCTTTCTTATGTATAGTTTCTATCTTTCTGATGAGTTCCCTTTTCATGTCATTTTTTGATTTTCTTAATGCTTCTTGGAATTCATCCTTGCATTTATTTTTGTCTTCATTGAGCTTAACCAGCTGGTTATTGAGGACCTCTTTTATTTATTCATTTATTTATTTTGCTCTCCTTCAGATCATTTAACTGTCTTTGGAACCCTTTATGGTTCTTTTTAAAAAGTTTTATTTATTTATTTGACAGGGAAAGAGGCTGGGAGATAGAGAATGAGCACACCATGGCTTCTTGCCACTGCAAATGACTCCAGGTGCATGTGCCTCCTTGTGCATCTGCCTTATATGGGTCCTGTGGAATCAAACCCACATCCTTTGGCTTTGCAGACAAGTACCTTAACTTCTAAGCCATCTATCCAGCCTGTGTTTCTTGTTTTATTAGGTCTAATCTAGTAAGGACAGCATTCATACATTTATTGCCCTTTGTTGATTCTCTGCAACTTCTGCTATTTGCTTGGCCAGGGTTGCATAGCTTGTATCTTCATTTTGGGGTTCTGATACTATTGTGTCTTCTATGTTTTGATTAGAGACATCCATTGTGGGATTGGGCAATCTGGTTTCATTTACTGGCATTTAATTTTATATGTTATTACTTTTGTGCTGTGGTCTGCCCATCATAGTCTAGGAATCTTATTTAATTTAGGCGGAAGCTGTAAGTCTACCCTTGAAGTGCCTTCAGTATTTATTCCCTTTTATGTTTGCTTCCACTAGGCTTCTCATGGCAATGGGGTCTGCCTACTCAGAAGGAAGGAGTCCGTGAGGCTCTGGTGGGGGCCCAGGGACCTGATGATTGGGCTTATTGTTTGGTGGTTCTTGGTATGAGACCATTTGGTGAGGTGGCCTGACGGGCCAGGGGTAGGGGGGAATGGGACAAAGCAGACTGGTGTGTGGCTTGGTTGTGCAGGGGGAGAGGCTGGGAATGCTGTCGGGTGAGGGCATGTGACAGCAGGTCCTTTGGGGCCATGTAATAGGGGTGGATGGAACTGCTGCAGGTCAAGCAACATCTGTGTGTTGCGGGGGAATGGAGGACCCCTGTGATGGGAATGTCTAGGGAAGGGGAAAGCAAGAAAATCTAGGGAGAAGTGAATGCTAGTATGCTGGCCTGGGTCCATACACAGCAGGGCAGTGGCATGTGGAGTGTTACAAGCATTAAGAGTGAAACAACTCAAAATGTAAAAAGGTAATCATATCAGAATAACCTCAGATTACTCACTGGAAATCCTTAAAGCCAGAAACGCCTGGAATGGAACACTTCAAAGTCTGAAAAACTATGGCTTCCAACCCAAGTTACTCTACCCAGCAAAGTGTCCCTCATAATAGATGATGAAAGAAAATATTTCCATGAACTAAGTCAACTCTATGATTGTATGAACACAAAGCCAAACCTACATAGAATACTCGAGGGAATACTCTGTAAGAGCAGTCACACCACCAATCTCAAGAATCAACAAGAAGAAGATTACAATAACAAAAATAGACCAGGCTCAAAATAGTACAAAACACAAGAAAGCTTCAAACCCCATAAAACACCTCACCATGGCAGGGATTAATTCAAACATCACAGTAATAACCTTAAATTTTAATGTCCTTAACTCACCATCAAAAGACATCGGATTTCAGGTTGGATCAAAAAACTGGACTCTATCATCTTCTGTCTTCAAGAAACCCACCTCACCACTAAAGATAGACACCTCCCCAAGGTGAACATTTGGAAAAAGGTATTCCAAGCAAATGGAAATAAAAAGTAAGCAGGTGTTGCTATATTATTATCTGATAAAATAGACTTCAAAGCAAAAGTAATCAAAAAGGACAAAGAAGGCCACATCTTACTCATCAAGAGAATGATCCAACATGAGAACATCACAATGATAAATATATGTTAAACACAGGTGCACCACAGTTTATAAAACAAAATCTACTCAACAATAAAACAGAAGTAAACACCAACACCATCATAGTCAGATTTCAACACTCCACTATCATCAATAGACAGATCATCCAAGCAGAAAATTAACAGGGAAATAGTAGAGCTCAAGAGCATAATAGGTCAACTAGACCTAATGGACATCTACAGAACTTTCCAACCCAAACCTTCAATGAAATTGCAAGAATCATCAGGGCATACTTCTAAAACCTCTAACCTACAAAGTTGAATAATCTGGAATGAATTTCTAGATACCACATATCACTCTCTCCACAGCTCTTCAACATGGTACTAGAATACTAGCCCAAGCAATAAAACAGGAGAAAGGAAAAAAAAAGAACATTTACATTGGAAAGGAAGAAGTCATGTTAGCCCTATTTGAAGATGACATGATCCTATATATAAGTGACACAAAAGTCTATGTCCCAAAACTTCTAAAGAGGATAAATTCACTCATCAAAGGGTCAGGATACAAAATCAATGCATAAAATAGTAGCTTTTCTATATGGAAAGGACACATATACAGAGAAAGAAATAAATGAGGCTGTCCCATTTTCAATGGCAGCAAAAATTAAATACTATTGTGTAACACAAGCCAAGGTTGTGAAAGACCTTTATAATGAAAACATTAAAAAAAATGTAGAAATCAAGGAGTACTTGAGAAGGTAGCAATACCTCCCATGCTCCTGGTTAGGGAGAATTAATATAGTGAAAATGGCAATTCTACCCAAAGCAATATACAGATTTAATGGAATACCAATAAAAATACCAACATCATTCTTCAGAGAGATTGAAAAAAGTGTTCTCAAAATTCATATGGAGACTGACTCTCTTCCAACTTCCAGCCATGCCATTCTAATTTGCATGTCAATCACATAAGGTGTCTTCAGCAGTAGGGTCTTATCACTAGCCTTTGGTGGGTCATCAAGTACTCTGACAGAAATCTGTCTGTCTTTTAGGAAACCTTGTAGGTCTCTCTGATCAAAAGCTCATTGTGGATGATAGCCCCATGCTGGTTCTGGGAGTCAGTCCCCAGACAGTCAGTGCGTCTAGTGCCAGAAGGTGCTACATGGGCGACTGGGGGAAAATGGCCAATATCTGTCAAAGCAATGCATGGTCTAACCTACTTAGCAGCAAATAACTTGTTGTGCTGCCCACTCAAGTGCAGTGGTGGCACACAGCCATGGTGGGGAACCAACTGCTCTCAATTCTGATCCCCTCACTGGTATGAGACCCATAGCTGGAGCTGGGAAACAAGTCAGAACCATATCCAAACATAAACCCAATCTCCAATATCAAGCTACCGTCAATTGTGGGCTACAAGAGGGCCTACTCCTATTAAATTCTCTATAAAAAAAACAGGGTTATCTCATTTGCCCTGATGCTAACTTACTCTCCATTGGAGAATCTGCTTCTCTTTTTCAGACAGATGTAGATCCTAAGGAGAGAGCCACCCCATCATACCTCAAAAGGGCCCCGGCTGAAACTAAGAAAAATTGGAGAAACAAGCAAGGGCACTGTTTTCCCGATGAACCGGATACCAGCACAAGGGGGAAGGAGATCAGCACAGAGAAAAATCAACTCCTACCAAATCAGAGAGCCAGAGCCTCAGAGCCCCCCAACACCTCATCACTGAAGCAGACCAAAAATGAACCCAACATGGCTCAGGGAAATTGTGCGGAAGAGGGGGCGGAAAGAATGTCAGAGTCACATGTTGGGTCATGATATGCAGAGACATTTATCTTACACATAACTGTGGGCTAACTCCACAATGCATGACCTGTATACCTCAACAAGGAGGGGGCAAGGGGAGGGGGTAGGTCACGGATGAGCCTAATAATGGTACCAAACTGACTGTATTTGCTGAATACAGAACTGACTAATAAAAAAAAGAAAAAAAATAAAGAAGGTATGCAATTAAAATTGGGGAAATAGAAGTAAGAACATGTCACTCTTAATATCCTAAGTAAAAATATCAGAACTATAGATTTAAAAGACATAATTAGTAACAATCTGGATAAAAGGTACACAAGACTTACCTGTATTATTTCTTAAAACTTCATGTCAATCTAGAGTTATCTAATAAATTATAAGAAAAAAAAGACAATAATGACACAGTGAAATTTGTAGAAAAATGGTCAAACTTGGAACAGATCATTCTAAGTGAACTCACACATTGCATTGTTTCACTCACCTGTAGTTCCTAACCTGGATCAGCACAAAGTTTCTGACCTACCTGATGGGCATCTCAAGTCTTGGACAATAGGGAGGATAGGGCTTGGAGGAAGGGAAAGGGTGGGTGGAAACACAAAACTGAACCCAAATTGAACTGATTCCATCGAATCCTATATCCTGGAAGTCATACTAAAAGATGGAACCCTCAAGAGGTCCTTAGGGGGAGCACCTGAATTGAAGGGCTATGGAGAGGGTGAAATTAAATCTAACCTTAAATTTCTCCTGTTTCTATTTCTTCTGTCTTTTTCTTATTTCTTTTCCCTTCTTGCTGGCCTGTAATTCCCTGAACCAGGATGTAGGTTACATCTTTAATGAGCTGTTGTTCAGAGAGCCCTCCCAAAATAAAAAAGACAGACTTCTGTCAGAGCACTTGATTACCCACCAGAGGTTAATGGTAAGACCCTATTGCTGAAGACATTACAGGCTGTTTGCATGTACCATGGAGAGAGCTTATTGGAATTGGGAAGAGAGCTAGTCCCCAGACGATTAGCCTGTCCAGTGCTGGAAGTTGCTACATGAGCAACTGGAGGGAAGTGGCGAACATCTGTCTGAGCAACTTGACGTCTAAGCTACTCAGAAGCAAACAACCTGACATGATGCTCACACAAGTGCAATAGTGGCACACAGGCATGGTAGGTAACAAAATGCTCTTATACTGGCTGATAGATCCTCTTAGTGGAAAGGAAACCATGGAACTGGGAAACAAGTCAGAATTATATTCAGATAATGATTTTGCTGTTCATTGTCAAGCTCTTACTAACATTGGAATATAAGAGGGTCTACACCCTTTAAATTTTTTCTCAATTAATAATGGTTATCCCATTTAACAAGTACTGACCTTAGTCTCCATTAGAGAATTTGCTTCTCTTTTTCAGTTGGGAGCTGGACCTGAGGAAACAAATAACCCAGTGTACTCCACCAGTGCCCCAGTTGAAACCACAGAGGAATTGGGGAAATGAAAAAGAGTTCTGCTTGCTTAGTGAATCTGATATCAGCACGAGGGTGATGGATATAGACACTGTGGACACTCAACACCTTTCAAACCAGAGATCCAGAGGCTCCTAAATGTCCATCACTCAAGTAGACTTCAAATGTATCCAACATGGCTCAGGGAATTTTTCAGAAGAGGCAGAAAATTCTTAAAGCCACTATTGCGATATTTTGCACAGAGACATTGCTTCTCCCCATATTTGACTGCAGCCACCATAGTGCATGACCCACAATCCCCATGGGGTTGACCTGCATTCCCAATGTGGAAGGCCTCTTAAGAAAAGGGGAAGGAAGAAGGGAAAGGATGGTACCAACATGTGTTGTTTACATACTAAATATATCTATATATAGTAAAGATAAATTAAAAATAAACAAACAACAGAAAACAAAACAAAACAAATTCTCAGAGCTCCTTTACAATTATAGTTCCCAGAAGTTTTTTTATTTTTTATTTTAACCTTCTTGGGCTCCACATACTCTACTTTAGCTAAGTACAGATGGACTATAAGCCTATTGATTTCCTTCTTTCGCCAGCTATGAGGCTGGAAGCCTACCCTGCAAACCATGCACTTTGACCTATCCAGGAAAAACCACTGTTTCTCAGCCCCATTTATGATACAGACAGATAGGAGCCCCAATTCCCACAACCTTTATCTTTTGCAGATGAAACCAGAAGTTAACCAATTACTTTATATCTCTAGTTTGAGAACCTCAAGCCTTTTGATTTTGTCTGTATTCCATGCATCATCATGAGCTCCATTTAACATGAAAACTTCACTTAACATGACAGGCACATGGCATTTGTATCATGTGCAAATAGGGTGATATTCTATTGAACTGAGAATATGCTGAATAAAAGCAGGATAGAATATGTAAATGATTTGTCAGTATTTTCTGTTCAGAATATTTTTATAAATGTTCTGAAGTAGTATTTTGGGATGAAGCAGTCAGAGCATGGAAATATTTATTACACATTGATTGAATGCCTATTTTATGTCAAGCACTGTTGAAGATCCTGAGAATATGAGGAAAGATGAGATGAATGTACACATTTTACAAATTAAACTTAAAGTTTAGAGCATGCTACACAAGTACAGTATACTTAATATTAATAATAAGATTTGAAAGGTAATCTTTCAGGCAAAGGCATAAGGAAACATTAGAGATAAGTGAGAGAAAAAAATGAAAAACAGTTCTAAAATGTATAAAGCATAGAATTTATTATAGTTGGAATTACAAGAGAAAATAAATGGCACATTCATAAACATAATTGAAGGGGCTAGAGCATTGGCTCAGTTGGTAAAGCTCTTGCTGTGTGTTCCATTCAGATTCACATTTCTGGCAGTAAACAACCAACCAAGAGCATCTGGTGGGGTCAAAAAGGTTTATTTGGTTTACATACTAAATGGGAAGCTCCATGATGGTAGAGAAGAATTATGATATGAGAGAGGGTGGACATCACCTCCTGGCCAACATCTGATGGACAATAGCAACAGAAGAGTGTGCCAAACACTGGCAAGAGACAGGTGGCTGTAATACCCATAAGCCCACCCCAATAATATTTGGCCTCTAGGACGATCCATTTCCCAAACTGCCTTCAGTTGAAGACCTAGCATTGAGAACACCTAAGTTTTTAGGGGGCACCTGAATCAAACCACCACATTCTACCCCCAGCCTCCATAAATTGGTTACCATACATGATATAAAATGCATGCATTCATCCAACTTTAAAAATTCCCATTTTTTTTTTTTTATCAAATTCAGTGATGTTCAAACATCCCCACAGTCCAAGGTTTTTTAACTGAGCCATAATACCAGAAAAAAAAAAACCACCACATAATGGCACAAAATAAATATTCACACTACAAAAGATGGCATGAGCATAACAAAGAAATATTCAACCAGTCCAAGATTTAAACAGGGCAAACAGCAAACTCTGTAGCTCCAAGTAAAACAGGTGTAATCAGTGATAAGTCTCTAAATCCGATAATTCCAACCACAGATGAGTCTCTGGAGTTTCAATAGGGTCTCCACACAGGTAATCCAACAAGCCTGCTTCACAATGCCCATGGCAATTTCCAAAAAAAAGGAAACCATGTTGCAAATTTAATGACCCTCCCTTTCCTGCATTTGTTATACTCCAAAGTACCAGATGAGTTGCCAATTTGTTAATCTGGTGTGGGAGTATAAAGCAGACTTTGAGGAACAAGACACTCCTTCAGCATTTAGACCCCTCCAAAAGAGTTTGCATTCCTCCTGTTGTTCCAATGAAGGTCAGCTGTACAAATTTCAGTGGTTGTGATCTCTCATAATATTGCAGCTGAATGGACAAAAGTTTCAGCCCAAATATTTCATTTTTTTCTGTGCAATATCCCTCTGTTCACATCAGTCCATTTCTATGCACAACTCTGCACAACTTGTCAGGACACAAGCATAATAGAAAGCCTCTCACAAAAACTGCTTCTAGCCCAGTCTAGGCAAAGCTCTTTCTCACCCCCACAAGCCAAACATCACAGTCCACTGTTCTTACTACATTCAGGTCTTTCAACTCTAACAAGAATTGTCCATCAAGCTGTACTTACAGCATTGCAAGACATCTCTTAGTTAAAGATTTCAAATTGGCCACATCCTCCTGCAAAGCGGATCTCAAAGGCCAAAGCCACAGAGTCAGGTTTCCATCAATAACAATTTCACCCCTCTGGTACAAATTTTACTATTGCAGTCTGCTTTGCATTACAGGCAGAAAACACATCATCAACAAGATCAGTTTGTGGGGAAAGATGGCTTATTTTGGCTTATATACTCAAGGGAAGATCCATGACACTAAGAGAAAATGATGACATGAGCAGAGGTTGAACATCACCTCCTGACCAACAACATCTTGACAAGAGGAACAGGTGAGTATGCCAAACACTGGCAAGAGCAAGCTGGCTATATCATCCATAAACCCACCCCAACAATAAACTGCTTCCAGGAGGATACAATTACAAATTGTCATCAGCGGGGACTGAGCATTCAGAACACCTGAGTTTATGGGGACACCTGAATCAAACCACCACATTGTGCAAGCATGAAGGTCTAGATTTGGATGTCTAGCTCCCACTTAAATGGCAGGCATGGAGATGCTGGCCTGTAATCCCAGTGCTGGGAGACAGACACAGGAAGATCTCTGAGAAAAACTGACAAGATAGACTAGTTGAATCTGTGAGTTCCAGGGTCAATGAGAACCTGGTCTAAATAAATAACATGGAAAGCAATTGAAGAAAATACTCAATTTTTACCTTTGGCTTTCACATGCACTTGCATACATGCATGTATATACCCATATATGTAAAGCATAGTTGAAGACAATTTAAGGAAAAAGAAAAGACATGAAAAGATGTTCAGGGGTTAATTGAAACCACTGGGCATCAGCACAGAAAGACGTGTATATTCATGTAAAAATTGTCACCTCACCTAAGATTTCTCTTCATGAAACATCTGTAACCTCACCTAAAGTTTGTGCTCATGAAGTAATTGTCACCTCACCTGAAGCTTATACTCATGAAAGAATTGTCACCTCAGCTGGAGTTAATATTAGTAAAGTAGCTGTCACCTCACCTGAAGGAGGAGGATAGAGTTAGTACTAACCCAAACTGGGTGAGGGTTCTAATTAAAGAATGGGACCCTTATGGAGGAGATGAGGCCCACACTTGTGGAATGGAATGCAGTTTCTGCCACTCACTAGCCTGACAGGACAGTATCTACTGGCATATATCATCTGATTGGTGAAGACCAATTCGAGCTAAAAGGGTCCAATTTATAGAATATAGTTTTCTTGAGCAAAATTATCAACCCCTTGGGAGGAACCACTGGGCCTGGTCCTTCCTCAGCACTACCTGCCAGGGAAGCCTGGCATATGAATAGGAACATTACGTGTAGTGCTTTCAGGGCAATTTAGTTAGAATAATATACGCATTTTTTCCAGACAAGTGCAGGCTTTATACCTATAAGGCTCATGACCTCCCCTGCCATAGGCTTTTGGTTAGGTCTTCAGTACCAGGCATGTATTCCTTCCAATAGACCAGGTCTTCAGTCCAATTAAAGAGCAGTTGGTTTTCCCAGAGCAGACATGCCACTATTGCACTCATTCAGTCATTTGGCCTGTCTGGCCAAATATGAGGCTTCCAGTGTCCACTGTTTTCACTGCTGATAACTTCTGTCTCCCATAAGGCTGCATATAGTACAGCTTTCTCCTGCTTTCAGTTGGCTGGGCTACAGGGAAAAAGATTTCTGCTCAGCACCAGCTTGAATTCTCAGTGACTTTGCCACTCAGGCATGTGAAATCTTCAGCAACAGTGTTTTACCATCTGTTCCTCATGGGAAACCAATGGCCTTGGCAATAGCCTGTAGTGTTTTGGAGGCAACAGGGACATCCCTGGCCAATAATTCATTGGAAAGTATCCCATCCCTGGCACTGAAAATTTTCTCATAACAAACTATGGCTTCTGGATGTGCCATTTACTCAAGAAAGTAGATTTTCATATGTCTCACTCAGAATATCTTGAATTTGATGGAACCTCTCCAACCCTTCTTTTATACAATCTTTCTGTTTAAGGAAAATTTTTGAAATTGAGTTGTATCCTTGAACAAAGGATACTTTTACATTTGCACAAAGTTCAGTTATGTCTACTGATCAGTGAGTGGGTCTTGGAATCCAGAAATGTCAACAGACAAAGCTACATCCTTTGGCATATCCCTGCAGGTGCATGTTCAGTCCTTTCAAAATGAGGCCCAGAAGTAAGGAGTCACTAAAATCAACTAATTAAAGTACAGATATAATATTCTTTCTAACTATAACTACTCTAACCGCCTCAACTTAAAAATCAATGTTTCTTCTGATGCTATTTTTATGACTTTCCTAGGTCAGCCGTTTCTTTGAATTGGATTCTTTATCACGTGCAGTGAAACAATGTACTTTTCAAAAAAGCTGGGTCTTTTTACGTCCTGATTTTATTGTGTTATCTCAGATTCCTATTAGTAGTATTACTGGTTAAGAGATAAACAGGTAAATTTAATGAATTTCAGCAAAGTCTTTGATTTGACTACTTTTTTTCCAGTAACTGGTTATTTCAGCTAGGAAGGTATACTCTTTTATACCCAGTGGTAAAGCAATTAAAGATCCTCTAAAAGTCTCTGAGGAAGTTCCAGTTCTCAACTTCAGGGAAAGACGACTGTGTTCTCTAGTGGAAGCATTTCTTTCTTTTCATTATTACTATTAAAAACATATTTTGTATGGATACAACATGTGTTGGTACCCTCTTTTCCCTCATTTCTGCCCCCATTCCACTGGAGACACTCCTCAATGGGGTTGCAGGAATTCCCTATGGTGTTGTGGTTTATGTATTGTGGGAACAGTAGTCAGTTATTGTGGAACGAGGGAATGCCTCTGGGCATGATGCTTCAACCTGTGGCTCTTACAATCTTTCTGTCCCCTCTTTGGGAAAATTTCCTGAGCCATGGTGGGTTAGTTTTAAGTCTACTTCAGTGATGAGCTCTTAGAAGCCTCTGGATCTCTGCTTTGGTAGGTGTTGAGTATCCTCAGGTTCTGTCTCCTACACCCTGGTGGTGATTATCAGGAACAGCATGGAAGCAACGCTTATGCTCATCTCTAGTTCCTCTGTGCATTCATCTGTGGCTTGGCTGAGGTGAGAAGGGTAGTTTACCTCCTCAGGCCTTGCTACCTTCTGGAAAAGAACAGGTGATCCAATGGAGAGTGAAGTCAGTATAGTTTAAATGGGATAATGTTTCAAACCCTTCTTTAGCCAAAATCTAATGAAAGTTTGACATTGGAGAGCATAATCTTTGTCTCCATAGGACTCTAATCTGTTCCCCAATTCCAGACTGGGTTCCTTTACACTGAGCAGATCTCTTAGCTATTGGTTGCCCACCAAACCTGTGTACCACCATTGCCCTGGCATGCACATGCTGTCAGGGTGTTTGTTTCTGAGTAGCTTAGAAATCTGGTTGCTCAGACCATTGCTGGCCACTTTCCCTAGTAGCTCAGATAGTACTTTCTAGCACTAGACAGACTAACTGTCTGGGGACTGGCTTTCTTCTGAATCCAGCCAGATCTGTCTGTGCTCTGTGTTGGCAGCATATGGTGTCTTCAGCAATATGGTCTTACTTTTTGCCTTAGACAGGCAATCAAGTACATTGACAGCAAGCTTTCTTGTTTTGGGGACCTCATAGGTATCTCTGATCAACAGTTCATTGTGGGTTGCCGGGCTCTGCCAGTGGGGGCAGGTAGTGCTGAGGGAAGGACCAGGCCTGCTGGTTCCTCCCAAGGGGTTGAGGAGGAGATGAGCGTCTGACGACTCAGACCTCTCCTGGCCACCGGAGAAAAACCACAGAGTCGGGAGTCTTGTCGAAGCAGGAACTTGATTTATTGCTATGAGCAGTTGCCTATATAATGTTGGGGACAAAGGCAGGGATTTTTAGGATGGGAGGGGGGAAGGTAAGGGCCAATAGTAAACTGTGACTATTGAAATGATAATTTCAACTGCCATGCAGAGGTGGCAGGCAAGAAGCCATTAGGCGTCTTGCTGAGTCCTAGCTGGCCAGAGACAGGTCGCCAAACTTTAGCTAGGCTCAGGAAGTTCCACTAGGCCTCACGCCTGGGCCTTTCAGGGCCCATCAGTGGGTAGCAACTGATTTCTGGTACTAGGATTTACAGGTCAAAGACAAAAAAAAAAAAAAAATAAAATAAAATAAAAAATAAAAAATAAAAAAAATTAAGCTTAGGCTTCATCCCATGCTCTCCAGGGTCCCTATTTTCAGGTGTTGCAGCCTTATTCCCATTGAAGGTTATATTTTTAGCCTATTTCCAAGGATAAAGGTTTTTATGGTACCAGTTCATTTTGAATTTACTTTTGTGTTTGTGTTTCCCTACCCACCTCTTCTCCTCTTCCCACGCCCTCCCATCCCTATTGTCTGGGCCTTGAGTTGCCTATCAGGTATGTCAGCAACTCAAGATAGGTCCAAGTTAGGAAGCACAGATAAATGACACCATGTGGCAATTGTCTTTCTATGATTATGCGAGTTTGTTGAGTATGATCTGTTCCAAGTCTGTCCATTTTTCTACAAGTTTCATTGTATTGTTTTTTTCTTACTGCTGAGTAGAATTCCATTGTGTAAATGTACCACAACCACCTGGGTTGATTCCAGTTCTTAGCTATAATGAATTGAGTAACTATAAACATGGTTGATCAAATATCTCTGTATTAAAGCATGGAACATTTAGTATAAATGCCCAGTACAGGGATAACAGGGTTTGTTGGTAGCTCTGTATTCATCCTTTTCAGAAATCCCCATATTGATGTCTATATTGGTTGCACAAGTTTACATTTCCACAAACAGTAGACGAGCGTTCACTTTTCCCCACATCCTAGCCAACACTAGTTGTTGTTTGATTTCTTTAATGATTGCATCCTTACTGAAGTAAGGTGGAATCTCATTGTTTTAATTTGCATGTTCCTGATGGTTAGGGATATTGAACATTTTCTTAAGTGTGTGTTAGCCATTTGTATTTCTTTCTCTGAGAAATCCCTATTCAGCTCTCTACTTACAAACTTCATGGGTAAGGGACGTAGAAAGCCCATCCTGGGTGTTATGATAACAATGATTTCTCCCTTTGGTGTGTCTGGGTTCCAGGATCCACACATTTTGTAAGAACCTAACATTGCCCATCCATTGAAGGCATATATTACATATTTTAGTAAAACACTCTTATCTATATGTACTTATGGATAATGTCCTGCCTATTCCATCTGTTGAAAATAGATCAAATCAACCTTATGGGGAAAACACTACCTTTTCTAAGTAATATTGCATTGGGATTAACATTGCCCTTTGTTGTTGGCCATTTGAGTTTACAATAGTGACCACAGAATGATCAAGACTGAAGTCCAAGTTGATGTTTAGAATCAAATTTCAGATATCCCCATGACTACTTTCTAGATGGTACATTTGACTAAATAGTGTGGATAAAAAAAATAGGATGGCTTCCATTAAGCAAATGGGCCATTTTGGTCATCTCATTTGTGGCAGTCCCCTCTGTGTGGTCATTTGCATGAAGTGCAAATGTTTTCATTCTCTGCTCATTCCAACAAACCGATTCTGTCTCCAATTCCATGACCACAGGAAATATAAATCTTTGCCAATAAGTCAATATGTATACCTAAGATATTCATCAATAAAATGTCCCACTAATTTGACCTACTCAAAATGCTTCAGACTGGGAAGGTTTGATTGTTTTAGCCCAGAACTCAGTTGAGTTAATAATGTAGTAAATAAGTGATTAAATAGAAACATGGGAGAACAATAGAAAGGGAATATGTTCCACTAGCTATTATACTTGATTTATAACTTTTGGGCCATTTAATACTTGGTTTTAGAGACAGCATCTCTACTTATCAGTATAAAACTGTGTCATAATTTTATTTTATGATTGAGCATACCAGAAGTATATAGTTCTTATAAGGAAGTGTGTTTCAGAGTTACTATGTATGCCATGGTGAAATGTTCAATCTCTACCAGTACTTTACAGTTAGTAGACTCCTTTTCCAGACAACCTTTGTCTATAGGAACCAGTCCAATGGTGCTTTCCCAGGAGCTCTGCCAACCACCTCTGTGAGCTGTGGATGACATCCAACACAACTTGGTCATTTGGGTACCAGCTTTTCTAAAAACAAGCATAATTTTGATCATCCAGAACACTGGGAGCAGTGCATACAAATGTAGCCTATATTGTCTTCCAGAATCCAGAGACTACTCACACTTTGAGGCTTTTTGAATTAGCAGTGGATGTTCAGCGATTCCTTCCCACTGTGGAATAACATTTATTTTTCCATTATTGCTAAAAGAAGGGCCATCAAAATCTTTAGAACTGCAACTGGCTCTGGAATTTCATTGCACTTTTCTCATCTGCTGGCATCAGTGTATCCTCTACAGACATACTGGAAATAATAAAGAATGAGTCAGAACAACTACCACCAGAATAATGAACATAATCTTCTATAGAAGATCAGAGTTTTTGTTGCCCTCCAGACAATGAAATGGAGAGATCTCAAATCTGCATATTAAAGTAATGAAAGTGAATGGACAGAAGGAAAGAATACTCAGTCTCTGCATATCTGACTGATCACAGTAGATCCCACTTTGGAAACTGTAGCCACTAGAGGCACTGCTGTCACATTAAATGTGTAACATGTACATTTACTTCCCTAAGTAGCATGGGTTTTGCTTAGGCAAAACAGGTATATGGGCTGGGCCTAGTGGCATATGCCTTTAATCCCAGCACTTGGGAAGCAGAGGTAGGAGGATCGCCATGAGTTCAAGGCCACCCTGAGACTACATAGTAAATTCCAGGTCAGCCTGGGATAAAGTGAGACCCTACCTCAGAACACACACACACACACACACACACACACACACACACACACACACACACACATATATATATATATATATATATATATATATATATATATATGTATGTATATATATATGTGTGTGATACTTCAATTTATACTGGTACCACATACTCTGGCATCCAGTCCCTGATTGTGGCACTATTCTGGGCAATATCAACACAAAGAGGAGCTTTTAGCTTAGCATAGTGGAGGGAGAGGGTGGAGCAGTTTTTAAGTTCCTAGGCTTCTCATTTATCCAAAAAAGGTAGATGCCTACTCATGTGTGTAGTGTGATTCACAAAGCTGTTTAAATGATAACCTGTTTGAAGTTTGACTTTATTGATGATATTTGTTCATTATGAAGTGAAACATTAAAAAGAAAAGAAAAGAAAAAGATTTTTTCTGCAATCAATATCCAAATCATTATTTAGAGACCACTTGGGTGATATTAGACAAATAAGCCTGATTGTCTGGAGAAAGTTGTTATTGTTTCACTTGGGAGGTAATAAAAAAATGAAGCATGAAACATAAAAAAAGAATCTATTTCCCAGCAAACAAGGTTGCCAATAGAGACTGTAACTTATTTAGATTTCCATTATAAATTGAAGTATTATTTTTTTTCTAAAATATCATCTGTTTTTGAAATTAGTTATATAATAGATATATTTTCAGTTGGCACGGAATACTATACTTCACCTCAACATCGGATGTGTAAGAATTTTCTCTTAAGAAATATAGGTATGCATGTTTAATTTATAATTCATTGAAAAGTGGTGAATGTATAAGAAAAGTTGGAGAAGGTTACATTTCTTCATCCAATGACCCCATGCTGCTGCCCTCAGATGATTGAATCTAGGTAATATTTTTCTATCAGACCTTATGCAGTGTTTATAACATTTTGTAAGTTCTAATAAGATTTTATTTTCACCTTTTATGCTAACCTAGATCTTTTTCAGTGTATGAACTTTGGCTTTCTTTTATTTAACATTGCTTTAACTTCCCTAAGGCTATAAACATGTTTTAATTTCTTCTGATTCCCTCCTACACTACTTTATATAATCTCTACTATTAATAAGTCATTAAGTTGTTTTCCTTCCTGGGACAATAAAAATAAGATAAGTACTAGGAACCTTTCTTCACCAGTCTTTGGAATGTGAAATTAGTTGGTTTGTAAGAATAATTTGATAAACTACTGTAAATTTTAAAGATTTGAGAGAGATCCCTCCACTTCTCCAGTTAACTGTAAAACAAGGCTCACAAAGAAGTCTATAAGATCCCTTCATTTCCTGAGTAAGACTCTAAAGTGTAGTGACATATCTTCTGAGTAGCCATCTAAATATAGTGGAAACACTTTCATAGGTACACTCTAACCCAGAACCACACAGGGAAGGAGTATCTTGGATATGTAGCTAGTGTCTTCCACTCTGTAGGACAGATATCTTAGAATGGAATATATTAGTTCAGGTACTCTTAGTAATGAATTTTAATAGGGAAACAAATGTGGATTTTTGTATTAGAGAAAACAGACAGGGAGCTATTAGGTCTGTGTTATTACAATCAATTCTTTGAGTGTGTGTCTGTTTCTATACATATGTTCATGTGTGTGAGCACACATGTGTATGCATAAGTTCATACACAAATGTACAGCTTCACTAGGACAACCTCAGGTGTTGTTCTTAGGGTTGCCATCTACCTCATTTGTAACAGGATCTCTCATCAGCTTGGATCCTCTTGTCTTCACCTCCCCAGTACTGGGATTACATGTTTGTGTGACCTCAGCAGGCATTTTTATGTGAGTTCTTGGGATTGAACTCAGGTCCTTATTCATGCAAGGCAAGCACTTTGCCAGCTGAGTTACCTCCACAGACCCCTATTTCAATAAGCATTAAAGGAAGAGTGAAGCAAGGTTGGGTGTGGTTGCATAACTACCAGTCTAAATGTTCAATAAGGTATCAGGGAGCCTGAAGCCAAAGCTGGTGACTGGAAGAATCCCTGATTAATCAGAAAGACTTCTACTTCACATTTGTGCTCAGGCGCTGGTTAGAAGCAGCACATGAGAAGTATGGTGTCAGTGCCAGTGTGGGGATGGATTTCACAGTACACAGTAAGTGTCTTCTGAGGTGCATTCCCATGACTACTGCACAGGGATCTAGTCAGAGACTAGCATGTAATGATCTACTATAGTCTGCCCTTTGGTCAACTCAGCATATGCAGCACCCTTGGATATTCTATGTTTTATTTCCACTAAAGATCAGAATAGCACCTGTCTAGCAGAACATGGCTCTCCAACCATATACATCCTCACTTTCTCATGAAATGGAGAACAAAGGTGTAAAGCCTACTTTATTCACTTGGGCTCATATATATCACTCTTCTACTTAAATAGACAACCATAAACTTAAACCTGACCTGTAGAGGTAACTGCTATTAACATAAGCTGAATCAGATAGAGATTGAGTTAGAAAAGGGAATAGAAATAGCTGTTCACATATACTTTATATTTGGATGCAATAAAGATGTAAGTAATCCACTGCTCATTTTTGGAACTGCTTATGAGCCCATGAATGCAAGTTATAATTTCTTTCCCTTTACTAATCTCATAATGCTTTTACTTTTAGTCAGTATCTCAAAGAGTAATAGGTCTCATTTTGAGTGGTCTGGGTTTTAGTCTTGAATTTATTTATTTATTTATTTATTTATTTATTTATTTATTTGCAAGAAGTGAGAGAGCCATGGCCACGGCCTCTAGCTGCAAACAAACTTCAGATGCATACATTTCTTTGTGCTTCTGATTTTACATGGGTACTGGGAAATCAAATGTAGCTCATCAGGCATTGCAGGCAAGCACCTTAATCACTGAGCCATCTCTCCAGCCCTGAGTTTTAATTTTGATTTCAGTGTATATTCTAGTTGTTGTCCAGCATTCAGTATGGGATATGAAAGCACTAAGAGGTCACAAGCAGAATCTAGTATCCCAATCATGGTACTGAGCACATCACACAGCCTGTAAATATGTTATAATTTATGTGAATCCATGACAGAGTACTCACAATCACATTTCACTATTCTACCAGAGAACTCCTGAAATAGTCTGTGCTCATGCTCTGAGTCAATGGTGCCTGAGTGCACCAGGTATTCTGAGCTGTTAGAGGTGAAGAAACCACACATCATAAGCAATATACAAATGTATAAATGGGATTTTGTATTAAGAAATGCTCAGGTGGACTAGAAAGATGGATCATTGATTTAAGGTGCTTACTTGTAATCCATGATGGCCTGGGTTCAATTCCAAGTGCCCACATAAAGCCAGTGCACAAAGTGGCCCATACATTTGTTTGTAGGGTAAGATGCTCCAGCATGCCAGGTCAGTAATTCTCCCTTTCTCAATCTCTCTTTCCTGAATCAAGAGCAGTTGGTTTCCCACCATGGCTGTGTACCACTATTGCACTTGTGTGAGCATCACGACAGGTTATTTGCTGCTACGTAGGTTAGACCATGAGTTCCTTGGACAGATATTGGTCATTTTCCCCCAGTCACCCATGTAGCACCTTCTGGCATTAGACATGCTGACTGTCTGGGGACTGACTCTCTTCCAGCTTCCAGCCATGCCATTCCATTCCATGTGTCAACCACATAAGGTGTCTTCAGTACTAGGGTCTCTTTCCCTTAGTAATGAATGAATAAATAAAAAGAGAAACTTTCGAGATAATACATCTACTTTCAGAAGCACCAGTACTATGTTGTAATGACTAAGGTTTGTATTCTTCCCAAAAAATGTTGCAAAATATAATGAAACAGAGATCATGGCTCAATTCGTGTAATATCTACTCAGTTGTGGTCTCTTGGAGGAACACAGGATCCTGTTGTCAAGATCTCCCTACACCTTCCTTAGTCCTAGATATATTAATGATACCCTTGAATTTTGTGCAGTACCTGAGAATTATTCTAATAAATTTTCTTTATGGTTAAACCACTTTGAAATGGCCTCTCTTACTTGTAAGCAAGGGTCTTATCTAAGCCCCAGTGTCTCTCATTAGCACTCTTTTACACAGGCTATCTGTCAACCAGTTCTGAAATAATAAATATTACTTTGCTAAGCCACACACATGCCATCATTCTTTTTGCAGTAAAGGCAAAGCAGACTCAAATATACACAAAAGACGTCCTAGCTATATTTCATTATTCTCTACCAATTGTTTGCTTTATATTGTATAGCTAGAAATTTCCTTTAGGCATTTCAATATTTATTTTTATGAAATACAAATATACTGCTAAGTCTAAATTTTACAACTAATACCAAATTCAGAAGTTACCACTCAACAGTCAAACTGAAATAGCATTTATTACCTTGACAGATGACTGAGCCAGCCCTTCACAAACATGGTGCACTTGTTCTCGGCACAGACCACCATACAATTATGGTTCTGCATAGAGGCACTTAGTAAAAGCAGCCATAATACTCAAGGAAGCTAGGAAGGAACAGTCATAATTTTTGCTTTTGTACTATTTTGCTTATGAGTGTGTGTGTGTGTGTGTGTGTGTGTGTGTGTGTGTGTATATATATATATATATATATATATATATATATATATATATGAGAAAGAGAATATGAATGAATACTCCAGGGCTTTTTGCCACTGGAAATAAACTCCAGGCACACATACCACTTTGTGCATGTGGCTTTATGGGCATACTTGAGAAGTGAACCAAGTTTTATAAAACAGTACCATCATCATTTCTTTTGGGTCTCTGAGTCTCCTAACTAGCTTAGTTAAAAGACAAGCAAATCTTATATTGTCCTTAGTGTGGTGGTTCTCAAGCAAGTGCTGTTTCTTTCTCAAGGAATCATTTGGCTGTGTCTAAAGAAAGTTTTGTTTGCTACCTTTGTGTGAGAGAAGATTGCTATTGGTGTCTGGTGGGTGGAGACAGTGTTCAGCGTTTTACCATGTAAATTCCCTTGATATTTAAATTCTGGTTTATATTGTTGACAATTGCTGTGGAGATTTCAAAGCAAACAACACAGCTAAAGGCTGAGTTCAGCACAAGGGCTGAGCACTTCCTGATGCATTTGCTCATTCATCAGTTACTACTGGGTACTCATTGTGTGCTTGCTGCTGCTGCAAGTGTTTGATTTACACCAATGAGGACCACAATGTGGCTATAATAATGAAGCTCATGTTCAGGATGGAAGACCCAATGAAAATGAACATGCAACATACCAATAGCAACATGGCTATGGAGAAGGGCAGGCAGAAGAGAGGGTGCTTTGGGAGGAAGGTCTCAAAATAAGGGGAATGAGCACAGACCTTAGAGAAGATAGAGAAGAGAGGATATAAATGTTGCTCGTGTTTCAGGAAACAGAACTCTATCAAGGCCAGTGGCACAGAAGAGACAAAGGCCTTGAGGTAGTCAGTTACTTAGCAGATGTATGAAGTGCCAGTCAAGAAACACAGTGACTGAGGACTGGAGTGGGTGCCATTGGAGGAGCTTGAACAGAGAATGAACATGCTCTAATTTATTTTTTAATTGGTTTACCCTGGCTTCTGTTGTGATTGGACAGTAGAGACACCTCCTCAGAAACAGGTAAGGTAGAACCTGGCCAGTAGTCAATTGTGAAAGCAGTGGAAACTGGCTCTTCCACGTCAGTTTCCCTAACTCTTCAGGCAGGTACAAGTTCTTCAAGAAGCTCTTCTTCCAGGTGGGAGAGACTGAATAGTCAGTAGAGTTTGGAACCCAACACGCAGAGTTTCTCAAAAAGTAAGGTGGAGAGTGATTAAGAAAAACACCACCAATCTCTGGCCTGCACACGCCTGCATAGTACATTTGCACCCAATATGAACATGTATACATGCGTCTCTATCCCAAAAAGTTTCTTCCTCTCACTTATTCTGCACACTGTGAAAATCCGCAGTCATGGTGCTCTTGCTTCCCTCTCTAGATCTTCTAATCACCAAATCTTTCTTTTCGACTGCTCTGCTAGACCAGCTATGGATTTGGCTCTCAGTTTAAACATCCTGTTTTATTTCTAAGCTTACCTTTACCTCAGAAATAACCCTTGCCTCATTCTCCCCTTCTCCTTTATGTATACCTGATTCTGATATCCCACCATAATGCAAGCATGTGCCCACCCTGCCACTCTGCTCTACACCATCTGAATGAAGGACCTGCTCAGTAGATGAGAATTGTTTCATGCCATCTCCCCTCCTTTTTTAAATTAACGGCAGGGGGCTGGAGAGATGGCTTAGTGGTTAAGTGCTTGCCTGTGAAGCCTAAGGACCCCGGTTCAAGGCTCAATTCCCCAGGACCCATGTTAGCCAAATGCACAAGGGGGTGCATGCATCTGGAGTTCGTTTACAGAGGCTGGAAGCTCTGGTGCACCCATTCTCTCTCTCTCTCTCCCTCTCTCTCTCTCTTTCACTCTCTCTCCCTCCTTCTCTCTGTCGCTGTCAAATAAATAAATAAACAAAAAAATTAAAAAAAATTAAAGATAGGCAACTCTGTATCTGTTACATTAATTATTTTCACACCTGCTATTCAAATTTCCTATTTTCTTAAAGGTGTTTTCTTTTATTTCCTCATTTTATTGACAGCACAACCTCTAGGAAAAGTCCATCAGAATTCCACATGTTGGACTCTTCACTTCCATCTTCTGAGTATTCAGGCAAGTGCTCAGCTTTTCTCTATTTCTTCCCATGTTAAGGGGAATAGTGTGACTGGACTGATATGTATAACATGAGAGTTACATGAAGAGGTTTTAGAGAGAGGCTTGAACCAGCATTCTAAATGCTAGCTCCCATTTATGCTATTATTAATATTAATTTCCATTTACATTATTTAGATGCTTCTAAGTATACTAAATCTTTTAAAGTGTATAAATTGGGAGTACATAATGTTCAAAATCTAGTCTTTACAACTAAAAAGCATAATTCCAGTAGTTTATGAAGGATTAACAATTCCATAAAAGACGTGATTACTGTTAGGTGAATGTCACTTAAGTTGAGTGACTGTTCTTTACACACAAGAGAGGAGATAAAGTCTAATTTAAATCAAGAGGAGCTGTTTTGTTTCACAATAATCTGCTTAGAATGTGTGTGTAGCTGAGGAATTTTAATTGGAAAGATGAAACCTCTTAAAACATTCCCTTGGTATTTTCACAACCAGATTATGTAGGACAATTAGGTCCCTCATGGGGGAAGAATGCAGTGGAGGTGGGAGACAAGGTAAGAAAGGTGACTGGAATATGTTCTTTTGCCTCTTTCTTTAAAAAAATCATTATAATAGATTAGATTTATTCTTCATTCATAAGAAGAAAGGTGGAGAAAAAATGGCTAGGAGATGAAAACAAGCAAGCTGGAAGAAAAAGGGATACCTTGGGTCATTAACTAACCACATAACAGATCTTAGAATTGGTACTTATTATTAAGGAAATTCAATGGGTGGAAATCTCACATACAAGTCAGATATATGTCACCACAGATTTTTAAAGATTATAAACTGCCTCAATGCTTGAATCTCTGTTGGGAATTGCAGAGAATGTCATTGGCAGGAAAAATATTTAGCAAATAGCTTCTTGAGAATTCTTTTTGAAGTATTAATTTACTTTCATGATCACCCTTGGCAAATGGTAACTTGGACAGACCTCAGGACCTTGTGGGATCCTGTCTTTATGCCTTCCATTTCCAGAGCTCTGATGACAAGAAGAAAAGAGCTGAGGCCAGCCTTGGAGGAGCTTCTGAAAAGCAGGGTGATGTGAGTCCCTATTGGCAGTTCATTCTCTAATGACAGTGTTAGCTGACAAGACCATCATATCATAGCATTCAGGGTGTGACACAAACACCTCTCATTTTATAAACTTATCCGCATTAGGTGGAATTATCCCTTATAATCACATCTGCATGTTTAAGTTGAGATATGCTTAAAAAATGTTTACACACATGTAAATGAGAATACATCCCTAAGTGAAAATGTTATATTTATTTAAAGAAAAATAAACCTGCAGGTTATCCAGCATCTTTGTGCCACAGTGTTCATTTCTGTCATTTCATTTCTCAACCTGCTGCCTGCAATCCCAAAATGTAGTGATTTGGTTTAACTGCTGTCTGGTGTGCTGCACCTTCCCCCGTGCTGAGTACTTCCCTTCTGTGCATGGCTTCCTGTTAAATATTTATAATTGAACAATGCTGGGAATTAGGTGAGATTTTGCATCCAACTAAGACACAAACATGTCATCCTGTGTCCCTTTTCTAATTAAACCTCCAAGACCTGTCCTTGTAATGCTCCAGTAAAGACCATGAAAGAAGAGCAGAAGTCTCCTGATTAGGCCAGGCTGTGCTGCCAATGTCATTACATAAAATATATTTTAAACCAGTGAAAAACAAATAGTATTATGAACTTTTCTCTTTGCTTTTATAATGTATGGGTGATATGTCAGTCGCTTTTGCAACAAAGCAGGTTGTAAATAAGGTAATAGTCTCATTAGAACCAATTTGTTTCCTTAATAAGTTCTATTATTGATTTGTTGAAATGGGTAGCAGATGACAGGAGCATATTAGACATATGAAAGAATTTGATCAAATAATCCTTTTTTTAGTGGTATTTGACAATAAAATTGTCATGACTTTTGTTCAATCTGTTCTGCCATGTGAGCCTAGGTTCTTACCTAAAAGACATGAACTTAAAGTCCTTTCAGAGGATAAGGTTAGGTTCTTGTTGAGATTGATGGTGTTAGTTAGAGTGTCTTTCTGTCTGGAATTCTATTCATCATCAGTTGTCAAAGCTATTATATGACTCTGTTCATTGGAAAAGGATTCCTGTTCCAACCAGATAGATGCATACACTCATCACAGTCATTTGAAACACAGTAACTCTTATGTTCAAAAACTTATAACTTTGTTAGTAATTTACTCAATCTCATTTTATTCTTGATACTATTAGTTGAGACTCTTGGTAGACAAGCAGAATTCAGTTTTCTTACTGGGACCATTTTGCTATACATCATTTGCCATAACAAGTGAATGCAGGGGAAGCTGTGAGGAGAATGCACCCTGGTCTTCTGCCCACATGTGGTCTTCTCCGGCCTTTTTGGAAATATCCCACATTTTGCAGGGTCTATGCACGCTTGGGTGCAGTTTGCTACTATATCCTGAGATGTTGGTCCCATCTATGGTCCTCAGGGTTCATGTGAGCATCATTTGCTCAGTCCAGGCTCATACTCATGGCAATTTTCTAGTATCAAAACCTTATAACCTAATGTCTTCTGCTTTGAATTGCAAGCCCATATATAACATTCAATTATAGGATGAGCTTCATTTTTAAAAATGCAGAGGGCAATAGAGTATATCTCAGTGGCAAAACATTTGGCAAGCAAGTAAAAAGCTCTAAATTTAATTCCAGGCACATAAAACATAAAAGAAGAAGCAAAGGAATCATGTATGTACATATGTATGCATATATATATGTATGTACATATATATATATATATATATATTATATATATATATATATATATATATATATATATATATATATATAATCTGTTTACATGCTGTATTTGGTGTAAATTATGACCTGCTTCATGTGCTAATTTCTTTATGCATCTTAGTTTTTTTTTAATTGTAGGGGTTATTAACATTGGATATAAAAATCCAATTGGATATAAGAATCTCCAGCTGGGCTGAAGAGATAGCTTAGTGATTAAGAAACTTCTCTATGAAGCCTAAGAACCTAGGTTTGGTTTCCAAGATCCCATGTAAACAAGATGAGAGAGAGAGAGAGAATGACAGAAAGAAAGAAAAGAGGTAGTCACATATTCTCTGCCAACAAAAGTAATATTTAGATGAATAAGAATAGGGCAGTGATGATCATGAACTGTTCAACCACACTATTCTATAAAGGGAGGAGTGGTATGTGTCAAATGTTTTGTAGGGAGGTCCAAGAATAAACCACTCTGAATTGGAGTGGCTATAGCTTTAAGAGTGAGTGCAAAGGAAGGAGATGGGGAGCCAGTGTGCAGGTGTATTTCATGCCTATTTATCTGTGGACCACTCTCTCCAGCAGGAATGGGCAACCTGTGGTGCCAGTGGCCTGCAGAAGTTGAGACATTCCAGACTTGTGCAGATGTCTGGAGGGGCCAGCAGCTGCCACTGTAGGCAGCTGTGGATGTAGAGGGGAGTGAGCAAAATAGAAAATAAGAAAGAGAGAGTGAGAGAAAAATTGGAGAGAGAGAGAGAAGGTGCATACATAACCATGAGCAGGGAAAACAAGGGTGGACACACATCTGTGAGCTGGGGAAGAAACAGGAAGATAAAGGGAATATATGCACCTGTGTTGACGTTGGGGGTCAGAAGGATGGGAAAGAGAGAGGCTTGTGTTGGTATTGACAAGGTGGAGGATAATAAAGGATGAAGAGCTCAAGGAACCAGGCTGTTTGGGAGCCTGTGGGGAGTGGACCCTTTGAATAGCCCAGTTTGGAAGAGGGAGGGAACTTTGACACTGACAGGATGCTAGAGATGGCATAATCAAATAAGAGCTGAAGAGGTTTCTTATGAGTAAAGCAGCCTAGGCCAGTATGACTCTAAAGGCTCTAGTTTCTTTTCTAACATACTTGGGTTTTGCACACATCAGATATTACATATAGGCTATGTTAATGGAATCAATGTTAATTTATATCCATTGGTGTCAGTGACAATCCTTGACACACAACAGATACTAAATAGTATTTGTTAAAGGAAAGAGCCATGTATCAGTTACTTGGGAGGCAGAGGCAAGAAGATGAAAGGTTCAAGGCCAACATAGGCCAGAGACTCTAGGCCAGCCTAGGAAAATTAGTGAGATTATGTCTCAAAATGAAAAAGTAGAAAATGGTGCTGAGCATATAGAAGTATATGTCTATCAGGATGAGGCTCTAGGTTCAATCTCTATGACTGTCAAATGAATTAGTTAATTAATTTTAAAAAGATGAGTGAGTGGTCATATACTGCTGCTATTTGGAGGTGATGATGCTAGAGGAAAGCTGTCCATTTACCTTTGGGAAAAAAAATAGGAAAATAGAGGATAGGAAAGGAAGGTAAGGTTAGAGGGAACATGAGTTCTATGTCATTCCTGTGTGACATGTTCTTAGAAAGTAGTCATACCTTGTGAATCTTCCTCTTATTACTGATAATGTCTCCCTGTCTTATGCTTCTGTCAATTTTCCTTCCTGTGCCTAGCTTCTTCTGGCTTTGAAAATCTCTAGCACAAGGAAACTCAAGACAATGTAGTGAGGAAATTTGAGATTGTGAGGAGCAGAGGCTATAAACTGCACCATGATCTCTTCCAACTCCTTCTAAAGCCATTGCAGCTTCAAATACTCCAATTTGTCAATCACTAATGATGCTTCTTTCAAACCCAAATGACCTTCCAAATCCACCTTAATCCTTTGTTAGAAATTTCACCTTTCATAGGTCAGTGGAAAACAAAAGAAATAGTCTTCTTTCAAGGTCTGCAAAGATCCCAGAAGGGTAATTTTTAACGATGTCACAGGAAGCCATAACCCTCCTTTTTCTGGCCTAGGTATTTGCTGTCTGTAGTGGCCCCTGAGGCTGCGAAAGCCTCTTGTAGGCAGAAAGGTGATTTTGAGGCTCACAGCACTCTGCAAACCTTCTTCACCAGTTCACTGACCACAAACACCTACATTAAATATTTTTTATGCCAAAGCCATGAAAATCTACGGAGGGCAGCCACCCTCAAAATTTCTCATTTCTTACCTCCAGTGGCAAGGTCAGTAGGTGGCTGCACACATGGCTGGGGATAGACTGCATATGGCAGGGCAAGCAGAAAACAGGAAAGGGATTGCAGTGAAATGACACGGAGGGCCTGTACCACTGCTCTTTTGCTAAGGCAATTCAGATCCCTTTTGTCTCAAAAATTCTGGATGGTTTCCTTTGATCCACTCTGAGTTCTGCCTAGTGCCTTATGAATGCTGACACGGAGTTTCATGGGTCTCAACTTGGGAAGGACTCTGAATGCTGCTTCCGGAGTCCAGGTTTCTTGCTTCATAAGCCTCCAAGTTTTGGAAATTTATGTCCTTACATAAAGAGAAGTTAAAGGAAAATAATAAGAGGAAAGGGCTTCCTAAACTAAACACAGATGACAAAGGCATAATGAATATTGACTCCACATATTACTTTTCTACAAGAATTCCAGAAACCACACTGTGGGCTGCTTACTTCACCCGGAGCCCCGCTTCAACGAGACTTGACATGAGTTTGGGCCAGAAAGCCACCTGGTGGAAAGGCTGTCTTCATAAAGATTCATGAGGGAGGCTAATGCACTTTGGAGCTCCTATGACAGGCATCACAACAAGTGCTTACGTTTTTCCAGATGCTGTAGGATTTCCCATGATTTTAATTGTACCAGTTTTTCTAATATTCGGCTTTTTAGTTTCAGTTTGATTTTAAAGCATTTTTTTCTTCTAATACTCTTTACCCTTTTAGTTGAACATTTTTCAAGTTTATATTTTTAATTTCTCATTCCATTTTTAATCCTTAATTCATTTTTCTTTTGCATATTTAACTTTTTTCTAGTGGGCTTTAGCCTTTTATCTTAACTTTTCTTTACTTTCTCTTTTATGTGCTTAACATTTTATCTCATTGGCTTCATGCTCTTTATCACATTTTGAAATCTCACCTCTGTCATCTTTCTTTTAAACTCATTTTAATTTCATGGGCTTCCCTTTTTTTATTTTTAACTTTTACTTTAATTTTTCTCTAATATTTTATTCTTCATATTTTAGTTTGAATTTCATACTTAACTGTTCACAACAGAATAATTATTTTTAAATTTTTAAAAAGTTTGTCCATTAATATTTATCTTTATTTTACATTTTCTTTATGATTGCAAAGGAAGAAGGTGTATAAGAGATAATGCAAAGCTTAGGTAGACTACAGAAAAGCAAGTCAAACTCTAAGTATGAGAAAATTCAAAGTACATGGTGTCAGGACAAAACTCAGCTCTTACCTCAAAGGAAATAGACATAGTTTATTCTAGAGCCAAATATGTGGACCATGGCCCAGAAACATAGATTCAGGTTACCCCAAACTCGATGTTGCAATGTATTAATAATTTCATGAATGAAAGAACATCGTAAGTCAAGGCACCTTTCAAATACATTGGTGGGAAAATCAGGTAGATGAGTTGCAACAAACTGGGGAAATCTCAGTGGTAGGCTTTCAGTGTTACACAATGACATTCTTAGCCTTTGGATTAGTGGAAGCTGGTGGTCTTTTAGTACATATTTCATAACGACTCTTCATAGACCAGATTGGCCTTCTGATAGATGATGAGAACAAGGGAAAATAAATAGCACAAGGGAAATACTAATCTATACGTTCTCTCTTGTCTTTAGTCACCTAATGTCACTGGCATCAGACTGGATATTTTACTAGTCAGAAATAAAAATTGGTAACATAAATCCTAAAATGCTTAATCAGGTTAAAACCTTTAAAATATATAAGACAGCCATTACACTTATCCAGAGCTTGTTAATAACAGGTAATCCTAACTAATTATAGTATGTCATTTATGCTATAAATTTATGCTATCATACCTCAAAAATGTCCAGGTTAAAACTTTAACTCACTGATGCTAACTTTGTTCATGTTAATAGTTATAAAACTGTCTTTAAAGTGCTCAACCACTACATTAGTTATGTTCCTCTAACTAACTACTTACTGGGGAAACTGCATCTCAAGGTTTGCTAATTATAAATTTTTAGCTATTATCAGAACTTAATGATATTATCAATTCTGGGAGTACTATAACTTTAGAGAGTTCCTGCCTTGTTCATTCTAATCTCAAATGATCATTACTAGATTTAAATCTAATTTCAATTATTGTGACTTTTGTCCTCCTGCTATGTATAGATATGTTGGTATAGCCTGCCTAAGCTTCATCTCTTTTTAGCTGTCATGGATAAGACATAAAATTGCTTTATGTTAATCCAGATGTCTCTAATACCCATTAGGTTAGTTATATATTTTTCATTCAAGATTAAACAAAAGCATCACTTTTCCAACTATGTTTTTCTCTTTGCAAATACATTTGTGGAGGGTTATATCAGAACCGAATTGTTTTAGTTCAACCAAATTCTGCTCCATTGTTAATCTATATATAATCAAATAGTCAAGATTTCAGTACTTATTGTGTCAGTTCAGATATCTCAAGTTTATCATTCATAAACAACTCAACTCTCTGGCCATATTCCCTTCTCCAGGATACAACCTAATGCTCAAAATCTGGCCCCCATCTGAGAGAAATGACCTCAAACCCTACTGTTCCCATTATCCAGAACTGATTCCAGCCATTTCTGGGTAACTAAAATCAAAATTGCTTTATAATTGATTAAGACATTTCTCATGCCCTTTCCTTTTCTTTTCAGTATGGGTAACAAATCATTAGCCACATGCACACCATTAAAATGTGGCCTTAAAAATTGGGATACTTTTGGCCCATAGAGCTTAAGGAAAAAAAAATGATTGAAAGTTCTGTGCCTTACTCTGTGGCCTACCTACAACCCCGAAGAAGGGGAAAATGGCCTCCTGAAGGAAGTACTAATTATAATACTCTTTTACTATTAAACCCGTACTGTTATGAAAATGAAAAATGGTCAGATTTCTTACGGGGAAATTTTCTTTATACTAAGAGAAAATTCAAAACTCTGCCAGACCTGCAGAGTAGACCCTGCCCTGTTTATAGTTACGAGTGGAGAAGCTCTGCACACACCCGACTTCAAACTATGAATATTCCAAAGTGTCATTAGTAATAGAAGACCTAAATGAACCTCCCACTGAATTTGTGAAAAAGAAATACTGGAATCAACGGCAGTAAAGGCTAAAAGTAATCTAGATATTCTGATTGTGGCAGCCTATTTTATAATAGGGATCTAGAGGCTGACCAGATAAGGAGAAGGACTTTGGCTTTAATAATGGCTTTACAAGAAAGCAAACCTGAAAGGAGGACTCCTGGGGTCTGCTACCAGTGTAGCAGAAGCTGGGATATTTTAAGAAAAACTGTCCCTGGAGGAGACCTCCACTTGTACCCTATGCTTTATGTTGTGCAGATCACTGGAATACTGTCTGTCCCAGGAGACAGAAAACCCCAAGGCCAGAGGCCATCCCACAAATGGTCTAAATGGACTAAAGAGGACCAAGGTTTTCCCTCTGGTTCCCACAACTCAACAACTCAAGCCGTCATCACCTTCCTGGGTTCCCCAGGTCATTCCAATGATGGAAGAGATCCTGATATCTCCTTCTAGTCACTAGCCATTAAATCCTCAATATTAGTCTTACTTTGTAACCCTGATTAGCTCTCTTCCAACACAGCAATTATTTTAGGCATTTCTTGCAAGCCCATGACCAGACACTTGTCTATGCCTCTCAGTTGTAACTAGGGAGCATTGCCTTTCTCCCATGCCTTTAAAATTATACCAAAATCTCCCCACTATTAGGGTGAGACATCCTAGATAAATTAGGTACTTCCATTCTCATGGTTCCTAGGCCAAAATTATGCTTACCTCTAATGCAAATAAGTATTAATCTTAACATCTGGACCACTGAAGGAAAATCAGTGAAGCTGAGACAGCCAAATCTGTGCAGCATTCATCATAAAGAGCAAGGCTCCTATAAAGAGGCTTCTTATGTGACAGAACCCCAAAAAAGCTTAAAATTCCTTTCAATCCAATAGATAAGTCTTCCAAAATATACATTGATCCTGATCTTTTTAACCAAGATTCCACTAAAACTTCTACCTTGTTCCAATGGGAATAAACTATTTTCGACTGCCTTGCACCATTATAATATTTTTGTTGTTTCTAAATGTTTTTTTTTTTTTTTTCAGGGTCCAAAGGAAAGACCTAGATACAGATGGTGATGGGACATTGGATTAGACTCAAATCAAGCCATCTGTCAGAAATTAAGTTACTGTAATAAGCATTAAACCCATCTAAATTTTGACATTTTAACAGAGTCTATAAGGCAATCTAAAATCACAGTTGAATTTTGGAATGTTTTTGTACTTTAAAACCTCTGGCTACTGTTGTAGTAGATATGAACAAGCACTTTTGGTTTTAAAGTTGAAAACCTAGAAGTCTGTCCCTAGGGACTTAGATATCTGATATTTTATGTTCAAATTACATTATTTGTAAATAACAGATTCCAGCATTATAACTCATTTTGGCCCAAGAATAGTGAATGGAACTCCTCAAAAGTTGAGAAAGCACACATTTCACACAGTTATTGTAAAGAGAGAAAAAATGTTATATTTTTCTACATTTCTTTATATCTAGCTTAGACAAATATAGAAGTCAAGAGACTCTGTTGATGGCAGACAAACAAGAGGGTCTGCTAATAGCAGGTAAACAAAAGGCTCTGCTGGATGAGTAGCCTGCACTGTTGAGCAAACTCATTATGATAAGCCAGACTACTGGTCACGGGCCTACCTCACACCCAGGTAGCCTTCCTGTGCCAGACCAGACCTACTTACAAGTTCTTTTTTTTCTGCTTTTATGACTGTAACTGCCACATATAAATTGTGATTTATGGCTTAATTCTCATCCTGCTTCTTTTTTATAAAAACTGACATTCTGAGCAGTTCAGGGATTCACTCAGAATCTGGAGTGGATACCTGGTATACCACACTATCTTTTTTTCCCCTTTTTAATTTTTTTTACCCAATAAAACTTTGCCTCACATTCCATGAGTTTATGGTCTTACTTATGTGACACCAGACCCCATAACATTATCAGAATATGGGGAGATTTCCTTTTCTCCCTAGGAACAAAAGTTAAAATGAAGTTAGATTATATCTTTTATAAAACCTGAGTTAAAAACACAACGGCTATTTAGTAGAATTAGTTTTATAGAACACAAAAATCAGCAATAATAGATAAATAGTAATCTTGTTAAGACTCAGGTTTTTTTTTAGTAGTTAAAAGATTAACATACAAGCATTACCATCTTAATTGCACATTTGAAGGCAGCTTATATTATTGTCACCATGAAAAAAACTATATCAGTGAATCAAATTTTAGACTTTGTAACCTGTTGATTTGGGACTTTTCTTTTTATAATCCTATGAAACACATTTTAAAAGCATGGATTTGTAAAGGGAGGTCAAACTTGATAACTGGCATGGAGATAATACAACATATATGGAAATGAGTTTAAAAGAGTTGCTCCCTAGTTATTCCCCTTAATTTGTGTTCTATTTAAACAGGGCCAGTCTCACCTCAGAAACCCTTTGAGGTTTAACTATGCCCCACTTTCCTGCCAAATTGGGAGTCAGTATGAGAGTGATAGAGAGGACAACATAGAGATCATGGCAGGTAAAGTCATAGACTTGAGTAAGGCAACAAAAGTTGTTAGTATAGTAGGGAGAGTCAGAAGAAAGGGATCCTAGGCATGCCTCAATTTGAAATAGGTCAGATATAGAAAATGGGACATGGATGAGTACAGATCCCTCCATCCCTACCACCTCTCATAGACAGAAATCTCCATTTGTGTGTGTGAGGGGGTGCATTAAGCAGGAGGAGAGAGGGGAGGGTGAGAAGAGGGTGGAGGTATGAGGGTAAATTAGATGGATGTGAGTTGGAGGGTAAAGGGGGAGTGGAAGGAGTACTAGGGGGTGGGTGTTAGGTCGAAATGGGCTTCCCAAAAGGGAGCCACCAAAAGAAAAACAGGGTAGCTACAGGGAGATGTAAGAAATGGATCATCCACAGTCCTCAAGAAAGATGCCCCAAGAACAGGATTTAGTACCACTCCTTATATCTCACCAGGTCACTTCTGGTCTCACCCTGAGATCAGAGATTTACTGTCCCTCTATCTCTCACCAGGTCACTCCTGGTCTGTCCATATGGCTAATGTAAAAGAACAGAAATTTACTTCCCCAACAAGAAAATTCCTTTTCCTTTCTCACCTTCCCCCAATTGTAAAAACCTATAAAGTCCACTCTCTGTAACCCCAGACTGATTGCTCCACTCTTGAGAGTCAGTCCTGGCAGCTCATGTTTTTCCCCAAATAAAAACCTCCCTCTTTGCCTCAGAGTGGTCTCCATGGTCCTTGGTCACTCCTGAACCTTACATGTGGTGCCTTGACTCAGATAGAAAGGCCTCTGGCTGCCCTCTTGGGCGGCCAGACCTCCTTTTCCCCTGACCAGACCATCAAGCTGCCATCCAACCCTCTGAAGGTTTTGGACCATCTGTGCCTGATACAGGCTCTCACACCCACCATGATTTGGCCTCATTGTTCTTTTCCCCATCTCCTCCCTTCTTGGTAAGCGTCCCTCTCTCTTGGGTTGGCCTGTCTCTGGGATTCACCCTCCTTGTGGAAGCCATGCTGGTATGCCAGGCTATACCCCTCAGCTGCTAGGCCTCAAACCCAGGTCTCCAGAAAGACACACTCTGGAAAGCTCAGGTCTCTCTCTCTCTCTCTCTCTCTCTCTCTCTCTCACATCTACCATACCCTAAGGGGTGCCTTTTAGTTCAGTTACACCATCTTGGGACACCCCCTCTCCCTCTCCCTCTCCCTCCGGAGCTCTCATCTTCCACTTCCAGCCGCTTTAATCTTCTGTAGCCAGCACCTTTCTCCATCGGGAGCACAGGTGCCCTCCTTGCCCACTAAACAGGCTAAAAAGCTGACAGTTGCAACCTGTATGGCCTCTGCCCACATGGGAGATGCAGGCCCCATTCACCCTAATGGGCCAGGAAGTCATATTGGTATCCTGTGTAGACCCAGCCTAAGCCCTGTCTCCTTCCTCTCACTCCTGAGATCTCCTCTTTCACTACCAGCAGCTTTCTCCATTGGGTACACAGGTGCCCTCCTTGTCCACTAAACAGGCTAAAAAGCCAACAGTTGTGACCTGTGTGGTCTCTGCCCATGTGGAAGGTGCAGGCCCCATTTGCCCTAATGGGCCAGGAAGTCATATTGGTATCCTGTATAAACTCAGCTTAAGCTCTGGTCTCTTTCATCACCTTTGTCTTGTTCTATCACTGTCTCCTTTCACTAGACCTTTTATTATACTCTCACTCTTCCATGGGGAAGAAAATCTCCAACCCACTTCCTACTATCCCCCTAGCCTGTCTTCTTAATAACTTCAAACCTCTATGGCTCCTGGATGACATCAAACCTCATTGTCTAATCTTTCTCTGCAACTCTGCCTGGCCACAATGTACACTGGACAATGGGTCAAATTGGCCTGAAAATGATCCTTTTATATATGTGGCTCACAGTCCCAAGACAACAGAATTATTTCTGTTCTGAACAGTGCCATTTCATTGTGGGAATGTTTTCCACCAAGCCCACTGTATGAGATGGTGTAGCCAATTTTTACTGTTGAGTGTCCCCCAAAAGGAACACTAAAAGTAATTAATATCATAGACCAAAAAATACAAGATTTTCCTACTCTTAAAGAGTTATAAAATGGCAGGATCAGAAAGCAGCCTATAGCCATGAGGGAACTCTCCCTGGAATTTAGGGGGAAAAAAAGGCTCTTTCTTAGCTTCCCTGACTCGAAGAGCCAGGGAACTGGAAGCACTGGGAATCTCAGGACCCTGGCCCCAGCATGATGATGAATGAATGCCAAATCACTATGGGGACTTCGTATAAGAAATTTGTAACTGTTTTAAGTTTACTTTATGTTTCTATGCTAATATGGAACTACTAACAGACAATAGCCTTGAGATTTATATTTAAATTTAGAGGTACTCGTTACTAAACTTGTAAACAAATTTGTAATAATATTTAAATTTGCTTTCATATATTTTTTTTAAAACACTTTAAAAAGTGTTTCAGGAAAGTTATAAAAAACAAAGTTCCAAAATCTATGTTCATTCTGGGTAAATAACAAATCAAATCTGATCTTTAAAAAAATCTTTCTTTTAAAAAAGTTATTTCAAAAGGCCCATTAAAGGGAAAAAAATGGTCATATTAAAAGTCCTATGGTTAGGACAATAAGTTTTTGTCGATAACTATGAGATGAACATGACTGAAAAAGATAAACTGGAGAGAAAACTTTATATGTTGGATGTTAAATGTTTGATGAAAAAGATTGTTACAGAGTGTTTACATGGTTTGTAAGGTAAAAGAATGTGAATGAAGGTATGAGTAAAGTATATAGATGAAGATATGAGTAAGTTTAAACAAGTTAAAGACAAAGTACTTAATCAGAACACAGACTTCTTGAGTCTCTCTTAATGTTATTATATCTGAAACCCTGCCTCAAAAAAAAAAAAAAAATCTCATCGAGAAACTATTTGCTCTTTTTTCCCTATTTTTTTAAGGTAAATAGACCACATTAAAAACATTAAACAGTATTTATCTGCCACAAACATGAAAACTGTTTAACTCATGGTAAACAGAAAAAAAAAAATCTAAACAAAGTTATGTTGTGATTTAAGATGTAATTCCTCAACTCCTCCAACAATCAGTCTTAATACTTTAACTTACATCATTACTGAACAAGCTTATCAAAGTACCACAGATAGAATTATAAAGTTGGTTAATGTTTGAATAGCTATAGATTATGTCATAAAATTTTGTGTATGTCTGGAATTCAATGTAGTCCTATAAAATTGATTTTGAAGAGATTACTCAACAATTAAAAGTGCTTATTTGCAAAGCCAGATACACATAGTGGAGCATACATTTAAAAATTGTTTTGAAAGTAATTTGCAGTGGCAAGTGGCTGTGGCATGCCCATTCCCTCTCCTTTACTTGAGTCTTGTCTCCCTTTTTCATTAGACCATGGCAGTTTAATCCAGTTCCTCTATTCTTTTGATATATTAAATATAGCTAAATTAATTTCAAAACCTAACTTATAGATTAATAGACATTTTATTTAGCTTTTAAGAGTGCTAAATCTTTTCAAAAATGTATGTAAAGGACTTCCGGTTAAGATGGTGGCATAGGTACCACGCCAAAGCAGCCTAAGGGGGAAAAAGCCAAAAAAATCCAGCAAAAAAAAAAAAAAAAAAAAAAGTGAGGTGTATAGGAAATTGAAACAGCAGTGGAGAAGTAGGAGAGATCCAGAGCACCCAGAGCCCACACAGGCTGGCAGAAGCAGCTCCAGCAGGTCCGTGGGTCCGTGGGTATGCCAGTCAGCCACCAGGCTTGTCTTGAGACACAGGAAAAGCCAGGTGAGGGAATTTTCCACTCACACTGGAGCTCTCTGTGAACTCAAGAAATGTGAAGGGAGAATGGCAGTGAACAACGGAGGAGCAGATCACAAGGTAGAAGAACACGTGGAACAGAGAGAGAACTAGAGCAGCATTGGCAGCCTCCCCTCCCCCAACACCAGTGCCCAGCTCCAGCAAACAGAGCAGCTGTCCAGGGGCCAGGCCATGCCTACTTGAACCAACAGCAGGACTCAAGCAGGAGCAGCTAACTGAGACCAAAATCATCCCCAAAATTAATTGGGATTACACCAGGTCAGTGCCAGCCTAATAAACCTGGTATATAGGCCTGAACCAGAAGTGCTAATTGCACCTTCCATATCAGGATAAATTATTTGTTAAATCTGATGGATGGTCAGATTTGCCATTCTTAAATAAGATGTATTTTGGGCTTGTTATTTGTTGCTTCTTGATTTATAGTGGCTTTGTTTCCTCTTCTGTTATACATTAGGGAAGGGTCTCACCTGGTCACAAGCTGACTTGGAACCCTCTACAGACTAGAAGTCTTAACCTGCTTGTTGTCAGGATGAAGGGAGTTGGTGAGGCACCACATAGCCCAAGGGAAAGACAGAGGATCTCATTATCATAATACCTACTCTTGGATAAATAATAAATTTCATTGAAAGTGTACATTGTTTAGTTAAATTTTAGAAACTATCTGTATTTGGTTCCACTCAGCCTACTTGAATACTCTTATAGCAGGCAAATCAACACCTAGAGTCACTTTTGCAGTTACTCTGAGAGTCTTGAGAGGCACACCTAGTGCCTTAAACTCCTACCCTGAAGATATATAACATCAGATTGATTGGTACATCTAATAATACCCAGCTAACTAGAAAATGAATTCATTAAATAATCCAGGATGCAGAAATATATACAATATAACACAAGAAACACCAAAAATAAAGACAATATAAATCCACCAAAAAGTATTAATGCATCAGAAATGACCTCCATGAGATGTTCAATACTCGTCCTCCAAATGAGAACAAGTTAAAGGAAATGCCTGAGAGAGATTTCAAAAGAATGATTATAAATATGTTCAAAGAACTAAAAGAAGAAATCAAAGGAAGCAAAGAAGACACAGATGCAAATTTAATGAAATAAAGAGGTCAATACTAGACACAAATAAGGAAATCAACATAATAAACAAAAACCAGTTAGAATTACTCACAATAAAGAACACAGTTAATGAAATAAAAAACTCTGTAGAAAATCTCACCAGTAGAATGGATGTAAAAGAGGACAGAATATCTAACCTAGAAGAGCAGGTGGCAGATCTCATACAGTCCAACAAAGAGAAAGACAAACTAATAGAAAAGTATGAGTGGGAATTCAAGATATGTGGGACACTATGAAATGATCAAACATAAGAATTCAGGCATAGTAGAAGGAGAAAAATTTCACTCCAAAGACATAGTAGGCATCTTCAACAAAATCATACAAGAAAACTTCCCCCAAATTGGGAAAGAGGTGCCAATACAGATATAGGAATCCTTTAGAACACCAGCCAGATGAAACCTGGAAAGTACCTCTTCTTGCCATATTATAATCAAACTACCACACACATAAACCAAAGAAAAAATATTGAAAGCAGTTAGAGAGAAAAATCAAGTTACCTACAAAGGCATTATAGGCCATTGCTGAGGCCCTTGGTTTCTCACCAGGAATAGATAGTAATGAAGACTCCACATACTTGGGCTGCAAGGCCACTGAGAAATCCTGCTGGAACTGAACTGATAACCTCCTCCATGTAGACCAGCTGACAGAAAGCTGGAAGAAGCCATTCTACATGCAGTTCAATGGGAGAAAGAGATACCACCAGTGAAGATACTCAACAGCGGACACTGCAAGCCTTATAATTGGCCAGCCAGACCAAATGAGCCAAAGGGTGCAATAGTGGCATATCTATCGTGGTGGAAACCAACTGCCCTCCATTTGGACTGGAGGCCCACTCCATGGGAGGGAATACTTCCCTGATACTGAAAACTTAAAACCGGGTAGTCATGAGCCCTAGGGGTGTAACATCTGCTGATGTCTGGATAAATGTATATACTATGCTTATCAAACTGCCCAGTAAGCACTTCTCTTAATATTCATACCCTTATATTAATGCTACTCTCACTTTTGGTAGAGAATCTTCTCTTTTCAGATGGCAGTGACCTTGGGACGACTTAGAAGGTATCATAGTGCTGGAAAGCAGTGACTAGAGTACTGAGTAACATCTCGATCACACCTTCCAATGCTCAGGGTCTAATGCGGAAGAGGTGGCAGAAAGAATGTAAGAGCCAAAGGAAGGGTAGGACTCCTTACAATGTGCTCCCTCCAGACATAAAATGGCCTGTATATCTGTGATCTCATAGTGCCTGACACTACCTACACAAGACCATCATAAGAGGAGGAAAAGATTATGACATCAAAATAAAAGAGAGACTGATTGAGATCGGGAGGGGAATATGATGGAGAATAGAATTTCAAAGGGGAAAGTGGGGGGAGGGAGGGTATTACCATGGGATATTTTTTGTAACCATGGAAAATGTTAATAAAAATTGAGAAAAAAAAGCAGGGCTAGAGAGATGGCTTAGTGGTTAAAGCACTTTCCTGCAAAGCCAAAGGATCTCAGTTTGATTCCCTAGGACCCACGTAAACAGGATGCACAAGGTGGGTATGCATCTGGAGTTTGTTTCAGTGGCTGGAGGCCCTGGTGCATGTGCTCCCCCATGCCCAACACTATCAAATTAATTAATTAATTATTTTAAAAAAGCAAAGCTGGGCGTGGCATTGCATGCCTTTAATCCCAGCACTCAGGAGGCAACCCTGAGGCTACATAGTGAATTGCAGGTCAGCCTGGACTAGAGTAAAACCCTACCTGGGGGGTAGGAGCAAAAAAACTAGCACAACAATGAAACCCAAATCCTCAGTGCCTTTGGATCCCCAAGGCCCACAGGCAGTGAGGAAGGGATTACCCAGCAGCTTCCATCCCTCCTCAGAAAGAGTAGCTCCAGATGGGCGTGGTGGTGCACGTCTTTAATCCCAGCACTTGGAGGCTTAGGTAGGAGCATTGCTGTGAGTTCAGGGCCAGACTAAGACTACTCAGTGAATTCCAGGTCAGCCTGGGCTACAACAAGATCCCACGTGAAAAATCAAAAAGAAAAAAAGAGAAAAAGGAGCTCCACTCAGCTTGTTTATGTATCCTCCTGCCCCGTTGAACAAAAATAAATAAATAAAATGAGCGAATCCATGTGGGATGCTTGCTATGCGTCAGGCCCTACCTCACTGGGACCTGGGACAATACTGGTTTATTCCTGTTCTCTAAACACAATTATTAACAGTGCCCCTTCACGCTCAGTGTTCTGACTTGGCTGAAAACTTAGTCTCTCTCCCCTCATTTAAACCTCATAAAAACCCATGATGGGGCTGGAGGGATGGGTTAGTGGTTAAGGCACTTGCCTGCAAAACCCAAGGACCAAAGTTCAATTCCCCAGGACCCATGTAAGCCAAATGTGAAAGACCCACAAAGGGGAGGACTCCCCAGGCTCTGTGTTGGGAAAGGCAGCACCCCAAATCACTCACGAGAAACGGTCTTGATCCAAACAACAAGAGGATTTTTATTCCAGCGTGCTGGGGCCCACAGTCGTACACCACACAGGGGTAGAGGGCTGAAGGCCCCGAGTGCAGAATCAGGGCAGCTTTTATAGGGTTACAACAAAGCCCATGCATTGTGAACCAATCATTTTGTAACATCAGGAGCCCACACAATGCTGACCAATCCCTTTATGACACTCTATGATTTCTAGGCCAATCATTTCAAATTGTTCGAGCCCGCGTACTGTGGACCAATCAATTATTTGTGCGGGCTCCTAGGTGGGAGTGACAAATTGCAGCTAAGATAGGTCACTAGGGCTTAAGTTTAACCGGGGGTTTCTGTGTGCATTCTTTTCCTTTTATGGTGCAAGTAGTTTACAGAATCCGGTTAGTCAGCTCATTTCCTGCTATCTCACTAGGCCAGAGTCACGTACTCAAAGGCCTGTTCTGTGTCCCTTTTTTGCAGGAAGCAGGCTCTGGGCCAGCAAGAAGAGTGACCTTTTACCTATTTAGTGGCAGAGAGCTGGTTCTGGAATTTGAGGTATTTATGGCTTCTTAGGAGTTTGGAGTCAGGGCTCCTTTCGGAATGAGACAATATTTTTGAACTTTTAACTTTTTCATCCTTTCAGATGCACAAGGTAGTGCATGCATCTGGAGTTCCTTTGCAGTGGCTAGAGGCCCTATTGTACCCATTCTGTCTCTCTTTCAAATAAAAAAGTAAGTAAATAAATAAATATATTTTTTAAAAACCCTAAAAAATGTATGTATATATAAGCTTAAAAATTATCTAATTTTTCATGTCTTCATATTTAAGCCAAAAATGTTACTACATAATATAGATTTCTTGTTTATTTTAAATTCTGTCAGCAGAAGACAAGCCAAGGGGGTAATAGGAACAATTTTGGAAGTCTTATTTTCCATTTCAGAAGAGATGGAAGAGGAGAGGTGTAGGAGGAGGCTGTCATAATGAGGAAAGGAGGAGAATGAGAAGAAAGAACCAGAGTTCAAGCTGGGTTTACAAAAAATAAACACCAATATGACCCCTGGATCTTGAGGGTGAATGGGGCCTGCACCTCCCACTGTCTGAGCAGGCAGCCCTGTGGGACAGTAGACTGGTGGTGGGCACCTGGCCCCAGTGGCTGAGAGCTTCTGAAGAAGCTCAGAAGGGGCAGGGAAGAAGAGGAGGAAGGAGGAAAGTGTTGGCTCCCCTTCAAGGGTGGCTGAGGAAGCATGGCAGACAGGAGGAGAAGAGTGAAGGATGAAAGTGGATGAGAGTGTTGGCTCCTCTTGGAGAGCAGCCAAGCCAGCAGGAAGGAGAAGGAGGAGAAAAGAGGAATATGTCTTGAAGCCAGCAAACTGAGCAAAAAGGTGCCCTTTAAGGCTCGGTGGGCCGGAGAGAGAGAGTGTACTAAGGTGTCAAGTGTGTGCCTTTCTTGAGAAGTGGGGGGCCCAGAATTGGGTGAGGGGGTGTGGCCTGGTATTCCAGCATGGCTTAGATGAGAGGGAGAGAGGAAGCTTGTCTCCAAGAGCAGGCCAACTTGTATGGGACACTTACTGAGGAGGAGGACAGGACCAGGGAAAGAGAAGAAATGAAGCCAACTTGTGGTGCGTGGGAGAACGAGCACCATGCAGATGGTCCAAGGCCTTCATAGAGTCAGCGGCAGCTTGGCATTCTGGCCAGGGAAAGGTGGTTTGGCCAGCTGAGAGGGCAACTGGGAGCCTCCTATCTGAGTTTCAGAGCCAGATGTAAGTTTGTGAACAACCCGACCACGCAAGAAGACTATAAGGCAGGAAAAGAGCTTTTTATTGGGTCCCAAGCTGTCAGGCTGTGGCCCAGGAGGAAAGAGAACAGCTTGAGTCAGGATGTGTGGTGGTTTGAATAGAATAGATGCCCCCCAATATATTCAGTTTTTTATTTGTTTGTAGTTTGCATCTTTAGCCACCTGGCTAGAGGCAGTGTCACTGGGTGGATCTTAAGGTGTGGTGGTGGGTTTCAGATTTCAATCTAAAGATATGCAAAGTGTGCCTAGCAGGAGTTCCTGAAGTATGCTGTGTGGCTTTTGGCTTTTAGGCTTGTACTTCTCTCTCTCTCTCTGCTTGGACCTGTGAAGGCAGGCTAACTTCCTCTGCCATTTATGGAACTTCCCCTGGATCTGTAAGCTTCAATAAATCTGTTCCTCCATCACTGTGCCTGGTCTGGAAGTTCATCTCAGTGAACCTTGAATCTGTCTGCTACAGGATGGTTAGGGTTTTTATAGAGTTTTCCTTTTTGAAAAGGTGGTAGAGGAGACAAAAGGATTAAGGAATACAGGGGAGAAACTAATCTGGGCAACAGAGAACAAGCTGAGGAGGTAATCAGTCAGAGAATGCATTGACATCCAAAGAGGAGCCAGGTTGTCCCTAAGATAAGATCAGCAAGAAACTGTGGCCAAAGGCATTGTTAGGTCAGGAGAGTACGAGATAGGCAACATAAACATTTAAAGTTGCATCAGTCAGTCTGCTGTCATGCTCTTCTTTCATCTCAACTTCACTTTGGGACACTTGTCCTACCTAACAGTTTGCTTGATGATTATCAAGTTTGCATTGATCAAGTCTCTCTTTGTTATGTCTTATAGCACTTGGAACTCTTTGTCCTGTGCCTTTATGTGTTGAAAGCATATAACTTGTGTTGATTTTACAGGACTCATAGTTAAGAGTTGTCTTAAATCTTAGAAGAGACTTGGGACATTAGTACAATCTTAAATTGGTAAAGACAATGGGGACCTTTGAGGTTTGACTACACACAATTTACAATGTAGATGGTCATGAATCTATTGGGGGCCAGGAGCAGAATGTGATAACTGGAGTGGATGTCCCCCAATAAATTCAGCAGTTTATTAAAGTTTGTAATTTAGCTCTTCAGCTGCCTGTTTGGAGATGTCATTGTGAGTGGATCCTAGTCAAGCCCTAAGGTGTTGGGGTGGATCTTTTCCAGTAAAAAAGATATGCAAAGTGCCTGAGTTCTTCCATTATGGGGTTCCTGGAGTGTGTGTTTGCTTTTGATGGTGCTTGCTTTCCTCTCTCTCCGCAGGGATCAATGAAAGTGGGCCAGCTTCTTTTGTCATTGCAGAATGTTTCCCTCTATCTGTGAGCTTCAATAAATTCCATTGCTCCTATAAACTGCACTTGGTTTGGAAGTTCATCCCAGCAATGGGAGGCTGACTGTGACCTTAGGGGAATGTAGAAGACTCATGGGAAAGCTAGCTTCTTTTTATATAAATTTATTTTATGTAGTTATTTTTTGGTTTTCCAAGGTAGGGTCTCACTCTAGCTCAGGCTGACCTGGAATTCACTATGTAGTGTCAGGGTGGCCTTGAACTCATGGCAATCCTCCTACCTCTGCTTCCCAAGTACTGGGATTAACAGCATGTGCCACTATGTTTGGCAAAAGCTAGCTTCTTTTAGGTAGTTTCAGTTAGAGTCAGAAGCCCAAAGAGAGAACAATACGATGCCGCTCTGCCTTGGCAGAAAAGGAACCCTGGCAGGAATGGAACTCTTGGCAGGAATTGAACTTATGTCCAATCTAGATTCATCTACAACAGCTACAGTACCCCTGGTTCCTGACTTCATTATCAAGATGAGCTGGTCTTGGATTCTGTCCTTTTAATCTAAAAAACAATTGGATCTTCCCCGTACATACCTAAATCTGACATAAAGATACATTTTCAATTGACTATAAAGACTTCTCCAAGTTTTTTGTTTACCTCTTTGTTTTTCTCCATGCCCTGTCCTGTGATGAATGCTTGTATTGCTGGGATACATGTGAGTCTGACTTTCTACCCCAACCAACCTGGTTGTGTGGATGTTGGTGGGCAGAGCAGAGTACAGTTTCTTGGCCTAGGTAATTATCAGTTTTATCTGTCTTATGCTTTGTAGTAACTTCTCACTTTAATTATATGCATGATATTCCTCTGATCTATGATTCTACAATGGATGTATTTCCCTTAAACTCTAAATCTACCAATGGGTGCTTTCCCTAGACTCTGGGTCTGCTACCTGTGTAATTTATCTAAACTTGGAAAATCCATGGGTACAACACTCTTTACTACTCATTTCTCATCTGAATTTCTTGGTCTCTGCTTTTATATTTTCTGTTTGCTATTCTTCTTTAAGCCGTCATCATTTGTCCTTTTAATTTTTTTACATGTGGAAGCCCAGGATGGATGTTCTTTGTGTTTTTTGTCTTCTAAATTTTCCTACATAGGCACCTAGGTTATATCTTCCATATGCTTATGGCTCTACTCCAGTCTTTTCCTTAAAACCTTAATTTCTTCTAAATGAACTTTATGAACTATGTTGTGTTTTTTCACATGCGTGCATGTCTCCTGTTTTCCATGTGCTTATATATGACTCTGCTCTAACCTTCTTCCTAGATCCAAGTTTCCCTTAAAGAAACCACACAATTTGTGATTTTTCCCTAAATAAACTGAGTAATTCAATTTTTTTCCTTTTTAAGTCCATTTTATCAATTATTTGTTAAATATAGGACAGAACTCAAAATTGGTGTTCATAAATTGGGGAGCCCCTCTTGAACTCTAAAATCCCGTATCACTGTTTCCAGAGTAGTAAGAACCTAGAGTTTTTTCTGATATTCAAGAATTTTCCCAAAATTCATGGTAGAAATAAAGATATCACAGAGTTTTTCTTGGGTTAACTGCTTAGAATTGCTGTTAGCCTAAAATAATGGACATGCCAAAGGTGTATCAGGGGAAGTGTGTCCTTTTACACTTTTGTGTCTTGAGAGTCAAGTAAAATACTTTCAAACAACAAAGTAAGAGTGGCTGTTGCAAAAAAAAAATCAGATATATCTTTGTGTTTTATTTTTTTGCAATTTCAGGGATAAAGATGTTAGGGAAAATTGATATTAGTAGAGACTTGGCATTTGTTGGGAAGATCAAGTAATTGGGATACTTGGAATCTAATCTGTTCATAAAAGGGACTGGTGAAATAACACAATGCAATTGTCACACAGTGGGAGGATCTCAGTTCAGATCCCCAGATCCCATGTAAAAGTCAGAAGGAGGCTTCTCTAATCCCAGTACCCCATGGCAGGATGGCAGGTGAGGCCAGGAGTCTTTCCCCAAAGTTTCTAGGCCAATTACTCTGGCAAATGGAACAGTGAATGAGAGACCCTGACTCAAATGTGGTGGATAGTGAGGACTGACTTTGGAAAACTTGTCCTATGACTTCCATACTTGCACTGTGACACACAGACCTGCTCTGACACACACACACACACACATACACACACACACACACACACACACACACACACACAGGACTATTAACAATATAGCTTACTGATAGCATAGCTGGAGACTATGAATATAACACTATATATTTGTAGACGTGACTTCATTTCTCTGATCTGTGTCAATGAACAGTATGTGTGCAGTTGTGTTGGGAGTCAGAACAGGTTAGCTGTCTTAGTTGTCATGCATGGTTTAACACTTGAGTAAACACGGAACTAATGATATCAGGGGCATAAAAATCTGTGAAGATTTAAGAGTTTCAGTGTATCAATAGGCCCCAGAAGTGTGTGAATGATTACAGTCAGAGTATTTAGATGGACTGAGGTTGAAGGTAGAAAAATTGAAGGAGGAAGCCATAGAAACAAAAGGCCAAAAAATAAAGTCAAAACTCCCCACAATTAAATAACCAGGCCTTGACTATTTGACACCTGACTGACCTCTCCTGACTTATTCTATCTTATACAGACCTCTAGAGCCTAATGATCCATTCTATCTTGCATGGTAGACAGTCTCAAGAAATTTACTACTCAAGATAGCTAGAAGCCTGTCTATCAGTTATGGATCCTGCTCAAAGGGCCTATAAGATAAGACCAAGTGACTTCACACCTGAATCATGGCCATGAAATAAGCAACCATTACAGCTTATAGCCAGGATAGTGGTAATGATAATGATAATGAGGCTGTTAGCATTCAAAGTGCAGTTGTAAAACTGAAGCCCCTAAGAAAGGCCTCCAGCACATTCTTCAAATTCCAGTAGGTTTCTCTTTTGTACCTCTTGAACCCCACATGCTTTGATTTAAAAAGCGTTCATACACAGTAGTATAAGATGTTAAATTTCTAGAAACAGGTTTACACTATATTTGAAGTAATTTGGATTTAAAATTTGGAGAAATGGTTTAGTAGTTAAGGCACGTGCCTGCAAAGCCAAAGGATCTAGGTTCAACTCCCCAGGACCCACGTAAGTCAGATGCATAAGTTAGCACATGCATCTGCAGTTTGTTTGCAGTGGCTGGGGGCACTAGCACACCCATTCTGTGTCTGCCTCTCTCTCTTTCTCTCTGCTTCTTCCTCTCTCTCTCTCTCTCTCTCTCTGTGTGTGTGTGTCTCTCTCTTAAATAAATAAATAAAATTTAAAAAAAGTGCTTGTTCGTGCTTAGTGCAACAGTAGAAGGTTAAGGTAAGTAGTAGAAGGGTGTTGTTAAGGGTAAACAAAATTGCCAAATTTTGATCCTACACTTTAAAATTTCCTTACAGATTTAATTAAACAGTCAAAATCATTTCTAAATGAAATGCTTATTACAATGATTTAATCATTAACAAACTTAGTTTGGATTTAATAACAAAACAAAAGTCCTTTGACATATTTTCCTGTATAATAACTGTCAAGAAACAATATAGATGACTTCTGTCAAGTGCAGCTTCCTGAATTTTAATTTAGAAATAAATTCTAAATTTCATAATGACAAAAATAGTGATACTAATAAGAAAAATAATATAGAAAGGGCCAATCAATTAAAATATATAAATATAAAATGTTTTCAGTAAAGGAGTTGAAAAGAAAAGTACATCCTTTTAGATGAGAAAAGATTTTGTAAGGTAAAAGAATATTCCCTATTGAAATAGAGATAGAGATAAACTAGAAAGTTAAGGTATATTGTAAGATGGTTATGAAAGTCATAGGAAAATATCATCTTTTTAGATGGGAAATGACTTTGTACGGTAAAAGAATGTTCCATTTGGAAATAGAGGTAGAGATAAATGAAAAGGTTAAGGTGCATTGTAAGACGGTTATGGCAGATGAGCTGCAAAAGGCTTACTGTCTGATGACAATGATCACTATTATCTATCTGTAATGAGTTTTATGGAGTTAAGAAAGATTTCTTAAACTCCAAGCCCTGAGTTCATGCCTGTTCTACCAAAGAATTGAACTTGTGGGGAGCCCCCGGAGGGTCCCCAAGTGGGATTGTCTACTAGACCCGAAGACACTCACACGGAGAGCTCTCAATGCAAGACGCAAGAGGTTTATTGTACCAGTGCACCGGGGCTCGACACGAAGTCCTCACGCAGGAGAGGTGAAGAGCCCCGAGCAGCCGGGAGGTAGGGGTTTTAAAAAGGAAAGATCATAAAACATGCGGAAATATCTCAAACATGTTTCAGCTCAGGGATTCTTCAGATGTCGTCAGGGTGTCGCCTCGGCTCAGGGATCGTGACCCCAGGCAGGGAGCTAGGGCCCCTGCGGTTAGGCATTGTTCAATTGTCTCTGAGCGGAGGCTTTCCAGAAATTGGGTAAGGGGGTTACGGTTGAGCAAACAGGGGTTGGGCAAACAAGCACAGGTGGGCAAACAAGCACAGATTTCTAAGGCAAAGGTCAGCATTTCAGTTAACTAGTTCCTTATCTGGGCGCGGGCGGCTAGTTGCAGAAAGTCACGTACTGCAGAAAGTCACGTATAACATGCTTTTCCTTCATAAAATGGCTGTCCTTATGTCTAGGTAAAGCAAGCAATTGTACAGAAGCCAAAGAAGCAGGTTAGTTGTATTTATTGGTAATCTTTCATTTCCCCCTTTTCTTTGTCATAATTCCAATCATGGAATTGTGGATTCATTATCTGCCTGGGCCAACTGCTGGTATTGTTGTCTAAGCACCATTATCTGCACAGCACTAATTCTTTCTCTAATAAAAGTGAGTAATCTGTTAAAAATACAAGGGCCGAAAGTGAGAAGCAAAAGTAATATTAAGAGAGGTCCGAGTAGGGTAGAGATCAGGGTGGTCACCCAAGGGGAACTGGAAAACCAAGACTCATACCATGACTGCTGTTGCTGTCTCTCTCTCTTACGTTGTTCTAAGCTTTCTCGTACCCGCTTCAGACTATCCTCAACTAAACCCGTCTTATCTGCATAAAAGCAGCATTTTTCCTTTAAGGCTGCACATAATCCCCCTTGCTGTAGAAAGAGTAAATCTAGTCCCCTTCTATTTTGTAAAACAACCTCTGACAAAGAGGAGACTGAGTCTTTTAGATTCTGCATGCCTGATTGTAATTCTTGCAAGTCTTTATCTATTGCTGCACTGAGGGTAGCATAATGCTGGTTAGAGGTGACTAAAGAAGCTATTCCTGTTCCTGCCCCCGCTGCCCCCAGACCTACTACTAATGCTAAGGTTAAAGTAGTGATAGGCTCTCTCTTGAATCGAGGTGAAGTAGAATCAGTATTCCATATCTTCTGGAAAACATCTGCGTCTCTGATAGTAAGTCTGGGCAATAGGCTTATTAGTATACAATAGTCTTTTTCTGCTAGGAAGGCCTCTTTTTCTACATAAGTAGTGAGTCCTGTAGAGCAAGCGAGATAGGTATCTAGTGGTGCAGAGATATATTGGGAGGAGAGGCGGGAGTTAATAGTGATAGTTTGATTACAGATCTCAGAGAGGGAGCGGGGGGGAAGCATGTTAGGTCCTAGTAGGCATAGTCCGGCACCAGAAACAAAGCTCATAGTCAACCCTTGAGAGCCTGGAGGGGGTCTCCAACGCAAATTGTCAGTACTGTTGGCAAAATTTAAATTTCCTGTAGTGGCCAGTCCCTCATAGAAAGGAGGGCTGGAGGAATAGCATATCCAACAGTCCTCTAAAGTATGGTTAATCATATTAAAGAACTGGACAGAGGAATTTACCACGGTTAAAATTAGACCTGCTGAAGAAAGGGGGTTAGGGGGCAGAGTGGGTTGGAAGAGAGTTGGAGCCGTGGAGATCGAAGTGGGGGAGGCAGGCTTGGGTAGTGGGAGAGGAGGAAGAGGTTGAGGAGGAAGAGGTTGATTATGAAGTAAGGAGTTAGGTCCTACACTAATTTTCTGAGAGTCCGGAAATGTCTTGCTGAGCTTAATTCTGAAAGTTAGTCCTGGGTCTGTAGAGTATGTGTACATCCGAAGTCCCCATTCAAATCCCCTAATTTCCCAGTCTTTAGTTTTTGCCTGGTCAGTGAAAGAAATCATCACCGGGTTACACCAAGTAGTACAAGGGCCTGAGTGTTGTTTTTTCTTAACAGTTATATAATCCCATGTAGAGGAGGGATTCCAATACCCATCCCCTGTGGTCTCACACCCCCATTTTGCACAGAAATAAACATCAGCAAACCCACATCTTTTACCCAGGGGCCTGGGACGGTGTCCTCCTGGGCAAACATATATAGGGGTCTCTTGTAGGACTTTTCTTCCCTGAGGGTCAGAGCATTTGGGTTGAGGTGGTGGCACATAAACAGAGCCTGAGGATGACCCCTCGGGTGGTTGGTAACCTATGTTTATGGGTCCTCGCTGGGGCAAATAATAGTCGGGTGTTCCCCACCCTGATTCGGCTCCTAAGGCTAGCCTACAGAGGTCCACCTCAAGGGTGGGCCATGGAGTGGTTATGGATAGTTGTGAGGTAGAACTAGCAACATCACCTGCCTGATTAATGATCTGCCAGGTGTAGTTGTAGAGCTGGTAGGGGGAGGCTGCTATTGAGTGGGGTAGCAACAAGAACATTAGTAGTAACTGTAACCAAACCTTAAGATGAGTCATTATGACTCGAGACAGTAGTGGGAACACAGCGGAGATGCAACTTGAGGGGGTTGTCAGTCTTTGTCAGCTGCCAGTGAGAGTCAGGTGAGGGAGCCGGTTTAACGTGAGAGGCGTGGATCCAGGCGGCGATTCCGTCCACCTTCACGGCCGTTGGTGTTGTCAGGAGTACAGTGAAGGGTCCCTTCCAGCGAGGTTCGAGGTTTGTGGGTCGATGCCGTCTCACGTAGACCGAGTCTCCAGGCTGATACGGGTGTGGAGCTGGGTCCTTAGCAGGCAGATAGGCTTCTTTCAATTTAGGCCACAAGTCACTCTGAAGGAGGTGTAGCGCTTGCAGCCTGCAGTTCAAATCAGAGTTAGAGATTGTATCTGGTCCTCTCTGGGTCAGCAATGTGCTGAGTGGAGTTGGGACTCCGAAAAGTATCTCAAAGGGGGTGAGGTTAAATCTATAGGGGGTATTGCGGACCCTGAAAAGGGCCCAGGGAAGGAGCATCGTCCAGTCTGTACAGCCAGTCTCCATGGACAATTTAGTAATGGACTCTTTTAGTGTTCTATTCATTCTTTCTACCTGTCCTGAGCTTTGGGGTCTGTATGCACAATGTAATTTCCAATTAATCCCCAGTATCCTGGCCACCTCCTGACTTACCTGGGCAACAAAGGCTGGACCGTTGTCAGAGCCTATTACCTGTGGCATTCCATACCTGGGAACAATTTCTTCTAGGAGTTTCTTGGTCACCATAGCCGCAGTCTCTTTCTTAGTGGGATAGGCCTCTACCCATCCTGAAAAAGTATCTATAAAAACTAAAAGATATTTATTTCCATATCTGGCTGGTTTTAGTTCGGTGAAATCTGTTTCCCAGAACAAGCCAGGACGGTCCCCTCTAAATCGCTTTCCCAAGTCTGTTGGGACTGTTTGTGCATTTACCTTTTGGCAGGGTACACACTGTTTTACGAGTTTTTCAGCCATCCTTAAGTCCAATTATGTAATAATCAGTCTTTTAAAGAGTCTCTATTATTTTCTGAGGGCAGTGGCTCAGCGAGGACAGTTTCTTTTTCAATCAAAGGGAACAGGGAAGCTCCCTGAGCTGCCTTTTTGGCTTCCTCATCTGCCATCCTGTTTCCCCGAGCTACAAAGGAATCTCCCTTCTGGTGCCCTGGGCAGTGGACTATAGCCAGCTTGGCCGGTCGGTGCAGAGCATCAAGCAAATCTAGGTCCAAAATGAGTCAACTTATGTATGTGTAACAGGAGGTTCTTTGCTTGCTGTCTGGGTAGGATCTGTTTCCCGGTTTAAAATCTCTTGTTTATTTTTGATTTCTTTGCCTGCAGAGGTCAGTAATCCTCTCTGCCGGTAGATGGCGCCATGTATGTGCGCGGTGGCAAAGGCATACCGGCTATCTGTATATATTGTAGCCTTTTTTCCTTCTGCCATATTTAAAGCTTGGGTTAAGGCAATAAGTTCAGCTTTTTGGGCAGATGTTCCCTCTGGCAATTTGTTAGTCCAGATCACTCTGCTCCCATCTACAATAGCTGCTCCCGCCATCCTCTTACCTTCAAGGAGGTAGCTGCTGCCGTCCGTAAACCAGGTCACCTGAGCATCTGGTAGGGGCTGGTCCATGAGGTCGGGTCTGACTCCGGTGGCCTCGGCCAGGACTTCCCCACAGTTATGTAGTACGGTGGGATCCGTGTCCGGCCAGAGGGTAGCGGGGTTCAACTGGGTGGGGGGAGCAAATCTGACCCGGTCTGAATTAAGGAGGAGACTCTGGTAGTGAGTGACCCTGGCATTGGAGAGCCAGCGGTCTGGGGGTTGGCGGATAACGCTCTCCAGAGCATGTGAAGCAATGATAGTAACAATCTGTCCCAAAGTCAATTTGTCTGCATCCTTTAGAAGTAGCGCTACAGCTGCAATGATCTTTAGGCAAGGGGGCCATCCCGCGGCTACAGGGTCTAATTTCTTAGACAAGTAGGCTACTGGTTTCCTCCAAGGTCCCATTCTTTGGGTAAGCACTCCCTTAGCAATGCCCTTCTGTTCATGCACGTACAGGTAAAAGGGCTTGGTGATATCCGGGAGTGAGAGCGCAGGTGCTGTTAGCAGGGCAAGCTTAATGCTGTCAAAAGCCTGCTGGTGTTCTTTTTCCCATTTAAAAGCTGTATTTGTCTTAGTCAGAGGATAAAGCGGAGCAGCCAGGGAGGCAAATCCGGGTATCCAAAGTCTGCAAAACCCAGCGGACCCTAGAAATTCCCGTACTTGTCTGGCATTTGTTGGGACTGGAATCTGCTCCACGGCCTGTTTACGGGCCTCCGTCAGCCACCTCCGTCCTCCTTTCAAAGAGTATCCCAGATATGTGACTTGCCTTTTGCAGATCTGAGCTTTCTTGGCTGAGGCTCGGTACCCCAAACGGGCCAGCTCCTCCAACAGCGCAGTTGTTCCCTTTTCGCATTCAGCCTGACTGTTAGCTGCAAGGAGAAGATCATCAACATACTGGAGGAGTGTTACCTGAGGGTTGGAGGCTCGGAAGGGCGCTAGGTCTCGGTGGAGGGCTTCATCGAAGATGGTGGGTGAATTCTTGAAGCCCTGCGGCAATCTCGTCCAAGTCAATTGTCTGGAGAGTCCCATGTCCGGATCTTTCCATTCGAAGGCAAAGACGAGCTGGCTTTTTTCATGTAGAGGTAGGCAGAAGAAAGCATCTTTTAAATCCAGGACGGTGTACCAATCCCTTTCAGGTGGGAGTGAGCTCAATAGGTTGTAAGGGTTGGGGACTGTTGGGTGTAGGTCCTCCACCCTTCTGTTAACTTCTCTTATGTCCTGCACTGGGCGGAACTCATTAGAGTTGGGCTTACGCACTGGCAAGAGGGGGGTGTTCCAAGGTGACTGGCATCTTCTCAACACTCCCAGTTTCAGAAGTCTTAATATGTGGGGTCTTATCCCTTCCTTAGCCTCTTGGCTCATGGGATACTGTCTCACTGATATGGGCACAGCAGAAGCCTTCAGATTAATAATTATGGGTGGCTGGTGGGAGGCCAGCCCCATGCCAGCCGTTTCAGCCCAGGCTCCAGGGATCTCAGTGAGCCATTTATCAACTTCTAAGTTAGTCTGAGGTGCCTCAAATAGCCTGTGTTCATCCTCCAACTTCATAGTTAAGACTTGAATAAGTTTTCCTGTCTTATCAGTTACATGGGGGCCTTCTTTAGTAAAAGTGATTTGGGCCCCTATTTTTGTCAATAAGTCCCGTCCTAGTAAGGGGGCTGGGCAACCAGGAATCACAAGGAACGAGTGGGATACCCGGCCCACGCCTAGGTCCACCGTTCTTCGGGTAGTCCATGAAAATTGTTGGTTCCCGGTGGCTCCGAGAACCCACGATTTTCTGCCTGATAATGGTCCTCCTGGTTTTAACAGGACAGAATGCTGAGCCCCCATATCTACTAGGAATTTAATGGGTTCCCCCTCCACTTTAAGGGTTACCCTGGGCTCGGGGAGGGGTTCCGAGCCCCGTCCCCCCTATTCATCGTCTTCCTCCAATGTCAAGATTTCTCTTGGTTTCTTTTTGGGGCAGTCTTTTATCCAATGTCCTTTTTCTTTGCAATAGGCACATTGGTCCTTTTCCAACTGCCGTCTGTTGCCCTGGTTTTGTCTCTGTCTAGGATTTCTATGCTTTTCTCTGTCTAGGTTCTTTCTATCCTGAATTACGGCGGCCAGAATTTTAGTCATATTTCTCTCATGTCTCTTATCTCGTCTATTGTCCCTTTCCTCCTGCTCTTTTACTCTTCTCTGTTCCCTTTCTTCCTCAGTTTCTCTCTTATTGTAAACTTTCTCAGCTTCCTTAACTAAGTCCGACAGCGTATACCTACTTAAGCCATCTAATCTCTGTAACTTCTTCCTGATATCTGGTGCTGACTGGTCGACAAAACTCATCAGAACTGATACCCCTTGTTCCTCTGCAGTTGGATCAAATGGTGTATATCTACGGTAGGCCTCCATGAGGCGCTCCAGGAAAACAGAGGGTAGTTCATCAGGTCCCTGAATAATCTCTCTTACCTTAGCCAAATTCGTGGGACGCCTCGCGGCTCCCCGGAGACCAGCCACTAGAGCCTGGCGGTAGACGCGGAGATGCTCCGTACCTTCAGGGTTGTTGAAGTCCCAGTCGGGGCGGGTTAAGGGAAAACCGTCGTCTATCACGTTCTGGAGCTGTGTGGGACGTCCATCATCCCCAGGAACATTTTTCCTGGCTTCCAACAGGATGCGTTCCCTCTCCTCTGTTGTGAAGAGGGTTTGGAGTAACTGCTGACAATCATCCCAAGTGGACTGGTGAGAGAAAACTAGAGATTCCATGAGAGCAGTTAGTTTAGAGGGATCCTCTGAGAAAGGGGGGTGATTAGCCTTCCAATTATATAAGTCCGCAGAAGAGAAAGGCCAGTATTGAAGTGGTGGCAGGGGTCTTTGATCTGGGTCATCTCCTGGTCCTAGGGGAGGAGGAGGACCTATAGCCCTAAGGGGCAGGGTGATAGCGGCATCTGGAGTCCGAGCCCGTCTGCTTCTGGTCCCCGCTGCTGGCCCCCCACGTGCTCCTTCGGCTGAGGGGTTAGGCGGAGCAGTGGGAGCGTGAGATGGCGGGTATGGCGGTGGGGTGTCTAACAGGAGTAAGTCTGTCTGTGTATCCGGATAGATCTTCTTCCTTTGTCCTGAACCTGCAACAAGAACTGTGGCGGACTGCAAGGAGTCCTTGTTAACAGGTTTGGGGGAAATCCAGGGTTTTAGCCAAGAGGGAGGGTCCTGCACCAAATCCTGCCAGGTAAAAATGTAGGGTAGCTGGTCAGGATGGCCTCCGGGCTCCTGTAAAATAACTTTCTTGACAGCTTGGATAACCTCTAGGTCAAAAGTTCCCTCCTGAGGCCATCCCACATTCAGCAAATTCCATTCTCCTTGGCATAAAGTTTGCCATTTTCCCTTCTTAACTTCTACTGATAAGTTATGAGCTCTCGTCTTAACGTCAGTCCAATGTGTTAGAGTCAAGTCCAGAGGGGTAGAAACAGTCTGTCCCATTTTGGGAGGAGGATAGAGAAAGTAGAACAAAATGAACAGAAAAACACAGAAAGCAAAGAAAAAACTGAGTTGGCCTGCCCGCCGCCTAAACAAAAACAAAAGCGATTCAGAGGGCGGGGGGCTAGGCCCGGATGGTGCCTTGCGATAGAAAAGAACTCGGTCAGAGTTCTTCAGATAGGAGACAGAAATCAGGTCTGTCTCCTCCGGGCAATCAAGAGCGTCCTCCAGATTGCTTGGGTGGTGGTCCTCAGGCCCGTCAGCCCCGACCTGCCACACCCCAGAGCAAGGCACCCAGAATTGAGAATTCTCAAAACTGGACGAGGTTAGACAAACACAATGAACATACAGACAGACAGACGTAACAGGAGGCGCCTCTTACCTCTGAGGGATCCGGAATGAGGTCTGGGGTCTTGTAGAGATCCCGGAAAATCTCGGTGGGACCTCCAAATGTGGGGAGCCCCCGGAGGGTCCCCAAGTGGGATTGTCTACTAGACCCGAAGACACTCACACGGAGAGCTCTCAATGCAAGACGCAAGAGGTTTATTGTACCGGTGCACCGGGGCTCGACACGAAGTCCTCACGCAGGAGAGGTGAAGAGCCCCGAGCAGCCGGGAGGTAGGGGTTTTAAAAAGGAAAGATCATAAAACATGCGGAAATATCTCAAACATGTTTCAGCTCAGGGATTCTTCAGATGTCGTCAGGGTGTCGCCTCGGCTCAGGGATCGTGACCCCAGGCAGGGAGCTAGGGCCCCTGCGGTTAGGCATTGTTCAATTGTCTCTGAGCGGAGGCTTTCCAGAAATTGGGTAAGGGGGTTACGGTTGAGCAAACAGGGGTTGGGCAAACAAGCACAGGTGGGCAAACAAGCACAGATTTCTAAGGCAAAGGTCAGCATTTCAGTTAACTAGTTCCTTATCTGGGCCGCGGGCGGCTAGTTGCAGAAAGTCACGTACTGCAGAAAGTCACGTATAACATGCTTTTCCTTCATAAAATGGCTGTCCTTATGTCTAGGTAAAGCAAGCAATTGTACAGAAGCCAAAGAAGCAGGTTAGTTGTATTTATTGGTAATCTTTCATTTCCGCCTTTTCTTTGTCATAATTCCAATCATGGAATTGTGGATTCATTATCTGCCTGGGCCAACTGCTGGTATTGTTGTCTAAGCACCATTATCTGCACAGCACTAATTCTTTCTCTAATAAAAGTGAGTAATCTGTTAAAAATACAAGGGCCGAAAGTGAGAAGCAAAAGTAATATTAAGAGAGGTCCGAGTAGGGTAGAGATCAGGGTGGTCACCCAAGGGGAACTGGAAAACCAAGACTCATACCATGACTGCTGTTGCTGTCTCTCTCTCTTACGTTGTTCTAAGCTTTCTCGTACCCGCTTCAGACTATCCTCAACTAAACCCGTCTTATCTGCATAAAAGCAGCATTTTTCCTTTAAGGCTGCACATAATCCCCCTTGCTGTAGAAACAGTAAATCTAGTCCCCTTCTATTTTGTAAAACAACCTCTGACAAAGAGGAGACTGAGTCTTTTAGATTCTGCATGCCTGATTGTAATTCTTGCAAGTCTTTATCTATTGCTGCACTGAGGGTAGCATAATGCTGGTTAGAGGTGACTAAAGAAGCTATTCCTGTTCCTGCCCCCGCTGCCCCCAGACCTACTACTAATGCTAAGGTTAAAGTAGTGATAGGCTCTCTCTTGAATCGAGGTGAAGTAGAATCAGTATTCCATATCTTCTGGAAAACATCTGCGTCTCTGATAGTAAGTCTGGGCAATAGGCTTATTAGTATACAATAGTCTTTTTCTGCTAGGAAGGCCTCTTTTTCTACATAAGTAGTGAGTCCTGTAGAGCAAGCGAGATAGGTATCTAGTGGTGCAGAGATATATTGGGAGGAGAGGCGGGAGTTAATAGTGATAGTTTGATTACAGATCTCAGAGAGGGAGCGGGGGGGAAGCATGTTAGGTCCTAGTAGGCATAGTCCGGCACCAGAAACAAAGCTCATAGTCAACCCTTGAGAGCCTGGAGGGGGTCTCCAACGCAAATTGTCAGTACTGTTGGCAAAATTTAAATTTCCTGTAGTGGCCAGCCCCTCATAGAAAGGAGGGCTGGAGGAATAGCATATCCAACAGTCCTCTAAAGTATGGTTAATCATATTAAAGAACTAGACAGAGGAATTTACCACGGTTAAAATTAGACCTGCTGAAGAAAGGGGGTTAGGGGGCAGAGTGGGTTGGAAGAGAGTTGGAGCCGTGGAGATCGAAGTGGGGGAGGCAGGCTTGGGTAGTGGGAGAGGAGGAAGAGGTTGAGGAGGAAGAGGTTGATTATGAAGTAAGGAGTTAGGTCCTACACTAATTTTCTGAGAGTCCGGAAATGTCTTGCTGAGCTTAATTCTGAAAGTTAGTCCTGGGTCTGTAGAGTATGTGTACATCCGAAGTCCCCATTCAAATCCCCTAATTTCCCAGTCTTTAGTTTTTGCCTGGTCAGTGAAAGAAATCATCACCGGGTTACACCAAGTAGTACAAGGGCCTGAGTGTTGTTTTTTCTTAACAGTTATATAATCCCATGTAGAGGAGGGATTCCAATACCCATCCCCTGTGGTCTCACACCCCCATTTTGCACAGAAATAAACATCAGCAAACCCACATCTTTTACCCAGGGGCCTGGGACGGTGTCCTCCTGGGCAAACATATATAGGGGTCTCTTGTAGGACTTTTCTTCCCTGAGGGTCAGAGCATTTGGGTTGAGGTGGTGGCACATAAACAGAGCCTGAGGATGACCCCTCGGGTGGTTGGTAACCTATGTTTATGGGTCCTCGCTGGGGCAAATAATAGTCGGGTGTTCCCCACCCTGATTCGGCTCCTAAGGCTAGCCTACAGAGGTCCACCTCAAGGGTGGGCCATGGAGTGGTTATGGATAGTTGTGAGGTAGAACTAGCAACATCACCTGCCTGATTAATGATCTGCCAGGTGTAGTTGTAGAGCTGGTAGGGGGAGGCTGCTATTGAGTGGGGTAGCAACAAGAACATTAGTAGTAACTGTAACCAAACCTTAAGATGAGTCATTATGACTCGAGACAGTAGTGGGAACACAGCGGAGACGCAACTTGAGGGGGTTGTCAGTCTTTGTCAGCTGCCAGTGAGAGTCAGGTGAGGGAGCCGGTTTAACGTGAGAGGCGTGGATCCAGGCGGCGATTCCGTCCACCTTCACGGCCGTTGGTGTTGTCAGGAGTACAGTGAAGGGTCCCTTCCAGCGAGGTTCGAGGTTTGTGGGTCGATGCCGTCTCACGTAGACCGAGTCTCCAGGCTGATACGGGTGTGGAGCTGGGTCCTTAGCAGGCAGATAGGCTTCTTTCAATTTAGGCCACAAGTCACTCTGAAGGAGGTGTAGCGCTTGCAGCCTGCAGTTCAAATCAGAGTTAGAGATTGTATCTGGTCCTCTCTGGGTCAGCAATGTGCTGAGTGGAGTTGGGACTCCGAAAAGTATCTCAAAGGGGGTGAGGTTAAATCTATAGGGGGTATTGCGGACCCTGAAAAGGGCCCAGGGAAGGAGCATCGTCCAGTCTGTACAGCCAATCTCCATGGACAATTTAGTAATGGACTCTTTTAGTGTTCTATTCATTCTTTCTACCTGTCCTGAGCTTTGGGGTCTGTATGCACAATGTAATTTCCAATTAATCCCCAGTATCCTGGCCACCTCCTGACTTACCTGGGCAACAAAGGCTGGACCATTGTCAGAGCCTATTACCTGTGGCATTCCATACCTGGGAACAATTTCTTCTAGGAGTTTCTTGGTCACCATAGCCGCAGTCTCTTTCTTAGTGGGATAGGCCTCTACCCATCCTGAAAAAGTATCTATAAAAACTAAAAGATATTTATTTCCATATCTGGCTGGTTTTAGTTCGGTGAAATCTGTTTCCCAGAACAAGCCAGGACGGTCCCCTCTAAATCGCTTTCCCAAGTCTGTTGGGACTGTTTGTGCATTTACCTTTTGGCAGGGTACACACTGTTTTACGAGTTCTTCAGCCATATCCTTAAGTCCAATTATGTGGTAATCAGTCTTTTTAAGAGTCTCTATTATTTTTTTAGGTCCAAAATGAGTCAACTTATGTATGTGTAACAGGAGGTTCTTTGCTTGCTGTCTGGGTAGGATCTGTTTCCCGGTTTCAGTTTCCCATTTCTGTGATTTGGTGTTAAAATGCTTCTGTATTCTCGCCATATCTTTAAGGTCCTGCTCTGTATACTCTGAGGGCAGTGGCTCAGCAAGGACAGTTTCTTTTTCAATCAAAGGGAACAGGGAAGCTCCCTGAGCTGCCTTTTTGGCTTCCTCATCTGCCATCCTGTTTCCCCGAGCTACGAAGGAATCTCCCTTCTGGTGCCCTGGGCAGTGGACTATAGCCAGCTTGGCCGGTCGGTGCAGAGCATCAAGCAAATCTAAAATCTCTTGTTTATTTTTGATTTCTTTGCCTGCAGAGGTCAGTAATCCTCTCTGCCGGTAGATGGCGCCATGTATGTGCGCGGTGGCAAAGGCATACCGGCTATCTGTATATATTGTAGCCTTTTTTCCTTCTGCCATATTTAAAGCTTGGGTTAAGGCAATAAGTTCAGCTTTTTGGGCAGATGTTCCCTCTGGCAATTTGTTAGTCCAGATCACTTTGCTCCCATCTACAATAGCTGCTCCCACCATCCTCTTACCTTCAAGGAGGTAGCTGCTGCCGTCCATAAACCAGGTCATCTGAGCATCTGGTAGGGGCTGGTCCATGAGGTCGGGTCTGACTCCGGTGGCCTCGGCCAGGATTTCCCCACAGTTATGTAGCACGGTGGGATCCGTGTCCAGCCAGAGGGTAGCGGGGTTCAACTGAGTGGGGGGAGCAAATCTGACCCGGTCTGAATTAAGGAGGAGACTCTGGTAGTGAGTGACCCTGGCATTGGAGAGCCAGCGGTCTGGAGGTTGGCGGATAACGCTCTCCAGAGCATGTGAAGCAATGATAGTAACAGTCTGTCCCAAAGTCAATTTGTCTGCATCCTTTAGAAGTAGCGCTACAGCTGCAATGATCTTTAGGCAAGGGGGCCATCCTGCGGCTACAGGGTCTAATTTCTTAGATAAGTAGGCTACTGGTTTCCTCCAGGGTCCCGTTCTTTGGGTAAGCACTCCTTTAGCAATGCCCTTCTGTTCATGCACGTACAGGTAAAAGGGCTTGGTGATATCCGGGAGTGAGAGCGCAGGTGCTGTTAGCAGGGCAAGCTTAATGCTGTCAAAAGCCTGCTGGTGTTCTTTTTCCCATTTAAAAGCTGTATTTGTCTTAGTCAGAGGATAAAGTGGAGCAGCCAGGGAGGCAAATCCGGGTATCCAAAGTCTGCAAAACCCAGCGGACCCTAGAAATTCCCGTACTTGTCTGGCATTTGTTGGGACTGGAATCTGCTCCACGGCCTGTTTACGGGCCTCCGTCAGCCACCTCCGTCCTCCTTTCAAAGAGTATCCCAGATATGTGACTTGCCTTTTGCAGATCTGAGCTTTCTTAGCTGAGGCTCGGTACCCCAAACGGGCCAGCTCCTCCAACAGCGCAGTTGTTCCCTTTTCGCATTCAGCCTGACTGTTAGCTGCAAGGAGAAGATCATCAACATACTGGAGGAGTGTTACCTGAGGGTTGGAGGCTCGGAAGGGCGCTAGGTCTCGGTGGAGGGCTTCGTCGAAGATGGTGGGTGAATTCTTGAAGCCCTGCGGCAATCTCGTCCAAGTCAATTGTCCGGAGAGTCCCATGTCCGGATCTTTCCATTCGAAGGCAAAGACGAGCTGGCTTTTTTCATGTAGGGGTAGGCAGAAGAAAGCATCTTTTAAATCCAAGACGGTGTACCAATTCCTTTCAGGTGGGAGTGAGCTCAATAGGTTGTAAGGGTTGGGGACTGTTGGGTGTAGGTCCTCCACCCTTCTGTTAACTTCTCTTAGGTCCTGCACTGGGCGGAACTCATTAGAGTTGGGCTTACGCACTGGCAAGAGGGGGGTGTTCCAAGGTGACTGGCATCTTCTCAACACTCCCAGTTTCAGAAGTCTTAATATGTGGGGTCTTATCCCTTCCTTAGCCTCTTGGCTCATGGGATACTGTCTCACTGATGTGGGCACAGCAGAAGCCTTCAGATTAATAATTATGGGTGGCTGGTGGGAGGCCAGCCCCATGCCAGCCGTTTCAGCCCAGGCTCCAGGGATCTCAGTGAGCCATTTATCAACTTCTAAGTTAGTCTGAGGTGCCTCAAATAGCCTGTGTTCATCCTCCAACTTCATAGTTAAGACTTGAATAAGTTTTCCTGTCTTATCAGTTACATGGGGGCCTTCTTTAGTAAAAGTGATTTGGGCCCCTATTTTTGTCAATAAGTCCCGTCCTAGTAAGGGGGCTGGGCAACCAGGAATCACAAGGAACGAGTGGGATACCCGGCCCACGCCTAGGTCCACCGTTCTTCGGGTAGTCCATGAAAATTGTTGGTTCCCGGTGGCTCCGAGAACCCACGATTTTTTGCCTGATAATGGTCCTCCTGGTTTTAACAGGACAGAATGCTGAGCCCCCGTATCTACTAGGAATTTAATGGGTTCCCCCTCCACTTTAAGGGTTACCCTGGGCTCGGGGAGGGGTTCCGAGCCCCGTCCCCCCTATTCATCGTCTTCCTCCAATGTCAAGATTTCTCTTGGTTTCTTTTTGGGGCAGTCTTTTATCCAATGTCCTTTTTCTTTGCAATAGGCACATTGGTCCTTTTCCAACTGCCGTCTGTTGCCCTGGTTTTGTCTCTGTCTAGGATTTCTATGCTTTTCTCTGTCTAGGTTCTTTCTATCCTGAATTACGGCGGCCAGAATTTTAGTCATATTTCTCTCATGTCTCTTATCTCGTCTATTGTCCCTTTCCTCCTGCTCTTTTACTCTTCTCTGTTCCCTTTCTTCCTCAGTTTCTCTCTTATTGTAAACTTTCTCAGCTTCCTTAACTAAGTCCGACAGCGTATACCTACTTAAGCCATCTAATCTCTGTAACTTCTTCCTGATATCTGGTGCTGACTGGTCGACAAAACTCATCAGAACTGATACCCTTTGTTCCTCTGCAGTTGGATCAAATGGTGTATATCTACGGTAGGCCTCCATGAGGCGCTCCAGGAAAACAGAGGGTAGTTCATCAGGTCCCTGAATAATCTCTCTTACCTTAGCCAAATTTGTGGGACGCCTCGTGGCTCCCCGGAGACCAGCCACTAGAGCCTGGCGGTAGACGCGGAGATGCTCCCTACCTTCAGGGTTGTTGAAGTCCCAGTCGGGGCGGGTTAAGGGAAAACCGTCGTCTATCACGTTCTGGAGCTGTGTGGGACGTCCATCATCCCCAGGAACATTTTTCCTGGCTTCCAACAGGATGCGTTCCCTCTCCTCTGTTGTGAAGAGGGTTTGGAGTAACTGCTGACAATCATCCCAAGTGGGCTGGTGAGAGAAAACTAGAGATTCCATGAGAGCAGTTAGTTTAGAGGGATCCTCTGAGAAAGGGGGGTGATTAGCCTTCCAATTATATAAGTCCGCAGAAGAGAAAGGCCAGTATTGAAGTGGTGGCAGGGGTCTTTGATCTGGGTCATCTCCTGGTCCTAGGGGAGGAGGAGGACCTATAGCCCTAAGGGGCAGGGTGATAGCGGCATCTGGAGTCCGAGCCCGTCTGCTTCTGGTCCCCGCTGCTGGCCCCCCACGTGCTCCTTCGGCTGAGGGGTTAGGCGGAGCAGTGGGAGCGTGAGATGGCGGGTATGGTAATGGGGTGTCTAACAGGAGTAAGTCTGTCTGTGTATCCGGATAGATCTTCTTCCTTTGTCCTGAACCTGCAACAAGAACTGTGGCGGACTGCAAGGAGTCCTTGTTAACAGGTTTGGGGGAAATCCAGGGTTTTAGCCAAGAGGGAGGGTCCTGCACCAAATCCTGCCAGGTAAAAATGTAGGGTAGCTGGTCAGGATGGCCTCCGGGCTCCTGTAAAATAACTTTCTTGACAGCTTGGATAACCTCTAGGTCAAAAGTTCCCTCCTGAGGCCATCCCACATTCAGCAAATTCCATTCTCCTTGGCATAAAGTTTGCCATTTTCCCTTCTTAACTTCTACTGATAAGTTATGAGCTCTCGTCTTAACGTCAGTCCAATGTGTTAGAGTCAAGTCCAGAGGGGTAGAAACAGTCTGTCCCATTTTGGGAGGAGGATAGAGAAAGTAGAACAAAATGAACAGAAAAACACAGAAAGCAAAGAAAAAACTGAGTTGGCCTGCCCGCCGCCTAAACAAAAACAAAAGCGATTCAGAGGGCGGGGGGCTAGGCCCGGATGGTGCCTTGCGATAGAAAAGAACTCGGTCAGAGTTCTTCAGATAGGAGACAGAAATCAGGTCTGTCTCCTCCGGGCAATCAAGAGCGTCCTCCAGATTGCTTGGGTGGTGGTCCTCAGGCCCGTCAGCCCCGACCTGCCACACCCCAGAGCAAGGCACCCAGAATTGAGAATTCTCAAAACTGGACGAGGTTAGACAAACACAATGAACATACAGACAGACAGACGTAACAGGAGGCGCCTCTTACCTCTGAGGGATCCGGAATGAGGTCTGGGGTCTTGTAGAGATCCCGGAAAATCTCGGTGGGACCTCCAAATGTGGGGAGCCCCCGGAGGGTCCCCAAGTGGGATTGTCTACTAGACCCGGAGACACTCACACGGAGAGCTCTCAGTGCAAGACGCAAGAGGTTTATTGTACCGGTGCACCGGGGCTCGACACGAAGTCCTCACGCAGGAGAGGTGAAGAGCCCCGAGCAGCCGGGAGGTAGGGGTTTTAAAAAGGAAAGATCATAAAACATGGGGAAATATCTCAAACATGTTTCAGCTCAGGGATTCTTCAGATGTCGTCAGGGTGTCGCCTCGGCTCAGGGATCGTGACCCCAGGCAGGGAGCTAGGGCCCCTGCGGTTAGGCATTGTTCAATTGTCTCTGAGCAGAGGCTTTCCAGAAATTGGGTAAGGGGGTTACGGTTGAGCAAACAGGCGTTGGGCAAACAAGCACAGGTGGGCAAACAAGCACAGATTTCTAAGGCAAAGGTCAGCATTTCAGTTAACTAGTTCCTTATCTGGGCCCGGGCGGCTAGTTGCAGAAAGTCACGTACTGCAGAAAGTCACGTATAACATGCTTTTCCTTCATAAAATGGCTGTCCTTATGTCTAGGTAAAGCAAGCAATTGTACAGAAGCCAAAGAAGCAGGTTAGTTGTATTTATTGGTAATCTTTCAAACTGAAACAAGACTGAGAAGGATAATTATTAAATTACTAATTTTTTTATTCAGGAGTCAAGACAGTTGAGGGAGAGTCCAATGAGGGGAGGCTTACCAAGACCTGGAAGTTGAGGAGAGAATAGCCAGAGAAAAGCGGGGCCCATGTACCTGGTAAGCATCTACTTATGACCTTATTGTGGTGGGCCTTACCTTCAGGCTCAGGTGAGCTAGAGTGAGGACTATTTGGTCTATGGTAGGGACTGGCTCAAGAAGAGACCATCCATGAAGCCAATTTTGGGCTGAGATTAATCAACCACAATGCCAAGATCAGATTTAGGTTCTAAAATTGGTGAACTCCCTCCCAGGAGGGGCTCAGTTTGTTTATGGAAAAACAGGTTCAGGTAACTACTTTGGTCAAGAGTTAAGGAGAGAAAGATCCTTCTCAGATCTTTAGTTAAGTGGAGATTGTAAAGGCAGATTTAAGGGCATTTCTACTTTTTACTTTGGGGCCCAGTCACCCTAAGCTACCTAAAAAAGCCACCCGAATCCCTCTCATATCCCATGAGATAAGAAGGCAATGAATCGTGTGGCAAAAATGGTTAAACATACGAAGATTTTAGTACTCTGTATTTTCTATGTTGCTTGAAATATCACAAGATGTTTCATTGTCCACGAACTTTGGTATCTCTCCTATCTTTGCAAACTCTTGCTAGAATATAATTCAGATTGAGCTCTTTGGGATGAGTTGGTGCATTTGTTTACACTGCCATGTCTCATAATATAGAAGTTAAAATTCAGTTCAGTGACATTTATCAGCTTATAAGAACAACATTTATGAAACTGGCTTTTAAATATTCAGTCAGTTTTTAACTACTGGAAAAACTGTGTCTAAACAAAATCTAGATATATTTGAGCTGCCTAGTTTAAGCTTTATCTAAACATTGCCTAAAAGCCAATACTATAAGACAGGTGTGACTGAACACTTGTCAGAGTTCAATAACCATACTTAGAAGCCACTGAATATATGCATGCTAAAATAAAGTGGCCTATAGTTTGGTCCTTGTCCTCAAGGCACCAAGTGACAATGGGACAAGGTAAAGGGTCCTATAGCTCTATCAATCCACCCTCAGATGATTCTACAACAATCCAGCTCCATCTATTGAAGTTACCCTTGAAAATAAATAAGAATAGAGACCCTAAAAACCCCTCTTTGCCCCCACTCTGGCCTGAAGTAGTTAAGATTGTGTTGATGCCTATGTTCTAAATGATTTCAGGCTCTCAACTGTTGAAGCAAGGGAAATGATAAGTACCTCAGCAGACACTAGACCTGGAGGTCACTGAAGACAGACCCAAGTTCCTGTTTCCCTGGTAACATTAGAAAAGGAAGAGCTACTTCCTCCTGTCTAGGGGAGAAATTTTTTCATGGAGATAAAAAAAAGTATACATCTAAATTAAAAGGTTAAATAAAAAGTTTAAATTAAAGGTTAGTAAATTTTTGATTAAGGGATATCTGAGAATTAAACTAAAAAGATGACATGATCATATTATTAAAGGTCATTTAATTTCTAAGGTCAAAATTTCAAGTTTTCTTAAGTATGGGTCTGCTCTTATTAATCTTTGCAAAATACCTGATTCTTTTTACAACAATATATTTTTAAAATATTTTTCTGGTCTTATATGTTTTCTCATTGGGTAAACCCTTTATTTGTTTGAAAGAGAACTTATTCTAATAGATAAAAATGTACAAAATTATAATTTTAGAAATATAATTATACATTTTTTTGCCTAGGAAATAAAAGTTTTTAGGTATTTGAACCTGGCACACTTTTATTAATTTTTCTAAATCTAGACATTTTTTGTTTGTTTATTTTTATTTATTTGAGAGCGACAGAGAGAAGGAGGGAGAGAGAGAGAGAGAATGGGCACGCCAGGGCTTCTAGCCACTGCAAACGAACTCCAGACGTGTGTGCCCCCTTGTGCATCTGGCTAACGTGGGTCCTGGGGAATCGAGCCTGAAGCTGGGGTCCTTAGGCTTCACAGGCAGGCGCTTAACCGCTAAGCCATCTCTCCAGCCCTAGATTTTTTTAAATCTTTGTACCAAGTAATGTACTATAAGCCATCTAAATTAAAGACTATAAGGAACTTTTAGATCTGATAACTAGACCTTCAAAATTAGTTAATTTAAAATTGTTTCATGTTTAAATTATCTTAAATTATCCATTTTTTTAAAGAATTGCTTGGAATATAAAAATGGCTCTACTAATCACAATTTAAATTAAACTGCCAATGAAAATAAATGTCATATTTTCAAACTTACCTAGACCATCCCTTCATATTTATAAAAATTTTTACTAATTCTTTTATCTAAATTAATAATGTCTTCTTTCTTACTCCTACAGATAATACTTTTTTATATTTCATTGCCTACTGCTTGTATTAGTTACTAATTTTACTCTAAAATATGCTACTTCTATGACACCTGTGTCTTGTCACATACAGAAAGACAGAACACACACACATACACACACACACACACACACGCATATTAGATAGCTATAGATATAGACATACCATATCATAATGGCTAATAGATTAATATGATCCAGCCATTTCTTTCCTAATAATTCTGTTAATTATGTATCTTCTGAAAAGCTACCTTCCTGTTTAACCTCATTTACAACAAACCCTGGAGTAAGACTGCTAGCAACATGAGGCAACATTCCATGTGTACAAAATGTGACATGATGTTTAAGTGGTTATCATGAAAGGAACCAACTGCTGAGGCTGCAGAAGCCACAGCTGTATTACTCTAATGTCAACAACCAACTCCAGCAATTGTGGAGAGTTAAATGTTTCAGATCCAGATCCAAAATTATTTTGAAGTCTATAAACCTTTCTAAATAGCCAGGTTATTATCTTTTTCTGTGCATGACTTGAAATCTCTATGACCAGTTGAGACATCCATTGCTCTGGGTTATACTTCTTTTAAATATACTTTTTTTTTTAAATAGAGAGAGGCCAATTCACAGGCTCATTCTCTCTTGTTCTCTTTTGCCTTCTCCACCATTACAATAAGAAAGACAGTGTCTGTTGTCACCTAATGTAAGGCTTTCCTTCCTGTTTCCAGACAACACCCATCTATCCTGATATTATAAAATACTCTGAGCTCAAGAAACTATCCACCTTGGTCCTCCATTGCAAATCCTGACAGTAACCTCCCAGTGTTCAGTGAGGTAAATGCCAAGTATGGTATGGATCACATAGACACAGCCTCTACACACAAGCCTAAGCACCACAAAAGACCCACAGAACAATGACCAGTATCTGTTATCTTATTGTGAAGGATGCTCCAAGAGATAGAACTGGTGAAGTCACTAAACACTGTGAAGGACCTCACAATGGTGGGGCCAGCATCATTGCCCAGACAATAACTGCATATAGAAACTGCACCTTCTCAGCTTTCTTTCCTTCATTTTCATGCTTTTCTTACTTAATATATAATGTCAATTTAGTGAGCAAACATTTCCTGCTCTATAATCTTTATTTGTTTTAATTCTGTATTTATTTTTGGTAGGCTTTCATAAAGGGCACAGCCTGGCCTGAAACTGGAGGTACCCTTACTTCAGCCTCTGGAGGAGGCTGTCTTTGAGGATGACTTATTATAGTTTCTCTATTTTTGCTTCAAAAATTTTATCTTCAAAGAGCTGTTTTATCACTTCACTTCACGTTTACAGTCTGATTTATTTTTCCATCCTCTATTTTTTTCTCTGTCATCTTAATACTAATCGCTATTCTTATTCTTATTTCCTTTACATTCATATCTTTTGTAATATCTTAGTACCCAAAGTGCTATCCATGTTTCTCCACTTCACTAAAAGTTTGAAAATAAAAAAAAAAAAAGTGATGAGGGTTTTTTTTTTTTTTTTTTGTAGTATTGCTGTATTTTCACAGTGGGCCTCTGCATTATTTGTGGTTTTCTGTGTACCCAGTAGTATTCTACTGTAAGATACATACTGAGGATTGAGTTCCTGGCCCTGAACACTGTGGCTGAGAGTCTAAGTATTGAGCAACACCTAGAGTTAAGTGGAAAAACCAGTACCTCAAGTTTACTACAACCTAGCCCCTCTTTAATATTGAAAATATTCTCACTGAAAGAATGAGGATGATTTTTAAAGAATCCAAACAATGATCTAATCTCAAATGTAATATATAAGTTTTAATTTTCTATGCAGGAACACAAAAACCATGAATAAAACAAGGATCATGACTACTCTGCAAAAATCAGTAATACTATAGTGCTACTATCCAATTAGAGTTCACTAGATGAAGTCTCAGACAAAAACTCAAAAGAATTGTTAAAAGAATGTTTAACAAAACTAAAGATTACATGAATGAACTTCTGGGTTCATTCAAATAAAATGCAACAAAATAGATAAATGAAATAAGGAAGCTGAGTATGGTGGCACATGCCTTTAATCTCAGCACTTGGGAGGCAGAGGTAGGAAGATCACTGTGAGTTCAAGGTCACCCTGAGACTACATTGTGCATTCCAGGTCAGCCTGAGTTATAGTGAGACCCTACTTCAAAAAACCAAAAAAAGGAAAAGAAAAAGAGAATAAAAGGTAGGCATGGTGGGGCACACCTTTAATCCCAGCACTCAGGAGGCAGAGGTAGGAGGATTGCCGTGAGTTCAAGTCTATCCTGAGACTACATAGTGAATTCCAGGTCAGCCTGGGCTAGAGTGAAACCCTACCTCAAAAAAATAAATAAATAAATAAATAAATAAATAAGGAAGACAATATAGAATTCTGAAAGTGAAAATCAAGAAAGAAATAGAATTACTTAAAAAAAGTGAAAATCTGGAAATGGAAAACTCAGTATGTTAAATGAAAAATTCAGTGGAAAGGCTCACCAATGGAATTGGTTAAGTTAAAGAATAAATATCAAGCCTTGAAGACAAAGTATATGGATTACAACACTCAGTGGTAAAATTAAAATAATAAGAAAGTACAAAAAGAATATAAGAGATATATGAGGCACTATTAAAATAGTAACATTATGGATCATGGACATTGAAGAAGAAAAGTTTCATGCTATGAACAAAGAAAACATGTTTAATATAGTCACACAGATATAGGAGACATTTAGAAAAACAGACATACAAAACCAGACAAGAAATTTGCCACATCACATTATAATTAAAGCACTATACATATACAAAACAAAGCATAGTGAAAGTTTCCAAGAAAGAAGCACCAAGTCACTTATAAAGGTAAACCAACTGAAATAATGCAGATGGCACTCACAATAATCTGACAATTTACTATATCCAGCAAAGCTATCATAATTTAAGGAGAAGAAAAAATATCCCATGATAAATACAAAATCTAAAGGAATACATAGGCAACAAGACAGCTACAGAGGTTGCTGAAAAGAACACACAATAAAGAATGATCAACACATCCATGAGGACACAGAAAAAAATTCACTAAAATAATAAATGAACAAATGTGGATTAGGAAAAGACGAAAAATTACAAAAGCAAAAAGAAGGCAGGAAAGAATATACCTGTTAATAATAACCTTGAATATTAATGGTCTGAAATTCCTAATCAAACACACATATTAGTTCAAACTAGGGAAAATAAACACAAGTTTATCTGTTCTTCTAAATAAACCTACCTTATGTGCAAAGATAAATCATGTCATAGTGTGAAACTACGAAAACAATGATGTATTCTAAGCTAATTAAAGTAGAAAGCAAGCAAGTGTAGGAATGCTAATATCTGACAAAATAGACTTCAAGCAAGAGATAAAGTGATAACATATTGATTATGACTTATCCATTGAGTGAATATTCCAATTACAAACATACACACTAAACATGTGAACACACTTTCATAAAACAAACACTAGTTGATGTAAAGGCCAAAATGACCTCAAACTCATAATAAGGGGTGACTTTGGTACTCCATTCTCACCAACAGACAGATCATCTAGAAAAACTCAGTAAAGAAATACCATAATTAAGTAGATAAATTAGATTCAACAGATATTCACATGATGCTGTACAAGACACTGGAGAATGCAGATTCTTCTCAGTAACCCATGGAACCTTCTCTATATTAGACTACATTTTAGGATATTGGAGATCATTTTGCTCTTTCTTTATTATATATGATACTTTTTGCAATTCATTTTATAATTACTTGTGTGAAGTAATCTGGTTTTTTTTTTTTTTTTTTTTTTTTTTTTTTTTTTTGCCCTGAGAGGTGATCTTGCAATGTTGCCCAGGTTGGCCTCAAACTCTTGGGCTCAGGCAATCCTTCTACCTCAGTATCCTAGCTACTGTCCCTGCCTAATCTGGAACTACAGAAATGTGCCAATGTGCCTAGGTGTAAAGTACATGGTTTTCAATGGACATTAGATAGCCAACTTTTTTTTTTCCATCTTTTTATTTTTTATTTATTTTTATTTATTTTTTATTAGTCAGTTCTGTATTCAGCAAATACAGTCAGTTTGGTACCATTATTAGGCTCATCCGTGACCTACCCCCTCCCCTTGGCCCCTCCTTGTTGAGGTATACAGGTCATGCATTGTGGAGTTAGCCCACAGTTATGGGTAAGCTAAATGTCTCTGCATATCATGACCCAACATGTGACTCTACACGTATTAAATTCTCTATTAAAAAAAAAAGTAAGGGTTATCTCATTTGTTCTGGTGCTAACTTACTGTCCGTTGGAGAATCTGCTTCTCTTTTTCAGATAGATGTAGATCCTAAGGAGATAGCCACCCCATCATACCTCAAAAGGGCCCCGGCTGAAACTAAGAAAAATTGGAGAAACAAGCAAGGGAGCTGTTTTCCTGATGAACCGGATACCAGCACAAGGGGGAAGGAGATCAGCACAGAGAAAAATCAACTCCTACCAAATCAGAGAGCCAGAGCCTCAGAGGTCCCCAACACCTCATCACTGAAGCAGACCAAAAATTAACCCAACATGGCTCAGGGAAATTTTGCGGAAGAGGGGGCAGAAAGAATGTTAGATAGCCAACTTTTAAATTAACTAATTTATTTTTGTTTTTGTTTGTTGAGACAGGCTCTTACTATGTAGCCCAGGAAGGCTTAACTCACCTGTGGTGACCCTGCAGCCTCTCAAGTGTCCACTATCATGACTGTTATAACTTTAGTTTTACATTCAACTTTCTAAATGCACAATCTTTTCATCACTGAATAATGAGTTTTATTTCTTTAAGTCCAAGCTTTATGCCTTTATTACAGCTTAATTGCATGGACAGTGGTGCATTATGTTGAGAATAGGACTCCTTCTCTTAGTATAGACCTTTAGAGAAGAGCTTTCAATTTAGTGCTAAGCATATTTGCTAAAGGTAATTTTCTCAAACTCTATTCTTTTTACATTTTCATTGTATATATTGATTGTCTAATGCCCTGTGTTACATAAGGACACTTTCACACAAGTGTATATTGCACATTAAACACATACTTTCAAACCTCTTATCTTCTCCATTTTTACCTTTCCCTCTTATAATTACTGTTCTTTCTTCTCCTGTATAGTTTCCTTCCTACTTCATCATTTGAGAACTGGATATTCATTACAGTAACCCATTTATTGGTTGCATTTTTTGATTTCTCATTAGTTTTTGGAGTTCTCTTGATAGTCTAGATAGTAGTACTCTGTAAGATGTGCAGCTAGCAAAGATTTTTCTCACATTCTGTAGTCTATAGCTCCACTTGATTAACTGTGTTCTTTGCTGTGAGAAGCTTTAAAATTTTGTGTGGTCCTACATATTATTTTTTAGCTTTGTTTCCTGAGCAACTGGAGATTTTAATAAAAATGTTTATAACTATGTTTATGTCTCCAAGTGCTTTCTCTACTTTTTACATTAGTAATTTAGTTTTGAGTCTTATATTAAGATCTTTAAGCAATTAGGAATGGTAATGAGTAGGATGAAGGGTCTAGTTTCAATGCAGACTTCAGTTTTCATAGCACCATGTGTTGAAGAGGCTGTTTTTTGTCTAATACATATTTTTGACACCTTTGTCAAAAGCCATGTGTCTGAAGCTATCTGAGTTTATTTCTTCTATTTTATTCCCTTGATCTATGTTCCATGTTTGTTTTTATGCCATGCTGTTTTGTTACTACAGCTCTTTAGTTTAGCCAGAGATAAACTATGATTATACTTCTAGCACTATTCTTTTGTGCAGGACTTACTTGTCTCTCCAGGGTCTTTTATAGTTCCATAGTAACTTTTATGTTATTTTTTCCATTTCTGTGCAGAATAGCATTCCAATTTTGTTTGGCATGGCACTGAATATGTTGATTGCTTTTGGGAGTAAAGTTATTTTCACAATGTTAATTCTTCCACTCCATAAGCGAAGGAGCCCTTTTCATTCTGCAGTGTGTTCTTCAGTTTCATATTACAGTGCTTTGCTTACATATTACAGTGTTATTAAAGTTTACAGTATTACAAATTTTCATTAAAGTGGTATTTCAGTTTGCTAGGTAGTGTTGTAGTCAGTTTCACATTGCTGGCAGAAAACACACAAACAAGAGCAACTTGTGGGAGGAAAGGGTTTATTTTGGTCTAGAAACTTATGGGGAAGCTCTATTATGGCAGGGAAAATGATGGCATGAGCAGAGAGTGGACATCACATGCAGGACAACATCAGGTGACAATGGCAGCAGAAGAGTGTGCCAAACACTGGCAAGGGAAGCTGGCTTTAACACCCTTAAGCCCGCGCCTAACAACACATCAACTGCAGGATACTCCAGTTCCCAAATTACCACCAGTTGGGGACCTAGCATTCAGAACACCTAAGTTTATGAAAAATACCTGAATCAAGCCAGCACATTTTACCCATTAGCCCATCCATGATGTAAAATTCAATGTATACAGTCCCCAGAAATTTTTATCAATTCCAATGATGTTCAAACATTCCCATAGTCCAAGGATTTTTAACTGAGCCATACACCAAAAAAGCCATAAGGGCACAGAATAAACATTCATATTGCAAAAAATGGCATTGGGCATAGCAAGGAAATATTCAACCAATATAAGATTTAAAATAAACAGGGGAAACATCAAACTCTGTAGCTCCATGTCCAACAACTCTAACCAGTCACAAGTCTCCAAATCCAGTAATTCTAACCAGTGAGCAATCTCTGGAGTTCCAATTCTGCCCCTCCAGCTAGGCTAGTCACAACCCCAGAAAACTTCATCTGTGCTGGCAGCTGCCCTTGGCAGCCATTTCATAGTCCTGGCATTTCCATTGGGTCTCTCCTGCAGCCAATGGTTCATCCTCATGGTTCCATTGAGTATCTACAGAGGTAATCCAACAAGCCTGCTTCACACTGCCCATGGCCATTTCCAAAACACAAAACTGTATTGCAAATTCAATGACCTTTGTTTCCTGCATTTGTTATACTTCATAATGCCAGGTGGACTACCAACTTGTTAATCCACGGTTGAATACAACAGACTTTGAAAAATAGAACATTCCTTTAGCATTCAGGCCCCTTCCAAAGATCTGTATTCTTCCTTATATCCCAATGCAGATAATCTGCCCCAATCTCAATAATTACAATTTCTGAAACAATTGCAGCTGAATAGGCAGAAGTTTTGGACCAACCTTTTTTTCTGTGTCATATCCCTCTGTTTACACCAGTTCATTTCTTCGCAATGCAACCCTGTACAAATTCTCAGAACACAGGCATAGCAGAAAGCCTCTCACACAAACTGCTTTTAGCCCAGTCCAGGCATAGCTCTTTCTTACCCTCTTAAGCCAAAACTCACAGTCCATAGTTCTTACTGCTTTCAGGTCTTTCAACTCTGACCAGAATAATCCACCAAGCTGCACTTCCAGCATTGCAAGGTATCTCTTAGGCCAAAGTTTCCAATCCTTCCACATTCCTCTAGAAAATCAGCTCCAAAAGGCCCAAACACACACAGTCAGGTTTCTAGCACACATCTGAGTACCAATTTTTTTCTCTTTGTTTTTTTTTTTTTAGGTAAGGTCTCACTCTAGCCCAAGCTGACCTGGAATTCACTAGGTAATCTCAGGGTGACCTCGAACTCACGGTGATCCTCCTACCACTGCTAGCCAAGTGCTGGGATTAAAGGTGTGCACCACCATGTCCTGCTTCAGCACCAATTTTTATGTTGCAGTTAGGTTGACCTTGCTGGCAGAAAATACCAGACCAAGAGGAGCTTATGGAATGAAAGGGTATATTTTGGCTTATAGAGAATAAGGAAGCAACATGATGGCAGCAGAAAACAATAGCATGATCAGAGGGTGGACATCACCTCATGGACAACAAGGTAGACAACAGCAGCAGGAAAGTTTACCAAACACTAACAAGTTGAATCTGGCTATAACACCCATAAGCCTGCTGCCAACAATGCATCACCTTCAGAATGCTCCAATTCCCAAATTGCCAGAAGCTGAGGACCTAGCAATCATAAAACATAAGGTGGTACATGCATCTGGAGTTTATATATAAAGGCTTTAAGATGTATTATTTAGTTACTTGAAGTCTGTATGATTTTCCAATAGAGAAACTTATAGCTATAATCTTCCTTCTTAGGACTGCTTACCTTAGATCACATATGTTGTATTACGTAGTATTTTCATTTGCATTCAGTTCTAGGAAATTTTATCTCTTAATTTCTTCATTGACCCATTTACTAATAATAGCTTGTTTAATCTCCATTGGTTCTTTAAATATATAATTTTATTCCATTGGTATTATTTTGAACACAGGAAAATATTTCAGTTGTTCTCTATTTATTAAAACTTACTTTATTTCTTATTATATCATTTAGATTAGAGAAAATTCCATGAGCTGCTAAAAAGAACACATATTCTCCACTGCTCCATTGTTTTAATGGAATATTTTGTAGATCCATTTAACCTATGATTTCATTTAACACAGGTATTTCTTTATTTGTTGTTAGGATGATCAAGAGTGGCTAATGAAGTTACCCATTATTGTGTTGGGGTATCTATGTCTTATATGTATTTGTTTTATGTGAGTGCCATATTCAGTGCATATATGTGTAAAATTATACTGACATCTTAAAAGATTTTGCTATTAATCAGTATAAAGTCTATAGTGTGATTTTTCTTTGTCTCTTCTGACTGCTAATGGTTTGAAACTTATTTTGTCACATATTATAACAGTGATATTTACATTTGCTTCAAATGCTTTTTTGGGGGGGGGATCAATTATCTCTGAGGTTGCATTTGTTTCAGATATCTTATTTTCCTCAATCTCTGAGGTTGTGTTTTTGATAGTGAGGTACAATTGTATGCAACCAACAAACATTTGAATCTTATATTAAATCCAATCTGCTAGTGTGTTGTTGGTTGGAGAATTTAGACCACTGCTATTAAGTTCTTATTAAATGTTGTATTTTAATTATGCCAATTTATTGATTTTTGTAGTGCTTAGTGTTTACCTATAACACATTTGCTTATTAACTACTTTTCTAGTATGATTTTTTAAAATTTTTTAATTTTTTTATTAACAACTTCCATGATTATAAAAAAATACCCAATGGTAATACCCTCTCTCCCCCCATTTACCCTTTGAAACTCCACTCTCCATCATACCCCATCCCCATCTCAATCAGTCTCTCTTTTACTTTTGATGCCTTGATCTTTTCCTCCTCTTATGATGGTCTTATGCAGATAGTGTCAGGCACTGTGAGGCCATGGATATCCAGGCCATTTTGTGTCTGGAGGGAGCATGTTGTATGGAGTGCTGCCCTTCCTTTGGCTCTTACATTCTTTCCTCCACCTCTTCTGCATTAGACCCTGAGCCTTGGAAGGTGTGATACAGATATTGCAGTATTGCACACTGCCAATATTTCTTTCCATAACCATGATACCTTCTGAGTCATCCCAAAGTTACTGCCATCTGAAAAGAGATTCTCAACCAAAAGTGAGAGTAGCATTACTATAAGGGTGTGAACATTAACAGAAGTGCTTCCTGGGCAGTTTGATAAGCATAGTATATACATTTGGCCAGACATCAGCAGATGTTGCACCCCTAGGGCTCATGACTACCCCTGTTTTAAGTTTTCAATCAGGGATATATTCCCTTCCCATGGAGTGGGCCTGCAGTCCAAATAGAGGGCAGTTGGTTTCCCACAAAACAGATATGCCACTATTGCACCCCTTGGCTCATTTGGCCTGGCTGGCCAATTATAAGGCTTGCAGTGTCCACTGATAAGTATCTTCACTGGTGATTTCTCTTTCTCCCATTGAATTGCATGAAGAATGGCTTCTTCCAGCTTTCTGTCAGCTGGTCTACATGGAGGAGGTTATCAGCTCAGATCCAGCAAGATTTCTCAGTGGCCTTGCTGCCCAAGTATATGGAGTCTTCAGCAATAGGGTCTTACCATCTATTCCTGGTGGGAAACCAAGGGCCTCGGCAATGGCGTATAATGCTTTGGGGGCATCAGAGATCTCCCTGGCCAACAACACATTGGAAGATATCCCATTCCTGGCACTGAAAATTTTCTAGCAACAAACTATGGCTCCTGAGTGCTCCATTGTCCAAAAAAGTAGGATTACATATGATTTATTTATATCCTCTTAATTTTGATTAGCTGTCCCTCCACCTTTCCTTTATTCAATCTCTTCCCCAGAAGTCATTTTGGGCCTTTTCACCCCCATTAATCTATTCTTCTACTTACATATATACAATACCAGCCTATTAAGTACCCTCCTCCCTTCCTTTCTCTTCCCTTTCTATCTATTTTGTAGCTTACTAGCCTCTACTACTGAGTTTTTTACTTCTCACACAGAATCCCAGTCATCGGTAGCTAGGATCCACATATGAGAGAGAACATGCGAGGCTTGGATTTCCGGGCCTGAGTTACCTCACTTAGTATAATCCTTTCCAGATCCATCCATTTTCCTGGAAATTTCATAACTTCATTTTTATTTATCTCTGAGTAGAACTCCATTGTATAAATGTGTAGCCCGCGTAGTCGTCTCGCCAGCAAGAACGCACGCGGACACCAGGATCCTTCTGCAGCAAGCGTTTATTGAACAGATGAAAGAGGAAGACCCAGAGCCCCGAAATGGCGCCGCTTATATAGCCCCTAGGTGGCGTGTACTCTGCTGATTGGCTGCGCGCTCATATGACGCTCATATGCCCGGGCTGGGCAGTGACTTGGCGCGCTTTTGCCACTTGCACATGCGCTATTCCACTTGTTCACCAGGGCCGAGGCCGGATGTCAGCGCCATCTAGTAATGGCGGTCACCTCTCGGCTCTCTACATCTCCCCCTGTTTGTTTTAGTAAGATGACAACTGCCTCATAGCCCAACCAGCGCAGCACCAAACAACCCTATGCTCGATCAAGCAAATTCCTTCCTTGGGGAATAAGCGATCAAGAGCTCACTCCCTCACCTTATCAGGTGCAATGGAGACAAGTCCTCTGAGTGCAAAGGCCAAGGGAGAGACAAAAAGGGGAGTTAACACCCATCCCTGTGCAATGGAATATTGTTCCTGGGGGTGCAAGGGCTGTCAATCTCATATTTTGGTGCTGCAGCCACTTAGGCAAGGGCTGATTAGACTTAGATCTCCCATCGACTCAGTGCAATGGGCTAAACCCTTGAGGTGCATCGACTGAGGGTCTCAGTCTAATTAATTAACCAAATTTCAGGAGATGATCCCTGTTCCATAGCCACAAGTGCTTGCGCAATAACGGCCTTGTCACATTGCTATTGAGCTCTGAGCTTGCAGAACAACCAAAGCAGGAACACTAAGCCACAACTTAGGGCTGCACCAAACAGCGCCACTCCCACCCATTCCTTAAAGAAAGAGAAGGCTGAAGAAATCCAGGATGTCAGGCCCACAGCTAGGGAGGGGTCAACTCTAGTAGAGTAGGGTCTTCATAATGGATCTTGTCCACTTCTTCGGCTCCTGCACAGGATCTCGATGATTCGTCAGGTCTCACAAGTCTACGTGTTAGGCGTTCTGGTAGCCAGAATGGATTGTCTTCTTCCTGTGGAAAAACACAAACAGCTCCCCTGGATCTTATTAAAATAGGATCCGGGCCTCTCCATTGACCAGTCAAAACATCTTTCCACTTAACCATCTCCTGTGGCCTGTTAGGCTCTGAGCAATGACGGTCAGCCGCCGAATGGCCCTGACTGTCCAAATTTAAAAAATTAAGAGTAAAGAGTGCTATGGATATAGTCACTCGTGGGACTGAGGGCAGAGCCTCCTCGACTCCCCCTTTTTGTTTTATTAAATAAGACTTTAGAGTGCGATGAGCCCGTTCTATAATACCCTGTCCTTGAGGATTATATGGGAGACCTGTCAAATGGGTCACTCCCATCTGGTGACAGAACTGTCCAAATTTTTGAGAAGTATAAGCTGGTCCATTGTCAGTTTTAAGAGTTTTGGGCTTCCCCCAGGCACTCCACGCCTCGAGGCAGTGTTGAATAACATGGGCTGCTTTCTCCCCGGTTAATGGGGAAGCAAACATAACTCCAGAACAAGTATCAATGGAAACATGTAAATATTGTAATTTGCCAAAAGATGGGACGTGAGTAACATCCATCTGCCAAATTTGTAATGGGCGAATTCCTCTGGGATTAAAGCAAGGAGAGACTAAAACAATGTAAACTCAACCACCATCAAACAAACATCAAACTTCTGCAGTTCAAGTTCAATAGCCTTGAAAAGCAGGTTCCTCCTCCAGTCAACTCTTTCCAAAAGTGTTTGCATTTCTATGATAGCCTTTCCTCAGGCATCCTTTCCATTGTTTTAATGTAAAGCAGTTGGAACATCTTCCTTAAGATTGCTAATGTGTTTGACAATAGCAGGTTCAGTAACCTAAAACCAGTCTCAGTGCCTGTAATTTTAACTTGCTTGAGGTTTTCCAGCTTAAAATCTTAAATCTCTCAGTCCAATATCTCTAGCCAAGCACATCAGTCCATTACAAATTTAACCTTGATCAAACACTCTGGACCTCAGCAGCAGAACGCAGCCAGCCCTTATTCCAATAGCCCAGTTCCAACAAAGTCCTCTGCAGTCTTTCCTTCATTGCCATAGTGGCGAGTCTCTCAAGCTGCATGACTGTAAAATTAGCATCTACTCCATACTTATTAACTGATTCAGCAAGTTCCTTAATGAGGGCATACTCTACCGGTGCATGGACGCGGTCTCCATCCGCAGCCTCAAACACCGGGAAGGCTTGTAAGCACCTCCTTCTGTCCCCCTCTGAAAGGAAGGAATCTGAACAATGCTTGCCGGCATAAGGCGGAGGAGCACTGGGAATGACAGGGGCGGCAGATTGAAAAGCCGCGCGGTTCTTATCTCCTATCTTCTTTTGTTTTCGATTTTGCGGTAGCTCATCAAAATAATATCTCTCCTCCCCATAGCGAGCCGCTTCGCCATCTAATTCTTCCTCCTCGGAGGGACTAAGATCCTCAGACTCTGAGCTATCAATTCCTAAAGCCTCCAATTCTTTTATCAGATAAAGAGGCCTCCTTTTTGGACTTCTTTTTTCCCTCTCCTGTTTCTCTCCCAGGGCGTCCTTTCCCTTGTCTTTTCTTTCTGTGGACTTAGCGTCCGCGGAAAGGCCTTTTTTCTTAGAGACGTCTTTTTCTTTTTCCTCAAGGGCCCCTAAACTTTTATCCCGTTCTGTTTCTGACATGCTGTCTTGTAGCTCCGAATGTGAGGCTCCCATGTTCACAAAGAAGAGAACGAGAGCCACCATCACAATAGGGAGAGCAAAAATTGCTCCTACCAATTTGGATGAAAGATGAGACAAGTCAAGACCAAACATGCCTCTCAGAACCTACCTTAGTGCTGCAGTTCTGAATCCTTCCCCGTGAATGGGGGGTCTCCTCGGCGCCGGCGATGACAGGCACCCGGCGTCCCGGGTTTCGGTTCCAGCTGTAGCCCGCGTAGTCGTCTCGCCAGCAAGAACGCACGCGGACACCAGGATCCTTCTGCAGCAAGCGTTTATTGAACAGATGAAAGAGGAAGACCCAGAGCCCCGAAATGGCGCCGCTTATATAGCCCCTAGGTGGCGTGTACTCTGCTGATTGGCTGCGCGCTCATATGACGCTCATATGCCCGGGCTGGGCAGTGACTTGGCGCGCTTTTGCCACTTGCACATGCGCTATTCCACTTGTTCACCAGGGCCGAGGCCGGATGTCAGCGCCATCTAGTAATGGCGGTCACCTCTCGGCTCTCTACATAAATGTACCATATCTTCATTATCCATTCATCAGATGAGGGACATCTAGGCTGGTTCCATTTCCCAGCTATTGTGCATTGAGCAGCAATAAACATGGTAGAGCATGTACTTCTAAGGAAATGAGATGAGTCCTTAGGATATATGCCTAGGAGTGCTATAGCTTGGTCATATGGTAGATCAATTTTTAGCTGTCTTAGGAACCTCCACACTGATTTCCACAATGGCTGGACCAGATTGCATTCCCACCATCAGTGTAGAAGGGTTCTTCTTTTTCCACATCCTCACCAGCATTTATGGTCATTTGTTTGCATGATGGTAGCCAATCTGACAGGAGTGAGATGGAATCTCAACGTAGTTTTAATCTGCATTTCCCTGATGACTAGGGATGCAGAACATTTTTTTAGATGCTTATACGCCATACGTATTTCTTCTTTTGAGAACTCTCTATTTAGCTCCATAGCCCATTTTTTAATTGGCTTGTTTGATTTCTTATTATTTAATTTTTTGAGTTCTTTGTATATCCTAGATATTAATCCTCTATCAGATGTATAGCTGGCAAAGATTTTTTCCCATTCTGTAGGTTGCCTCTTTGCTTTATTCACAGTGTCCTTTGCAGTACAAAATCTTTGTAATCTCATTAGGTCCCAGCAGGCAATCTGTGGCTTTATTGCCTCAGCAATTGGGGCTATATTCAGAAAGTCTTTGCGAAGACCAATATGTTGAAGGGTTTCCCCTACTTTTTCCTCTAGCAGTTTCAGAGTTTTAGGTCTGATGTTAAGGTCTTTAATACATTTGGACTTAACTCTTGTGCATGCAGAGAGAGAAAAATCTATTTTCCTCTTTCTACAGATAAATATCCAGTTTTCCCAGCACCATTTGTTGAATAGGCTGTCTTTTCTTCAATGAGTTTTTTTTTTTTTTTTGGCATTTTTATCGAATATAAGGTGGCTATAGCTGCCTGTAGTTGCATCTGGGTCCTCTATTCTGTTCCATTGATCTACATGTCTGCTTTTATGCCAGTACCATGCTGTTTTTGTTACTATGGCTCGGTAGTATAGGTTAAAATCAGGTCTAGTGATACCACCAGCCTCATTTTTGTTGCTCAGTATTATTTTTGATATTCGAGGATTTTTATGATTCCAAATGAATTTTTGGATTGTTTTTTCTATTTCCATGAAGAATGCCACTGGAATTTTGATGGGGATTGCATTAAATGTGTAGATTGCTTATGGTAAAAGTGCAATTTTCACAATATTGATTCTTCTGATCCAGGATCAAGGGTTGTTTTTCCATTTCCTAGTGTCCTCTGCAATTTCTCCTTGAGTGTTTTATAGTTTTCATTGTAGAGATCCTTTACTTCCTTGTTTAGGTTTATTCCAGGGTACTTTATTTTCTTTGATACAATTGTGAATGGGAGTGATTCTCTGATTTCATTCTCTGTGTGTTTGTTGTTACCATATAGGAATGCTACTGATTTCTGTGTATTTATTTTGTATCCTGGTATATGGCTGTAGGTGTTTATCAGCTCTAACAGTTTGCTGGTAGAGTCTTTAGGGTCCTTTATATATAGAATCATATCATTTGAAAATAATGATAACTTGATCTCTTCCTTTCCAATTAATACTCCTTTTATGTATGTCTTTTGCCTTATTGCTATGGCTAAGACTTCCAGTACTATATTAAATAAAAGTGGGGACAGGGGACACCCTTGTCTTGTTCATGATTTTAGTGGAAAAGCTTCCAGTTTTTTCCCATTTAGTAATATGTTGGCTGTAGGGTTGTCATAAATAGCCTTTATTATATTGAGATATGGTCCTTCTATTCCTAGTCTCTGTAAGACTTTTATCATGAAGGGATGTTGGATTTTGTCAAATGCTTTTTCTGCATCTAATGAGATGATCATATAGTTTTTGTCCTTTGGTCCATTTATATAATGTATTACATTTATTGATTTGCATATATTGAACCATCCCTGCATCTCTGGTATAAAGCCTACTTGGTCTGGGTAAATGATCTTTCTGGTATATTCTTGTATTCTGTTTGCCAATATTTTGTTGAGAATTTTCGCATCTATGTTCATGAGGGAGATTGGTCTGTAATTTTCTTTTTTTGTTCTATCTTTGCCTGGTTTTGGTATCAGGGTGATGCTGGATTCGTAGGAGTTTGGTAGGATTACTTGTTTTTCTATTTTATGGAAAAGCTTAAGAAGCAATGGTGTTAGTTTTTCCCTGAAGGTCAGGTAAAATTCAGCAGTGAATCCATCTGGGCCTGGAATTTTTTTATTTGGGAGATTTTTGATAACTGCTTGGATCTCCATGCTTGCTATAAGTCTGTTTAAGTTATTAATCCCATCTTGATTTAATTTAGGTGGGTCATATAAATCAAGGAAATCATCCATTTCTTTCAGACTTTCATACTTAGTGGAGTATGTGTTTTTATAATTTGTCCCTATGATTTTTTGAATTTCTCTGGTATCTGTGGTGATGTTGCCTTTTTCATCTCTAATTTTGTTAATTTGTGTCTCTTCTCTCTTTCTCTTGGTCAGAATTGCTAAGGGTTTATCAATCTTGTGTATCCTTTCAAAGAACCAACTCTTTGTTTCATTGATTCTTTGGATTTTTTTGGTTTCTATTTCATTAATTCTGCCCTAATCTTTATTATTTCTTCCCATCTACTGATTTTTGGTTTGCCTTGTTCTTCTTTTTCCAAGGCTTTAAGGTGAAGCATTAGGTCATTTACTTGCAACCCTTCTAATTTCTTAATATAGGCACTTAAAGCTATAAATTTACCTCTTAGGACTGCCTTCATTGTGTCCCAGAGATTTTGGTATGTTGTGTTCTCATTATCATTTGACTCTATGAATTTTTTGATTTGCTTCTTGATTTCTTCATTGACCCATTCATCATTTAGTAGTGTATTGTTTAGTTTCCATGATTTTGTGTATGATCTATAGCTTTTCTTGCTATTGATTTGTAGTTTGATTCCATTGTGGTCATATAGAATGGAAGGAATTATTTCAATTGTCCTGTATTTGTTAAGATTTGCATTGTGTCCTAATATATGGTCTATTTTAGAGAATGTTCCATGTGCTGCTGAAAAGAATGTATATTCTGCAGCATTTGGATGAAATGTCCCTATATATATCTGTTAGGTCCATTCCTTCTATGACCTCATTTAGTCCAGATGACTCTCTGTTTATTTTTTCCCAGGATGACCTGTCAATTGATGAGAGTGGGTTGTTGAAGTCCCCCACTACCACTGTGTTTGGTGTTATCTGTGACCTTCATTCTAATAGTGTTTGTTTGATGACTTTGGGAGCCCCCATGTTAAGTGCATATATGTTTAGGATTGTAATGTCCTCCTGTTGGAGTGTGACCTTAGTCAACATAAAGTGACCTTCCTTATCTATCTTTCTTGACTAATGTTGGACTGAAGTCTACCTTGTCAGTTATTAGGATAGCAACTCCTGCTTGTTTTCTAGGCCCATTTGCTTGAAACACTATTTTCCAACCTTTCACCCTAAGATAATGTCCATCCTTTATAGAAAGGTGAGTTTCTTGGAGACAACAAATTGAACGATCCTGCTTTTTATCCCAGTCTGCAAACCTATGTCTTTTAGTTGGGGCATTGAGGTGGTTGATATTAAGAGGTATTATTGAAGTGTGTGTATTTATGTTTACCTTTTTTTTTTTTTTTGTAGTTCCGGTTTTACCTTTGCTCTCCTGTTAACTAGTATTTGAGTATTGTTTGTTTTTTCCAGGTTCCTTATATGTGTGCTTTTCTTTTTCTTCAGCATGGAGGATTCTTTCAGGTATTTTCTGTAGAGCTGGTTTTATCTTCAAATACTCCGTTAGCTTGCTTTTGTTGTGGAATCTCCTTATTTCTCCGTCTATTTGAATGGATAGCTTTGCAGGATAAAGTAACCTTGGTTGACAGTTGTTATCTTTCAGAACTTGGAATACATCACTCCAAGCCCTTCTGGCTTTCAAAGCTTGTGTTGAGTAACCTGCTGTAATCCTGATGGGCTTGCCTTTGTAGGTAACTTGATTTTTCTCTCTACCTGCTTTCAATATTTTTTCTTTGGATTGTGTGTTTGGTAGTTTGATTATAATATGGTGAGGAGAGGTTCCTTCCAGGTTTTGTCTGGCTGGGGTTCTAAAGGTTCCTGTACCTGCATTGGCACCTCTTTCCCAATTTGGGGGAAGTTTTCCTCTATGATTTTGTTGAAATCAACTACTATGCCTTTGGAATGAAATTCTTCTCCTTCTACTATGCCCTGAATTCTTATGTTTGATCTTTTCATAGTGTCCCGAATATCTTGAAATTCCCATTCATACTTTTCTATGAGTTTGTCTTTCTCTTTGTTGGACTGTATTAGCTCTGCCACCTGGTCTTCTAGCTTAGATATTCTGTCCTCTCCTTCATCCATTCTACTGGTGAGATTTTCTACAGAGTTTTTTTATTTCATTATCTGTGTTCTTCATTGCTAGTAATTCTGACTGGTTTTCCTTTATTATTTCTTGCCCCGGCCAGCGGGGAGTTAAACAAGGATGCGAGGGGAAAATAACCTGAATGAGAGACAAGAGACACAAAGAAGGAGACCAAGACTAGAGTCTGATCAAGGTCTGAAATTTATTCAGGCAAGCACAAGCTTATATACAGAAAATAAAACTTTCCAGACAGTCCCTACGTGCCTAAAGTCTGCTCCACAAATGCCTCTGTGTCTGAAGACTGTTTGCCAAGGCCATACGATAAGGACTCTGTGCCTGGAGATCCCAATACAGCTGCAGTTCTCATGGTCAAAGCGCAGCCACAGCTCCCAACAATTTCTATCTCCTTATTTATATCTTGTATTGACTTCTTTATTTCATAAATTGGTGTCCTGTGTCTTCTTTGATTCCTTTGATTTCCTCTTTGATTCCTTTGATTTATTCTTTGACTTCTTTGAACATGTTTACAATCATTCTTTGAAATCTTTCTCAGGCATTTCCTCTAACTTGTTCTCACTGGAGGCTATTTCTGATGCATTAATACTTTTTGGTGGAATTATATTGTCTTTATTTCTAGTGTTTCTTGTGTTATAATGTATATATTTTTGCATCTTGGATTAAGTTAATGCTTGGATTATCTAGTTAGCTGGGTGTTCTTAGCTGTATCAATCAATCTGATGTTATATAACTTCAGGGTAGGAGCTTAAGTTGTTAGGTGTGGCTCTTAAGACTCTAAGAGTATCTATAAAGGTGTTCCTAGGGGTTGGCTTTGCCTGCTATGGGAGTATTAAAGTAGGCTGAGTGGAACAAAATACAGATAGATTCTAAAATTTAACTAAAAAATGTACACATTCAATGAAAAACAGCACCGAGTATTTATGCAAGAGTAGGTATTACAACAACCAGATCCTCTATCAACAAAAAGGTTAAGATTTCTGGCCTGTTGAGGGTTTCAAGTCAGCTTGTGACCAAGTGATACCCTTCCCTGGTGCAATTCCAGTTACCTTTTTGGATAATTTTGGTCTCAGTTATGCTGCGCTCTGCTTGTGTCCCTCTTTGGTGCTCTGTGGGTTCAAGTAGGCTGGCTGGATTGCTGGACCACTGTTCTGTTTTCTGGAGCTTGGCACTGGCTTTTCCTGTGGGGCAAGCCAAGCCTGGTAGCTGTGGCCCCACAGAGCTGGCACCACCACTGCTGAAGCTGCCACTGTTGGAGTTCCTGCTGCTGCTGCCACTGCCACTGCTGAAGTTGCTGCTGCTGGATCCTCTGCTGCTGTAGCCACCACTGCTGCTGCTGGAGCTGGAGCTGCTGCTGCCACTGCTGGATCCACCACTGCTGGAGCCACTGCTGCTGTTGCTGGAGCCGGTGCTGCCAGTGCTGGAACCGGAGCTGGAGCTGGAGCCGCCGCTGCCGCTGCTGGAGCAGCCACTGACAGAGCCCAAGCCACCATTGCCGGAGCTGCTTAGGACTGCCTGTGTGGGCTCTGCATGCTCTGGATCCCTCCTACTTCTCTGTTGCTGTTTTAATTTCTTATACACCTCACTTTTTAGTAAAAGTGTGTATTTTGCTGGGTATTCTTTGTCTTTTTCTCCCCTAGGCTGCTTTGGTGTGGTTCCTACACCGCCATCTTAATCAGAAGTCCTAGTATGATTTTTTTCTATAGTTTCATTAATGTGTTTATCTTTCACTTAAGTCCAAAATGTTCCTTTAAGAATCTTCTATATATCTCAGATATTGGTTATTATTTTCTTTATTCTGTATTCATTCTGTAGTTTTCTTTCATCTTTAATTATGATAAATATTTTGTTAGTTATATTAGTTTAGTTTGATGGTTGTCTTTCAGAACTTAAAATGCATCACTGCAAACTCTGCCCATTTGGTTTTAAGTCATTGATTAGCTTGACCATTGTCTTTGTTTAATTGCATTCATTCTATTAATGGAGAGGTTCACATTCTCATGAGAGACTAGGCTACATTCCTGGCTGTTAAAGTTCTTCTGAGAAATCTGCTATTATTCTGATGGACGTGACTTCATATGGACTTGAGACTTTTCCCCTGGAGTTTTCAATATATTTTTTCCTGCATATTTAATAGTTTAGGTATATATGGGAATATTCTTCTCTAATCTTTTTTCATCTTTGACCTGTACCTGGATGGTCGTCATCTCTATCGCTAGATTTGGGGAATATTTTGCTGTTATTTTTTGAAAATTCTTTCCATGCCTTTAGTATTAAATTATTCTCCCTTGTCCATAATCATACTTTGAAGACTTACTCTTTTCATAATGTCCTGTAAGTCTCCAATGTTCTATTCCTACCCTCTTATCAATTTATTTTTCTCATTGCCTGAAAATTTGAATTCCTTTAGCTTATGTTCAAGCATTGATAATTTGTCCTTGCCTTAATTCATTCTCCTAGTAAGGCTTTCCATGCAACCTTTTATTTGACTTATTGAAATTTTCATTTCTAATATTTTAGTTTGTTTTTTCTTTTTAGTATATCCATCTCTTTATTGAATTACACTTTCATATCATATTTCATATTGGCTTCTATATTTTATTCAGCTTCTTGCATTCTGTTGAAATTCTTTCAGGAGTTTATTTGTATCTTCTTTGATTTCTTTGGACAGATTTATAAACATTATTTTCTATTATTTGTTTGGGATTCATCTAAATTTATCTGAACTAATCTCATTATATATATGTCAATATAATAAATAACTTTTTTTAATTTTTAATTTTTTGAGAGAGAGAGGGGGAGAATAGGAGGGTCAGGACCTTTAGCCATTGTGAACAAACTCCAGATGCATGTGTCCCCTTGTGTTGTATGTACGACATTGCATACTTGCATCACCGTGCATGTGGCTATGTGGGACTTGGAGATTTTAGCAAGAGTTTTCAGGCTTTGCAGGCAAGCACCTTAACCACTAAGCCATCTCTCCAGCTGATAAGTAACTTTTGAATGAGTCATATTGCCACAGTTTTTCATTGCATTATGACTTTCACTTCTGGGGTTAAGTAATTAGATCTTTTGTATTCGCTGATTTTATTGGAAGTGTTTGCAATTTTAATGAGGGAGTAGTTTAAAATAAGATTGACTGACACTTTTCCTCGGTAGACTTTTGTTTGTGGCACCAGGCTCATTCCCAGTAGTACACTGTCTGCAAAAAGAGCAACTAACAAATGATAGGTTTACTATGAACATGCACTTTTTTTTTCTTTTGGTTTTTCGAGGTAGGGTCTCACTCTAGCCCAGGCTGACCTGGAATTCACTATGGAGTCTCAGGGTGGCCTCTAACTCACTGCAATCCTCCTACGTCTGCCTCCCAAGTGCTGGGATTAAAGGCATGCGCCAACATGCACTTTAATAGTGGCTTATAGTTAAATAACAAATAATCACCCCTAAAATTTTACTCACTTTAGGAAGTAAAGAGACAATGATAGCATGCTGGTTATACTAATAGATAAATTTTAAAATTACAAAAAATTAATGAAAATCAATAAAACACTTCCAGAACCTATGGGGTACAATGAAAATGGTTGTAAGAGGGAAAGTGCTTGATATAAATTCCCTACATTAAAATCAATCAAATATTAAATAACTTAATGATGTGCCTCTGATATCAGAAAGGCAAGAATAAACTTAATTCAATATGATATATAACTGAAAATAATAAAGCTCATGGCAAAATTTCATAAAGTAGAAGCAAAAGAGCAATGACAATAATCAGTGGAATAAAGAATTGGTTCTTTGAAAAGATAAAAAGAGATTGAGATACCATTAGCCAAACTAGACATAAGAAATAACTAATTAATATAATTGAAGTAAGGATACAGACCATAATAGACACCAACAAAACTCAGTGGATTGGAGCAACACTTAGCAATCTCTAGTCTAGTAAACTCTAAAATCTAGAAGAAGAGTAGAAATTTCTAGACATATGACCTACGAAAATTAGACAAAGAAGACACAAACAACTTAAATAGAGATATACTAAAGAGTAAGATTGGAATAGTACCTTTCTCTCATAACTCAGATGCTTGGGCCTAGGTGGACTCATTACTTAATTGTATCAGACCATTAAAGAAGTAACTCCAATGCTTCTCTAATTATTTCATTAAATAGAAAGGAAAAGAACCTTTCTAAATTCATTTACAAAGCCAGTATTTCATTGATAAAAAAGCAAGGACAGAACAACAACAGAAAGAAAATGATAGACACTGATGAACCTGAATTCAAAAAGTCACAATAAAAATTCTTGCAAACTGAATCAACTTCATGTGACAAAATAATTCAGGAAAAGTGGGTGAAAAGATTTTAAGAGCCACAGGTTGAGAAACATTCCCAAAGGAACACCCCCCCCAAAAAATAACTGACTGCTACTCCCCCAACACACAAAACCCTCAACCTGATAGGTAATACCTGTAAACCTACTGATGAGGGTCCTCAGTGGAAACGGTGCAGGGACAACAGGAAAGAGTGTAACAACACATGATGTACCCATACAAAAAAAGAGAAAATAAAAATACCATATAGCCATTATAATGATATATCAGCACCATGATGAGAGTAGTAGATTTTCTGTATACCAATAATAAACATGCAGTGGAAGAAATTATGAAAACGAACTTGTTTATACAGCTTCAAAACAAAATAATACCCATGGACTAAACTAACCAAAAAATGGGGAAAAAAATCTCAGAAGAAAAATTTAAACAAGTGAATAAAAACACTGAAGCACACACTAGAAGATGGAAAGACCTCCCGTGCTTATGGATCCACAGAATTAGCATTATAAAAATAACTACAATGCAAAAACCTATAGATTGGAAGAAATTTCCATGAAAATCCAAATGAAATTCTTCACAGAAATAAAAAATATCACATGGAAGTACAAAATACTCCAGAGTATAAGAGTAATCCTGAACCTACTTAATGATGCTGGAAGAATCACCATATATGAATTCACCATACACCATGGTGTCCCTAATGGCAACCCCCTTCCTGCCCAAGGACATGAGTCTGGTCTATCCTGCTTGCTAAACATAGGAACTGCATGTACAGAGTTTTGCGTTTTTTCCTTTGTACACCCCCTCCCCACTTCCTTGTACTGCAGCTGCTAACCTTCACATATCTGCTTTTATAATGTCACTTTGCTTGCTTGCTTTTGCTATTTTTTTGTTTGTTTGTTTCTGTTTTTACTGAAACAGTAAATTATAAGTACACTTGGTGATTCATGCTGGAGACTTTCAGAAGCTATTCTGACTCCTGACCACATGTGAACAAACATCTTTTCCACCCAGTTTGGTGATGGGTCAACTTCTGGAGTATCATGTCTGTATCATTTAGAGGCCCCAGTGAAATTCCTCTCGCCAAGATCCCCATTGGTAGAGAGGTATCTTCTCCCAGACATCACAGCCCCTTGAAAGATTCTGGAACAGGAAAGTGTGTACCCCCAGTGGTATTCCACGGTCTTCTTCCAGAAAGCCCAGGAGGACTGAGGTACCCTGGGCCAGAATCTCATGTGAAAGAAGACAAGATCAGGGCAGATGTCTTGAGTAAGCAAGGGCCTCCAGGGTAGCTTGGTATTACAAGCCAGCACAAATTTGGTCACCCCTCAGAAGATTGCATCCAAAGGCTTGATGCTGTACTGAGGTCACATTAAAACAGGAATATATAACTTCTGAGTGAGTGGGGAATGAATATGTGACTGGTTGTGAGCAAGCATAGGGATTATATGCATGGCCTTATGGTAAGGCTTCCTTAAGTCATCTCTAGATTGCTGGCCAGGCAGGCATCTGATTGAGGGAGAGACTTGCTCTCTGACCCCACCCTATCATCACAAAGAGTGAGATTCATATAAAATCCCTGTTTGGAAATCCTTTGTTTCACCCCATCAAGGGCTCGACAAACTGCTGGTGTCCACCCTCTCCCCATAGGTCCTAAAGATATGCTTGATAATTTCCCATGGGATTTTCTGGTAACTATGGAATCAAGATGAAACCTAATTTAAATTGAGGATCCTGTGTGGAATTGACTGGTCCTTGTTCCATATTGGATGGCCATTAGATGGAACTTTGGACTTGGCCCTTATTTGTAGGGTCCAAGAAATTTGCATGAGAATTCCAGGTCATCTGGGCCATTTCCCATACATTGACTCATGGTACATGCTAGCCAGGGACCCCAGCAGGATGGCTCCATTACCAGACCCCAGGACCCTCACTTCAAATTATCTTGGCTGCAAGAAGCACCAAACCTGAGCCCGTGGTCTCTGGCAGCTGCACACATACAGGTAGATGGAGTTTCCAGCCAGCATTTTGTGGTTGTGAGGTTGCAGGCCCACACTGCTGAGGCCCAATGCCAATCACAGGAAGTATGTACCACTGGTTGCTCAAAGCATCTGGAGCGAGGTCCAGGCTGTCACTGCTCAGTGCATGCTGGGCTGGATGTTGGGTACATGAGTGCCAGGGCTATGTTGGTCATAGCACAGAGGTTGTACTCTCTCCTGCAGCAGCAGTGAAGGTGGAAATGTGGAAGTCTACCCAGCCAGCTGACAGATGAGGCTTTCATCCTGGTGGCTCAAGCATGGAAGTGGCTGTGCATCATGCTGGGGCCTAACAGCTTGCAGCCAGTGACCCTAGATGCCACCCTGGACCATGGCCATGCTGCCCAAATGCTCAAGATAAATAGGTATCGATCTATGGAAATAAGGAAACAGTGTAGGCTCCCCCCAAGGTTGGGCAGTAGCATCAGCAGAGCATCAGTACATCTAGCTTCTCCCCACTTCAGCTACCTCAATTTTATGACCCTTTGGAGCCAGTGGACTTCGAAGAACTTCTGATGACAGACTTGAGAAGCTTGCATGTGGAGCTATCCCAGTAGCTGGGGGAGTTCACTGATGATGACTTGGAAGAAGTGTTAACACCTAAGGAATGTAGGAATTTGTAGCCCTCTTTGCTAGAGGAAGGGATTGAGCTGGATCCTCATGCCAGAGATTGTATTCAGACCTACCTTACGCAATGGATGATTGTGAGCCAGAACAACCAAGGAAGTTCAGAAAGTTTGCAGATTTACAAGACTGGTTCTCAAAAATATTTTCACAAGATTCAACAGAAACAGACATTCAAACCAGAAACCTTGGAGTGCAATGAACCCGCCATTCAGAAAGGCCCTCATCAATTAAAATGCTATGCGATGGGTCTGGGAAGAGTCCCCTTACTGCCTGTGATTTCAACCTTTGAAGCCTCCAGCCTGACCAGCAGCTAGAAATCCTGCTACTGCTCATGACAGGCAAGGACCTTGAGAAGTGCCTAGCCAGAGTCACCCATGTAACTGAAACCTGTCCCACTCCCAATTGTAACAGAAATGACACTACACCACCTCCCTACCAACTGGAGCTCCCAGAGACTGGTGCTAAAGAGACATCTGCATATCCCTGTGCCCAGTGCTGGTTGCATGAGCTGCCTCCCTGCCCGACTGGGAGTGGTGTGGCTAGGCCCTAGACTAACCATCAGCTCAGCTGCTGCAGCAGGAAGAAAATGGCCAGGCTGACTGGGGACAGACACAATTTGACAGGACACTGCATCTTCCTGAAGCTCCCCAGAAGGTGCCTCCAGGAAGACCCAGCAATGAAAAGTGGCAGCTGTGAAGGCAGCCTCTACAATGAAGCTCCAGCATTAGCACTCTTAGACAAACCCTGCCCCTTTGCCCTCTATGTACTTTGAAAAGGGGGAATTGTGTTGGGGAGGTAATAACCCAGTGGCTAGGACCACAGAATAGACCAGTAGCATGCCTTTTCAAGAAAGTGGACCCAGTGGACTTGGGCTGGCCACTTGCCTCTGGGCACTGGTGACCATGATAGTACTGTTGCAAGAAACAGATAAACTAACTTTGGGACAGAGCATCATTGTCAAAGTACTGCACCAGGCCATCTCTTTGCTAAATGGGACAGACAGATGCAAATGGAGAGCAAATGTCTTTATATCAGGCTTTGGTAGAAGAGAATCCCTGACTATGGTTGGAAGCCACTTGAACCCTAAACCCAGCCACATACCTAACAGGACAGAGACCTCTTCACATTTGAAAAGAGGTCATGGAGATCTCCTCCCTAGTGGACTTAACAGATGAGCCCTACCCCAACTCAGATATGAAACTCTTTACTGATGGGAGCCTAAGACTGCAACAGTGGTAGTAACACAATGGGTATGCTGTGATCACTACAGACCAGGTCATAGAAAAGGATCCACTATCCAATCACATGTATACCCAAAAGGAGGAGGTCCATGTACTAATGAAAACACTCTCCCTTGCATAGGGAAAGAGAGCCACCATTTACACTGACTCCTGGTATGCCTTTTCCACTCTGACATTTACGGATTAATGTACTGAGAAAGGGGACTGCTCACCACAGGGGTCAAAGAAATCAAAAACGGTGACTCTTAGAAGTTGCCTGGGCCCCTCCGACCATAGCAGTGGCACAATGCCAAGATCACACGAGGAATCAGGACTAAGTTGGGGAAAACAGCTGGCAGACAGGACAGCAAAACAAGCAGCCCTCCATGAAGACATAGTCCTATGGTCCCCTCCCACTACCTCTCACGAGGTTTGTGTCTCACTCCCAGTGCTCCCAGAGTGGCTCGTATACAATACAGAAGAGAGAAAAGGGGCAGCAGACCAAGGAGCAACTGAGGATCCTGAGGGCTGGCTAATCACCTCAGATGGGACAATAATAGTTCCAAGGGTGTCTGCACCCATCCTGGTCCAGCAAGACCATGAAGTGACTCACCTGGGAAAGAAGGCTTTGCAAGACCTGTGGCAGAGATACCTGGCGCACGCCTTTAATCCCAGCACTCGTGAGGCAGAGGTAGGATGATCGCAGTGATTTCAAGCCCACCCTGAGACTACTTAGTGAATTCCAGGTCATTCTGAGAGTAAGACCCTAACTTGAAAAACAAAAAACAAAAACAAGCAAACAAATAAAAGGATCCTATCCCTATCCTTGTCAACATCTAGATGTGTACTTCATGAACATCCAGTAGAGTAAAGAATATTGGTACTTGCTATACCTTTTCAGGCTTGGTAGAGGCCTTCCCCACCCCGCACAGAAAAACTCCAAGAGGTGTCCCATGTTCTGGCCAGAGAAATCATTCTGAACTCTAGGACCCCAGTGAGTGTCAGGTAAGACAATGGCACACCTTCTTTCAGCAGAATTGTTCACCAAGTATCCAAAGTGGTGGGCCTAACTTGGGATCTACACACATGGTATCATCCCCAATCCTAGGGCTGAGTTGAGAAAATGGAGAGGACCTTAAAGACTACAATGCCAAGCACTGCCAGGAAACAGGCCTTCCTTGGCCATAAATTCTGCCTCTTGTACTGTTCAGAGAGCCCTGAATACCCCCTAAAATATGTATTTTCCCCTTTTGAAATCCTGTTCGAACAGTAAAGATGAGGACCCTACTCACACTACAGTTCCTGTTGGTGATCAGCCTGATGATGACCTAGACCATAGCTGCTCATGTCCATCTGATCTTCAAAGCCACTATGTCTCACATAGACAGGAGCTCATGGAGTACAGTGACTTCTGGAGATTTTCCATTAAATAAGCTGTGCTTCCTCATTTTTAGGTTGTGTTTTCAGAGCCCTGACAACCTCACAGTTACTGGAATAAACCAGGACTGTTCCAGCAAGCACAAGGGATAAAGAGTGTGTTGGGGGGGGGGAGGGGTGAATCCTGGGCTTATCTAAAACACTTGTCTTGTGTTGACTTTGCACACACTCCTTGGGAGGGGATACTAACTGCTGGACAGGGAGTGCAGAGTATCAAGACTTCCCTAGATCAGAAGAGAGATATATGGGTGGATTTTACCCTGAGTAACCCCATCATCTGGGGAACCTGCACCTTAGGGCTGGGCACATGGCCATATATGAGATGACCCAAGAACATGGTTGCCCAGCTGACAATGAAACAACACACATCAACATTCCAGTCAGCAGGACCAACTCTCTGGACAACCACTGGGTCCTAACACCAAAGGAAGGGCCAGATAGTCAGCCTGGTTTGGGACAATTTGACCATGATGCTCTTCTCCTTAAGATGATGACCCTGGTAAATGCCAGTCATGAACTGCTAAGTGGAACCAATCCCTCTCTGGATGAAGATTTCTGGCTGTGTCTTAGGGGCAATCAGAACTCTGACAGTCATGCGTAATAACTAATGAGAGCCTTGATAAGAAAAAAAAAAAAAAAAAGGAGAGACCTGCATGACTAGACTGCTACTCCAAATAATAGGAGATACTCCCAATAATAGGAGAGGCTCAATGTATTGAGACAGGGAGAAATTGCACTAGGCAGGCTGACAAGGCAGTGGCCTCCAAGGGAACATATCTTTTCTGCCCTAAAAGTATCCATTCTTATTCTACAGGAGGGAACTGTAAGCTGTTATTCCTGGCCCCTGACTTGGATTTTTTTTTTCTGGGAGATGAAATCCACTGGTACCTACAACCCAGGGGGACAAGACAGAAGAGTGTTCCAGTGCTCTTGCATACTGTGTTAGGATTTGCTCTAGTGGGAACTGCAGCCACTGGTGCCACAGCAATAGGTCTACAACAAGTAAAGTATAGTCAACTATCTAGCCAGATACAGGATGATCTGACCATTATACAGTAGAGCATTGTCACCCACCAGAACCAAATAGAGTCATTGGCAGTGGTGGTCCTTCAGAACCAGAGGGGATTAGATTTAATCACAGCAGAGAAAGGGGGAATATATGTGTTCCTTTGTGAAGAATGTTGTTTCTTGTGGCAATAAATTGGATTAGTAAGAGAGAATACTAAGCAGTTATTAGAATTAAGGGTAGGAGCAAAAATGAAGGTATGCCGTGGGAAGCTGTTTGGATGATGTGGGCACCTTGCCTTGCACCTCTTGTGGGGCCCCTAACCATGGTATTACTGAACCTGCTATTTGGGCCCTGCATTCTCAACCTTCTTTCTTTATTTGTCAATAAAATAGAAGTAGTAAAATTGCAAGTGTTACCGCAGGAATATCAATGAGTTTCCACAAGGTAAGGTAAAAGACATAAGGTATTTTGTAGGTGAAGAGGAGGGAATGCAGTGGAACAATGAAAAATTACAAAGTTACTATCTTAGAAGGCCTGAGGCTGCTATGGTAACCCCCTTCCTGCCCAAGGATATGAGGCCAGTGAGTCTTGCTTGCTAAAAATAAGAACTGCACATACAGAGGTTTTGAATTTCATCCTTGTACACCCCTTTCCCACTTCCTTGTGCTGATTATAACTGATAACCATCATGTATCTGCTTTTGTAACCTCTGCCTGCTTGCTTCTGTTTTTACACAAACAACAAATTGAAAGTCCACATGCTGCTTGAGGGCGGATTCTTTCAGAAGCTATCCTGACTCCAGATTACATGTAAATAAATATTCTCTTTTCTACTCAATTTGGTGTTGAGTTGACTTCTGGAGCGGCATTTCCCATATCACACTCTCATTACTATCATAGAAAACATATTTCATATAAGTATTGAATTTACAAATCAATATCTTACAACCATTGAGTATCCATATATGTTTTGTTAGTCTAGTTAAAATGAGAGGTTTTGATATTCAGTGTATGGCTGCCCACATATACATGAGATAAGACGCAGTGGCACACTGAAGGGATTATTAACAGGATGAAAATGAGACAATGACTTATCAAAAGATTGATATGTACTTAACAGACACTCAGCAACCTGAGACATTAACTAATCAAACAAGTGAAAGTTGAGGAACTATGGATGGTTTAGTAGCATTTTGAGGCTGTTTTCCTTGCTTTCCTTTTCTCTATCCACTCCCCTTCCTTTTTCTTCACACAATTTTCATCTTTTTTTTTTTTAAAGAAATTTCCTTAATACATTTCGTGGTAGTGTGTAATAAATCTGCTACTTTTTCAAAGTAAACTTCCTGTAGTGGCAAAATCAAGGGAACAGGAATACTGTTCAGTTTTATTCAGTACCTTACACAACCCATAAATGAAAAACATGAAAACTTAGCTACATGATGTGATGTTCCATTGAAGATAAATAATATCAGATTTTGAAAGGGTGAGTCTGTCTCTCTGAACCCATAGAAAATATACATGGTCCTGAGCTGAATATTTTCTTTTTTTTTGTTTAACTAATTAATTTATTTATATTTTTATTGACAACTACCATAATTGTAAACAATATCCCATGGTAATTTCCTCCCTCCCCCCACTTTCCCCTTTGAAACTCTACTCTCCATCATATCCTCTCCCCCTCTCAATCAGTCTGTCTTTTATTTTGATGTCATGATCTTTTCCTCCTATTATTATGGTCTTGTGTAGGTAGTGTCAGGCACTGTGAGGTCATGGATATCCAGGCCTTTTTATGTCTGGAGGGAGGACATTGTAAGGAGTCCTACCCTTCCTTGGCTCTTACATTCTTTCCACCACCTCTTCTGCATTAGACCCTGAGCCTTGGAAGGTGTGATACAGATATTGCAGTATTGCACACTGCCAATATTTCTTTCCATCACCATGATACCTTCTGAGTCATCCCAAAGTTACTGTGTAGGTAGTGTCAGGCACTATGAAATCACAGATATCCAGGCCATTTTATGTCTGGAGGGAGCACATTGTAAGGGGTCCTACCCTTCCTTTGGCTCTTACATTCTTTCTGCCACCTCTTCCGCAATAGATCCTGAGCCATGGAAGGTGTGATTGAGATATTTCAGTGCTGAGCACTCCTCTGTCACTTCTTCTCAGCACCATGGTGCCTTCTGAGTCACCCAAGGTCACTGCCATCTGAAAAAAGAAGATTCTCTACCGAAAGTGAGAGTAGGATTAACATATGGGTATGAACATTAAGAGAAGTGCTTACTGGTTAATTTGGTGAGCATAGTGTATACATTTCTGGCTATTTATTTATTTGAGAAAGAGGCAGATGAGTTGGGCATGGTGGTACACGCCTTTAATCAGCACTTGAGAGGCAGAGGTAGGAAGATCACCGTGAGTTCAAGGCCAGCCTGAGACTACATAGTGAATTCTTGCCTTGAGAATTCTGCTTGGGATCTCAAGGCTGACTTCTGGGCATCACTGTCATGCTTAGCTGCCTCTCCTTTTCCCACCTTTGGAAACTTGTGTTACTAGCAGGGTGTGTTGGTGCATGCCTCTGAATATTTTCCCCAGTTGACAGATTTGTTTCAAATTTTGTACTACTGCTATCCCACTACCAATAAGAGTTAGCCTCAAGGGAGCCTGCTGGGATCTTTGATCAGTGAAACTAACTTATCTGCAAAAACTCAACAATTACAATGTCTTCCATATAAAGAATATATAAGCTAAATCTCACTGGGTTTGAAAGGGTTGATTTTTTTCTTTATGCAACTACTCCTATGCATGAATACATTTTAATATTTTTTTCTCACAATTTCATATATTTAATTATCAAAATATCAGAGGTTTAGTTTCTACACCCTAATACAGACAAGGCCAGTGACATAATGTTTAGCCATAGCATCTAACTGTTACCTTTGCCATACCCATTTTTAAAAATGCATATTATCCTTTCCACTTTTTCAGGAAACTAAGGGTGAGAGGGCTGTTGGTAACACTGTGGTATTATAATACCTTATTTATTGCTTTGTAATGTGCCTAGTAAAATGGAAACTACACAACTCCCCAGTCTGAGTTCCTTGTGCAGTGTGCAGGCAGTGGGTGTGGCAGTCTAGGGCGAGTAGGCCATACACCTTTTTCATTTCTGGGCTCCACCTACCTCCCCTGTCTGGGTTGCCTGGGTGGATAGTGTGTTGGCGGGCTGGTGCAGCGGACTGGAGTGAGTAGGCCATACCCCTCTTTCCAGGATCTTCCCACCTCCATGGCCTGGGTTCCCTGTGAGTGTGTAGGTGGGCTCATGGTGTGGAGCATGTAAGCCAAATCCCTTCTTCCTGGATCCTCCCAGTTCCCTAGTCCAAGTTCCCTGAGCCTGTTTGAGTACTGGGGGGCACTGCTATGAGTAAGTAGGTCAGATCACTGTTCCCTTACTCCTCCTGGTAGGTCTCATTGTGCCTTTATTGTGGAGGCCTGGTCCCTTGGTGAGCTATGGAATCAGGCCACTTGCTCAGGAATCCTGACTGGCCACTGGGTACCAACATCCCTGAGTCAGAAGGTGCATGGGACAAAGGACTAAAACTTGCTTTCTCTTCAATAAAATAAAAGGTCTTCCTAAAATGGATAGACAACAAAACAAAAATGCCAAAGAAAACTCAGAAAACTGAGAGATCTCCACCAAGGATGTATAGTCCAACAATGGAAACCTCAAAAGAAACCACATAAAAATCAACAGAACCTCACTCCCAAAATTAAAATACAACAAACTATGAGACCCTGATCAAAAAAAAAAAAATGACTGAACTGGAAGCAACCCATCAAACAACCAAAAAACATATCAATGAAAATAATCAGAATAGTCTCCTACAGTATTCGGTTTTTGACAGCAGGGTTAACTTGATTGAAGAAAATCTTAGAACCCTCCAAAGAGATATGAATAAATTGAAAGTAAGTCAAGAAATGGAAGGTCTCAACAACTGGTTGATTAAGCTTGATGAAGACTTGACCAAATGCAAGAATGAATTGCAGGAAACATCAAGAAAATCAGAAGTCAAATTGAAATTGTGCCTCAAACAAGAGATGGACACAATGCAAAATAACAAAACAGAAAGCAAAAATAAAGTAGAAATTATAAAAAACAACTCTTTAGAATCCCTCACAAACAGAGTTGCTCATGTGGAAGACAGAACATCTGACCTAGAAGACAAGACAGAAAAAATTGAACAGGAGGCCAAAAACTTTGCTAAGTTCAAAAATATCAAGTGAGCAGAATACAAGGGAACTGTTGGACACCCTAAAATGTCCAAACATCTGGATCATGGGTATACCAGAAGGAGAATAAATACAGACCAGAGACATAGAGGACATATGCAACAAAATTATTGAAGAAAAATTTCAGAATCTCTCAAAAGAGTGGCCCATCCAGATACAAGAAACCTACAGAATATGAACCAGACAGGACCAAAGAAGAAACTCTCCAAGACACATCATACTTAAAACTCTTAACAATGAAAACAAAGAGAGTGTTAAAAGCATAAAGAGAGAAACAATTCGCAACGTACAAAGGGAATCCCATCAGAATTCCATATTTCACAAGGGAAACCCTGAAAGCCAGAAGGTCCTGGAGTAGAAGACTTCAAAGACTGAAAACTATGGTTTCCAACCAAAGTTACTCTACACAGTGAAAGTATTCCTTTTAATAGGTGGTGAAAGAAAATCTTTCCATGAAAAACATCAACTCTATGATTATATGAACACAAAGCCAAACCTACAAAGAATACTTGAGGGAATACTCCACACAGAAGAGTCAACCAACCTCAAGAGCCAACAAGAAGATAGCCAAAATAGACCAGGCTCAAAACAGCACATAAAACAAGAAAGCAGCAAACCCCCCAAAACACATCATCATGGCAGGAATTAATTCAACCCTCAGAGTAGTAACCTTAAGTATTAATGGTCTAAACTCACCCATCAAAAGACACAGGTTATCAGGATGGATCAAAAATTGGATCCTTCCACCTGCTGTCTTCAAGAAACCCACAACACTACTAAAGATACAGACCTTTTCAGGGTGAAGAGTTAGAAAATGATATTCCAAGCAAATTGAGATAAAAGAACAAGCAGGTGTTACTACATTAATATCTGATAAAATAGTCTTCAAACCAAAAATAATCAGAAAGGAGAAAGGAGGCCACTTCTTGCTCATCAAGGGAATGATCCAACAGGAGCACATCACAATCAAAAATATATGTGTGCCAAACACAAGTGTGCCACAGTTTATAAAATAAAATCTACTCAACAATAAAAACAAATAAACACCAACACCATTAAAGTCGGAGACTTTAATACTATCACCAATAGATCACCCAAGCAGAAAATCAGCAGGAAAGTAACTGCACTCAACAACATCATAGATCAGCTAGACCTAAAGGATATCTACAGAACGTTCCACTCCAACTCTACAGAATACAGATTCTTCTCAGCAGCCCATGGAACTTTCTCCAAAACTGACCATTTGTTAGGTCATAAATCATGCCTCCATGAAATCAGGAAAATTGAAGTAACTTTCTGTATCATGTCAGATCACAATGCTTTAAAGATAGAAATTAACAACAAGAGACACATCAAGAACTTTACCAGCTTCTGGAGACTACACAACACACTTTTAAACAATGAATATATTGTGAAAGATATTCAAAAAGAAATTGTAAAATTCCTAGAAATGAATGATAATGAAAACACAACCTGGCAAAACTTATGGGACACAATGAAGGCAGTCATAAGGGGAAAATTCATAGACCTAAATGCCTTCATAACAAAGACAGAGAGATCCCATAATCAATAACCCTACTGTCCACGTAAAAGCACTGGAAAAACAAAAAGAATCCAACCCAAAGAGTTCCAGATGCAAAGAAATAATCAAGATTGTATATATGTAAATAGAAGAACAGATGAATGGGGGTGAAAAGGCCTAAGTGAGGTTAGGGGAAGAGATTAAGTAAGGAAAGGGGGAGGGAGGGCTAATCAAAATCTAAGAGGGTATAAATAAGTCATAGGGAAACCTACTCTTTTGGACAATGAAACACATAGGAGCTATAGATTGTTACTAGAAAATTTTCAGTGCCAGGGATGGGATACTTTCCAGTGAGTTTCTGGCCAGGGAGGTCCCTGATGTCCCCAAAACATTATAGGCCATTGATAAGGCCCTTGATTTCCCACCAGGAACAGATGATAAGACCCTATTGCTGAAGACTTCACATAGTTGGGCTGCAAGGTCACTGAGGAACCCTGCTGGAGCTGAGCTGAAAACCTCCTCCATGTAGAACAGCTGACAGAATTCTTGAAAAAGCCACACTGCATGCAGTTCAAAGGCAGAGAGAGAAATCACCAAAGAAGATACCCAACAGTGGACACTGCAAGCCTTATATTTGGCCAGCCAGGCCAAATGAGCCAATGGGTGCAATAGTGGCACTTCTGTTATGGGGAAAACCAACCATCCTCTAATCTGACTGGAGGCCCACTCCATGGGAGGGAATACATCCCTGATGCTTAAAACTGACAACAGGGGTAATCATGAGCCCTAGGGGTGTAACGTCTGCTGCTGTCTGGATAAATTTATATACTATGATCACCAAACTGCCCAGTAAGCACTTCTTTTAATGTTCATACCCACATATTAATGCTACTCTCACTTTTGGGTAGAGAACGTTCTCTTATCAGATGGCAGTGACCTCAGGATGACTCAGAAGGCACCATGGTGCTGAAAAGAAGTTACAGAGGAGTGGTCAGCACTGAAAAACATCAATCACACCTTGCAAGGCTCAGGGTCCATTGCAGAAGTGGTGGTAGAAAGAATGTGAGAGCCAAAGGAGTCCTTACAACATACTCCTCCAGACACAAAATGGCCTGGGTATCCATGGCCTCACAGTGCCTGACACTACCTGCACAAGACCATCATAATAGAAGGAAAAGATCATGACATCAAAATAAAAGACAGACTGATTGAGAGGGGGAGGAGATATGATGGAGAGTGGAGTTTCAAATGGGAAAGTTTCGGGAGGGAGGAAATTACCATGGGATATTTTTACAATTATGGAAATTATCAATAAAAAATAAGAAAAAGATTAGAGAAGAAATTAATGAATTGGAAACTAAGAAACAATTAAATATATCAATGAAACCAAGTGCTGGTTCTTTTAAAAAATAAACAAGATTGACATACCCCTAGCCAAATTGATAAAGAAACAAAAGAGAAGTCTCAAACTAACAAAATCAGAAATAAAAAGAAGAGATGACAACAGACAAGGAAATTAGAAGAATCATCAGGGCATGCTTTCAAAACCTCTACTCCACAAAATTAAATAATCTGAACGAATTGGATTAATTCCTAGACACACACCATAAATCAAAACTAAACTAGATCAGATTAATTTTTTTTCTTAATTTTTTTCATTAGTTTTGTGCTCAGCAAATACAGCCAGTTTGGTACCATTATTAGGGTTATCCGTGACCTACCCCATCCCCTTGGCCTCTCCTTGTTGAGGTATATGGGTCATGCATTCTGGACATAGTGACTGTTATGGGTAGGATAAATGTCTCTGTATATCACGACCCAACTCGTGCCTCTGGCATTCTTTCCTCCCCCTCTTCTGCAAAATTTCCCTGAGCCATGTTGGGTTCATTTGTGGTGTGTTTCAGTGATGAAGTGTTGGAGGCCTCTGGGTCTCTGGCTCTCTGATTTGATAGGAGTTGATTTTTCTCTGTATTGATCTCCTTCATCCTTGTGCTGGTACCCGGTTCATCAAGAAAACAGCAGTCTTGCTTGTTTCGCCAATTGTCCTTAGTTTCAACCGGGGCCCTTTCGAGGTCTGATGGGGTGGCTCTCTCCTTAGGATCTACATCTATCTGAAAAAGAGGAGAAGATTCTCCAATGGAGAGTAAGTTAGCACCAGACAAAGGAGATAACCCTTACTTTTTTATAGAGAATTTAATAGGTGTAGGCACCCTTGTAGCCCATGATTGGTGGTAGCTTGATAATAGAGAGCGGGCTTATGTTTGGATATGGTTCTGACTTGTTTCCTAGCTGCAGCTATGGGTCCCTTACCACTGAGGGGATGAGGTGATCAGTTAGCCAAATCGAGAGCAGTTGGTTCCCCACCGTGGCTGTGTGCCACTATTGCACTTGTGTGGGCATCACACCAGGTTATTTGCTGCTAAGTAGGTTAGACCATGCGTTGCTTTGACAGATATTGGTCATTTTCCTCCAGTCGCCATGTAGCACCTTCTTGCACTAGACAGGCTAATTCTCTGTGGACTGACTCTCTTCCAGCTTCGAGCCATGCCATTCCATTTTATGTGACAACCACATAGGGTGTCTTCAGCAGTGGGGTCGTACCACTAACCTTTGGTGGGTCATCAAGTACTCTGACAGAAATCTGTCTTTCTTTTAGGAAACCTTGTAGGTCTCTCTGATCAAAAGCTCATTGTGGATGATAGCCACATGCTGGTACTGGGAGTTACAGGACAGTGCCCACTAAGAAAAGGAAGGAAACAATAACTAATATAAAAGAGTTAGAGAAAAGAGAGAGAGAGAGAGGAAGAGAGAGAGAGAGAGAGAGGGAGGGAGAGAAGTTCTAGAATATTAAGGTCTGTCTTCATCACATCCTCTCCAGTGTCTTGTGACTCAGGTGTTCCCTCTAAGGACCTGTTGAAGGTTCAGCCATTTGGTCTCCCTTTTAGGATGTAGAATTTTTGGTACCTTTGCCATTTGGGTTTAGATTTGTGTTTCCCACACCCTCCCTCCTCACCCATTCTATTGTCTAGTCCACGAGATGCTTGCTGGGTATGTAACACATCTTGGGTAGATTCAGGTGAGGTGCTGTAGATGAGTGAGACTATTGGGGTTTTGTGATTTTCTTTCTGTGATTGGGTAAGTTCACTGAGAATGATCTGTTCCAGGTTCAACCATTTTTCCTCAAATTTCATTGGGTTGTTTTTTCTTACTGCTGTATAGAAGTCCATTGTTTAGATATACCACATCTTAGTTATCCATTCTTCTAGTGATGGACATCTGGGTTGATTCCAGCTCTTAGCTATTACAAATTTAGCCGCTACAATCATGGCTGAGCAAACCTCTCTGGCCTGTGGTTTGAAGGTTTTAGGGCAGATGCCCAGTAAGGGAATAACTGGGTCTATTGGAATCTCTATAGTCAGCTTTTTTATGAGTCTCAATGTTGCTTTCCAAAGTGGTTGTACCATCTTACATTCCCACCAACAGTGGATGAGTGTTCCTACTTCTCCACATCCTCACCAGCATTTATTTTCATTTGAATTTTTGATGCTTGCTATCCTTATTGGGGTAAAGTGGAATCTTATAGTTGTTTTAATTTGAATTTCACCTGATGATTAGAGATGATGAACATTTTCTTAAGTGTGTGTTTGACATTTGTATTTATTCCTCTGTGAACTGCCTGTTCAGCTCTTTGCCCCATTTTGTGAGTGGGGTGTTTGACTTTTTACTGTTCAGATTTCTGAGTTCTTTGTAGATTTTAGAGATTAGACTCTGTCAGTTGGATAACCAGCAAATATTTTCTCCCATTCTGTGGGTAATCTATTGGCTTTGTTTGTTTTATGCTTGTCTGTAAAGAAACTCTTCAGCTTCATGTGATCCCATTGTGGAGTGAATGTTTAAGATCGTGTACTATTGGGGTTTGGTTCAGGAAGTCTTTTTCCATTCCTATATCATGGAAAGTAGATCCTATACTTTCTTCCAGTAGTAGCCAAGTTTCTGGTCTTATATTGAGGTCTTTGATCCATTTTGACTTGAGTGTAGTGCATGGCAAATTATGTGGATCAAGTTTCAATTTCCTGCATAGGTTATCCAGTTTGTCTAGCACCATTTGTTGAAGATACTGTCTTTTTTCCCAGCCTATATTGTTACAGCTTTTGTCATATACCAAGTAGCTATAGTTGCTTTACCCAAAGTCTGGGTCCTCAAGTCTATTCCATTGGTCTATGCTCCTGTTTTTATGCTAGTACCATGCTCCTCAATGAGGAGCAATGCTAGTACCATGCTGTTTTTATTACTATGGCTTTGGAATATAGCTTTAGATCAGGTATAGTGATGAATCCAGAGGTATTTCTTTTGCTGAGGATATGTTTGGATATGCAAGGCCTTCTGCCTTTCCATATGAAATTGGAGACCATTTTTTCTATCTCTGTGAAGAACACTGTAGGGATTTTAATTGGAATTGCATTAAATCTGTATATTGCCTTTGGTAGGATTGTCATCTTCAAAATGTTAATTCTGCATATCCAGGAGCATGGGAGGTCTTTCCATTTTTCAAGTCCTCCTCAATTTCTTTTTTGAGTGTTTTTATGTTTTCACTGTTAAGATCTTTCACTTCCTTGGTTAACGTTATACCAAAGTATTTTTTTTTTTTTTGTAGCTATTGAAAATGGGACCATGTCCCTTATTTCTTTCTCTGTATCTTTGTCATTTTCATATAGATAGGCTACTGATTTTTATGCATTGATTTTGTATCCTGCTACTTTACTATAGGAGTTAATCACATTCAGGAGTTTTGGGATGGAGTCTCTCAGGTCTCTTAGATATTCAATCATGTCATCAATGAATAGAGCTAATTTAACTTCTTCCTTTCCAAATTGTATCCCTTTTAGTTCCTTCTCCCGTCTTATTGCTTGAGCTAAGACTTCCAGTACTATATTGAAAAGCAGAGGTGAGAGTGGACAACCCTGTCTTGTTCCTGATCTCAATGGGAATTCCTCCAGTCACTCTCCATTAAGTGTTATTTGGGCCTTAGAAGCTTTGTATATTGCCTTTATTATGTTAAGATATGAACCAACCATGCCTATTCTCCCTAATGTTTTGATCATGAAGTGATGTTGGATCTTGTCAAAGGCCTTTTCTGCATCTATCGAGATGATCATGTGGTTTTTGTGTTTAACCTTGTTTATGTGGTGTATCACATTGACAAAATTCCTTATGTTGAACCACCCCTGTGTTCCTGGGATGAATCCCACTTGGGCAAGGTGGATAATGCTTTTGATGTGTTGTTGGATTCGGTTTGCAAGGATTTTGTTTGGGATCTTTGCATCTAAGTTCATCATGGATATAGGCGGGTAGTTTTCTTTTCTTGTGCATCTCTGCCTGGTTTGGGAATTAGGGTGATACTAGCTTCATAAAAGGAGTTGGGTAGCTTTCCCTGTTCACCAATTGTGTGGCACAGTTTGAGGAAGATTGGTTTGAGTTCTTCCATGAAGGTTTGATAGAATTCAGCTGAGAAGCCATCTGGTCCTGGACTCTTCTTTTTTGGGAGGTTTTTTTTTTTTTTTTTTTACTTTTTGAATCTCCATGAGTGTGATAGGTTCATTGAGGAGATTTATCTGCTCTGAGTTTAGCTTTGGTAGATGGTATGCATCCAGGAATTCATCCATCTCCCCCACATTGTCCAGTTTTGTGAAGTAGAGGTTTTTGAAATAAGTCCTGATGATTCTCCCAATTTCACTTATGTCTGTTGTGATCTCTCCTTTTTCATTTTGAATTTTGTTAATTTGAAGCTTCTCTCTTTTTTTTTTTTTTTTTTGCTTGATGAAATTGGCCAGGGGTTTGTCAATCTTGTTTATTTTTTCAGAGAACCAGCTCTTTGTTTTTTCAATTGTCTTAATTGTTTTCTTAGTTTTCAGTTCATTAATTTCTGCTCTGATTTTAATTATTTCTTTCCTTCTGGAGCTCTTTGGGTTGGATTTTTCTTGCTTTTCCAGTGCCTTTAGGTGTATGGTTAGGTTATTGATTTGGGATCTCTCTGTCTTTGTTATGAAAACATTTAGTGCTATGAATTTCCCCCTGAGGGTCGCCTTCATTTTGTCCCATAAGTTTTGGTACAATGTTTTCTCATTGTCATACAATTCTAGAATTTTTAAATTTCTTTTTTCTTTCTTTCTTTCTTTTCTTTTCTTTTCTTTTTTTTTTTTTTTTTACTTCATCCACTATCCATTTATTTTTTAAATGTGTGCTGTTGAGTTTCCAGGTGCTGTTGGGATCCTTGGTGGGTCTTTTGTTGTTGCTTTCTAGCAATATAGCATTGTGATCTGATATCATGCAGGGAATTAGGTCAATCTTCCTAAATATGTGGATGCAGTCTTTGTGACCCAGTTTATGGTCTATTTTAGAGAATGTTCCATGGGCTGCTGAGAAGAATGTGTAGTCTGTGGATTTGGGATGGAAGGTTCTGTAGATGTCCGTTAGGTCTAAGTGATCTATGGTTTTGTTGAGCTCTCTTACTTCCCTGTTGAGTTTCTGTTTGGATGATCTGTCCCTTACTGATAATGGTGTACTGAAGTCCCCAGCTGTGATGGTGTTGGGGGTTATTTCTGTTTTATTGTCAAGTAGGTTTTGTTTTATGAACGGTGGTGCCCCTGTGTTTGGTGCATACAGATTTACGATTGTAATATCCTCTTGTTGGATCCTTCCCTTAATAAGTAGGAAATGGCCTTCTTTGTTTTTTTTTTTTTTTTTTTGATTATTTTTGGTTTGAAGTCTCTTTTATCTGATATTAATACAGCTATGCATGCTTGCTTCTTATTACCATGTTCTTGGAATATTGTCTCTCTGAGGAGGTGTCTGTCTTTAGTGGTGAGGTGGATTTCTCAAAGACAACAGATTGAGGGTTCTAATTTTTTGTTCCATCCTGGTAGCTTGTGTCTCTTGATGGGTGAATTAAGGCCATTAATATTCAGGGTGATGACTGTGAGATTTGATTTGATCCCCGCCATAATGTGATGGTATATGTGGGTTGGTGTTTTCATGCACTTTGAAGGTTTTTTGTGCCTACTCTGAGTTTGGTTATTGTGATCTGATTCTTGTAGGCATTTGAGTTTGATTATTTATTTGTTCTCTGTGGAGAATTTTGTGAAATACTCTGTAGGTTTGGTTTTGTGTTGATATAATAGTAAACCTGAGTTTTGTCATGGAAAGTTTTTCTTTCACCATCTATTATGAGGGATGCTTTTGCTGGGTAGAGCAGTTTGGGTTTGAAGACATAGGTTCTTAGATTTTGCAGTGTTTCATCCCAGGCCCTTCTAGCTTTCAGGGTTTCCGTTGAGAAGTCTGGAGTAATTCTGATGGGGTTACCTTTAAAAGTGTTGTGTTTTTTTCCCCTAGGTGCTTTTAGGATTTCCTCTTTGGTGTCAATGTTTAGAGTCTTAATGACAATATATCTTGGAGAGTTTCTCCTTTGGTCCAGTCTGCTTGGAGTTCGGTTGGCTTCTTGTATCTTGATGGGCCTTTCTTTTAAGAGAATGGGGACGTTTTCTTCAATTATTTTGTTAAATAAGTTCTCCATGCCTTTGGTCCGAATTTCTTCTCCTTCTGGTATTCCAATCATCCTGATATTAGGACGTTTAAGTGTATTCCACAATTCCCTCATGTTCTGTTCACAAACACTTTTGAACTTACTGAAATTTTTGAACTCTCAAACTGTTTCTTCCATCTTGTTTTCCAGATCACAGTTTCTATCCTCCACATGGCTGACTGTATTCTTGAGAGCTTCTAGAAAGTTTTGGACTTGTTCAATTAGGTTTGCATTTTCTACTACTTTTCTGTGTATAGTTTTCATCCCTCTGTCATGCTCCCTTTTCATATCATTTTCTGATTTTCTTGATGCTTCTTGGAATTCATCCTTGCATTTCTTTATACCTTTATTTAGCTTCACCAGCTGATTTTCTAGGCCTTCTTTTTTTTCACTCTCCCTCAAATTTCTTAATTGTCTTTAAACTCCTTCCATTTTCTTATATATTAGGTCTAGTCAAGTGATGGCAGCATCCACATGATTTTCGGTCCTTTGTTGCTTTTCTGCAAGTTCTATCAGTAGCGTGGTCAGGGTTGCATTGCTCATAGCTTCATTTTGGTATTCTGATCCTAGTGACTCTTGTATGTTTGGATTCGAGATTTTCATTGTAGCACTGGGTGATCTAACTGGGTTTTCTTGCCTTTGATTTTTCATGTTATTTCTTTTGCATTGTGGTCTGCCCACCACAGTGTATGGGCACATAGGTGGGTGGATCAGCATGGGCTCAAGCAAAATGGTAATCTGAAGCAGCCTGAGGCAGTTGCCAAATAACCTGTGCTCCTGCCTACAGGGGCGCCAAATTTGCTTGAGCTCTTACAGGGTAATGCGCCAAAGCTGCCTGCACTTGCGCTAGGAGGGACTCTGAAGCACCAAGCACTGAAGCAGTCCAAACTCTGGTGGGGGAACACTGGGACCTGGAAGCAGTCTGTGCTCCCCCACAACAGGACAATGGTGGACGGACAGGGAGGGGATGGCACCTGAGCTGGCACAAGTGACAGACACAGTCTGAACTCGTATGGCAGTTGCAATGGGCATGGTCTCACACTTGAATGTGCGGCAGCTGGAGCAGTAAGTGAGCAGTGGGCAGAGAAGGCTAAGGTTCCACACACAGGGATGATCCACGTGGTGGTGCCCCGTTTGGCCAGATTAATTTCTTGGAGAAACCTATCACATCCATGGAGATTGAAAAGGTAATCAAAAACCTCCCCAAATGAAAATGAAAAGTCCAGGTTCAGGTGGCTTCTCAGCTGAATTCTATCACATCTTCATTGAAGAATTGAAACCATTTTTTTCTCAAATGGCTCCACATAACTAATTAACAGAGAATCCTCCCTGTCTCTTTTTATGATCCTACTCTTACCCTAATACGAAAAACAGACAGAGATGCAACAAGGAAAGAAAACTATAGGCCTATACCCCAATGACCTTAGATTCAAAGTTTCTGAACCAAATTCTTGCAAACTGAAATCAACAACACATCAAAGCATATCTACCTTGATCACATAGGCTTCATCCCAGGGATGCATGGGTTTAACATATGGAAATTGTTCAACATAATACACCACATAAATAAACTGAAACATAACATAAGATGGAATGATCATCTCAAATGATTCAGAGAAGGCCTTTGAAAAAATACAATACCACTTCATGATTAAGCACTGGAAAGAATGGGAATGGACAGATTATATCTCAGCACAATAAATGCTATATGTAAACCTCCTAAAGCCTTAATGCATAAAATTACAAGGAATTCCCACTGAGATCAGGAACAAGACAGGGGTGCCCATTCTCACCACTGCTCTTTAACATAGAACTAGAAATACTAGCCCAAGCAATAAGACAGGAGAAAGAAATAAATGGGGTTTAAATTGCAAATGATGAAGTAAAGTTAGCCCTGTTTTCAGATGACATGATCCTATGTATAAGTGACCCCAAAGTCTCCTTCTCAAAACTTCTAAAAGTGATAAATTCATTCAGCAAACTGTAAGGATACAAAAGCAATGCACAGAAACCAGTAGCTTTTCTACATGCAAAAGAAATCAGTGAGGCTGTCCCATTTTCAATAGCAACAAAATAATTAAATTTCTTGGAATAACACTAAACAAGGATGTGAAAGACCTATATAAGGAAAACATAAAAACACCCAAGAAAGAAACAGAGAAGGATTTGAGAGGTTGGAAAGTTCTCCCATGCTCCTGGATAGGTATTATAAATATTGTGAAAATGGCAATTCTACCAAAAGCAATATACAGACTTAATGCAATACTAATAAAAATACCAGTATCAAGCATGCATAGTGGGACATGCCTTTAATCCCAGAACTTGGGAGGCAGTGGTAGGATGATCACCGTTGGTTCAAGGCCACCCTGAGACAACATAGTGAATTCCAGGTCTGCCTGAGCTAGATTGAAAAAAATGATATCAACATTCATATGGAATGGCAGCAAACCTTGGCTATCGAAATATACCCTCGGGGGGGGGGGGGGAAGTCTGGCGGTATCACCATACCTGTTCTAAAGCTATATTACAAAGCCTTAATGACAAAACAATATAGTATCATAATAAAAACAGAAACATAGGCCAATGGAACATAACTGAAGACTCGGACCTTAGGTCCAATAACTACAACTGCTTGATCTTTGACAAAGGTGCCAATAATGTAGACTGGAGAAAATACAGCATCTTCAACTAATGGTGTTGGACAGATTGGAGGACCATATGTAGAAAAATGAAATTAGAACTACTCATTTCTCCATACACAGAAATCAAGTCCAAGTAGGTTAAAGACCTCAGTGTAAGATCTAAAACTCTTCAACTACTGGAAGAAAAAATATGAGGGTCTCTCCATGATATGGGACTGGGAAAAGAGTTCCTAAACAAAACACCAGTAGCCCAGGAAACTAAACAAGCACTTAACCAATAGGATCACATGAAGCCAAAAAACTTCTACACAGACAAACACACCATAAGCAGAGCCAATAGATCATCCACTGAATGGGAGACAATCTTCATCAGCTATACCACCAGCAGAAGCCTAATATCTAGAATTTACAAAGAACTCAAAAAGCTAAACAATAAAAAATCAAGCAACCCACTCCAAAAGTGGGGCAGAGAACTGCATAGGGAGTTCTTATAGGAAGAATTACAAATGGCCAACACACACTTAAGAAAATGCTCAGCATCCCTAACCATCAGGGAAATGCAAATTAAAATAACTATGAGATTTCACCTCACCACAGTAAGGATAGCAAACATTAAAAAAATCAATTCAAAGCATTTGCTGGTGAGGATGTAGAGAAGTAGGAACACTTGATCACTGTTGGTGGGAATGTAAGCTGGTACAACCACTGTGGAAAGCAATATGGAGACTCCTAATAAGGGTGAATATAGAGTTACCAGCAGACCCTGTTATTCCCTTACTGGGCATTTACTCAAAAGCTCCACATCTTAGTTAAGGTATTTTCTCAACCATGTTTATAGCTGCTCAATTCATAATAGCTAAAAATTGGGGGCTGGAGAGATGGCTTAGCGGTTAAGCGCTTGCCTGTGAAGTCTAAGGACCCCGGTTCGAGGCTCAATTCCCCAGGACCCACGTTATCCAGATGCACAAGGGGGCGCACATATCTGGAGTTTGTTTACAGAGGCTAGAAGCTCTGGCGCACCCATTCTCTCTCTCTCTCTCTCTCTGCCTTCCTCTCTGTCATTCTCAAGCAAATAAATAAATAAATTTAAAAAAATGCTTTAAAAAAAAACTGGAATCAACTCAGTTGCCCATCTCAGGGATTTTCCTTGGGGTGGGGGACTGGGGCCTGGTTAATGTGGGATTCATTCTCAGGACTAGTCACTTGCAACTGCTGGTCATTTAGGCCCTAGTTACCTAGAAAGTTAATTTTAAGCCTTTCTTATGTATGTACCATGCTATTAACATTTGTAGTCTTTTGGTCTATATAAAAAGGAAGCATAGGCATGACCTTACCAGAAAGGAGACTGAGATTAAGAAGGTTAAAGGCTTCAAAATTGTTCTAGCTACTTGCTGATTAACTGAGGATCTGTTGGCTTAGGAAGTTCCCAGTTTTGTGGGAGGCAAATGGCAGGTGGCATAAAGGTTGATATCCTTGACACAGTATCACCATGAGTCTAATGGCCTATAATCTATAAGATACCAATTATAATAGAAGGTTAGGTAGCCAGGAGACAAAAAACTCAAGGAGAATTAAAACCCACAAGAAAGGGATGATAAGGACTAAGAGAATCCAAATGCACCCTGGGAAACTTGCCTAAGAGCTTCCCATAAGGGAGGTCTATAAGCACAAGGGAGGGGCAGAGTTTGGAGGCAGCACCAGGAGAGCCTTGGTGGTTTTGGAGAAAGGAACGTCCTTGAGGCCAGACTGTGAATGAGATAAGAAAGGGGGACTGGGACCTAAGATTACTTAGCAACTACAAGTGTTTGTGTGCAAAGGCTGCTGGCCTAGGGTTCAATTCCCGAGTACCTATGTAAAGCCAGATATACAAAGTAGTACACACATCTGGCATTCATTTGCAGTGGCAAGAGGCCCTGGAGTGCCTGTCATGTCTGTCTATTGTCTGTCTGTTTCACATTCATACACCCATACATAGTATTGAGAAAGGGCCTATGAACAGGAGCAAAAAATAACAAAGGTCACATTGAAAGTGACACTGGAAGGTGGTTTCAGGCAGACCAGTAGAAATATGATAATGGTGATTATCAAGGTGAGAAGCCTATGCCCAGTATAGGAGGCAAAACATATTGGGTTGAGTAAAAATGAAGCTTATAATGCAAGATATGTGATGAACTTAGTTTACTGATTATCTAAGAGGTTTCCTCAAAGAAACAGGTCTAAGATGAATATTTGAAATAGAGTTGAGTCTTGCAAGATCCTGAGGGAATATAGGAGAGTACTTGGAGAATTATATTGTAGGGCTTGAGGAAGAATCATGGGGACTTCTGAGGGTATGGAGATGCCTGTGTATAGATTTGGTCTGTATCTCAATGGAGGAGAAGAGAGGTCTCCAAGGAGATCTTGTGGAAGATGTCTGGGCTTTGGAGGTGGAACCATTTTAACATATGCTTTAGGGACTTAGGAGAAGCCTTTTATGGGTTGTGCCATCTTTTGTTATGGGTCATGGTCGTGCTGTCCATATGACTACACTCAGAAGCATTAGAGGATATTCTCCTTCTATTAAAATGTGTATGATTTGGAGTACAATTTTTGAGTCTCCATGTCTTCTCTTATCAAGATGACAAGGGATTTATTAGATTATAGGACCATTTAGAGGTATTTCAGTTTACTCTGATTCACTAGGGCCTACATGATGGAAGCAAGTGCAAATGCCAAAATGTTAGCTATTCTTTAAGCCCCATTTTTATAACTGGTTTACATATATAACTATGACTATTGAATACCCAGAAAGTCAGTTATTCCAGTTTTTAAAGTTATTTTTATTTTAGAGAGAGAGTGAGCAAAGGACAGCCAGAGGGAGAAAGTGAGAATTGGTGTGCCAGGGCCTCAGCCACTGATATCACACTCCAGAATCTTGTGCCACCTAGTGGGCATGTGCAGCCTTGCCCTTGCCTCACCTTTGTGTGTGTGGCTTACATGACATCTGGAGAGTCAAACATGGGTTCTTAGTTATACCAGTTTAAAAGAACAAATAGTGGCTTGAAATTCAGTTGTATAACAGATAAAGCTTGACAAAAACAGGTGTGTGTATGTGTGTGTGTGTGTGTGTATGTGTGTGTGTGTGTATGTGCAGATACACATGCCCCATTAGTACACAGAGACCAAAGGAGAATTTTGAGTGTCCTTCCTGGCTTACATGGGTCCTGGGAAATTGAACTAGAATCTTTAGACTTGCCAGGCTAACGTCTTAACCACGAAGCCATTTTCCCAGCTCCTATAATAGATTTTTAAATAAATCTTAACTCTTCTAAGACTCAGCTATTACTTTTACTATTACATATTTTTATTTTAAAAAACAACCCTAATACCATGGGATATTGTTTATAATTATGGAAGCTGTCAATAAAAATAGATAAGTAAACAAAAGTCTTGGCAAGCTTTGTAAAAACTATGAGTAATATCTTGGCAACCCATTTTTTTCTTTAAAAAAGTTTTAGTTAATATCTTTTTTAAGTTACTGTTTATATACTTCTGCAGCATGCTTAAGCTCTCTAGTGTTTACCCTTACTCTTTTCTAAGCAATTGTTGACCTTAAGACAAAATAACCACACTAAAGCCTTTCTTAGCTCAAAGCATTTTTCTTTGTTGTATTTTTTTTAACCTAAAACACATCAATCATCATCTGTTTATTCCAGCTATGAACCTTGTATTTTCCACAATTGACATGCTGGGCAAGATGTATCTGGGGTAATAGTGAGATAATGGTTATGGATACCAATAACAGCTTACTGACTGGATATGAGGCCCATTATGCAAAATGGAAGTCTTCCATGGTAATACAAACCTGGTGAAAAACCTGTAGCTTGAGACAATGTAGACCCTAGAGGGGCAACTTACTATTGTTGTTATGCTAAATGGGCAGGTTATCAAACTGTCTTTTAAATATTTATGTTTATTTTGCCTGGATCATAGAAGCATCTTTTTTGCAGTGGGTGAGGTTACTACAGAGATGCATATCTGGCCAAAGTGCTGAGAATAAGTGAGTATTGTGTGCTCACCTCTTATCAGGGACATCTGTTTCACTCCCTCTAAGACTCAGGGATCATTATGGAAAAGGGGAAGAAAGAACATAGAGCCAGAGGAGGGAGGGGAGTACTGTAGAGTGTTGTGTTCTTGTAAGACATGGCCTTTACCTTCATGAACTCATAACAATGACTTCTTGCACAAGATTGTGTCCATTAATATGCCATAATTGATTGGGGAGGGATTAATGAGATCCTCACCCCTGCCAGAGGAGCAGTTAATTGTTGCTGGGAGAGGAGTGCTCCTGTTCTTCAGTGTTATAACCATAAGTAGGATGCTTATACTACAGTAAGTAATCCTCCACACATGCACATGCAAGCAATCCTAATATAACTCAGTAGATATCTCTCTTTCTCTCTCTCTCTCTCTCTCTCTCTCTCTCTCTCTCTCTCACACACACACACACACACACACATGAAAATATGAAGGGGACTAGTTTTGAAAAAGAAAATATTTATCAGGAATAGAAGGAGATAACAAGGTAATGGTGATGAATATGATCAAAATACAACACATACATGTAGTGTCACAAATAAAAAATGAAAAACTAGAGCTGGGCATGGTGGCTCACGCCTTTAATCCCAGCACTCTGGAGACAGAGGAAGGAGGATCAGCACGAGTTTGAGGCCGCCCTGAGACTTCATAGTGAGTTACAGGTCAGCCTGGGCTAGAGTGAGACCCTACCTCGAAAAACCAAAAACCAAAAAACAAAAAACAGAAAACAAAAAAAAAAAAAAGAAAGAAAGAAAAAGAAAAGCTAAATATGGAAAAACAATCTCAAAGGGACAAAGGTAGAATGGCAGATTTATAAATTAGAAGAAGTTGGACAGGAATGCTAGTCAACTGGATGAATCTTAATCTTAACTGGGTGCTGATTTAAACAAATTATTTTAAAATTTTACTTTATAACTGATACCAATATAAAAATTATACCTACAAAACAATACAGAGTCATGGTTTGATACAAGCATACATTGTGTAAAGTAGATAAATGAAAAAGTTTTTAAAGTGATGAGACAATCATATTCTAATACCCTGAATAGTATATAATTTTAGAAATTAATGTTAACAGACACAGTGGCTTGTGCTTGTAATTCCAGTATTATAAGAGTGAGCTGGGAGAATTGCCATGAGTTTGAGGCCAGTCTGAACTAAGAGTGTTACAGGGACACCCTGTCTTAAGTAATCAAAGCAAAAGTGAATTAATGTTAAAATCATTCAGTATTGAGCTGTAGGAATTGCTTAGTTGTTAAGGCATTTGCCTGCAAAGCCAAAGGACCCAGGTTCAATTCCCCAGGACCCACATTAGCCAGATGCACAAGGGGCACACGTGTCTGGAATTTGTTTGCAGTGGCTGGAGGGCCTGGCACACCCATTCATTCTCTCTCTCTCTCTCTCTCTTTCCTTCTTCCTCTGTCAAATAAATAAATAAATTTTGAAAAGTCAATTTAAAAAAATATTCAGTATTAAAAATTTTGAATTATTTAAATATAATTGTGATTGTTTATTTTTAAAATCATTATTTCTTAGAGATATTTATCAGAATGCTATGGATAAAAATATACACATTATATATTTTCTTCAAACTAAACCGGGGTTGGAAAGTAAATGAAAATATCATTGAAATAAATTTAGTCTCAGTTGAAACAAATTATCTAAAAGGCATAGAGTATAAAGTAAACATTGAGAGGGGACTGGTGAGGGTAAAAGATATATCTATCTTCTCTTGCATATGGAGTAGTTTCTATTTTATTTGTAGTTTAATTACAACATATTAATTAGCATGAAACCTTAGAGAAACCTCAAATTCTGATGAAGAGCTAGGAGATAAGCAGCTTTGAGCTGTCTTCCATATACCATGTTATGAATATACATTTTATAATTTCTAGAAACATATGCTTGAATAGTATAATTCTTTCATGCTTGCTAACAGACTGAATTATATTTCTCTTTTTTTTCCTTATAAAGCCAGATGCCAAAGTATGTAGACTATAAATTCATCTTCAGCAATTAATGCTTTAATTTTTAACTTAGAAATGATTCAGAATTTTCATGAATGTCTATGACTTTTTTGGGTACAATTTTCAAGATATCAAGTCTTAGAGAATGATTTTGAAGCCATGACAAGTCCACATATAAACTTTTATACCAATTTACATTCATTTAATTTATTTATTCTTAACACTTCTGCTTGAATTACTTAATAAGCAAATCTATTCTTTGAAGGAGTTCAGCAATCCCATCCAAAAACATGTCGTTTTTGTTACTTTTAGCTGCAGGTCTAGGAAAAAAAAAAGCAATGCAGCACCAGGCTTTCTGAATTTCCCTCTATCTGCTTAAAAACAGATCCTACAGAAGCAAATCAAAGGTAGCATTCACTGTAGAGCAGGATGCTATACAATAACCATACCCATACAGAGGTGGTCACAAACCACCATTTTCTTCTATAGACTCATGTAACTTTTTCCCAGACCCTTTACAATGATATATGTTTTCTTACCTCCCTGTCCATTTTCTCTATTTTAGCTAGAGGGATCAATCAAGAGAACTTTTGGCCCTTTCCATATTTTTGAATGTCCTTATTGTTTTCTTAATTGATTGTTAACTAAGTAGTTCCTCGTAATCTCTGCTTTTTCACTATTAAATTTTCTGTAGATTCATATAAATTAAAAGAAATGGTTTGAGACCCTCTGATGTTTAGGTCTAGATAGAATTCCATTTTATTTATACAACCTGGCATAGTACTAGTAAGACTAGGTTTTAACCCCATCAGTATCATTTGACTCATTATACAGTGGCTTTAAAAGTAGAAAATATATCTTATAAAAAGAATTCCCAAAATAACATAGGCAGTTCCATTGTTGTCAACTCACAATTTGGTGGCATTAGTACAGAAAGTTCTTTTACCTTTCATACTGTCATTCTTGGCACATCCTTTGTTGTCCTTGACTGGCTCTGATATGGTCCTCTTTTTAAAAACTAATGTGAATTAATATATGAACATATTTAATGTTGGCCATATTCAGTTAGAGAATCTTCTGTTTACAGATTGCAGCAAATACCAGGGAGATCCATGACCCATCAGTATGGCAAGAAAGCAAGCTCACTGCCTAGCCTGAATCATTGCTATCAAATCTGCCATGGCCATGAAACATTATAGAGGAAGTAGAAGATTAAATATGAGTGCTGCTCTTACTGCTAGCCTGAGAATCTCCTCCAAAAAAATGTTAGTAGACACTGAGGAGACCCAAAACTTCTCAAAGCAGAGAATCAGGGGCTGCTGAGAGATCAACACTAAAGGAAACATAACAAATATGCTCTTTAAGGTCCAGGGAACTTTGCAGGTGAGGGAATGGAGAGATTGTCAGAGCCATAGGGTGTGAAGGAATCTTCTGAGACATTGTGCCCCATACAGAGACTGATTGGTGCATTCATGACCCAACAGTGAATACCCATAACTCCACTGAAGAGGGCCCTCAGTGGAATGAGGTTAGGAGAGAGGGAACATCAGAGGATAACCTGATGGGTATTTGACACACTATATTTTTAACAATTCTCAAAAATGTCTTGACCTTAAGCTAGCATTTCCAAAAATAAACCACAGCATGGAAATTGTACCAGAAAATTTATATCTCAAAGGCACAGAACTTATATTTGACTACATACCCTTTTCTTGCTAAAACCAAGAGAAGCAAAACGAAGAAGCCCAGTTAAGGCAAAATGGTCAAAGATGAGTTTTGTTATGTAATTTTAGTTTTTGTATTTTCATTGATAATGTTTTTTAGTGATTAGGTACAAGGAGATGGAGACAGTCTTAAAAATAAATATTTCACTTATAAATGTAAATTTATTTTCCAAGGAAAGAGTCCACGAATAGAGCTGGCCATCCTACCTTGTGCATTTTCTTAGGTATATCACTGAGTTCAGAATGGAGTCTATTAATCAATAGGGTAACAGAGCCCTTTCTAGTAAGGGATGATATTTCTTAGTTGCAGTGAGCTTAGGATTTTGACATAAATGTGGCTAAAGCAGAAGACTCTGTGATTAGGGTCTCAACTTCTACAAATAAAAAACAAACACTTTTTCATCTTCACTTTAGGCAAATGATATGCAAAAATTAAGTTACTAGTAGACTGAGGAGGGCAGAAAGAAAGAAAGCACAATCTGACTTGTCCATTGCCAATGTAAACATATTCTCTCATGAGTCATTGCTTACATTTTAGTCTTTAGAGAGCTCTGCATGTGCTTAAAACTGCACACTATGGTTTTGAGGCATTTGAAATACATATCACATCTATCTGTCTAGCTTTATCTATCTCCTTTTTTCCTATTATGTAATTATCTTTTTCCATAAAGTGCTTATCAATGAGTAGTTTTGTGGTGGTTAAATATTTCCTACTGTGAGATCTCAGGTATAAGTTGAAGCAGGCAGCTAGTCCTTCACACCCTGGTCTATATAGACCTTTGGGGTCTTACAAAAGCAGGCAGCTAGGCCTCTGCACCCTGGTCCATACAGAACCCTCAGGCCCCATTTTATAGCAGAAGTGGGCAGTCTGGCCTGTGAATAAGGCAGGCCAGAGGTAGGTCAGAACTAAAGGGGGAACTCTAGGCAGCACTGGCAGTAGAAGCCTGGTGTACTTGGCCCAGTCCTTTGTCTCACACAGGAGAACTACAGCCAGTGTGACTTAATCTTCTGAAGGTAAGCTCTACTGGGTTGCAAAGGTAATACACCAGAGCCATTTATATCCAATCATAAACAGAATGACTGAAAAATAATAGGGGAGCAATGCAATCACTAGTTATGTGGCTAAGAGGAGATCCCACAGAAAGCAAAACCCCCAATCCACCAATAAGTACTGAAAAGATAGTTAAGTTAATCCCAGATGAGGTGCAAAAAATAAAATAAAATAAAAATAAAAATAAAAATAAAGATAAGATGTAACAAGCACCCTGGCCCATTTCCAGCATCCTAACTCCCTTATAAAGAAAGACATAACTACTGAGATAGGGAGCTGTCAGAGAAAGCATTCAAAATTTTCTTAAAAAGACCAATAATCACATAGAAGACTGAAATATCCAGGTGAATTAACTAAAGAAATTCATTCAATATCCTGAGAAGACTGTCTCCAAAGTAAATAAGACAGTAAACAAATTGAGGGGGAAAGTGAAAAAGAAAAAGGAGAATCAATTCAGCAAATAAATCAAAACATTGAAAAAGATCCAAACAGGAATTCTCATAAAAATTCCAACACAGAGTATTACCAATGGACAATCCATGAAGAAGATTGAGTTTCAGAGATGGAAGACAAAGTCAAGACAGTAATTCATTCTGACACATGTAAAGAAAAGAAAATCAAGAAGCATAAACCATACTTCCAAGCAGTTTGGGATGCATTTAAAACACCAACTCACAGAATTCCTGGGGTAGAAGAAGGAGCTGCAAAGACAAGTAAAGAAATATGTGTTCAATGAAACAAAAGCAGAAAACTTCCCAAACCTAAGAAGAGAAATAGGCATGCAAACACAAGTAGTAGGCTTTTAGAACCCCAAAACACATAGCCAGAAATGCACATTTCAATGACACATCATAGTCAAGATGTCAAAAATACAAAGTGAAGAAACAATGCTAAAGTTGTAAGGGAAAACTGACATCTCACATACCAAAGCAAGAACATCACACTAACTTCAGATGTTCATCAACTCTAAAAGCCACAGAGCAGATAATGATATATTAAAAGCCCTAAAAATAAATAACTTCCAAACAAGACTGCTATACCCAACAAAATTATATTTCAAAATTGATAGAGAAAGTAAGGTTACACTATAACAAACAAAAATTAAGGTAACCCATGGCAATGAAATCAACACCACAAAAAATTCTTAAAGGAATACTGTATAGAAAGGAAGAAGGCAGTTTGATTAAAATCAATGTGTTTAAGAATACACAGCAGTAGCCGGGCGTGGTGGCGCACGCCTTTAATCCCAGCACTCGGGAGGCAGAGGTAAGAGGATCGCTGAGAGTTCGAGGCCACCCTGAGACTACAGAGTGAATTCCAGGTCAGCCTGAGCTAGAGTGAGACCCTACCTCGAAAAAAAAACCAAAAAAAAAAAAAAAAAAAAAAGAATACACAGCAGAAAAAGGATAGGGGAACAAAAAATACTTGGAAATGAATTAATCATGTTTACCACAGCTAGCCAGTACACCTTCAAAACTGACTGGAAAAGTGAAAAAGAAATACCAACAGCCCAGCCAAACAGAATTTCACACAAGAAAATCAGAGGAAAAACTCTCTTAATAATAACCTTAAATGTAAATGGCCTCAACTCATTAATAAAAAAATGCAGACTGACTGACTGGATTAAAACACAAGATCCCACTTTCTGCTGTCTCCAAGAAACTCATATCCTGAGCAAAGACATCAGACTCTTAAAATCGAGGGATGGAAAGCCACCTATCATGCAAATGGAAACAGAAAACAAGAAGATGTGGCTATTTTTATCTCTAATAAGGTACACTTCAAACCAAAGATAAACAAAGAAGACAAAAAGGGACACTGCACATTAATAAAGGAAAAAATCATAAAGCAGATATAATGATTGTATTTATGCAACATACACTGGGACTCCCAATATCATAGAACAAATATTAAAAGGCAAAAACAGGTCCACACACAATAATAATGGGATACCTTAATATGCCACTCACATATTTAGACAGAACCTTCAAACTAAAAATCAATAAAAATTCTTCAGAGCTAAATTATACCATAGATCATCTGGATTTAACAGGAATCTACAGAATGCCTTAGCCAAACCATAGGGAATACACTTTCTTGTTAGTTGTACACAGAAGTTTTTCCAAAATTGACTACATCATAGGCAACAACACAAGCCCTAATGACTAAGAAATTTTGAGATAATTGCTTGTATTTTATCAGACCACAGTGGACTAGAATAAAAAAAAAATCAATAACCGCACAAATACAGGAAACTGAGCAATACACTTTTGAAAGAACTATGGGTTATTAAAGCAATCAGGGTATATTTTTTTAATTAAAAATTTTCTAGCTGGGCATGGTGGCTCACGCCTTTAATCCCAGCACTCAGAGGCAGAGGTAGGAGGATCACTGTGAGTTTGAGGCCACCCTAAGACTACATAGTGAATTCCAGGTCAGCCTGAGCTACAGTGAGACCCTACCTCTAAAAAGAACAAAGATTTTTTTTTTTTTCTAAACATGAATGGAAATGTAACTCAATATACTAGGTCTTCTGGGATACAATCAAACTACTCCTAATAGCAAAATTTATAGCCGTATGAATGCACATTAAGAATTCTGAGGAATCTATGACTGAAAAGATTGCTCAGTGGTTAAGAGTACTTGCCACTTAAACATGAGGGCCTCTTATCTGGTAGACTTCCCAGGTTGACTTCCTGGAACCCACAAAAAGTTGCAGGGGTCAGTGGTCTGAGAATCACTGAGGATCATCTGGACAGCAGCTCTGTGTTCAGGGTAAGACTGCCATCTCAAGAAACATGTGGATGAGCAATAGAGGAGAGCATATGGGAGCACATATTTGAAAACACAGATATCTACTATAAGCAAATTTACCACACTACACATATGCTCTATGCACACCAACACACTTGTGTAAAAAAAAAAAATCTGAGAGATCTCAAATAAATAATATAGTGGTGCAACTTAAGGTATCAGGAAAACATGAGACGATCTGAAACCCAGTAGGCACCAAAAAATAATAACTAAGGGAGAAATTAACTGAATAGAGACTAAAATAACAATACGCAAAATAAAAAAAAGAGCTGGTTATTTGAAAAATGTTAATAATGTTGACACTTTTAGCCAAACTATCAGAAAGAATGAGAGGAGAGAAGACTCAAATAAATTAGAGATGAAAGGGGAGTTATTACATTAGACCCCATGAAATCCAGAATAACTTTATCGAATACCATAAAAGTTTATATTCCAAGAAGTTTGAACATTTAGATTAAATGGATACATTTCTAATTACATATGATCTACCAAAATTAAATCCAGAAAATATAAAAATATGAACATACTCATAATAATCAATGAGACTGAAGTAGTAATTAAAAATCTTGGGGCTGGAGAGATGGCTTAGTGGTTAAGGCACTAGCCTGCAAAGCCATAGGATCTCAGTTCGGTTCCCCAGTACTCATGTAAGCCCGATGTACAAGGTGGCACATGCATCTGGAGTTCGTTTGCACTGGCTGGAAGCCCTGGTGCACCCATTTTTTCTCTCTCTCTCTCTCTCTTCCTCCCTTTCTTTCTCTACCTCTCTCTGTCATGTGTACACACTCAGCCTATTTCCCTCTCTCAAATAAATAAATAAAAATAAAATATTTTTTAAAAAGTCTTGGGATGAAGGGGTGGCTTTGCAGTTAAGGTACTTGCCTGTGAAGCCTAAGGACACAGACTCGATTTCCCAGTACCCATGTAAGCCAGATGCACAAGATGGTACATGTATCTGGAGTTCATTTGCAGTGGATAGAGGCTCTGATGTAACTATTGTCTCTTTACCTGTCTGTCTCTCTCTGGTTCTTTCTCTGCATTTCTCGCAAATAAACACTTAAATAAAACAAATGAAAAGTCTCATCACAAAGAAGAAACTAGGATCAGATGAATACACTGCAAAATTCTATCAAAATTATATGGAAGATCCATTAAAAAGTACCTAAGAATAAGCCTCACCAAGGATTTGAAAGACCTCTGCAAAGGTATCTTCAAGACACCTAAAAAAGAAATTTAAAAAAGATACCAGATGTTAGAGAGACCTTCCACGTTCTTGGATTGGCAGAATCAACATTGTGAAAATAGTTATATTACCAAATGTAATCTAAGTTGCAATGCAACTTCTATTAAAATTCCAATAGCATCCTTCTTAGAACTAGGAACAAATAATGCAACAATTCATGTAGAAACACAAAAGTCCACACATATCCACAGCAGACTTACATAGAAAGTACACTGCTGGAGGTATCATAATTCCAGTTCTAAAACTATATCACAGAGCCATAATGACAAAGGTAGCATGATACTGACACACATACACACAGAAACAAACAAACAAACAGACAGACACATATACAAATTGACTAGAATAGAGGATGTGGTAATTTGAATAGATGGCTCCAAAGAGATTCAGTGTTTCTTTCTTTTTTTTTTTTTTTTTTTGGTTTTTCGTGAGGGCTCAGGTTCAGTGTTTTATTAGTTTGTAGTTTGCATGTGCAGCCACCTGGCTGGAGACAGTGTTACTAGGTGGATCATAAGGTGTGGTGGTGGGTTTGAGATTTCAATCTAAAGATATGTGAAGTATGCCTAGCTGGAGTTCCTGAAGTGTGCTGTGCTGTGTGGCTTTTGACTTTTAGGCTTGTGCTTCTCTCTCTGTGTTTGGTCCTGTGGTAGCTTCTTCTGTCATTATGGAACTTCCCCTGGATCTGTAAGCTTCAATAAATATCCCTTCCTCCATAACTGTGCCTGGTCTGGAAGTTATTCTCAGCGAACCTGAAGCTGTCTGCTACAGGGGACAATGAAATAAAAACACACAATTTTGACAAAGGGATAAAACATTACACTGGGAAAAAGATAGCCTAGTCAAGAAATGCTGCTCGCAGAACTGGATATCCACCCTGCACAAACATTGATACAAAATACATCAAAGACCTTTATATAGAGCTAAAACTGCTGAAAATACTAGAGGAAATCATAGGTGATACACTGGAAGTTATAGTTGTAGGTGACAAGCCTCTGAAGAGGACAGCAATAACACAGGAAATAATTCTGAGTCAACAAATGGGATTATATAAAATTAACTTTGCTTTACCACAAAGGAACCTGTCAGCAGAGTGAACAGAAAGGCAACAAACAGGATAGAAGATCATTGCCAGCTAGGAATTTATATCTAGAATATGAAAAGAATTGCAGAAACTAAACACCAAAAATAAGTAAATAAATAAATAAATAAGCCCTTCTAATCAATGCATGAGCTGATGAAATGAATAAAAAGTTCTTTAAAGAAACAAAAGTGGCCATCAAGTATTTAAAGTTTTTTTCAACATCTTAGCCATCTGGGAAATGGAAATTAAACCCATTTTGAGATTCCATTTTACCCAGTCAGAACAGTTGTTATCAAGAAAATAACTGAAAATGTAGGGAAAGCAGCACACATACTTTGCTATGGAAATCAGTAGGAAGGATTCTCAAAAAGCTGAAAACCAAATTAACATGTGGCTTTCTATAACACTCCAGGGCACAAACTCAGACGAATCTTATCCTACCACAGAAATACTTGCATATCCCTTTTCATTCCTCCTCTATTAACAGTAGCTAGAAAATGGAAACAGCAGAAATGCCCGTCGACTGCTGACTGGATAAGGAAAATGTGGTACATGTACACAATGCATTTTGTTTCCAGGTAGGGTCTCACTCTAGCCCAGGCTGACCCGGAATTCACTATGGAGTCTCAGGGTGACATTTTTTTTTTTAAGTTAAGCTGTAACAAACTATGAAGTTGTGAAAGTTAGAAAAAAAATGGATGGAATTGGAAAATATACTAAGTGAGGTAACCTAAGCTAGAAAGAAAAAATGTAGTATGCTCTCTCTTTCTGTTGTGTAGATAACTTTTAATGTTTGTTATGCATTTGAATAAGGGATGTGAGACTGAGTATGGGCTGACTATAGATAGGACACCACAAGAGGAAAAGAAGAGGTGATGAGAAGGGCAGGAGGACAATGGAAAACACATATGGAAGCAAAAACAGCACCAGGAAGGAGTATAAAGGGGAAAGATAAGGGAAGGAAAGCAAAACAAAATTGAAAACACCATAATGAAACTTAATTATATGTATTATAATGAATAAATTCTAGAAACTAAATTATAGAGATAATATAAAACAAAAAACAAATTTCCTGACTCTAACCACAGTAACTTTAAGCTATTTTTGTTAAGATTCCCTATTTCTTTGGAAGTACTGCTTCCAGATATAGGAGCCCCAGTATTCCTGAGCCACTTTGAATGGAGAAGTGCTTAAAGCAACTCTCTGTTGGGACATTCTCAGATGGTCAAGGGTAGAAGGTCTAGGACAAAGGAAATTCCTGACTTCTTACATTGGGAGGGGGACGGTGTCCATAACTAGACATAAGGCCTTGCTATAGGGTGGATGTGTCAAGAGCTGAGAGAAGGCATAGGGTAGGTTTTAGAGTCATAAATCAGAGTACTACTGAACTAGTCATGCTGTCCTCACCAGGCTGCCAGCTTTTCTCTCTCACTGTATCTGGGGTCAGAAGGAATTGCAGGGGTACATGGCTACTTTGTCTCCATAGGAATAACATCTGTTCTTTTGCAGGAACAATGCCTATGGCCTAGCATCTATTCCCCATTTTCTTATTACTTTACCTACATATTGTCAATTCACATCATACCCCTTGCTCACAGGGGAGTCAGAAATAGTTTATTCTCACCCAAATGTGATTAACAATGGCCCAGGAACTCAAATTCAGCTTGCCAGGAATGACGTGTCTTATCATGGAAGAGGTATTATAAACTTGTATAGTCAGACAACAAAAACATCAATAAATGAATCATTCATCAAATATATTGATGGGGATATTGGGCAGACAGGTTATAGCAAAGTAACTATTGTAGTCAGCCCCACGTTACTGGGATGAACATCCAACCAGACACAGCTTATGGGAGGAAGGGATTTATTTCAGCTTACAAATCCAGGGGAAGTTCCATCAATGGTGGAAGAAGCTGCTTCCTTCCATACATCAAACAGAAGGAAAAAACTGCATTCTGGTTGAGAATATTTTTATTTATTTTTGGTGTGTGTATATGTATATATGTGTGTTCACATGTGTGAATGAGGGCCCATGTGTGCTAAGACACATACATGGTAGTCCAACAACCCCCTTCAGGTGTTGGTACTTGCCTTTTGCTTTGTTTGAAGCAGTCTCTCATTCTTGTTGTTTACCAATCTACCTGGTCTATGAGTTTCTAGGAAATTTTCCTATTTCTACCTCCTATCTCACTATCAATGTGCTGGGATTGCTGAAGCTTGCCACAGCTTCTGGCTTTAAAGTGGATTCTGAAGATTCAAACTCAGGTGTTCAGGCTAGTGTGGCAAGTGCTTTATCCATTGATATATCTCCCCAGCCCATGACCAAACATCTAGGGATATTGGGGCCCATTTTCTCTGCTGCTTAAAGTATTAAATGGCAAGAAAGTGTTTCAAAAAATAAAGTTTATTTCAAAGTAAGAGGTAAAGAAATTGGAGGAAACACAGGCATTTTATGGAGGAGATTCCAGAGCTATAAAATCTGCCACCCTAATGGCAGTCAGATTTTACGGAATGAGAGAAACCTACTACTAGGGCCAGGAAGGAGTAAAATCTACATTACCGACTTCTTAGGTTACTCCAGAAAATAGCCACCTATCAAGACCTATCTCTCTGCCTAGCCAAGGAAAGAGCTCCAGTCTGAATGTGATTCTTTCCAGGAACTTTAATTCACCTAGTAATATCAGTCTAGTTTCTTATAGTGAAATGAGTTGTCTTTTGTCTCTGATTCCAACCCAGTTAGTTATTGGATCCAATCTCACCCAGTCCAGTCTCAAAGTTGCTCAGAAATATTTGCTGAGCTCAAATCCAAGTGGAGTTTACCTCCAAAAGAGAATTTGCCCAGTTTCTTTGAGAGTTTGTGTGAGCCATGTAGCTTACCGTAGCTTGCCACATGGTCTTCCTATAATCACTAGCATGCTATTTTGTAATCTATGTCTATTGCCAAACTGTTTTAATAGAAACCTTAGGACCAGGTGTGATGGTACACTCCCTTAATCCCAGCACTCAGGAGGCAGAGGTAGGAGGAGCACCATGAGTTTGAGGCCACCCTGAGACTACATAGTGAATTCCAGGTCAGCCTGGACTATAGCAAGACACTGCCTCAAAAATAAAAAAAATAAAAAAAATACATAAAATAAAAACTTAGACAAAGTAGTTTATATGGAGTTTGAGCAAAGAACAGTTTGCAAACCAGGAATCTCACAGACACAGAAGGAATTCAGGGAGCTGGGCTTCACAACATCAGTGAGCAGCACTGATTACTTCAAAGGCGAACATTCTCCAGAGAAATAGCATGTTTGGTCAGAACTTCACAAGTACCATATTTGAACATGGTCTGACTAGTTGGCCACATGTGATGGGCAGACTCAGTGTCTGTGATTAATTGAGCCTTGGCTGTTTGTAACAAACACATTAGGCTTTCAGGTAGCCTGCATGGAAAACTAGCTTGCATTTGTTACATAAGGAAGTAAAACCCAGAGGCATCCTCATGTCCAATTTAATAAATTTATTATGTATTATTGATCATGCCACTTCTCTTTACTTCATAGACATGAATTAGTTGCATGAATTGCTAGGGCTCAATATAGTACCAGACTATTGAAAAAATTATTTTTCTTTTTCTTTATTTTAGAGAGGGGGAAGAGAGAGAGAGAGAGAGAGGGAGAGAGAGAGAGAGAGAGGAGAGAGAGAGAGAGAATTGGCATGCTAGGGCCTCAGCTACTGAAATGGAACTTGAGATGCTTGCACCACCTAGTAGGCATGTGCAACCTTGTGCTTGCCTCACCTTTGAGTGTCTGACTTACGTGGGATCTGGAGGATCAAACATGGGTCCTTAGGCTTTGCAGGCAAGCCTAAGCCACTAAGCCATCTCTCCAGTCTGAGCAAGTTATTTTTCATATAAAAAAACATTGATCATAATGTTAAGGGACATAGGTTAGATAATTCAAATTTTTAGCAGTTGAAAATGGAGCTATGTCCAGCACTTTCTCTCTGTACTTTTTTCTGTAGTTTGAAATCATTCTTAGATAAAAGGACACAGATCTCTGTCACAGAGAGGTGATTGTGAGAAAGGAAGTGCCTTAAGAGACACTGGCTCTTTGTCAGTGGAAAACAAGAGCAGTTTGCTCATTAAATGATTAGGTTACCACCCAGAATATGTAAGTTACAAATCTATAGTCATATTTACTCAGCTAAGGTATTTAGTTAGATGAGTTTCTATTGGGTTTTCCCCTCCACTTGCCTTATCAAGTACACTAGAAAATAAAGTGGCCCAAGATAAAGGCATCACACAGAGGAAACATACAGAGCTTGAAAAAGTCCTCTTTTCAAGTAGAATGGCACTGAGGATATACATCTCAATAGTGGAGTACTTGTTTAGTGTGCAAGAGGCTCTGGGTTGACTCACTGCCTCTAGTAAAAAAATAAGTAAAATAGAATTAAAACCTATGTAAATATGAATGTTTATTTAAATGAGAAAAATACCACAAAAATTACTTTACAGGTTTTTAGGATATTTCACAGAGACTTAGAAACTTTCAAGGCTTCATAGCAGTGCTAGGACTTACATCTCATGAGTGAGACTGCCCCTAAGTCCTTGGAGGTTTTACTGAAAAAAAATGATGATGATGATGTCTGGCTTGAGTTTGCCTGATATACATATTTTAGACTTAAATGATGGTAGTCATATTTTTTAGAGGTAGTGTATAATTTGGTACTTGCCAAATGAGTACTTCTTTAGTTTGCAAATGAAAGCTACATTCTGATGGAAATTTGGTTTTACATGATGTGTTTTGCCAGTGTCTGGAGAGAAAGAGAGAGAGAGAGAAAGATTAAGTGCACAAATCTGTTTTTTATTCCCAGATTCTCAACTTTTATAAAAGGATGGCAGTCCAAAGCTTACCTTAGCTTGCAGCAAAGAGATATAGCTCCACACTTCACTGCTCTCCAGACACTTGTCAGTAAGTGCATGGCCTTAAACAGTGCTTTTGACACTTATCCAAGCTTGGCTCATGGACACTGGTTATTACTCATTCTCTAGAGAATGCACTTGATCCATTCCTCCCATACAAGTACCATCTTTCTCGTCCCATGAATGAGTTCCCAGCGATGAGGACAGAAATTGAATTGGTGTCTTCTGGGGTCATTATTTATTAGTACTTATGTCATGCACATTAAAAATCACTTGGACTTGCTTTTCAAACATCAGTGCTTTCAAACAGGGAGTTCCCCCCCAAATATATTTGTTTTTATTTCTGTCAGACTACAAGTACTGTCCTTAAAGCTTTTATACATTGAATTTCTACCTGCTTTCTGGTGGATAGAACTTAACCTTTAAAATTTGCAAAACAAATCACACTTTCATCTTTAGAAAACTTCAAAACTCTCTTTTGAGTACAAAGTAAAATACAGGTTTCTTAAATCTCCTTTAACAGGCTACCACACTGAGAATATGCCCTATAATTCTGTTCATACTTTATTTCATCCTTCTGTTTTAGCTGGTATGTTGTCACTCCTCAGATCAAGGTATAACTAAATATAAGCCTTGTCTTAAGTTTTGTAATCATCAAACAGAATTAGTTCATATTTTTTTTTCTCCTGGTCCTCTGCTATTCATTTGTGTGTATTGACTGTGTGTTCATTGTGACTTTTCTGCATGTGTATCTGGTACTTTCTTCTCTATACTGTTATGTTGGCTTATATGTCTTCATGAATATCATAATATTCTCTAGGCTTTGCTTTACACTGAATCAGCACACAAGTATTCCATGGAAGTTATTGCCTAGTGATGTAATGGAAATAGCTCTCCTCTAAGCTAGAATCTTGATAGAGGATTTGGGAAGTTACACAGAAGTTTAGCATCAACCACATAGTGACCAAATACTGACTTACCATTATTCACAAGCTATATGATCCTGGAAAAATAAATTAGCCTCTAAGTCTCAGTTTAGCTATTTGCAAAATGGGTAGAATATTTACCTGCATAGATTATTATCTGAAGTAAAGATGGTACAAGTAAGGTACAAGTAAAATTAGAAGTTTATTTTTCACTATCTAGTTCCTAACTTCTGTACTTGTTGATAAGACTGAGCCCTCAGCCCTGGGGAAAGCTGTGGAATTTATTGGCCCTTATTTTCCACATCTGAGGCAAGCATTCCCTCTTTACTATTTAGACCCTCAAAGAAGCTTAAACATTCCTCAAAATAACTGAAACTGTGTTATGCTGACAAGCTATGAATGGAATTCTACCAGATAGAAAACTGAAAGAAATCCAGCAACGATAAGGTTCCGAAGCTCTACAGCTACATGGTGAGCGACTCTGAATGAAACGCGTAAGCTACACCTACAGGGGCCAAGAATCCTGAGCTATGGCTGTTCCTGTCCCTGATTTTAAAACCCCACTCCCTCCCAACTTGTGTTTCTCCAATGCCTGTGTGCTGAGGTCCAGACAAGGAGGGAGTGGGTTGGAAATGAGAGCCCTGTGTCATTTCCCATACATTAAAATTCAATGACTGAATTATCTTGCACATAGATTAATTTCACTGACACAGAAATAAGAACCAACATTCTTGAGGAAGATTTGTCTGTGGAAATGAGTACTACAAAACAAAAATGCATAGTCTGTAGTTGCTAGAAATCAAACATGATCTGATTTCTTATCTCTTGCCTAGTTCCCTAGACCACAAACAAGTGGGATCCTTTCTGGGAGGGAGGTCTTTTATAGGATTTAAGCACTGTGATTGGTCAATTTCAAACCCTGGAACTTGGTGTCAGGGTTAGCCTCTTCCTGAGACAGCCCCTAGCCCTAACAAACCACCTGTCCCTCTGGTTCACCTGACCCAGAAGACAGAGCACATCTATCCATCATCTATCATTTATCATCTGTCTTTGTATATATCTGTATTTCTGTTTAAAGATATCTCATGTGCTTCATAGAAGTTAATTTATTCTTGCCAGCCCAGAGACTGCATGTGAATTTAGCTAACTCTTTGTACATGACCTTGCTGTATGGCATTTTTCCTCTGGGCATAACATGAAGCCATCTTGAGGTAGAGAATGCTTTGACATGGTAACTATGGCAACTTTAGAGCAGAACAATACAGTGGTAAAATATCTATACCAATGGTAATGGTAATGGAGCTATTGACAACTCCTTAGTATATGGAGAAAAGGAGGGTCACAAAATCCTCACTTAGAGTTCTACCAGTTGTTTTTTCTTGCTTACTGTCAGCTGTAAGTGATTTTGGGAGGAAAAGGATGGACTGTATTGGAGGTAAATGTTGACTAGAAGTGGGACTCCATGATGCAGCTTTGATGATGTCATCATCCAGGATGGGGTGGGACTCTGCCGTGATGCTGCCCTTCAGTCACCCTGCTCTGTAAGTAACTCCAATAAATTCACTAGTTCACCAAAACTGGTTTTGGTGCAATTATAGTTTGGTTTGTCATCTGTGACATATTGAAGGAGGAGCAGGAGCAAGATAGCTTCTTTATAGGTAATCAGCCAGATACAGAGGCTCAAAGAGATGCCACCTTGCCTGCCCTGGCAGGACTAGAACCTGCATCTGAACCAGTCTCATACAAGACGGCTGCCAGCAACAATTCAGCAGTGCTTACTGTTTCTTCAGCATCCCTGTGTTTAGCATACCTGTGAGCTGACCCTTCCTGAGTCAGCCTCTTGAGTTCACCAACCATTCAGATCTCTTCTTACACACTTGAGTCTAATGACAAAGATCATCATAAATGGATATTTAATCCATAAATCGACCAGCCATCTGTATGTAAATCTCTCTTGGTTCTGATTCTCCTGGCTCTTAAATCTCTTGGCTCTGGATGGGGATGATTTTCTTTTTCATCTGGGGTGTTTTTGTGCTTTCTTTCCACATGTTTCCTGTTTTGGGAACTCTCTTGCATAACCACATGAATATGTCTCTTCTTCTTTGCCCCTCCATCTCTGGTTCCATCTGAACACAAGTGGGTAAATCCCTCAACCCCTTCCTAACCAGACTGTGAAGGGGAGAGATTTCTCATTTGTCTGGACATTATTCTGCTTGCTTTCTACTTGTATTTTGTTCTTGGATGCTTTCTTGCTTTGCTCCATGTATGATCACTCTCTCTAATCTTGTATGTAAGGGGACTCTTTTGACTTGGTCTTTCATGTTTTGCAGGGTGTGTGTGTGTGTGTGTGTGTGTGTGTGTGTGTGTGTGTGTGTATGTGAGTTTCCCAGAGGCATTTTTTTCCTGGAGATTTCTCTGTAAGAAAATGTTTGTCCATATCTCCTCTGCCACTTTCTAACGAGGCAAGCAGGAGAATTTCCTTCTGGCTTGAGTTTTACTTATCATTCAGCTTTGATATTAATTCTTCCTAAAATCAACCTTATAAGTCATAATTTATCTGCTTCAGAATCTATTTTTCCAATTCTTTGTTAATTCAGATAAGGACCTAAAAGTTGGGGTCCACAGGTCTGAGATCTCATGCACCTTTATGGAATTTAATCCATTCATGGACCCCAAATCCTATATTCCTATCTGTTATGAATAGATATGTGTTCCTGTCTCCACAGGGGAAGTTTCCTGCGACAACCCTGCAAATGATTCAATGAGATAAAATATTTTTTAATGTTTCATTTTTACAAGGCTGTTGGGATATGTATGATTTACAAATATAGAATATAATTTTTTTAGTTTCATGATTTTCTAATTCTTATATTCTACCCTTTTAAAAAATTATTTATTTATTTATTTACTTAAGAGAGAGAGAGAATGGGCACACCAGGGCCTCTATGCCACTGCAAACAAACTCCAGACACAAGTGTCATTATGTATATCTGGCTTATGTCGGTTCTGGGGAGTCAAACTTAGGTCCTTAGGCTTCACAGGCAAATGACTTAACTATTAACCCATCTCTACAGAACACTATATTCTATTCTTTATAACTAACCTATGAAAAAGATTTCTGTGAAATGGTGGCTTCCTGTGCATATATCAGCATGTGTCATCCACTTAACCAGGTATGGTAAGCACTGTTTCTCTTTAACTTTATGCAGGCTATGGTGTAGGAATTTGGCCATTTTTATCCTGAAATCTAGGCATTTCATTACTCTCTTCCAAATCTCTCTCCACACTTGTGCACACACATACATATTTGCACATGTATTCTTCCTTCCCTCCATTCTTTGAACCTTCACCATTTCTCACTTCATATGCATTAAAAATGATATAAAGTAAAATATTAGGCAGATAGCTCAGTGGGTAAAGACACTGTGACAAGTATGAGGGAAAGAGAAACCCTAAGACTGCCTATGTTTGATTCGTTAGGACCGATATAAACAGCTGTGCATGACCCGTCCTGTGAGGAGCAAAATGGCCGAGGCCTGCTGGTGCTTATGAAAATTGAAGTTCCATGATCAATCTCAAGAAATACCAAGATAAGCAATAGAGGAAGGGCATCTGACATTCTCCTCTGGCCTGCAAGTGGCTGCAAGTGCATTTGCACACACACACACACGCACACACACGTATGCACACACTGTGCACACATGCACTCATGAAAGCACACACATACATGCAATGCACACCACACATACTGCACACACATTTTTAAACTTTTTAATACAATAAAAAAGAGTTAAAAAGGTTTAGCAAATTGTGACATGCCTAGGCATTTTCTTAAATCAAGAATTTTCTCATCCTTAGGAGAATGTATTTAGCAAAATAGTGTTTGGGGTAAAGCATTTTGTTTCCTTCTGATAACTCCCATGCTTAAAATATCTGTTAATGTGAGCAGAATATATATTCTGATATATCCTTTCATTATTTTATTGTTTAACTATGGCCACCTCAGAACACAGTTAGTTAATATATTAAAGAAAAACAATGTTTTGCTGGTATAATTCCATCATTCCTTTCCTTTTAGAAGCTAAATAGCAAGATTCTGTATCTTTATCTACACAAACTAAACCATCTTCCTAATATGGTCCCTGAGGAGCATGACAGTCACATGCTCATGCCAGGTGTGGATGACTAGGTAAACCCTAAGAAAGAAAAAAAGACTTTTCATTTCCAATCCTAGATATAAAATAACAACTCTATATAGGTGATCTGATCAAACACTGTCTCAACAAAAAATATGTTGTCACTTTCACACCCAAATAAGACTTGTATCAAGATTGTTGGGGAAGACACTACAATTTTTCAATTTACGTAACTGTTCCTATCAGTGAGGTGTGGTTAAACAAATGCCCGAGGAAACATGAAATAAGGTAAGTCTGTTAGTATATTAAAGGGAAACTTAATTTTCCACTTGCTATTTTACATGTACCACTGGAGAAAAAGAAGTAGAAAACACCTGGGTTGGATCTGCTGATTGTCTATTACAAAGTGCAATTAATAAATTCTCTGGACAGCTATCTTAACACAAATGTTTGCTGTGGCCCAGAATTACTATTTTGATGGTGTATGACAAAGGGACCTCATGCATAATCTTCCCCTTGGGCTACCTCTGCTTGAATGTGTGTTGCAGGGATGAGCTGGTTTTGCTGATGCAGGATTTGGAGGCTCAGAAAAGGTCTCACAAACTTATGCAACTCAGTCTTGGGTCCTTATCCTATTTTAACAAAGCATTGTTAAATATGGACTCAAGAAGTGTAAATGATGAATTATTGAGTTTATTTAAGGAGAAATAATAAACTGTGTGGTTCATTTAAGGGAAATTCGGGTCAGTAAAAGGCTGGAGCAGAGTCACAAGCACACGGAAATAGGATCTAGGAGCTCATGTAGATGGATTTAGAAGGAACACACAATGATTTGAAAGACACAGTATAGTTTACGAGGTTAACTTGAGAGAAATGGAGGTGTAGGAAGAGGCTAGAGCAGAGTCCCAAGCACATGGAAGATAAGATCTAGGAGCTTTTGTAGGGAGAATTTAAAAGGATCATGTGCCGCTGTGAGGTGCAGCATCCTCCATGAGTCTCCTCAGGGAAGAAAGTTAAGAGAGTGCATGGAATAGGAGAAAGAAAGGACCAAAGAAGTGACCAGGAAATTCACATAAAAAAATGGTTATTAAAGCGAATTACATCCATGATTACCCGAAGTTTAGAAAACTTACACAGGTAGCAGGCTCAAAGTTTAGAGAAAATACCCGCATGGTAGATCTAGAGTGTAAAGAAAATACACATGTGATAGACTCAGAGATTAAAGAAAAAAATACATGAAATTAAAGTGAGAAGTTACCCTAATGCATAAGGAAGATAGATAGAAGGCAGGCAGAAAGCTACTCAGCACAAGACTACAGGAGAGGGTCAGACTTCCTTATGCTCAGACAGAAATCACAGAGGAAAGAGAGGGTGGAGATCTCTAGGAACAAGTCTTTATAGTCAATTAAAAATGGATTCTTTCAGACTCAGGTATGAAAGGGGGAGAACTGATTGGTTTGCAGAGTCAAGGGGCTGACCCCAAAGACCCCAAAGGCCAGCCCACTTAGGTAGTGTGCTAGACTATGGAGAAAGTAGGGAGTGCTACAATCAGTTGCGGATGAAACTGGATAAGAGTTCTTTTCCTGCTAAGGCAGGGTGGCATCTTTTAGTTCCCTCTTTGAGCTCCTGTTCCTAACTGAAACTGTCCAAAAGAAGCTAGCTTTCTCCTGAGTCTCCTTCATCGCCACATGCAGGATGTTGTATTTGCTAGAGACTGGCTGTAGAGATTATATCTGTGAAAAAAAAAGAGGCAAAAAACCAGCTTATGTTACCCTTAAATAATTCTCACATTACATTTGAACTATCATACATAATGATTAATAAAGTACAATTAAAAATAAAAGTAGCCAGATGTGGTGGCACACATCTTTAATCTCTTCACTTGAGAGTCAGAGGTAGGTGTATCACCATGAGTTCAAGGCCACCCTGATACTACATAGTGAATTCCAGGTCAGCTTGAGATAGAGTGAGACCCTGCCTCAAAATAAATAAATAAATAAATAAATAAATAAATAAATAAATGCCTGGAGATATGGCTTAGCAGTTAAGGTGCTTACCTGCAAAGCCAAAAGACCAATGGTCGAATCTCCAGGACCCACATAAGCCAGATGCACAAAGCTCTTTAATTGGAATGAAGGTCCCCTCTATGGGAGGGAATACATGCCTGGTACTGAAAACCTAATCAAAAGGCTATGATGGGGGGGGGGTCAAAAGGCTTAGGGGTATAAAGCCTGCTCTTGTCTGGATAAATGCATATATTACTCTCACCAAATTGCCCTGAAAGCACTACACTTAGTGTTCATATTCATATATTAATGCTACTCTCACTTCTGGTTAGAGAAGCTTCTCTTTACAGATGGCAATGACCGCTGGCATGATCCAAAAGGCAACATAGTGCTGAAAAGAAGGGATGGAGGGGTGACCAGCACTGAAACATCTCACACCCTCCAAGGCTCAAGGTTCATTGAAGAAGAGGTGGCAGAAAGAATGTAAGAGCCAAATGAAGGGTACCACTCCTTACATACAGCTGTCCGGAAAGAATTTGGCCTCAATATCCATGACCTCGTAGTGCCTCACAATACCTACACAAGACCCTCATAATAGGAGAAAAAGATGATGACATCAAATTAAAAGAGAGACTAATGGAGAGAAGGAGGTGATATGACAGAGAGCAGAGTTATGAAAGGGAAAGCAGGAAAGGGGAGGGAAATACCATGGTCTGTTGTCTGTAAGTATAGAAGTTGTCAATAAAAGATATATATATACACACACATTAAGCTGGGCCTAGCCACAGATATCTATAGTCCTAGAAGTCTGCAAGGAGAAGAGACTGGAGAATCACTAGGGTTCACAGACAGTGGCTCCTAGTTGAGGGAGAGACCCCTGTCTTAGGGAAATACACTGATGAGCAATAGAAGACACCCAACATTCACCTCTGACCTCCACACGTGTGTGTCACACACCACCACCACCGTCACATACATACATACTCTGTACACACACACACACACACACACACACACACACACACACACATACACACACACACACAGATTTCCTCAGCATGATCATAGGGATTGATTTGTAGAGCATACTGGTGGTCCCAAGTATTCTGGTTCTAAGATAAAAAGGGTCTTGCCTCTGAGGATAGGCCTCTCTGGGTTTGCCCAGGCAGGATGTAGTGACAAGCCACCTGAAGATCCAGCTCCCATGCCTCACCCACCATGAAGGACTGTAACTGATTACTATGAGAAAGGAGAATGGTGATGAAGCCCAGGAGAAGATAGCTGGTTGGAAGTGACAGTCTGGAGCCAGGCTATGTCAACCTAGGCTAGTCACTTAACCTCCCTGTGCCTCTGTTTTTTCCTGGGAAAATAGAATCCTACCTGTGGTGGTTTGATTCAGATGTCCCCCATAAACTTAAATGTCCTGAATGTCAGGTTCCCAGCTGATGGCAATTTGGGACTTAAACCCCAAGGTGACAGTGTATTGTTGGGGATGGGCTTATGGGTGTTTAGCCGGCTTCCTCTTGTCAGTGTTTGGCACACTCTCCTATTGCTATTTCCATCTGATGTTGGCCAGGAGGTGTTGCCTTCATTTTTCCCTGCCATCTTGAAGCTTCCCTCTGAGTCTTTAAACCAAAATAAACTTTTCTTTTTCCCACAAAAAAGAATGGATCAGTTTTTGCCTTCAGCCCAAGGCACCTAAGGTGCTTAACTAGTAATAAAGCACATGATACACCTCTTTGTGAGCAATTTCTCTCATAACACCATCACAGCAAGCTGAGAATATCACTTCCCAGAAAAATTATTTAGACTCAATATCCTTAAACTTATCCAGTGTTTGATGATGGACATCATGTGTATTACTTACTCTCTGGAGAACACATGCTCCCTCCATTCCTCTTGGAACAAGTATCACCTTAGTAATACAGCAGAGGCATATCTGTGGTATTTAAGTTCAAAATCAAACAAAACTTACTGATTTCTAACTTCCTCTGTGATGTCAATCTCAGAAAATTCAACTGAAGGAACCCTGGACTCACAGTTTGATGTGGAGGAAATGTATTGTGATGTAATGAGGCCGATGGGATGGGGACCTTTGTCTTTCTGTGGCAGGAGGACGTATACACACTACTTCTGTTTCTTGGCTCTAATGTGGCTTCAACTGTCTTTGCCCTTAGTGCAATCTGTCAAATTTCAAATCTTTTTCTTGACGCTGACTGTCCCAAACCACACACTGTAGTCCATAGGTGACCAAACCAGCACTTCACATAAGCATTTTTAGTTCTGGCTTATGTCTAACACTCTAAGCTGTTTTAAAGAGTATATATCTCTGGACACAGAAGTATATTCAGCAAAACAGTTCACAGTGATGCCTTCTTTCATTTTATTTACTGGAAAGCTGATCAGTCTCAGTCTTTTTATATCAAGGGATAAGCATTATGAGCCAATCTTTCTTAAACTGAGAAATTTCACTCACTAGAAAGTCAGGCATCCTGTTAAAAAAGTCAATGATAAGCTGGATAGATGGATTAATGGTTAAGGCATTTACCTGTGAAGCCTAAGGACCCATGTTTGACTCTGCAGGACCCACATAAGCCAGACACAAGTGATGCAAATGTACAAGGTCGCACATGCATCTGGAGTTTAATGGCAGTGGCTGGAGGCCCTGTGCATCAATTCTCTCTCTCATACATAAAAAAAGGCTAGTTTGCTGGGCTTGCCTCAAACATAAACATTAAAATTAAATGATGAGGAAATAAATAAGATAAAAGAAACAGAAAATGAATAGAAAACGATGTAGAAAGTAGCTCACCATGTGGTTGACTGTTATAAAATATTAATTATGATTATATTTACATAAATACACAAATTGTATTATGTATTTACAGAATTACTACACAAAATGTATTTCCACTCAGTTATGTTAAAAATTACTTAAGAATAATAATAAAAGAAGGGAAGATGTTGAGAAGTTAACAGGTCATACACTTTGGATATGGGATGTGCAGTAGAAAAAGAAAGGATAAGGAAGAGCTATGCCCAGCCTAACCCAATGCTGCTGTCACCTCACAGCAGAGCATCCTGGGACTGGACCATACTAGTGGTTCCTATTCTCTGTTATGGCCACAGAGGATAAAACTGCAGATGAGCCTCCAGGGCTGAAAGAAGCAATGCATTCTATTTCACACTAGCAAAACCAAACTCGGAAGAGGGCCAGCCCAGGGATACTATCTGCAGCAGGAGTTATAGTATGATGTTTCCCTGGGTATTTCTCTCCTTTTATATTTTCCTTATCTTTTCCCCTGAAGAAATAGTTGAGTTAAAACAATAACAACCAACCCTGAAATGACAGGGGTAACGTTGATGATACATTTTTACAGCTCCAGGGAATGAGCTGTGTGTAGGAACTGAGAGTTCCCTGAATATTTCCTGGGGAGCAATCAGCAATCAGGAGAGGGAGGGCTCATTGTGTGCATTGCTTTTGCTGGCTTCTTTGTCAGTAATGATTGACAAGATGCTTCTGCTAGAATAACGAGAACATTTTCTCCTTACCATTGTGCAGAGGTAACTGGATCTTTCAAGCCTTCATTTATTTTAAATTACTGATCCTAAGAGATCTTTGGTTTTGCTTAGGATGAGAGGAAGGAGAAATGCTGTGGTCCTTGAAAAACTGAAGGTGAACTTTTCAACCTCACTTAGGGATAGATTCTGTTTGAACCTTGGAGATATTTCAGAGCTAGAAATTAGTAATATTGCATTTTCCCATGTGCTCATATACAAGTAACTTAATAGCAATTGACTTTTTCTATAACACTTGGAAGAACAGGGATTATGATAAAATAATTGTAGGTTAATAAACATTTATTTAACTCACATGAATGGAGGTGTAAAGAAGCAGCAGACCAGGTTTTCTAACTCTGGGGACTGAGCACAGGAGCAATGGATTTTAACACAGGGCAGCATAAGGGCATTGCATCTATCAGCAATCAGAGAATGCATGAGAGAACCATGAGAAAATTTGAACTAGACTGTGAAGATGTGAAGACCTATTCACAGGACTTATCCTTGGTGTTTCTTTATCTCCCTCATTCTGACAAAGCCCATGTCTTCATGTAGTTTCTATAGAAGGGCTTGCCTCATTCCCATAGCCACAAACCCTGTCCAGGTAACCCTCATCATCTGTGGACTTCAGCAACAGCCTCCATTTCTTCTTCCTTCCAATTCTTGGAGCAGACCACAGAATTTGGTTCCAGGGCTTTCACAGAAAATTTATTGTTTTTTTTTTTTGAACTTGTTTCTTTAATAAGTTCTGTTATTTCATTAGTTTTGAGTTTAAATTTCTTTTGTAAGAAGAGACATTCTTTGACCTGAGAGCTAATTAAATCTTCAGGCTATACATTCACTGAGCACCTGTGCTCCAATCTACATCATAACATTCCACATAATTTTTTTGTTGTAAATCATCCTGAAGGTTGGCTTGATGCTACATGTGGAGGAATTATATTCCAGGAAACTTATTTCAAGAAAAAATATTTAAAACACTATAAAAATTGCCTTCAGGCTATATGAATTAGGCATACAAGAATTATAAATGGATTTGGGTTTCAATTGGGGTTTCATCTCTGTGATATATAATTATGTATATACAAATATTTCAAAATTCCAACAATAATAACAACAGAAACAAGAACAACACAAAGGATAAAGCACATCTGGTCTCAAGGATGCTGAATAATGGATACTCAACTTGTTTGTAGACACATACTTACCCCCAGACAGAGGTACAGTTGAGCTTGAAGAAACCTCAGCAGACAGGAAAGGTTGGTTAGGGTCTTCTGGACTGAGGGAGAGCATGGAAAAGATATGACTCAGAAACAGGTATGAAGAAGACACTGTTTTTACCACCTGACACCTGTCAGTCCCAGATCCCAAATAAACATTTCTCAAGCTAGAAAGTTTAACACAAGGATAGAATAAAAACAGCCTTCCAAACAGTTGTGCACATTCAGTCCAGTTTCTGGTGAACACTTGTTCTTCCACATGCAATCTGGGAAAGGAAAACATGAGGAAAAAAGCAGCAGGGAAAAAGGGCTCATTTTCCCATTTAATATGATGGATGCTAGTAAAGCATTTCTGGGTTCATCAGCTAAGCCCTTCCCTTCTGGAATTCATTTTGAGATGTTATTCTCTGGTTTTCTTTGCTATGCTTCCAATTTACCTTTTTGGAAAAAACCCTGATCACTTGCAGAAGGGACTTGGCTCACATAGAAATCCTTGGAAGATGCCTCCAGTCTTTTTGTAGATTTCTTTCCTACTTTGTTCATAGCGACTAAAAGCTAGCTGTGTTTCCAGAGCTTAGCCTGGGATTTTGGAGCAATACCCAGAATGCACATTCTGTCACATATTTATTTCAAGTGGATGGATGAGGTTTTTATTATTTTGGATTTGGGGGGAACAGTTGGAATTCCTGAGATGCCTCTTTCCTTTCCTTTCCTTTCCTTCCGTTTCCTCCCCTCCTCTCCCCTCCCCTCTCTTTCCTTCACTTTCTCCTTACGTTGGAAGTATTGTACCTCACAAGACCTAGAGTTTATATTGTTTAAGTTATCCCAAACATAATGGTAATAGACATTTTACCTGTTTAGGGTATCCTATATGAAATATTTGTAATATATATGCTTATGCATGTATTCATACAACATATATACCTACATATTTTAACACACACCACAAAAGGTGTTGGAAATAAGGTAGGCTTAAGGAGAGAAAGAGGTAGATGCAGATAGAGGATTTGAAAACTGGAATGGAACCCCTCCACAGGGACTTCCTCTCTTGCTTGTAACAGGGAGTCTAGGTTGTCCAATCTCAGTTCTGAGGTCAGACCATTGCACAGAGTTGTGAACTTTCCTTTATCTGGAGCTGACTCTGTGGGTATGGGTATTTCTCTGATTATTGCTTTCTGGATAATAAATTGTCTTGTTAAAGTTGAGCTGTTTCTGCGGTATTTGGGAGCCTGCAATGCCTAAGATGGGCCTTTTCTTCTCTGCACTAGTTGTGTGAGGGTATACACTGGAAATACATTAATTTCAAATTTCTGACCTCCCCCATCAAGTCCTCACCTGTGCTCTCCTATGGATCTTTCAATTTCATATTTGTGTTTCCACTGGAAAAGAGCTCTGCATTATGCCCAAGGTGATGTGCAGATGGGTCTGGGGGGGCTGCAAGTCACAAACACAACCTGTATCTTTCTGAAGTCTTTTTTTTTTTGTCTCTGTTTAGTTTGTGGAGCTTCTTTTTATGGGGGAAGGGGTGGGGAGAGCTACTTCTTCATGGATTTTGTAGCTTCTTCTTAGGTTCCCTCTTTGGGATAAACTGTTTTAATTCTTATTTTGATTTTCTCCTTCATTGGCTAGCATTGAAGCTCTTTCTAGTCTGCCTTCTTACCCCGTAGTCTGCAAGCGATTTTCAAGGGATCTGCTTAGATTCTGTATATATTTAATTCAATGAACATAAAATGAAACCAATATGATTCTACATCTTGGTCTATCATGCCAAGACTAAACATTCATAACTGTGATGTGCCAAGATCAGAGGTTTTGCAGGAATCAAATAAGATCAAACTTAAGTTCTGAATATGAAGAACCTAACTCAGACTTCAGCAGTTTATCTCCACAGCATATCTTGGCTCCTGTTTCTACTGCTTCCTCTTCCCTAAACATCTCCCTTCATGGAAGGTCCTGTGCTGTAAAGTCCTTTCACCATGCTTCACTGTGGCATACACATGTGGAAAGTGATCACAACATTCCCTCAGGTTACCTTTCAGAAAACCTCTCTCTTTTCACCTCATCTGTCATCTCTTGTCTTTCAACAACGTTACCGACTTATAGGAGCAACACTGCTCCTTTATTCTAACTGCAAGAGACTCCTTCCGATCCATACAGGCAGCTATAGACCCAGGCAAGGTATAAATCCTTGAAAGAATATCAATTGGCATAATGTGAAAAAGCAGCACAGTAAGTAACTAAGTTCTATTATTTTCTCTTTTTGACATGTGTACATAGTAGGTGTTGTGTGGTATGGGAAGCAGTGTATGCACATGTATGTTAGATGCATGTGCTCTGTACTCACACTATATGGAAGCCAAAGGAGATCATCAGATGTTTTTCTCTATTATGGTCTTTTCTTAAGACAAGGTCTCTCACTGATCCTGGAGCTTGGTGTATTTGCATAGCCTGGATAATTACCAAGTCTCTGCTCCCAACTAGACTGGGGTTACAAACATTCTTGGCCATGCCCAGCTGGTTTCTTAACAGAGTTTTTCCTCCATCTGAGTCTCATCATCAGGCAAGCAGCATTAACTCCAGTAATATCACCAACTGTGGTGCAAACATTATACTCACCTTCCTCCAAGGTCCTTCATAGTCTACTTCCTAGCAGTTCCTCACTTTAATTGTTCTCTCTCATATCTGAGAAATTTGAGCTGTGTTATCAATACAATGTGGAAAAGGTGATAGTATGAGATTTTAAAGGACAACATATCCAGCTTCTCTTTTGTTTCTCTTACCTCCCTCTTATAGAAATCCAATGAGTGAGAAGACTCATAGACCATTTAGGGTAGAATGCTAGCCTTTGTCAATAGTTATGTAGTTGTGTGAAGATGTCAGGTTTGTCAAAAGCTAATCTCACTGGGCGTGGTAGCACATGCCTTTAATCGCAGCACTTGGCAGGCAGAGGTAGGGGAGTCTCATGAGTTTGAGAACACATAGTGAATTCCAAGTTAGCCTGGGCTAGAGTGAAACCCTACCTCAAAAACAAACAAACATACAAACAAACAAACAAACAAAAGCTAATCTCACTACCATCATCACAAAAATTTAGACACACACACACAAACAGACACACATATGCCTATGGACCCCTTATTTGGACAAGTGAAAGAGGAGTCCATTACAGGAAGCTGAAAATTTTGAATCATTTGGCTTATTTTTACTTCTACTTGTTTTTCTCTTGATGACAATTGTTTATAAAAACTGGATTACACCAAAAGTTTTCTGGAAATATGATGTGACATTTCAAGAACTAGCCGGGTGAAGGCAAAGGCCAGACAATGCACCCACAAACATGTTAAGTTGAAAGCATGGTCACAGACTGGCCCTCACCTAGCCGGGTGGAAAGCTAAGGAGGACATATTAAGACTGTATGCATGAAAGACGCTAGGTGGGATGGCAAAAGTCCATTTCTGGTGATTTTGTTAGAGTGATGTCATATAACTAGGGAAAAGTTTAGTGGACAGTTTCATAATTTGAAAAAAAAAACTGTCACAATAATATGAGTATATGTAACATGGAGTAATAGGTCCCAGTAACATTAGATATTGGAAACAGCAGTACATTTATAGAAGTCTTAATGACGTGGAGTTTTAAGCCAAAAAGAAGCTTTGCTCTTCTAAACCATGGGGCTCCCTTGAGAACTTCTTTCTGGCTCCTATTCCTCCTGGCATATTTTTTGCCTACCAGTTTGCAAAATCAATTTCCCAAGGATATTTTATTTATATATCAAATCCTTTCAATATTTCACAAAGCAAACATAAGGGTCCCAGTGCCTGCACTGGTGGACAATGTCTATTATGTTAGAATAGGATCAGTGTTTCATCAACTGTACCAATCATGTGGATTTGGAGTAGCTGAATGAGAACACTTTTTTTTCTTTCATTTATGGACTATTCTGGGCTTTTTAGTGAGTCCTTGCATACTCTGAAAGACTTGTGCATTCTGTTATTTTGATTTATTTATTTTTTTAAGTTTATTTATTTTTTATTAACAACTTCAATGATTGTAAACAATATCCCATAGTAATGCCCACCCTTCCCCCATTTTCCCCTTTGAAACTCCAACCTCCATCATATCCCCTCCCCCTCTCAATCAATTTCAATTTTGTTTTGATGTCATCATCTTTACCTCCTATTATGATGGTCTTGGGTAGGTAGTATCAGACACTGTGGCGTCACGTATATCCAGACCATTTTCTGTCTGGAGGAGCACGTTATAAGGAGTCCTACCCTTCCTTTGTCCCTTACGTACTTTCTGCCACCTTTTCCGCAATGGACCCTGAGCCTTGGAAGGTGTGATACAGATATTTCAGTGCTGAGAACACCTCTGTCACTTCTTCCCAGCACTATGATGCCTTCTGAGTCAACCCAAGATCACGGCCATCTGAAAAGAAAAGGTTCTCTACAAAAAGTGAGAGTAGCATTAATATATGGGTATGAACATTAAGAGAAGTGCTTACTGTATAGTTTGATGAGCATAGTACATACATTTAGCCAGAGAGCAGCAGATGTTTATACCCCTAGGGCTCATGACTACTCCTGTTTTTCAGTTTTCAGTATCAGGGATGTATTCCCTCCCATGGCCTCCAGTCCAATTAGAGGGCAGTTGGTTTCCACCATGACAGATGTACCACTGCACCCGTTGGGTCATTTGGACTGGCTGGCAAAATATAAGTCTTACATTGTCCACTGTTGAGGATCTTCACTGGAGATATTTCTCTCTCCCATTGAACTGCATGCAGAATGGCTTCTTCCAACTTTCTGTAAGCTGGTATACATGGAGGAGGTTATCAGCTCAGTTCCAGCAAAATTTCTCAGTGGCCTTGCTGCCCAAATATGTGGAGTCTTCAGCAATAGGGTCTTACCATCTTTTCCTGGTGGGAAACCAAGGGCCTTGGCAACGGCCTGTAATGTTTTGGGGGCATCAGGGATCTCCCTGGCCAACAACTTACTGGAAGGTATCCCATCCCTGGCACTGAAAATTTTCTAGTAAAAAACCATGGCTCCTGAGTGTTTCATTGTCCAAAAAAGTAGGTTTCCATACAATTTATTTATATCCTCTTAGATTTTTATTAGCCCTCCCTCCACCTTTCTTTTACTCAATCTCTTCTCCAGACCTCATTTAGGCCTTTTCATCCCCATTAATGTATTCTTCTACTTACATGTATACAATACCATCTGTAGCAGACAGATTCAGGTTTGCTGAGATGAACTTCCAGACCAAGCACAGTTATGGAGGAAGGGATATTTATTGAAGCTTACAGATCCAGGGAAAGTTCCATAATGGCAGAAGAAGCTGGCCTGCCTTCACAGGCCCAAGCAGACAGAGAGAGAACCACAAGCAAAAAGGCAAAAAGCACACTTCAGGAACTCCAGATAGGCACACTTTGCATATCTTTAGATTGACATCTAAAACCCACCATCACACCTAAATATCCACCCAGTGACACTGCCTCCAGCCAGGTGGCTAAAGATGCAAACTGCAAACAAATAAACAACTGAATATATTGGGGGCCATCTATTCTATTCAAATCACCACATCATCCTATTAAGTACCCCCTCCCTTCCTTTCTATTCCCTTTATATCTCCTTTCTAGCTTACTGGCCTCTGCTACTGATATTTCTTTATTTATATTTATATTTATTTATTTGAGACAGAGAGGGAGAGGGAGAGTGATGGAGAGAGAATGGGCATGCCAGGGCCTTTAGCCACTGAAAATAAATTCCAGGTGTTTGTGACAGCTTATGTGGATACTGGGGAATCAAACCTGTGTCCTTTTCCTTTGTAGTCAAGCACCTTAACTGCTAAGCCATCTCTCTAGCCCTCTGTTATTTTTAATGACACCCGTACCAATGAAATATCATTATAAAGTTTGAAAACCATCACACAAACATGTCCACAGATAACAATAAAACCACTCTTAGGGACAGTGATATCAAATACCATGATATTAAAGAGAGTGTAATCAAAATAATCCAGTCAAGATGACTGGATTTATAAACTCCTTCTGGAAATTACATAGGAGAACAGAATAAACAAAAACAAAAGAATGGATTCATTGTAATACTGAGAGAATGAAGGAATATCACCCTCACATGGGCCAATAATTTTTAGATGTTATACGTATATTCTATGAGTGAAACTTAATAGAACAGGTGAATTTACATTTATAAATGATTAAAATATACTCCATGGCAAATTGACTTCTCCTGGTAAAAACTTGTAATAAAGACTTAGATGGTAACATCTCTATTAATCAGGTCTTGTTGTGAGAGTAGTCACACCCACAATTCTTTGCAACAAGAGGTATCCTTTTGTTGCTTTTATTTGTGAAGGCTGGCTAAAGAATCTCATTTAAAAGAATGGGATGGATCAAGGTACTGTCTCCAAATGTTTTCTCATTTTAGGACATAGGCTGTAGAATCACATGCAATCTGAGCTGTCTTGTTTACATGGGCAAAGGCAGAAACACAATAAGCTGACTGAACCACGTAGTGTTCACAAAGCCTGTGTCTGGAAATAGAACACAATTCATCTTTCAAATAAATCACATGATCGGGGCACATATCAGTAAAATAGGAAGTATACTCCAACAAAACAAGGAGTTTACTCCATTACCCAGAGTATTGTGACAGCAAGGTGCATATGTGAATAATATAATATATCACAGTTCTCCCTTGTTAAACACAGTTAGCATTTGATTCAAAATATAAAACACATTAACCTTATTTTGCATGAAAAATGTAAGGTCCAATTCAAATACAACATCAGTCTTGACAGTGAAATCTCAGTAGACTCCTGAGTTGGGAAGAGACTTAGTCCTTCCTTGTCCAGTGGCATGTAACCTATGATGACAAATTACTGCTATCACTCTTCTTGAGGGATCTCACATGGGGAAGAAAAATTATGTCCTAGGAATAACTCTAGCCCATTTTGTTTCACTAGTTCTTGATCCAGACCTTGGGAAGTTCTGCTTTTATCATCTTCCCCCTTTGACAAATATGGAATACATATTATATTCCTTGAAGTGGTTTCTCAGCATACCTTCCTGTTTTGTTTTTTATTGTTTGTCCTTTCTAAATTAAGGTGCATGTGAGGGTTAATCCTGATTGTTAACCTGACTGATGGGCTTGAACAGCATCTACAGACAAGTATGTCTGTGAGAGCAGGGTTTCTCCATAGAGGCTTAACTGAAGAGGGAAGACTCACTCTGAATGTAGGCAACACTCTTCTATGGGCTGGGGTTCCAGACTGAATCAAAAAGAGGAAGGATGGACTGGAGAGATTGCTTAGCAGTTAAGGCACTTGCCTACAAAACTTAAGAACTCAGGTTCAATTCCCCCGTATCCATGTAAAGCCAGTTGCACACAGTGGCACATGTGTCTGGAGTTCGTTTGTAGAGGCTAGAAGCCCTGGTGTAGCCATTCTCTGTCTCTTCATCTGACTATCTCTTTCTTACATAAATAAATAGGTAAATAAACAAACAAAAAAGGAAGCAAGAAGAGCAGCAGCAGGCATCTCGTTGTCCTCTGAGTGTGGATGCAATGTGACCAGTTGGTTCACATTCTTGATGCCACAGCAAAAGCCATTATCACTGCCATGCCTTCCCTGCCATGATGGACTGTAGTCTCAAAGTGTGGACTAAAACAAAGCCTCCTTTTCTCATGTTGCCTCAGTCACAGTGATGACAAAAGTAACTATTACAGACATCTCGATCATTTATATACCTCAAAGAGTCACAGAAACTTTTGACTGAGGTTGTCAAAAACATTGTTTTTATTTTTTATTTATGCTTACTTTTTTCTATTTTATTCCATCAATTTCATATATAAAAGTGCCCCCTTGCTATTCTTTGTAAGACATTATTCTATTTCTATAGCTTTGAGCTTCTTGGACTTCTGAGGTAAACAGATTAAAAACCCTATTTTAAGAGCCATTTGGACCACCTGACAGGATAGGCTGGGACCAGAATAATCCAATGAGTAGAAGGTTCTATGGTCAAAACCATATTAGGTCATTGTCCCTCATTAGGCCTTTCTTACTCTTGATTTTATTTTTGTTGTCAAAAAAAAATGGGAACACATGGGCTGGAGAGATGGCTTAGCAGTTAAGTGCTTGCTTGTGAAGCCTGAGGACCCCAGTTCAAGGTTCAGTTCCCCAGGACCCACAAAAGCCAGATGCACAGGGGGGCGCATGTGTCTGGAGTTCGTTTGCAGTGGCTGGAGGCCCTGGTGTGCCCATTCTCTCCCTCTCTCTCTCTCGCTCGCTCGCTCTTTCTCTCTCTGTCTCTCTCAAAGAAATGAATAACAATAAACAAAAAATTTAAATAATTTATTAATAAAAAATGGGAACACATCACTAGACCCTGCAATTGTCAACATCTATGGATTACTTGTTTTCCACTATCTACTTGTTATTACACACAGAGAAATCTGTTATTTGTTTTGTGTTAGTTTAATATGTTATCTGTACAAAATCTTCCCAACTATACTCATAACAATCAGCTCAGCTAAAACATGCTTTCTTCCCCTGTATTCATTGAAGTTTTTCAAATATTGTGATTACATTTAGGTGTTACAAAATGGAATTTACTCAACTGTTTTTGCCATTGTGTTAACATAGACTTTTTTTTGGTCTTTCTTTTTTTTATTATTAGTTATGTATGCAGTGTGTATACAGCCATGTTGGTACCATCATTAGCCTCTTCCCTGTCCTACCCGTCTGAGGGGACCCTCCTCATTGGGGAATGTGAGTCATGCATTGTGGGGTTAGCCATAAGTTATGGGGAGCAGGGAATGTCTCTGTGCATAGTGTCCCAACATGTGGCCCCCTCTTCCATGAATTTCCCTGAGACATGTTGGGTTTGTTTTAGGTCTACTTCAGTGATGAGGTCTTGGGAATCTCTGTGTCTCTGGATACCTGGCTTAGTAGGAGTTGAGTGTTCTTTGTGTCTATCTCCTTTACCCTAGTGCTGGTACCAGGTTCGCCAAGAAAGCTGCACTCTTTCTCATTTCCCCCAATTACTCTATAGTTTCAGCTGGAGCCCTGGTGAGGTGCAATGGGCTGATTCTCTCCTCAGGATCTGTGTACATCTGAAAAAGAGAAGCAAATTCTCCAATGGAGAGTGATGTCATCACCAGATAAATAGGATAACCATTACTACTTTAGAGAAGATTTAATAGGTGTAGACCCTCTTGTAGACCTCATTTGGTGGTGGAAGCTTGATAATGAAGAGGGGGCTCATTTTTTGGACATGGTTCTGATGTGTTTCCCAGATCGAGCTATGGGTTCTGTTCCACTGAGCAAATCTATTAGCCAAATCAAGAGCAGTTGGTTACCCACAGTGGCTGTGTGTCACTATTACACTTGTGTGAGTACCACATCAGGTTGTTTTCTGCTGAGTAGCTTAGACCATGAGTTGCTTGGACAGATGTTGGTCATTTTCTCCCAGTTGACACTAGACCAGCTAATTGTCTGGGGACTGACTCTCTTCCAGATTCCAGCCATGTCTTTCTATGTTCTGTACAAACAGCATATGGTGTCTTTAGGAGTAGGGTATTACCATTAACCTTTTTTGGGTTATCAAGTACTCTGACAGAAACCTCTCCTTTTGGGAAACCTTGTAGATCTCTCTGATCAATAGCTCATTATAGATGTTAACCACATTTGTGCTGGGAGTTACAGGCCAATGCCAAGGGAAAAGAAAGAAGAACAAGATAGGTAATATAAAAGAGAAAGAGAGGAGGGGAAGAGAGAGAAAGAGAAATGGGAGAAGGTTAATGTTAGCCTTCATAAGACCCTCTGCAGGGCCCTGTGATTCAGGTGTTCTCTCTAAGGAACTGATGAAGATTCAACCATTTAGTCTGTCAGTAACTCTATAGTCCACCATTTTAGGAGTCTCCACATTGCTTTCCATAGTGGTTGTACCATCTTACATTCCCACCAACAGTGAATGAGGGTCCCTATTTCTCAACATCCTCACCAGCATTTGTTTTTATTTGATTTTTTAATGTTTGCTGTCCTTACTAGGATAAGGTAGAATCTCATAGTTGTTTTAATTTGCATTTCCCTGATGATTAGGGATGATGAACATTTTCTTAAGTGTGCATTTGCCATTTGTATTGCTTCCTCTGAGAACTCCCTGTACAGTTCTCTGTCCCATTTTTGAGTGGGTTGTTTGACATTTTATTGTTTAGTTTTCTGAGTTCTTTGTAGATTCTCCAAATTAGGCCTCTGTCAGTTGTATAGCCAGAAAAATTTTTCTCCCATTCTGTGGGTAATCTATTGACTCTGCTTATTGTATGTTTGTCTGTGAAGAAACTTTTCAGCTTCATGAGATCCTAATGGTTGAGTGATTGTGTAGGTTCCTGAGCTATTGGGGTTTTGTTCAGGAAGTCTTTTCACATTCCTATATCATGAAAAATTCCTCCTATTTTATCTTCCAGTAGTAACTGAGTTTCCAATTTTATATTGAGGTCTTTGATCCATTTGGACTTGGTTGTTGAACATGGTGAGATATGTGGATGGATTTTCATTTTCCTGCATATGGTCATCCAGTTTGTCCAGCACCATTTGTTGAAGATGCTCTCTATTTTTCAGCCTACATTGTTAGGGCCTTTGTCAAATATCAAGTAGCTATAATTACTTGACCCAAAGTCCAGGTCCTCAATTCTGTTCCATTGGTCAATAATCCTGCTTTTATGCCAGGTCCATGTTGTTTTTATTACTGTGGCTTTGTAATATAGATTTAGATCAGGGATGGTGATGCCTCTATAGGTGTTTCTTTTGTTAAGGATATGCTTGGATATCTGATGCCTTCAGCCTTTCCATATGAATTTTGAGATCAAATTTTTTTTTCTGTATCTGTGAAGAACAATATTGGGATTTTGATTGATATTACATTAAATCTGTATATTGCCTTTGGTAAGATTGCCATTTTTACAATGTTAATTCTGCCTATCCAAGATTATGGGAGGTATTTCCATTTTCTCCAGTCTTCCTCAATTTCTTTCTTGAGTGTTTTATGTTTTCATTGTATAGGTCTTTCCCATCCTTGGTTAATGTTATTCCAAGGGCTGTTACTTTTTGTTGATATTTAAAATGGGACAATGTCTCTTACTTCTTTCTCTATATCTTTGTTTTTTGCATATACAAAGGCTACTGTTTTTGTACATTGATTTTGTATCCTGCTACTTTGCTGAAGGAGTTAATTACTGTTAAGAATTTTGAGATGGAGGTTCTCTGGTCTCTTATGTATAGAATTATGTCATTGTGAAGAGGCCTAACTTACCTTCTTCATTTCCAATTTGTATCTCTTTTATTCTTTCTCCTGTCTTATTGCTTGAGCTAGGACTTCCAGTACTATGTTGAAGAGAAGAGGTAATTGTGGATACCCCTGTCTTGCTCCTGATCTCAGTGGGAATTCCTCATTTTCTCCCCATTAAGTATTATTTGGGCTTTAGGAGCTTTACATATAGCCTTTATCATGTTGAAATATAAACCATCCATGCCTATTCTCTCCAGTGTTTTTATCATGAAGTGATGTTGTATTTTGTCAAGGAACTTTTTTGCATCTATAGAAATGACCATGTGGTGTTTGTGTTTAAGCTTATTTATTTCATGTATTATACTGACAGAGTTTCATATGTTGAACCACCCCTGCATTCCTGGGATGAATCCTACTTGATCAAGTTGGATAATACTTTGGATGTTTTGTTGAATTCAGTTGATGAGGATTTTGTTCAGGATCTTTGCATCTAAATTAATCAGGGAAATAGGCCTATAGTTTCCTTTTCTTATGGTATCTCTGCCTAGTTTTGGTATTAAGTTAATACTAGCTTCATAGCTTTTCCACAACCTTTTATAGCAATGTTCTTGGCATCTACTTTTCTAACCTAAAGGCAAAGACATTTATTTTAATTTAGGGACTATTGTTCAACTGTAAATGGCATCATCCCATTTCTGACAACAAATTCCTTATTTCTTAATGTTGGTGCAAAGACAAATAGTCTCCAACTCTCAATGCTTATGATGACAAACATTTACTTATAGTTCATAGATATGCAGCAGCTCTGTACTGGGGGTGATAGAGAATCATGTCTATGGTACATGATTTTCTTCCTGAATCTAGACTAAGGAGCAATAGTTATTGGTAATTGCTCTTTTTATACTTGACAGCTCAAGAAAATAAGGATCAGCAAAGAGCAGAAGCACATTTAAAATGTCTCTGCCTACAGGTAGCATATTTCTCTGTGATAGCTATCATAAGGTCAAGTGCAGCCTTATAGGTGTAAATAATCATCTCCCCACAAGTGGAAGTAAAGCAGAAATGAGTGTGTGATAAATAATAGTGCAATTTTTCATGCCAAAGTGGTAATTAATAACTTCTCTTGAAAAATTGTGTCTTGGCACTTTCATATCAGCAGGCACTAGTATTTGCCCTCAGGATAAAACTACAAATCAAGTTTACTTCTAACAAAATAATTAGGAATTCTGACCCAGGAGATACTCAAAGCAGCTTCTAATGCCACCGAAATAGGGCAGTGTCCTACATAATTTTTTCAGCCACAAGTGACAAGAAATTTCTATATACATAGAACAATCTCCGTATATTTGGCAAATAGGATTCATTAAAAGGCAAGTTGAGACAGAGTCATTCCTCATTAAAGAACATTTATTTGGTGAAAAAAAATGTTTGAGACTTTTTCATTTTAACTCTTGGAGACATAGTATCCTTTCTATCATCCTTTCTATCTTTCTCCATTAGCCAACAATTAATCCTGTATTAAGCTCATGTTGGCTTCACATATTTGTTTCATCTACTTGGCCTCAAAAGTCAAGACACTTTCCTAAATTCTTTGAAGTAGCCTGCTTGACCTCAGACCTACTTATACTGCCCTCTGATATGCCAGGAGTTAAAGACATATAACTGAAGTCTTTGCTACCAGTCAGGAAAACAAAGATTTTTCCCATAAGTTTAGGAAATACACTCAAATTACAAATTTGGTCAAATTGCAGACAATTTCATTTGAAAAAGACAATTATGAAACTATGAAATTGAAGTTAAAAACCAACAGACATTAATGAATCATGCAGGTCACAGAATCAACCCAAGAAACATGCATTAAAATTAAGCATAATTTTTAAAAATATATTTTATTTATTTATTTGAGAGAGATAAAGAGGGAGAGAGAGAGAGAAAGAGAGAGAACGGGTGCACCAGGGCCTCCAGCCACTGAAAGCGAACTCCATATGCGTGCTCCCCCCTTGTGCATATGGCTTACATGGGTCCTGGAGAATAAACCTGGGATCCTTTTGCTTTGCAGGCAAACACCTTAACCACTAAGCCATCTCTCCAGCCCTAAAATTAAGCATAATTTTAATTCACATGCATGAAATAATGTAATAGAAAGGAAGATAAGGAAAATAAAGAATGAGAAAGGGAAGGAAGAATTTACTATGATAATGAAAAGTAGGGAGAAAGAAAGGCTGTAAATATATAAAATAGCATTTATCAAGTTATTGGAATTATATGCTGGAAATTATGGTTACTAAAATAAAATGAATAGAAAGAATAAAGAACAAAATGTCACAGATTTTATACATTTAATTTTTTTAAATGATTGCTATTATTGATATTATCAAGATTTTTCATATGCATACATCATTCATTAGTACCCTCTTTTCCCTGTCTGTGTTCTCATTCCAGTAGGGACACTCCTCAGTGAGGATGAAGATATTCCCCATGGAATTGTAGTTTATGTGCTGAGCGAGCAGTAGTTAGTTATTTTGGGGTGGCAGGCAGGAGGTAATGCCTCTGGGCATGGTTCTCAACTGTGGCTATTACAATCTTTCTGCCCCTCTCCTCAAAATTCCCTGAGGTGTGGTGGGTGAGTTTTAATTCTACTTCAGTGATGAGCTCTTAGGAGCCTCTGGATCTCTGCTTTGGTTGAGTATCCTCAGTGTCTGTCTCGTATACCCTGGCATTGAGTATCCGATACAGCATGGAAGCAGCACCCTTACTCATCTCCCCAATTCTTCTGTGGATTCATCTTTGGCTTGGCTGAATTGTGAGGGGTAGTTTATTTCCTCTGGTCTTGCTGCCTTCTGAAAAAGAACAGATTTTCCAATGGAGAGTGAAGTCAGCATAGTTAAAATAGGATAAACACTATTAAGTTATGGAGATTTGATGTATGTAACCCCCCTTTTAGCCAAAAAACAATGAGAGATTGACACTGGAGAACATAATCTTTGTCTCCATAGGATTCTGATCTGGTTTCCAATTCCACATATGGGTTCCTTTACACTGAATGAATCTCTTAGCCCACTAGAAAGCTATTGGTTACCCACTAAGGCTATGAGCCACTATTGCACTGGTGTGTACATCATGTCATGGTGTTTGCTTCTGAGTAGCTTAGACCCCTGGTTGTCCAGCCTGTTGGCCATTTTCCCCAAGTAGCTCATGTAGCACTTTCCATCACTAGATAAACTCACTGCCTGGGGACTGGCTTTTTTCTGAATTCCAGATAGGTCTTTCTGTGTTCTGTATCCATAGCACATGAGGTCTTCAGCAATAGTGCATTACCTTTTACCTCTGGTAGGTAATTAAGTGCTTTGGCTGAAAGCTATTTTGATTTGGGGACCTCATAGGTCTCTCAGATGAACAGATCAATGTGGATAGCAACCAATCTAGTACCAGGAGTTACAGGTCAGAGACAGTGAAAAAAATTCTTTTAAGCTTAGGCTTCATCCCATCCTTACCAGAGCCCTACTTTTCACAAGCTCCCCCCTTGCTTCTTATGAGGGTTATATATTTTAGACTATTTCCAAGGATAAAGGTTTCTATGGTATGGGCTCATTTTGGATTTAATTTTGTGTTTGTCTCCCTTCCCTGTCCTTCCCCTCCCCCAAAACCCTTCTATTCCTATTGTCTGGGCCTTGAGTTGCCTATCAAGTATGACAGCAACTCAAGCAGGTCCAGGTTAGGTACCACAGATCAGTGACACCATGTGGCATTTGTCTTTCTGTGATTGTGTGAGTTCACTGAGTGTGATCTGTTCCAAGAATGTCCATTTTACAAGTTTTATTGAATCATTTTTTCTTACTGCTAAGTAGAATTCCATTGTGTAAATGTACCACAACTTTGTTATCCATTCATCCAATGATGGGCATCTGGGTTGATTCCCGTTCTTAGCTATAATGAATTGAGCAGCTATAGACATGGTTGAGCAACTGTCTCTGAATTTGTGCATTGAGCATTTAGAATAAATTCCCAGTAAGAAAATAACTGGGTCTGTTGGTAGCATTGTGTTCATCCTTTTCAGCAATCCCCAAATTGATTTCTATAGTGGTGGTACAAGTTTACATTCCCACCAACAGTGCATGAGGGTTCTTCTTTCCCCACATCTTTGCCAACATTTGTCATTGTTATATTTTTTTAATGATTGCCATCCTTACTGGAGTAAGGTGGAATCTCATGGCTATTTTAATTTGCATTTCCCTAATGGTTAGGGATATTGAACATTTTCTTAAGTGTGTCTTAGCCATTTGTAATTCTTCCTCTGAGAACTCCTAATTCAATTCTCAATTCTCTTGCCCATTTTGGAGTGGGTTGCTTGATTTTTTTATTTTTTTATTGCTTAGTGTAACAGACAGCTTCAGGTTCTCTGAGATGAACTTCCAGACCAGGCAGTTATGGAGGAAGGGATATTTATTGAAGCTTACATATCCAGGGGAAGTTCGATAATGGCAGAAGAAACTGGCCTGACTTCACAGGCCCAAGCAGAGAGAGAGAGAAGTACAAGCCTAAAGGTCAAAAGCCACAGCACACTTCAGGAACTTCAGCTAGGCACCCTTTGCATATCTTTAGATTGAAATCTGAAACCCACCACCACACCTTAAGATCCATCCAGTGGCATTGCCTCCAGCCAGATGGCTAGAGATGCATACTACAAACAAATAAACAACTGAATATATTGGGGGCCATCTATTCTATTCAAACCACCACATTCTGCCCCTGGCCCCCAATAGATTTATAACCATCACACATTGTAAATTGTACTCAGTTCAATTTCAAAGGTCCCCACAGTCTTGACCAATTTAAGATATGAAGACCTGTAAAATCAAACAAGTTAAACACTTCTAACATATAAAGGCACAGAGTAAACATTTTCAACTGGTATAAGGCACAGCAAGGAGAGACTAAAACAATGCAAACTCAACCACCATCAAACAAACATCAAACTTCTGCAGTTCAAGTTCAATATACACAGAGACTAACAGTCTCCAGACTTTCCAATTCCACCCCTCCAGCTGGGCAGAGTACCCGGGGGACATTTCCATCCCAGGCCAACAGTGTGCTCTATGGTAGCCCTTGCACAGTCCTGGTATATACAAAACATCTTCAGGTCTTCATGCAAACCATGGTCCATCTTCCAAAGGCTCTTTCAGCCTATCAGGGCATCATGCCCTGCCTCATGCCTCATCTCAGCAGCAGCTCCTGGAACCATGTGCAATTCATGACCACTCTCCACATTTTCCAAAGGCTCTTTCAGCCTATCAGGGCATCAGGCCCTACCTCATGCCTTATCTCAGCAGCAGCTCCTGGAAGGATGTGCAACTCAGGGCCACTCCATGCATTTTTCATGTTTCTGAAACTAATACCAGGTGTGCAGGACACAGCCATATTCTTAATTCAAGGATGAAACAAATCATAGCCTTGAAAAGCAGGTTCCTTCTCCAGTCAACTCTTTCCAAAAGTGTTTGCACTTCTATGATAGTCTTTCCTCAGGCATCCTTTCCATTGTTTTAATGTAAAGCAGTTGGAACATCTTCCTTAAGATTGCTAATGTGTTTGACAATAGCAGGTTCAGTAACCTAAAACCAGTCTCAGTGCCTGTAATTTTAACTTTCTTGAGGTTTTCCAGCTTAAAATATTAAATCTCTCAGTCCAATATCTCTAGCCAAGCACATCAGTCCATTACAAATTTAACCTTGACCAAACTCTCTGGGCCTGGGCAGCAGGACGCAGCCAGCCCTTATGCCAGTAGCCCAGTTCCAACAAAGTCCTCTGCAGTCTTTCCTTCCCCTTAGAAAGCTCATAAGCCAAGCCTCGAAGTTCAATATTGTCTACACTTAGAATTCTCAAACTCTCATCATAATAGTCTATAACACTTGGCTTACCACTCCAGAAGACATCTTCAGTTGCAAGCACCAAGTCCATGCCTGTTCCTCCAAAACAAAGGTTCTGAAAAATCAACATCCACATGGCCAGGTACATCTCAGCCCACTCCTCGGTACCAAGTTCTGTAAGAGACAGCTTCAGGTTCGCTGAGATGAACTTCCACACCAGGCATAGTTATGGAGGAAGGGATATTTATTGAAGCTTACAGATCCAGGGGAAGTTCCATAATGGCAGAAGAAACTGGCCTGACTTCACAGGCCCAAGCAGAGAGAGAGAGAAGTACAAGCCTAAAGGTCAAAAGCCACAGCACACTTCAGGAACTTCAGCTAGGCACACTTTGCATATCTTTAGATTGAAATCTGAAACCCACCACCACACCTTAAGATCCACCCAGTGGCATTGCCTCCAGCGAGATGGCTAGAGATGCAAACTACGAACAAATAAACAACTGAATATATTGGGGACCATCTATTCTATTCAAACCACCACACTTAGTTTTTTGGGTTCTTTGTAGATATTAAGCTTCTGTTAGTAGTATAGCTGGTGAAGATTTTCTCCCATTCAGTTTGTAATAGATTGGCTCTGCTTGTGGGTTTGTCTGTGCAAAAGATTTTTAGCTTCATGAAATTCCATTGGTTGAGTGATTGTTTTATTTTTTATTTTATTTTATTTTATTTTATTTTTTTTTGAGGTAGGGTCTCATTCTAGCCCAGGCTGACCTGGAAGTCACTATGGAGTCTCAGGGTGGCCTCGAACTCACGGCGATCCTCCTACCTCTGCCTCCCGAGTGCTGGGATTAAAGGCGTGCGCCACCACGCCCGGCTGATTGTTTTAATTTTATGGGCTACTGGGGTTTTGTTCAGAAAGTCTTTCCCCACTCCTATATTGTGGATAGTGCATCCTATACTTTCTTCCAGTAGAAGAAGAGTTTCAGGTCTTATATTGAGGCCTTTAATCCATTTAGACATGATTTTTGTGTATGGAGAGATGAGTGTGTCTAGATTCACTTTTTTTATATGTGGTCATTCAGTTTGTCCAACACCATTTGTTGAAGATGCTTTTCTCTAGTCTCCATTATTGGCACCATTTTCAAGATCAAGTAACTGTAGTTACTTGACCAAAATCTGAGTCATCAATTCTGTTCCATTGGTCTATGTTTCTGTTCATATGCCAGTAACATGCTATTTTTGTTACTATGGCTGTGTAATATAGCTTTAGATCAGGTATGGTGATACCTACAGAGGTTTTCTTTTTTTCTTTTCTTTTTTTTTTTTTTTGCTGAGGGTATTTGTGGATATCCAGGGTCTTTTGGCATTCCATATGAATTTTGAGATCATTTTTTAAAAATCTCTGAATAATGATGCTGGTATTTTTATTGTATTGAAATCTGTATATTACTTTTGGCAGAATTGACATTTTCATAATATTAATTCTGCCTATCCTGTAGCATGGGAGGTCTTTCCATCTTTTCAAGTCCTCCTTAATTTCTATCTTCAGGGTTTTTTTTTTTTATAGTTGTTTTTATCATATAGGTCTTTAACATCCTTTGTTAGTGTTATTCCAAAGTATTTAATTCCTCGCTGATTTTGTTCTCTATATATTTTCACTTTGAATATAGAAATGCTATTGATTTTTGTGCATTAATTTTGTATCCCATCACTTTAGCAAACAGGAACAGCCACAGCTAGAGCTAAGACTGGGCTCTTTTCACCCCTTAGGGCTGGACAACAAGACCTACTCCTAGTGACATAAGTGTTCCCCAGCAGGGGTCTGTCTGCTTAAAACTCAATTTGTAAACTCAATCTTAAAAGAATTCCAGAGTTTATGGTGCCATGCATTCAAACAATCACAATTTCTACATGGCATTGAGTTTTGGCCATTTTTTCTAAGTGCTGTGCCATATTGCTTTTAATGCTAGGGTGCAGATCCTGCTCCCACCACTGCCATGAAGGAAGCCTATGAAGGGCTCTCAGAATGTGAGAGAACCTATGCTGAAGCACAACTGAGGATCCCTAAATTGACACAGAGATAAATTTGCTATTCAAAAGTTTTTCTCCTAAGATACATAGTGTCAAATAAGAACATATGCTCAATAAAATAAAATAAATTAAACCATTAAATCAGTCTTCTCCCACTATAAAAACCAGAAGGAAATTACTTCTTGGTCATTGTATTTTGTATAATCTGGCCTTCACAGGAAAAGATGAAAGCATTATATTGTTTAGACACAATTTAGGCTTTTTAGTTATTTGTTTCCTTGTTTATTTATTAATTTTTTTATTAAGTTGAAACCTTGTATGGATACATGTGTTGGTACAATCATTTCCCTCCTCCCTACCCAACTCCACTAAGGACTTTTCTTACTGGGATTACTGGTATTCAGCATGGAATTGTGGGTTATGAGTTGTGAAAGCAGCAGTTAAACATTGTGGGTGGGGAGGGGGCAATGCCTCTGGATATTCTCTCCCACCCTGTGGCTCTTACGTTCTTTCCATACCCTCTTCATCAAAATTCCCTGAGCCATTGTGGCTGTGTTTTAAGTCTACTTTAAGGTTGAGCTATCAGCAGCTTCTGGATTTCTGCTTTAGTGCATTTTGAGTATCCTCAGTGTCTGTCTCCATCACTCTGTCTCAGGTTGTCAGTCTCAGCATGGAAGCAGCATTCTTGCTTATCTCACCTGGGACCTATAATAGGGGTAGTACACCCGTTGACATGGAGTCAGTGATCCTTGCCCTGTTGATAGATTTTTGTTGTCCTTAGAGCTTGCTGCTTTATGAAAAAAGAAAACCAGATTGCCTAATGGAGAGTGAGATAAGGATAGGATAAGGGTATAAGCATTGTTAATTTAGAGAGAATTTGATGGGTATAGCCTCATTTTTGGCCAAAGATTAATGGAAGCTTCTCATTGAAATCCATAATCTTGGGTTCCATAGGATTCTGACTTGGTTCCCAGTTCCAGCTATAGTTTCCTTTCTGCTGTTTGGATCTCTAAGCCGATCAAAAAGCCATTGTTTACATATCTAGGGTTGGTGTCAGTATTGCACAGGTGTGTATATTTTGTCAGGATGGTTAATTGCATATAGTAGAGTTCTCTGCTTGTTCACAGTGTTATTGGTCATTTACACCCATGTTGCAGTTTTCAGTACTATATAAGCTAATCATCTTGGATCTGACTCCCTTCCAGATTCAGCCAGATCCATCAATGCTCTCTGTTGGCAGCATATGTTGCCTTCATTAACAGGGTCTTACCTTTCCCCACAGGTGAGTAATCAAGTGCTTTGACAGAAGCCTGTTTTGGCCTGGGGAACCTCATAAGTCTTTTTGATCAACAGCAGAAGGTGGGTTGTAACCCATTTCTGGTACTCAGATTTATCAGCCAGGGACAAATTTTTTAGGGTTAGCCTTCATTATACACTCCCCAGGGCCCATCTCACCAGGTGATCTCTCCATACTCCTACCGAGGGTTATATCTTTTAGTCAGATATGTAGGAGGAAGGTTTCTATGGCACCAATTTATTTTGGATTTAGTTTTGTGTAATTCTCCCCATCCCCACCCTCATGGTCCTCTTCCCACAAACCATTCCACCATTATTATCTGGCTCTTAACATGTGTTCGAGCTTTTCCAGATTTGTTTCTTTTAATGACGGAGACTATGTGACAATTACCTTTCTGTGCTTGCGGGACTGTGCTTAGTATGATCTGTTCCAAGCCCATCCATTCTCCTACAAATTTCTTTTTTTAAATATTTTATATTCATTTATTTATTTGACAGAGGAAGAGGGAGAGAGAGAGAATGGGCATGCCAGGGTCTTTAGCCACTGCAAATGAATTCCAGATGCATTCACTCCCTTCTGCATCTGGCTAACATGGGTCCTGGGGAATCTAACCTGGGTCCTTTGGCTTTGCAGGCAAATGCCTTAACAGCTAATCCATCCTTCCAGCCCTCTCCTACAAATTTCATTGCATCATTTTTTTTTCTTACTGCTGTGTAGAATTCAGTTGTGTATATGTACCACATCTTCATTATTTATTTGTCAAATCATAAACATCAGCATTAAATTCCACTTCTTACTGATTGTGAATTGAGCAGCTATACACATGGTTGGGGAAATATATCTGCAGTGAAAAGTAGAGACTTTAGGCTGGATGCCCAGTAGAATAGCTGGATGAGTTGGTAGCTCTGTTTTCATCTTGTTCAGGACTCTCCTTGTTGCGCACTGCCAGACACAGGCTAGAGCCTTTGGGATATGAGCCTGAGCTGCCAGGCACAGTTAAGGATGCCCAGGCTACAGGAGGCCACTCCCTTTCCAAGCCCCGTACACCTGAACTTAGGCTTTGCCCATACCCCTGTGACCTTTGGCCAGTTGCCTAGGAAACTCCTTATCAGCCAGAAGCCTTCACACAGCCCATCTCCCTGCAATGCTCATCCCACCACTATATAAATCACCTGACTCTCTCCCTATGTGCTGCACCTGACTCTCTCCCTACATCCTGTACTGAATGTTCCTAGGCATTGGCTAGCAACCTTTGACTCCACCAATCCCCTTACGACCCTCTTCCTGCTCTCAACTGCTTATAAACCCATTTCCCTATTGAATAAGCGGAACTACTTTCTGAAGTCATCTCCCAGGTGTGTAACATCCCTTCATGCTCATGGCTGCCCAAGACCCCGCTCTCCATGGTTGCCTGGATGCCTTATGGGAACCATAGTCCCCGAGGATCCAGAGACTCACAGCTGGTGCCCAAACAGGGACCCTCTGAGATGTGCCAAGGTAAGTGTGCATTCTCCCAGATGGATAATTGTCATCTGGGCGACATCAGGCCCTCCTGTGGCCTTTGCCTCCACATTTTTGAGGCTGACAGGTTTCTCTTTTTCCTCCTCTACTTTTGGTTTGTGCCGTCATCTTGGCATTTCCACTCTTTTTCTATGATGAGCAATATTGTCTCCCACCAGAACAAATCACATATTTGTAGATTAAGGGCTCTCCTGAAAGTTAGAGAAATTAAGCTCTCTCAGAGGAAGTCTAGCTTCTTTTGGGAGGAGGTCCTCCAGGTATCCCCCTGGATTATTTCTGGGGATTCATGTGACCCAGACACATGGACCCACATAGCTCATCTGGCTAGGAAATTAAAAGTTCAGGAAGGAAATTTCCCCTGACTCCCTTGTCATCTCCTTTCAAGTTTCTCCACTAGGGCAGTGGTTAAACTGTCAGCTGGCTGTGCAAGCCCTCCAAAGCGGCTCAGGTCATGGCAGCCCAGGGCCCCCCTCATTCCTTTCCCCTGTATGAAGCCAGACTCGGGAGGCTCCCGTTCTGCTCCCAAACACCATGTGCCACCCTGGCCAACAAGCAGCCCTGTGTCTCCACCATTACCTCCATGCATACCAGACCCAACCACGGGTGAGGGCTCAGGAGCAGGGTGGAGTGAACCAAAGGTGGGGAGTCATGCAAGCTCCTGCCCCACCAGCCACTGCCTGTAGCACCAGCACCATGATGTGGCAAGAAAAAAAATAAAAGGTCACGTTTAACTAAAGCTTTTGGTGAGCTGAAATTTTATATAAACAATGTCATTTGTTATATGATATCATGAATATAATTATTTACCTATTCTAGGTCAACTTCAACTTACATAGAGGATTATTGAAAACAACAAAATTCTCTCTGAGGTGGTAACTAATAATTTGCCAGGTTCTTTAAAAAGATTGTAATATCCTGTTACTTAAAAGGATGAGGCAACTGGCCTGAGTTTTATGCCAGCCTGCCTCAAGACAAACAAAATTTTCCTTAGTTACTCCTAATAAACATATTTCCAAGTGTGTTAGAGGTATTGATGACATAAGATTATCTTTAATCTACATTACTTGCTTGTCAGTGAGTAATAGGATTAACAAATTTGCTGTAGTTTCTCTTAATAGTCTTATAAGAATTATGGTTAATCATGGGGTGAGATGAGTTGATTGAAGTAACTGGGAAGGAATTTTTTCAATGTTGGACAAAAAACGCTCATTAAAAATGTTTTGTTAGTGGTACTTAGATGAGAATGTTAAAGTATGTGGATGAAAATATTCATGTGGAAGAAAGAATTTCAGGTTAAAGCTAAACACCATGCCTAAAGTTAAAGATTTTTCAACTGTTTGCAAACTTTTTTTTTTTTTTTTTTTTTTTTTAGGTAGACTTTCACTCTAGCCCAGGCTGAACTGGAATCGATTATGTAATCTCAGGGTGGCCTCTGGAACTCACAGAGCTCCTCCTACCTCTGCCTCCCAACTGCTAGGATTAAAGGTGTGTGCAACCATGCCTGGCTTGTTGACAAACTCTTACAACTCTTACAAATGGTCTAAGTGATTTAATTTCAGTCACTAAAACCTGTATGCTCCTATTAGGTAAAATATGTTGTGATAGCTTGCATAAGCTTTATCCAATTTAAGTCATGGGTAAAATATAAATTTTTTATGTTAATAAAAATTTCTATGTAAATAAAATCAATGGTTATTAAGATTAAGCTAAGACCATTGGTTGTCAAATGGTATTCTTTCAAAACAGATTTGTGAAGGGTTGGGTTGTATTAGAGTTCAGCTGTTTTGGCTCAAAAAATACTAGATTCTGCTCTATTGCATGTACACTTACTGTCTCATTTCTGGCATCTTAAGTCCAGTGCTTATAACAAAATTAACTCTTAAGACAAATTCCATACATTAGAGTACAGCCTCATGTTCAAACAATGAGAAAAACAATTTCTGATTCCACATCTGAGAAAAATAATTTCAAGCTCTGGTTCTGTTTCCAACATTTTCTGGATAATTGGTACCCACATAAGTATCTGAATTAATCAAAGATGTTTTCAAACATAGGTGCAAAGACCATATACTGTCTTACTTGTCATTTTTCTAACACTTTCTAGGTTAAATTAATTAGATTATTTGTTTGTAAATTAATTGGTGTTGTTTTCAAGACTGATAACAAGTTCTGCCTGTATTTATAATTATTAGATCTTTCAAGTGTAAGATGTGCCTACTTTCTATGCCTCAGATATGGCTTATACTGCCACAGGACAACAAAATTTTAAAAGGTTGGTCAAAATCATTTTAAGAAGCTCTTGTGCCATTCTTTAACTAAATCTGTTTCAGTAATCAAATGTGCTCTATATGTACATACATCCAGGCTGGTGGAACTTCCTTTCTTAGTGTGTTAATCACCTATGTAGAAGCCAAAGCCAATTGGAATCATTGGAGCAAAAAGCGCCTATACTTTGGCCTGTGTTCCCAGGTAATGAGGCCACTGGAGATGATGGGACACTTCTACACTGGCCCGCTGGTAAGTCACCTGTATTCTCCTGATCATGGAGGACATAGAGACTCAAAATTTGGTGTACAATCTGAAACAGTAGAGTCACAATTCAGGAGGAATCAGTCCTCCTGGCATCCCAAAGAAGGGAAAACTACTTGGCCAGAATGGCCCTGACTCATCCTAACAGACCAAAAACACCAGTAAGCTATGGGGCTACTCTCAGGCCCTTAAATTTTCCTTTGGAGAGCCATTAGTGACCTCCAAGATTAATCCTTGATTAAATTTTGGCTATATGCTTGTTCTTAAGCACTCACAGAGAAATATATAAACAAAGATAAAAAATACCTTAAATATATGAATGGCCTATTAAATAATACAACAAGAGCTTTCCAAGAGGGGAAACAAAAAGACCTTAAGACATTTTCCCTATCTCTAATAGTTCTAATTCTATAATAAAGAAAAACATCTATAGATGTCAAAAGGGTTATTTTCAAATGTAAAACATATAAGTAAATTCTGAGACCAAAAATGTATTTGTACAGGGATTCCAGTCAAGATGTTGTCTGCCTAACTGTGCTGCAACTCCTGGGAAGGAGAGGCAAGGAATTAAGGGGTCACTGGGTCTTTTAGAGGAGAGAAATCTTTAATAGCTCACCATTGGGAGGGTGTGGAGGGGAAAACAGGGAATCAGCTGATTCCTATGCTCTTGGGTAATGAAGCAGTCCCCCAATCCCCCAAAGCAGCATTCCTAGCCAGAGTCCCAGCCTTAGGCTACTCTACCACTAACTGCAGGCAAGGAAACCCAAGCCAGTAGTTCCAGCTGCACCATTGGGTGAAGGCAATCACCTGGATCCAGCCCCCGGCTGCACGTTCTCAGATCCCCCCACACCCCCTAATCCCCACATGTCCTCAGACACCGCCAATCCCCACTTCAGTCCCTCTTCACTATCACCAGGACTTTGGAACCACTCTGTTCCACCCTGCCTCCCCCTACTTTGATCTACCCCCTTGGCCCTGCCCCCCAGCGAATTTGGACATGCTCTGCTCAGTCTGGCCCTCTGCAACTTCTGCTCTTCTCTGCTCTCCCCCATGCAACTTCTGGCCCACTCAGCTCTGCTTCACCCCCCATGCGACTTCTAAACCTCTCCACTCTGCTCTGCCCCATGTGACTTCTAACCCATTCCACCCCAGCCCTGCATGACTTCAGACCTGCTCTACTCTACCCTGCCCTGCTCCCTCATGATTTGACACACTGTGCTCCACCCCACCCCCCTCCCCACATGACTTCAGAAGTGCTCTGTTCCACCCCACTTTGTCCCCACATGACTGCTGACCATTGCTGCTCTGCCCAGAACCCACATGAACTGCCCCCACACAACATCAGATCTTCTCCTCCCCCACCTCTGTGCCTGTCTCTGCCCAGGAAGCAGCACCAACTCCCCTGCCCATTGCAACCACAGTTCCATTCTTCCTGCTCCCACACTGTGATTGGCACACCACAAGGCAAAAGGAATGACATAAAAAAATCAAATGCAAGTAAATCCAATAAGATATCTCAGTCCTACAATGGATGTCTCTAGTCAAAACATAGAAGAAACAATAGGATCCGAACCCCAAAATGAAATTATGAGCAATGCAACTCCTGAACAAGCTACTGGTAGAACTTGCAGAAAAGTATCAAAGGACTGATAATTGTGTGGATGCTGCCATCACTAGAATAGATCTAATAGATAAGAAACTGGAAGGGGTCCAAAAAAAGTTAAAGGATATAAAGAAAAGAGAGAGAAAAAAAAGAAGACCTCAAAAATAGGTTGGCTATTCTAAATGAAGACATAAAAAAAATGCAAGGAGGAATATCAAGAAGCATCAAGAAAATCAGAAAATGATGTGAAAAGGGAACTTGACAGAGGGATGGAAACCATACATAGAAAAGTAGAAAATGAAAACCTAATTGAACAAAACCAAAATTCCTTAGACCCTCAAAAGAATAGAGTCAGCCATGTGGAGGATAGAAACTCAGATCTGGAAGACAAAACCAGAAGACACAGTTCAAGAGTGCAAAAGTTTCAATAAGTTCAAAAATTTCCATGAACAGAACAGGAGGGAAATGAGGGATACCCTGAAACATCCTAACATTCAGATCATGGGAATACCAGAAGGGAAAAAAATTGAGATCAAAAGCATGGAGAACTTATTTAACAAAATAATTGAAGAAAATTTTCCCACTCTCAAAAGAAAGGCCCATCAAGATACAAGAAGCTAATAGAATTCCAAACACATTGGACCAAAGGAGAAATCTCCAAGACATCGTGTCATTAAGAATCTAAATATTCATATCAAAGAGAAAGGCTGGACTGGAGAGATGGCTTAGAGGTTAAGTGCTTGCCTGTGAAGCCTAAGGACCCCAGTTCGAGGCTCGATTCCCCAGGACCTACGTTAGCCAGATGCACAAGGGGGCACATGCATCTGGAGTTCTTTGCAGTGGCTGGAAGCCCTGGTGCGCCCATTCTCTGTCTCTCTCTCTATCTGCTCTTTCTCTCCCTGTCTGTCACTCTCACATAAATGAAAACAAACAAACAAACAAAGTGAAAGGCCTAAAAGCATCTAGGGAAAAATGGCACAACACTTTTAAAGGTAACCAATAAGAATCAGTTCAGACTTCTCAATGGAAAACCTGAAGGCAGAAGAGCCTGGAAAGGAGCACTGAAAATTCTAAGAATCTATGGCTTCCAACCCAAACTACTCTACTCAGCAAAAGTATCCCTCGAAATAGATGGTGAAAGAAAAACCTTCCATGACAAAACTCAGCTCATTATCCTAAATATCATTGGCCTTAATGCACCCATCAAGAGACACAAGTGAACAGGGTGGATCAGAAACTTAGGCCCCTCAATCTGTTGTCTTCAAGAAATCCACTTCACCACTAAATACAGACACCTCCTCAGGGTGAAAAGGTGGAAAATGCTAATCCAAGCAAATGGGAATAAGAGACAAGCAGGAGTAGCCATACTAATATTGGATAAAATAGACTTCAAACAAACAATGATCAAAAAAGACAAAGAAGGCCACTTCCTACTGATCAAGGAAACAATCCAGCAAGAGGATATTATGAGTATCAATCTTTATGCATCAAACACAGGTGCACCAGAACTCATAAAACAAAACCTACTCACCAATAAAACAGAAATAGCCACCAATACCATCATAGTTTGGGACTTCAATACACCATTACCAGCAACAGATCATCCAAACATAAATTGAACAGGGAAGTGAGAGAGCCCAACAAAACCATAGAACATTTAGACCTAATGGAAATCTACAGAACATTCCACCCCAAAATCCATGGACTACACATTCTTCTCAGCAGCCCACAGAACCTTCTCTAAAATAGATCATATAGTGGGTCACAAAGCCTGCCTCCATATATTTAGGAAGATTGACATAATTCCCTGCATGATATCAGATCACAATGCTATATTGCTAGAAATTAACAACAAAAGACCCACCAAGAATCCCATTGGCTCCTGGAAACTGAACAGCACACTTTTAAACAATAAATGGATAGTGGACAAAATAAAAAATGAAATTGTGAAATTTCTAGAAATGAATGACAATGAGAACACATTGTACCAAAACTTATGGGACACAATGAAGGTGGTACTCAGGGGAAAATTCATAGCACTAAATGCCTTCATAACAAAAACAGAGAGATCCCAAATCAATAACCTAACCATCCACCGAAAGGCACAGGAAAAGCAAGAAGAATCAAACCCCAAAAGCTCCAGACAGAAAGAACTTATTAAGATCAGAGCAAAAATTAATGAATTGGAAACTAAAAAGAAGAAAAAACAATTAAGAAAATCGACAAAACAAACAGCTGGTTTTTTGAAAAAATAAATGAGATTGACAAACCCCTGACCAATTTCTTCAAGCAAACAAACAAACAAAAAAAGAGACACTTCAAATTAACAAAATTTGAAATGAAAAAGGAGAGATCACAACAGACATAAGTGAAATTGGGAGAATCATCAGGTCTTACTTCAAAAGCTCCTACTCCACAAAATTGGAAATTATGAAGTATATGGATAAATTCATAGACACATACCATCTACCAAATCTAAAGTCAGAGTAGATTAATCTCCTAAACAAACCTATCACACCCATCAAAATTGAAAAGGTAATAAAAGCCTCCCCCCAAAAAGATTTCAGGACCAGATGGCTTCTCAGTTCAAACTTTCATGAAAGAACTGAAGTAGGCTTGATTCCTAGAACACAGGGATGGTTCAACATACAAATATTTGTCAATGTAATGCACCACAGAAACACAAAAACCACAAGATCGTTTTAATAAATGCAGAAAAGGCCGTTGAGAAATGCAACATCACTTCATGATCAAAACATTGGAGAGGCTCTGTATCATCCACAATAAGCTTTTGATCAGAGAGACCTACAAGGTTTCCTAGAAGACAGACAGATTTCTGTCAGAGTACTTGATGACCCACCAAAGGCTAGTGATAAGACCGTACTGCTGAAGACACCTTATGTGATTGACATGCAAATTAGAATGGCATAGCTGGAAGTTGGAAGAGAGTCAGTCCCCAGACAGTCAGCACGTCTAGTGCCAGAAGGTGCTACATGGGCGACTGGGGGAAAATGGCCAATATCTGTCAAAGCAATGCATGGTCTAACCTACTTAGCAGCAAATAACTTGTTGTGATGCCCACACAAGTGCAGTGGTGGCACACAACCATGGTGGGGAACCAACTGCTCTTAATTTGGCTAACTGATCTCCTCAGTGGTACGGGACCCACAGCTGGAACTGGGAAACAAGTCAGAACCATATCCAAACATAAGCCCACTCTCCAATATCAAGCTATCATCAATTGTGGGCTACAAGAGGGTCTACACCTATTTAATTCTCTATATAAAAAAAAAAGGGGTTATCTCATTTGTCCTGGTACTAACTTACTCTCCGTTGGAGAATCTGCTTCTCTTTTTCAGGTAGATGTAGATCCTAAGGAGAGAGCCACCCCATCATACCTCAAAAGGGCCCAGGCTGAAACTAAGAAAAATTGGAGAAACAAGCAAGGGGGCTGTTTTCCTGATGAACCGGATACCAGCACAAGGGGGAAGGAGATCAGCACAGAGAAAAATCAACTCCTATCAAATCAGAGAGCCAGAGCCTCAGAGGCCCCCAACACCTCATCACTGAAGCAGACCAAAAATGAACCCAACATGGCTTAGGGAAATTTTGCGGAAGAGGGGGCAGAAAGAATGTCAGAGCCACATGTTGGGTCATGATATGCAGAGACATTTATCTTACCCATAACTGTGGGCTAACTCCACAATGCATGACCCATATACCTCAACAAGGAGGGGCCAAGGGGAGGGGATAGGTCATGGATGAGCCTAATAATGGTACCAAACTGACTGTATTTGCTGAATACAAAACTAGCTAATAAAGAAAAAAAAAATAAAAAAAAATCATTGGAGAGAATTGGCATGGTCAGTTTATATCTCAGCATAATAAAGGCTATATATAAAGCTCTTAAAGCCCAAATAATAGTTAATGGAGAGAGACAAAAGTATTCCCATTGAGATAAGGAACAAGACAGTGGTGTCCACTCTCACCTCTGCTCTTCAATATGGTACTGGAAGTCCTAGCTGAAGCAATAAGACAGGAGAAAAAAGTAAAAGGGATACAGTTTGGAAAGGAAGAAGTTAAGTTAGCTTTATTCCCAGATGACATGATTGTATACATAAGAGACCCAAGAACCTCTATCCCCAAACTCTTAAAGGTGATTAACTCCTTCATCAAAGTATGATACAAAATCAATGTACAAAAATCAGTAGCCTGTCTATATGCAAATGACAAAGATACAAAGAAAGAAATATGTGATAAAATAAAATAACTTGGAATAACATTAACCAAGGAATTGAAAGATCTATACAATGAAAACATAAAAGCACTCAAAAAAGAAATTGAGAAGGACTTAAGAAAATGGAAAGACCTCCCATGCTCCTGGATGGGCAGAATTAACATTGTGAAAATGGCAATCCTACCAAAGACAATCTATAGATTTAATGCAATTCCCATCAAAATCCCAACATTGTTCTTCACAGAGATGGAAAAATTGATCTCAAAATTGATATTGAAAAGAAGAAAGCCTTGGATATCCAAGCATATCCTCAGCAAAAGAAATACCTCTGGAGGCATCACCATACCTGATCTGAAGCTATATTACCAAGCTATAATAATAAAAACAGCATGGTATTGCATAAAACAAGGAGTATCGACAAATGGAATAGAATCAAGGACCCAGACTTTTGGTCAAGTAACTACAGCCACTTGATACTTGACAAAGGCTGTAACAATATAGGCTGGAAAAAAGACAGCATCTTCAACAAATTGTGCTGGACAAACTGGATAACCATATGCAGGAAATTGAAACTTGATCCACATATCTCACTATGAACAACAATCAAGTCCAAATGGATCAAAGACCTCAATATAACACAAGACAGTTGGCTACGATTAGAACAAAAATAGGAGGAACATTCCATGATTTAGGAATGGGAAAAGACTTCCTGAAAAAAAAAAAAAAAACAGTATCACAGGATCTTAAACAATCACTCAACCAACAGGATCTTATGAAGGTGAAAAGTTTCTTCACAGACAAATATACAATAAGCAGAGCCAATAGATTACCCACAGAATGGGAGAAAATATTTGCTGAATTTCCAACTGCCAGAGGCCTAATTTCTAGAATCTACAAAGAACTAAAAACCTAAACAATAAAAAGTCAAACAACCCACTCATAAAATGGGGCAAAGAACTGGACAGGCAGTTCACAGAGGAAGAATTACAAATGGCAAACACTCACTTAAGGAAATGTTCATCATCCCTAATCATCAGTGAAATACAAATTAAAACAACTATGATATTCCACCAGTAAAGACAGCAGACATCAAAAAAGTCAGATGAAAATAAATGCTGGTGAAGATACGGAGAAATAGGAACCCTCATCTGCTGTTGGTAGGGATAAGATGGCACAACCACTTTGGAAAGCAATATGGAGACTCCTAGAAAAACTGACTATAGAGTTACTAACAGAACCAGTTATTCCCTTACTGGGCATGTACCCTAAAAGTTCTATGCCTCAGCTCAGAGAGATGCTCAACCATCTTTATAGCTACTTAATTCATAATAGCTAAGAGCTGGAACCAACCCAGATGTCCATCATTAGACAAATGGATAACTAAGATATGTTATATCTACATGATAGAAGTCTATACAGTAGTAAAGGAAAAAATGACACAATGGAATTTGAAGAAAAATGGCCAAACCTGGAAAAGATCATTCTAATTGAACTCACCCAATCACACAAAGATAATTACCATGTAGTCTCACCCATCTACAGCTCCTAACCTGAATCTACCCATGTTGCTTACACACCTAGCAAGCATCTCAAAGACCAGATAATATGGAGGGTGTGGATGGAGTGGAGGGCAAGGGAGGGGTGGAGGACACAAAACTGGACCAAAACAGCAATGGGATCATAAAACTCTACATCCTAACAGACAGACAAAATGGTTTAATCTTTATCAGGCCCTTAGAGGGAACACTGGATTCACAAGACCCTGGAGAGGGTAGGACAAAAACTGACCATTATCTCTTCCTGTTTCTGTTTCTCCCTCTCTTCTTCTCTCTCTCTTCCTCTTTGCTCTCATCTCTATATCTCTTTTATTTAACTTATCCTTTTATTCCTTCTCTTCTTGTGTGCTGACCTGTAACTCCCAGTACCAACAGGTGGATATCATCCACAATTACCTCTTGATCAGAGAGACCTACAGTGTCTCCCAAAAAGAAGACAGATTTATGTTAGAGCACTTGATGATCCACTCTAGTTTAGTGTTAAGACCCTACCGCTGAAGACACCATACGATGTTGGCACATATCATGGATTGACATGGCTGGAAGCTGGAAGAGAGTCAGTTCACAGATAATTAGCCTGTCTAGTGCTGGAAGGTGCTACATGTGTGACTGGGGGATTATGACCAATATCTGCCTAAGCAACGTGTGGTCTAACCTACTTAGCAGCAAACAACCTGACATGATTCTCATACAAGTGCAATAGCTGCACATAGCCATGGTGGGAAAGCAACTGCTCTCGGTTTGGCTAACAGATCTGCTCAGTGGAACAGAACCCGTAGCTGGAGCTGGGAAACAAGTCAGAACCATATACAACAATGAGCCCACTCTCCATTAAACTCTCTCTAAAAAATAATGGTTATCACACTTACTTGTGCTAACTTCACTCTCCATTGGAGAGTCTGCTTCTCTTTTTCAGATAGATGCAGATCCTAAGGACAGAACCACCTGTCATACCTCAAAAGGGCCCCAGATGAAACTAAGAATAATTGGGAAAACATGCAAGAATGCAGTTTTTTTGGTGAACCAGGAACCAGAACAATGGTGAAGGAGATAGACACAGACAACAATCAACCCATACCAAACCAGATATCCAGAGACACAGAGGCTCCAAAGATCTCACCAGTGAAGCAGACCTAATATGAACCCAACATGACTCAGGGAAATTTGCAGAAGAGGGAGCTGAAAGAATATCAGAGCCAAATGTTGAGTCATAACCCGCAGAGAAATTTCCTCCTACCCAAAACTAAAGACTAACCCTATAATGCACTACCCATATACCCCAACAAGGAGGGGGGAGGATAGGAAGGAGGCTAAAATGGTACCAACATGACTGTATTCACTGACTATGAAAATAAAAATTACATATACATATATATATATATATATATATATATATATATATATATATATGTACAGCCCTTAGTGACACCCAATGGCTCTCTATTATCAAGCTTATTTTGTACATGTTTCTGATAACTCTGCTAATATCTGTTTTAGAAGCCATATGAAAACAGACTTAGGACATGTTAAACACTACTGTGCCATTTGATAAACACTTCTGTAAGAAAATCTCAGCTAGCTCATGCTCAGATGGTCCTGAGACAATACAACTCCATGTACCTGGGTTCCCTCAACCACAAGAAGGACCAGTTTGCTATGTTCTCAGTTCTTGTTAACTCCTTACTTTCATTCTTTCTCCCCAATGTTCTCTTTCAAAACTGCACTCCATTGATACTCTTCCGTGGTCTGTTAGAATAGTTTTCCTCTCTGGGAGAGACTCTCTAACTGCCACAACTTCATGACCCATTCAGCAGGAAGTAGTAAATGATCTGACATCTTCCACCCTTGTTCCCTAATAGCAGTTAGAGTGTGTTCTCATGAGAGGGAGAAATAAAAGGGGGCAGCATTAGGGTGACTGGACACCTTGAGGTAAAAGGGCAGGAAAGTTTTTCTTATCTCTTGCCCAATTCCAAAGAACTGTTTTTCCCTGTGTGTGCCTAATCCCTGGCTCTACAAAGGACAGGCCTCGCCCTCTTTGGTGCCAGTCAAGTTATGTCTCTCTGCCTGTCTAGCTCCAAGCCGACCAATACTGAATGCCTGCTCCATATTTCCATAACCAGGACCACTTGTTTCAAGATGCCTGCTCTCTTATGGAGTAAAAGAATAACCAACCCATGCATAAATATTTCCTCTCCCTCTTTTTGTTCCCCATTCTTGATTGTTTCACAGGCATATCTCTATGAGAAAAAAAGTGGCCTACAAGCTCCTTTTGTGTCAACCAAGAGTGATTTTCATCCCTTTGCTGGTGGGCCTCAGCATGACACTGTCTCTTGGTGCCTCCGGTGGCCAACTGCCTCAAAATCTCTCTAGAGACAATTGAACTCTTGTGGTTTTGGTACTTCAAAACCATCTAGCCTTAGATGTCATTACTACTGAACATGGAGGGGCATGCGTGGTCTTGGGAAAGGAGTGTTGTTTTGTGTTAATGAATCAAATGTTGTTAAACAAAATGTTAATACTCTGAAGAAACTCTGCAAGGAGGTGCTTAATTGCTACAAGCCTGAAGACCCCAATACTTGGTTTGCTAACCCTTTAGTTAATTGGCTTCTCCCACTCCTTAGTCTTCTCCTTGCTATATGAGCCCTATTATTTGTAACCCCCTGCCTCATCAAATTTCTCAGACAACAAATAACTAATATTGCTAAGGTTGCTACTAATCAGGTCCTCATTCACCACTTAGTTCTATCTGGACTTAAGGTAAATTATGAAGAACTCACTTAGGATGACATTGCCCCATTATAAAAACAAAAGGGGAGTTGTTGCACACTGCCAGGCACAGGCTTGAGCCTTCAGCATATGGGCCTGAGTTACCAGACATGGCTAAGGACCCCCGAGCCACAGGAGGCCCCTCCCTCCCTTAGCCCAGCACACCTGAACTTAGGCTTTGCCCATACTCCTGTGACCTTTGGCCAGTTGCCTAGGGAACTACTTATCAGCCAGAAGCCTCTACCCAGCCCATCCCCCTGTGGCCCTCTTCCTGCCACTATGTAGATCACCTGACTCTCTCCCTATGGGCTGGAATTAACATCCCTAGGCATTAGCTAGCAACCTTTGAACCCACCAATCCCCTTAGGATCCTCTTCCTGCTCTCAACTGCTTATAAATCCATTTTCCTATTGAATAAATGGAACTACTCTTTGAAGTCATTTCTCAGGTGTGGAACAGACCTTCATGTTCACAGCCACTCAAGACCCTGCTCTCCGTGGTTGCCTGGATGCCCTCGGGGAACCGTGGCCCTGAGGATCCAGGGACCCACATCTCCTTATTGATTTCCATAGCTCACAATATTGCATTCCCACCTGCAGTGAACAAGGTTCCTCTTTTCCTACATCCTCACCAACATTCACTTTTGTTGATTTTTTAATGATTACCTTTCTTTCTGGAGTAGGGTGGAATCTCATAGTTGTTTTAATTTTCATTTCCCTAATGTTTCAGGATGTTGAATATTTTCTTAGATGAGTTCATTAACCATTTATTTTTAATCCTTTGAGAATTCCCTATTGAGTAACTTGTTCCACTTTTTGAGTGAATTGTTTGCTTTTTATTGTATAGTTTTTTGACTTCATTGTAGATTCTGTATAGTAGGCCTTTGTCAATGGTATAGCTGGCAAAGATTTTCTCCTATTTTGTAGGAAGTCTGTTGGCTCCATTTATGGTATGTTTCCCTGTACAAAAGCTTTTTATCTTCATGAGATCCCACTAGTTAAGTGATTGTTTCATTCCCTGGAATACTGGGGTATTTTTTCCAGAAGTATTTTCCAACTCATATATTGTGGGTAGTTCCCCTTATTGTTTAACCCAGTAATTTGACAGTTTCAAGCATTATATTAATGTCTTTAAGTCATTTACAGTTGAGTTTTATACATGGTAAGAGAAGTGGGTCTAGTTTCATTTTTCTACAGTAGGTTATCCAATTTGTTCAGCACCATTTGTTGAAGATGCTGTCTTTTCCCTTGTGTATTTTGTTGGGTCATTTGTTAAAGATCAAATAGTTGTAGTTATTTCAACTAAAGGCTGTGTTTTCAATTCTTTTTTATTGGTATTTATGTCAGTTTTTTTTTTTTTTTTTCTGGCAGTACCATGCTGTTTTTGTTACTATAGCTTTAGTTAGGGTATGGTAATACCTCCACAGATGTTTATTTTGCTGAGGATATTTTTGGATATTCATGGCTTTCTGCCATACTTATAAATTTTGGAAGTATTTCTTCTGTCTTTTTGAAGAATGATTGTGGGATTTTTCTTGGTATTGCATTGAATTTGTATATTGCTTTTAGTATAATGGCCATGTTCATAATAGTAATTCTACCTTTCCAGGAGCATGGATGTTCCTTCCATCTTCTCATATCCTTTTCTGTTTCTCTCTTGAGTGTTTTAATGTTCTCATTATATATGTCTTTAACTTCCTTGGTTAGTGTTATAGCAATGTATTAGTTTTTTTTGTGGTTATTGAAAATGGGACAGCTTCACTGATTTCTTTTTCTGTATATTTGCTGCCTTTGTATAGGAACACTACTTGTTTTTGTATGCTGATTTTGTATCCTTCCACTTTGCTGAAGGAATTTATCACCTTTAGTAGTTTTATGGTAGAGTCTTTGGGATTGCTTATGAATAGGAGCATGTCATCCTCAAATAGGGCTAATTTCAATTCATTTCCAATTCGTATCACTTTTATATATTTCTCTCATCTTGTTGCTTGGGCTAGGACTTCTAATACTATATTGAAGAGAAGTGGTGAGAGTGGACACCATGTCTTTATTTCATTCTCAGTGGGTACTCCTTTAATCTTACCCCATTAATTTTTATTTGGGCTTTAGGTACTTTGTATATAGCCATTATTATGTTGAGATATAAAGCTCATGCCCTTTCTTTCCAGTGTTTTGATCATGAAATGTTGTCCTAGTTTGTCAAAGACCTTCTGTGTATCAGTTGAAATGATCATGTGGTTCTTTTCTTTAAGAATATTTATGTGGTGTATCACGTTAATTGATTTCCATATGTTGAAACATCCCTCCATCCATGGGATGAAGTCTGCTTGATCAAGCTTCATAATTTTTTTGATGTGTTGTTGAAGTAAGTTTGCAAGGATTCTGTTCAGGATTTTTGTTTGTTTGTTTGTTGTTTTTTTCTGAGGTAGGGTCTCACTTTAGCTCAGGCTGTTCTGATATTAATTATTTCTTCCTATGTGGAACTCTTAGGGTGGATTTGTCTTGTTTTTCCAATACCTTTAGGTAGGTAGTTAAGTTATTAATTTCAGATCTCTATGTCTTTGTATTGAAGGCATTTAGTGCTATGTATTTTCCCCTTGAAACTCCCTTCATTTTGTCCCATAAGTTTTGGTATGTTGTATATTTATTATCATTTAATTCTAGAAATTTAAAAATTTCCTTTTTTATTTCTTGCACCACCCATGCATTATTTAAAAGTTTGTTGTTTAGTCTCCAGAGGTAATATAATTTTTGTTGTATCTCTTGTTATTAGTTTCTAGCTTTAGTGCATTGTGTTCTGATATGATGCAGGAAGTTATATCAATTTTTCTGTAGTTATGCATGCTTGTTTTATGCTCTAATATAAGATTTATTTTGGAGAAGGCTCCATGGGCCACTGAGAAGAAAGTGTGTTCTGTGGAGTTGGGGTGAAATGCTGTATAGATGTCTGTTATGTGTAGTTGATCTATGTTGTTCTTAAGTTTTATTATTTCCATGTTGATCTTCTGCTTGGATGATCTTTCTATTGATGATAGTGGGGTATTAAAGTCTTTTACTATGAAGGTATTGGGGTTTATTTCTGGCTGTTGTCAAGTAGGTTTTGTTTTATAAACTGCGGTACACCTATGTTTGGTGCACATAGATTTATGATTTTGAGGTGCTCTTGTAGGATTGTTCCATTGATGAATAAAATGTTACCTTCTTTGTCCTTTTAGTTTGAAATCTGTTTTACCAGATATTAATTAACATAGCCACAACTGCTTGTTTCCTATTTCTGTTTGTTTGTGAAAATCATTTTCCATCCTTTCACCCTAAGGAGGTGTAGGAGGTGTCTGTCCTTAGTGGTAAGGTTGGTTTCTTGAAGAAATCAGATAAAAGGATCCATTTTTTTGCCTTATATCTTTTGATGGATGAGTTAAGTCCAATAACTTTTTTTTTCATACGTCATCCTCCCACAATTTCTATTACATTTCTGACTGTAATGCAGGTAAGGAAAATGGTCAGTGATAGGTCTGAAGGTACAAGTGAGTTTGGAAAAAAAAAATTTAGCCATCTATAAGAGAGGCATGTGGCACCCAGAACAAACCCTCGCCCCAGAGTTACACTGGCTTTTTAATTTTTTTAATTAATTTATTTATTTGAGAGAGAGATAGGAAGAGGAAGATAAAGATGAGAGAGAGAGAGAGAATGAGAGAGAGAGAAAATGGATGCACCAGGGCCTCTAACCACTGCAAACCAAGTCCAGATGCATATGCCTCCTTGTATATCTGGCTTGTATGGGTACTGTAGAATCAAACCTGAATCCCTAGGCTTGAGAGAGAGAGAAATTTAAAACCTATATGCAGAAGCCAGAGAAGGGATCTGGAACATTCAGTTATATAAACACAAATCAGCAAAGCAGGACAAGAGGTATCTGTCCCAGGAGTCTTTGCTGCCCGAGTCCAGGCATGATGTACACACTGTTGTCTAATATGTTTGCTGAGACCTGTTTGGGACAGCCATTCAACTGAGATAGTTGAGTGATCAGACATGTGAAGGGGCTGAGAGCACAGATAATGGAATCCAGAAGCACTGACAAACTGCCAGACAATGCTACCATGCCGTCTGTTCCCTGCAGTTGGTGTCCAATGAAGCTGAAGGACTCTCCCAGCAACTGAGCATGAGCAGCAACATCAACAGGCTCTGGTTAAGGCCCTTGGCTGATGAGACTAGTAGCAGCATTATGGTAGGTGTAGACTTCTTTTGGGGTGACAGTAGTCCCACAGAAGGAGCTCTGACTTTCACAGGATAATCTGAGCCAGATGCTTTTCTTTTCACAGTTGTAGTGTCAGCTTTGTTCTGTTTGTGCTGCAGATAGTGAGCCTTCTGTTTTCAAACAAGTTTATCTTTCTTTGGTAATTGCTTCCATACTTCAGCCAGTTTTTACTAAGTTCTCCAAAATCTTTACCTAGATCATCAGCCATAATAGTCACATGATACTCTATACAGAACATCTGGTAGACAAACATGCTCTATTTTGGCTCTTTTGAGTCAGACCTCAAAAACAAGTAGGTTTGCGATTATGATCCTAAGCAGTTCAGTAATATATAAGGTTATAACTGTGAGGTTCAATTTAATCCTGCCATGTTGGAGGCCTTTTGAGGTTTGATGCTTTCTTGTGCTTTGTACATTTCTGAGCCTCCTTTAGTTTTGGTTATTCTGATATATCTCTTGTGAGCATTTGAGCAAGGTTGTTCATCTAGGGCCAGCAGCTCTCCTTGGCAGCCATATCATGGCCACAGCATCTCCACTGTATCTCTACTGCAACCAATGGTTCATCCTCATGGCTCCATTGGGTCTCCATGCAGGCATCCAGCAAATTGCTTTATACTGTCCATGGCTGTTTCTAAAACACATGACTGTATTGCAAACTCAATGACCCTCTCCTGCATTTCTTATACTCCACAATACTAGGTAGGGTGCGAGGGTGCCAGTTTCTTAATCCAGGGGGAAAGAAAGCAGACTTTGAAGATCAGGACACTTCTTCAGCATTCAGGTCCCTTCAAAGATTGCATTGTTTGTTTTTTTTGTTTGTTTGTTTTGTTTTTTGAGGGAGGGTCCCATTCTAGCCCAGGCTGACCTGGAATTCACTATGTAGTTTCAGGGTGGCTTTGAACTCATGGTGATCCTCCTATCTCTGCCTCCCAAGTGCTGGGATTAAAGGTGTATGCCACCACACCCACCTAAAAGATTGCATTCTTGCTGTTTTCCCAATGAAGGTCAGTTGGCCCTATCTCCATTGGTTGTAATATCTCAACTACAGCTGAACAGGCAGCAGCAGTTTCAGCCTGAAGATTTCTTTCTGTGCCATATCCTTATGTGTACATCAGTCTGCTTCTATGCACTGCAACTCTGCACAAGTTCTCAGGACATGAGCATAACAACAAGCCTCTCACACAAACTGTTTTAAGTCCATCCCAGACAAAGCTCTGTCTCACCCTCATAAGCCAAACCTCACAGTCCTTAGTTCTTATTGCATTAAGGTCTTTTAACTTTGACCAGAATATTCCATCAAGCTGTACTTGTTACAACACTGTAAAGTATCTCTTAGGCCAAGGTTTCAAATCCTTTCACATTTCTCTTGAAAATCAGCTTCTAAGGGCCAAAGCCCCATAGTCAAATGTCTATTAGCAACTGACACCACTCCTCAGTACCAACAATACTGTTGCAGTCAGGTTTACATTGCTGGTAGATGCGGCGAGCCCCCCCGACCAGCGGGAAAGAACAATCACCACACGAGGATCCTTCTTGATCACACTTTAATGGAGAGCTCTTGGTTAACAGGAGAGCGGAAGGAGAAGGACGCGGGGGCGGGATGTGCAGCTACCTTTATAGGGGGATGGGCAATAAGGCACCTACGGATTGGCTGCTTACCCGCTTGTCACCGCCAGGCGCCACGGGATAGGCTCAGGACAGGTTGCGTCAAGCGCATGCGCGTACCTTGAATACGGTTGGCGCGAAAGCACTGTCGTAAAGAAGCTGAACGCCACGAGGTCAGCGCCATCTTTATAAAAGCGGATTACATGTGGTTTCCTGCAGTGCCAGCGACATCTAGTGGTGGGGACTAGATGTGGCTCCCTGCAGTTCCCCCTTTCTATTATAAAGCGCAGCAGGTGAAGGTAGAGGTTTGATCTCTGATAAACAAAAGGACATTGTGAAGACCCCAGGCCAGGTGGCCAGCCAGGCTGGTGCCTCACCCGTCCGGTACCTTTTCTCAGAGATGGGATGTCGGTACCAACCCATATGCAATCAAACATGCCCTCCATGAGGCTGCTAAGAGCATACCTCATGTGCAGTACTTTGTCTCGCAGCCTGAGCGCCAATGAATGTCGTGTTCCCAACACCAACCCTCTGCCTATCCTTGTGCAATGGGCACTTCAGGCCCTAAGGGTGCAAGGGCCAGGGGAAACTAGGTGCTCTTTAGGGCCGACAGCCAAATCTGGGGGGAGGACCCACACTCCAAAGCGGCAAGTGCTTGAGAAATAACTACCTTGTCCCGCCTGGTCTGGGCTTGCAGGCGACAAATCAACCAGAGGCACAGCGCACAGCCCCCAAGGCAGCAAACTGCAAACATCCCTACCCCTACCCACTCCTTGAAGAAGGAAAAGGCAGAAGAAAGCCAAGAGGTAAAACCCTCAGCCAGGCTAAGGTCCACTCGCGTGGAATTGATCATAACAATAGCTTGTCTTAGTTCTTCCAATTCCGCATCAAAATCTAGGGACCAATTCCCTGCCAAGTACAAGGACAGTTGCTTTGACAGATTTGCTGCCCTTGTAAAGTTTTCATATTGAACACTAGTGATACATAAGGCATTAAGTTTCCATTCACATCCCAACTGAGCGATTTGCCAAAGAACATCAATTTGCTCCTGAACTAGGTCCACCCTTTGATTTAGGATCATAATGCCACCTTTGAGTTGGGAATTTAAATTTGATTGTGTGTCTAAGGCGGCAGCTGTGGAAGAAGCCAAGGTATTTAAGGTAGAGGCGGTTTGAACGGAAGAAGCCATGGCTACACCAGCGGCTGTAGCTGCGGCAGCAGCAGCCGCCACCGCAGCAATAACAGCGGCTGTAATTCCAAAATCTCTCTTATGCCTGAACAAAGACAATGTACTAGGAGCCTCTACAGGCACGGGGACCCAACGGGGGACCCTAAGTACCATGGCTCTGTGATAGAGTGTTGCGTCCCAACATTGGGACAAATAACAAGAAGCATTAGAACAATTGCTGAAAGAAAAGTTACTAAGGACAAACATGAATGGTGGATGGACACACACCGGGGTGGGGGCATAAGAGGCATTTTTTCCTAGGTATTCTCCTATCCGGGTGACACCCCCGAGCACTCCCCCAAATCTCCATTCAAGGAATTCGCTCAGGAATAGTAGCTCATGGACTACTCCAGACACATTATTACGGGCAACTGTCCCCCCCCGTAATAAAACAAAGGGTGTCATATCTGTGCAGCTACCATTAACCCCACACAGAACCCACTTTGAAAATGGGTTCATATTACTATCCTGTAGAAATGGTCCCTCCTTCCACGACAACTGTAAAGGAAAAAGCCCTTTCATATTCGGGGAATAAGTAAAGGTCCGTCCCACATCTGCCCAGCCCACAGTACTGGACTGGCATTCCGTCCATGGCCAAAGGTCCCCTTCATAAGTTCCCATACAGTGAGGTGCCAGGCGTGGTTGAGGCAGAGTCACAGTACCTCTCTGGCCACGAAAAAAGGTACCATTGAGCCATATCACCTCTTCTGAGAAGGGGTAACTATAAGCTTTGTGGGACGAATTCTGAAAGGTAGATTCTGGGCCCCATCTCCTGTTCCCCCTAAACCAAGCAAATGCCTGCATCTCCAGTTGTATACAAGAGTCACGTTCACGGGCGAGAGTAAAGCAGAGACTTCCACTTTCCTCGAAGTGTCGAGCCTCCCCCAGGGGGGCAAGGGTCAGGTCTTTAACAACCGTAGGGAGATTGAGACCTTGCTGAGTAGTGAAGAACCGAGGAAGGACTCTCGCCGTGTGGCGAACGGGCAGGGGCTTGGGGAAAACAGACAGGATGCCCCAGCGCAATTCTCCTCTACTAGTCTCCAGGCACATAAGGATCAGCATCCACAGGATCTTTGGCACTCGTACTTGGATGGCCATCCTCGTCCCCTGGACTCTCCTCTGGAGTTGATGTCAGCGTCTTGACTAGCCGGGCCGGGACCCAATGTGGCGATTCCTGGTCCTGTGGAAAGACACAAACAGCTCCCCTGGATCTTACCAAAGCAGGATCCGGTCCCTTCCATTTATTATCCAACACATCCTTCCACATGACCAGTTCCGGATGTGCTTGTGCCCCCTGGTGACAATGTCTGTCTGCTGCAGACCTATCATGAACATCCAAAACTAAAAAATTAAGGGTATAGAGTGCTAGAGAGACTCTCTCCTTGGGGGTTGCATTCTCCGCTATCCCCCTTCGTTGTTTAAAAAGGATAGCTTTTAAACTTTTATTTGCTCTCTCCACAATACCTTGGCCTTGTGGGTTGTAAGGTAGGCCAGTAGTGTGGGCAACCTGCATCTGGGCACAGAAGGCACGAAAGCCAGAGGAAGCATAAGCAGGGCCATTGTCAGTCTTTAGGCGTCGCGGTTTTCCCCAAGACGCCCAGGCTTCCAAACAATGAGTTTTTACATGAGTAACCTTTTCCCCTGCAAGAGGAGAAGCATGTATGATTCCTGAGCAAGTATCCACCGAGACGTGCAGGTATTTAAGCTTGCCAAATTCCAAGACATGAGTAACATCCATCTGCCAAAGATCACCAGGTCTTAGGCCCCGTGGGTTCACACCCACATGTGGAGAAGGCAGGAAAGTGACACAGGATTGACAAGCCTTAACAATATCACGTGCCTCGGACCTAGAAATGGCAAAGGTCTTTCTTAAGGTGTTAGCAGGAACATGATACAGTCTATGGAACTCGGTGGCCATATCTTTAGGACTACTCATGGCTAACATAGTCATCCGCGTGGCTTTGTCTACCAAGTCATTTGCTTGAGATATAGGTCCTGGTAGCAAGGAGTGAGCACGAACATGTGTAACATAGAAGGGGGAAGAGCGTTGCCAAATGAGAGATTGAATTTGAGAAAGAATGTTTGAGACAGGACTAGCAGAACGAATAGAGGCAGCAATTTCCAGTCCAACAACTGCATTAGCCACATACTGTGAGTCTGTGAACAAATTAAAGGGACTACCAAAAGTCTGAAACACCTCCAAGACAATCATGCATTCCACAATTTGGGGAGAGTCAGGCCTATAGAACTTCACCACAGGTTCTGAGCCCTGAACCATATAAGCTCCACGACCTGTTTTTGAGCCATCAGTGAAAATGGCAGGGGCTGAGGGCAAAGGGCCCTTTGATGTGACCCGGGGAAAATAGACTAAATTTTTTTCCACGAAGGACAGAATGGGGCTTTTTGGGTAATGGTTATCTATAGGATTTTGAAAAGCACACATAAGAATGCTCCATTCATCAACCGTACCGGATAGAGTCTCTACTTGTTCCTTAGTATAGGGGATGATAAGCTTATCAGGCAACTTTGCAAAATGAGTTAGGCACAATTTCAAACCCAAACAAGCCTGTTGGGCAACCAACTGTGGGAAGTACTGCAGGGTACGAGCTCCCAAGGAATGTCCATGAATCCACAAAAGAGGGCCGTCCTGCCATAACACTCCCGTGGGGACATCCCTTGTTTTTAGAATACAAAGAAGAAGTGGACTAGAAGGGTCAAAGCGTTTAAGCTGTGCCTTCATAAGGGCCTTTTCTATTTTGCTTAAGGCTTGACGAGCTGGCTCAGTGAGCACACGAGGAGAGGTAATCTCAGGATCACCCTCCAAAATGGAAAACAATGGTAACAAATCTGCACGGGGGACATGGAGAAAACCTCGCAACCAATTAATGTCCCCCAAAAGTTTTTGAAAATCATTTAATGTATGCAAATGGGAGGTACGGATGCAAATTTTTTGAGGTTTCACAGACTGAAGGCCAATGACGGACCCAAGGAAATTTACTGAATCCGTTTGCTGGACCTTCTCTGGGGCAATAAAAAGACCCTTATGTTCCAATGCCTTGACGACCTCCTGAAAGGAGACATGCAAAACATCTAAGGTGGGGGCTGTGAGTAGGATATCATCCATATAGTGGATCATACGTAAAGAGGGGAACTGTTGTCTTACTACAAATAACACTGAGTCTACATAAAGCTGGCACATAGTGGGACTGTTGGACATCCCTTGTGGCAACACACGCCACTGAAAGCGGGCATCAGGCTTCTCATGATTTACAGCTGGTAATGTGAAAGCAAAACGCTCTCTGTCCTGAGGGCAAAGGGGTATGGAGAAAAAACAGTCTTTAATATCTAAAACCATCACTGGCCATTCCCTGGGGAGAGCAGAAAGCGCTGGCAGGCCCCTCTGAACTGGGCCCAGGACCTGCATTTGAGCATTGACAGCCCTCAAATCATGTAATAATCGCCACTTTCCAGAGGACTTTTTAATCACAAATATAGGTGTGTTCCAAGGGGAAATAGAGGGCTCCAGGTGGCCTAACTGCAATTGTTCCTCAATTAACCTCTGGGCTGCTTCCAGTTTTTCCTGTGAGAGGGGCCACTGAGGAACCCACACTGGCTTATGAGTCATCCAGGGTATGGGCACCTGTTCAAAATTGGAAGCAGAATTTTCAGTGGTCCCTAAGAAAAACCCAACCCAAAGCGATCCAGCTTCTCCTCCGGGATGATGGGCTGAGGTCGCCCTTGAAGGTGCTTCCCTAGACCTGAGTCTGGAACAAAGCCCTGAATTTTCATCATATTTTTACTAGCTTCTGAATATTCATTAGTCAAGCGGAGATTCATCTGGGTCTGAATATCTCTTCCCCATAAATTAATGGGAACATCCAACACAAAAGGTTGGATTTTTCCCTTTTGACCCTCTGTAGTGGTCCATGTTAACTCCTTTGCACTCATATGTGGTGTTTTAGCAAACCCTAAGCCTTGCAAGATCTGAGCTGATCTCTGCAAGGGCCAGGCTTTTGGCCAAGAATCCAATTTTATTATACTTTTATCTGCCCCAGTGTCCACCAGTCCTGAGAATTCTCTTCCTTCTATGGTCAGGCGCAGAAGGGGTCTTTGATCCAACTCCAAAGACAAGCAGGTCAAGTCCACACCGGTAGACCCAAGGCTCTTGTCACCCCTTTCCTTATCTAGTGCAGGAAATAGAGAATGGTTAGAAGGCAAAATCAGCAATTGGGCAATACGGTCCCCAGGGGCCACTGACACTGCCCCATAGGGGGAATGACAAAGAATTTTAATTACACCTGTATAATCTGGATCGATAACACCGGGGAAGACTATGAGACCCTTTAAAGTAGAGGAGGAGCGCCCCAAAAGAAGGCCCACCGTATCTCTTGCTAGCGGGCCAGACACATCTGTGTCCAGGATTTGCACGCCCATTTCCGGAGTTAAGACCAATCCGGAGGTGGCACAGAGGTCCAGGCCTGCGGAGCCCGATGTTGCTCTCCGGGCTGAGGCAGCGGGGGACCTGGCGCCACAGTCACCGGGACCTGAGGTGTCTGCATTGCCCCATAAATTTGTGGGCCCTGGGGACGTGGGCCCTTCCCCCCGTTTTTTTGGTCCTGATTACTTGAAAGAGGGGGGAGGGGCAAACCATTAATATCCCTCACAGATCTACATTCATTAGCCCAGTGTTTTCCCTTCTTACATCTAGGACAAGTCCCAGGGGGGCGCTGTGCCGGTCCCGCATCTCGGACAGGGGCTGGGCTATCCGCTTGAGGACATTGGCGTTTAAAATGTCCCAATTGACCACATCGGAAACAGCCCTTTTGAGTCCCTGTCCGTTGAGCCTTAGCGGCAGCTATGACTGCTGCTGCTAATCCTGCATTAGACAGGGGCCCCCCTATCTCTCGACAGGCTTTGAGCCAGTCATCCAATGTTCCCTTTCTTACTGGTTGTATAGCCTTTTTGCACTCCTTAGTGGCCTGTTCAAATATTAGCTGTTGTATAAACGGCATGTTGTGGTCAGCAAGGCCAATTGTCTTTTCTGCCACTTCCAACATTCTAGCTGAGAAATCAGAAAATGACTCTGTAGGGCCCTGAACAATCTTAGTCAACTGTCCTGCGGCCTCTCCCTTATTGTGGAGCTCCTTCCATGCCTGATAATGAATATTATTAATTTGGATATACACGTCTGGATGAAAATCGAGCTGATCTGTAAGAAAGGGACCAGTCCCCAGAAGCATATCAGAAGACCAGTCCCAGTCCCCTTTCATAATATTCTGCCTAGCTTGTTCTTGGGCTTTATCAGAAATCAGTGATCTGAAATCCAAATATTGCCCCCTCGTTAGGCAAGCCCGGGCTAAATCTAACCAATCACCATGAGTAAGGTTGCGCTGCGTGAGTCTGCGGAGCAGCATAAGTGAATAGTCAGCAGTGGGTCCAAAGTCTTTGCAGGCCTGGACTAAATCTTTAAGTTCCGTATAGGGGATTGGCTCCCAGCCTCTTTGATTGGTAGTGTTATTCAAAAAAACCGGGAAAGCGGAGGCCAGGCGGGACCACGTGCGCGGCTTAACAAAATGGCTGCGATCCTCGGCTGGGACATGGGGGGGGGAACATGAGGGCGTGGCAGAGCACTAGGCGGTGCTCGGTTTCGAATACCAACTTCCTCTTTTAAGGCACTCCTCCCCCTAACCGCGGGAGGGCAGACACGCCTGCCCACAAACTGAGTATCCTGAGTACAAAGCAAAGCTGCCTCCTCTAAATCCTGTCCCTCTGTCCCACTGGAGTCCTCCTGATCAGAAGCAGAACTACTGCCGCGATCGTCTCGTATACTCAGGTGTCGCAGCGGCTGTAGGGAAGGATATAACCCCACAGCCCCCTGCTGCGGCGGGGCCCTAGGGAAGTCCTCACCCCTCCTGTGCATACAGCCGGAGCCCTCATTACTCTCTTCTAACGGGGGTGCCTTCTCCTCTACATGGCAGGGAACCTTTTCCTTGAAATGACTGGCCACATTGGGAACTCCTCCCGGGAACTGACTGGCCCTTTTTTCCTGTACTTCCGTATATAATCTGGGTTTGCTATCCCCACTTGCATCAGATTCTGACAAACTATCCTGATGTTGTCTGAGCCGTCTCCGGCCCTCCTGAAGTGGGTCCGGGTGGCTTCCAGAACGTAAACAAGAATGTATCATCCTCCAGAAAGGGAGGGTACCTCGACCTAAGTGACCCTCCTCCCTAGCCGCCTCAAGGTCTTTACCCAGCTTTTCCCATGAGGGCAATGAGAGATCTCCGGACGCCGCAAACCATGGAGCCGCAGCATCAATGTCCTTAACAATCTTTTTAATAGTGGCATTAGAGACCTTTAGATCACGTTGTTTCAAAACTTCCTTTATAGGCTGAGTAAAATCAATGGGAGAATACCGGGCACTCGATGTATTGCCCATCACGAGCTGGAAGGCTGGAAATAAAACTAACAGCCAGCCCCACGCTATCTACTGAGGATTTATCTGACTCGAGGCTCCAAGGACCAGAGCCGCGTTGTCTACCGCGGGTTTAACCGGTCCAGGCTATTAGCAGACTAGGCAGGATAGAAACGAACGCAAAACAATAGAAAGGCCCAGACAAAACAAACAAAAAACAGCAAGAACAGCGAGGCCCTCAGACACGGACATGACTGAGACACAGAAAAGAAAAGAAAAAAAAAGAAAGAATGACTTACCGGTACCTTCCTCTCCGTGTGTCGAGTTCTGAATCCTCCTTTGGTCCTTCCCTGGTGACCACAAGGCTCCCGGCGTCCCGGAAGTTTCGGCACCACTTTGCGGCGAGCCCCCCCGACCAGCGGGAAAGAACAATCACCACACGAGGATCCTTCTTGATCACACTTTAATGGAGAGCTCTTGGTTAACAGGAGAGCGGAAGGAGAAGGACGCGGGGGCGGGATGTGCAGCTACCTTTATAGGGGGATGGGCAATAAGGCACCTACGGATTGGCTGCTTACCCGCTTGTCACCGCCAGGCGCCACGGGATAGGCTCAGGACAGGTTGCGTCAAGCGCATGCGCGTACCTTGAATACGGTTGGCGCGAAAGCACTGTCGTAAAGAAGCTGAACGCCACGAGGTCAGCGCCATCTTTATAAAAGCGGATTACATGTGGTTTCCTGCAGTGCCAGCGACATCTAGTGGTGGGGACTAGATGTGGCTCCCTGCAGGTAGAAATCACCCAACCAAGAGCATCTTGTGAGAAAAAAAAAAAAGGTTTATTTTGGCTTATAGGCTCAAGGGGGAAATTCTATGATAGCAGGGGAAAACGATGGCATGAGCAGAGGGTGGACATCACCCCTTGGCCAACATAAGGTAGACAATAGCCACAGGAGAGTGTGTAGAGTGTGTATCAAACATTGTCATGGGGAAACTGGCTACAACAACCATAAGCCCACTCCCAACAATACACTGGAGGCTTTCATTTTCAATTGCCACTAGCTGGGGAACCTAGTGTTCAGAACACCAAAGTTTAGGGGGGACACCTGAATCAAATCACCACAGTATCCATCCCTCTGTTGAGTTCCAGTTTCAAGTCATATTTTGATTTCCTTGATGCTCCTTGGAATACATTCTTGCATTTAATTATGCCTCCATTACATTTAATCAGCTAGTTGTTGAGATCCTCTATTGTGTGATTCACCTTCAATTCTAGTTTTCTTCAATGAGTCATGCCTAGTGATGAAAGCTGTGCACTATAAGATATTATTCCAATCAACTTCATTTATTTATTTATTTATTTTTGATGGATTGCTTTTGGTTCAGCAATTCAATTGGTCAGAATAAATAAGCTTATTGTGCTTTCATTTTGGAATTCAATTCTGTTGTCTTCTCTTTTTTTTTCTTTATTGAGGTCTACCCATTTGGGGGTAAAAGTCTTTTTTATTAAGGAGGAGTAAAGTACTTGCTTTGCAGGATCTTGAGTTAATTATGGTTTTGTATCCACAGATATGCAGGTTGTAAAGGTTGCACATGTGCCTACAGCTCTGGGCTTGTAGCTGATAGGAGAGCTGTGGTTGGAGGGCTGGAATATCTTCAGCACTGAACCACAGTTGTTTCTTGCTCGTGGGGCCTTAGGACTTTTCTCTGCTCCACTACTGTACTCAGCTGATCAGGTCATAGAGGATGCTCTGTTACCCCCTGGTAGGTGGTAGCCAGATATTCCTGTGCTTCCTGTCTGGGACAGGAGAGCTGTATCAAGGGGGAACTGATAGGCAGATGGTAGCACTGTGTGTTGGGGCTTAGGGGCAGGGAGGGTTTGAGGAGCACCAGGCTACAAAGGCCATGCTGAAGCTCTGGTCTACAGAGTTAGCCGCAAACACAGAGAACCCCTCACCAGCCCAGAGCATACAGACCACAGACACACCCCACACATTCAGGTGCCTGGAATGCACAAGTCCCAGACACACAGTGCCCCTTACCAGCCTGGAGCACATAGGCCGCAGACATGCCAAGCCCCTCACAGCCTGGATTGCACGACCCCCCACAAGCAGGTCCTTTACCAGCCTAGCCCTTTGCAGACAGGCCCCACACTCGTGGAACCTGTCACCAGCCCAGAGCACACAGGCCCCAGATATTTTGACATCTGGAGCTCACATGCTGAGACCTTCACCAGCCAGGACTGCCCAACTCAGGCTTTTAAACAAAAAGAGAAAGGTAAACGTGAGCATGACTTTCTTTCATTTTCATGTATATATTCCTATGCCTGTCTACCACCTATCCTCTGGGTGTAATGTGATATGACTGGCTATATTGTGATGTTTTCATATTGCTCATCATGGTCTGTGCTAATATCCACCTACCTCCATCCCTGCCTTATATAGAACCATACAGCCTATTTTAAATTGAGCAGAAATTTCTTTTGTTCACAAGGAGACAGAGAAAAGGAGAGAGACAGAATGGACATGCCAGGGATTCTAGCCCCTATAAACTCCAGATGCATACACCACTTTGTGCATATGGCTTAACATGGCTACTGGGGAATTGAACCCAGTTTGTTAGGCTTTGCAGGCAAGTCTCTTAATAGCTGAGCCATTTCTCCAGCCCTGAGCTTAATTGATCAATAGTGCAAAATGTAAATTTTTCTAATGACTTATAGGTTCACTCTCTCTATATAAAGTAGAACTAACTCCCTGTAACAAGCACAATTATTAGAAGATACAATATATGAAAAATTCCTGGAACTTGGGAAATTCTCTCTATAGACTAGTACCATTTTTCATTATTTTACCCTCAAAGTGCACCGGATTTTCCATGAAATAAGATGTCATCGAGGAAGATTGTGCAGAGCAGAATATTCTTACTGTTTTGGCAGTTTTCTGAACTAAGATTCATGAGCTGAGTGATGAAGCAAGTTGTTACTTGAATGAATTATAATTAAAATTCCCTATTCCCACTGTAGGTCCTTGAGATGATTTACCTCTCACTGCTGAAATGTTAAGGGGCTGAAGCCATGTCTTCCCTTCTATGCAGTTCTTATCCAACTTTCCTAATATGAAAGCCCTGACTTAAACCAGCTAAAAGAACTGGCCAGGAAACCCTGAGGCCAAGAGTGATGCAAACGTGAAGAACACTGAGTTGTTCAGTGGTGTGGAGCGCCTGACTAGAAAGTAATTTAACCTTTGACAATTCACTGTGGGGAATATGGAGGAAACGTTATCTCCTGATGTATCCCCATGCAGAAGTGCAGAAACTAGCTGGAAGCTTTTAACTAGATTGCAGATAAATGGAAATGATTATAGAAAGCCAAGCAAATTAGGCAGTGGCTATGACATCTCACTGATTTTCCACAGATGCCTCTGGGAAAACATTATCACCGAAAGGCATTCTGGTCACTTAGTGTTACCTGATTTATATTCCCCTCTCCTAGGATGTGTCACAGAGGAGGCATAGATTCAGAAGTGCAGGACAAGCCATTGGGAGAACTTCTATCTATGGAGGCACCGACAGAGAAACAGGCACTGGGGTGCACTTTCTGCAAATGTCTCTGAGAGGTTCTTGTTAGCAGCCCTACTTGCGTACTCCCCTCCTTGCCTATTTTGTGGCAGATGAAGCAGAATCCCACACTATGTATTAGTGACTCTGACCGTGAAGTTAGATGGGAGAGGAAACACACTTTGGAAAAGCTCTGTGAAACTGTTTGTAGTACTGAACATGACTGATAAAACTAAAACACAAACATGCATTAAGTACTAGAAAAAAACAACATACAGTCACCCCAGCTTTAGCATGTAATGCTGAAGCTTCTCTGAGTAAATTCCAAGTGCTTTGAGGAAATAGGAATAGAGTTTGGCTCTGCAGAGGCAGACAGACTGCTCTATCCTAACACATCCACACATGCTATCACAAAACTAGCAGTATTTGGAGTTCTACAGGGCATCCTGTGAATCTTGCTAGATTTTAGTTTTAATTTGGCTTGGGAGAATAGGAGACTATTTAAACAGAAAACTCCTTGAGTATGTTACAGTGTAAATATCCCTGTATGGTAGGATGTGATGTTGAAACAATCTACTGTAACATTTATCTACCAGTTTAAGCTCCACACATGAAGAAGTATGTTCTCTGGAGAGACCATTTGGTATCTGGTAATTGTTTAAATAGTATGCCTCTGTTTCTAAACATGCTGTTTTTGTATTTTAAAATTTATATAATTTTGAGTTTTATAGCTGGGAATTTCATTCCCAATATGTGTCTATTAAATACATATAATCTCTTTTATTCACTGAAATATATGTTTATATATAAGGGCCATTTCAAACAAACCCAAATAACTACCTACAGTGGTGTATGGCTGTCATGGAATACTATATTATCATGAAAATGAAACACCACTGCACACAGACATACCTTAGCACAATGTCTACACACACAAAAAAAAATCATACAACATAGTACATGCGCACACACATACACATACCACACACATGTCTAGCTGAAAACCAGGAAATTTTTGAGCTAAAAGTCAGAATGATTCATAATAATGAAATGAGGCATAAGAAGCTATGTAGAGTTACAGAGTACTAGAAATACTCAATCCAGACCAGTTATGAGTATACACTCATGTTGTGTATACTGTCTGATATTACACTGAACAACAAAGTGCACTCCAGTGATCCAAACATGTGTTACACTTTCATGTTTACTGACAAATGCTCACCTCATATTCCCATACTAAATTGTTTCACTAAAGATAACATGATATAGCACATACTTGTTTTATATTTTGCTCATTTAATGATATTAAACATGAATGTGTGCTTTAGTAATCTAGGTGAAGAATAAAAGCAATGTCTTTCTTTGGTGCTCATCATAGCCACTGTAAAGAAATGTCCTGTTATTACTGCTCTTTTGATAGCCCAGGAGAGGGGAACTCTGGGTAGCTATGGCACCATGTGCACTGGTTTACACTTTTTTGCCTTAAGCTTATTAAATTGTATGTTACATGAAAAAGGCATTCAAAATCAAGAAGGAGTAGAATATAAATTTGGATTTGAATTTTGTAATTAAATACATATCAATAACTAATTTCACACTATGCATTGGTAAATTTTTATTTGATTTTTGAAATACTTGAGACCAGAGAATGTTTCAGATTTTGAATGTTGCTGTTTTGTAAAATATTTGTATATACATAACATATCTTTTACGAAGGGCTCATGTCTTAACATAAGGTTCATTTGTTTTATATAGTCCTTATAAAATAGACTGAAGTTAATTCCACACAATATTTTATGCTCCTCTATTTTTATATGACCCATTAAATAAATCAGGTGTGGACTATCTACAGAGAGTATCATGTTACCACACACAAAGTCTCAGGTCTTGGACCATCTTAGATATCACATTTTTAGAATACAGACACTTCACCTATACTTCAAATTGATGATTAAAAAAAAACTGGGGTTGGAGAAATGACGTAGTGGTTAAGACACTTGCCTGCAAAGCCAGAGGACTTAGGTTCAATTCCCCAGGACCCACGTAAGCCAGATGCACATGGTGGCACAGGCATCTGGAGTTCGTTTGCAATGGCTGGAGGCCCTGCCACACCCATTTTATCTGCCTCTCTCTCTCTCTCTCTCTCTCTCTCTTTCAGATGAATAAATAAATAAATAAATAAATAAAACAAACTGCAAAGACAGAAAGGGGTTAGTTGACTTGCCAAGCATTTCAATGGACTTAACCATTTTGGTCTTATATGACCAAACAATACAATTGATTATCTTTATTTGTTAGTAGTGTTGTAAACCAAACTTCCCTGACACTGTTACTTACTAGATATATGCTTAGCACATAATCTTTTCCACTGGAGGGTTCTGGGAATTGACATGACTGTGAAACCTTTCATCAAAGTCTATTCTGACAAAGTGTCTGTACATTTCCAAATGTATTCCTACTCATTCATTTAATAACTTGATTTCTTCTACAGTGCTAATATAAAGAATTATATACCATGATATTTCTCCTGAAGAACTTAGATGAATTAGGAGGAAACACACATGCATAAATATTAGTTAAAGTTAGGACACATTTCATAAGAGACATGTGAATGAATTGTGAAGCTTTAACACAGCTAAGACAGAGATAAGAGTTTCCATGAACTTAAAATTCTAAAGTTTCTATCACTTGATGTGATAAGTTATTTGGGATTAACAATTAATTTAAAATAACATTTTTGGTCCAAACAGTGTAACCAATGACAATCAAATAAAACCTGTGTTTTATGAAAATCATAAATAACATCAGCTTCAGTTATTCTCTTCTTAAATAGAGGTTTCCTATACACTAACACATGAACTCTTCACTTAGCTGTTATTCCAGCAAAAGAACACAAACCTAACTAAGGGAGTAGAGGAATTTTCCAGGAGATGATTGTTCAGAGAAATTTTTCTAGGCTAAGTCTTGAAAAAACAACTCTAAGAAAGAATGAGGAAGGGATACAGGGAGGATGGGAAGAGGCCATCAAGTCTTAAGATGTAGGAAGTGTAGGCACTGTCAGCAGGTATACTCTGATCACACACTTCCCCTGCTATGTAGTACACTGTCCCTAACTGGGTACTTCTGATGCCACTGCAGCCATTATTGCTATAGGAGAGTCATTAGGTTATGTAACCTGCTTGAGAGGAAGAGTGTTGGATGAAAGAATCTGATCATAGCCTAATGGCCAAGTCTTTGCTGGTGGGAAGAACAAGGATATATACTCCTTGTGTATTCATGCTATCAATATATACAGTAAGTGCACACCCAGAGTGATGAGAGAAATTATAATGCTAAGTATAAGAGAAAATTCTTTGTTTAATAATAAAATGAGCCTTTGTTATACATTGTTTTTGTTTGTTTCTTTGCTACTGGTCTGCAATCAACTTGGCAGTAGGAGCAGCATCTAACTTTTGTGGTTCTCAGTACCTTCCAGAACTTCAGGACATAATGGGAGCACAGTGCGTGTTTGATGAGTGGCTAGATGACTTAAAACAATTACTGGATCAGTACAAATTAGAGACAATACTGACATCAGATTGCCAAGATTTCAAATGTCCTCATACTTGAATCTGTACCAGACAGCAATTGACTTGTCTTTCTGAATTAGTAAGAAGATTAAAGTTTCAACAAACATGATCAAAGTAGATAAACATAAAGTTTATAAAAGAATACACAATCAATATATGCTAATCTCACTGCACTGCTATTAAAATACAAAATAAAGCTAGTATGATGTACTGTCTGAATCCCTGGACTCTGGAGCTAACACATATACTTAAGGCAGCTGTAACATCTGTCCATGTTTTTAATAGTCATTTTCCTGACACATGAATAAATGATTAATTTCCATTCTCAATCATAAAGTTGTAAATATTTAGTAAAGTAAAATTAGTAATATTTCATGCATATTTTAGGAAGGTAAGTTGGTACTTCTCTGGAATATTGTTTGGTAAAATTTACTGAAACAATTTGAGAGACTTAACTCTTCACCAAACTACTTACATAATTTTTTTGCTTTACTGTGTTCATGACAATAATAATAAAGAAAATAATTTAAATGTTGTCAATATTGACATGATAATTAACTACATTCATAGAATGAAACATTATGTAACCATAACACATTGGAAAATAGAATTTTCCAAATCATAGTAATGTTTTAATGAAATGTCCAGCAGAAAACAAACTAAAATATAAAATATTATCTTGTTGTATAACATGCATGCACTGTATGCTAAGATATTTCCAAAATTGCTAAGGAGGTTGATAAACTGAAACAAATTGTATGTGAAAATTACATAATGAATAACTAAATATGTGTATGTTAACTAAATGATTAAAATTAAATATAAAAAATACAGAAAATTATATGAAATGCTAAGCAGTGGCAATTTACAAATGGGATTTAATCACCTATCATTTTCCATGATATTGTTTTGTATGCATATTTTCAGCAATGTGTCCATATTGAAAATTAATAATGCTGTAACTTGTTCATTGTACTCTGTTTTCTCAAGTATCACAAGTAAATTTGCTTAAAGTGCTTTCTTTAATATCCCATCCTGTATTCTTCATCAAGGATGGATTATGTTTTAGTGAATATTTAAATTTACTGGGAACTTAAACATATGGATATATTGCAAATTGGTTGTGTTCCTCTCAGTTCTCATGTCTCCTCTCCCCCATCCTAATTTCCCTGATTGCACTTTTTGGTTGGGTGTCTGTAGTCACTGTGAGATCATGTTTCACCAGTCGGTTCCTAAGAAGAGAAAAATGTCTCAGAGTACAATTTCCCACCCTGTGGCTCTTACGTTCTTTCTGTCTGCCCTTCTTCAATGTTCCCTATGCACTGGAAACTCATCTAGTGTTAGACATGTTAGACATTAGCCTTTCTCTTCCTGTCATCCTGATGGCTCTTGTGTCTTCTGAACATTGGCTACCTTCTGTAAAACAGAGGGTCTCTGGCCAAGAGTGAGAGTAGCATGGGTCAAAGAGGATGAACATAGACATTTAGAAAACTTTTCAATGAGCAGAAAAACTTCTTCTTTCAGAAAGAAGAAAGAAAGAAAGGAAGAAACAAACAAACAAAGAGAGAAAACATCCTTGTAGGGTCTGTGAACTCCCAAGCTATAAGCCTCTGACATGGTTCTCAATACCAGTGAAGAATACCTGGGGAGCATCATATCCTGTCAGAGAGCACTTGGTTATCCCAACAACATATGTGACACTATTGCACCTGTGGGTGCATCTTACCTGGCTGGTTGACTTTGTAGCTTGGAAGATCCATTCCTAATTCACAGTTTTGGTGAATTTTTTCTCTCAGGACCTCACATGCTACTTTTCATTTCATGCAAATTTCATCATTTCATTTTTTTCTTACCACTGAATAGAACTCTGTTGTGTATATATACCACATCTTCATTATCCATACATAAGTTGATATTTTGAATAGAGCAGCAACAAGCATGGCTGAGAAAGTATCTTTGTAGTATAAGCCCAGGAGTGGTAAATCTGGGTCAAACGGTAGATTTTTTTTTGAGACATCTACATACTGATGTCCATAATAGCTAAATAAGCTTATAATCCTCCCACAAAGTGAATGAGGGTTCTCCTTTCCCCACAGCCTCACAAGCATTTGTTGTCATTTGATTTCTTGATGATAGCCATTATGATGAAATCACAAAATAGTTTAAATTTTCATTTCCTTCATGACTAATGATATTGAATATTTTTAGCCACTTGTATTTCTTTCTTTGAGAAATAGGCTTTTAAATACATATCCTATTTTTTGAATAGGTTAGTTGATATTTTATTACTTAGTTTTTTTGAGTATATTGTATATTCTAGATGTTAGACCATTGCCAGATGCAGAGTTGGTGAAGATTTTCTTTTATTCTGTAGGTTGTCTATTGATTCTGCTGATTGTTTAGCCACATAATAGCTCTTTAGTTTCATGAGATCCTAATGAATGAGTCTTTGTCTTGTTCTCTAGGCTACCCTTGCTTATATAATGGAGGGCTCTCCCTGCTTTTTCCTGGGGTCATTTCATAGTTTCAGGTTTTATAATCAGATTTTTGATCCATTTATAGTTGATTTTTGTGCAGAATGGGAAAAGACCACTTAGATTCTTCCACATATGCTTAATCAGTTACTCAGCAAAATTTGTTGAAATATCTTGTATTTTCTTCAGTATAAAATGCTGGCATTTTTGTCAAAGATCAGATGGCTGTAGTGATTATAAATTATATCCAGGGCTGGAGAGATAGCTTAGTGGTCAAAGCATTTGCTTGCAAAGCCAAAGGACACAGGTTTGATTCCACAGGACCCACACAAAGCCAAAGTGGTGCATGTATCTGGAGTTCTTTTGCAGTGGCTGGAGGCCCTGGAGTGCCCATTCTCTGTCTCTCATTCTCTTTCTCTCTATATAAAATAAATAAAAAGTTATATCTGCATCTTTTAGTCTGTCCCATTGATCTGTGTGTCTATTGTGCCAGTACCACAGTTTTATTGCTGTGGATTTGTAGTATATCTTCACATCAGGTATGGTAATAGTGCCAGCACTATACTTTTTGCAGCGGACACATTTTCCTCTTTGAGACCTTTTGATTTTCTATATTAATTTTGAGATTATGTGTTGCTCTTTCAATGAAGAAGGGTGCTATAATTTTAATTGGAATTACCTTAAATCTGTATGTTGCTTTTGGTAGGATGGATATTTTCATGGTATTAATGCTTTCAATGCATGAGTATGCAAGAACTTTCCAACTTCTCCTGTTTTCCTTAATTTCTTTCTTCATGATTTTGGCAATTTTAAAACACTTATTTGGTATGGCTTGGGGTATAGCTCAGTTACTAGAGTGTTCGCATACTAAGCACAAAGCCTTGGACTTGTTATCCAGCACTACCTGAATCTGGTCACTCTGGGTACATCTGGGTACATGAGAACCTTTCTGATATATGTGTTCTGTTTTTTAAATTTTTTACATTGTAAAAGTTTCTCAGTTCTTTCGGTAGGGATATTCCAAAATTTTATTTTTTGTCAGTATTGGAAATGGGACTCTTTCTCTGATTTGTTTCTAATGCTTGTCATTTATGTATCTGAACATCACTGATTTCTATGGTAATTTTATATCCTGCTGCTTTGCTGAAAGTGTTGATTAGCTCTAGTAGTGTTTCGTGGAGTCTTTGTTCTCTTAAATATAGGAGTCTTAGATCTCTTATGTATATCATTCTATCAGCTGCTAATGAAACCACCAGGACTTCTTCCTTTCCACTTTTTAAACCTTTCATTTCTTTCCCTTGTCTTATTGCTCGAGTTAAGACCTCAAGTAATATATTAAATAGCAGTGGTGAGACAGGACACCTCTGTCTTGTTCCAGAACATAGTGGGAATTCTTCACACTGTTTTCTACATGGGTTTTACGTTTATTATGTTGAGGTATGAAGGGATGTTATATTTTGTTGAAAGTGTTTTCTGTGCTTATTGAGATGATAATGTGATTTCTGTTCTTAATTCTATTTATATTATGTATTATATTCACTGATTTCCATATATTGAAACATCCATATGTCTCTTGGTTAAAACCTAATTAATCTAGGAGAATAATTTTATGGATGTATATGTTCATAAATTTGATTTGCAAGAATTTTTGTTCATCAGATATGTTGGTCTTTCATTTCTTTGTAATCATGTCTCTGCCTGGTATTGGTATTAGTGTAATTCTGGCTTCACAAAAGGAGTCATCAAAAATTACCTCCTTCCAATTTCATGAAATAATTTAAGAATCAGTGGTTTCAGTTCATTTATAAAATTTGGAAGAATTCAGCAGTGAATCCACCAAAGCTTGGACTTGTTTTGGTTGGAAACTTTTTAATTCTAACTTCAATCTCAATAGATGTTATAGCCCCATTTAGATTCTTTTTTTAGTTTAACTTTGGTAGATGATATATGTCAAGGAATTTATCAATTTCTTCCAAGGTTTATAATTTAGTAGAACATAGTTTTTTGAAATATGTGCTTAGTATTCTTTCAATTTCCCTGCTACCTACTGTAATATATCATTTTTAATCTTTAATTTTGTTTATTAGGGTCTTCTTTTCTTTTAATTAATTTGGCTAGGGGTTTATCAATCTAGCTATCTTTTTCAAAGAACCAGATCTTTGCTTCATTAAATTTTGACTGTCTTCTTTATTTTTAACTCATTTATTCTTAGGACTGCTTTCATTGTGTCCCAGAGGTTTCAGTATGTTATATTTTCATTTTCATTAAGTTGTAGACTATTATTTCCTTTTTGATTTCTTCAAAGACACATTCATTGTGAAATAATGTGTTGTTCAATATCCAACTATTTGTCTATTTTCTATTGTTTTTCTTGTTTAAGATTTCTAGCTTTATTGCATTGTGGACAGATATAACACAAGGATTATTTACATTTTCCTAAATTTGTGGAAACTTGCTCTTATAGCTACCTTATTTTTTATTTATTTTTTTTTATTAATTAGTTTTGTACTCAGCAAATATAGTCAATTTAGTACCACTGTTAGGCTCATCCATGTACTACCCCCTCTCCCTGGCCCCTCCTTGTTGAGGTATATGGGTCATGCATTCTGGAGTTAGCCCACAGTTATGGGTAGGATAAATGTTTCTGCATATCATTACCCAGCATGTGGCTCTGACATTCTTTCCGCCCCCTCTTCCACAAAATTTCCCTGAGCCATGTTGGGTTCATTTTTGGTCTGCTTCAGTGATGAGGTGTTGGGGGCCTCTTGGTCTCTGAATCTCTGATTTGGTAGGAGTTGATTTTTCTCTGTGTTGATCTCCTTCACCCTTGTGCTGGTACCCAGTTCACCAAGAAAACAGCATCCTTGCTTCTTTTGCCAATTTTTCTTAGTTTCAGCAGGGGCCCTTTTGAGGTATGATGGAGTGGTTCTCTCCTTAGGATCTACATCTATCTGAAAAAGAGAAGCAGATTCTCCAATGGAGCGTAAGTTAGCACCAGAAAAATGAGATAACCCTTACTTTTTTATAGAGAATTTAATAGGTGTAGGCCCTCTTGTAGCCCATGATTGGTGGTAGCTTGTTAATGGAGAGTGGGCTTATGTTTGGATATGTTTCTGACTTGTTTCCCAGATCCAGCTATGGGTACCATACCACTGAGGGAATCAGTTAGCCAAATCAAGACCAGTTGGTTTCCCACCATGGCTGTGCGCCACTATTGCACTTGTGTGAGCATCACGATAGGTTATTTGCTGCTAAGTAGGTTAGACCATGAATTACTTGGACAGATATTGGTCATTTATAGTTACCTTATTGTTACTAGTATGAGACACCTGACAAAAAGTACCTGATGAGAAGAAAATATTTATTTTGGCTTATAGAGTCCAGGGGAATGTCCATGATGGCAGGGGAAAATATGGCATAAGTAGAGGATGGACATCACCTTATGGCTAACACCAGATGAACAACAGCAGCCAAATAATGGAAAGGGGAAGCTGGCTATAATACCCATAAGCCCACTCCCAACAACACCACTCCTCAAGCAAGGCTCCAATTCTCAAATTACCATCAGCTGGGAATCAGCCATTCAAAGCACATAAGTTTATGGGAGCACCTAATCCAAATCACTTGCTTTGTTTTCTAATATTTGATCTATTTTAGAGGAGGTTATATGAGTTTCTGAGAGGAGTGTATGTTCAGCAGTGTTTAGGTGGAATGTTTTGTAGATTTCCATATTAGTCCATTTTATCTTTGGTGTTATTTTAACCCTGTTGTTTCTCTGTTTTCTGTTTAGATAATCTGTCTATTGATAATAGTGTGGTATTAATGAAATCCACCATTATTGTGTTTGAATTAATGCCTTAGTTAATGTCTAATGAATTCTACTTTATAAAATTTGGTGCACCTGTGTTTGTGAAATATATGTTTAGAATGAAATATCCTTTTGTTAATTTGTTCCCTTCAAGAATATTTTTACCTATTCTGATTATATTTTTAATATTTATTTTATTTTATTATTAAGTGAAAACTTTGTATGGGCACATCATATGTTGGTGCCATCATTTTCCTCCTCCCTGCCCCCACCCAATGAGGGCCCTCTTTAGTGGGATTGCTGGTATTCACCATGGAGTTGTGGGTTATGATTTGTGAAAGCAGCAGTTAGTCATTGTGGGAGGGGCAATGTCTCTGGATATTCCCTCCCACCATGTGGCTGTTACATTCTATATGTTTCCACCTCCACAAAATTCCCTGAGCCTTGGTGGGTGCGCTTTAAGCCTACTTTAGTATTGAGCTCTCTTTTTACCTATGTCTTTTGATTATGGACTTTTAATCCATTGATACTCACTTATTCTTGAACGGTGTAAGTCTGCCAGGTTGAACATTTTGGGTAGTTTGTTTTTGTTTGATTTCATATATTTTTTTGTTTCACTTATTTTTTCCCTCCTGTAGTCTGTTGAATATGTTATTCTTCTCTTCAGTCTAAAGTATTCCATTCAGTATTTTCTGTTGGGCTGGTATAGTGCCCATCTATACATATAACCAGCATTTATTAATAGAAAGCTTTCTTTACATTCTATTATAAATTACAACTTTGTTCATTAGAGTACTTTAGTTTGGTAGTCATGGTCTTTTAATATTTGACACACGCCATTCTAATCCCTTCTCACTTTTAGCATTTCCATTGAAAAATCTGATCTTTTTCTGATTGGCTTTCCTATCTAAGCAATAATAAGCTATTTTTCTCTTGTAACTTTTAGTACTCTTTTAAGATCTTCTCTGTTTTGATTATAGTGTGACATGAGGAATTTCTTCTCTGGTCCTATGTATTAGCATTCTGTACACCTCTTGTACTTGGATTGGCACTTATTTTTTTTAAGATTTGAGAAACTTTATCATAGTTTTCTTGAAGAAATTTTCTATGCTGTTCAGCTGTAGTGTGTCCTTGTATGCCCATTATTCAAATATTTATTTTTATAGTTTCCATATGTTTCTCATGTTTTATTCATACTTTTTAAAAATTTGTCATTCATTTTTTGCCTCCTGGTCCATTTCCTCTGCCTTGTCCTCAAGTCCTGATATTCTGTCCTCCATATGATCTATTCTGTTTGGAAGCATTTGAGGGATTCTTTTAATTGGTTTATTCCATTGTTGATTTCCATTAAATTTTCTTTCAGTATCTCTGTCTCTTTTTTGTGTTCCATTTTACTTTCATGGTTTGATTTTCTTTTCATGCTTAGTTGATGGTCTATGCTTTCCAGGATTTGATCATGTGCTTTTTGATATCTTTGAGTTCTGTCTGTTACCACTGTGTTCTTTTTATGATTCTCTTTTGTTTCCTTCAGCCATTTTTTTCATATTCTCATGAATTTTGTTAAATGTGGTGATCATAACTAGCTTTTGTAATTCTTTGACTTGAGTTTACACTAAGTAGTTCTTATTGGAGGCTTCAACTAGTGGACCAGGAAAATTGGTGGGGATATCTTGCACTGGTTTCTTGCGTTATTTGTTGTGTACTAGAGTTGGCACATTTGAAAATAAACCTTTTGCCTTTGCCAAGAATACAGCAACACTGGCTCCAAGGGGGGGGGGGTGTTGAGTAGGCTAGTACTCTTCACTAGGAAGTCATGGACTGGTATTCTACTTACAGGTTTGGGCAGGGTTTTGGGTTGAATCTGTGGTGCTTTTCACATGAGACCTGAGGGCTTCATCTGCCTTGTTCATGGCCAGAGTCAGCAAGTTGTCTACCTACAAGATACAGGGGTGTGCTTATTTTCTTTCTTTTTTATGAAAAAGTATTTATTAAAAAAAAACAACAACAACAACAAAAACCTTGTTTTGTCAAATCACATCCATGAGCAGAAACACAAGTACCAAAGTAACCCTGTAATACAGACACCAGTGGGGTGTTCACCACATAGTACCTGACAATTTGGCTACAAAAAAAGGAGTCACTTGAGTGTTTAACTTCAGGTTAAACTTGACCCCTTGTTGAATGGCTGTAGTTAGCATACAGTGAGAGGTAGAGTCCCAAGTGTATTAGCTGATGCCTCAGGACTCCATTTATAAACAAAATGGAAATGAAAACGGTTTCCTCTGTGCACAGGGAGGCCTAGCCTATGTTTATTCCCTTTGTGAAGACAGAAGCCAAATATCTCATCCCCACGGGCTTCAACTCTGTGATGTGAGACATTGTGCTTCCTGTGATCTAGCTTTCCTCATATTCTGATTCAGATTCTTCTCTTGAATTTTGTAGCCACTCCACAAATTTCTTAATCTTATCCAGAAAGACATTTTGCCTTTGGCAATGTGTGCTTCTTTGTACCATTTCAATATGGCTTCTTCACTCGGAATATCAGCTTTATAAAAGGGAACCATGATCTTCTGGAAGGCTTTCATGAAGTGGATATTTTTGTAGCAGTATTCCTGAATCTTCTGCTCAGAATAATTTCATATATGACACAAACAAAGAAAGCACAATGTCACTTTTGGAGGAAGTTTGGGTGATGTGGTTTGAAAACACCTTCAGAAAGACAACAATAGAGAAACCCACCTAGGTAGTTCAGTTAGTAAGTGAGGGTATGTTCCTGATCCATCATCTAGAATCAAGTGTAATAAAACAAGGATCTCCTATACTCTCTTATACAAGCCAGGAAGTGGATGGAGGCAGAGAAGGAGTTATAGCTCAGTGGTGGAGGAAATATCACTATGATCAATAGTAAAGTACTTTTTGTCCTTCAAGGCTTGCTTCTCTAAACTAAAGAGCCTCTGTTTTATTTTCCCACTGCTTCTTACATAACCTGTGAACAAGGTATTTCTCAATTTCTGGCTCTAATTAAATTTTCATCATTATATTCAGCTTATTTTGCTAAATACTTCCCATAATATCACTGATCCTCATGGTATTTTGAATAGATAGCAAATGATTTCCTATAAATTCTTCGTCTGATAATATTAAATTGATAATAGTTCTCATTTCATCTTGTTCACACTGTTAGTCATGGTCTACTGAATAGACCTAAAGAGAATGAACACTTGGATCTCTAACACTAAAACATCACCTAATTCTAAAACAAAACCCAATTTTGACATTATTTCCATCAGTTATGCAAGACTGCTTATTTTTTAATTAAAAAATGCTATTTATGCTAGCTTCCCCCCACTGTGACAAGATGCTTAATAAAACTGATTTAAAGTGAATTTTGGGCTGGAGAGATGGCTTAGCGGTTAAGTGCTTGCCTGTGAAGCCTAAGGACCCCGGTTCGAGGCTCAATTCCCCAGGACCCACGTTAGCCAGATGCACAAGGGGGTGCACGCATCTGGAGTTCGTTTACAGGGATGGAAGCTCTGGCGCACCCATTCTCTCTCTCTCTCTCTCCCTCCTTCTCTCTGTCACTCTCAAATAAATAAATAAACAAAAAAATTAAAAAAAATAAAGTGAATTTTTATTGTGGCTCATGGTTTCAGAGCTTTCATTCAATCATGGCAGTGAGAATGGAGCATAGCAAAGTAATTCAACTCTTGGGAGTCAGGAGGGAGAGAGAGACAGAGAAAGAGAGAGAGAATCTGACACAAAAATGTTCAGGTATTCAGAGGCCAAAAAAGACAGAGACACTGTGCTGCAGGCTTTCTTACTTCCCGTTCATCCTACATGGGTCCTCAGCCTGTGGGTTGGTTCCACACACATTCAGGGATAGTCTGGGAATGCCTGCATAGACAAACCCAGAGGCTTACTTGCTTATCTCCTATCCAATCAAGTTCAAAATCAAATTTAAACATCAGAGTATATAGTAGGAGAGAGATTTCTTGAATTTGTAAATCATTATATTCCCAGATACTAGTTCTTTCAAGAAAAGAGAAAAAGAGATACTATTAAATTCAACACATTGAAAAGGCATTTGGGAAAAAAATGCTAGTAAAAGTGACACATTCCTCTTCTAAGTTAATCAGTGTACTTGTACATCCATACTTACTATAACATAATAGCCAAGAAATATAACCAGCCTGAATGTCTGTTAACAAATGAATGGATAAGGGGAATGTGGTTTATATACACAATCGAGTTTCACAGAAAACATGGAGAAATTGGAGATCATTATATTAAGTGACCCAGAAAGACAAATATTCCAGGCTTTCTTTCATATCCAAAGTCTAAATTTAAATATATGTATGGAAAAAGAAGAATGGCCAATTGGGGAGAATTAGGGGGTTAAACAATGAAACCCATTATTGTTTGGCATAATTTTATTTATTTTCAAGGGAGAGATGGAAAGAGAAAAAGAGAGAGAGAGAGAGAGAGAGAGAACAAGTAAGAGAATGAATATGGGGATACCATGGCCTGTAGCTACTTCAAATGAACTCCAGATGCATGTACTACTTTGTATATCTGGCTTTGTGTGGATACTGGGTAATTAAACCCAGGCAGTTAGGCTTTGTAAGCAAGTACCTTACCCACTGAGCAATCTCTCCAGCCCCCTTCATCTTTTTAACTGAAGGTAAAATAATTAATTGAAAGGAAAATAAATAAATTAACTCACTGAAGAAATAGGAAGAATCCTTAAACAACCCTTTTTGCCCTTTAGTGTTTCAAGTGGAGCATTTTTTTTGTCCTGACAGACCAAAGCTATCTTACACATGCTATTTCCCCCATAAAGAATGGGAGGCATGTACTCTCTCTTTGTATCTGTGTTGCATAGGGACTTGTCCAACCAATAAAATGCACATAATATCTTCTAAAGTCAGGTCTAAAGAAGTCTGTGGCTTGTGCAAAGGCTTCTTGAATCCTGAGATGTCATGCAAGAATTCTAACCTGGGCTACTATGATGAAAAGAAAACCCCAGAGTGATACCACAGAGCCGCTTGAAGACAGAGACTCACCCAGCCAGGGCTCTGCTAGTCATTCTGAGGCCATAAATGCACCAGTAACATATATTATGGCACACATTTCATATTTTAAAAATTAATAAGCAGTAAATACATGCCAATTGTTCCCTTAACCCACTGAGTTTTGGGGTTAATTACTATATAACAATGGATACCCATAGCATAATTTATATGTGTCCCACCAACTTCCTTGGCTAAGTAGCATTGGTGCACCTGGGGCATGTAATGGATTTGAGTGCCAGTGGCCTGATGCACACACAGGGCAGTATTTTTGAAGGCCTCAGTGAAGGGCACATGGCAGCTTAGATCATACACTCATTAGTAAGGCAATTCTTTTTTCAGCCTCACACAACAGGTGTATTTCAAGGTAACACAGTATTAGTTACCGCCACTAAATTTGATGTTGTGCTTCATGATGAGCTTGACTTGGGAGGCACTGCTTGGGACCTATTGAATGATAAGACTAGCTCTTTTCATTTTAATACTTTATATATTTTATTTATTTTTTTCAATAGCTAGCTGTCCTAGACATCAATATATAATAATATATTTTAAATCCTGAATATTTTTTCTTTAGCCTTTACTATGATGTAAGAAGTTTTGTTTAAAAATTAATACATTGGCATTTGATGTGAATGTATGGTTTTCAGCAATCTGTCACAGTCTTTGGCAAGGTAACAAAATCCCAGCAGCTGGTGCACAAACTTGAAAACATATGACTTTAAAAATGTTTTCCTTATACAAGTTGCCTGTGATTCTTGGATTAAATCAGTATCTCTTCCCCTTATATAGAAAGTAGATATTTAAGACTGTGGAAAAGATGATATCAAATAATAATTAAAAAGTAGTTTTGTGCTGCTGAGGATATAACTGAAATACTCACAAGTACATTGAGTAAAAAATTCCACATACCATATTTCAAAACATCTTGAATGAGTTAATCACAAGCTTATTTTTTTTTCAATGTACACATATTAAAAGGAAAGCTTCCAAAAAGAAAACAATTTAAATTTGCAAGATCTATATGTGGCTCACATATGCCTGTCATATATGAGGCCCCAAGTTTGATCTCCAGTCCCACCCAGAAAAAAAATTAATTGAAATTTTCCCTTGAGCAAAGAGGGATTGAGGAATTGGGCAGTTTTCAAACCCAAAGGTTTGAACGCTTCCACTGTGTGAGTTGGGCAGTCAAACATAGACACAGAAAACCTAAGTGAAGAACAGAAGCAACCTGACCAGTTACAAATGCCTCTGAAAATGGTGTGACCAGTTGCCAGCCTGTGATTAACTGAACCTCAGAATTCGCTTTGTAAGAAGGTGTTAGTGTCTTTGCTTTGGGATTTTCTCAAGTGGGCATAGAAGCATGCACGTTATGTTACGTACAACACAGTGTGTTGTTACATATAGGCATTCTGGAGAGATCGCATGGAAGAAAGGGCCATTCCCGTTATCTCCAGCATATCCCTGGACTTGGTCTTTCTGGTATAGTCACTTCGGGCCATGGATATAATTGCCAGCTTGGCACTCCATTTTACAAAGGAAAGGCCTGGGACTCAGAAATGACTTCTATTAAGTCTACCAAAGCAATGCAGCGCTGACCCCCAAATCACTACTGTAGCACTTCTCTGCCTGTTCTCACTGTGTGCAGTATGCAACCTCCCCTGATAGCCGCAGAGCCTTGCCGCCTCCATCACACCCCTGCCATTCATCTTGGAGATGATCAGTTCTTTGAATTTGAACACCTCAGCAGCACTGCTTCCTTCTGTCTTTAGTGGCACTCAGGCCCTTCTGTAGGCCACATCAACTATTTTCAGTTTTCTGCTGTACCCACAGTAGTTAAGTGCACAATACGAAAGTCAGGTTCTGCTGCCTGAACAAGCTACTGAAACTTCTAGAATTATAGTTTTACTACTTGTCAGATGAGAATTATGAACATGCTCCCATTACTTTTGTGAGAGCTTTATGGGCACTTTACCAGAAAACTGTAAATAATTGAGTAACACCTTGTTAATTCTATATTAAAGGAGCTGTGAAAAAATAACTTTAAGTTTATATTATCTGATATTTTATTTAATAGTAATAAGACATTTAATTCAACTAGGGAGAAATAGCTACTTCAAATTCATGCTGTTTTGAATAAAACTATATCAATTTAACAAGAGTTCATTGCACAAAGAATGCTATTATTACATTGTTGTATGCCTTATGGGAAAATATGTAAAATTATGATTGTACTGGCCAAGTTTTTATCTTTGTGTAAAGAGTACTGTGGCAATTTCTACTGCATTTTTTAAATTTGGGGTAGTTTTCTCCCTATGTGCTACTATTTTTTTTATTCACTATTTTTAGTCCCATGACTCTTCCACCAGTCTACATCAGGTACATACTGAGTACTGCAACCCACAAAGGCAAGTTTAAAACATCTAAAGCACTTACAGTGAGTGCCTCTGAGAACTCCTTCCAATGGCAAGTCTTTGGGAGTTCTGAAACCCTCATCTCTGATTTTCTAAGTTTTCAGTTGACATCTGAAATCAATCCAGTGCCTGGATTTGACTTTCTTCCAAGGAGCTTTAACTGACCATATTTCTAACCACTTTTTGTCCTTCCTTGCCACAGGTGAATTTGTTCACTCAGATTTCATGAATCCACCCTTCCATCCTTGCACTGACACCTCTTTCCTCATGCGATCAGCTACTGTCTCTCTCAATGTTCCATCCTCCACAGGGAACACAGAGACACATGCAGTTTAGAGACAATTTTGTGAATGTGGGTATCACAGTCTCAAGGACTTCTCCATGCCATAATAGAGGCAACAGCTACAAGGACTAAGACTTTAGTCATATTTCTCCAATAAGCATATGTCATCTTACTGTTTATGACACTTTTATATGCATAGTATGATATCCTTAAGATGTAGGAAGTATTCATAATCTGTTTTACAGAAGAAAATTGAAGTTAGAAGGTTAAATGGCTAACTTAAGGGCACATGGATATTTAGAATTTAGAATCTAATGTTCACAATTCCAAGCTTTTGCACTCATACTAGACAAGGGATGAAGCTGAGCCCAGATGTCCAGATTCTTTCATCCAAGCAAAGACAAAGGCAGAATCAGAGTTGATCCAATGGATGTGTTACTTTTTATAAATTCCATTTCAAAAGGGAGGAACTGGAAAGTAGATTGGAAACAAAGATGGTGGGGTGAAGGGCTCATCCAGATAACTCCATGGCAGCAGCCTCCTCAGCGGAGGGTAGAAAGTGAGACTAATGGGGACATGGAGCAGGCAGAACATAACAAAGTGAAATAGCATGACCTCAAAGTATTAGAGGAGATCAAGCTCTGTGATATGACACTGGGTGGCAGCATGGGCTTCCTTCTATGTATGATGGTAGATGAAGTTAGGAGATAATAGATGGTGGCCTGGACCTCCCACCCTGTGTAACAGGAAATAAACTCTGAGATGTTGGGTGGTGGCCTGGTTCTCCCTGTCTGTGCAGTTTTGTCATAATATCTTTCAGGCTCTAGATGCCATACAAAACCATGAAAACAGTGATGCACGTCACCCTGTCTTCCTGCTGTTTCTATGTTTGAAGTCTTTCTAGTTCTTCATTCTTTGTTAGAATGCTTGCAGTGCTCTTTCTCATTCTTGCTTCTTTATGACTTCATGATGAATAATGAATAACCAAAAATCCATCAAACATTGGTTGACAAGTAAAATGATGACAAAATGATGAACTGAGGACCTTGTCTAAGGTGCTAGCTAGCAAAGTTGTCCTGACAGCATTTGAGTCCATGACAAAAGACGACCTTCTGGGTTCTTACATTTCCTTCTCTGCTCTTTGCTTACTTTTAAACTAACTGAAAAGGCTGTTATAAAACTTAGAGTTGGCTCATTGTATCATGACTGCTTATCATCTAACTTCTTACCATGAGAACTCATATTGAATAATGTCAGGAAATGTGCTGGTTGTTTGTACTCATTTTGCTACTGCTTTAGGACCACTGACAAAGATCAATTATTGCTAGTTTGGAAAACTTGCAGAGGATGATCAGAGCCCTGGGTTCTCAGTGGTGTCAGGTTCTGGATTTAAATTTGAGGAGAATAGAGGATAAACTGTAGCTGGGTGCGGTGGCACACACCTTTAATTCCAGCACTAGGGAGGCATAGGTAGGAGGATTGCTGTGAGTTTGAGGCCACTCTGAGACTACATAGTGAATTCCAGGTCAGCCTGGCCCAGAGTGAAACCCTACCTCAAAAAAAATTAAAAATTAAAAAAATCAAGACAAACTATTTCTTGGGGCCAGACCCAATAAGCATTGGAAAAAAACTGGCAGGAACCAAAATTCTAGAGAGGGAAGCTCCAGAGCCCTAGGTAAAGGGAAACAGGTGTTTTTAAGGGTTGCTAGAGAGAGGAAATAGGGAACTCCACTGTGAGAGAGGGGTCTTATGATATAACTTCAATAGGGGAAGCTTGAAGTGGAATTTTCCCTTTTCAGCCCATGTGTACTTACTTGTCATAACATGAGGTTGTATCAAAATCTTAGAGCTGGTATAAGCATGGCCAAATGGTAGTAGAAGAGACAACTCTTTTTTTTAATATTATTAATTAGTTTTGTACTCAGCAAATACAGTTAGTTTGGTACCATTAGGCTCATCCGTAACCTACCCCCTCCCCTTGGCCCCTCCTTGTTGAGGTATATGGGTCATGAATTATGGAGTTAGCCCACAGTTATGGGTAAGATAAATGTCTCTGCATATCATGACTCAACATGTGGCTCTGACATTCTTTCCACCCCCTCTTCTGCAAAATTTCCCTGAGCCATCTTGGGTTCATTTTTGGTCTGCTTCACTGATGAGGTGTTGGGGGCCTCTGAGGCTCTGGCTCTCTGATTTGGCAGGAGTTGATTTTTCTCTGTGTTGATCTCCTTCCCCCTTGGGCTGGTATCTGGTTCATCAGAGAAACAGCACCTTTGCTTGTTTAGCCAATTTTTCTTAGTTTCAGCCAGGGCCCTTTGGAGGTATGATGGGGTGGCTCTCTCCTTAGGATCTACATCTATCTGAAAAAGAGAAGCAGATTCTCCAACAGAGAGTAAGTTAGCACAAGGACAAATGAGATAACCCTTACTTTTTTCAATAGAGAATTTAATAGGTGTAGGCCCTCTTGTAGCCCGTGATTGATGGTGGCTTGATATTGGCAAGTGGGCTTATGTTTGGATATGATTCTGACTTGTTTCCCAGCTCCAGCTATGGTTCCCGTACCACTAAGGGGATCAGTTAGCCAAATTGAGAGCAGTTGGTTCCCTACTGTGGCTGTGTGCCACTATTGTACTTGTGTGAGTATCACGCCAGGTTATTTGCTGCTAAGTAGGTTAGACCATGAGTTTCTTGGACAGATATTGGTCATTTTCCTCCAGTCACCATGTAGCACCTTCTGGCACTAGACAGGCTAATTCTCTGTGGACTGACTCTCTTCCAGCTTCCAGCCATGCCATTCCATTTTACATGTCAACCACATAGGGTGTCTTCAGCAGTGGGGTCGCACCACTAACTTTGGTGGGTCATCAAGTACTCTGACAGAAATCTGTCTTTCTTTTAGGAAACCCTGTAGGTCTCTCTGATCAAAAGCTCATTGTGGATGATAGCCACATTCTGGTACTGGGAGTTACAGGTCAGTGCCCACTAAGAAAAGGAAGGAAACGATAACTAATATAAAAGAGTTAGAGAAAAGAGAGAGAGAGGGAGATAGAGAGAGAGAGAGAGAGAGAGAGAGAGAGAGGGAGAGAAGTTCTAGAACATTAAGGTCTGTCTTCATCACATCCTCTCCAGTGTCTTGTGACTCAGGTGTTCCCTCTAAGGACCTGTTGAAAGTTCAGCCATTTGGTCTGACTTTTAGGATGTGGAATTTTTGGTACCTTTGCCACTTAGGTCTAGGTTTGTGTTTCCCACCCGCTCTGTTGCCAGCCCCTCCCTCCACACCCATTCTATTGTCTAGTCCACGAGATGCTTGCTGGGTATGTAATGCATCTTGGGTAGATTCAGGTGAGGTGCTGTAGATGAGTGAGACTATGTGGTGATTTCCTTTCTGTGATTGGGTAAGTTCACTGAGAATGATCTGTTCCAGGTTCAACCATTTTTCCTCAGATTTTACTGGGTCATTTTTTCTTACTGCTGTATAAAATTCCATTGTGTAGATATACCACATCTTAGTTATCCATTCTTCTAGTGATGGACATCTAGGTTGATCCCAGCTCTTTGCTATTACAAATTTAGCTGCTACAAACATGGTTGAGCAAATCTCTCTGGCCTGTGGTTTGAAGGTTTTAGGGCAGATGCCCAGTAAGGGAATAACTGGGTCTATTGGAATCTCTATAGTCAGATTTTTTATGAGTCTCCATATTGCTTTCCAAAGTGGTTGTACCATCCTACATTCCCACCAAGAGTGGATGAGTGTTCCTAACTCTCCACTTCCTCGCCAGCATTTATTTTCATTTGATTTTTTGATGCTTGCTATCCTTATTGGGGTAAAGTGGAATCTCATAGTTGTTTTAATTTGAATTTCCCTGATGATTAGAGATGATGAACATTTTCTTAAGCGTGTGTTTGCCATTTGTATTTATTCCTCTGTGAACTGCCTGTTCAGCTCTTTGCCCCATTTTGTGAGTGGGGTGTTTGACTTTTTACTGTTTAGATTTTTGGGTTCTTTGTAGATTTTAGAGATTAGGACTCTGTCAGTTGGATAACCAGCAAATATTTTCTCCCATTCTGTGGATAATCTATTGGCTTTGTTTGTTGTATGCTTGTCTGTAAAGAAACTCTCCAGCTTCATGTGATCCTATTGGTTGAGTGAATGTTTAAGATTGTGCACTATTGGGGTTTTGTTCAGGAAGTTCTTTTCCATTCCTATATCATGGAAAGTAGATCCTATACTTTCTTCCAGTAGTAGCCGCGTTTCTGGTCTTACATTGAGGTCTTTGATCCATTTTGACTTGAGTGTAGTGCATGGAAAAATATGTGGATCAAGTTTCAATTTTCTGCATAGGTTATCCAGTATGTCTAGCACCATTTGTTGAAGATGCTGTCTTTTTTCCAGCCTATATTGTTACGGCCTTTGTCATATACCAAGTAGCTATAGTTGCTTGACCCAAAGTCTGGGTCCTCAAGTCTATTCCATTGGTCTATACTCCTGATTTCATGCCAGTACCATGCTGTTTTTATTACTATGGCTTTGTAATATAGCTTCAGATCTGGTATGGTGATGCCTCCAGAGGTATTTCTTTTGCTGAGGATATGTTTGGATATGTGAGGTCTTCTGCCTTTCCATATGAAATTTGAGATCATTTCTTCTATCTCTGTGAAGAACACTAGGGATTTTAACTGGAATTGCACTATATCTGTATATTGCCTTTGGTAGGATTGTCATCTTCCCAATGTTATTTCTGCGTATCCAGGAGCATGGGAGGTCTTTTCATTTTCCCAAGTCCTCCTCAATTTCTTTTTTGAGTGTTTTTATATTTTCATTGTATAGATCTTTCACTTCCTTGGTTAACGTTATTCCAAGGTATTTTATTTTTCTGTTGAGATTGAATATGGGACTATGTCCCTTATTTCTTTCTCTGTATCTTCGTCAATTGCATATAGAAAGGCTACTGATTTTTGTGCATTGATTTTGTATCCTGCTACTTTACTATAAGAGTTAATCACCTTCAGGAGTTTTGGGATGGAATCTCTCAGGTCTCTTACAAATACAATCATCTCATCAGTGAATAGAGCTAACTTAACTTCTTCCTTTTTAAATTGTATCCCTTTTATTTCCTTCTCCTGTCTTATTGCTTGAGCTAGGACTTCCAGTACTATACTGAAAAACAAGTGAGAGTGGACAACCCTGTCTTGTTCCTGATCTAAATGGGAATTTCTCCAGTCTCTCTCCATTAAGTATTATTTGGGCCTTTGGAGCTTTGTATATTGCCTTTATTATGTTAAGATAGGAACCAACCATGCCAATTCTCTCCAATGTTTTGAACATGAAGTGATGTTGGATCTTGTCAAAGGCCTTTTCTGCATCTATCGAAATGATCATATAGTTTTGATGTTTAACCTTGCTTATGTGGTGTATTACGTTGACAGATTTCCATATGTTGAACCACCCCTGTGTTTCTGGGATGAATCACACTTGCTCAAGGTGGATAATGCTTTTGATGTGTTGTTGGATTCGGTTTGCGAGGATATTTTTCATGATCTTTGCATTTAAATTCATCAGGGAAATAGGCCGGTAGTTTTCTTTTCTTGTGGCATCTCTGCCTGATTTTGGAATTAGGGTGATGTTGGTTCATAAAAGGAGTTGGGTAGCTTCCCCTGTTTACCAATAAGTGAGGCACAGTTTGAGGAAGATTGGTTTGAGTTCTTCCATGAAGGTTTGATAGAATTCAGCTGAGAAGCCATCTGGTCCTGGACTCTTCTTTTTTGGGAGGTTTTTTTTTTTTATTACTTTTTCAATCTCCATGAGTGTGATGGGTTGATTCAGGTGATTTACCTGCTCTGCGTTTAGCTTTGGTAGATGGTATATGTCCAGGAATTTATCCGTCTCCTCCACATTATCCAGTTTTGTGGAGTAGAGGTTTTTGAAATAAGTCCTGATGATTCTCCAAATTTCACTTATGTCTGTTGTGATCTATCCTTTTCCATTTTGAATTTTGTTATTTTGAAGCTTCTCCTTTTTTTGCTTGATCAAATTGGCTAGTGGTTTGTCAGTCTTGTTTTGTTTTTTTCAAAGAACCAGCTCTTTGTTTGGTCAATTGTCCTAATTGTTTTGTTGGTTTCCAATTCATTGATTTTTGCTCTGATTTTAATTATTTCTTTCCTTTTGGAGCTCTTTGGGTTGGATTTTTCTTGCTTTTCCAGTGCCTTTAGGTGGATGGTTAGTTTATTGATTTGGGATCTTTCTGTCTTTTTCATGAAGGCATTGAGTGCTATGAATTTTCCCCTGAGGACTGCCTTCATTGTGTCTCATAAGTTTTGCTATGATATGTGCTCATTGTCATTTAATTCCAGGAATTTTGCAATTTCATTTTTTATTTCATCCACTATCCATTTATTGTTTAAAAGTGTGGTGTTCAGTTTTCTGGTGCCGTTGGTATTCTTGGTGGGTGTTTTGTTGTTGATTTCTAGTAATATAGCCTTGTGATCTGATATCATGCAGGGAATTAGGTTAATCTTCCTAAATATCTGGAGGCAGTCTTTGTGACCCAGTATATGGTCTATTTTAGAGAATGTTCCATGGGCTGCTGAGAAGAACGTGTAGTCTGTGGATTTGGAATGGAAAGTTCTGTAGATGTCCGTTAGGTCTAAGTGATCTATGGTTTTGTTGAGCTCTCTTACTTCCCTGTTGAGTTTCTGTTTGGATGATCTGTCTATTACTGATAATGGTGTATTGAAGTCCCCAGCTATGATGGTGTTAGTGGTTATTTCTGTTTTATTGTCAAGTAGGTTTTGTTTTATGAACTGTGGTGCCCCTGTGTTTGGTGGATACAGATTTATGATTGTAATATGCTCTTGATGGATCATTCCCTTGATAAATAGGAAGAGGCCTTCTTTGTCTTTTTTGATTATTTTTGGTTTGAAGTCTATTTTATCTGATATTAATATAGCTACTCCTGCTTGTTTCTTATTCCCATTTGCTTGGAATATTGTTTTCCACCCTTCCACCCTGAGGAGGTGTCTGTCTTTAGTGGTGAGGTGGGTTTCTTGAAGGCAACAGATTGACGGGTATGATTTTTTGATCCATCCTGTTAGCTTGTGTCTCTTGATGGCTATATTAAGGCCATTAATATTTAGGGTAACGACTGTGAGATTTGATTTGATCCCTACAATATTGTGATGGTAACTGTGGGTTGGTGTTTTCATGGACTTTGAAGTTTTTTGTGCCTACTCTAAGTTTGGTTATTGTGATCTGCTTCTTGTAGGCACTTGAATATCATTATTTTTTTCTTCTCTCTGGAGAATTTCCTGAAATACTCTTTGTACGTTTGGTTTTGTATTCATATAATTGTAAAGCTGAATTTTGTCATTGAATGTTTTTCTTTCACCATCTATTATGAGGGATACTTTTGCTGGGTAGAGTAGTTTGGGTTGGAAGCCATAGGTTCTTAGACTTTGCAGTGTTTCATTCCAGGCTCTTCTAGCTTTCAGGGTTTCCATTAAGAAGTCTGGAGTAATTCTGATGGGGTTACCCTTGAAAGTGGTGTGCTGTTTTTCCCTAGCTGCTTTTAGAATTTTCTCTTTGGTGTCAATGTTTAGAGTCTTAATGACAATAGGTCTTAGAGAGTTTCTCCTTTGGTCCAGTCTGTTTGGAGTTCTGTTGGCTTCTTGTATCTTGATTGGCCTTTCTTTTAAGAGCCTGGGGAAGTTTTCTTCAATTATTTTGTTAAATAAGTTCTCCATGCCTTTGGTCTGAAATTCTTCTTCTTCTGGTATTCCAATGATCCTTATATTAGAAGGTTTAAGTGTATCCCACAATTCCCTCATGTTCTGTTCACAGGAACTTTTGAACTTACTGAAACTTTTGAACTCTTGAACTGTTAGTTCCATCTTGTCTTCCAGATCAGAGTTTCTATCCTCCACATGGATGACTCTATTCTTGAGAGCTTCTAGAGAGTTTTGGACTTGTTCAATTAAGTTTGCATTTTCTACTACTTTTCTGTGTATAATTTCCATCCCTCTGTCAAGCTCCCTTTTCACATCATTTTCTGATTTTCTTCATGATTCTTGGAATTCATCCTTACATTTCTTTATGTCTTCATTTAGCATGGCCAGCTGATTTTTAAGGTCTTCTTTTTTTTCACTCTCCCTCAAATCTCTTAACCCTCTTTGAACTCCTTCCAATTTATTATCTATTAGTTCTAGTTTAGTGATGGCAGCATGCACATGATTATTGGTCCTTTGTTGCTCTCCTGCAATTTCTACCAGTAGGTTGGTCATGGTTGCATTGTTCATAGCTTCAATTTGGTGTTCTGAACCTAATGACTCTTCTATGTTTTGGTTAGATGTACTCATAGTAGGACAGGGTGATCTAACTGGATTTTCTTTCATTTTATTTTTCATGTTATTTCTTTTGCACTGTGGTCTGCCCATGACCATGTATTGGCATGTAGGTGGGTGGATCAGCCTGGGCTCAAGCACAATGGGAATCTGAGGCAGCCTGAGGCAGTTGCCAAGCAGCCTGGGCTTTGGCTGTCACTTGCCAAAGCTGCCTATCTACTGCCTGTCAGGGGCGCCAACTTTGCCTGAATTCTCAAGCGGCAATCCACCAAAGCTGCCTGCGTTCAAGCTAGAAGTGACACTGAGGCACCAAGCACTGAAGCAGCCCAAACTCTGGCTGGGAACACTGGGACTCAGAAGCAGTCTGCGCTCTCCCACCACAGGACAATGGCGGATGGCTGGTGTGGCAGACAGGTAGGGGATGGCACCTGAGGTGGCACAAGTGAGAGACACAGTCTGAGCTGGTGTGGCAGTTGCTGTGGGACTGGGCTCACTGAATGTGCAGTGTCAGGAGCAGTAAATGATCAAGTGGGCGGAGCAGTCTAGGCTTCCACACGCAAGGATTGATCTGCGTGCAGCTGCGCTGTGGATATGGGGAGGGTTTGGCTAACTGCTCCTGAGGGAATCAGGGATTCCCTGGTATGGCCGGGACACGCTGAACACATGGTGGCTGGAGCAGTATCTTTACAAGTGGGCAACGAGCAGTCCAAGCTTCCACATGCAGGGATCAATAGGCACGCAGTAGTGGCAGTACCATGGACACAGTGGTTGTTTGGGGGGAGGGGGTGAGCTACCCACCCGGGAGGGGATCCATGATTCCCTGTGCCTCCTCCACCCCTGTGCCCTCCCACTGACAATCTAATGGAGATTGCTCTCCCGTAAAAGATCCAGTGAACGCTTAATGTCTTGCCTTTCTTTCCCGGGGATTTGCAGCACAGCTAAGTGGTCGCCATCTTGGCCAGAAGTCAGAGAAGAGACAACTCTTGAACTCTACATTCCACTTTGACTTTCTTTAATCAGTTGTCTCAGTTCAAAGTATTTTTTGTTCTGTTTTTTTTTTTTTTTTTTTTGTTGTTGTTGTTTTGTTTTGTTTTGTTTTGCCACAAAGGACAAGGATAACATGTTTAAATCCTATAGCCTGGGTTCATGGCCAAGTACATCTCACCCATCTTCTGATAGTGGTATAGGCAGTCATACTCCAGGTACTTAACACTGTCTAATGGACATATGGAAGTGGCATCCCAGGTAACTCTCACTTGCCTTCTGATGGAAATATTGGAAGTTATACCACAGGTAGCTCTCACTTTCCTTCTGATGGAGGTTTGGTCCAGGTATGTCTCACCTTTTGATGAAGATATGGGCATAAATACCCAAGAATTAAAGGTAAATGATAAATCCATTTAGCAAAAGCCTATAGAAAACAGTAGCCAAACAATCCCATTGTACAGAAGATGAGTGAACCAAAGACACCTCTCTAGACATGTACCTACATATCTACTTTCACAGTTCTCCTGGCAGAGCCGATATGCCACAAAAGATGGCATTACTTTTCCCTCCTTTTGTGTTACTGTGGTCTTCTGGTTGGAAGGTTGGGCTCACAACCCTGTGCACCCAAGAATTAGTTTAACTTTCACTGATGTATGCGAGACCTATAATACTTTTTCACGTTTTTAAAATTATTAAATGATTATATTTATTGAGGGAAGTACAGAGCCAAGGAAAGGCACCTACATGGCTAGAGATCCCACATGGAGGGTCTGGGAAAACCATAGGAAGAAAAGAGAGAAAAGAAAGTTCAAATAGCTCCTACAATGTGGGAAGCTAGAGGGAGTAAAGAACCCATGTGGAGAGTAAGGGCTGGTGGGCTCTCCCCTTAGCTGGCCGGGCTGGACCTGGGCTGGCTCAGCTCAGCTCAGCTCAGCCCAGGCCCAACTGAGGGAAAAAAAAATCACCCACAGCTGGAAGTTTCCCAGTGGTCAGAGAGCTCTGAGAGTGTGCCCTCCCCTTGCAAAGGTATTTATAACCTTATAGTGGTGGGCTTTGCCTTCCAGCTCAGGTAAAGCAGAGGGACACCTGATTGGATAGGGGCTGTGGTAGGAAGATGCTAGCCATGTTCTCTGGGCTGCGCTTGACCAACCACAATGTTTAAATCAAAGATCTCCCTCCCAATAGTGGCCCAGGCTCCTTATGAAAAAACATATCTAGTTAAGAGATAAGAACTCAAGCAGGTGCAGACCATCCTGTGTCTTTTACTTTTAGGGCCCTAGTGACTCTGTCTACTCCTCTCATTCCCCTCTCCCAGTAGAAGACACTCTCACTGCTGTTAGAGAAAATGGGATGATGATGGCAGAGCTTGAACTAACTCCAGCTGAATGGGGGTATAGAAATATAGCAGTTAGAGAGTCTTTCCCAGAGAGGGGGACTATTCTAAAGTACCCCTAAAGTGTATTGATGGAGTGCAGGGAGATAGTCTTGGAAGAAAATGTTGGGGAGAAATGATAAAGGCAAGGAGTTGATGAGAAATGGGTACACAGTAAACTGGTTGCCTTCTTGTGGTCTTTTAGGCTTTAGGGACCATTCAAAGGAACCTAGATAGATGGAGCTGTATTGTATCAGAACCATCTGAGCATGAGTTTGCTGAGATTTTTCCCCCAGAAGCGTTCATCGAATGGCACAGTAGTGTCTGACATGGTCTGACTCTACTTCTGTATGGATTATAAAACAGATGAGATATTAGCTACGTTATCAGGAATAAATGTACAACGTTTACTGTTGATAATGGTTAGTATATTGTATTTTTCTATAGCTAAGAAAACCTCTCAACTATACTTCAAGAATTTCTTTCTTATCTTTTGATTTTTTTACTTGCCACTATATCATAGCTTGTTCTTTTCTTCACTTCTCCCTGTATCCTAGCTAGTTTGTTTCTTGAGTTTCCCTTGTATCCTACCTGGTTTGAGCTGGCAGCTCTTTTGCCCATCCCCAGAAAGAAATCCTGCAAGATAATGATGCTAGCAGGGACTCCATTCATTGCAGGGAAATGTCAAGGTACTTAGGCTTTAGAACTTGCTTGAGAATGTGGTTATGCATTATCACTTACAGAGGAGAGGAAAGGTAAGTCTGTCATTTCCAGGCATTTAAATGTCATTTTTGTCTGTTTTGTGCTAATGTGAGTTAGGTAAGCAAATATGGGCAGTCTGATGAGAAATTTTGTGTCCATACTTCACACACACACACACACACACACACACACACACACAAATATAATCTTCTGTGTCACTACCAATATGATTTATATGGAAATCAAATTGTGATCAAGGCACTAGTAAGCCTGTCCTATACGTTTTTATCCAGAAGCATCCATTCTTCGACCAAAGCACTTTACACTGTTTCCTGCCTTTCCATATTCTTCTGATCTTCCTCCAAAGGAAATCTCCATCCATATGTACACATCTTTGTAACATAGTTGGTGTATTAAGTACATGTGTATCATTGTAACCAAACACATGACAGAAACAAGGGAGGAAGCATTTATTTTCTCTCTTGGTTTCAGGTGATTTGAGTCTATGGTAATAGGGAATTATATGGATCTGCTTTGCCTCCAGAGAGAAGTAGAGGAGGCAAGTCAGCACAGGAAGGGCATCACATTCAAAACTTTGCTAGTGATGGACTTCACCCAGAGTGGCTGTCCTCCTAAAGTCTCATCATTCAAAATAGCTCTCCTGCCAGGAATGGGGATTTAAATCATAAGCCAGTGGGGGACATTTCAGATCCAAATCATAACAACTGGTAACTATCATAGCCTGAATTCACTTTCCTCAAATTATATAATTCAAAGACATAAGTCCTTACATTATTGTTTTTACACCCTTCATGCATGTAAATATGATTAAGTAAGGTCATTAGCATGGGGGCCTAATCTTATAAGGGTATACTATGAAGAGAAAAAGAGAGAAAGGAAACACTTGACTCATATTCTCTCTCTTACATTTGCACAAGGATGGCTATGTGAGGACTCAGTGAGAGGTCAGCCATTTGCAAGCCTCAAAAAGAGCTCTCATAACTCAGCTTTTCTAACATTTGCATATAGTCTTCAATACTTCAGAAGTGTGAAAAAAAAAACTCTATTGCTTAGTGACTCAATCTGTGGTATGCTGTTATGACAGCACAAGTTAAGCTAGTAGAATGTTTAATAAATTCCCTACAATACATAGTGTTCTTCCTGAGGTGCATGTGTCTCGCATAAACTCTTTGCATACTCTCAGTGTATTCTCAGAATTATATTTTAAAGTGTTTTATATTCTTTGAATTTTATTTTCAAAATAAATAAAATGAAAAAATAAGGTTCAGAGTTTGCATGTACTCTTCATCTAGCTCCCTCTGGTATGAATGTTGTTCATACTCACACTTGAAGTCACTTAGATCCCTCTTGGATAAAAGCTATACATACCCTCAATGAAGTCCTTGGACTCAGAAAATCATTGCCAAGAGTATATTATTAAATTATCTGCAGAATGTATCCCAGTGTTGCCAAATTTGCTAGTAATGTCTGGCATATTGTCTTGAATCTAATGTAAGAAATTGTGTTGAAATCTTAGGGGTATTTTTTTCTCTAATGTGGGTCACTTCTCCTCCTTATTTCTTTCTCTTATTCAATACATGTGAAGAATGTATTTTGTTCTCTGTTTTCCAATATCAGTTTGTCTGAAATTGCTCCAGGATTAGGTTGAAATTATACACTTCTAGCAAGAATCTCACAGGAAATGATACTGTGACATTCTTCATACATCCTAAAAGGAAGCGTGTGGAATTATATGTCTGAACTGATGGCAATGTTAATTCTGACCAGTCTAAGACATAACATGCCAGTTATTCTAATTTCATATGACCTTTGCAATTAATAACGTTCTTGTGGGAGGCTTCTTTGTGCTGTAAATGTCCTTTCTTCCCAGCAACTTTTGTGCAGTTAAACTAGATCTAGTTTTCAAATTTTATTACTGAAGTGTTTGTCTAATGATAAGTTCCATTTCTACTATATCTGCAACATTAGAATTCTCTAATAAGGGGCTTTTCTTTCTCCCTAATTTCTTTATTTATGCAGTTATTTAAATGGGCATGTTCCATAGGAATTTAGTTAATTCTTTGTGTTATAACCTATTATATTTATTATTTTGATTTTGTTCAAATTTTCTTAGCTTTCACCATGAAAATTCTCTGCAGGTATCTTTTGTGTTCTTTTGGTGATTCTTCAGTGTGTCTGAGAATTTCATTATTTTCTATTACAATAAGGCAGCTCAAAATCACCTTGTATTTCTCCAGTCATTCTTCTTAGGAGCTCAATTTTGTTTTATTGAAGAATCATATTTAGAAACATAGATAAGGGCACTGGTATGCTCATGTTTCTCAGGGCTTCTCTTTGGAAGAGACAGGACAAGTCTTCCCAGCAGCACAGATACATGTAAGACCTGTCGGCTTTCTTCTCTGCAGCAGGTAATAAAGGTGTCTGTAGCAGACAGCTTCAGGTTCACTGAGATGAATGTTCAGACCAGGCACAGTTATGGAGGAAGGGATATTTATTGAAGCCTACAGATCCAGGGGAAGTTCCATAAATGGCAGAAGAAGCTGGCCTGCCTTCACAGGACCAAACAGAGAGAGAAGTACAAGCCTAAAGGTCAAAAACCACAGCACACTTCAGGAACTCCTGCTAGGCACACTTTGCATATCTTTAGATTGAAACCTGAAACCCACCATCACACCTTAAGATCCACCCAGTGACATTGCCTCCAGCCAGGTGGCTAGAGATGCAAACTACAAACAAATAAACAACTGAATATATTGGGGGGCCATCTATTCTATTCAAACCACCACAGTGTCTCAGTCCACTCTAATAAAATATCAGAATCTATGTAGCTGATTACAGAGTTTCACTTTCCATGATTCTGGAGAGTGAGAAGCCCCAGGCCGAAGCAGTGCTAGCGGTTTTGGTGAGGACATACTTTCTGGCTGTGCATGTGACTTCTTCATTGTTGTGGGTTCTTTTATGGAGGCACTAATCCAATTTATGCAGGTACTATCCTCATGTTTGAACCTACTCTCAAAATGTCCATCCTATAATTTTTTCCTCTTTTTTTGTGGTTTTTCAAGGGAGGGTCTTGCTCTAGCCCAGGCCACCCTGGAATTCACTACATAGTCTCAGGGTGCTCTTAAATTCATGGTGATCCTACTACCTCTGCCTCCCCAGTGTAGGGATTTAAAGCATATGCCACCATGACTGGCTCCCTCCTATCTTTTAATATAATCACTTTGTGAGGATTTCAGCACAAGAATTTTGAGAGGCCACATTTGTACTACAGCAGTTGGCTTTCTTTAGCCATATATTTTCTTATTTTTCAGTTTCAAATTCAGAATTACTATCTGTACCCAAGGGAAGATAAACTTTTTTAACTCAAATACCATATAATTGTACAGTGTTGTTTTTTTTAAATTATCCATACACTATATAATCAAAGTCATGTTTTCCATGCCATTTGGATCACTCACTTCTTTTCTTTATCAGCCTTCCTCTTTGTGGTTTGTTAATTCAATTTACTTAAACACAATGCACTCAAGTAGTTACAGATTGATTAATATTTGGGATTCTCCAAGACCCTGGTTAATTTTAACTGTTTATTTGTAATTGTGCATAATTTTACTAGCTATAAGTGTAAACACCACAGAAGAATCCTTTGTTTTGTTTTTTATTTTTATTTTGTTTTTAGTTTTACTTTCAGTTCCTAGGATCAAACACAGGCCTCACATTGGCTAGGCAACTATTATACCTCTATATTCCCAACCACAAACAACAGCAACAACAAAAAAAACCTTTGAATTAGTGTCACTCTTTCCTCATCTCTTATGACCTGTTACCACTCCCCTAGTCTTTCCTATCCACTCATGCTAGGTAAAGAATTCATTAGTTGTCAGTCTGTCCTTATGTTAGTTTGAATATATGGCCCCCAATATATTCAGTGTTTTATTAGTTTGTAGTTTGCATCTGCTGGAGGGAGTGTCACTGGGCTGATATTAAGGTGTGTTGGCAGGTTTGAGATTTCAATCTAAAAATGCCAAGTGTGCCTAGCTGGAGTCCCTGAAGTGTGTTGTGCTGTGTGGCTTTTGCCTTGTACTTCTCTCTCTGTGCTTGCATCTGTGAAGGCAGGCCGGCTTCTTCTGCCACTATGGAACTTCCTCTAGATCTGTAAGCTTCAATAAATGTCCCTTCTTCCATAACTGTGCCTGGCCTGGAAGTTCATCTCAGTGAACTTGAAGCTGTGTGCTGCAATCCTTATCTTGATTTTTTTTGTACAAATGAGAGATACTTGTGTTCTTTTCTTCTTTTTTTTTGTGGTGGTCCAGCATACTTTACTTGTATCTTTTCCTTATTTGCCAAAGGAGTAGTTTATCTATTTCTGTAATTTACTTAAAAGTATCTATAAAAATAGAGGATATTTAACATCACCTTACAAATGACAGTGGCTAATTAAACTAGAGGTAATGACATGAACTTTGAAACCACAAGGACCTGTTTGGATCTAAATTCAACAAAGTACTAATTGTATTATCTTGCAAACATGACCATTTCCAGATTTTGTCTATAAAATGGAGATAATTCTACTGTCAGAGTTTTCTTAGGATTAAATGAATGTTACATATGAAGCCCTTTTATCATATTGCTTGATAATTTATACAAGAAATCTTAAAATTGTTAATCACTAGTTCAGTAACTATGACTTTGTAACTAGCTAAGGGATATGGCTAGCATTTTTCTGTTACGACTTTTAAAATCCTGAAGAACACTCAGTAACTTTGTTTTTAAGTCACTTTAATGGTACACAAATTTTCTATAAGAACTAAGTAACAGGCAAAACTGTGCCTATTATTAATTTGGAAGGAAATATATGACAAGCTGAGATTACAGTAAGATGGTACAATATTTAAAAGTTTAAATATTGTTCCTTATCTTAATCTCCTTCACTTTCTCCAAGTGCCACAGAATCTGTCTCTGTGCTAGTTTATATGCTGGTGGTCACTTAATTTGTAAGACTAGCTCCTTGACGCTCATATAACTTTCATATCCAAAAGGTTAATGGAGAAAAATGTTAATTGTACATTGAGCAGCAGTACTACATGTTACTATATTTTTAATAAATTCTGATAGTCAAATATGAATTTAAATTAGATAAATCTTATGTAAACTGATCAAAATTGCTTTGATATATCCTATCCTGGCAAATCTTTAATGTCTATGAAGTGCAGAAAATGGTTACGAATATTAAAAATGATGGGGGGGAAATGTACAAAAGAAAAATCTCTTCCTTTAAGGACCTCAATCCACTCAGCTCTAAGAAGTTTTTAAGTCTGTGGAAAACTATGTGAAAACTGAGTTTCATAGCTTGGATCTTTACAGATGCAGCTCATGTCTGTCCAGACCAATCAAAATTAGTAGGGTCTATTCAGAATAAGTTTAACTCATTGCAATTAATTAGAATAATTCTTCAATCTTCCTTCATTTTATAAATATGTTTCGAGTGACTATTAGATGACAGGCACTGTTAACAGATGGAGATATGCTATAGTGAGAGCCCTTACTCTAAGAGAGCCTACATTTAGATAAAGCAGAATTTGTCAATCAATCAAATCAAAGAATCCAAGTGGTACTAAACGTCATACACAAAGTTGATGATGGATGGAGAAAATGGAGAAGTCTGATATGTTGTTAAGATTGGTTAAGAAATTCCTCTCTAAAACACAATGCTTAGCTGGGTGTGGTGGCACACACCTTTAATCCCAGCACTTGGGAGGCAGAGGTAGGAGGATCACCATGAGTTCGAGGCCACCCTGAGAATACATAGTTAATTCCAGGTCATCCTGGATCAGAGTGTGATCCTACCTTGAAAAACCAAAAATACATAAATAAATAAATAAATAAATAAATAAACAATGCTTTAGAACATATTTAAGAAATTGATGCCATATACTGTTGTAGTCAGATCCACATTCCTAGGATGAACATCTACACTCAGAACAGATTAGAGGAGGAAGGGATTTATTTGACGCTTAAGGGAAGTTCCATAATTGCTGGCTCACTTTCCAAGATACAAGCAGAGACAAACCTACACTAGCCAGCACCACACACAAGCACAGACAGCAAACAATGGAACCAGCAGTCAGCAGCAAGACCCATTGCAGAGTTCAGGTATCTCTATAAAATTAGGATGGAAATCAGATGTAACCCCAGTGACACCTTAGGGCTAGACCCCAGGATTCACCACAAGTGACACCTCCTCCAGCAAGGTATCTGTAAATCCAAGTTTTATAAAACATCTGAGTTTGGGGGAGCATACATTTAAATTACTATATGTACTGTATGGAAAGAGAATTCCTGGCTGAACATTCATGATGGAAGCCAGTTGAAGGGTAGAAATAATTGAGGGCAGTCGAGTGGTAAAGGCCAACTTTCTGTCTATAAAGCTGTGGGACAATACTGGGAAGACCATGGAAAGGCCTGGTTCATAATTTAGAAGTGTCTCTTTTTTATCACTGTGATGAGATGAAACTATTATGAACTTAAGATAGAAGTGTAGGCAATACACAATATATTCTAGGATGAAGGTAGAAGTAGTAGTGTCGACTTGGTGTGCAGAACCTAGAACAAGTTATATGAAGTGTGCACAAAAAGAAGAAGAGAGAAGGGTAAAGGCAAGTCCAGATTTGGTTCTGAGCTCCCATAAAAAGGAATTTCATATTCTTATTATCTATAAAGGCCCCAACATAAAAGTTATGCTCTCATTCATTGTGAGGAAACTCTATTCCATTTCCGAAGAGAAGTAGCAAAATGAGCCCAAACTAATGCATGGGGAAACGTGTAATGTTTCAGGGGATGGAGGGTCCTCACCACACTACTCTGGGAACTGTCTTGCCTACAGAAGCAGGGACAGTGAGATGCAGAGGCAGAGGATGCAAAGATGTAGAGTCATGGGCCCCTGAAATGCTGAGGCAAGGATGGTGAGATCTCACTTGCTGGCTTAGAATGGAAAGAACATCTCATGGTCCTCAGGAATGGAGAATAAGCTCTGCTGGGTCCAGACCTCTAAGATCCAGTCCTGCTTCTATGTGTGGTCCACATCCACATTGGTAGTAAAATCACTCACAGTGTCCTTCTCAGACACCTCCTCAGAAATTTTTTTTCACTGGACCACATATTTTGGGGTTTACTTGCAGTTTAGGAAATACCATGCTTGTAAATACAGGGCCTTTGTCCAGAAATGATGTTGGGTTACTGCCCTTTAATTTTAGAGCAGTTCCGTAATTACAGAGTACCACAGGAGACTCTCCTGCATAGATTATTTTTCCACTTTAGAAAATTTAGACTCACTTTTATCAAGAGTAAAGAGATGTGTGATATATAAAGTTCCATTTTATTTCTAGATATGAAGTTTTCCATTTTTAAATGGAATTTTACATTTTTAAAGGCCATTGCAGATTTATTTATCATTGGGTTTCATAGGTTGTATTTTGCTCTACTTTTTTAGTGTGATACATGGTGCTTTAATCTGCAGTGTGTCAGATTGATTATATTTATGCAGTTTATTTAAAAAGTAGTAAATATGACATGTGGGAGTGAATTTATGTTGGCCTGGTCACCACTGTACTTCCATATACATTGGAAATGATCCAGAATTACATATATTAATAAAATGCATTATTAATTGTTTCATAAAACTTAATAGTTGATTTATTGGTTTGAAAGAGAGAGAAAGAATCACGCACCAGGGCCTCTAGCCACTGTAAACTAACTCCAGATGCATGTGGCACCATCTGCATCTGGCTTTTGTGGGTACTGGGGAACTGGATCTTTAGGCTTTGCAGGCAAGCCCACTAAGCAATCTGGGAAATGATCGAGAGTCTTCTTTCTTGGTGAACCTGATATCAGCACAAGGGTGAAGGAGAGACACAGTGAACACTCAACTCCTACCAAAACAGAGATCCAGAGATCCAGGGGCTCCTAAGAGCCCATCACTGAAGTAGACCTAAAACAAACCCAACATGGCTCAGGGAAATTTGCAGAAGAGGGCCCATAAAGATTGTTAGAGCCACAAGTTGGGACATTATGCACAGAGACATTGACTCTTCCCCATAACTGATGGCTACCTCCACAATCTCCATGGGGATGATCACAGTGAGGAGCATCCCTTTGGGGGGCAGGGATGAGGGCAAGGCAAAGATGGTACAAACATGTGCTGTTTACTTACTATGTCCGTAACTAATAGAAAAAGCATAAACTTAAAACATCAAAAATATTTGCTCAAAACAAACATATAAATATAAGATTTCTTTGAAAGATTATATCTCTGTCAGAACATTTCAAGACTCATGCTAAAAACAAACAAACAAATAAAATAAACTAAAATATTAATAGTTGGGTGCTGATTTCTTAAGTTCATTTTCAAAAGAGGCCTCATTTGGTACTATAATGAACACTTGTAGATATACTAATGTCTGTTTCAAAGCCTCCTATAGGAGGAAGCCATTCCACCTGCAAATCTTGGTGCAGAAAGGCAGAAGGCAGAATGCAGGGCTGAGCAGCACACACATCTAAGGAAGACCCTTGGCAGAGTCAGTGATAGCAGAGCACAGATCCATACTACTCATGGGACCAAAGTTGCCAGGGTCCTGTGTGCATTTTTGCATGGATTATGTGGCCATATTAAAGTCTGCAAGGTGTGAGTGTTCTCATGAGGAAGTGTGGTGAATTGACCAGAGTCCTTGTCCACTCCTGCTTTCCAGACCTGAGTTAGTTAATTCAGGACTGGTGAACACACAGTGCTTCAGGTAAGTACACTGGAAACCACTAGATTTGGGATGAGGTAAAAAAAAAAAAAAAAAAAGTGGTATTAGCATTCTCAGTGTCAACTTTCTTAGTAGTAATACAAATTTTTTGGATTATCTTTGAACCAGGGGTGGTTGAATCCATGGATACACAGGTTCTGTATATTACCTATAAAAATTATATTACCCCCATTTTAGGATGAGGAAAATGCACAACATAATAGCATAAATTTCCAAGGCCACATACTAATTAGAGCTTGAGTTAAGCTGTGAAGTCAGAACTATAGTACTATGATGTTTGCCATTTAGGATTCCTTAATACATTCAACATATAACTTAGTATTTTCTTTCTTTATTCATCAAACCCTATATTATTTATTTATTCATTTGACAGAAAGAGAGAGAGAGAGAGAATGGGCATGCTGGGGCCTCCAGCCACTGCAAACAAACTCCAGACACATGTGCCCCCTCTTGCATTTGGCTAGCTTGGGTCCAGGGGAATCAAACGTGGGTCCTTTGGCTTTTCAGGCAAGTGTCTTAACTGATAAGCCATCCCCCCATCCCCAAAAGCCTATATTTTTAAAGGTATAAGGTCTTACTATGCTGCTCAATTGTTCCTCAAGTCTCAGCTTTGAAGTAACTAGGACAATCTATCTCCTTTTACTTTTTTTTAACAATAATATTTTATTTATTTACTTGAGAGAGAGAAAGGAGAGAAAGAGAGAGAGAGAGAGAGAGAGAGAGAGAAAGAGAGAGAGTGAGAGAGACAGAAAGAGAGAGAGAGAGAATAGTTGCAATGGGACCTCTAGCCACTGCAAATGAACTTCAGATGCATGTGCTATCTTGTGTATATGGTTTATGTGGGTACTGGGGAATCAAACCTGGGTCCTTAGGCTTTACAGGCAAGCACTTTAACTGCTAAGGCATCTCTCCAGCCCCACTTCAACTTTTACTATAAGGAAAAAATAAGTAAAGAGGTTAAGTAACTTAAATAAGGCCATAAGTATAGTGAGAGACTCAGCTAATTCTGTACACATGGTGCTTGATTTTCTTTTAAACTATAGTATCAAACAAGAGTAGATGTTTTGTTTATTTTGGTCCCTGAAACTCAGCAGCTATGACCGCAAGGTATGTGTTTCCAAACAGAATTTCAAAGATAGGGATAAATGAAAGTGATGAGGTGTCAAGCCTAGAAAACATGACCATAAAATGGAAAAATCTCAAAGTCACCAGAGCTTCTTCAATGACATCGCTTTTAAGGGTGGAATCCTAATTGACTGACTTCCACTATTTTAAGTTGTAAAGATCATGGAGTATGGAACAATTTTAGCGCTTCTGGAGCCCATAAAACAGTGATGCACTTACAGAAAATAGACTAAAATGAGGAAAAATGGACTAAGTACTCAAGCTGAGTAAAAAAGAAGGGAAAGTGGGGAGAAGTCCTTGAAAGCCTGAGGATCCACAACCCACGTAGAAATGCTGCATGTGGGAGCATAGTCTTGTGATCCCAGTGCCGGGGAAGCTGAGACAGGTATATCCCTGGGGAGCACTGTCCAACAAATCTAGCCTAATTGGTGAGCTCCAGACCAGTGAGTGATCCTGACTAAAAAAAAACCATATATATGCATATACATATATGGAGGGTAGGATGAAGCCTAACCTTATTTATTTATTTATTTATTTGTTGTCTCTGGCCTATAACTCCAAGTACCAGAAATTGGTTAATATCAACTATGAGCTGTTGATGAGTCAGACCTTCGAGTTTCCCAAAACAAGACAGGCTTCTGTCAAAGCACTTGGATACCCACCTGAGGAAAAAGGTTAGACCCTATTGCTGAAGACACTATATGAGGCCGACACTGGAATGCAGAAGAGAGCCAGTTCCCAGAGAGAAGGTGTAGTGCTTGAAGGCACTACATGAGCTACTGTGGGAAACTGGCCAACAATCATCTGAGCAACTAGAGGTCTAAGCGACTCAGAAACAAACACCCTGACAGGATGTACATGCCAGTGCAATAGTGGCACACAGCTTTGGTGAGTAACCAATAGGTTTCTGACTGGCTAAAAGATTTGCTCAGTGTAAAGGAACCCATATCTGGAATTGGGAACCAGACCAGAATCCTATGGATACAAAGATTATGCTCTCCAGTGCCAAGCTTTCACTAGTATTTGTCTGAAAGGGGAGAAACATATACCAAAATTCCCCATAAATTAACAATACTTATCCCATTTAAACTATGCTGGCTCACTCTCCATTGGAGAATCTGTTTTCCATTTTCAGAAGGTAGTGAGACCCGAGGAGATAAACTACCCCTCATACTTCAGCCAAGCCACAGATGAAACCCCAGCGAAATTGGGGAGATGAGCAAGAGAGCTGCTTCCATGGTGAACCTAACAATCAGTGCCAGGGTAGAGGAGACAGACCCTGAGCATACCCAAAACTTAGCAAAGCAGAGATCAAGAGGCTCCTAAGAGCTCAATGTGGAAGTAGATTTAAAATCCATTCAACATTACTCAGGGAATTTTGGAGAAGAGGGAGCAGAAAGAATGTAAGAGTCATAGAGTGAAACATTATTCCCAGAGACATTCCCTCCCCACAAACAAAGCAAAACAAAACCAAACAAAACACCTGACTGCTTCTCCCAGAATGAATATCCCACAACTCCCTGGGGAATACCTGTAATCCCACTGAGGAGGGTCTCCACCAGAATGAGCCCAGGGATGAGGGATAAGAAGGAAAATAAATGAAAATAACAACAAAAAAAATTTAAAAAAAAAGAAGGAACCAACACATGATATACCCATATAAAATATATCATTATTTAAAAAATTAAAATTGAAAAAGATTATATATATATATATATATAATTCTTTAAAATTAGAAATTTGAAAAGGTGGTTTCCTGAATTATGCCTCACTTTGGGCTCACCTGACTTGAGAGCTTAGAATAGGTGGGGTATGAAGCTTTATGGCCATGACTTTGAGGAAATGAAGATTGGATAACCATCCAGTGAGCTTCAGAAGGAAATGTGAGGAGATACACCTCTAACTGGTTAGTAGGAAGTAGGAATACAGGTCTTAGTGGTTTCCTTATCTGCTTGCTAAACATTGTCATAGTTAGGAAATTAATATTGGTAAATATTGACTTTTCTCTCATGAAATAGACTGCCATTTTTGTCAAAAATTTCCTCCTGAGTGTTCACCATCCTGAGGACCACCGACAATTAGCTACTCACATCCTGTCACATAGATGGGTTTCATCCACTAGTAGCCAGATTAGGGAAGGTTTGGCATATGTAGGATATATCATAAATTATAGCCCTGCTAGTGGTAAGACTATGAAAATCTATCAGTTTAATTTAACTAAAGTCTTAAACTTGCTGAAAGTTATGTGTAAACAATATTAGAATCTAGTCTGTAGTAACAGGAAGGAAAAGTGTACATTTTCTCATTTTTATGAACTTTGAGAATGTATTTCATTGACGAGTGATAGTAACAATTTTGGCTCAGTAACAGAAATCTAAAACTAGAGGCTGTGATAGGCAAATCACCTTAAGAAGATGAGCTTACCAGCAGCTCAGGACTGCTAACTCAAGGCAGAGAACAAGCTTGCCAGCATCTCAATGTTTCTAACTCAAGTTAGAAGCTTATTTCTTTTTCTCTTTCCTAACTTTATCTAGTTAAGGGCTATAACAAACAAATGTGACATGCCCAAGACAGAACACAGAAAGAAAAGTTTATACTCATGCCTCTCTTTCTATTCTTCTCTGAAGTCTTAGAGTTACCCATGCCCAACATGTAACAGGAAATGGGGGTGTCATCCTTGTTGTCTTGCTGCACATGAGCCACATAGCCATGTAATGATGCCACTCAACTTCCACAATGTGACAAAATGCTTAGAAATAATGGGATGCAGGATGCTCCATCCTGTTTACTGGGAACAGAGACCAACTCAATGTTAGAGCAACTTGAATTAACATGAAACGCATTGCACAGTAATTAAATTCTTCCACATCACATATAAGTATAATGTGTTAATAAAAATGTAATTGCACCTCTATTGTTTCTGCAGGTTCAGCTTAATTACATGGCAGTCAGAAGTCTTTCTCCTCTTATTCACACTCAGCAAGGACTCCCCTTGACATCTGCTAGTTTTTAATTAATGAACATTAAATACCCTGCTCTCTTATTAAAGGTAATTTAACAACTTACTCTGTACTATAAATTCATGGGAGATGTAATGAGAAATCAGAACCTATGTCCCTTATTAAAATACTACATGTACATATATCTGTACATTATGCCATTCAACCTAGTTTTGGAAAGAATTTTTACCACCTCTTAAGTGTGAGGTGACTCCTAGAAGCTTCCAGAGTTCATGTTTACTAAGAGTAAAGACCAAATTTTTGTTAGCAGAATCATCTGATTTAAACATAGCTCCCTGTTGAAACTTTTTCAAAAGCTTAGGAATTGGAAGAATTGGCATGTGATTGGAAAGAAAACAGTGTGGGTTTTTTCTCATTTACCACCTTCAAGAGATATTTAATATTTAAATGTTACAACATATAAATCTGAGAGGAGAGAGAAAATGATGACAAGCTTTAAAGACTGAAGTTGTCCTTAGATTTCATGTAATGTCAAGGTATCTGGCCTGCATGTTCTTAACTTTAATAAGCAATAAGTGTGAAATATGCAAGTCCCTAAATATATAAAAGAAGAAACATGTTAGTCTAGGCATTAGCATGCTCAGGCAGGATGACTATTAATCTGCTTCTCATCACTGCAAGAAGATGACTGAGGAAAATCAACTTAAAGAAGAAGAGATTCATTATGGTTCTTGGTATCACTTTATCTATCCCATGGCAGTTTGGCTGGGTTTTATGGCGCTGGGTTTTATGGCGCTGTGTTGAGGCAGATATCATAGCCAAAGGGTGTGGTGGAGGAAAGCTGTTCAATTCATAAGAGTCAGAAAGCAGTAAGGAGACAGACAGACACCAAATATAGGATTAAAACTTCAAGGACATTTCATGAGCAATATAGTATCCCTACATAGGCCCCACCACGTAGTTCTTCTCACCTCCAATGGACTATTGTTATAAATTTATTAATGGATCAAAACGTTGGCAAAGTTAGAGCCTTGTTATTCAATTTTCACCAAAGCCCCAAGGCCCACCTCTGATTCCAAAACTGTAAAAAGCTTACAATAATTAAGCTTTGAGAACTTTCAATATATTAAACATTTTCATTGAAAGAAATAAGATTACAAACATAAATTTAATAATAAAAATATCAACCAACAATCTAACCTCTGGCATTAAATTCCCAGCACACAGAGAAAAACACACACATACACAAGCAAAATACCCAAAGTAATAAGGAAAAATAGAAATAGCATGTCCTCTACAAAACCTGCCATTCCTAGAGTGGTTACTTCTGATGACACTGGCAAATGAAATTCTAGGCAAAGAATTATAAAGAATGATGATAAACATGTGCAAAGGAATAAAAGAATTTCAAGAGAACATGAATAACCAGCTGAGTTAAAGAAGACAGAAAATGGAGGTGATGATAATGAAATTCAATAAAGATGTAAAGTACTGCAGAAATAAAGTGCAATGATGCTGGGAATGAAACATGACAGTAATTGAAATTAAATGATCATTGGAAAGGCTTACCAACAGGATGTATCATTAGGAGAACAGAATGTCAAGATCAAGACAAGGTGGAGGAATTTATGTGTTCAGTCAAGGAAAATGACAAATTTACAAAAGCATATGGATAAAACATGCAACACCATGGAAAGACCAATTGTATGAATTGTGGACACAGTAGGTGGGGCAGAAAACCATGCAAAGGAATAGAAAATATTTTCAACACAATCATAACAGAAAATTTCCAAAACCTAGTGTAAGAGATGCCCATCCAAGTACAAGAAGCATATAGAACACCAAATCAACAGGACCAGTAATGAAACTCCCCAAATCACATCATAGATAAACACTAAGTTTTTACAGAATAAGGAAAGAATGTTAAGAGCTGCAAGAGAGAAACACCAGGTTTCTTATACAGGAAAAGCCCATCAGAATTACAGCTGACCTTTGGATTGAAACATTAAAAGCCAGAAGGGTTTGGAATGATGTATTTCAAGTTCAGAAAGACCACAATTGCCAACCCAGAATAATATACTCAGTGAAACTATCAGTCATAATTTGAAAGAACAAGAAAAACTTTTCATGATAAAAGTAGGAAAAATGAATTTTTGGCACCAATCCAAACCCACAAAAGCTTCAAAGAAATACTTCAGCAAGAAGAGATATGGAAATATATACAGGGAACTAGAGGGAAGGAATGAAACAAAACTAGGATAGATATTAAGCAATTGAGAACTAAGTAAACATCAAAAATTAAATACTGACAAGAATAAATACCTTTCAGTGTTATACTTAAATATTGATGGTTTCCATTCCCCAATCAAAACACACAGACTGATAGCCTGGATTATAAAACATAATCCTTTCCTTTCTTCTTTTTTGCTGTCTGCAAGAAACCCAGATAACCAAAAAAGACAGATACTACCTAAGGATTAAAGGATGGAAAAAGTTATTCCAAGAAAATGGAACCTGGAAACAAGCTGATGCTATTATCTTAATATATGAAAAAATAGACTTCAAATTAATGTTAAGAGATAAAGAATATCAATTCATACTGATTAAGAAAGTAGTCCATTAAGAGGACAAGACAGTTCTTGAAGACACCAATCACAGGTGCACCCAATGTTGTACAATGAATACTCCAGGATGAAAAGTTAGAGTTCAACACCAACACAATAATAATGGGTGACCCCAATAACTGATGATGCACAATATAGAGGGAAGCCACCTTCTCAAAAATTCAGAGACATTTGGAGTTAAATGACACCATAGATCAAATGTACCTAAAAGACATTTACAGACTATTCTACCCAGACATGGCAAAATGTGAATTCCTTTCAGCAACACACAAAACTTTCTCTAAAATAAATCACATATTATGACACAAAGCAAATGACAACAAATATAAGAAAGTTGAAATCACTTCATGTATTCTCTCTGGCCACAATGGAATAAAGCTATAAACCAACGAGGTCAGGGGAAAGGACTAAGTAAAGGAAAGGTGGAGGGAGGGCTAATCAAAATCTAAGAGGCTGTAACTAAGTCATATGCAAACCTTCTTTATTGGACAATGGAACATATAGGAGTCATAGATTGTTACTCGAATATTTTCAGTTCCAGGAATGGGATACCTTCCAGTGAGTTGTTGGCCAGGGAGGTCCATAATGCCCCCAAAACATTACAGGCTATTTCCAAAGCCCTTGGTTTCCCACCATGAATAGATGGTAAGACCATATTGCTGAAGACTCCACATACTTGGGCTGCAAGGTCACTGAGAAATCCTTCTGGAACAGAGCTGATAACCTCCTCCATGTAGACCAGCTAACAGAAAGCTGGAAAAATCCATGCTGCATGCAATTCATTGGAAGAGAGGAAATCAGCAGTAAAGATACTCAATAGTGGACACTGCAAGCCTTCTATTTGGGCAGCCAGGCCAAATGAGCCAACAGATGTAATAGTGACACGTCTGTTACTGGGGAAACAAACCACCCTCTAATTTGACTGGAGGCCCGCTCCATTGCAGGGAATACATCCCTGATACTGAAAACCTACAACAGGGATAGTCATGAGTCCTAGGGGTGTAACATCTACTGCTGTCTGGATAAATGTATATACAATGCTCACCAAGCTGCCCAGTAAGTACTTCTCTTAATGTAATGTTCATACCCACACATTAATGCTACTCTCACTTTTGGTTAGAGAACCTTCTCTTTTCAGATGGCAGTGACCTTGGGATGACTCAGAAGGCATCATGGTGCTGGGAAGAAGTGACAGAGGAGTGCTCAGAATGGAAATATCTCTATCACATCTTCCAAAGCTCAGGGTCCATTGTGGAAGAGGTGGCAGGAAGAATGTAAGAGCCAAAGGTAGGGTAGGACTCCTTACAACATGCTCCTCCAGACACAAAATGGTGTGGATATCCATGACCTCACAGTGCCTGACACTACCTACATAACACCATCATAATAGTAAGAAAAGATCATGACATCAAAAGAAAAGAAAGACTGATTGAGAGGAGGAGGGGATAAGATAGAGAGTGGAGTTTCAAAGGGGAAAGTGGGCGGAGGGAGGGAAATATCATGGGATATTGTTTACAATCATGGAAGTTGTCAATAAAAATAAATTAATTAAAAGAAAAAATGTACACAGTCATACAGATTAAAATAAAATATAACATCATGCTTTTAAATGATGCATGGGTCATTGATGAAATCAAGAAAGGAATTTAAAAATGTATCGGGAGCTGGGAAGTTTGCTCAGTGGTTGGAGGCACTTATTTGCAAAGCCTACTGGCACAGGTTTGATTTTCCAGTACTCATGAGGACCAGATGCATAAGATAGCACATGTGTTTGAAGTACATTTTCAACAGCAAGAGGCCTGGCTTTCCCATAGTCTCTCTCTTCTTCTCTCTTTCTCCCTTGTCTTTAAAATGAATTAAAAGCAATATTTAAAAAAATAAGAGTCTTTAAATTGAATAAAAATGAGAACACAACATAAAAAACCTATGAGAATAGCTCTAAGTGCCTACATTAAAACATCAGAATGGTCTCAAATAAATAGCTTAATGATGCACCTCTAGGCCTTAGGAAAATAAGAACACACCAAAATCTAAACAGTAGAGAGAGAGAGAGAGAAAAAAAAAAAAAAAGCAGGGCAGACATTAATGAAATAGCAATGGAAAATATAACATAAAGAATTAAACATGGAACAACTGAGTTTGAAAAATAAACAAGATTGACAAACCCTTAGCCAATTTAACCAAAATAAAGAAAGAGAAGACCCAAATTAATTAAATTAGAACCAAGCATGGTGGCACACACCTTTAATCTCAGTACTTGGGAGGCAGATACAGGAGGATCACCATGAGTTCCAGCCTCCCTGATACTGCATAGTGAATTCCAAGTCAGCCTAACGTACAGTGAGAGACCACCTCAAAAACTCAAAAATAAAATAAAATAAAATTAATGATGGAAAGGGAGACGTTATAACAGATAGAACCAAAATTCAGAGAGTCATAAGGACATATATTAAAATACATATTTCACAAAAATGGATAAAGTAAAACAAATTGATGAATTTCTAGATTAAAATGTCCTACCAAAATTAAGCCAAGATGAGATGAATAATTCAAACTTATCTACAACAATCCATGAAATTGAGGCAGTAATAAAAAATTTCATTTCACAAAAACCATAAAACCATGGTCCAGAGTACTAAAATCTGTGCTTCTACAAGTATACCACACCACAGAAAGAGAAGGAATACTTCCAGACTCTGTTAGTGAATCTAGTATTACACCGCTACAAAATCCAGATAAAGTCCTAACAAAAAAGTAAATTATAGACTAATTTCCCTGATGAACAAAGACGCAAAATTTCTCAATAAAATACTTGCAACCAGAATTTAAGAACGCATCAAGAACATTGTACACTATGATCAAGTGGATGTAACTCCTCAGATGTAGGGTTCAACATACGAAAATCAGTAAATGCAACATGTCTTCTAAATAGACTCAAGGACAGAAATCATATAATCATCTCAATTCATGAGGACAAGACCTGTGACCAAATCCAATATCCCTTTATGATAAAGGTTTTGTTGAAGCTATGGATGAAATGCACATATTTTAACATAATAACAGCTACATATGACAAACATGTAGCTAGCATTATGCTGAATGGTGAAAAACTTGAAGCAGTCTCATTAAGATAAAAATAAAATGAAGGTGTCCCCTCTCCCCACTTTTATTTAATATAGCATATGAAGTCTTAATGAGAGCAGTAAGACAAGAGAAGGAACAAAAGGGATACAAGTAGGGAAGCTGCAGATAAAGAATCTTCATTGCAGATGATATGATTTTTACACGAGGGGCTTTAAAGACTCCACTAGAAAACTAACAGAGTTGATAAACACTTCCAGCAAAGCACAGGATACAAAATCACCAAGTTGCCTTATTATATACTCCAAATAAAAGTATGGAGAAATAAATCAAGGAAAAAATCCTATTTACAATTACTTTGTAAAAAAAAAAAAAAAAAAAAACCTAATCAAGGAAGTGAAAGGCCTGCAATGAAAATTTTTCAAACACTAAGAAAGAAATCAAGGAAGACACTAGAAGATAGAAAGATCTCCCATGCTCATGGATAAGAAGAAATAATATTGTGAAAATGGCCATCCTACTAAAAGCAATCTTCAGATCCAATGTAATCCAAAACAAAATTAGAACACCATTATTCACAGAAATAGAAAAAACAAATCCTAAAATTCACAGGATAGCACAAAAGTCTCTAGATAGCCATAAAAATCCTGAGCAAAAAAAAAAAAAAGAAAAAAAAAGATATGGTATCATTATATCTGATTTCATGTTATACTACAGGGCCATCGTAATAAAAACAACACAGTCCTGACACAAATATAGACATATTTCAATGAAATAAAATAACAGACCCAGATATCACTCTGTGCAATACAATATTTGGTTTTTGAAAAAAAAAAGCCTGAAATAGTCATTGGACAAAAACACAGCATCTTCACCAACTGGTACTAGGAAAAATTGATATGTACATGTAGAAGAATCAAGGTAGGCCCTGATATCTCACTCTGAACAAAAATGGAATATAAATGGATCAAAGACTTAAATATCAGACTGTTGAAAGGAGTGAGTTAACTATAAGATATAGGCATAGGCAATGATGTTTTGAATAGACTCCAGTCACTCAGGAAATCAGATCAATAATTGACCAACAACAACTGACATAAAGTTAAAAAGCTTATTTACAGCATAAAAAAAGGTCAATGCAGCCAGCTTATTTAATGGGAGAAAACCTTTTCCAGCTACACATATTACAGAAGATTAATATCTAATATATTCAAACAGCTCATAAAACTGAACATTAAGAAAACAAATAGTGCAATCAAAAAATGGGAGTGCAAAAAACAGAAAGTTCACAAAAGAAAATACAGAAATGACCAATAAATATTTTTAAAAGTGTTGAACACCCTTAGCCATAAAGGAAATGTAAACTAAAACAACTTTAAATGTCCTGGGATATGGCTTAATGGTTAATGTCCTTTGCTTGCAAAGCCTGCTGGCCTGGTAATTACCTAGTGCTCATGTAAAACTAGACACAAAAAAGTGGCACAATTGTGTGGCATTTGATGGCAAAGGAAGAGGTTCTGGTGCGGGAACACACACAAATGTATACACAAGTGCAAATAAATAATAATAAAATAAATCTACTTTCAGTTTTTATCCCCCCCTGGTAAGAAAGGCTAGCATCATGAAATAAATGATGGTGAGGATGTGAGGAAAGAAGGAGCTTTATTAACTGTTGGTGAGAATCCAAGCTGGTGCAGCCACTATGGAAATCAGTGTGGAGATTTCTCAAAAATCTAAGAATAGTACTCCTTATGACCCACTCATACCACTCCAGGGAATCTACCCTTAAGGCTCTATACTCCAGAGAAATGAGCCAATCCATACTACTGGTGTTCTATTCACAATAAATTGGAATGGAATAAGTCCATGTGTCTATAACATGATAAATAGATTACTAAGATGCAGAACATGTATCCAATGGCATTTTATTCAGCTGTAAATAAAAAAGAAATTAATGGCATTTTCAGGAAAATGGATGGTATTGAAAAAGGTCATAATGAGGATACACATGCTCAGAAATGCAAACACATCTTCTCTCTCACATGTAGATCCTTGAATTTTTAGATTGGCTATAAATCAAAATGTCTATAGAGGCTAAACAGCTAGAAAGTGGCTATGAGAGGAGGTTTTTTGGAAGGGTTGGGGGATAGTAGAATACATAGGAAATAAATGTAGAAGGATTTAATAGCAAGTAGGAGGGAAAGGTTTAAGCAGGGATGGGGTGGAGGAAGATGAAGGAATAAAGGGGGTAATGAAAAGATGAATCAAAACAATGGCTATGTGAACAAGTCATGTGGAAATATACTACTTCCTAAATCTACTAAAATTCAATCATCAAGTCAAAATTTCTCAGGAGTCATGATTGCCTTTGTAACTGTAGTACTTAGCTTTAGTTGCTGGGATGAACTTCCAAACCAGGCAAAGTTATGGGAGGAAGGAAATTTATTTGAAGCTTACATATCCAGGGGAAGTTCCATAATGTCAGAAGAAGTTGGCTCCCTTTCACAGGAACAAGCAGAAAGAGAGAGAAAAGCCATAAGACAAAACCCCAAAACCACACCACCAGCATACACAAGCATATTCCATGAAGCCCAAGCTAAACTCAAGCACTTTTCCCATCTTTACACTGGAATCCCAAATTCTACACATTAGGGTTGGACTCTGGGATCCACCCACAGTGACACCTCCTCCAGCCAGGAGGCTGCAGATCTAAATTACAATCTTTAATAAACTCCCAAATATATTGGGGGACATCCATTCAAACAACCACAGTAACCTTTCCTGGCTTTGAAAATTCTGTGATGTGTTCCAACATAATTGGTGATTTCAATAGCTTTTAATACCCTTGCCTGGCATGTGACAGTGAATCATTTTGCATGTGTCTCAATGACAAGGGCACATAATTTTCTTACTTGTGTGTGTTTTGTCCAGTATGTGGTTATATTGTAAATATATACCAGTAAAATATATTTCTACCTTTTTGAATATACTGATTTTAATGTAAACTAAATTTAGAAATCTAATTAATACTTGTATTTGCTATTCATGAAGAAAATATTAAAATGATATTAAGTAAATAGCTAAGCTACTTTCTACCTCAGTCTAAGATTAATGTCAACAATTTCCTTAGAATGCACCCTTCTTAATGGTTTACTATCAAGTTTTTACATGGATTCGAAGGTGTGTTTATTATAAGAGTCAAAATTTGAATAAAACATGTTATTGATCAAGAAAGTAATATACTAATTGTCCTGCAGGGGGTGTTTCACATCTTACTTCATTAAAGTTTACCAATGCCATCTGGCACCCAGATGAGGGCTAAGTATGTTTAGGGATACTTAAAAGCCAAGTCATGTATGTATGTATGTGTGTGTGTATATATATATATATACTTATATTTATGTAATATATAAATATATATATTTCATTTCCCCCTAAGTACTGTGCTCATTGCATTATACTCTACCACTTTTTAAATGATATCTTTGCTTTTACTCTAGTTTAGTCAGTCCTAGTAAAGTAATATTGTTTGAGAGCAACCTTATGTTTGCTTTTAATCTGGGAAGTGAAGAGGAAAGTTGCACCTGTGAGTGCCAGCTTGCTGATCACTGTGCTGAGCCTTTCCAACAAACCTCACACCTTTTCTACAAATGCTGTTCCACCCTTATTCAGTAGGAAGAAGGTGAAATGATTGGCCATCAGGGGAATGTATAAATTTTTGGCAAAATGATTAATATTACCCATAATAACTCAATCAATTAAGTGTTGAAATAATAGATTGTCACATTTTCTCAAAATACTTTTACTGAAGAGATAATATTTACTATTGCGGCTAAAAAAAGTTCACATATGGGAATGAAGGAGTAATAGATATACATGCATTTGCTTGTAGAAACACACTTGTGATGAAAGAATTTTTAGTCTGTTGCTTTCATTCCCAAGTCTCTCTTCTGTTAATAATTAAGATAGTTTTTAATTAGGAGAATCTCTACAGGGAAATTGCCTGATTGAAATGAGGACAAAATTCCACAGAGAGACTTTTGTCATTCAGGGTCATATGTTGGCTATAGTTTTTTCTATTTATTTTTCCAACCTTCCAGATATAGTGAGAGCCCTTGGTGATGCTGGTGTTAGTTCTGACATTTTATAATGATCTTTTTTGAATTAGAATATAACTTTCATAATACGCATTACATTAAAAGTGGTTATGGTTAAAATACTTACTGTATAGAGTAAAAATATCCCCAAATGAAATAATATATGTAAGTTGTACTGATAGTAATGATACTTAGATCAGACTATAATATGCTAGAATTTGATATTGTACTGACTAGTTTTTGTTCTAGTTGAGAAAGCTGAGCCTCAAGACGTTTAAATAAAGTGTTACTTCACCATGTCTGTTCTTTTAAAATTTATTTATTTATTAATAATTTATTTGAGAGAGAGAGTCAGACAGATAGGAAGATACAATTCGCTCTCTCTGGCTTTCTCTGTGCTCTCTCTAAATTTTTTAAAAAAGGGCTGGAGAGATGGCTTCATGATTAAGTTGCTTGCCTGCGAGGCCTAAGGACCCATGTTGTACTATCCAGATGCCACATTAGTCAGATACACACAGATGAGTCAAGAGCAAGGGCACATATGCCATGGCTGAGGCCCTGGTGTGCCCATTCTCCCTCTTTCTCTGTTAATCTCTTTCTATCTCTCTCTTTCTCTGTCTCTCTCACACTCCCTCTAAAAACAATTTAAAAAATAGAAAAAGAAAGGGAGAGAGTGTGGAAGAGACAAAGAGAGAGAGAGAGAAAGTGAGAGAATGGGCACACCGAGACCTCCAGCCACTGCAAACTCAAGACGCATGGGCTACCTTGTATGTCTGTCTTATGTGGGTACTGGGCAATCATCTCTGTTCTTAATATTGAGCTCATTCTCCATAGATCCATTGGAGATTTCACTAGCTTTAAATACTACAATTGCGACTGGCGGCCCAGTCTCTCTCTATAGCTAAAATCTCTCCCCTGAGTTTCAGACTCAATTACCCAGTTGTCTTATCATTTTTAAGGGGGTATATAATAAGTATGTCAAATTGTTAACACCCAAAATGGAGATGTTGTCATATGTGACAAAGCCTACTCTTTCTTCCTTCCTCTCTTCCTCATTTCTGTGACAAGCAATTAGCTCTTCTAGCTCATTTGGCCAAAAATCTTGACATTATTTATATTCTCTTTATCTCCCTCTCTCTCTCTCTCTGTCAGCTCTACCTTCAGAATAATACAGAAAACTTTGATTTCTTACCATCTATACTTTGTCACTATGTCCACGTCAGCATCATTTGTCATCTGTGTAGAGTTTCAGCAGATTTTCATATCTTCAGTGTCTCCCTTTGTCCATCAAAAGTCTATTATAACTCAACAACCCAAATGATTCTACTATTCAGTCAACTAGGATTTCCTTATTGACTCATGGCCTTCAGAAGTTTTGCTTAGCACCTAGAACTAGAACTTGAGCCCTGAATAGGCTGTACAACTTGGGTGCATTCTTCCTTTAGGAGCATTTCCCTCCACACTAATCATGCTCACCCCACACTCTTTAGTGACAGTTTTATGCATTCTACTTTAGTCTCATTTCTTCCTTGCAGTGAGTCCTTCTGGTGTAGGCAGGCTCTCTCATTGTAGACAATTGCCTGACCCAGAACACTGTTCTCTTACATGTCTATGTGACCTGCTCACTCACTGTCTCCTACTCAGTGCTTACATGTCTCTTTTTCAGTGAAAATTTCTCTGATCACTCATTTTAATATCTAAATCTCAGCTCCCAGGATTTCCTGCCCCCATTACCTGCTTCATTGCTTCACTAGCTGGAGTGCCCATGGAATAAAGAATTGTGCTAGTTTCATTCAATAATATATACATAGTATTGAGGAAATTACATGTCCTATAATCTGAGTTCAATAAAATATCTGAGTGAGTAGTGAATAATGCTTTTGGTGATTCCCAGTAATCTATCAACATAGTAAATACATAAGGAAATATCAAAGATTCCTCATCTGTTATGTATGCATACATATGCACACAAACATATGCATATGTATCATTATTTTACAAAAGAAAATGTTTATTTTTGGACATAGACCATTGTCAGCTAGTGCTTAGTGACCTAGTTATTTAATGATTCAGAGGCTATGATTCTATGAAAACAAGTTTTCATGCAAAAATTGTCAAAGTTACCCTAGGAGCTAATGCCATGCTATGTTGTATGAACTTGTACTTTTCTCTTTGAAAGAAAACTGTTGATTAATTTATTTGACAGGTATAGCTTAAATGTGTCCTCTAGGTAAAGAGAGAACAAGGTGGTATGTTGGTAGGTATCTTGAACTATAATTTGAACTTGTTAAAATGATGTTCAGTATGTTGGAGAAATCTATTTGACATCAGACCATCTAGAGTCCACATTTATGGACATCATTTATTCTTGTGATTTTCAGTGCATTTGTGTGAGCAAGTAACTTATTTGTAAAATTAAGATCTTCAGTATTCAGTACTGAAGATATAGCTTCTAGATTTCTGCAAATTCATCATAGCTGTGGAGACTGCTTACTCCATGATTCCTGATTTGAGGGCGAGTCAACAAAAATTGTACAGTTACTTAATAACATGTGTGAAAATGTGTAAATCTTTGCATCATTGAACACAATATAATTTGTCTCTTTATCATTTGCTGCATTACTGTTGTGTGTTCAACTCCTAGCAGCAGGACTTTTACTATTTAATTTTCTTTGCAAAGGGATCTTTAAGAAAAAGCTGTTAGACAATGACTGCCTGTGTTTAATATTTATTGAACACCTATAGATCTTGAGATTTTGGTCCTGGATGAAAAGTTTAAAAAAAAAAAGCCTATACCCAATCAAGGAAACATAGTCCCAGTTCCCAAGGAGCTTCTCTGCTGCACAGATAGCACTGATGAGGGAGCAAATAGAAATTTAACTTGTTAGCCAAGTTCATATAGCAACTACATTTATGGACAGTCAGGAATTATCTTCTTCCATAAACTTGTCTTCTTTGTGAAAGCCTCACATTGCATGTTTGGCAAAGAAGCCTGGAAAAAGACAAAGGGATGAGGTAATGGTGGGAGAAGGCTGGTACCAGATGGCATTGGCTATATGGCTGGAGGGAAGGAGCAGTTGGGAAACAAGTATAATTTTATTAAATGGTTGCTATATTTTCTAGATTTTTCAATAATTATAATGGTCCTTCATCATCATAATTAATTAATATTTAAGTTCAAGCTGCAAAGCAGGCTACTGAAGGATGAATCAGATCTTGATTCCTTCTATTTCAGCATGCTAACAAGCACAGCTGTTATAAAGAACAGGCTTGGCATGAATTTCAAACCTACTACAGTTGATTAGGGACAGACTAGTGATGCATCTATACTCATACTGCCAGAGATTAGAGAACTGGGAATAGAATGGGAAACAATGGTGAAGTATAGTTCTGTTTGTATTTCCAGTGCCAAAATGATTTTGTTTAAAATTTTCAATCAAGATCTTGAATATAAAAGAGTCAGTGTAGGAAGTTTTGGTATAAAATTACATCTATTTATATAAACATGATTATTTTTATAATTTTAATCAAAAATAAATTTTAGTCTACAATGTACATATCAAAAAGCTATCTTTTGTTAGAGTTATTTATATTTAAAGATCAACCACCTGGTAATTATATTGCAGGTTTTCCAAGTTAGGGGCAGTGAGTTAGTAAGTGCAGCCACTTAATTTAAAGCCAAAAGAAACACTGGAAATAAAGTCTGGGAGCAAGACAAATGGGTGGTAATCCCAAAAATCACAGAGAATTCAAGGAGAGAAGACAGTGAAGGTACAAAGAAAAATATCAAGACAGATGGCAGGAGTGAGCAAAGGAATAAAATGTCACTGTTTGTTGTGTAAGTGATTCACATACAGAGTCATATAGGCTGAAGCCATAGGAGACATTGTAGAGAAGCTACACACACACACACACACACACACACACACACACACACACACACACCACATGTACCTGATGTACTGGATTTGCTTTACTTACTCAATGTAGAAGGGATGATATATGAAAAATTTGAGAGTGTTCAGGTCCCAGTTAACAAGATTAAATGATTCTTTAGTCACCAAGACACTATGACATGATGAAAAGCTTGTGGTACAAGCCTGTGATCTCAGCTATGTGAAGGCTGAGGCAGGATAGTTGTAGTTTCAAGACTGCCCTGAGCTACAGGAGTGAATATAAGGCTGTATTGGGGAAAAAACAACAGTAAAAAATGGTAAAAGTGGGGCTTGGAATATACATCAGTGATAGAGTGCTTTCCCAGTATGCATGAGATCCTAGATTCAATTCCCAGTACTGAAAAAACAAGAAACAAAATCTCTTTGGAATGATGATATCTTTTCCCTGTCTAATTGGCTGTATTATCCTTTTTGAACTCTCATTTCTGATTACTTCTCTTCACTGAAAAATTCTACTTCATTCTAAGGCTTCTTTCAAAATACTACTAATATAATTTATGAATCATCGAAATAGATATGATCTCTGTATCTTTCTTTCTCTCTATTTCTCTCAAGTCTTTAATTTTTTGTTAGAGGCTTCATATGAAGCTGTTAGATCATACTGCTCAGTAATTTCATTTCTGTACTTGTCTCAGTTCTTAGGGAGAATAGAAACATGTTTTGGATGACACCTATTCATCACTGCATATCTTAAAATGCTTAGTACAGATGTCTTCTCTAGTTAAAAATGAGAAAAGTGTGTAAGAGAGCAGAGTAGGGAAGATGGTAGGTCATGAGTGACATAAAAGTCAAAGGGAGAATGCTGAGTGTGGGATGGTGAAAGCAGATACAGGAAGAGAAGGTGGAGGGCTTACCACCTCTCCACAATGATTTAATGCTGCTCTGACAACTCGTAACCCACAAACCCATGGTGAATAACAGCAATCTCACTGAGGAGGGTCCTCAGTGGAATGGGGGCAGGTAAGAGGGATATGATGGTACCAACATATGCTATGTCCATAGAAAGTTTCTACTGAATAAAAATAAATAAATAAATAAATAAATAGATATGCACATGGGAAAAAAGAAAAATAAATAATAAATGGTAAAAAAACTGCTGAAATAAAATATAAATAACAAAATACCTCACTCCACAAAAGGAAGGAGGAAGCAAAGAAAGTAAGAAAGAAGGAAGAAAAGAACAAAAAGGAAAGAAAGAAAATGCGAAAGAAAAATTGTGTTCTGAGATTTGTAAATAGGGAGAAAATGTTTGGCTTTTAACATATATCTGGAATGCTGGATAACTTCAACCCACTTACAGCCATGCCTCCAGGTGCCTGATGTAGTTGAGACTCAGCTGTGACCACAACATGATGAGTAAGATGCTCTTGGTAAGTTGCACACAGCAAGACGAAAACAAGTGATTCTGTAGATATTTGGATTCAAACAAATATTTTGCTATAAAAATTTTGTAACTTTGCTCCTTCAGAAAAAAATGCCTTCACATAATAAGTATATATAAGAAATATAAGAAATTCTATTTGAATTTCATGTGCATCCCAGAACTCTTCTGTAACTTTACTCCACCCACTGGGATATATCTTCACTTGGACCTGATTGTTCAGTCTTATTTTAGGCAGTTTATCTGGGAGAGCCTTCAGTCATCTCAAAATACTTAGCAAGCTTATAATTTTTCTGTTCAATAACAACTATATAGGAATGAATTTGTAATAACTCTTTCTCAATACAGTTTTGGAGTCCACATGTGTTGAGAGGGGAGGTAAGCAGGTGGCCTGTGGCGTGAGGGTGGAATAACAATATCCCTTGAGATATGAAATGGGGTTAAATTTGAGAGAAGTCGAAAGAACAATGTGAGGAAGAGTTTGCAAGTGTGATGGGAAGTGTGTCACCACATTTATCTTCCCAAAACAACTGCAACTGCCCAGAAGGATGGCTGTATTCCAGAATCCATCCCTCTTGCCTTTTCTATATGGAAAGAGATTTATTATCCATCTAGTCATAGCTATTTCATTCCCCTACCAAGTGGGGAAACTTTAAGAGTTACTTTAACCATTGGATGTAAAGGAAGCAGCATTTTCAAAAAATTTATATATTATATTTATTTATTTGAGAGGGAGAGAGAGAGAGAGAGAGAGAGAGGGCACACCAGGGCCTCCAGCCACTGCAAATGAACTCCAGATGCATGTGCCCCCTTGTGCATCTGGCTTATGTGGGTCCTGGAGAGTTGAACCGGTATCCTTTGGCTTTGCAGGCAAATGCCTTAACCACTAAGCCATCTCTTTAGCCCAGGAAGTAGCATTTTTTAAAGAATATGTATGTGCAAAGCCCATCCAAGAAGATGGGTGATCTTTCTCTCACTATCCTTTTCTGGTTGTTTTTGGCCTTTGAAAGCTGACAGCATCAAAATGGATGTTAATCTGTTCCTTGGAGAAGGGGGGGGGTTATTGAGAGCAGTAAGTCATAAAACCTTCTTCCCTGAAGTCCTGAGAGGTCCCTGTTCAGTACTTAGTAGCACATGGCTGGAACTTGAGATTGAAGGTTGAAGAGTTAACAGGTGTGCACTAAAGCCTGCAGGAAATATTCCCTTGGGGAATTAGATATTTTAGGGGGACAATGAAATTTCATTGCCTGAAAAGGGCTAAACAAAAACTTTTATCAAGGGTCCAGCAGTAAAAAGAGATTGGAAGAACAATGATGCTGGAAAATTATTCTGCAGTGTACCACTTAACTGTAGTTTGCTTATGAAGTTTTGTTCCTCTTATTCCATTCTGTCAAAGTCTGCATCACCGACCTATGCCCAGAGAATGGACTGGAAGTTTTCACTCTCCCTTCCTGATGCCAGAGCTGTTGGCACTAACATTTGGCATGTGGACCAGGCCCTGTGTTGTCACAGCGATTGAAGACTTCTAGCTACTGGTACAGTTCCTCTGATGAGAAGGTTCCCTCTCCCAGAGATAGAGCTTTCCTGCTTTCAGTTGAGAATCAGGCAAGCTCATGAACTATGAAGGACCATAGACTGAAGATAGCGGAATGGTACACAGCATTCTCTCTCCTTTCTCATAAACAAGGTTTTCTTTTTTGAAGAACATTTCCAATAGTGTATTTTCCATGGTAAGTCATGCTAGGAATGCTGCTGATGATAATGATAATATTCATACTAAAATTATGATAAAAATTAGAAAACACTTGTAGAAGTTTCTCTGTCCATACGTTATATAAACTATGTCAGATATCTTCCAGAGAGAAATGACACATTAAATAAGCTTTACATTTCTACTTATCTACAGTTCCTAATGCAAAGATTGGCTACATGCTCAAAAGTCCTTTTCCCCTTTCTAGGCATTTAGAAGGATCACATTCTCTGGTCTTGTAAACAGGCTAGGGCTTTTCACTCAATGGACAGACAGTGAGGATTTTACATCACACCCAGCTTGGCCATGGTGTGTCTCGAGGCAAATCATGCCACTTCTTTTTTGTATTGGATAGAGGTATGCAGAGGGTTCTTTGTTTATTTATTTGTTTGTTTGTTTTTTGGAGAACTTCAAAGGACCCAAAAATAAAGTTTCACTGGGGAGGTTCTGAGAAAAAGATAAGGCCAAAGGGAATGATTAGCGGGGCTCTTCTTACTTCTTCCCAGGCTGAGGCATAATTAGCAGATGTATTCCAGCTGAGCAAGAGGAAATTGATTCCTATTTCATTATTTTCCTTGTATGTAACATCTTCAGTGGTCAGGTCTTGCCATTAAGTTCTGATATACAACCTATAGTCATGGCAATAACCAAATACCTGATATGAAGCAGTGTATCACTGAGGAAAAGGTATGTTGGAGGATCTTCCAATAGATGCTCACATTCATTTCACAGTCAGGAAGTAGAGTGAGATCAATCCTCATGCTCAGTTCACTTTCTCCTGTTTATTCAGTCCAGGAACCTACCCAATGGGATAGTGCCATCCACACTTAGGATGGGTCTTCACACCTCAGTTAACCTAATCTAGAAATGCCCTCACAGACATGCCCAGCAATTTATTTCTGTGTTGCTTCTAAAGATTATTGAGTTGACAATCAAAGTTTATTAACATAATTTCTTATATTTATAGGTGCCTTTTCTCAAGGAGTCTTACGTTTATCCTAAACTTTTGTAAGACCTTCCCAATAGAATACTGGTTCCATAAAGTAGAAAGAATCTAGATTCATGATTCACTACTTGGCCAGGAATTTCACATTTGACTTTATGGAAAAGAGAACTACAGTATTGTATCATAAATTTACTATGTGCCTAGGACTTATGAACTTTTTCATTCCTAAATACTAGCCTTCACTACCCTAGGCCCACCATCTCTTCCAGGAAGAAACTCTCTAAATGTGAGCCAGCTGAAAATCTGAATGCCATGAAATAAAATTCTCTGCAATGTTCTTGTTTTCCATCTCACATTATTGTCTGAACTCATCTTCAAGACCATCTTTATGTCAGGAACAAAATTTCCCATCTGGCTGGGGGAATGTGTGTCCACAGACAAGAAGAAATTTGTTCTGGGTGGTGATGATATGCCAATGGGAAAACATTAAATAAAAAGGAAATAAAATATGGTTAAGACCTGAATTCCTTGCAGAGAAGGAGAGATTCTGAACTGTTCTTATTCTTGCAAGAGATTCTACATATCTTCAGTTGGTTTAGTGGTGATGCAAAGTGGGGTGATATTACTGTGACTTTTATATATAACATTAGGTTAAAGCCTATATCTGAGCAAAGGTGACCTATCCAGATGGTTACAATCTGTACATGGAGTAGGCAAAATAGTTCCCAGATGACCTATGTTAGCCAGAGAATTAATGAGTTTCATAATGTATCTGTGTGTATGATCTTCCAGAGCTAATTTAAACATTTCTCTTTTTCTAGAAGGAAAATTAGGCTACATATTTATGAAGTTTCTGGAAATACTGAAATTGTGAAGATAAGAAAGAGAATAGATCTTAGTAATAGTTGTGTAGTATGTAATACAGCATAGGTTAAAGCCTAGGCACAGTGTACTTTCTATGCTAAGTCATGGTAGGAACGACTTTCAACAGGTGTCTGCTCTACCTGGGCTTGTGGAGAGGTGGGTCTGTGGCTCAGAACAGAGCCCTGCCTATGAATATAAGGTTCATTCTTGCCTCATTATCACATGTGTTTCCAACTAAACTATTATTTTACTAGAGCAGAACTCACTTTTATATTTCTTCCTTAGCATCTTCCATTTCTATGAAGTAGTGCATAATAAATTTCTCAGAATTTAATAGGTGCTAAGATTGATTTATTGATCTTATGTGACAAACTATGCATTCTCATTTTGTGTGACGCATTTATGAACTGTTGGGAAAATAATGACAAAGTGCCTTTTTTAAAGAAATAACGTGAACTTAGCACTCTCTATTTAAAGATATTTATTCAAAACTATTATGGAGACAGTCTTTTTGTGTGAGCAGTTGTGAGCAATCAAACACTATGGAAAGCCTCTGAGCTATAATAACAAGAACATTAAGTTTGCAACATGGATATTAAAATATTTGAGTTTTTAAATAAAGCAAGGTGGCAAACACTTTTGAGTTTAACTCTTTCTTAATCTTCCTAATTTTCCTGAATAAACTATCACTTCAGATGTTTGTCTACATATAAAATTCCACTTGTACCCTTTTACAGACATGCTGGGTCTAAGAGTTAGATTGACACAATGTAGACTGAAAGGAGCAAAGCATGTGAAGCTGTTCATTAGATGCAGAGTGGACTAGAAAGAGAAGGTTAGGGTATCAAGGCCTCCTCTGATCTCAATTCTTTGTCCTTGACATTAGGACAATTAGAATACTACATCTTTCCAGGCTGGAGAGATGGTTTAGCGGTTAAGCACTTGCCTGTGAAGCCTAAGGACCCCCGTTTGAGGCTCAATTGCCCAGGACACATGTTAGCCAGATGCACAAGGGGGTGTACGCATCTGGAGTTCATTTGCAGTGGCTGGAGGCCCTGGCGTGCCCATTCCCTCTCTCTCTATCTGCCTCTTTCTCTCTCTGTGTTTGTCCCTTTCAAATAAATAAATAAAATTAAAAAAAGAATACTACATCTTTCCTCTATTTTTAAAACTTTTTATTGACAGCCTCTATACATACACATAATGTGCCATGATCATATTACCCTCCTACACCCTCATTTATCATTATTCCTATATCCCTTCTTCACTGAGCCCTTTATTCTTTCCAACTAGTCTCTTCTGTTTGGATACCATCATTTCCCCTCACTTTATACAGATCTTCTGTAGGTAACATCAGCCACTGTGAGGTTATGAATGCAACAGCCAGTTTGTATCTTGAAGATAGTATTCCAGTGCAATCCTCCTCATCCTTGGCTCTTAAATTCTTTCCATCAGCTCCTTCAGAATGGTCCCTGAGCCTTGGAAGGTGTGGTAGAGATGCCTCTCAATGTTAAACAATCCACTGTCACTTCTTAGCACTTTGAATCTCTCCATATATCACTGCCATATGAAAAAAGCAGCTTCTCTAATGAAAGTGAAATTATTATTAATATATGGGCATAACCACAATTTTTAGAGGAAAATTTGGTAGGTATAATATAATGATAAAGCTCAACACCAGCAGTGGCTTCCTCTCTGGGCCTTTGAGCTCCCATCCATGGGTTTCTGAGACTACAGCATCTTTCAGGTGGGAATGTTATCTTCTGCTTTTAAAGACAGCATGAAGATCAGAGGCATCATTTGCATATACAATTTTTAAGTGCTGTTAGTGTAGTCAATATACTAGAGTGGTGTGCTTTTAGCTTTCTCATTTATAACCTTGTTCCTTTCATTGTCATTTCGGACTCATGTTGTTTCCATGTGGTGTCACTCATGCCCTGGGGTTGAACACAAAAAATCCTTCTTGAAATATATAATTTCCAAGCACAAACATTTGTTGAAAACTCCTTTTTAAAGGCAATGTGCCAATGACTTTGGATAGTGAGAAAAACAAGAAGAAAAAGACAAATGACCAATTTAATTTTATGTGTCATTAAAAAAATGGCAATAGTAAAGACCAATGATGGAAAGAAGATTGTGTTCTCTTAGCAAAGCTTTGCAAGTCAGTTTTATGAGGTAGTACACCAGAGTACTTAGATCCTATCAGTATGGAATGAGATAATTTCTGACTTCAGCGCTTACTTTTCCTCCATCTGTTAAACTGCCCAATCAGGACAACTACTGGTTAACTCATTTGATAAAGAACACAGGTCATGAAAAAGAAAAGAGTTCTTCTAGTTAAGATGGCAGCATAGGTACCACACCAAAGAAGCCTATGGGGGAAAAAGCCAAAAAAGAATGCAGCAAAATATACACTTTTACTAAAAAGTGGGGTGTATAGCAAATTGAAACAGTAGTGGAGAAGTAGGAGAGATCCAGAGCATCCAGAGCCCACGCAGGCCGGCAGAAGCAGCTCCAGGAGGTCTGCGGACCATGGTGGCAGCCAGAAAGCCACCAGGCTTGGCTTGAGCAGCAGGAAAAGCCAGGTGAGGGGATTTTCCACTCACACCAGAGCGCTCTGCAAACTTAAGAAACATGAAGAGAGAACAGCAGTGAACAACGGGGGAGCAGATCATGAGGTAGAAGAACACATAGAACAGCAAGAGAACTAGAGCAGCATCGGCAGCCTCCCCTCCCCCACCGCCAGTGCCCAGCTCCAGTGAACAGAGCAGTGGTCCAGGGACCCGGCCATGCCAACTTGAACCAACAGCGGGACCCAAGCAGGAGCAGAGGTAACTGGGATTACACCAGGGAAGGGTCTCACCTGGTCACAAGCTGACTTGGAACCCTCAACAGATCAGAACTCTTAACCTCCTTGTTGTCAGGATTAAGGCTGTGGGTGGGGAAACACACACCCTAAGGGACAGCTAGAGAATCTGGTTGTTATAATACCTACTCTTGGATAAATACTCTGAGGTTATATAACATCAGATTGACTGATACATCTAATAATACCCAGCAAGCTAGAAAATCCAATCATTAAATAATCCAAGATGCAAAAATATATACATTATAACACAAGAAACACCAAAAATCAAGACAATATAAATTCAACAAAAAGTATTAAAGCTTCAGAAATGACCTCCAATGAGCATGAGTTAGAGGAAATGAATGAGAAAGATTTCAAAAGAATGATTATAAATATGTTTAAAGAAGTCAAAGAAGAAATCAAAGGAATGAAAGAGGAAATCAAAGGAATCAAGGAAAACACAGGACACCAATTTAATGAAATAAAGAGGTCAATACTAGACATAAATAAGGAAATAGAAATAATAAAGAAAAACCAGTCAGAATTACTAGCAATGAAGAACACAGTTAATGAAATAAAAAAACTCTGCAGAAAATCTCACCAGTGGAATGGATGAAGGAGAGGACAGAATATCTAAGCTAGAATGCCAGGTGGCAGATCTAATACAGTCCAACAAAGAGAAAGACAAGCTAATAGAAAAGTATGAGTGGTAATTTCAAGATATTCGGGACACTATGAAAAGATCAAACATAAGAATTCAGGGCATAGTAGAGGGAGAAGAATTTGACTCTAAGGTATAGTAGGCATCTTCAACAAAATCATAGAAGAAAACTTCCCCCAAATTGGGAAAGAGGTGCCAATGCAGATACAGGAATCCTTTAAAACACCAGCCAGACAAAACCTGGAAAGAAACTCTCCTCACCATATTATAATCAAACTACCAAACACACAAACCAAAGAAAAAATATTGAAAGCAGTCAGAGAGAAAAATCAAGTTACCTACAATGGCAAGCCTATCAGGATTACAGCAGATTACTCAACACAAATTTTAAAAGCCAGAAGGGTGTGGAATGATGTATTCCAAGTTCTGAAAGATAACAACTATCAAACAAGGTTACTTTATCCTGCAAAACTATCCATTCAAATAGACAGAGAAATAAGGACATTCCACAACAAAAGCAAGGTAAAGGAGTATTTGAAGACAAAACCAGCTCTACAGAAAATACTTGAAAGAATCCTCCATGCTGAAGAAAAGAAAAGCACACATAAAAGGAACCGGGAAAAAACAAACAATACTCAAATACTAATTAACACAAGAGAGCAAAGGTAAAACTGGAAGAACTACAAAAAATTGGAAGAAATGAACACACTCCTTTCAATATTATCTCTTAATATCAATGGCCTCAATGCCCCAACCAAAAGTCATAGGTTCACAGACTGGGTTAAAAAGCAGGATCCTTCAATTTGTTGCATCCAAGAAACCCACCTTTCTACAAAGGATGGACACTATCTTAGGGTGAAAGGTTGGAAAATGGCGTTTCAAGCAAATGGACCTAGAAAACAAGCAGGGGTTGCTATCCTAATATCTGACAAGGTAGACATCAGTCCAATATTAGTTAAGAAAGATAAGGAAGGTCACTTTATATTGATTAAAGGCACCCTCCAAGAGGAGGACATTACAATCTTAAACATATATGCTCCTAACATGGGGGTCCCCAAAGTCATCAAACAAACACTATTAGAACTAAGGTCACAGATAACACCAAACACAGTGATAGTGGGTGACTTCAACACCCCACTCTCATCAATTGACAGGTCATCCCAGGAAAAAATAAACAGAAAGACATCTGGACTAAATGAGGTCATAGAAGGAATGGACCTAACAGATATATACAGGACATTTCATCCAAATGCTGCAGAATATACATTCTTTTCAGAAGCACATGGGACATTCTCTAAAATAGACCATATATTATGACACAAAGCAAATCTTAACACACACAGTAAAATTTAAATAATTCCTTGCCTTCTATCTGACCACAATGGAATCAAACTACAAATCAATAACAAGAAAGGCTATAGATCATACACAAAATCATGGAAATTAAACAACACACTATTACATGATGAATGGGTCAATGAGGAAATCAAAAAATTTATAGAGTCAAACGATAATCAGAACACAACATACCAAAATCTGTGGGACACAATGAAGGCAGTCCTAAGAGGTAAATTTATAGCTTTAAGTGCCTATATTAAGCAATTAGAAAGGTCGCAAGTAAACAACCTAATGCTTCACCTTAAAGCCTTGGAGAAAGAAGAACAAGGCAAACCAAAAATCAGTAGACAGGAAGAAATAATAAAGATTAGGACAGAAATTAATGAAATGGAAACAAACAAACAAAAAAAAAATCCAAAGAATCAATGAAACAAAGAGTTGGTTCTTTGAAACAATACGCAAGATTGATAAACCCTTAGCAAATCTGACCAAAAGAAAGAGAGAAGAGACACAAATTGATAAAATCAGAGATAAAAAAAGGTAACATCAGAAGATGGCGACCGCCTAGCTGTGCTGCAAATCCCGGGGGAAAGAAAGGCAAGATATTAAGGGTATATAGTGGCTTTTAGGGGAGAGAAATCTGGGAGGGCACAGAGGCAGGGGAACAGGGAATCACGGATCCCCTCGCGGGTGGGTAGTCCACCCCTCACCCCAAATAACAGCCGTGTTCACAGCACCGCTGCTGCTGCCGCTGCTGCGCCAGACACCACTGCTGCCACCGCATGCCGATTATTCCCTGCGTGCGGAAGCTTAGACTGCTCTGCACTCTCGTCCACTCACCTACTTACTGAGCAAGCCCAGTCCCACAGCAGGTGCCACGCAAGCTCAGACAGTGTCTCTTGCTTGCACCAGCTCAGGTCCCATCCCCTACCTGTCTGTCGCGCGGCGGTCCACAATTGTCCTGTGGCGGGGGAGCGCAGACTGCTTCTGGGTCCCAGTGTGCCCAGCCAGAGTTCGGGCTGCTTCAGTGCTTGGTGCCTCAGTGCCACTCCTAGCTCGAACGCAGGCAGCTTTGGCACATTACCGCTTGAGAACTCAGGCAACTTTGGCGCCCCTGCCAGGCAGTAGATAGGCGGCTTTGGCAAGTGACAGCCAAAGCCCAGGCTTCTTGGCAACGCCCCCAGGCTGCATAAGATTCCCATTGTTCTTGAGCCCAGGCTGATACGCCCACCTATCTTCCCATACAGTGTCATGGGCAGAACACAGCGCAAAAGAAATAACATGAAAAATCAAATGCAAGAAAATCCAGTTAGATCATCCAGTCCCACAATGAATACATCTAACCAAAACATAGAAGAACCAATAGGACCAGAACACCAACTTGAAGCTATGAGCAATGGAACCCTCACCAACCCACTGGTAGAACTTGCAGGAAAGCAACAAAGGGCCGACAATCATGTGGATGCTGCCATCACTAAACTAGAACTAATAGATAAGAAATTGGAAGGATTTCAAAGAGAGTAAAGAGATTTGAGGGAGAGTGAAAAAAAAGAAGACCTTAAAAATCAGCTGGCCATGCTAAATGAAGACATAAAGAAATGCAAGGATGAACTCCAAGAATCATCAAGAAAATCAGAAAATGATGGGAAAAGGGAGCTTGACAGAGGGATGGAAATTATACATATAAAAGTAATAGAAAATGCAAACTTAATTGAACAAATCCAAAACTTGCTAGAAGCTCTGAAGAATAGAGCCAGCCAAGTGGAGGATAGAAACTCTGATCTGGAAGACAAGATGGAAGAAACAGTCAGAGAGTTCAAAAATTTCAATAAGTTCAAAAGCTCCTGTGAACAGAACATGAGGGAATTGTGGGGTACACTTAAACGTCCCAATATCAGGATCATTGGACTACCAAAAGGAGAAGAAATTCAGACCAAAGACATGGAGAATTTATTTAACAAAATAATTGAAGAAAACTTCCCCAGTCTCTTAAAAGAAAGGCCCATCAAGATACAAGAAGCCAATAGGACTCCAAACAGACTGGACCAAAGGAGAAACTATCCGACACATATTATCATTAAGACTCTAAACATTGACAGCAAAGAGAAAATCCTAAAAGCAGCTAGGGAAAAACAGCACACCACCTTCAAAGGTAACCCTATCAGAATTACTTCAGACGTCTCAATGGAAACCCTGAAAGCTAGAAGGGCATGGAATGAAACACTGCAAAGTCAAAGAAACTATGGCTTCCAACCCAAACTACTCTACCCAGCAAAAGTATCCCTCATAATAGATGGTGAAGGAAAAACATTCCACGACAAATCTCAGCTTTACAATTATATGAACACAAAACCAAACCTACAGAGAGTATTTCAGGAAATTCTCCACAGAGAAGAAAAAAAATAATCAAACATAATTGCCTACAAGAAGCAGATCACAATAACCAAACTCAGAGTAGGCACAAAAAACTTCAATGTCCATGAAAACACCAACCCACATTCACCATCACAATATTGTAGGGATCAAATCAAATCTCACAGTCATTACCCTAAATAGTAATGGCCTTAATTCACCCATAAAGAGACACAAGCTAACAGGATGGATCAAAAAATTAGACCCCTCAATCTGCTGCCTTCAAGAAACCCACCTCACCATTAAAGACAGACATCTCCTCAGGGTGAAAGGGTGGAAAACAGTATTCCAAGCAAATGGGAATAAGAAACAAGCAGGTGTAGCTATATTAATATCGGATAAAATAGACTTCAAACCAAAAATAATCAAAAAAGACAAAGAAGGCCACTTCCTACTTATCAAGGGAACGATCCATCAAGAGGATATTACAATCATAAATCTGTATGCACCAAACACAGGGGCACCACAGTTCATAAAACAAAACCTACTTGACAATAAAACAGAAATAACTACAAACACCATCATAGCTGGGGACTTCATTACACCATTATCAGTAATAGACAGATCATCCAAACAGAAACTCCACAGGGAAGTAAGAGAGCTCAACAAAACCATAGATCACTTAGACCTAACGGACATCTACAGAACCTTCCATCCCAAATCTACAGATGACACATTCTTCTCAGCAGCCCTTGGAACATTCTCTAAAATAGACCATATATTGGGTCACAAAGACTGCCACCACATATTTAGGAAGATTGACATAATTCCCTGCATGATATCAGAACACAATGCTATATTGCTAGAAATCAACAACAAAAGACCCACCAAGAATCCCAAAGGCACCTTGAAACTGAACAGCACACTTCTAACAATAAATGGATAGTGGATGAAATAAAAAATGAAATTGCAAAATTTATGGAATTGAATGATAATGAGAACACATCATACGAAAACTTATGGGACACGATGAATGCGGTCCTCAGGGGAAAATTCATAGCACTCAATGCCTTCGTAAAAAAGACAGAAAGGTCCCAAATCAATGACCTAACCATCCACCTGAAGGCACTGGAAAAACAAGAAAAATCTAACCCAAAGAGTTCCAGAAGAAAAGAAATAATTAAAATCAGAGCAGAAATCAATGAACTGGAAATGAAGGAAACAATTAAGACAATTGACAAAACAAAGAGCTGGTTCTTTGAAAAAATAAACAAGATTGACAAACCCCTGGCCAATCTGATCAAGCAGAAAAAGGTGAAGCTTCAAATTAACAAAATTCAAAATGAAAAAGGAGAGATCAGAACAGACATAAGTGAAATTGGGAAAATCATCAGGACTTATTTCAAAAACCTCTACTCCACAAAACTGGATAATGTGGAGGAGATGGATAAATTCTTGGATGCATACCATCTACCAAAGCTAAACACAGAGCAGATTAATCACCTCAATCAATCCATCACACTCATGGAGATTGAAAAAGTAATAAAAAACCTCCCAAAAAAGAAGAGTCCAGGACCAGATGGCCATTCTCAGAGCAGATTAATTTTCTATATGAACCTATCACAGTCATTGAGATTGGAAGAGTAATAAAAAACCTCCCCCAAAAGAAGAGTCCAAGACCAGATGGCTTCTCAGCTGAATTCTATCAAACCTTCATGGAAGAACTAAAACCAATCTTCCTCAAACTGTTCCACATAATTGGTTAACAGGGAAAGCTACCCAACTCCTTTTATGAAGCTAGCATCACCCTAATTCCAAAACCAGGCAGAGATGCCACAAGAAAAGAAAACTACTGGCCTTTTTCCCTGATGAATTTAGATGCAAAGACCCTAAACAAAATCCTTGAAAACCGAATCCAACAACACATCAAAAGCATTATCCCCCTTGCCCAAGTGGGATTCATTCCAGGAACACAGGTGTGGTTCAACATACAGAAATCTGTCAATGTAATACACCACATAAACAAGGTTAAACATAAAAAACACATGATCATTTCGATAGGTGCAGAAAAGGCCTTTGACAAGATTCAACGTCACTTCATGTTCAAAACATTGGAGAGAATTGGCATGGTTGGTTCATATCTTAACCTAATGAAGGCAATATACGAAGTTCTGAAGGCCCAAATAATACTTAATGGAGAGAGACTGGAGGATTTCCCATTAAGATCAGGAACAAGACACGGTTGTCCACTCTCACCTCTGCTTTTCAATATAGTACTGGAAGTCCTACCTCAAGCAATAAGACAGGAGAAGGAAATAAAAGGGATACAATTTGGAAAGGAAGAAGTTAAGTTAGCTTTATTTGATGATGACATGCTTATATATGTAAGAGACCCAAGAGACTCCATCCCAAAACTCCTGATGGTGATTAACTCCTATAGCAAAGTAGCAGGATACAAAATCAATGCACAAAAATCAGTAGACTTCCTTTATGCAAAGGACAAAGATAGAGAAAAAGAAATAAGGGACATAGTCCCATTTTCAATTGCAAAAAAAAAAAAAAAAAAAAAAAAAAAAAACCTTGGAATAACGTTAACCAAGGAAGTGAAAGATCTATACAATGAAAACATAAAAACACTTGAAAAAGAAATTGAGGCAGCCTTGAGAAAATGGAAAGACCTCCCATGTTCCTGGATAGGCAGAATTAACATTGTGAAGATGACAATCCTACCAAAGGCAATAGACAGATCTAATGCAATTCCAATTAAAATCCCTACCTTGTTCTTCACAGAGATAGAAAAAATGATCTCAAATTTCATATGGAAAGGCAGAAGGCCTCGCATTTCCAAACATATCCTCAGCAAAAGAAATACCTCTGGAGGCATCACCATACCTGATCTAAAGCTATATTACAAAGCCATAGTAATAAAAACAGCATAGTACTGGCATAAAAACAGGAGTATAGATCAATTTAATAGACATTAGGACCCGGACTTTGGGTCAAGCAACTATTGCTACTTGATATTCGACAAAGGCCCAAACAATATAGGCTGGAAAAAAGACAGCATCTTCAACAAATGGTGCTGGACAAACTGGATAACCATATGCAGGAAACTGAAACGTGACCCACCCCTTTCACCATGCACTACACTCAAGTCCAAATGCATCAAAGATCTCAATGTAAGACCAGAAACTCGAATACTACTGGAAGAAAATTTAGGAAATACTTTCCATGATATAGGAATGGAAAAAGACTTCGTGAACAAAACCCCAGTAGCTCATGAACTTAAACCGTCACTCAACCAATGGGATCACATGAAGCTGAAGTGTTTCTTTACAGACAAGCATACAATAATCAAAGCCAATAGATCACCCACAGGATGGGAGAAAAATATTTGCGGGTTATCCAACTGATAGAGGCCTAATCTCTAGAATCTACAAAGAAATCAAAAATCTAAACAGTAAGAAGTCAAACACCCCACTCACAAAATGGGGCAAAGAGCTGAACAGGCAGTTCACAGAGGAAGAAATATAAATGGCAAACATCCACTTAAGAAAATGTTCATCACCTCTAATCATCAGAGAAATGCAAATTAAAACAGCTATGAGATTCTACCTTACCCCAATAAGGATAGCAAGCATCAAAAAATCAAATAAAAATAAATTCTGGCAAGGATGTGGAGAAGTAGGAACACTCATCCACTATTGGTGGGAATGTAGGATGGTACAAAAACTTAGAAAAGCAATATGGAGACATCAGAAAAAGCTGAGTATAGAGATACCAACAGACCCAATTATTCCCTTATTGGGCATCTGACCTAAAACCTTCAAACCACAGCTAAGGAGATTTGCTCAACCAATCTGAGGAAAAATGGTTGAGCCTGGAACAGATCATTCTCAATGAATTTACCCAATCACAGAAAAAAAATCGCCACACAGTCTCACTCATCTACAGCACCTAACCTGAATCTACCCAAGATACCTTACATACCCAGCAAGCATCTCCTAGATTAGACACTAGGATGGAAGAGGAAGGAGGGGAGGGAGGGGAGGGTACTAAAGGGGTGGGAAACACAAATCTAGACCCAAACGGCAATGGTACCCTAATCTTCTACTTACTAAAAGACAGACCAAATGGCTGATCCTTCACCAGGCCCTTACAGGGAACACCTGAACCACAAGACACTGGAGAGGGTAAGATTAAGACTAACCTTAATCTCCTACATCTTCCCTCCCCCACTTCCCCTCTCCCTGTCTCTCTCTCTCTTATCTCTAACTCTTGTATATTAGTTATCTTTTTCCTCATTTTCTTAGTGGGCACTGACGTGTAACTCCCAGAACGAGCATAGGGCTATCATCCACAATGAGTTTTTGATCAGAGAGACCTACAAGGTATCCTAAAAGACAGACAGATTTCTGTCAGAGTACTTGATGACCCACCAAAGGCTAGTGGTAAGACCCTACTGCTGAAGACACCTTATGTGATTGACATGCAAATTATAATGGCATGGCTGGAAGTTGGAAGAGAGTCAGTCCCCAGACAGTCTGCGTGTCTAGTGCCAGAAGGTGCTACATGGGCGACTGGGGGAAAATGACCAATATCTGTCGAAGCAACACATGGTCTAACCTACTTAGCAGCAAATAACTTGGTGTGATGCCCACACAAGTGCACTGGTGGCACACAGCCATGGTGGGGAACCAACTGCTCTCAATTTGGCTAACTGATCCCCTCACTGGTATGGTACCCACAGCTGGAGCTGGGAAACAAGTCAGAACCATATCCATACATAAGCCCACTCTCCAATATCAAGCTACCATCAATTGTGGGCTACAAGTGGGCCTACACCTATTAAATTCTCTATTAAAAAAAAAAAAAAAGTAAGGGTTATCTCATTTGTCCTGGTGCTAACTTACTCTCCGTTGGAGAATCTACCTCTCTTTTTCAGATAGATGTAGATGGTAAGGAGAAAGCCACCCCATCATACCTCAAAAGGGCCCCGGCTGAAACTAAGAAAAATTGGAGAAACAAGCAAGGGGGCTGTTTTCCTGGTAAACCGGATACCAGCACAAGGGGGAAGGAGATCAGCACAGAGAAAAATCAACTCCTACCAAATCAGAGAGACAGAGCCTCAGAGGCCCCCAACACCTCATCACTGAAGCAGACCAAAAATGAAGTCAACATGGCTCAGGGAAATTTTGTGGAAGAGGGGGTGGAAAGAATGTCAGAGCCACATGTTGGGTCATGATATGCAGACACATTTAGCTTACCCATAACTTTGGGCTAACTCCACAATGCATGAGCCGTATACCTCAACCAGGAGGGCCCAAGGGGAGGGGTAGGTCATGGATGAGCCTAATAATGGTACCAAACTGACTGTATTTGCTGAATACAAAACTGACTAATAAAGAACCCCCCCCCAAAAAAAAGAAACAAAGTTTTAAATCATTTCCAACAAACTATTGTCCACATTCTAAGACCAAGCCACCCGCTGCTTATTTTTGTAAATAAAGTTTTATTAAAATTGAAAAAAAAAGGTAACATCACAGCAGATGCCAGAGAAATTCAAAAAATCATAAGGACATACTCTAAAAGCATATACTCCACAAAGTATGAAAATCTGAAAGAAATGGATGATTTTCTTGATTTATATGACCTACCTAAATTAAATCAAGATGAGATTAATCACTTAAATAGACCAATAACAAGCATGGAGATCCAAGCAGTTATAAAAAATCTCCCAACTAAAAAAAGTCCAGGCCCAGATGGATTCACTGATGAATTTTACCAGACATTCAGGGAAGAACTAACACCATTGCTTCTTAAGATTTTCCATAAAATAGAAAAAGAAGGAATCCTATCAAATTCCTTCTATGAAGACAGCATCAACCTGATACCAAGACCAGGCAAAGATAGAACAAAACAGAAAATTACAGACCAATCTCCCTCATGAATATAGATGCAAAAATTCTCAACAAAATATTGGCAAACAGAATATAAGAATATATCAGAAAGATCATTCACCCTGACCAAGTAGGCTTTATCCCAGAGATGAAGGGATGGTTCAGCATATTCAAATCGATAAATGTAATACATTATATAAATGGATTGAAGGACAAAAATCGTATGATCATCTCATTAGATACAGAAAAAGCATTTGACAAAATCCAACATCCCTTCATCATAAAAGTCCTACAGAGAGTGGGAATAGAAGCAACATATCTCAATCTAATAAAGGCTGTTTATGACAAGCCTACAGCCAACATATTACTAAATGGGGAAAAACTGCAAGCTTTTTCACTAAAATCAGGAAAGAGACAAGGATGTCCACAGTCCCCACTTTTATTTAATATAGTACTGGAAGTCTTAGCCATAGCAATAAGGTAAGAGACACACATAAAAGGGATACAAATTGGAAAGGAATAACTCAAGTTATTATTATTCGCAGATGACATGATTCTATACACAAAGGACTCTAAACACTCTACCAGCAAACTGTTAGAGCTGATAAACACCTACAACCATGTAGCAGGATACAAAATAAATACACAGAAATCAGTAGAATTCCTTTATGTAACAACAAACACACAGAGGATGAAATCAGAGAGTCACTACGATTCACAATTGCATCAAAGAAAATAAAGTACCTTGGAATAAACCTAACCAGTGAAGGGAAGAATCTCTACAAGGAAAACTATAATACACTCAAGTGAGAAATTGCAGAAGACACTAAGAAATGGAAAAACATCCCCTGTTCCTGGATTGGAAGAATCAATATTGTGAAAATGGCAATCTTACCAAAAGCAATCTACACATTTAATGCAATCCCTATCAAAATTCCAAAGGCATTCTTCACAGAAATAGAAAAAACAACCCAAAAATTCATTTGAAATCACAAAAAAACTTGTATATCAAAAATAATACTCAGCCACAAAAATAAGGCTGGTGGTATCATCATACCTGATTTTAACCTATACTACAGAGCCATAGTAACAAAAATAGCATGGTACTGGCACAAAAGCATTTCTGTAGATCAATGGAACAGAATAGAGGAACCAGATATAAGTCCAGGTAGCCATAGCCACCTGATATTCGATAAAAATGCCAAAAGTACTCATTGGAGAAAAGACAGCCTCTTCATCAAATGGTGTTGGGAAAACTGGATATGTATCTCTAGAAGGATGAAAATAGATTCTTCTCTCTATCCATGCACAAGAATTTAGTCCAAATGGACTAAAGACCTTAACTTCAGACCTGAAACTCTGAAATTGCTAGAGGAAAATGTAGGGGAAACCCTTCAACATATTGGTCTTGGCAAAGACTTTCTGAATATAACCCCAATTGCTCAGGCAATAAAACCACAGATTAACCACAGGGACCTCATGAAATTACAAAAATTTTGTACTGCAAATGACACTGTGAATAAAGCAAAGAGGCAACCTACAGAATGGGAAAAAGTCTTTGCCAGCTATATATCTGATAGAGGATTAACTTCTAGGATATACAAAGAACTCAAAAAGTTAAATAATAAGAAATCAAACAAGCCAATTAAAAATGGGCTATGGAGCTAAATTGAGAGTTCTCAAAAGAAGAAATATACAATAAGCATCTAAAAAAATGTTCTACATCCCTAGTTATCAGGGAAATGCAGATTAAAACTACATTGACATTCCATCTCACTCCTGTCAGATTGGCTACCATCATGAAAAAAAATGATCATAAATGCTGGCGGGGATGTGGAAAAAGAGGAACCCTTCTACACTGTTGGTGGGAATGCAATATGGTCCAGCCATTGTGGAAATCAGTGTGGAGGTTCCTAAGACACATAAAAATTGATCTACCATATGACCCAGCTATAGTACTCCTAGGTATATATCCTAAGGACTCATCCCATGTCCTTAGAAGTACATGCTCAACCATATATATTGCCACTCAATTCATAATAGCTGGGAAATGGAACCAGCCTCAACTGATGAGTGGATAATGAAGATGCGGCACATTTATACAATGGAGTTCTACTCAGCGGCAAGGAAAAATGAAGTTGTGAAATTTACAGGAAAATGGATGGATCTGGAAAGGATTATACTAAGTGAGGTTACCCAGGCCCAGAAAGCCAAATGCCTCATGTTCTCTCTCATATGTGGTTCCTAGGTACAGATTATTGGGCTTCTGTGCGAGAAGGAAAAAACTGAGTAGCAGAGGCCAGTAAGTTGAAAAGGAGATATAAAGGGAAGAGAAAGGAAGGGAGGAGGGTAATAAATAGGTTGGTATTGTATATATGTAAGTAGAAGAATAGATTAATGGGGGTGAAAAGGCCCAAAGTGAGGTCAGGGGAAGAGATTGAGTAAAGGAAAGGTGGAGGGAGAGCTAATCGAAATCTATGAGGATGCAAATAATTCATATGGAATCCTCCAGTTTTGGAGAATGGAACACTCAGGAGCCATTGATCACTGTTAGAAAATTTTCAGTGCCAGGGATGGGATACCTCCAATGAGTTGTTGGCCAGGGAGGTCCCTGATGCCCCCAAAACATAATAGGCCATTGCTGAGGCCCTTGGTTTCCCACAAGGAATAGATGGTAAGACCCTATTGCTGAAGAGTCCACATACTTGGGATGCAAGGCCACTGAGAAATCCTCCTGGAACTGATCTGATATCCTCCTCCATGTAGACCATCTGAAAGAAAGCTGGAAGAAGCCATTCTACAAGCAGTTCAGTGGGAGAAAGTGATACCACCATTGAAGATACTCAACAGTGGACACTGTAAGCCTTATAATTGTCCATCCAGGCCAAATGAGCCAACGTGTGCAATAATGGCATGTCTGTCATGGTGGAAACCGACTGCCCTCCAATTGGACTGGAGGCCTGCTCCATGGGGGGGAATACATCCCTGATACTGAAAACTTAAAACAGGCATAGTCCTGAGTACTAGGGGTGTAACATCTGCTGATGTCTGGATAAATGTATATACTATGCTTATCAAACTGCCCAGTAAGCACTTCTCTTAATATTTATACCCTTATATTAATGCTACTCTCACTTTGGGTAGAGAATCCTCTCTTTTCAGATGGCAGTGACCTTGGAATGACTCAGAAGATATCATAGTGCTGGAAAGAAGTGACTGGAGAACTGAGTAACATCTTGATCACACCTTCCAAGGCTCATGGTCTAATGCGGAAGAGGTGGCAGAAAGAATGTAAGAGCCAAAGGAAGGGTAGGAATCCTTACAATGTGCTCCCTCCAGACATAAAATGGCCTGGATATCCATGACCACATAGTGCCTGACACTACCTACACAAGACCATCATAAGAGGAGGAAAAGATCATGACATCAAAATAAAAGAGAGACTGATTGAGATGGAGAGGGGTTATGATGGAGAATGGAATTTCAAAGAGGAAAGTAGAGCGAGGTAGGGTATTACCATGGGATATTTTTTATAATCATGGAAATGTTAATAAAAATTGAGAAAAAAAAGAACACAGGTCATGATATCAGAGTTAGTCTTTTTACAGAGCACCACATTGAAACAATATGCCTAAGTGCCACTTATCCTAGAACAATGCTACTCAAAATGTCCTGAGAGGCCACTCTTAAATCACAACACATACAGACAGAAATCATATGTACTGAGAAAGCCATGTATAACTACAAGAATTTACAGGCTGACATTGTGCATGTAGACACTAACAATTTTAAAACTGGAGTTGTATATTAGATACGTAAATTTCCATTTCCAAATAAATGACTTTCATTATATTTTCAGAAGTATTTTGTTCACAACAAATAATGCAAAACAAACATGCCCATGGTGACAGATAATTTGGAAATAATTAACTGGTATGGAATGTGTCTGGTGTTAGACCACAGGATACCAGCTCCATCATTTCCAAGTGTGTGAGGCTAGACATAGCTCACATATTCTATGCAGGTGTTTCCTCACATCATTATGAGGATAACGTTAGTGTTAACTTCTAATATTGCTGTGAGGATGTAGAACACCAAGAACATGGCCTGGCATGAGGTGAAGGCTTTCTTACTCTTGCATTTGTGAGTAGGAGAGGTAAGGGCACAGTGATATAGTAACAGTGGCAGTATAGGAGGGCAGATTCTTATAAATAGGCTCTGTTGCTTCACAATGAGCATCTCCAGAAATGTCTATATAATGAAAGAATCTAATCCTCCAGAAGGCTTCAGAGTTTTTTTTTTTTTTTTTTTTTGGTTTTTCGAGGTAGTGTCTCACTCTAGCTCAGGCTGACCTGGAATTCACTCTGTAGTCTCAGGGTGGCCTCGAACTCTCAGCGATCCTCCTACCTCTGCCTCCCGAGTGCTGGGATTAAAAGTGTGCGCCACCACGCCCGGCTCGACTTCAGAGTTTTATGATAGTATTATAGCCTATTGTGTGAGCATGCCAATGAATTCTAACAACATTGTTTATAAGCTGCCTTGGTCTAAGATACAGATATAAATAATTATCTACACGTGCAATCTTAGTACTTTTCAGTCTAGCACACCTCCTTTCTTCTGGTGATTGAATTGATTAGTTTATTGCCATTATTATTATTTTTTTAATCTTATTTATTTGAGAGCGACAGAGAGAAAGAGGCAGAGAGAGAGAGAGAGAGAGAGAGAGAGAGAGAGAGAGAGAATGATTGGGCGCGCCAGGGCCTCTAACCACTGCAAACAAACTCCAGACGCATGCACCCCCTTGTGCATATGGCTAACGTGGGTCCTGGGGAATCCAGCCTCCAATTGGGGTCCTTAGACTTCACAGGCAAGCGCTTAACCACTAAGCCATCTCTCCAGCCCACCATTGTTATTTTTCCTGCCACTGACAAACCAATGTACTTGATCTTTCCTTATACTGTATCCTCATTCTGAAAGATAAACCTGTAATCTCTTATCTAACCTTTGTCCTACATAAGTAATTTAAGTAAGTGCCAGGTGTGGATGGGTCTCAGGATCCTCCATTCCTCTACCCTTTGATTCCCTTGTCTGCCATCATATTCTTATTGTCTGGTGCTCTTTTTCAATAGTAAGCCTATTCAGTGAAGAGCTGAAATTGATACAATTCAGAGAAAAAAGTCACAGGGACAAATTGGAAGCCTTAAAACTTTTTTTGGTTATTTAGCTTCTGTGTTTCAGATTAACAAAAATAATTGCTTTATGTCACAGTGATATGCTTAAATCTGGCTTTATATCAGTTCTGTGATTTGGGGCAAAGCAAAGAAATTTGAGCCTTAGTTTCTTAGTGCTAAAATGGTAATAGTTATCCTTAGCCATATGCTGTTGTGGTTACTAATAATGACAAGTAATTAATAAGCAATGCTATTATTCTCTGAAGTGTTATATTTATATCAAACATTGAAATCATAATATAGATTATAATGTAAGTAATGATGTAGGGAGGTAGGAATAAATGTGCAATTTATACAGAAATGATTTTAGAAACATCAATAGTTAGTTCTAGGCAACACAACCACCAATGAGCAGAGCAGTGGTTTGCACCAGGGTCTCTTGTTGAGAACCCATATCCTTTCCTTTTTCTCTTTAATAGAAGTAAGAGTGCTTTTGTGAGCCAAATTTTAAATAACTATCTGGCATTCACATCATTCATTCCTACTTATAGAAAACTCCCAACTCTGGTGGTGCTGCAGGAGAGTGGTGTGAGGTCCCAGGCTCAGAAACAACTAGTCCCAACTACTACACTAAGCAAGATGAGAAAACAAGGAAGTTCTGTATTATGAGGAGTCCAGAACATTCTGCCATTTTCATCTAATATCAATTGCTTCTTTTCCAGGCATCTTCTATGGAAGACTGGTTGCCAAAGCAGTTATGTCTTTTTGAGACTTGTTTTTGCTCAGACTCTTTGGTCTTATTTGGTAAGGTGGCTGATTTGATAACATCGCTAATGTTCATTTGATGGACTGCATTTGGGAGCTGCTCCTCAAGGGGTGGAAAGAATTGACAATGAGGGAAGAGTTATAGACTGTGAAACCTTGACTGACAGGCTATCTTCCCTGGAGTTAGTTAGGAAATCAAAACGGGATGCTATTGGAAAGCTTGTCTGGCACTGCAGCTCTCATTGGACTCCACCGTGGTTAAGGCTCCTTAATGGCTGAAATTGGAAGAGACCACACAACAGCTGTGCCTAGAGATAGCACACACTGAGCATGATTAGATGGATGCTTTCTTTACTGTGTAAGCAATGGGCTAGAAAAAATGAACAAATGTATTCTGCTTTCATCGCTGCATGGTAACAATACCAGGCAGCTGCAAAGGGGTGGCTGCCTCCATCCAGATATAACTGAGTTTTAAAAAGTATTTTTATTTATTTATTTATTTGAGAGAGAGAAAAAGGGAGAGAGAGAGAGAGAGAGAGAGAGAGAGAGAGAGAGAATGGGCATTCCACGGCCTCCAGCCACTGCACACGATCTCTATACGCATGTGCCTCTTTGTGCATCTGGCTTATGTAGGTCATGGAGAATCAAATCAGGATCCTTTGGCTTTATAAGCAAATGCCTTAGCCACTAAGCCATATCTCCAGCCCATAACTGAGTTTTTTTTTTATAATCTAGGGAAAAAAATACATGTCTTCTCTATCACAAAACACTTAAAAAATTCTGACTATTTAATGAGCCATACAGAAATTGCAAGAAAATTATAGGTAATATTTATGGTATGTGTTATAGAAGAAAGTCTACCCTTTTTCCACGCCTGGCACTTAATTGTTGGTGAAGTCAGAAAAGTTTTTGCATTGAATCATGTCTCTGTTTTTATATCTATAAATTGGAGAGAAGATTCCTAATATTTCTACATCATAGGTATTTTGTAAGAATCAAAATAAGTAATGGATCTGAAAATGATTTGAAATACAACTATATGTAATTGTATTCAGTGGAGAATTATCAGTATCAGATGAGAAAATAGGAAATATGGAATAAGCTTTGAGTTTTCTCTGATGTGTATTGTATTAAGAATTTAAAAATAAGCCTTAAGTAGTTCTCAAAATGGCTAATAAATATTTTAAAAAGTTTCAACATTCTTTTTGTTTAGACTCATGATGATAGAAATATGTTATTATTTATTTCTTCTTTTACATTTTTTTATTAATTAGTTTTGTACTCTGTGAATACAGTCAATTTGGTACCATTGTAAGGGACATCCATGTCCTACCCCCTCACCTTGACCCCTCCTTGTTGAGGAATATGGGTCATGCGTTCTGAACTTAGCCCACAGTTATTGGTAAGATAAATGTCTCTGCATACCATGACCCAACATGTGGCTCTGACATTCTTTCCACCCCCTCTTCCACAAAATTTCCCTGAGACATATTGGGTTCATTTTGTTCTGCTTCAGTGATGAGGTGTTGGGGGCCTCTGAGGCTCTGGATCTCTGATTTGGTAGGAGTTGATTTTTATCTGTGTTGATTTCCTTCACCCTTGTGCTGGTACCCAGTTCACCAAGAAAACAGCACCCTTGCTTGTTTCGCCAATTGTTCTTAGTTTCAGACGGGGCCCTTTTGAGGTATGATGGGGGTGGCTCTCTCCTTAGGATCTACATCTATCTGAAAAAAAGAAGCAGATTCTCCAATGGAGAGTAAGTTAGCACCAGGACAAATGAGATAACCCTTACTTTTTTTAATAGAGAATTTAGTAGGTATAGGCCCTCTTGTAGCCCATGGTTGGTGGTGGCTTGGTAATGGAGAGTGGGCTTATGTTTGAATATGGTTCTGACTTGTTTCCCAGCTGCAGCTATGGGTCCTGTACCACTAAGGGGATAAGTTAGCTAAATCAAGAGCAGGTGGTTTCCCACCATGGCTATGCGCCACTATTGCACTTGTGCGAGCATCACAACAGGTTATTTGCTGCTAAGTAGGTTAGACCATCAGTTGCTTGGACAGATATTGGTCATTTTCCCCCAGTCACCCATGTAGCATGTTCTGGCACTAGACACACTGACTGTCTGGGGAGTGACTCTTCCAGCTTCCAGCCATGCCATTCCATTTTAGGAGTCAACCGCATAAGGTGTCTTCAGCAGTAGGGTCTTATCACTAACATTTGGTGGGTCATCAAGTACTCTTACAGAAATCTGTCTTTCTTTTAGGAAACATTGAAGGTCTCTCTGATCAAAAGCTCATTGTGAATGACAGCCACATGCTGGTACTGGGAGTTACAGGTCAGTGCACACTAAGAAAAGGAAGGAAAAGATAACTAATATAAAAGAGTTAGAGAGAAGAGAGAGAAAGACACACACACACACACACACACACAGAGAGAGAGAGAGAGAGAGAGAGAGAGAACCTGTAGAAGATAAGGTCAGTCTTCATCATACCCTCTCCAGTCTGTTCGGTGGCTCAGGTATTCCCCCTAAGGGCCTGGTGAAGGTTCAGCCATTTGGTCTGCCTTCTAGAATGTAGAATTTTATGGTGCCATTGCCCTTGGAGTCTAGGTTTGTGTTTCCCACCTCCTCCTTGCCCTCCCCTCCCTCCCCACCTACCCTATTGTTGAGTGCATGAGCTGCTTGCTGGGTATGTAATATATCTTGGGTAGATTCAGGCTAGGTGCTGTAGATGAGTGAGACTATGTGGTGATTTTCTTTCTGTGATTGGGTAAGTTCACTGAGAATGATCTGTTCCAGGTTCAACCATTTTTCCTCAAATTTCATTGGGTTATTTTTTCTTACTGCTGTATAGAACTCCATTGTGTAGATATACCACATCTTAGTTATCCATTCTTCTAGTGATGGACATCTGGGTTGATTCCAGCTCTTAGCTGTTACAAATTTAGCCACTACAAACATGGTTGAGCAAATCTCTCTGGCCTGTGGTTTGAAGGTTTTAGGGAAGATGCCCAGAAAGGGAATAACTGGGTCTGTTGGTATCTCTACAGTCAGCTTTTTCAGGAGTCTCCATATTGCTTTCCAAAGTGGTTGTACCATCTTACATTCCCACCAACAGTGGATGAGTGTTCCTAACTCTCCACATCCTTGTCAGCATATATTTTCAATTGACTTTTTGATGTTTGCTGTCCTAACTGCAGTAAGGTGGAATCTCATAGTTGTTTTCATTTGCATTTCCCTGATGATTAGGGATGATGAACATTTTCTTAAGCGTGTGTTTGTCATTTGTACTTCTTCGTCTGTGAACTGCCTGTTCAGCTCTTTGCCCCATTTTGTAAGTGGGTTGTTTGAATTTTTACTTTTTAGGTTTCTGAGTTCTTTGTAGACTCTAGATATTAGGCCTCTGTCAGTTGTATAGCCAGAAAATATTTTCTCCCATTCTGTGGGTAATCTATTGGCTTTGCTTTTTGTATGCTTGTCTGTACAGAAATTCTTCAGCTTCATGTGACCCATTGGCTGAGTGACTGTTTAAGTTTGTGAGCTACTGGGGTTTTGTTCAAGAAGTCTTTTTCCATTCCTATATCATAGAAAGTACTTCCTATATTTTCTTTGAGTACTAGTTGAGTTTCTGGACTTATATTGAGGTCTTTGATTCATTTGGACTTGAGTATATTGCATGGCAAAATGTGTGGATCAAGTTTCAGTTTCCTGCATATGGTTATCCAGTTTGTCCAGCACCATTTGTTGAGGATGATATCTTTTTTTACAGCCTATATTGTTAGGGCCTTTGTCAAATATCAAGTAGCTATAGTTGCTTGACCCAAAATCTGGTTCCTCAAGTCTATTCCATTGGTCTACACTCCTGTTTTGATGCCAGTACCATGCTGTTTTTATTACTATGGCTTTGTAATATAGCTTTAGATCAGGTATGGTAATGCCTCCAGAGATATTTCTTTTGCTGAGGATATGTTTGGATATGTGAGGCCTTCTGCATTTCCGTATGAAATTTGAGATCATTTTTTTGTATCTTTGTAACGAACACTGTAGGGATTTTAATTGGAATTGCATCGAATCTGTACATTGCCTTCGGTAGGATTGCCATCTTCACAATGTTAATTCTGCCTAAGTAATGTTAATTCAGGATCAAGGGAGGTCTTTCCATTTTCTCAAGTCCTCCTCAATTTCTTTTTTGACTGTTCTTATGTTTTCGTTGTATAGATCTTTCACTTCCTTGGTTAACATTATTCCAAGGTATTTTATTTATTTTTTGTTGCTATTGCAAATCAAAAAATTAAACCCCTCAATCTGCTGTTTTCAAGTAACCCCCCTCAACATTAAAGACAGACACCTCCTCAGGGTGAAAGGGTGGAAAACAATATTCCAAGCAAATGAGAATAAGAAACACACAGGTATCACTATATTAATGTCAGATAAAATAGACTTCAAGCCAAAAATAATCAAAAAAGACAAAGAAGGCCACTTCCTACTTAAGAAGGGAACGATCCATCAAGAGGATATTAGATTCATAAATCAGTATGCACCAAACACAGGGGCACCACAGTTCATAAACCAAAACCTACTTGACAATAAAACATAAATAACCACCAACATCATCATAGTTGCAGACTTCAATACACCATTATCAGTAATAGACAGATCATCCAAACAGAAACTCAACAGGGAAGTAAGAAAGCTCAACAAAACCATAAATCACTTAGACCTAAAGGGCATCTACAGAACTTTCCATCCCAAATCCACAGACTACACCTTCTTCTCAGCAGTCCATGGAACATTCTCCAAAATAGATCATATACTGGGTCACAAAGCCTGGCTATACATATTTAAGATGACTGACAAAATTCCCTGAGTGATATCAGACCACAATGGTATTTTCCTAGAAATTAAAAAGAAAAAACCTACCAACAATCCCAACTACACCTGGAAACTGAACAGCACACTTTTGACAATAAACAGGTAGTGGATGACATCAAAAATGAAATTGCAAAATTTCTAGAAATGAATGATGATGAGAACACATCATACCAAAACTTATGGGACACAATGAAGGCGGTCCTCAGGGGAAAATTCATAGCACTCAATGCCTTCATAACAAAGACAGAGAGATCACAAATCAATAACGTAACCTGAAGGCACAAAAAAATCCAACCCAAAAAGCTCCAGAAGGAAAGAAATAATTAAAATCAGAGAAGAAATTAATGAATTGGAAACTAGGAACACAATTAAGACAATTGAAAAAACAAAGAGCTGGTTCTTTGAAAAAATAAACAAGATTGACAAACCCCTGGCCAATTTCATCAACCAAAAAAAAGAGATGCTTCAAATTAACAAAATTCAAAATGAAAAAGGATAGATCACAACAGACATAAGTGAAATTGGGAGAATCATCAGGACTTATTTCAAAAACCTCTTTTCCACAAAATTGGATAATGTGGAGGAGATGGATAAGTTCCTGGACACATACCACCTATCAAAGCTAAACTGAGAGCAGATTAATCTCCTAAACAAACCTATCACACTCATTGAGACTGAAAAATTAATAAATAACCTCTCCAAAAAGAAGAGTCCAGGACCAGCTGAATTCTATCAAACCTACATGGAAGAACTCAAACCAATCTTCCTCAGACTGTGCCACATAATTGGAGAACAGGGAAAGCTACCCAACTCCTTCTATGAAGCTAGTATCACCCTAATTCCCAAACCAGGCAGAGATGCCACAAGAAAAGAAAACTACCGGCCCATTTCCCTGATGAACTTAGATGCAAAGATCCTGAACAAAATCCTTGCAAACCAAATCCAACAACACATCAAAAGCATTATCCACCTTGATCAAGTGGTATTCATCCCAGGAACACCCAGGGGTGGTTCAACATATGGAAATCTGTCAATGTAATACACCACATAAACAAGGTTAAACACAAAAAAACATATGATCATTTCGATAGATGCAGAAATGGCCTTTGACAAGATACATCACTTCATGATCAGAACATTGGAGAGAACTGGCATGGCTGGTTCATATCTAACATATTAAAGGAAATATACAAAGCTCCTGAAGCCCAAATAATACTTAATGGAGAGAGACTGGAGGAATTCCCATTAAGATCAGGAACAAGACAGGGTTGTCCACTCTCACCTCTGTTCTTCAATATAGTACTGGAAGTCCTAGCTCAAGCAATAAGACAGAAGAAAGAAATAAAAGGGATACAACTTGGAAAGGAAGAAGTTAAGTTAGCCCTATTTGCTGATGACATGATTGTATATGTAAGAGACCCGAGAGACTCCATCCCAAAACTCCTGAAGGTGATTAACTCCTATAGCAAAGTAGCAGGATACAAAATCAAGGCACAAAAATCAGTAGCCTTTCTATATGTAAATAACAAAGATAAAGAAATAAGGGACATGGTCCCATTTTCGATAGCAACAAGTTTCAACATTCTTAGGCAACTGGTAAATGCAAGTTAAAATCATTTTGAGTTTGCGTCTAACCCCAGACAAAATGACTACTTTCAAAAAATAACAAAATAAAAAAACCAATAACCACGAATATTGATAGGAGTGTAAAGTGGTGTATCTACTATGGAAGTCAGTGTGGAGGTTTCTTCTCAAATCATAACAAATATGTCTATCATATGACCTTTATGATTGCTGAATATACACCCAAAAGACTTTAAATTGTACTAAAGAGATACTTGCATATCCATGTTCATTGCTGCCATAGTCATAAAAGTTAAGGAATTGAACAAGCCTAGAAGTCCATCACCAGATAGTAGGATTAAAAATATGTGGGACATATATCCACTGGGATTTTAATTAGCCACAAAGAAAAATAAAGTCATGGCATTTGCAAAAAAATGGATGCAACTGGAAATCATTAAGTTAAACAAAATAAGCCAGACTTAAGCGAATACCACATTTTTCTCTCATATACTGAACCTAGATTTTACTTGGTGTGTGCATTTGTATGTGTTTGTGTGTGTGTTTCAGGAAACTAAAATTTGGAATATGAGAGCGAAGGAAGAAATCTTGAGGTAGAGGAGTGGGTAAAAGAGAATGATGGGAATACATGTGGCCTAAAAGTAGAAAAGTAGTGACCCCCAGCACAACTTGAGCACAGTTCTGAGCTCTTCTACACAACGAATACTGACTGGGGACTCTGATGCCTTGTGCCATTGGAAACACAAATGTAAAGTTGTTCAGTCCCCAAGACAGTGAAGACAAGCACCAGATGAAAAGCTTGGAAATTTGAAATGAAGAGACTTCCAGTGCATATAATATTTTTCTCCCATCATGCTAGTGTCCCCAGGTGAAATGAACTGCGTACAGACTTCACAGGCTTCCAGACCCAGCAAAGATAGCTTAAAGTGCTGAAGGAGAACTCTCCAGTAAGGATAACCAAGGAACTTCCTTCATCCATGAACTCAACTCCAGAGAAAGGGAACTTTGCAATATTGTGCAGTGGCCTAAGATTACAACTAAGACTGCATGAACAGAACTCCCTGTTCCAGGCAGAAGAGCCACCACTCCGTAGGCTGAGGCAGGCAGAACAACAGCCAGGTATCAGGCCAGGCAGTCTTCAGATTCTACATATTTGCCCAGATTTTCTCTCTGTACACCTATCCTGTTTCTAAAACATATTGTCATCTGAGCTTGACAATTTGGACACCACTCTCTTTCCTCTTAACCTATAATGATTCCGTGTGTGTGTATGTGTGTGTGTGTGTGTGTGTATGTGTGTATGTGTGTGAATTGATACATTGTTTTGTGTGTTGTGTGTTGTTCAGTTTTCTTTCTTCTTTTTCTCCTTACTATTTCCCTTTACATCTTTCTCTCCCAAAGAACATAGTCCATTCTGGTTTGCAGAAACCCTGGGTAGTAGCTTTCTGAGAGACAGAACTGTTCCACATTTGTGTTAGCACACCTTTTCCTCTGGTTCTTCAGTTTGCCTTAGATATACATTTCCCATCCTTCCTTGATTTTTTTTTTTTCTTGATCATCCTTTCTACTCATGTCTCCTTTCTTTATTTTCTCTATATCAACCCAATACTGTCTACTTGTTCCATGGAATTTCTTTCTTGTTGATATTTTTGTCTCTTCAAAACCTGTAATAACTAACATATTAGTGCATTTGAAAGGGTATTATTGTTTTGCATGAGACTATTATTGTTATTATTATTTTCGCTATTATTGTTTTTGTAGTGAGTCCATCCCAAGATAGTGACTATTGTTACAATCAGCTCTCTACTCAAAGGGGAGGGCTGGGAATAGAGTCTGATTCCCTGAACACCAGGCTAAAAAAGAAGACAATACCTCAATCTGACTATAAGTAGGTCACTCCTGAACATAGCAAACACCTTTACTGACAGAAGAAAGGATACCTGAATTTAAAAATAAAATAAAATGATTTGATTCAATGATCTAACTTCTGGTGCAAAGATCCCAGTGCAAAACAACTGGCAATCTGGAAAGTCAAGACAACATCTCCCTTCTAAATCTACCAGTTCCAGAGTGAGACTTCTGATGACAGAGACTTAAATAAAATTACAAGCAATTAATATGTTTGGAAAATATGGACGAAGAAATGAAAGAATACTAAGAAAATGCAAATAATCAACTGAATGAAATAAGGCACTCAACAGAAGAGATGAAAATGGAATTAAAAAAAAGCAGAAAAAAAATACTTAAGAAAAACCTAAATGAATCCTGAAAATAAATGGTACAATAATTGAAATGAAAATAAAAAGATCATTGGAAAGCCTCACCAATAGAATGTATCATGAAAGAACAGAACATCAAGGCTTGAAAATAAGGTAGAGGAATTGATAGTTTTAGTTAAGGAAACTGATCAACTTACAAAAGTATGTAGGCAAATCATGCATGACTTCTGAATGAAAAGATTTGTGGTCATAGAAGGAGAAAGACACAATGCCAAAGAAAGAAACAATATTTTCAATATAATCATAGCAGAAAATTTCCCACATCTAGTGAAAGAGACCCCAATCTAGGTACAAGACACATAGGGAACACTGCATAGACAAGACTAGAAAAGAAACTTCCCATACCACATCACACTTAAAACATTAAATGTTCAAAGTAAGAAAAGATATTGAGAGCAGCAAGAAAGAAGCTGGAGTTACCTACAAAGGCAACACCCGCAGAATAACAGCTGAATTTTTAATAGAAATATTAACAGCCAGAAATGCTTGGAATGATGTATTACTTCAAGCCCTGAAAGATCACAATTGCCAACAAAAAGTAACATACATGGTGGAACTATGATAATTAAAGGAGAAAGTAAAAATTTCTATAATAAAAGTATGCCAAATGAATTTATGACCACTATGCCAGCTGTACAAAGGATAGTAGAAGGAACGCTTTAGAGGGAAGAGAAGGATAAATGCATCCATCCAAGGAGCTATAAGATAAAATACATGATGTTAACATAGGTGAAAAACAATTGAAGGATAAGAAATCACTACCTACTGTAGGATGAGAAAAATCAATGTGCATATTTGAATAATAACCCTGAACATGAACAGTCTCAATTTCCCAATCAAAATACACAGATTACCAGACTGGGTTAGAAAAAAGAATTTATCTCTTTAATAAACCCATTGTACCACCAAAGACAGATACTACATTAAGGTAAATATGTGGGAAAAGATATTCCAAGTAAATTGAACCAAGAAACAAGAAGGTGCTGCTATTGTAATATCGGTCAAAGCAGACTTACATTTAAAATGGATCAGAAGAAATTCTTTGAGGAGACATATTGCCTTGGGTTTTCTTTATTACTTACTATGAGACCTGCCAAGATGAAGATTCTGTTTTGGTCAGATCTTTCTGGCATACCTCTGATCACTTGGAGTGGTGTTTACTTGTTCCTTCATCTTAGAGTACCTTTGCTCAGTTTCACTGTTGCTTTGAATTCAGTAAAGATTCATGGATGAGCTAGGTAAGGTTACTTCAACCCATCTTGAAGAAGATGCATAGCTTCCTGATCTTATAGATCAGACTGTGGGTGTTATGCAGGTGGTGAGAGCTAGGGAATGGGCATACATAGCAGGTCATCAAGCCTAAACTCACACATAGGATGACAGTGGTCGGAAGCTTGAGAAAGGGCATGCCTCCTGGGTGAGATTCATACCTGTGACAACAACATTAGGCTGCACAGGTTGAGGCAGGAACACGTAGAGCTAGTGGATGTGCTTGGTGGCATTCACAGTGGCAGTGACGGTACAGATTGGATGAGGGATATGTGGAGCAAGAGAGGGTACCCATACTAAAACACAGTTGTGCTAATTATATAGTTTTGAAGGTGAGACATAAGATGTGTTGGTTTTCTTTCAGTTTTCTGAAATTTTGGCTAAAAGGAGGGAAGGTTTGTTTTGCTTTACAGTGTCAGAAGCTTTGGTCTACTATCTGCTGTCTCTGTTGCCTTTAGGCCTGTGGTGAGGCAAAGCATCATGGTTAGGACCATGTGATGGAGCAAAGCTGCTTACCTCACAGTCTCAGGGAAAGAAAGAGGAGGGAGAGGAAAGGGGAGAGAAAGAAAGAGGGAGAGGGAGAAGAAAATATACTCTTAAAGGACCTTGACCTCATGACCTACTTCCTCTTATAGGATCATCCTCTCAACACTGTCACCACTTGGCCATAACCCATTAAGTTATGAGTCTACTCATAAAGTCAGAGCCCTCATTATCCAGCTACCTCCTCAGAAATCCCACTGTTGAACACTGCTGCATTGGGATTCATGACTGAAACATATATGAGGTTTTGATGTACATTTAATATGTAATGCACATGGTTATAATATCCTATAAAGCTGAAAAATCTTAATGTTAAACTTAAAAGCAATAGGCTTAGAGTTTAAATTAAGCAATTTAATAACAAAGAAAATTAAAAATGGAATAATGACAGAGAATCTAGACATCTGGTTCTAACCTTGTGTCTAGCATGAACTAGCAGTGCAGTTTGGGATATAGCATTTGGTTCAGAATCAGTTCTCACTTTTTCAAAAGATTTTGCACTAGTCATTTCTAGCCCTAACTTCTCTGATTATACTCTTCAGAGACACTATGTTTTTGTAGGACATGGGAGTAGTAATTTAGTAAGATAAATTAAAATATTTTTCTCTAATATTCTAACTTTCAGCTAAGATTATAAAAGAGTTGAATGAATTGTCCCATATTGTGTTATAATTGATTAACTCATTCAGAAAAAATAAAAGCACAGTAACTAGCTTCACAGAGTTTATTCTGCTGCTGTTCTTAAATAATGGTGGGTTTTATCTCTATGCTTAGCAATCTATTTGGACATAAGTTGGATCATAGCCATAAAAAATGTAATTAATATCAACAAAACTTCACATTTTTTGAGTACTCTCACAATGTAAATACTCTTTTCGTGAAATTTCAGACAATACTGTAGAGCAGGTATGTTACTACTGCTCTGGAGGAGGACCATAAAGTCAGCATCATGCCACATCAGTGGGGACAAGAACACATTGGAAGGCTAGTCTCAATGTTGGAAGACACCCAGTTTGATTCCCTGTGATCTACTAGTCAAGACATGCTACATAATTCCTACCTTAAGAGACACATGTATTCTAAATAAAAGTAAAAATTATCACCCTGAAAAAAGGGCTATTTCAAAATGAGGAAAAATTATAAATTTATCGTTAAATATACACTTTAGTCATTCAAATCCTGTTGGTCAGGCTTTTCTGTCCTGTGTCTCATTCATAGCTTCCCACTTCTCCTTAGTCATTCTGTGAAAATTCTTCTTGACTATGTATATATTCTATTGAAAAGACACAGGCAAGGTTTTGACCAATTAGGAAAATATATCAGCGTCATTGTCATGAGCAAGCACCTAAGTGCATTAAGATTCTTTTCGTCTGGAGGGTATGGCAAAGTATGATTTTATTTCAGCTGATATGCTAGCTCAAAGCAAACCATACAAATCTGTTCTATCTTTACTGTGTGCATTATGATTTGCAAGCACCGGCAATGAGGAGACAACATTAACTTCGTCTCTAGTTTGCTGGCATCTGCCTGAACTACTCTATCCAGTTGCTTCTATCCCTCAGATCAATATTGCTCATGCTTGATTGCACATTGCCATCCCTAACGTTCTGAGCATGGATATGATTTTTTCATACTGGTCCCTTGGAATCTGATCCCTTAGTGTGCTTAGGTACTGGTGTATGTCTAGGACTCCTTGGGTGTCTCTATTGTGTTTCCAGGGGTGAGAACCTGCAAGAGAATTTGCACTGGATGTTCCACTTGGTTATGATCTGTGCTGAAGCCTTCTCTGCCAAGTGATTTCCATTCTGGCTAACTGTGTGTAAGTCAGCATTCTATCACTATAATAAATAAAAAATAAGTATTTAAGTTCTAAATAAAAGATTTTTGGTTCACAGATTTTGAGGCTGTAGCAGATAATTAGAGCACATTGCTTTGGGCCTGTGGAGAGGCTGCATATCATGGCAAGAATGTGAGGAGCAAAGCTCTTTCTCTCACCTCTAGAGTTCAGGAAGAGAAAGAACAAGGCTTTAGGGACATGCTTGTAATGACCTAAGACCTCCAATTAGATTCAACCACTTAAAGTTTCCACTGATTTCCAATATAGCAGTGCTTTGCAGATACAGTGGTGAATACAGGTGCCTTCCAATATGATCTTACTATTGAGCAAGTCCTTGATGCATGGCCCTTTGGGAGGCATTTGACCAAATAAGAGCACCCTGAAGTCCATTCAGGTTACCTGCAGGAGGGCTGCTTGTTGTTAGCTTATCCTGAGGTTTGTGGATGCCATGCCACGGGACAGCTCCAGTTCTGTTTTGGTCTCAGTTGTCAGCGAAGAAAGGCTCTTCTCTTCAGTAGCAGGTTTACTTATTAAATCACAGGTAGTGAGGGCTTGAACTTCTTTTTGGTGTGTTGAATTCACTCATGGTGTTACCACTGTATTATTTAATGCTGTTTATTTAGTCTACTTAGATTGCAGTTGGTATGTTTTCCCATCAGGTCACAGAATATTTTTATTAATAGAATGCAGTGTTGTTTTCCAATCATTCCTTCTACCGATAATCAACACATGTCTTTATGACATGATGGACATCAACTTTATTTTTCCTTGAAGTAACTTTATTATCTAATATGCTTCTCAAGTATTTGAGAAACTATTGCTAATTACACCCCTGCTAATTGTACTGTTCCAAGGCTGCCATTAAGTATTTACTATAATGTATCTCAATACTGCCCTCCCCATTAAATTTACAGTGAGAATTTTCATCATTCCTCTCCGACAATACCTGGTTATAGCAGAAGGTCCCTTTTCTCCTCTTCCTGGGAATTATAGAGAGGGATATTAATGTGTTCAGTTCAGTTTTCATGTGGTTAATAATGAAGACCCTAAAGGACAGTTGTTATTCCTTTATATATAATCCCAGTAAATTTTTCTTGATTGAGTGAAATCAGTGAAAAATGCCTTAACATAATTAATCAGCAATGAAAGAAGAGGAACAGCAGTTCACATCCTTTTGTTCTTTACAAGTTCCCCATATACTGTCCCCTATTCACACAAGTCAGAAAGGTGCTGGTCAGGATTCAAGGAACAGAGATTCTTACTGGATAAATCAGGTAGAGCAGGGTGTGTGGCTACCCCAAGATCCTCCTCCTCTGCAGACTGCCTTTACTAATCAGCACTGCTCTGACATGTAAGCAACAAATTAGGCATCAATGTCATCACTCAGTGAACAGAAGCAGATATTCACATTCAAATGTGTAAATCCATTTAGCTATAACACCAGGCTGCTTCAGCTAGAGTTAAGACCCTGACAAGTTAAAGATGCCTGACAGGTATACCTGTTCCTCCCTGGGGAAATGATAAGATGAGGGGTGGAAAAAGAGATAAGAACTGGAGGAGGGGAAATTGACTGCTCTGGGGATTCATTTACAAGCTGTTTACGAAAAAAAAAAAAAAAAAAGAATGTACCCTCTGAGTGTGCTGCACCGACTGGACTGGAATTACTGTCTGTGCTCGGCATCTGGTCATTTTCTCTTCTCTGAGCCCACGAGCCCCCACCCTCCATTGCTGTCTGACTCAGATGAGAAGCAATCATCTTCCTTCCCAAGGACCCCTAAAAATTGGTGATGCAAGTGAGCATCTGGGCCAGCCTGTAGGGCACTCATTCCTTATGAATCATCTGGCCATTTTTTAGTTTGACAATTGCAGCTCATATATTTTAATATTGGTTTTGAAAGAAGAAATTGGGAAACTTCCATTTCTTTACTGCTCCCTGTAATTTCAACTTACTCTTTACTTATGTATGAAGTCGACTTGGGTGGAAAGGTTAGAGGCAGATGAATTTCTAGTTTCAGAGCCTAGGAAAGGCCAATAAAATGTGCAATAATCTTAATGTTAAGGTTTCATGGAGCTGAAAGTATGGTTTATAGTCACAGATGACACTCTGAAAATGGTGACTGGGATTTTGTATTTTTAAGAATTTTTCTTTGAATTTTTTACCCTCTGTCCTAAATTTCATTTTAAAAATACACTTGTGTTAAAAACAGAAAGGAGGGCTGGAGAGATTGCTTAGTGGTTAGGGTGCTTGTCTGCAAAACCATAGGATCCAGGTTCAATTTTCCAGGACCCATGTAAGCCAGATGCACAATATGGCACATATGTCTTGAGTTTGTTTGCAACAGATGGAGGTCCTGGTTTGCCCATTCTCTCTCTCTCTCTTTCTCTCTCTCTCTCTCTCTATATATATATATGCCTCTTTCTCAAATAAATAAAAATAAAATACTTTTAAAAAGCAGAAAGGATGGCTGGAGAGATGGCTCAGTGGTTAAGCGCTTGCCTGTGAAGCCTACGTACCCTGGCTCAAGGCTCGATTCCCCAGGACCCACGTAAGCCAGATGCACAAGGTGGCACATGCATCTGGAGTTCATTTGCAGTGGCTGGAGGCCCTGGTGTGCCCATTCTCTGTCTCTCGGCCTCTTTCTCTGTCAGTCACTCTCAAATAAATAAATGAAATTAAGCAAAAAAAGTTTTTAAAAAAGCAGAAAGGTAAAGGAAGGCAAAAAAATGTCAGTATTGAAAAGATGAATGATTTTAGATCAATGAAAACAAGTATTTGTTGATTTTTTTTCTAGCCCAGTTGTAAAAGTGTTGAATATTTCACAAGCCCCAAATATTTGCTAATTTTCCCTCCAAAAAATCTATTCATATATCAATTTCAATAAATCAAGTTGCCTTTTTATTGGCTGGTATGCCTCATTAAAGGATTAGATTTGAAACTGGACAAGATATGGCAAAGTATTCAGTATCTATTACTATAGGTATAAATGAAGCAGCATCTGACAGTAGTTAGTAATTAAGGAACAGGAAATAAGGGACATGATGACATTTTTGATGTGAGTTTTAGAATTTGAAGTCTTATCCATATATTTTTTTTATATATCTGTCCTGAAAATTGTGTTCCATCCTGTTCTAGAAGTTTATATTCTGTTCAGTCCCAGAAATTGTATTGATCACTATACCACCAAGCATCAAAATAACAGAATGGTTTTATGTGCTTTTCAAAGTATTCTTTCCACACTGTCATTTAATATTAAGAACAAGCTGAATCACAGTGCTCTGTAGCTGGACAGAGCTCTTCCTTCCTCCCTCCCTCTCCCTCTACCCCCCTCCATTCCTCTCCATTTATCTTTCTCTCTCTCTCTCTCTCTCTCTTTTTTTTTTTTTTGTTATTTTTGTTTTTTTGAGGTAGGGTCTCACTCCTGTCCAGGCCAACCTGGAATTCACTCAGGATGGCCTCGAACTCACAGTGACCCTCCTAATTCTGCCTCCCAAGTGCTGGGATTAAAGGCCTGTGCCACCACACCCAGCCCATTTATCTTTCTTGATATATCAATATTATTCAGACCCCTTCAGATTATGGGAAAAGATGGAGAATGATAGCTCTCATTTCATCTTCCATTTGCTTGGTGTGATGGTTAAAGTGTTAAAGAGCCCCTTTCTTCCATTTGGCTGCCTGAGCTGCATGCTGCCTTCCAGCATGGATTGATGACCATTGCAGACTGAAGACCAATGTCCACTTAAGATCCTTGTGGATGGAAAACAAGTGGCTCCTCAGGAAGCCTCCAGGCCTTCAGTGCTGGGTTGGGACTGCTGAGGCATCTAGCCATGTAGACTGAGCAGCTACCCAGTTCCTTGATTCTTGGGCCTGTTCCTGCCCAACTATTTTAAACTAATCCAATAAATTCCCTTTCTAATATAATCCAATCTAGCTATTCTCTTCCTCTAGAGAACCCTGACAAATGCACTTGGGATATCTTGGACTTTGCTCTTTATACTCCTATTCTCTTGAAAAGAGAAAAAAAAAAAAAGCTTCTACCATCTCCTTCCAGCTTGTTAGGTTCAAAGATATGTTCCAGGGTGTACTGACCTTCTCAAAAGAATATCTCATGTTTCAAGTTAATATTCCAGTGGCAGGCAGGTCACTAGACTGCCTGAAATAAGAAAGAGGAATAGTGAAGGAAATAAAGCGTGACTTGAGGTTGTGGGTAGCTTCAAGAATGTGTATTTACTCTTAGGGATGTGCAACAGAATTTCCTGGGTTTTGGGTTCAGGCAGAGGCCCTTCAGAATCTGAGACCAAAGAGCTTATAAATATATAAGAGGTGCTGGAAACAATGGAGGTGGGTGGACAGGAAAGATTATTTCCCCAGCCAGTGGGTAGGTGACTGTGATGCTCTGGTTTCAGGAGGGTCTTAATATGCCTCTGAAAGTAAAGTAAGATTGTTACAGGAAACTGGGGTTTAGGAATAATCCTAGAACCACAGACCCTCAATTTGTGTCTGTCATTTAACCAAAGAATTGGATAAAACCAGACTGAAATAATGATTATAAATCATCACATTTTTAATCAGAAATATCAGAGGTAAGAGGGAGAAGAGTAGCTAGAGGCTCCTGGTACACCCAGTCTTTCTCTATCTGCCTCTTTCTCTCTTTTCCTCTCTCAAATAAATAAATAATACATTTTTTGAATATGCGAAAAGGTTTTTTTCTAAATGCTGTTCATGTCCAAGAAAATTTACAAAGCTGTGAAAACATAACAAAGAAGTTCCCTTCCCACCCTGTTGCTAGGGTGGGAGAGGCAGCTGTACCCGATGATGGGACCCAGGCATAAAGCTGCAAGCAGCCCAAAAGCCAGAGGGAGAAGTTTCTCTCTAGGAGCCCAGGTGAGTAAGATTATTCTAGAATCAGTGTTCTTGAAGAGATTGGCACACCTATGTCAGGTGTGTCAGCCAATCAGCATAGTCTCAGAGAAGGGGTCCACTTACACTACACCTTACACAAGGGAAAGAGAGGAAGACAGAGAAATTTGATTGGATGAAACTGGCAGGTACTGAGTACTACAACTGAGGCAGGTGGGGTGAGCTGAGGTAGGTGTGGCGAGGGTATGAAATATGATTCCTACCTTGAGAGCTGTTTCCTTAACTGCTTGGACTATCTGCCTACCCCTTCTAGAGAAGGCAGATTGGAACTCATGTTACAGTAAGATATAAATTCAAAACACAGCAGTTTGATTTGAATGTGAGTAACCTGAGACAGAAACTGAAAGCTGTTGACTCACCCACTAATTAGAATGGCCTTCTGTAGCAGACAGCTTCAGGTTTGCTGAGATGAACTTCCAGACCAGGCACAGTGATGGAGGAAGGGATTTATTGAAGCTTACAGATGCAGGGGAAGTTCCATAATGGCAGAAGAAGCTGGCCTGCTTTCACAGGACCAAACACAGACAGAGAAGCACAAAAAGCCAAAAGCCACACAGCACAGCATAATTCAGGAACTCCAGCTAGGCACACTTTGCTTATCTTTACATTGGAATCTTAAACCCACCACCACACCTTAAGATCCGCCCAGTGACACTGCCTCCAGCCAGGTGGTGCAGATGCAAACTACACACTAATAAAACACTGAATAGGGCTGGAGAGATGGCTTAGCGGATAAGCGCTTGCCTGTGAAGCCTAAGGACCCCCAGGACCCACATTAGCCAGATGCACAAGGGGGCGCACACATCTGGAGTTCATTTGCAGTGTCTGGAGGCCCTGGCGCACCCATACTCTCTCTCTCTCTCTCTCTCTCTCTGTCCCTCCTTCTGTCTGTTGCTCTCAAATAACTAAAATAAAAAAAAAATAAACAAAAAAAATAAACACTGAATATATTATGGGGCCATCTATACAAACTACCACACCTTCTAAATTCTACACAGGTGTAAGCATTTTGAAACAAATTAGAATTGAGCACATAATGCTGACATCAGCTGACCTGGATGGGTGTCAGTTGAGTTTCTTGATGAAACTTTGCTCTACTGTTGTGAATTCCTGAGAGACAACATCTGAGGTGAGACAGTGCCAAGGATGCCTTTCAATGGGTCATAAAAGTGCTATAAAAACATGAAAATTGTTGCCATAAAAAAGACAAAACAGAGACTCTCCTAAATTTAGAGGCTGAGACAAATTGAGAAATGAAAATCATTCCACATATTCCCAGAAGTTTGTAGATATTCCGCCTCCACATCCATTTCACAGGGAAGTATTGTTTGCATTCATACTGCATGTTTGAAAACTGAACATTCTGCCACTAAGTATAAAGGGCTGGCTTTCTCTGGAATTCATCCTCAATATGAGTTCTTTCTGGCTTTGTTGTCTAAATTGAATGGAATGAATCCCCTCTTTCCAGCGGTCCTTGGAAAGGACTCTTGATACCCTATTACATGTGAGAGCATGACACTTTGAGTCTCAGGAAATAATTATGCTATGTTAAAAGCATCATTCATAATGGGGCTATATAGTTGCAATTATAAAATTATAAAAGCTCATTTTAAATATCCCTTACTATTAAATCTGACAACTAAGTTTTCTTTCTGACACATGCACCTTTGGTTTCATTTTAGCATTTGACTTTCCAATAAAAATTTTTGAATATCCATTAACAGTGGTACTTTGGGGCAAAGTGTGCAGGAGAATTTGTTTTCCATATGCCTTGGATGTAGATGTAGTGCAGTGCAATACAGTTGCAATTTATGTTGCTATTGTAAAATTCAGAAGATGCTTAAGCAATCATCATAAACACATTAAATAACACTATCCAGAACACTCTTGTCTCTGGCTGCCAGCTGGGTGAGCCCTTATATAAGTTATTTTCATACAGTGTGCTTCCATTTCTGCTGTTATCAGATGCAAATATTTGTAAAGATACTACATTGAATTGAAATCTGATTACATATGCATTTAGGTTTTTGAAATATTGCCTGTTTTCCTAAGATCTTCATTTTTGTTTTCTATTTAATCTCACAAATATGCACATACATTCATACCTCCTATCCCTCTGTTTCTATCCTTTCTTCCTTGTATCAGTGGGTCATGTGGGAATTCTGTTCTTATTTTAAGGTGTAATCATGATGTAGAAATGATAAATCAGTATTATATAGGCTTTGATAGAGAGAAAGTAAAAAGCGAAAAGAGAGATAAAGAGGAAGAAAAGAAAGGGTGAAAGGAGGAGCTGGAGAGATGGCTTAGTAGTTAAGACACTTGCTTGGAAAGCCTAAGTACGAGGTTTGATTCCTTAGTACCCACATAAAGCCAGAAGTACAAGGTGGCCCCTGTGTCTGGAGTTTGTTTGCCATGGCTAGAGGCCCTGACACGCCCATTCCTGCCTCCCCAACTAAATAAGTAAATACATGAAATATTGAAAAAAGAAAAGGAAACATAGGGAAAGGTTAGTAAAAACAAAGAAATGCTCCCTTAGATAGGCTTATAGATGATTGGCTTTGTGCAACTTCTTTCTTGACAATAATAATTCCTAACCCAATTTGAGTTATTTGATTTAGCAAGGTTGAAAACTATCTTTTGGAAAATTACAGAATTCAGATTTTTATTTTAATATTTTCAATACTTTTGAAACCAGGTCTTTTTATGTATCCCAAGCTGGCCTAGGGTGTATGTAGGGATACTCTTGGTTTATCCTACAGGTGCCTAGATTGCAGGCATGCACCACTAAACCTGGCTTGATTCATAAGTTTTAAATTGTGCACCTGTAGGGTGATTAAATTTTATACTGTCCTGCTTCAGAGGTGTAAATAATGCCTGTAGACACATCTTTGGTCTATAAGGTAAGTGCTCATTGGTTATGGATTCCTGTCTGTTGTCAGAATATCTACTGTAGCACAGTAGTGCTTACATTCAAGTAAACCTTATTTTACAAAATCATCCCACCAAACCTCCAGTGAGGGCAATTCACATGGACCACAGAAGCTAAATGTTTTCTTTTAAATAAAAATCAAAGGGCTTCTTTTAAATAAAAACATAGATTTTGAGCAAGAACATATTCACATAAATTTAATTATAGTGAATTATTTAATTTGTTGTATTATTTTGTGTTTACTTATCTTACTCTCTTATTGTGTCTCATATGTAGCTTATATATTATTATGGGCATGCATATGTAGTAAAAACAGTATATACAGGACTTGAAACTACTTACAAATTCAATCATCCACTGGGAGCCATGGAACATATGACCCACAGATTGGGGAGGAACACCTATGGTGTTGGGCCTAAAGAAGCCCGGATGCGAGGCCCAGTGGAACTTCCTGAGCCTGGCTAGAGTTTGGCAACCTGTCTTTGGCCTATGACTTCCGCATAGGAGTGACTCAGCAAGGCCTGACCTAAAACTGCCTCCACCCAGCTACTACCAACGTGGTGAAATATTGTTGGCCCTTAATCCTCACCCCGTCCTAAGACTTCCACCCTCTACCTTGATGCCTGCTTGATACAATAAAACGAGATCCTGCTTCGACAAGTCTCCCGACTCAGTGTGTTTCTCTCTCCAGTGACTAGGAGAGGGTCTGGGTCATCGACATTCTCCATCCCGCTCATCCCCAAGGAGAGACCCATGGGACTGGCTCTCCTACAGCCCTACTTGCCCGAGAACCCGGCACTACGGATCATTCAAGTTCATCTCTACAACCATGGCTTCATAGTATTTATCATCCTTGTTGGCATATGCTTGAGGTATGTTAGGAGTAACCACCTCCCCCTACCTGAAAGTAAAGTTAAGGAGTGTCTTTGGACCTGCAAGGGAGAATCTGACTTTTCTTTATCTCCTTTATCCTAAAACCACATAGAAGGAGCTGAATCCATGCATTTGGTATCAACTCTTCCTTCTTTAGGAGAGAAAGGAATGAGGAAAGACTGTTCCCTTCCTGAGCTCCTGCTGTCAGGACTGAACTGACCTATTCAGTCCCCCAACAAATGGGCCCCTTTAAATGGCCCTAACCTGGATCTCTAGGAGGCTCTTCCCATTTATGGGAACTCTACTCCTGCTCTTTGGGGCAAAAGCTCTCAGTCTTCTTTCCTTCTCTTAAGCTCTATCTTAAATATTTCTAAGCCCTCCCTATATTAAAATCTTTCTAAACTTTATCATCTGATGTGTAGGTTTTATTTATTGAAAATCAAAAAACAAGAACCCAAAATACCATTGACTGAATTAAAGCCTGTGTGCCTGTGAGTGCCCAACACTCTCCCTTCTGAGTCACTGTCTATATGAGATCAAAAAAGTATCTGGTGCTCTCCAAGACACCCCAAATTCCCATAACACCTTCACTGGGGAAACAAATCAGGAGAACATTTATTAGTTTTCACAGCTACCTTATGTTGCTGAAGACAAAAAAAAAAAAAAAAAAAAAAAAAAAAAAAAAAAAAAAAAACGTTGGTTCGGTACAAACATGCCACACAGTTTGAACAGCACACATGTTCAGTACAGGCAACATGCCACCCAATACTGTGTGAACTGAAGCCATTGAATGCTTTGACAGGTGTTTTCTGCACCTTCACTTTGAAAGAACACATCTATTCATGAATCAAGTACCACAATTAAAACATGAGTATATATTAATAAACCGTTTTGTATACTGTAAGATGATCAAAGATGAAATAGAGAAGTTACAACTTGGCACAAAGATAATCCCATTTTGCAAGTGATCATGGTTTGAATTGGACAATGTTATGAAATATACCACACAGACCACATGGGACTGCACTGCTAGCATAATCAGCACCCAGACAGTGCCTAAAAAGAAATGTAACATTGGTTAATGGGCAGCAGCACAGAGCTGGTCAGAAAGCTTCTACCATGTCCAAGCTGTATGTCCAAGCCACAGTTCATTACATCCAATGAGATAAATTCAGCTCATTAACTATAAGTGAACATACATGTAAACAAAAATGTCAAGTGTTTCCCTATAAAAGGGATAGCACTTTCTAGAGTCAGAAGCATTGATGATTTCTAGCTTATACATTCCCTGATATTACATATAATATGGGTAAAAGATGATATGCATCAAATATCATCAAATATGTTATAACTATACATAAACCAAACAATTAGAATGTCAGAGCTACATGTTAGATCATGATGTGCAGACATTTATCCTACCCATAACTGTGGGCTAACTCCAGAATGCATGACCCATATACTTCAACAACGAGGGGCCAACAGGGGTAGGTAATGGATGAACCTAATAATGGTACCAAATTGACTGTATTCGCTGAGTACAAAACTAATTTTAAAGAAAGAATAAAAAACAATTAGAAACTAGATTCAGAGAGAAGGGACAGACAGTTTTGGAGATGACTATCTAAAGTCACACAGGACATATATTAACACAGTCATAGTCTTCCGTTCCATAAATTTCTACCCTGATTCTGAAATTCAAAACATAACATCTCAAGAGGTAAACTTCTTCCATTTCATTTCCCTTCTTTCCTTCCCTCTTTCCTCCCTCCCTGCTCCCTTCCCTCCATCTATCCTTTTTATCTCCCCCCCCAAAAAAATTTAGCCAGTACCTTTCTGCTATACCTCACCTGCACTTTTATCTTCCCAGCACTGCATCCATCCATCTTGTTCACACAGTAGTTCTATGATGCAGTCATTAAATTTTGTCATTCCTTTATAAGATGTGACTTCAGCATTTACCATCTCCTTTCTACCTCTTGTCGTTTTATGCCTGAAAATTTAATAATATCCTATAGCATATTCATGCTTTAAATCCCTCTCCTGTACTTCTTACCCTTTGCAATAATCCCACAATACCTAAGCACTGTTTGTAAAACAATGGACTGAGTTGTTAATCTCTTTTAATTCTTAAAGTTTTCAGTGTCTGATGTCCAGACTTTTCAGCATGCCCTGTACATCTGTACACAACTTCCTTATTAAGAGTCATTTCCCAGATTTGTGGGTCAAAACAATGATGTCTGTTCATTCAACATGTCTTGTAGATCTACACCCAATTTCCTTATTGAAAATCATTTCCTAGAGTTCTCTATGCAAAACAAGGCTCTGTTCATGCAGCATGTCTGTAGATCTATACTTAACTGCCTTACTGAAATTCATTTCCCAGAATTCTCTACTCAAAATGAAGCTCTGTTCACTCAGCCTCCATCCTGCCATTCTATATCAAATTTACCTCCTTCTGCACAATGAGTTTCTTTCTATTGACTGCTGGGATGGGTCCCAAGCTTTCACTGTGATAATTGCCTTGTGTAGCAGCAATAAATAGTATCTTTCCACCATACATGGGGTACTGTGAGAACTTAAATTCATTAAATATGCTAGGTAAAACTCGTAAGTACAGTACCAGTTATAAACCAAAATTAATAAATGCCACTTAAGTTCTCAGGAGGCAAAACACTTTGAATCTTAGATAGTTCAGCTGTCAGATATAACACTAAAGATATGTGCAAACAAAATATATAAAATTAAACTGTTACCACAGACAAGGAAAAGGAAATCTGAGGTTTAGCCCATGAAAATTGAATGTGATCCACCAGTGGTGTTTCTGTGTGGAAAATTCAGATGGATGAACAAACATAAGCATGAAAACCAGGTGAACTCCAAGGCTTGGGTATAGATAAGAGATTTTACTTATGGATAATCACTCATTCAGTCAGTCAGTTAGTCATTTGTAAGCAGGGTATTCAGGCTGGCTGAAGTTCGCAATCTGCCTGCAGCAGCCATCTCAGTGATGGTAGTACAGGTGGCCACCACCCCACTCAGTCTGTGAGAAACAGTTTTTCTTATGATAAATATTTAGGATTCAGATTATTTCCCAATAAAAACAATTTTTGTCAATGATCAGTATTTCAATAGGAATCAGTTTGTAATGTTTTAGGATAGAGACAATGTACTAAGGAAGTCAGGTAATCTAGAAAAACAATTAAACATGAACAAACGTTAGCTGTGTGCCAGACTGTGTGTTGTTGGGTCTTGAGGTTATAGCAGCTTAGCTCTTTCTTTTTAGTTCAATAACTCAGTAAATTTCTAGTACTAGGATGGTGAAAACCAAGTGGGGGAATGTTGACATTGCTGCTCCAGTGGCAGGCCCTAGGAGAGTAACCAACACATCTGAGGAAAGATATGATGAGGAAGACACTGACCAAAATTGTAAGGAGGCTTTGGAGGAAGAAATATAGGCAAAAACACTCTACACATTAATGGGTGTCCTAGAGAGAGATACTTGGGACTGAAAGTGCAAAGAATAAATTGTGAGAAGCTGATTCAAAATTAGAATTTCGACAATTTGCCAAGGAACTTAATCCAACCCAGTTACTATAAATTACATGGCTTTTAAACACCCTAGCTTATTTCTCACAGCTCAAAAGGCTGGGATGTCTACGTCAAGGCACTAGTAGATTTAGTATCTGCTTACTCATAGATGGCAGCTTTTCTCTGTGTCCTCACATGGTACAGGAAGAAGCATGTCAGATCAATAGGATATAATTTATAAAGGTACTAATCCAGCTCACTAATCACCTATGAGACCCAAACCCATAAACATCTTAATGGAACATTTTACTATATCCATCAGGGGGGTTGAGGGACAATTACTCAAACTTTAGCACCAAGGCATAGTAAAGATGTTTATTCTGTGTTCTGAGCCCTACCATGAGGAGGCAAGAACTGTTCATGACATTGAATACATTTTTTCCAGAAACAATTCTTAGTATTATTAATGTTTAAATTATACCATAATAAAAAGTTATTTTTCCTATTATTTATTTCTACATACAATTATAACTAAAACTAACCAGGTTTTTAATGTTTTGACAAAAAACTTAAGTCATGAAACTATTACAATTTATTCCTACAGATGATTAAAGCCATTGTGCTTTGTTTAAGCTTGCTTGGTGATTTTTATGATTACATGTTATTGTGAAAAATGAAAATTGCTTCATTGTGTGTACATACAGAAAGAGAACATATAGAATTGGAGTTGTCCTTTTTCTCTCCCTTTTGTTTCTTTCTGTCTCTCTCTCTCTCTCTCTCTCTCTCTCTCTCTCTCTCTCGTGTGTGTGTGTGTGTGTGTGTGTGTGTGTGTGTGTGTGTTTCTCTCTCTCTAGGGATTTACTATGTATTCCTGGCTAGTTTTAAACTTGTGATATTTCCTCTGCCTCTGAAGTATTAGGATTAACACTTGACAAGCATTGCCATGTCAAGCTGGAGCTGGGTCTGGAAGCAACGGAAATTGATCACCAATAGTAAGAGAAATGAGCTGGCATGTTCAGGACACTGATATATGATAAGGTGTGGTGAATTTCCAATGCAAAACTACTTAATGTAGCTAAGGCTCAAGTGTATACAAGGTGAAGAGGGTGTCGGAAGGCCATTCAGTACCACATCCAGCTAGGATGTCTCTCTGGAGAAGGATTGTGATCTTGACCTTTACATGACTGGAATCTACAAAGGGTTCTCAGTAGAATGACAGGATTAGACTTTTATCCTACAGCAATTGCTCTCAGGTGCTCAAATTGTGTCAGTGCATACACACTGGACAGCAGACACTAGCAGATGACTGATAGAACTTTATAGGTAAGCAATGGAGAGATTGAACTAAGGAAATCCTTCCTGATGCTTGTTGTCATGATTCTAAACTTGATTTTCAAAATCCAGTACTGTGAACATTCTCCATAATCCTCCCTGTAAACAGATTGAATAACACCTTTTTAGGTTGAGCCATATTCACACCTTCTTCTGCCCAGCACTGCACAAACACAGCCACTGTGACACATGGGCTGGATTCCAGCTAATACTCACTGACAAAATCAATTTACTCTCTTCCCTGATACACACACACCTTGCTGAATATAGCTTTGTTTTTCCTAGTATGATTAGGGAAAACAGTTGTTCAGGTAAGGTGCTTCATTAAAAAAACTGTTCACTTGTACTTTCTTGCTTCCTCCTTCATTTTAATTTACTGGTAAGTGCTCATGAACTCACCACGAGAACTAGCAGTTTTTCTTAGGACACGAAAATAATTAGAAAACTGCCAAGTAGACATTGGGTTGTGAGGACAAAGCAATGCCAAATTCAAGTATTAATGACATCATGTGTCACAAAGGAAGTAAAGGGAAGGAATGACACTAAAGTTGTTTTTCTGGACCTATTAACTTTTTAAAATTATTTTCTTTTTGAGAGAGTCAGAGAGCCAGAGAAAGGCAGAGAGAAAGTGACACAGACAGAAAGAGAGAGAGAGAGAGAGACAGAGAGACAGAGACAGAGACAGACAGAGACAGAGAGAGAATGATTGTGCCAGGGCCTTTCAGCTGCTGTGACTGAACTCCAGATGTGTGCTCCCCCTTTGGGCATGTGCAACATTGTACACTTATTCACTGTGCATCCGGCTAACTGGGACCTGGAGATTTGAACTTGCATTCTTAGGCTTCACAGACAAGCACCTTAACCACTAAACCAACTATCCATCCCACTGTTAAGTTTCAAAAGCTAAACATTCTCTGGGAAAATTTTGCAATACTTTTTACATAGACAATGGTAGAAAAACAAAATCTTTACATTAGAGATTCTGGCTTCCAAGGCATCAAAACTTGTTTTTCAGTATTTTAATCATAATTTTTTTCTTGAATCCCAATGTTGATCCTTTTTCAAAATTCTAAAACTGATTTGAATTATATTTCTTAGTCTCTGCATGTCTTAGTCTTATTTCATAGAAATGGAAAAAAAAAAACATATTCAAAGTAAGATTTGACAATGCTAGGGTACATCATTTTCTCCAAGCATGGCTGTCAGCCTTTAACCAATGTTGTTACTTCATTCATATTGACTCTTTATTATTAGTCCTGCCCTTGGATGAGACTCTGTTCTTTTCCAAAGAACATGTCCTAATTCTTTTCTTTGTTAAGACATTTTCTATTATAGTAGATGACAGTTTGTGATTTCACCACACACTTGGCAGATAGCCTTATCCCTCATAATGATTGCATCAACAGCAGCAATGAATATCAATGCTAACAATGCACCTCTCCAGGCTCCTTCCCAGGCAGATGTATCTGGCCTCATTGAATAGCATTCATTACAGCCGTGCACCAAGATAATAATACACCAAAGCAAACTATGCCAGCCTTTCTCTTTTACCAGTTGCTTCCTGGGTCTTGTTCAAATGGAAACTGAAACTCCCTGAATAAGTTTACTCATCATTAGAAATTATGAAAATGCATGAGAATCTACAAAACAATTTTTGACCTTTGTTTTAGATAGAAGAAAGACCGATTCATACTACATATATAATTTTAGGTTCACCATCTTTCATTTGTTAAGAACTATAGAGAAGACAAGGCAGTTTTCTATGAACAAAGCAATGGCACATAGAATATTTCAACCTCAGGAAACATTTCTATCTACAACTGTAAGGTAATCTTATAGTCAGTATATTGGAGTTCAGAATCACAAAATTGTAATTCAAAGAGATTTCCAAATAGCTATACCAATAAAAATTATATAATTTAAATGGATAAATGAGAAGTGTTCCAGGAAAGTAAGGTACAAAACTCCATGCTTAAGATCCACCTCAAGGTACCACTTTCAGCACAAAATCCCTTCATCACCACTTGAAAGAGATAACGTCAGAGTGGTGAATTAATGAAATAAGCAACCAAAATTAAAAATATTACATTTTAAGGATACTCATATCTCTTGCTTTAACTATTGTTCTTATGTATATCACAATATAATTGTGTAAAATATAATATTAAGTTCAATTGTAGCTGGGTATGGTGGCACATGCCTTTAATCCCAGCACTCAGGAGGCAGAGGTAGGAGGATCACTGTGAGTTCGAGGCCATCCTGAGACTATATAGTGAATTCCAGGTCAGTCTGGGCTAGAGTGAGACCCTACCTCAAAAAACAGCAATAAAAAATATTCAACTGTATATATTTGTCTGTATGTGTATGGGCGTGCCAGGGTCTCTTGCCACTCCAGAAAATGCCAGACGATTGTGCTGCTATGAATATCTGGCTTTATATGACACCACACTCAGGTAGGAAGGACAATTGCTGCTGCTCAGTGCCAAGACACTCAGTATCCAAGATGGTAAATGGGAGCTGGATGGGTTGGCACATAGTGCAATCTCAGCTCTCAGGTACTGAAGAATCAGTTCAATGTCAGCCTCCACTGCATAGGAATTCAAGCTGAGCTAAATGTGATCCTGTCTCAAAAAGTGACGTCCAACTAACCAACCAACCAACCAACCAACCAACTGACCAAGCAAACCAACAAACTAACATGCATATGGCAAGTAGGAAATAATCCCAGTAAGACATGGAGCTGTTGAAGCAACCCAGAATCAAACTGAGACTCAGAAATATCATAGAAGCTGTAAATTTTTGTGGAAAGCAGCTGGAGCTCCTAATCAATCAACACTATACACATTGAAGGGCCAGATTTTTATAGATATCAGTACAGAATAGACCATATGGTGCCATTTTCTTTACATATTTCCATATAAGTTAGAGATATGAGTGAAGATGAACATGAAAATCCCTCTTAGAAGGCTTACCAAAGCTTCAATTGATTCTATATTCAATGATCTGAATTAACTAATATTCTGATAATAACTTTTATTCCATATTTCATAAGAAGTATACTATTATTATGTTTAATGATAAAGTTTATACTTCAACTAGTGAGAAAATTAATTTTTGAGTTATTACTTAAAAATTAATGAGAGCTAATTCTTTGGCAAATATAACAATGCATAACCAGTCTATTCCATTCTTAGTTAATGTTTTATATTGACTATGCATTCAAACTTGTTACTGACATCTGCCTTTCATATCAATTAATTTAGTAAAGGTAGAACTTTTTCCTATTTTAGTTTTGTGTACTTTTAAAATGTATTTATTTATTTGTGTGTGTGTGTGTGTGTGTGTGTGTGTGTGTGTGTGTGTGTGTTTGTGTATGGGTGTCCCATCTCTTGCCAGTGCAGGAAATGTCATGTGCTTGTGCCAATATTCACATCTGACTTTATGTGTGTGCTAGGAAATTGAATCAAGGCCAACAAGCTTTGCAAACAAGCACCTTTTACATCTGAGCCATCTCCCCAGCCCTAATTGGGTCATCTTACCAGCATATCCATACTCTTGATTCCCCATCAGCCCTTGGTAACAACTTTCTACCCTCCATGACTTCTAATTTAACCTTTTGAGAGACCACATATGTGTGAAATCATGTGATATTTGCTTTTCTGAGCTTGAATAGTTCCCTTAATATAATGTCCTCCAGAATCATCCATGTTCTGGCACGTGATAATGTTTTTTTTTTCTTTTTAAAGGCTGAATAGTATGTCATTGTATATATATGCACCATGTTTTGTTTATCTGTTCATCAGTTGATAGCTTTCAGGATATCTCCATATCTTAGCTATAGTGAACACTGCTGAAATAAACACGGAGTGCACATACTTAAGATGCTAGGTTCTTTTTCTTTGGATGTCCATCCAGGAGAATGGTTGGATCATATTGTAGCTCTTCTTTTAATCCATAACTTTCTGAAAAAAATGGGATTTTTTATTAGTTATGTACACAGTGTGTATACAGCCATGTTGGTACCAACATTAGCCTCCTCCCTATCCTTCCCCCTCTGCAGGTACCCCTCCTCATTGGGGAATGTGGGTAGTGCATTGTGGGGTTAGCCATCAGTTAAGTAAGTAAGAGGCAGTGTTTTTGTTTATTTTATTTGTGAGTGACAGACAGAGAAAGAAAGAGATAGAGAGAAAGAGAGAGAGAAAATGGTCACCCCAGGGCCTCCACCCACTGCAGATGAACTCCAGATGCATACACCCCCTTGTGCATCTGGCTTACATGGGTCCTGGAGAATCGAATCGGGATCCTTTGGCTTTGTAGGCAAATGCCCTAACCACTAAGCAATCTCTCCAGCCCCAGAGGCAATGTCTTTGTGTATAATGTCCCAACATGTGGCTCTAACAATCTTTCGACCCCCTCCTCTGCAAATTTTCCTGAGCCATGATGTGTTCTTTTTAGTTCTACTTCAGTGATGAGGTCTTGGGAGACTCTGTGTCTCTGGATATCTGGTTTAGTAGGAGTTGGGTGTTCTCTGTGTTTATCTCCTTCACCCTTGTGCAGGTGCCAGGTTCACCAAGAAAGCAGCACTCTTGCTCATTTCACTAATACTCTTGGTTTCAGTTGGGGCCCTGGTGAGGTGTAATGGGCTGATTCTCTCCTCAGGATCTGAGTCATCTGGAAAAGAGAAGCAAATTCTCCAACACAGTGAAGTTAGCACCAGATAAATGGGATACCCATTGTTATTTTAGAGAGAATTTAATAGGTATAGGCCCTCTTGTAGCCCACGATTTATGGGAGCTTGATAATGGAGAGCATACTCATTTTTGAATATGGTTCTGACTTGTTTCCCAGCTCTAGCTATGGGTTCTGTTCCACTGAGCATATCAGTTAGCCAAATCAATAGCAGTTGGTTACCCACCATGGAAGTGTGCCACCACTGCACTTATGTGAGCATCAAGTCAGGTTGTTTACTGCTGAGTAGCTTACAACATGAGTTTCTTGGACAGATGTTGGTCATTTTCCCCCAGTTGCTCTTGTAGCACCTTCTGGCACTAGGTGAGCTAACTGTCTGGGGACTGACTCTCTTTCAGATTTACTCAAGGTCAATCCATGTTCCATACCAACAGCATATGGTGTCATGAATGGGATTTTTGGGACTTCATGGTCTTTCAGCATGGACAATGGACTTCATGGTCTTTCAGTGTAGACACATGGGCTTGTTTCACATGATAACTTGAAAAAGAGGTGTCAAGTTTCATGACAATTTAAAACCTATTCTTGCTTGTTATTCTTACTCTGTTAAGATTTATTCTAAGGACCACAGGAAAGTGCATTCCAAGATGTACGTCTGCCCCAACTTGATAAGCTTCCATGGTGGGTAACCAACTGCTATTGATTTGGTTAACTGATATTGATAAGCAGTAATTCAATCAGCATGAGCTTGGTGCAAATAAACAAATAAGACACTGTATCTCTTTGTAAAAATAGTTTAATATTAATCAACACTTTAAGTGTTTAGAGAATAAAAATGATTGGTTCCTAAAGAGAAAACCAAAACCAAAATGAAACTGCAAGCTCAAACAAACAAACAAACAAAATAAAAAACAATAAGAAGAAAAAAACGGGTATGGAGCTTTAAAGCAGATGGAAGATTTCCCCTTATCTATAGGATACAAAGAGTAGAGCTACACTGTTTTTGGAATACCTGCTTTCCTACTTGGTGAAGTGTTGAGGAAATGACAATTAAAGTTCATGCTGCTATTTAGAGGGTAATTTCTCTTAGCCATATAAATCTGTGGGTCTGCTAACTAAAGAAGTAAGAGGAAATATTAAAAATAAACCAGAAAAGACTGCTTTACATAATGTTTGAAAGAAAAACACAGAAGAAGAAATCAGAATATCTGTAAGTGTTCTGTGCATAAAAGCCACTATGAAAGGCGATCCTTAGAGAAGGAGGAAGCTAAGAATGGGAGCACTAAAGGCCAAAGTTAGAACTGTCCCTTAGATGCAAAAAGAAAAATTCCTGAACATCACATGATTAAAATTCACCATGGGGATACTTTTAATGAATACCCAAGTCCTAGAAATCTCAGAGAGAAAATGCTCAATTATGTTTCACAATCTTTGTTTTTGTTCTGTGTGCTGAGCCCATCCAGTCAACCAAGAAGTTTTATAACTGAGAACTTATATCTGACCACATCTGAGTTAGGACATCTCCCCATGACTCTGTATAGGAAAAGGCAGCGTCCTGATGGAGTCTTCTAGAGCACTTTCTCACTGTGCATGCTGTGTGAAGTAGAGGTGGGTGGGCATGAGTGGAGAAGTGTAGGGAATGTGCACTGAAGTATCCCTTCTGTGTGGCTTCTCATTGCCTAAGTTTCACTGGCATGTAATTACTCATAACTGATGGAGAGTGACACATGTTTGTCAACATGCTTGTCATGTATATAATTTTCAATAAGCAATAGGAGGTATTTGAGATTATAGAAGATGGGAAAAAACTGCATTTTGTACATGGCTGACTACCTAATCTTTTGGCTTTGCTTAGGAAATGAAGAATTCCTTAGTTAGCTAAAGTTTTTCCAAAAATAAGGACATTAAAATGGACCTTGGACATACACAGTACATACTTCTTTATTTGCTACATTGTTTCTAACAATCCTTGGGAGCAAAAAATAATGACCTCTTTCCTCATTTGTGTAACTCAGTTCAAGGAGACTTTATGTAGCCTTTCATATTTATGCACTGAAAAGAAGTAGCCAGTACCCATGATTTTCTGATTCCAAACTTTTCCAAAATGTGGGAAGGGACTCTATATTAAAATAAAGATATTTTTCAGTTCTATAGTCCTGCCAAGGATTAGCTTTAAAATACATATTTTACACTACACAGTGATTTGTATGATCAATATTTCTATATAAGAAGACTCTGTTGTTAGTTCAAAGAACTAGTAGGATATTGCACCTGTACACTCAATGTATTTAGCATCAAATACAAGAGCTTGATCACACAAACATAGATAAAGCTATCTGATATCACAGAGGCATGTGTTTCTGTTCACACCAGTGATGTTATATCCACTAATGTTGCTGTATCCCCACAGAAAGAGTGAGTCAGCTGTTTAAAATGTTTTATTGTATAAGATTTTCACCTTAGGTACTGTCTTTAGAAGCTAAGTCCATGTGGCTCAACTCAATTTGGTTTTCTGTAGCAATAATTTTGAATGTATCTGCACAATATTAGTTCTATATGATGTTAATTAAACAGATGAGCACATCCCACATTTAATAAAATAGCTTACAGGCTTGACTTTAATATCAAGGGACCTAACAGATCCCTTAAAATTTGAGTATGCTGCTAAATTGGTATTGCTGATGGGTTATGCTTGAATCCTAAATGTCACCTACAAGCTGATGTTTTGAATGACCATTTTCAACTAGTAGCAGTGTCTTTGGGGGATGAGGAACCTTTAGAAGTTGCTGACTAGTTGGTTGAAATAGGTCACTAGGGGTGCACATTTGAAGGCTATATCTGTCCCCTGGTTCCTGGCACACTCTGCTTCCTGGTCTCCCATTATGGGAGCAACCATTGTCATATGATGGTTCAGCTAGGACTTGAGCTGCTTGGCCATGCCTGCTCTGCCAGATAGGCTAAAGTCCTTAGAATCTTTCCACCCAAATATGTATTTCCTCCTTTAAGTTTATTTTTTCAGGCATTGTGGTCATATGATGTTAAATTAACTAATACTAAGAGACAAGTAATAACAGTCTTTCTTTCTATTTGTGAATAGCTTGACATTTGTGAGTACAGCCAGAAAAAAAAGTCTACTGTGAAACTATCAGGATGTGCTAAAGTATAGTATGCTTGGCAACATGTTTTGGAATACCTGTGTGCACACACATAAGCATACATGTATATATAATTTTTATAGTAAGATGTATAAAAATACACTTTCTTACAATGAAAACTAAAGCTCTACTATTGTCAAGGGGAAATAGATTTGATTCAGATGACCAAAAGCAAAGAATAAAAATGGCAGGAGACATATCTAGAGGTTTCTGTGAGTACTGATTTGATACAAAGTAGCCAATTGCAAAATGACTTGAAATTGGAAAGTTTCTTCTAGCCTCTTGTCAACTTAGGTCAAAAGACACCACATGGGAGGTATGAGGAACCTCAGAATGTATAAAAAAGAACCATATCCCCTGACATCCCCACCATCTAATCCCACAAAAACCCAGAGAGAAGTCTATTCCTGTAATCGAGGGTCACCTAACCCCTAGCTTTTCTACAGAATTACTTAAATCATGGTGAACCAAAGAGAAAGGATATGTCAGTCTTCAATAATCAAAAAGAAACAATGGGCAGTGCACTTTCTCTTTTGAAGCCATTTGCTTTACCCATCTTCAGGTTTTCATGACATAGTCCGGCTACCATGGAATTGAGCACCTTCACTTTTCCTACAGGAGAGTTAGTGGAAAGAATGGCTGTACCATTGACTATATACCTGGTTGTTATGAGTGGCATTATGGATACTGGCTAAAAGTGAACATTAATCATCATAGGGATTTCTTTCAAGGAATTTTGTCATAATAATATTGGATTCTATCTTCCTTATGAATCTTGGAGGGAAGTAACGCAATATATTTCCCATCTATTTTTAATAATGAGGGTGGATTTGGTAAAATCCAATGAAAGAATCCCAGGCACCCATGGAAATTTCTGAGTAAGAATGGCTTCTCAGCACATTGATATTCTTTCTCTACTCAAAGCCTGCACTGTTCCTTTGTGGATGAGATTATGGTTTGTGGGGCAAGTGTTCCAGAAAAGGGAGAGTACAAAATTGCACACAACATGAGCATTGAGACACCACTTTAATAGAAATCCAGTATCTTTCATCAAAGGGAGTAATACCATAGTAACATGATTATGAAATTCATGTAGGTACAATCCAGAGGCATGTAATAATTTCTCCTTCAGTTATTCAAAAGGTAGTTGGATATTATGTGTGTAGGTGTGTTCAGAACCAGGGAATTTAAGCCTCATATTTCTTGGAGAAGAAGAACATGCAATCACTGACTTCCAGAAGAAATAAGCATTTCTGAATGTAGATAAAGGGAAGCACATTTGGGTAACATTAAATAATTTTCATCTGCTCTCAACATCTGTAAGCTCAACACTGTATGCCTGGCACATAGCCATGTGCGTGCCCACACTTTTCCTTGGGGATGCATGATTTGGATTGCTACCAAAGAGAAGTAGTTGATACTGTTAACTTATTTGAAATCACCTTAATATTAGAGAAGAACTATGGGCAGCAGCTAGCTAGAGAATGATCTCTAGATTGCATGATGCTTGTTCATTAAAGAGGCTTCCTTTCCTTTCATTTTGGAGTTTGGTTATGTGCATGGCTGACCAGGAAGGGGATTAGGTGGCTCACATAAGCAATTATGTCTAACAGTGCCATGTAATTAGAGGGCTGATGCCAACAACACACATGCACGAAAATTTTCTTTATATATCTGTCATAGTTAGCAAAAGACAAAGCAAAACTTCATATTAGTCACTTATCAGTAGTTAGAAAAATAGAGGCTAGATATGTTATCAGACATTTGTCATCCCAGCACTCAAGAAGATGAAATAGGAGTGTGAGTGCCAGGCCAGCCTGGGATACATATTAAGACCCTGTCACAAATAAACAAATGAATAGAAACTAATTGAGTTTCAGAGAATCACATATTTTAGAACCACAAAGACCTAGAAGAATCATTTGATCAAATCACCTCATTGTACTAATAACGAGATTCTGATGAGATCAGGCACATTCCGGGTGATATGGCCAGGGACACAAATGAGATGCTGATGTTCAAGTAAGATAACTGGTTCACATTTTCCCATGATTTCCTGTGTGTGCAAGCAAAGTGAGATGGATCTTTGAAGGCTACACTTATCTGTTGTTCCTTTTTTTCCTTTGCTATGTACATTCATGTGTGTGTGTGTGTGTGTGTGTGTGTGTGTGTGTGTGTGTGTATGCAGGTGCATATGTGTGTAGCTCAGATGATAATCTAGAGTGTTGATCTTTGCCTTCCACCTTCTTTGAAGAATGGCATCTTGTTTGCTGCTAGGTTTCGTTCTTGCTTCAGTCTGATCTTCCCTTCATGTCTTCCCCATTTCTCCCTTCTGAAATGAAAATATTTACTCTGTGCCCTTGTGTATTGGCATTATTTAACTTGTTTTTTTGATGTTATATGGATCATGGTTAAGGGGGCACTTTGGACTTTGGACATTTGGGACTAGTTAAGACTGTGGAGTATTCTGAAGTTGGACTGAAAGCATTTTGTGTCATGAGATGCCATGAGCTTATGGGGGCTAGGGAGGTACGTAATGATTTGAATGCAAAGTGTCCTCCAGAAAGTCATATGTTTGAATACTTAGATCTCCCACTGGTAGAAGTGTTTGGAAAGGTTTTGAACCCTTTAGGAGGTAGAGCCCTGTAGGAAAAAAAGTAGCTCACTGGGAATGGTCCTTCCAGTTCCACATTCTGTTTATCCTCTCTACTTCTGACTACATTGCAATGTGATCAGCAACCCCCTGCACCTGCTGCCATGCTTTTGCTACCAGAATGAACTGCATCTCCCTGTACTGGAAGACAAAATAAACCCTTCCTTCCTTAAGCCTTTGCTTGCCAGGTATTTGTTTACAGCTAAGTGAAGGTAATGCATTCTGTCAGGTATTTTTGTAATAGTGATGCAAATGTATCTAACTCTTTCCTGGAGCTTAAGTCCTTGAGATCCAGACCAGCATCATGCTTTTCAGAGGTGGGCCTGGTGCTTTGTTCCACTAGATTGTGGGGCTGTGGAGATTGACCTTGTATCTGGGTCCATAGAGATATGCAGTGCCTGGCGTGGCAAAGTGGTGTGGTGTAGAATCTATTGCAAAATCATATACTTACCTCACCATCCTCCCCTGTGATAGTATCTCTCTCTGGAGTCCAATGCCCAGCCTTGCTAGAGAAGGACAACACTAACATTTTCCACATTTAGGTCCTTCCTCTCCTGGTCAATGCATCTTTTAAAATTACTTTGTCATACCCATTTGTTTTAAGACACTTTTCCCTAGTCTTAATTCCTTAGTTTTTAAGAAGAAAATTTTGAGGAGAGATGGGTAACTTGTCCAAATTGTAGATTCTGCAGGGAAATGAACATTGGAAAGTTCCTCTTATGATATAGCATTACTCTGCAGAGTCTAAATAAATAGTCACCCTCTCCTTCATGATATAGAGAGGTAACTGGTAAATGTAAATTTCTTATGATAGACTTCTCTGCTGTCACAGCTTCCCTATGCTTGAGTTTTTAAAAATAATCACGGTACTAATAAAACTTATTTCATGGCAGCATATCCTGGTCTGCTATAAGTTTTAACCATTATAATCATTTGTTGAGGCTGGGGAGTTTTCCTATGTTGCCCAGGCTGATCTCAAATTTGGGGACTCAGTCCTCCAGGTAGTTTGGATTCAGCAGTATTCCACCATGTCATACTTGATTGAGTTGACACTATTACTTAGCACTTAGGTTGTATCCATTGTTTTTTTTTTTATTTCATTCACCATAATGGCACATTTTCAAGGAGTGATATGTTTATACACATCTTTAGTTTTTCTCTAAAAATATGAATGTATGTATGGAATCTATAGGTCATTTTTTTCAGTAAACTTATGGTTTTGATGCAATATAAAGACAGCCCCTTGTGTATTTTTGCTTGTGTGTGTGTGTGAGTGTGTGTGTGTGTGTGTGTGTGTGTGTGTGTGTGTAATATGTGTTGTGTGTATGTTATTGTGTGGTGCTCCATATCCTCACATATGGAGAGGGGTGCTCAACTATGGTGGCTGGAGAGGAACATTGGATATCCTGCTTCATCGCTCTTACACCTGGTCTTGTTTTAACTAGAATCACTTATTTATTCTAGAGTTTGTGGGACTCTGTTGATTCTTGGGTCTCTGTTCCCCTGTGGGACTTGGATTACATGCATGTATGGCCATGTCCCTTTGTTTACGAACCATCTAGAGGTTCAAACTCTGGTGGTCTCAGGACCCCTTAGGCCTTCATGCTGGCACTGGAAGTTAATTTAACTGCTGAGCTATCTCTCTAGCCCTATAACCCTTTTTGAAAAAACAGGTGGTCTTCTATAAACTCTACTCATAGAGAAAGCTCTTCTTGGTTATCTGCCACTATTTCAATAACTCAAGGATCCTTCTGTGCTTCTTAGCCCACCTTCATAGTTTGCTTTCTGTCTTGCTCTTAAAAGCCTGGGGTTTCCTTGTGATCCACAGGGATCAGAAAGAATAGAAGAGAAGGAAAGAAATATAGGATAGAAAGGAGAGCCAACGAGGAAGGAACAACCTTTCATGATATTAATCCTAGAATCAAAGCAATCTCCATTATGAACGCAAAAGGAAGACATAAGGTGAGAATTACTGGAGGGATAGCCAATAAAAGCCCTTGTGATTTCTCCTGTCACTGCCAGAACCAAGAAGAGGAAATCAGTGGGATACAGTACAAGGGATGGTTGAAATGTCCCTCCTGACCTGTCTGTGTGTGTCAATTTCAGCACATTTCTTTTCAGAAGGGTAAGCTGTCTTTAAAGCTCCACTAAGCTCAGAGGCAACATTTAAACAGCTTACACTGTGCCTTAGTCACAAGCTAAGACAAGTTAATAAACTTTTCCAGCTATGCCATTCTCAGGAAGCATTTGTAATATTTAATTTCTCAGCTAGGGTTCCCTGGGCGTAACTGAACAATTCCTTGATCAGAGGCACAGGCAGCACAAGGCAGAGTTCAGCAGGACTCTCCTGCACTGCTAGTGTATTTTTCCCTCTGGCCTTCTCACCTACCTCAGTGAATGGGACCAAACCCATTCTCCATCCACTGGGCAGTAGGACAGCAAGTCCCTTTGTTCCAACTACTTGTGTAGCTGCAGGGACATGGCCTACCAGAATTTCAGAACCAGATGGAACTGAATGAGATTTCACTCAATGTGAACCTCACTCCTCATCACCTGCACAGAGTCATGGCTTTCTTAAGGGTGAATGGAAGCCATTCTTGCTGCGGGTCTGTGCCTTGACTCTCTGTTAATGTCACTGTATACAGCCCATGCCATGACCAGGGTTTGGTATCTAATCTGCAGAGCCCTCTGTACAGGAGCAGTACTGTTGAAGGATTATTTTCTGTGAGCATTTGTCTTTGCCACTGTCAAAATCATACCTTCAGATACTAAAGTTTGTTAGCTCCAGCTTGATTTTACAGACAGTTCTTGAAAATATTACAAAGAGAACCTCCTTATCACACTCAAAAACTTCTCTTTGTACCCCTTACAATTTGCTAAAGCAAATCTGTCACATCCTTTAGTCTTTTATCATAGAATGATATAATTTAGAGCTGATAGGAGCACTTGGGGAATAGCCTACTTTCACAGAATTGGTTTAGTATGGTGATCACAAAAAATGTGGGTTTAATATCAACAGAAAGACTGATGAAGATTATCTGGATTTTACTTCATAGGTGGTTTCCTTTAACTTCTGCTTAGTAAGTCAAAGTGATGATGATGGCAGTGGACAACAGGAAACCTTTGCCTGGAGTGTCAGAAGGATCAATGGACCATGGGACTGAGAGACAACTCACAGGCTACCATCACTTGATGGGGAACAGCCCAGCTGTGAGTGAAGATGGCGTGCGGAGCTTGCTTCCAGTGGGTTCATCACCCTTGCCTTGTTTCACATATCTTATCAGAGTAGCCATGTGACACAGAACTTGTCCAGGTGAATATATAAACAAAAACAGAAACTGAGTATGGATTTTCATGGAAAGTTTTAATTGGAAAAGAAAATGGATTGAAGAAAAACAGCACTGATTTTGCAAAATCAGGATGTTTAACCGACAAAAGACAAGCTTTTATTGGGTTCTTATAGAGATCATAAGGATGGCCTTTTGTCCAGAAATTTCTTCTTCATATTACAAGTATATTTTCTCAGGTAAAATCTAAATCAATGGCCGGTTTTCCCCTGGGAATATCTTTATATGAACATGTTCCCACTGTGAATTTTTCTTGTGATAAGGTAAGGGAATAAAGGATAGGCCCACTTTGTACAATGTTGATAAGGGAAGGAGTTTTAGGTAAGTAACAAGCTCTTATACATTAAGGTTGTAAGAGCCTTTGTCTCTAGACCCATGGGAGTCCATATTACCACTGAATCCCTAAAGGTATTCTCAACTGACACCATAAGGAGACAGCAATGTAGCTGTTGTCAGTGACTTCATTGGTGATGGCAGTGCTTTTCTACAAGTGTGAAATATTTTGACATTTGAAGACATTTCAGGCTGGGCCCAGTAGTGCAAGCTTGGCTACCTGTTTGATGGAGTCAAGGGGTACTGCAAGATCAAGGCCAGCTTGGACTACAGTGTGTGTTTAAAGCCAGCCTGGTCAACTTAGTGAGACCCTGCCTTAAAATAAAAAATAAAAACGAGGCCAAGGATATAGGTCAGTGGTGGAGTGCTTGCTTAGCATGTATAAGGACCTGTGTTTAGTCCTTAACAGCATTTAAAAATCATGAAAATAACAAAAACCAATTCAAAATCACTGAAATATTAGGTTGGAAATTTTTTTCACCTTTCTATAAAGATACTAGATGCATGTGCGCAGCTGTAGTCACCCTGGCTCCCTGATTTGCAGACCTGGTAAGAACTGAAGATGCAGGCTCTTGTGTTCACTATTAGTCATATCATCAAGATGGTGACATCAGGATCTTAAAGCAAACTTGAAGCTCTCCTAATCATGAGACCTGCTGCTAGCACAGGATATATGCCAATGACTCTTTCCCTGACTATACCACAGTGTCCTGGTCAGTTCCCAAAAGGCTATCAGGATCAATCAATTTAAATTAATATTTTACTTTAATAAATTGGAAAGGAAGGGATGTTAGATAACAGATTATATAGAATTTGCATAATATATTTTTTATTTATTATTATCTATTTCTTTTCTGAGTCTATGTGAGGCATATGTAGGTATATGTGTGCTGGAGTATGCATGTCACTGTGGGGAAGCTTTAGAGTGTTAGCCCAGTACTGCTTGACTCATTCTGCTCTCTCTACTTCTTACCTGCTGATGTGGAGATGTGATACCAGGCTGTCTTCTCCTGCCATGCTTTTTGGAGCATAATGCAAGTGCGCCTTGGCACTGTAAGCCAGAAATAAACCCTCTCTTCCACAGGCTGCTTTTGGTTGGGCGTTTTTTTTTTTTTTCTTTTGTTTTGTTTTTTGAGGTAGAGTCTCACTCTACCCAGGCTGACTTTGAATTCATTATGTAGTCTCAGGATGGCCTTAAACTCATGGTGATCCTCCTACCTCTGCCTCCCAGGTGCTGGGATTAAAGTCATGCACCCTCACACACAGTGGACTGGTGTTTTTTTCTCAGTAAGAAGAAGGTATGTAACTACTTGCACCTTCTACCTAAAACAGTGTTTCTTTTTACTAAAAAATGTATTTTTGTTTATTTGCAAAGACAGAGATAGCAAGAATGAGACTGGGCATGTCAGAGCCTCTTGCCACTGCAAATAAATCCAGATACATGCACCACTTTGTGCATCTGGCTTTAATGGGTACTGGGAAATAAAACCCCAGGATGGCAGGCTTTGCAGGTTAGTGCCTTTAATTGCCATCTCCATGGCCTTGTTATGAAGCCAAGGATGGCTTTGAACTTGAGATCCTCCTGACTTAGCTTCCCCTACCTCCCAAATACTGGGATCTCAGGTCTACAGGCCCAGTTTTCTACAGGAAACAGTCCTTTTAAGGTAATTTTTTCTAAGTCAATCCTCTGTGAAGTTTTAAGCATAAACATATTCCATTTTCATAACATATGCATATATACATGATTTATACTATCACTTATGTATGTGTGTAGCTCTTTTCCATTAAGAGCCCATTTTGGTCCCTTTTATTACCTCATTTGAAAATAAATGCCTTGGGGTTTTTACACTTGGGGTTTTTGCAAAAAAAGCAATACAAACAAACAAAAAAAAACCCACTTCATAAATAAACCATTAAAGTCTAAAAAGCTAGCTTTTGCAACCTCCTAATAAAGCTGAGCTCTACATCACAAGTTAAGGATGTGTCTACAGTAACAGGGCACACAGTGATCCCAATTGCCTTTTAATTACAACATTTTCTTGCCTTCTGAGGTCAGTTCTATTCATAGCTACCACTTGAAATGAATGTTATTGTGGATATATAAAAAAGGAAGCATTTAGTGTTGCTATCATGGAAGAAAAATGGCATGTGAAAGCTATAGAAGGGTAAGTGTCCTTTCAGATTGCCAACTTCCAGAAAGCAAATTGAATGACATTGTCTGAATATGTAGACCTGTGATCAAATGAGCATCCAACACTAAATGTCATTTTCTCTATAAACATGGCACAGCATGCATGTGGTGCAAAGCATTCCTGGTTCATGGGACCATCAAGATGGCTAGAACAAAGGTGGGATGGGATTTCCCTGAGTTACAATGACAAATGCACAATTCAGTGACTCCAGCACTTAGGCCAAATATTCAGGCAAGGAGAAAAAGGTCAAAACGTAGTTATGAAACACTTACATGGCATATCATTCTTCTTAAATACAAGGTAACATTTTCCCAGACTTTTGTCAAAGACATTATTCCATTGGTTGATAAATGATCTCTTGTATTTCATGATGATAGGGCAAAAAGTATTAAAGTAAGTACAAACTATATACTTCAATATAGTAACTAGCTAACCATGGAATGAAGCTTAACTCAGCTTGAAATAGATAGCATAATTTAAAGCAATTTACTCTTTTGGAATTATATTACTTGGACCACCTTGAAATTATGTAGCTAAAATATGATAGCTAAAACATATAGATCCATGAAATAATCATATTCCTGTTTATCTTGTTATATTTGCTTTTATAAAAATGCCTCAGTCTACTGTGAATCTGAAGTATTCTGAAGAAGCCTTGTTATGTCATCAAAGACCCTATTGACTCTGATATTGCTCCATAGAAAGTCATATAGAGAGAATGTTGTATGTCAGAACCAAAATTATTTTAGGCTAGTTTGGATCCTTTAGAAAAAAAAATAGCTCCTTACTTTGAAGTTTTGTATCTGTCCTAACATTCTGTATTAGGTGAACCAATTGGAATGTACTGCTAAGCTTAGTGAATTGCTAGCTTCCACCATACTACAAAGCTCAGTATGCTATAACACTTCCCTTCTTTGCTGTAGCCAAGTAGCATAATGTCCCCACAACATACTTGTTGAAAGGATGGATTTATGACTGTCTTTGTTCATTAGCTATCAACACTCATATGCCTGTTTCATTGAGGGAGTACTTCATTCAGGATAACTTGAATCCTAGGTCATGGTTATTCATTTATCCTGGAATAACCTATTTTCTCATTTCCTTAAAACCAGAATTGTTATTTTATGTTGGCATTTACACAACAACTCCTTAATGGAAGGGATGTTAAACCATGCTTTTTCCATGTAGGGAAGGAGACAGTGAGCAGAAGGTGTTGAGAATATACACTAACTGAACAATGTCACAGATATAATAGTTTCCGATATAGATCCCCAGGAAATAGTTTGTTGCTTGTTCTTGCTTATACCTCTTAATTCAATAAAGGGCTACTGAACATCTGTCATATAAAAATAGCCCTGTCAGGCAGTTCATGAGAGTGAATTCAAGCTCCCACAAGGTGTTTTTTCTTTATTAGTTATGTATATAATGTGCATACAGCCATGATGGTACCATCATTAGCATTCTCCCAGTCATTCCCCCTCCCCTTAGATTGTGGGAGTTGCATTGTGGGGGTGACCTTCAGTTATGGGGGAGAGGTAATGTCTTGGTGGATAAAATCTGAACCCAAATTGAACTGGTACCATAGAATCCTAGATTCTGAAAATCAGACTAAAAGGTGGAACCCTCAAGCAAATCGTAGAGGGAGGACCTTAATCGAAGTGACCTGGAGAGAGTGAGATGAAACCTAACTTCAAATTTTTCCTATTTCTCGTTATTCTCTGGATCTTATTTGTTTTTTTCCCTTGGTGCTGGCCTGTAATTTCCTGCACCAGGATGTGCTCTGCATCCACAATGAGCTGTTGATCAGACAGACCTACTAGATCTCCCAAAACAAACAAGATGTATTTCTGTCATAGCACTTGATTACCAGAGGTTAATGGTAAGACCCTACTGCTGAAGACACCAATCACTGTTGCCATGGATCATGGAGAGAACTGACTGGAATCCAGATGAGATCCAGTCCTCAGATAATTAGCGCATCTAGTGCTAGAAGGTGCTACATGAGATACCAGGTGAAAGTGGCCAACATTTGTCCAAGCAATTCAAAGTATAAGTGACTCAGAAACAACAACCTGACCTGATGTTCACACAAGTGCAATAGTGGCACAGAGCCATGGTGGGTAACCAACTGCTCTTGGATTGGCTAACAGATCCACTCAGTGGAAAGGTAACCATATCTGGAACTGGGAAACAAGTCAGAATCATATCCAGGTAATGATTCTGCTTTGCAGTGTCAAACTCCCACTAGCCTTACACTATAAAAGTGTTTAAACCCTTATATTTATCTCTAAATTAATAATAGTTATCCCACTTAACTGGTGCTGACTTCACTCTCCATTAGAGAATCTGCTTCTCTTTTTCAGATGGGAACTGTACTTGAGGAGATAGGCAACCTAGTGCGCTCCACCCAAGCCCCAGCTGAAACCACAGAGGAAATGGGGAAATGAGCAAGAATGCTATGCTCTCAGTTAAGCTGATATCAGCACAAGGGTGATAGAGAAACATATGGAGGACACTCAGCACCTACCAAACCAGACATCTAGATGCTCCTAAGTGCCCATCACTGAAGTAGACTTAAAATGTTCCCAGCATGGCTCAGGGAATCTTGCAGAAGAGGGGGAGGAAAGAGTGTTAGAGCCACAAGTTGGGACATTTTGCACAGAGATATTGCCTCTCCCCCATAACTAACTGCTGCCCCATGATGAATGACCCAAAATACCCATGGGGTTGACCTGCATCTCCAATGAGGATGACCTCTTCAGAAAAGGGGCATGGAGGAGGGAAAGAATTGTACCAACATATGGTGTTTACATACAAAATATATCTGTACTAAATAATAAAAAATAAAATGTATATTAAAGTAAATAAATAAATAGAAATTGCTAAATTTCTAGAAATGAATGACAATGAGAACACAATGTAACAAATCTTATGGGACACAATGAAAGCAGTCCTCAGGAGAAAATTCATTGTGCTAAATGCCTTCATAAAAAAGACAGAGAGATCCAAGTCAATAACCTAACCATCAACCTAAAGGCATTGGAAAAACAAGAAGGATATAACCCATAAAGCTCCAGATGGAAAGAAATAATCAAGATCAGAGCAGAAATTAATTAATTGAAAACTAAGAAAACAATTAAGAAAATTGGTGAAATAAAGAGCTGGTTCTTTGAAAAAATAAACAAGATTGATAAACCCCTGGACAGTTTGATCAGGTGAAAAAAAGAAATGCTTCAAATTAACAAAATTAGAAATAAAAACGGAGATATCACAACAGACAAAATTGAAATTGGGAGAATCATCAGGACTTACTTCAACAACTTTTACTCCACAAAAATAGGATAATATGGATGAAATGGATGAATTCCTGGACACATAACACTTACCAAAGCTAAACTCACAGCAGATTAATCTCCTTAACAAACCTATCACAACCACCGAGATTGAAAGGGTATTCCAAAACCTCCCTAAAATAAAGAGTCCAGGACCAGATGGCTTCTCAGCTGAATTCTATCAAACCTTCATGGAAGAACTCAAACCAATATTTCTCAAATTGTGCCACACAATTGGAGAACAGGGAAAGCTCCCCAACTCCTTCTATGAAGCTAGTATCACCCTAATACCAAAACCAGGCAGAGATGCCATAGGAAAAGAAAACTATAGGCCTATTTCCCTGATGAACTTAGATGCAAAGATCCTGAACAAAATCTTTGCAAACTGAATTCAAGAGCACATCAAAAGCATTATCCACCAGGTCAAATAGGCTTCATCCCAGGAACACAGGGATGGTTCAACATACAGAAATCTGTCAATATAATACACCACATAAATAAGCTTAAACACAAAAACTACATGGTCATCTCAATATATGTAGACAAGGCCTTTGACAAAATACATCACTTCATGATCAAAACATTGGAGAGAATAGGTATGGATGGTCTATATCTCAACATAATAAAGGCTATATATAAAGATCCTAAAGCCCAAGTAATACTTAATGGGGAGAGACTGGAGGAATTCCCATTAAGATCAAGGTGTTTTTTTTTTTTTTCTTTTAATCCAGTGGTATGGAGCAAAGGCTCCATGTTCATTCTGCCTAGAAGGCATTACAATTGTCCTGGGACTTTGAAAAAAACCAAGGCTGAAATGAACTTCCTCATAGTCTGGTAGTGGGGCTATTTATAGGAATAAGGAGAAAAGATGCTTATTGAGTGGTTGATGAAAAGAGGGAACTTGGGGCTTTTGGGCAAGATGGTGGCATAGGTGTCATGCAAAACCAGCCTAGGAAGGAATTTAAGCAAAATCATAGTAAAATACACTCTTCTGAAAAGTGAAGGTGTATAGGTTATTATAGACCACAATGGACAAGTGGGAGAGACTAAGACCTTCCAGAAAGGAGGAAAACAACCATAATCTTGTCAGGTACTTGAAGCCCTGATTGTGTGGATCTGGGCACCCACCTGGCCATCCAAGCTGTAGGAGCAGAAGCCATGTGAGGGAATTTTCTACCCATATTAGCCTCCTCATAAAATCAAGAAACCCGAAGGAGAGACTGCAGAGAACAGCTGAGGAGTAGTGGAAGGGGATACAGGTGTGACTATATGAACAGTTCTAGTACAACTCCAGGCGTCCTGCACTCTCCCATTCCCCAACCATCAAAGCAATGAACCTCCACAGAACTCATTCAGCAGGGCATCCAGAACAACTGATTAGAACACCTGATACACAGTACAACAGGGAGGGATCAAGGTGGGCACACAACATTGGTGAGATTGGAAGCCACCCCAAAAGGTAACATGGTCGACTGACAAACAGCAGGTACATAGGCCTGCATTGGAAGTACTAATCTCTCTTTCCATGTCAGGGCAGGTTATGGGTTACATATTCCTGGTTGGCTTTACCATTATCAATTAAACTGTATTTGGGGGTTGACTATTGTTGCCTTGGATGTTTTCAGATTTATAGGGCCTTTGTCTTCCTTCTGTCATTATTGGGGGAAAGGTCTGAATCAGACTCAAGCTGTCCTGGAACCCATTTCAGAACAGAAATGTCAACCTCCAAGCTGACAGGGTTAAGGGTGTATAGCAACACACTCCCTTAGGGACTTTGGCTTTATAAGGTTGTCTCTTTATTTTAATCCCCACCTTTGCATACTCTGTGCTACAAGAATACTTGAATAGCAGACAAACTCAACACCTAGGTTTACTTCTGATATTGTCTTGGAGTACAAGAGCTGCACTTGACACCTTAAACACCTACCCTGAAGGAATTTAGAGTTAGATTTGCATGGCTAAGAACATGTCAGATAATTAGAAAACCCAAGCATGAAATTAACTCAGGGTGGACAAATTTCTACATTATAATACAAGAAACACAAAGAATCTAGACGATATAATCCCACCAAAAATTACAAATCCATCAGAAATGACCCCCAATGAGACTGTTTTAGATGAAATGCCTGACAAATATTTCAAAACATAACAATTGTCAACCAAGATTACTTTATTCTGCAAAGCTATCTATCCAAATTAAATGGAGAAATAAGGACATTCCACAACAAAACAGGCTAAAGGTACTTATGACAACTAAGCCAGCTCTACAGAAAATACTTGAAGGAATCCTTCACACTGAAGAGAAAGCTAAGCACACACATGAGGAAATAGTAAAGAAAAATAAACCATTCTCAAATTACAGCTAAAACAAGTGAGTAAAAGGAAACTAGGAATCACTTTTTAAAAAAAGAATGATGAGAATAAATACATACCTTTCAAAAATAACTCTTAATATTAATGACTCTAATACCCCAACCAAAAAACACAGCCATGCAGACTGGATTAAATATTAGGATCCTGCTGTTTATTGTCTCCAGGAAACTATCTCAGGATGAAATAATAGAAAATGGTATTTCAAGCAAATTAGCCTAGGAAACAAGCAGGGGTTACTATTGTAAGGGTTTGAGAATTGCTGAAGAAAGACCCCAGACTCAAATAGTATGTAAAAGCAAGGAGCGTTCATTCTGCAGAAACTGCCAGCATGTGGGGTCGACCATTCATACAAAATGGCAACCCTGAGAGGAGTTCCCAGGCTCCTTTAAGCATAACTTAGGAAGATTTTGGCTGGCAATTAGTTCTACAGTTTGATTGGCTAATTTGAATAAAGGTTGCATTTCATTGGTTCTAAGATCTTTGAGCCTGGGTTTTAAGAGGAATTCCGAGTAGGTGATGTAACCCTTTTTATGCTTGGTCTACAATTACTTCTGTACATCCTTGACTTGTTGGGGCTGAGAGGCCTTGATTTTCCAGGAAGTGACTCAGCTTTTCTCCAGCCAGGACAGTCACTGATTAATGGCTCTTTGTTCTAATTTTAGGCCTAGCCTAGGAGGTGTTTTGTTAAAGCCTATCATGGCATCAATTTATTCTTTCATTCCCCCCCTTGAGTACGGTCTCATCTCAAATCCTTGAGATGTTTCCAGAGATTGATATTGTTGCCTTAGGACAATTTGCTGTACTGTGGCTAAGCGTTCTTTAACAAATTTGACTAATGCATTGATGATACATGGTCCACAAGTAAGAGTGAGCAACAGGAGAATAAGTGGGCCTGTTAGGGAGGAGATCGGGGTCATTAGCCAGGGGGACCAGTTGAATAGTGACTCATACCAGCTTTGATTTTTCTTGTCTAATTTTGGCCCTTTCTTTTAGTCTCTTCTGGACTGTGGTCAGGCTATCCCTAATAACACCTCAATTGTTGACATAGAAACAACATTGCTCTCCTAAAGCCTGACAGAGTCCCCCTTGCTGTAGGAAAAGTAAGTCTAGCCCCCTTCTGTTTTGTAGTACCACCTCAGCCAGTTAATCCAGGGACTGTTCTAAGTGAAAGACTGACTTTTCTAATTGGGCAAGATAGAATCTATTAGGTTAGTCAAGGCCTGATAAGTCTGGTTTGCTTTAATTAGGGCTGTAGTACCAGTACCAATCCCTGCAGCTATACCAGTCCCTATCAAAGTTTTAAGAAGGATTTCTGATATTCCAAAATCACATTTCCATCTATAATGATGATAATCTAGGGTTTCTATATAATCATCAAAGGGGAGGTAGTAAACCTGAGAAAACTGAGTAACCAGGATACATAGACCAGAAGTATTTTGAAGGATCTGTGGGTGAATACAAGGAGTTAGTCCCATAGTACATACAAACCAAGTCCCATTAGGGGGCACCAGATAGAAGTTACCAGTGTCTGAAGTAAGAGTGTGATGACAAAGATGTTTGAGTTGGGGAAAGTTATCCAGTTTTCCTCCTGCAGCTAGTACACATAGTCCTTTCCCAGTGACAGATTGTAGGGTAAGGACTGGGGACTTTCCCCATGAACATCATGGTGGCCCTCTCATTGGGGTTGAAAGAATTCCTGTAGTGGCCCAACCAGTATAGTAAAGGGGTCGTGGGTCTAAGGAAAACCAACAGTCCTCCCTAGTGAGGTTAGTAGTGGAGTTGAGGAATCCATAGGTGAAGTTGTGTAACTGTAACTCAAATGCTGCGGAAGCATCTGAAACCTTGGGAGGTGGCTTAGCCAAGGGCATATTGATGCTCCCAGCAAAAGAACTGTCAAGGGCTGTTGTGGGATGGGAGGTAAGGCCAAAACGGGATTTGGTCCAACAGGTACTGCAACAGCCTGGGTGGTCCCTAATGGTTGGACATGAAGTCAAAGGGTGAATAATGTCCCTGGGTCCTTTCCTGATATGTATAACCTTAATCTCCAGTTTTTACCAAGTTCCCATTTAGTGGCAATTTTCCTCTTATCAGTAAACTTAATCAGTAGCTGATTACATCTTTGGAACCCATAGCAAGAGATCAGCTCCATTATTCTAGTAACAGTGATGTGATCTGTCTTTATGGGAGGGTGGGCAATAGATAGTTCCCATGGATTTGCATCCCCATGAGTCACAGTAATATGATTCTGGGCCACCACAATTAGCTTGTTGCTCAGGGTTTCTATCGTGACTGGGGCATATATAGAAAACCTGTCCTTTTGTATTAGTTTGGGTATCAGGTGAGTTAAATCCATTGGCTGAGGAGGGACCGAGTTCCCCATCATCATCTATGTATGCTTAATCCCAGGAGTTTCCCACTAAGTCACATAAATCAAATATCAAATCAGGAAACCAGGTTCCAGGAGGTGCTAAATGGGAAGAAGTTTTGAATATTTTCTCTGTGTCCATATTAGTGAGCATCCATGTGATATTATGTGGGTGATGTGGATTTGCAACAGTACAGGTTATTAAGCAAAAAGAGATTATCATCATATGAAGAGATTTAGCCATCATTAAGTCTTAGTTTCCAGCTTATGAATCCTTAGTTTGAGTGGGTCTCATGGATGTGAAACAGCACACCACAGTCCAGGCTTTTCTTCAAGGGTGCAGTCGTCTGGGTGGTTTGCCTGTAGGTTGATAAGCATCATGTGAGAGTGGTGTATCCAGGTAGGAACTCGATCCACTTTGATTGCAATTGAAGTGGTCAGGATCACAGTGTAGTGTCCTTTCCAGCCAGGTTCAAGGGACTCTCTCTGCTGTCTCTTGATGAGCACTAGATCTCCTGGCTTGAATCCGTGGGGTGTGGGTGAAGGCATCTTCTCATAAAAAGCCCGTATCTGAGGCCAGAGTTGATCTTGTACCTGGAATAAAGCTTGTAAGGAGGAGAGGAATCTCTTGTCATCAAATTCAGTTAACATTTCTGCTTTTATATTAGGTAACAAGGGTGGGGGTCTTGCATACGTGATTTCAAAGGGAGCTAGCCCCATGGTTTAGGGGGCATTTCAAACTCAGAAAAGGGCAAAGGGAAGAAGAGATACCCAGTCACTGCAAGTTTCAAGGGTTAATTTAATTAGAGTCTCCTTTAAGGTCCAATTCATTCTTTCTACCTGTCCTGAATTCTGGAGATGATACACACAATGAAGCTTCCTATTGGTCCCCACAATTTTAACTACAGCCTGGGTTACCTGCAAGATAAAAGCTGGCCCATTTTCTGATCCCAAAAGAACAGGTAAACCATACCTTGGAATGATGTCATCTAATAGTCCTTTAGCCACAGTTGAAGCTGTCTCATTTTTGGTTGGAAAGGCTTCAGTTTATCCTGAAAAGGTGTCTATAAATACTAGTAAATACCTGTACCCATACAAACCAGGTTTTATTTCTGTACAGTCAATTTCCCAATTTATTCCTGGTCGGATCCCCCTTTCCCTAGTTCCTGACTGAGAAACTCTGCTTTTTGCATTTACTAGGCGGCAGGCATGGCATCAGGTTATGGCTTCTGTTGCTTTTTTGTCTCAAGTCAAAAACTTTAAGGCAGGCCAGCCTAAGTAAGTCCTCAATCTTCTGTTGTGCTAGATGAGTACTCTGATGTATTTGTCTGATGAATTGGCTAGCAAAGTCCAATGGGAGGATAATCCTTCCATCAGCAGTCTTATACCATCCTTGTTCTTTATAGGCTGCCGTGCAGGTCTCAGTCCTTCATAGTTCTGAATCAGTGTAGTTTGGAATTTCTGGCACGGTGGATGCCACCATTAGAGGTAATTTTGCCACTAGGGTAGTAGCGACTTGGAGGGCTGCCTCTCAAGCCGCCTTGTCAGCCCAGTTGTTCCCTTTGAAAATAGGATACTCCCCTTTCTGGTGCCAGGGCAGTGCATGATTGCTACCTCTCTGGGAAGCCATATATCCCACAAGAAGTCCAGAATTTCCTGTTTATTTTTAATGGTTTCTCCTTCTGCTGTCAATAATCCCTTTTCTTTATGAATGGCCCCATTAACATGTACCATTGCAAAATCATAATGGCTGTCAGTATAGATATTAAGTTTCTTTCCTTGGTCTATCTGTAAGGCCTTGGTCAGGGCTATCAGTTCAGCGATCTGGGCAGATGTACCTGGAGGGGGGGCGTCTGACCATACAGTTGTTTCTTCCATTGTCACTGCAGCTCCTGAATACCGGACACCATGCTTAAGGAAGCTGCTTCCATCTGTATACCAGGTCAGTTCTTCCCCTTTAAGGGGGAATGTTTTTGAGATCTGGTCAGGTCCCTTGTAAGCTGCTCAAGATCTCCAAGCAGTCATGTATGGGACTATCCAGATCAGGGTCAAGAAACAGAGTTGTAGGATTGAGAGCCTGAATGATGGCAAATTGAACCCATGGGGGTTTGAGAAGAGCCTGATAATGAGTCAGTCTGGCATTAGCCACCTCTCAGGGGGCTGCTTTAGCACTCCTTCAATAGTGTGAGGAGTAGACACTCTCAGGGTATGGCCCAAAGTCAGTTTATCTGAGTCTTTGACCAATAAAGCAGTGGCTGCTATTGTTCAGAGGCACGGGGGCCATCCTGTTGCCACTGGGTCTAATTTCTGTGATACGTAAGCAATTGGCCTTTTCCAAGGGCCAAGAGTTTGAGTCAATACCCGTTTAGCTATGCCTTTGTTCTCATCAATGTAAAGATGGAAAGGTTTGTGGATATCTGGCAAAGCTAATGCCAGGGTTTCAAGGAGGGCCTTTTTTTTCAGCATAAGTAACAACAAATATTTTTCATTGAAATATTTGTTACTATATCTGTAGATTCACATGAAGTTATAAAAAACAAAAAGTTATTTAAAAAGATGGCAATAACAATAATACAGAGATCCCTCTTACACTTTTCCCAGTATAATTTCATAGCCATGATGTGGACATTGACAAGCTACCAGTTTTTATTTTATTTTTATTTATTTATTTTTGGTTTTCCAAGGTAGGGTCTTGCTCTAGCTCAGGCTGACCTGGAATTCACAAGGTAGTCTCAGGGTGGCTTCAAACTCACGTTGATCTTTCTACCTTTGCCTTCTGAGTGCTGGGATTAAAGATGTGCACCAACACACCTGGCAATAAGCCACCAGTTTTTTTTTTTTAATTAATTAGTTTTGTATTCAGCAAATACAGTCAGTTTGGTACCATTATTAGGCTCATCCGTGACCTACCCTCTCCCCTTGGCCCCTCCTTGTTGAGGTATATGGGTCATGCCTTTTTTAAATAGAGAAAGGCCATTTCCTTTATGGGTTCCATTCAAGGGAATTTTCTTGTCCCCTCATGGCCTCATAGAGATGCTTGGAATCTCTGTAAATCTGGGTATCCAAAGTCTACAAAATCCCACCGACCCCAAAAACTCATGTACCTGTTGCCAGGTTCTGGGGTAGGGAATGTTGAGGAATGTCTCTTTGCTGGCTTGAGACAACAGGCATTGTCCTCCCTTGAGTATGTACCCAAGGTAAGTTACTTCCCTCTGGCAGAGCTGTGCCTTTCTGGCTGAAACTCAATACTCCATGCTGTTCAATTCTCTCAGCAGGTTTCTGTGGCTGAGCATGAGGCTTCTTCATCTGAGGCTGCTATGAGAAGGTCATCTATGTATTGTAAGAGTGTTATTTGGGGATGGGCCTGGCAGTACTCACCTAGATCCTCATTAAAGATGGTGGGTGAGTTTTTCAATCCTTGCAGCAGTCTGGCCCACTGTCTATTGAATCCACATTCTAGATCACTCCATTCAAAGGTGAATAGAGGTTGACTGGCAGGGGCCAATGGCAGACTGAAGAATGCATCATTGAGGTCCAGTACCATGTACACATTGCACTCAGATGATAGAGTGCTTATAGCAGAGTGTAAGGGTTCAGCACCATGGGGCGGATGTCTTCCACCAATTGATTAATTTTCCTCAGATCCTGCACAGGCCGGTAGTCACTGGAGTGGGTTTTTTTACTGGCAAGAGAGGAGTATTCCAGGCAGACTGACAATATACTAATATCCCTTGTTCCCAAAGTTGGTTTATGTGAGGTGTTATTCCCAGTTTGGCCTCTCAGTGCATAGGATATTGGAAGACTCAGTTTGGGCTGACATTATCCCTCAGTTGGACTATGATTGGGGCCCACTGTCTGGCCAGTCCAATCTGATTTCTTTCTGCTCAGACACCCGGAATCCTTTCCCATAGTCCTCTCAGATATGGGCTTTCAGGAGTGGCTTGGGATAGAGTGGTGTAGAATTTATATTCTTCCTTCAGTGACACAGTTAACATTTTTATATGACCATTCTGGTTAAGAACCTGTATGCCCTCAGGGTTGAAATGGATTTGTGCCCCCATTTTAGTCAAAAGGTTTTGCCCCAAGAGTGGATATGGGCACCCAGGGATGACCATGAATGAATGGGTTACCCATCCCATTCCTAAGTCCACTTTTATTTGGGTAGTCCATGAGTATTGATTTGTCCCAGTGGCCTCCTCGACCCATGTCCTTTTGGTGGACAAAGTTCCCATGGACTGTTTCAGAATCGAATGTTGGGCCCCAGTGTCCACTAAAAAATCTATTGGTTTCCCCAGGAAAGGTTATCCAGGGTTCATGGAGGGGGTGTGAGCCCTCATGCCCTCAGTCACTGAGTTCTCCTATCTCCAGAACTTTAGGACTCTTGTCTTTCTCTTGTGGACATTCATTTTATCAATGTCCCATCTCTTTACAATAAGCACATTGGTCCTTTTGGAGACAGGGTCGGTATGACCCTTCCCCTGTTGATTGGGGGGTTGGTCTGCCCCTGTTTCTCCCATAAACCATATTCTTTAATTCCTTTGTCTTCTGAATTTCCTGTGGCAGCCAATAATATTTTGGCCAGGCTTCAAGTTTGTTTGTCTTCTGGAGTCTCCCTGTTATAAACTTTTTTTGCTACTGCTACTAGGTCTGATAGTTGCTTACCCACAAAACTGTCCAGTCATTGGCGCTTTCTGTGGATGTCTGGTACCACCTGTTTGACAAAAGCCATATTCACGGCAGACTGGTTTTCTCTTGCTTCTGGGTCCAGAGGCATATAGGTCCGGTAGCCTCTCTAAAAAGGCCCCTGGGCTTTCCTCCTTACCTTGTATAACCTGTCCTACCTTAGATAAATATGAGGGCTTCCTAGCAGCTTTTCAGAGACCCCCCCCCCCATTAGAATCTGGTGGTAGGCTTTGTGTCTCTCCTTACCTTCAAGGCTATTGGTGTCCTGGTTAGGGTGGGTCAGGGAAAAAGCTAAGTCTATGACGGCCTGCATGACTGTGGATTGGCTGTTAGGTCCAGGAACTAGCTTGCGAGCTGTGGCTAGAATTCACTCTGTTTCTTCTGTTGTAAAGAGAACCTACAAAAGCTGCTGACAATCATCCCAAGTGGGCTGGTGAGTTATCATTATAGAATCTAACAAGTCTAAGAGGGCCAAGAGTTTCTCTGAAAATGTTGGATTCTGCATCTTCCAATTAAACAGATCACTGGTAGAAAAAGGAATATGAGTTGTGAACTTTTAGCTGTCCTGATTGGGGGGTGGGGGGTGGGGACTGTTGCTTGCAAAGGCAGTGCAACCACAGTGGAGTCTGCCTGTCTTGCGGTTTGGGCTTGAATGTGGGGAGGACTGATCATGTTTCCTCCTTCTTCCCCACTTCTCTGATCCTGATCGGTAGCTCTTGCTCATGGTACAGGCAGCGCAGGAGCAGATACATAGGGAGATGGATAGAGATCTTCCTTGGGGGCAGAGGGGGGCAGGACTACAGGCTTATGATCCTCCAGCAGTTTTGGTTCCTTGATAGGCAGTATGGCTTGGGCTGGTGGCAAAATGGGAGTTAACCAAGGAGGGGGCTTTCTACTAGAAATTGCCAAGCTATAATGTATGGAATCTGATCAGGGTATTCCATACATGGTCCAGGATTCCCATACACATTACCTTTCACCTGGTAAATAGTAGGGAGATGAAAAGTGCCTCCCTCAAGCCATCCTATGTTGAAAGTTGGCCATTTATTTCTGCAAAAGATGGTTAGTTTTTCCGACCACACTGTCAGACCCAAATTCTCTGCCATGTGTTGGAAGTCCTTAAAATGTGACTGGACTAGGTCCAAAAGGGGGGAACTAGTTGCCTGTCCCATAATACTTCTCTACAATATTTTCTAGAAACCAGAAAAGGACAAATAGCACACAGATACACAGACACAAAAACAAATTTCCTGGGAAATGAAAGACACTCAAATGCTGCAGTTGGTGGCCTATCTTCTGAATGGGCTCCGCTAGAGAGGTGTGACCTATTTCCTCTCATCAAAACCAGAATCAGCCTGGAGTTTTCAGGCTTCACCAGGTCGGAGCTTCCCAGCTCCACCAGAAGGGGTTCTGGAGCATCTTCAGGACACCCTGTCCCTGAGGTAATTAGTGGCTCATCAGCCTTACCTCCCTGGGCCTCCAGATTGCATCCAGATGCCAGATTTGCTGAAAACAAAACAAAGTAGACCAGAGACACACAAAGAGGCACCCAACTCATGGATCAGCAGAGAGCTAAATGACCTCCAGGAAAGGATCTCCAATTGATTCTAGGTGGTGCTCAGTGATCCCGGACAAGCCCCCAATTGTAAGGGTCACTGATTAATGGCCCTTCATTCTAATTTTAGGCCTAGCCTGGGAGGTGTTTTGCAGAAACCTATCATGGCATCGATTTAGTTCTTTCAGTATCCTAAGAACTGACAGGATAGACTTCAAACCAACATTAGTGAGGAAATATAAAGAAGGTCAATTTATTTTCATTAAAGGAACAGTTAAACACAACATTGCAATCCTAAACATATATGCAACTAATATGGGGGCTCCCAATTTCATCAAACACTATTAGACTTAAGGTCACAGAAAACACCAAACACAATTGTAATAGGTGACTGCAATACCCCACTCTCATCAACTGACAGGTCATGCTGGCAAAAAATAAATAGAGAGACATCTGGAATAAATGACATCATGGAACAAAAGGACCTAACAGATATCTAGAGAACATTCCATCCAAATTCTGCAAAATACACATTTTTCTCTGCAGCACATGGATCATTCTCTAAAATATACCACATATTAGGGCACAAAGCAAATTTTAACAAATACAGGAAAATTGAAATAATTCTTTGTTCTCTATCTGACCACAGTGGGATTAAACTACAAAACAGCAACAAGAAAAATGACCACGCATATAGAGATATGAATAAATGGAAGGTATGTCAAGAAATGGAAGATCTCAACAATCTGCTAATTAAGTTTAAAGAAGACTTGATCAAATGCAATAATGAACTACATGAAGCATCAGGAAAATCAGAATTTGAATTGAAATTGTACATCAAAAAAGATGGACACAATGCAAAACACAGCAGAAAACAAAAAAAATCCAGTATAAATTATTTTGAAAACCCTCTCTAGAACCCCTCACCAGTAGAATTAAGAAACTGCTAAAAGGAAGTCTCCAAAGTACAACATAGGTAAAACCCTTAACAGCAATAACAAAAAGAGTGTTAAAAGCAGCAAGAGAGCAACAATTCACTACAGACAAAGGCAATCCCATCAGAATTATATCAGATTTTTCAATGGAAACCCTGAAAGCCAGAAGAGCCTGGAAGGAATGGAACACTTCAGAGTGTGAAAAACTATGGCTTCCAACCCAAGCTACTTTACAAAGCAAAAGTATACATCATAATAGTTGGTGAAAGAAAAACTTTCCATGAAAAAAGTCAACTCTGATTATATGAACACAAAGCCTAACCTACAGATAATACTTGAGTGAATGTTCCACACAGAACAGTCAAACAACCAATCTCAACAACCAACAAGAAGAAGATCACAATAACCAAAATAGACCAGACTCAAAAGAGTACATAACACAAGAAAGCACCAAACACTATAAAACACCTCATCATAGCAGGGATTAATTCAAACTTCAAAGTAATAACTTTAAATATTAATGGTCATAACTCACCCATCAAAATACACAGGTTATCAGGATGTATCAAAAAACTGGATCCTTCTATCTGCTGTCTTCAAGAAAACCACCACACTACCTCCTCAGGGTAAAAGGTTGCAAAATGATATTTAAAGCAAATGGAAATAAAAAAATGAAATCTATTCAAAAATAAAACAGAAATAAACACCAACACCATTGTAGTCAGAGACTTCAATACTCCACTATTATCAATAGACAGATAATCCAAGCAGAAAATCAACAAGTAAATAATAGAACTCAACAACACCATAGATCAACTAGACCTAATGTATATCTACAAAACTGCCCACTCCAACTCTACAGAACACACATTCTTCTCACAGAACCTTCTACAAAATTGACCATATATTAGGCCATAAAGCATGTATTCATAAAGTTGGGAAAAGTGAAGTAATTTCTTGCATCATGGTAGATCACAATGATTTAAAGGTAGAAATTAACAACAAGAAACACATCAAGAATTACACCAGCTCCTGGAGACTAAACAACACACATTCAAACAATGAATGGGTTCTGGAAAAAAATTTAAAAAGATAAATTTTAAAATTCCTAGAATTGGGGGCTGGAGAAATGGCTCAGCAGTTAAGTGCTTGCCTGTGAAGCCTATGGACCCCAGTTCGAGGCTTGATTCCCCCGGACTTACGTTAGCCAGATGCACAAGGGGGCACATGCATCTGGAGTTTGTTTGCAGTGGCCAGAAGCCCTGGTGGGCCAATTCTCTCTTTCTCTCTCTCCCTCTTTCTCTCTCTGTTGCTCTCAAATAAATAAATAAAAATGAACAAAAAAATTAAAAAAATTCCTAGAATTGAATAACAATGAAAACAAAACCTACCAAAATTTATGGGACACAATGAAGGCAGTCATAAAGGGAAAATCCATAGCCCTAAATGCCTTCATTACAAAGACAGAGAGATCCCAAATCAATAACCTTACTGTCCACTGGACAAACAGAAGAATCCAACCCAAGGACCTCTATATGGAAAGAAATAATCAAGATTAGAGCAGAAATTAATGAATTGGAAACTAAGCAAACAAGAAATCAATGAAACAATGAGCTGGTTCTTTGAAAAAGACAAGTTTCTAATTAACAAAATTAGAAATTAAAAGGGAGAGATCACAACAGACATCAATGAAATTGGAAGAGTTATCAGGACATACTTCCAAAGCCTCTACTCCACAAAATTAAATAATCAGGAAGAAATGGATGGATTCCTAGACACATACCACCTACAAAAAAAAAAAACAAAACTCAGAGCATATTAATCTCCATGGAGATTGAAAAGATAATCAAAAACCTCCCCCTTTAAAAAAGTCCAGGACAAGATGGTTTCTTAGCTGAATTCTATCAAACCTTAATAAAGAACTGAAACTAATTTTTCTCAAACTGTCCCACATGATCAGAGACAAGGGTATCCTCCCCAAATCCTTTTATAAAGCTAGAATCACCTTCATACCAAAACCAGACAAAGGTGCAACAATGAAAAAAATTATAGGTCTGTATCCTTAGTGAACTTAGATGGAAAGATCCTGAATAAAATCCTTGCAAACCTTGCAAAATTCAACAACACATCAAAAACATTATCCACCTTGATCAAGTAGGCTTCATCCCACGGATACAGGGATGGTTTAATATACAGAAATCAGTCAACGTGATACACCACATAAATAAGCTGAACCATAAGAAACTCGTGATCATCTCAATTGACCTAGAGAAGGCCTTTGACAAAATACAATACCATTTCATGATCAAAACACTGGAAAGAATAGGCATGGAGGGATTATATCTCAGCACAATAAGGGCTATATATAAAGCTCCTAAAGTCCAAGTAATGATTAATGGGGAAAAGAAAAACTCAAGGATTTCCTACAGAGATTGGGAACAAGACAGGGGTGCACACTCTCACCACTGCTATTCAACACTACTAGAAGTACTAGCCCAAGCAGTAAGACAGGAGAAATAAATAAAAGGTATTCAAACTGGAAAGGAGTAGTCAAGTAGACCTATTTGTAGATGACATGATCCTATATATAACTGACCTGAAAGTCTCCTTCTCAAAACTTCTAAAGGTGATAATTTCTTTCTGCAAAGTGGCAGGATACAAAATCAATGCACAAAAAAATCAGTAGCTTTTCTATATGCAAAGGACAAATATACAGAGAAAGTAATCAGTGAGGCTGTTCCATTTTCAATAGCAACAAAAATATGTTGGAATAACACTAATGAAAGATGTGAAAGACTTATATAATGAAATCATTAAAAAACTCAAGAAAGAAATAAAGGAGGACTTGGGAAGATGGAAAGACCTCTCATTCTCCTGTATAGGTACAATTAATATTATCAAGATGGTAATTGCACCCAAAACAATATACTGATTTAACACAATACCAATAAAAATACCAGCAGCATTCATCATAGAGATTGAAAAAAATGATCTGAAAATTCATATGGAATGGCAGAAGGCCTTAGATATCCAAAAATATCCTCAGCAAAAGAAAAAAACTGATGGTATCACCATTCCAGACCTGAAGCTATATTAGAAAGCCATACTGACAAAAACAGCATGGTACTGGAATAAAAACAGAAACATAGACCAATGGAACAGAATTGAAGTCCCAGACCTTAGATCAAATAACTAAAGCTGCTTGTTGGCAATGGTGCCAATAATGTAGACTGGAGAAAAGGCAGCATCTTCAACAAATGATGTTGGACAAATTGGATGATCATATGTAGAAAGCTGAAATTAGACCCACTCATCTCTCTATACACAAAAATCAAGCCCAAATAGATTAAAGACCTCAATGTAAGATGTGAAACTCTTCAACTACTGCAAGAAAAATAGGAGGCACTCTCCATGAGATAGGACTGAGTAAAAACTTCCTGAACAAAACCCCAGTAGCCCAGGAAATTAAACAAGCACTCAACCAATAGGATCTCATGAAGCTAAAAAGCTTTTGCATAGACAAACATACCATAAGCAGAGCCAATAAATTACCCACTGAATGGGAGAAAATATTTCCCAGATACACCACTGACCCAAGCTTAATATCTAGAATCTACAAAAAACTAAAAGAAACAAAAACTAAACAATAAAACAACAAAGAATCTACTCCAAAAATGGAGCAGAGAGTTAAATGGGGAGTTCTCAGAGGAAGAATTGCAAATGGCTAACACACACTTAAGAAAATGTTCAACATCCCTAACCATTAGGGAATTGCAAATTAATACAACTAAGAGAATCTGCTTTACCCAGTAGATAGCAAACATTAAAAAATCAAATGAAAAAAAAATGTTGGTGAGGATGTGGTGAAATAGGAACCCTCATTCCCTGTTTGTGGGAATATAATCTGGAACAGTCACTGTGGAAATCAATATGGAGACTCCTGAAATGGATTAATATAGAGTTACCAACAGACCCTGTTATTCCCTTACTTGGCATTCACCCTAAAAGCTCCACATCTCAGTTCTGAGATATTTGCTCAACCATGTTTATAGATGCTCAATTTATAATAGCTAAAAACTTGAATCAACTGAGGTGCCCACCACTAGAAGAATGGATAACCAAGATGTGGTATATCTACACAATGGAATTCTACTCAGCAGTAATAAAAAAAAACAAACATTGAAATTTGTAGAAAAATGGTCAAAGTTGGAACATATCATTCCAAGTGAAGTCACATAATCACAGAAAGACAGCCATCTCATGATCTCACTCATCTGCAGTTCCTAACCTGGATCAGCACAAGTTGCTGACATAACTGAATAGTATCTTGAGGCTTGGATAATAGGAAGGGTAGGTCTAGGGGAAGGGTAAGGGGAAGGATTGGGGGGAACTGAACCCAAATTAAACTGGTACCATAGAATCTATATCCTATATTCTGGAAGTCTGACTAAATGATGGAACCCTCAAGAGGACCTCAGGGGAGCACCTGAATCTAAGAGCCCTGGAGAGGGTGAGATGAAACCTCACCTCAAATTTCTTCTTTTTATATTTCTTCTCTGTCTTTTTCTTTTTTCTTTTCCCTTGCCACTGGCCTGTAATTACCTGTACCAGTATGTGGTATATATCACAATGAGATGTTGATCAGAAAGACCTACTAGATTTCCAAAAACAAACAAGATAGACTTCTATCAGAGCACTTGATTACCCAGCAGAGGTCAATGGTGAGACCCTACTGCTGAAGACACCATATGCTGTTGGCACAGATCATGGAGAGAGATGGCTGGAATCCAGAGGAAAGCTAGCTCACAGACAATTAGCCCATCTAGTGCTGAAAGGCACTACATGAGCTACCAGGGGAAAGTGGTCAATATCTATCCAAGCAACTCAAAATCTAAGTGACTCAGAAGCAAACAACCTGACATGATGCTCACACAAGTAAAATATGGCAAACAGCCATTGTGGGTAACCAACTGCTCTTGGACTGGCTAACAGATCTGCTCAGTGGAAAGGAAACCATATTTGTAACTGGGAAACAAGTCATAATCACATCCAGATAATGATTCTGCTTTCCATCGTCAAGCTCCCTCTAATCTTAGACTATAAGAAGGTCTCCACCATTTTAATTCTCTTTAAATTAATAATGGTTATCTCATTTAACCTGCTTTGACTTCATTCTCCATTGGAGAATGTGCTTCTCTTTTTCCATTGGAAGTTGGACCTGAGGAGATAAATGACACTCCATCCCAGCCCCAGCTGAAACCACAGAGGAATTGGGGAAATGAAAAGGAGTGCTGTTTTTTTATTGAATCTGGTATCAGCACAAGGTTGATAGAGATAGACACTGAGGACCCTCACCACCTACCAAACCAGAAGTCCAGAGGCTCGTCAGTGCCCGTCACTGAAGTAAAATTAAAATGTTCCCATCATGGCTCAGGAAATTTTGTGTAAGAGGGGGCTGAAAGATTGTTAGAGCCACAGGTTGGGACATTTTGTGCAGAGCTATTTCCTCTCCTGCCTGCCCATAATGTATGACCCATAATGCCCATAAGGTTTGTCTGCATCCCCAATGAGGTATTCTTCTTCTTCAGAAAAGGGGCATCAGGAGGTAAAGGATGGTACCAACATGTGTTGTTTACATACAAAATAGGACCATATATAATATAAATATTGCCTAAATAAAAAAAAATGTTAACTTCATAATCTATATCAAATAATCTATATCAAACACAAGAGTTAATATATACCATACCAATCTCATTTTTATGATATAAATTTCACAGACTAGGAAAGGAAAATAGCTTGAAAGAAGTGGAATTTCATTTTTAATATTTGTTATTTGTGTCATATTTTGTGTGATAAAACAAAAAATCAATATCAGTTACTGAAAAACAATGTCTCCCAACTGAAAAAAAGTCCAGGCCCAGATGGATTTACTGGTGAATTTTATCAGACTTTCATGGAAGAACTAACATTACTGTTTCACAAATTTCCCATAAAATAGAAAAGAAATTCTAGTGAACTCCTTTTTCAAAACCAGCATCACCATGATACCAAAGCCAGACAACAATAGGAGAAAAATAAAATAAAATTACAGACCAATCTCCCTTATGAACATAGATGCAACAATTCTCAACAAAATATCGGTAAATAGATTACAAGTATATATCAAACTGAACATTCATCCCAACCAAGTAGGTTTTATCCCAGAGATTCAGGGGTGGTTCAACATATGCAAATCAATAAATGTAACACACTATATAAATGGGCTGAAGGACAAAAATCACACGATCATCTCAATAGAGGTAGACGAAATCCAACATCCCTTCATGATAAAACAAACAAACAAAATGGGGAAAACTTGAAGATCTTCCTCCAAAATCAGGAACAAGACAAGGGTGTCCACTGTCCCCACTCTTATTTAATATAATATTGGAAGTCTTTGCTATAGCAATGAGACAGGAAATACTCATAAAAGAGATACAAATTGTAAAAGAAGAGCTCAAATTACCATTATTTGCAGATGATATGATTGTGTACATAAAGGACCCTAAAGACTCTACTGGCACACTGTTAGAACTGATAATTTTAGCAACGTAGCAAGATACAAAATAAATACACAGAAATCAGTACCTTTTCTAGATACTAACAACAAACATGCAGAAGATGAAATCAGAGAATCTTTTCCATTCACAATGGCTTCAAAAAACATACCTTGGATTAAATATAACTAAGGATGTGAAGGATCTATACAATGAAAACTTTAGAACACTGAAGCAAGAAACTGAAAAAAAAAAAAAACATTAGGAAATGGAAAGACATCCATGTTCTTGTATTGGAAGAACAAATATTGTGAAAATGTCAATCTTACCAAAAGCAATCTACACATTTAATGCAATCCCCATTAAAATTCCAGTGGTGTTCTTCACAAAAAAATCCTAAAATTCATTTGAAAGCACAAAAAAACTCAAATATCCAAAACAATTTTAAGCAACATAAACAAGGCTTCCAGTATCACCATACCCAATTTTAAGCTATATTACAAAGCCATAGTAACAAAAACAGCATGGTACTAGCACAAAGACAGACACATAGATTAATGGAACAGAATAGAGGACCCAGGTATAAATGCAGGCTGCTATATCTATCTGATTTTAGACAAAAATTCCAAAAACATAATGGGAAACTTTGATATCTATATGTAAAAGTATGAAAATAGATCCTTATCTCTGTCCAAGCACAATAATCAAGTTGAAATGGATTAAAGACCTTAATACCAGACCTCAAACTTTGAAACTGCTATAGTAAAACATAGCAGAAACCCTTCAACATATTGGCATAAGCAATGAGTTTTTGAGTAAAACCCCAATAGCTCAGGGCATAAAACTAATCAACCAATGGGATCTCATGAAAGTACAAACATTTTGTACAGAAAAGGACACTGTGAATAGAGCAAAGAAGCCACGTACAGCATGGGAGAAAATCTTTGTCAGCTGTACATCTGACAGAGGATTAATATCTAGGATATACAAAGAACTCAGAAAACTAAATAATAAGAAATCAAATAATCCAATTAAAAAATGGCCTAAGGAACTAAACAGTGAGTTCTCAAAAGAAGAAATACAGATGGCATATAAGCATCTAAAACTGTTCTGCAATCTTAGCCATAAGGGAAATGCAAATTAAGACTACATTGAAATTCCATGTTACTCTTGTCATAATTGATATCATCAAGAAAACAAATGACAATAAATGTAGGCAAGAATTTGGAAAAAGAGGAACCCTACTACACTGTTGGTGGGATTGTAATCTGGTACAACCACTGTGGAAATCACTGTGGAGGTTGCTGTGACAGCTAAAAATATATTTACCATATGATCCACCTATAGCATTCCTAGGCATAAATCACAAAGACTTTTCTCAATACCTTACAGAAAATTCCACAACCATGTTCACTGCTGTTCTATTCACAATAGCTAGGAAATGGAACCAGACTAAATGCCCATCAACTGATGAATGGATAAGGAAGATGTGGTACATTCATACAAAGGAATTCTATTCAGTGGTAAAGAAAAATGAAATTATGAAAATTTTAGGGAAATGGATGGATTTGGACATAACCTAGGCTCCGAAAGCCAAACACCATGTGTTTTCTCTCATATGTGCATCCTAGTTTCAGAGGTTCAGACTTTTGTGTGTTGGAGTAAAAATCAGTAGCAGAGGCCAGTAAGCTAGAAAAGGGCTATGAGGAGGGAAAGGGGTGAACTTAAGGGGATGGTACTCTATATATGTAAGAAGATAAACAGATTACTGTGAGTGAAATGGCCAAAGCAAGGTCAGGAGAAGAGATTTAATAAAAGAAATGTGGGGGGAAGGTTAATAAAAACTTAGGATATTGTGAGTAAGCCATATGATAACCTACTTTTTTGGATAATGGTATACCCAGAAGCCATAGACTGTTACTAGAAAACTTTCAGTGCCAGATACAGGATACCTTCCAATGAATTGTTGGCCAGGGAGGACCCTGATGCCACAAACATTAGAGGCTATTGCCAAGGTTCTTGGTTTCGAACCAGAAATAGATGATAAGACCCTATTGCTTAAGACTCACATGCCTGAACTGGAATGCAAGGTCACAGAGAATTCAAACTGGGGCTGATCTGAAAACCTTTACCCTTTAGAACAGCTGACAGAAAGCTGGAAAAAGCTGCACTGCATGCAGCCTTATGGGAGACAGAAGCCATCAGTAGTGAAAAGAGTGGACACTGCAAGCTCAGGTATGGCCAGACAGGACAAATGAGCCAATGGGTGTAATAGTGGCATGTCTGTTATTCAAGAAACCAACTGTTCTCTAATTGAACTAGAAACCTACACTATGGGAGGGCATACATGTCTGGTAGTGAAAACCTAATCAAAAGCCTATGTTGGGGAAGGTCATGAGCATTAGGAGCATAATGCCTACTCTTGTCTGGCTAAATGCTACATATTATGACCACCAAACTGCTCTGCAAGCACTTTACTTAATGTTCATACCCATATATTAATGCTACTCTCATTTTTGGCTAGAGAAGCTTCTCTTTTCATATGGCAGTGACCATTTGGGTGACTCAAAAGGCACCATAGTACTAACAAGACATTAAGGAGGAATGATCAGTACTGGATCATCTCTATCACACCTTCCAAGGCTCAAGGTCCATTGCAGAAGAGGTGGCAGAAAGAATGCAAGCGTCGTAGGAGGTAGGACTGATTGCAATGCAACCGTCCAGACAGAAACTGACTTTGAAATTCATGACCTTGCAGTGACCAACACTACCTTCACAAGACCATCAGAATAGGATGAAAAGATGATGACATCAAAATTAAAGAGACTAATGGAGAGAGGGAGGGGATATGATGGAGTCTGTATTTATGAATGGGAAGGTGGAGGAGGGGAATTAATTATCATGATTTATTGTCTATAAGTATGAAGCTGTAAATAAAAAAAAATAAAAGAGACAGGAATCATAAAAGAAAAGAGGGAACTTTAGGTTTAACATGTAGGCACAGCTGTCATTATGACTCTTCCTAGGTCATAATGTTTCCTCTCTAGGGAAGTTACCATGTTCTCTCTGGAGAATTGGAACTTGTGAGGTAAGAGTTCACTGACCATAAAAGATGAGTTCTTCTGTGTGTATATCTTCTTGAAAAGCTGCTTCCACAATGTCTTTCAGTAGACTCTGTTGTTTTTTTCCAAAAGAACATTAAAATAGTTTGCAATTTAAGGAGTTCATGTCTGGGTGTGTCTAAGCTGACTTCACCTCCTTCTGTTGAATTTATTTATATTTCCAAGTTTTGTTCCTACAGCAATGATGCCAGCCTTCATGTCCAACTTCATAGCTTCCATGCACAACTCCAAGGCTCTTTTATAATTAGCTCAAATGACTCTGAAAATGGTACATTTAGAAACTTACATAATGATTAACCTCTCAAGGTTCATAAATATTCAGCAGCTCCACATTACTTCTCCAGTCATATTAATCAGAGCTCGGAGTATGAATGGGAATTGGGAAGGTAAGGCTGGACATTTACCTAAAAAACATGTTTTCCACAAGCCCTCCAATTCAACATTTATATTGGTGCTCTCTCTATGGTTTTCTTTATCATGTGAGGTCCAAATAAGGTAATTTTAACTTTTATAATTATTTTTTCTAAATTCTGCCTCCTACTATAAGAAACTGATGATGCACTTACTGCTTGTTAATGGCTCCTGTCATCACAAGATCATCCCAGAACCTCAATGGGTTTCCTCAGACCACAGCATGGAGGAATGGAAGATTTCCTCAAGTCACTTAGAGATTCTGGCTGGAGCTGAATATGAAATATACAAAATATGTCTGAAAGAAAAAAATCATGCACATTTTAAAATTGACTTTGTAATACATCAGAATTTTATAGGGAAGAAAGAAAAAGTCAGTATGAAAATCTTTGTATATTTTCTGCTAAATTTGATGAGCTGGAGAATATTTGTGAAGAAACATGACTGGATGAAAATGGGTGTGGTCTTTTGGTTAGGAGGAACTTATTAAGGTTTTTCAGAGTGGTTTTTGTGTCTCCTTCCTTTTGAGCCCAGGAAGTACTCCTTGAGGAATGTGGGTCTAATAGGATTTACTTCATGTGAAGGTAAGCAAGGTTGTTTAGTCCACTGTAGCAGATCAAAGGGTACGAGAATTTCATTACATGACATCCTTCAGAAGAAAGAGCTGCAGGAGAAGATGAGAGAGTCCTACCTCTGGAGGTTTCTCCATTTCCTGACAAGCAAACCATAAACTATGTCAAGATATCATACTTGGGAGTTTGATCAGTGCAGGGTATCCCTAATTAGGTGTACCCTAACTAAACTGTCTCTCTTGGCAAAAATAAAATAAAACCTTACCCCACACAAGATTTATGATCCATATCATAGATTGGCAAGCCACAACTAATCTATGACCTAGATTTATATGACTTTCAAGCAAAGATTTCTTTTCATTTTAAAATTGTAGGCAATAAAATGTAAAAGAAAATATATACAGAATACATGATAGTCTTTATGTGATCCCCAAAATCTAAAATAGGAAACTTGGGAGATGGCTCATCAGGTAAAAATAATTGCCACATAAGCATGAGGACATGAGTGTGATCCCATTACCCACATAAATTCTGTGTGTAGCCCCAGAAACATGAGAATTTCGGCAATTTGCTGATCAGCCAGTCTGACCTGGTCCAGTGAGGGAGATTCTGTCTCAAGGAGACATAGCCAAAGAGCACTAGAGGACATCTTCACAGGCTTCCAATCTGCATACAAACGCATGCATACACTTGCCCTCCCACACCCCCACAACAAAAATAAAACCTGGAAAATACTTCCTACTTGACCTTTTCAGAAAAAATTTACCACCGTATGTTGATAATGAATATACACTGTCATGAGCATTACATCAAAAATTCCCTCAAACTTTTTTTTATTTCATTTATTTTATTTGTGTGGATTTGTGTGCATGTGTGTATGTAGGCTTGTATGCACATGTGCATATGCAGGCACATGAATTTTTATGTGTATGTATGTGTGTGAGTGCATGTGTATATGCATATTCGTATATATGTGAGTGCATGCGCATATTCAGGTGCATATGTTTTTGGGCATGTGTGCATGCAGGGGCCAGAGGTTGAATTTGGGTATATTTCTTAATCACTCTACATCTTACCTTAGGGTGGAATTTATCACTTAAGCTAGAGCTCACAGACTTGGATAGACAAGCTCGTCCGCCAGACCCAGGTCTTCTTCTATCACAATTTCCCCTGCATGGGGCTAAACCACATCCTGGCCACTCAGCTCCTTGAGAGAAAACATTAGAAAGGCAACTAATTCTAAGAATTTTTAATTTCTTCCCTCAAAATATTCTTCTGGCCATGTCAACAAATCCTGAACCAGTATGATCAAAAACTTTACTAGTTAGTAATTACTCTGCCACATGTACCCTTTGAAAGATATGCCTGAAACCAAACTTTGGTATTTCAATGGAATATATATTACTTTTGATCCCTCAAAACAATCAGATTTTGTTGAAATAGTGATTAATTCTTCAAAATTCTTGTAGCAGGACTAGCCATAGATGCCTTGAGTTCAAAGAAAGACAGGTCTCAGATTGCCTCAGAGAAGAGTTTGATGAAACTGAAATGTGGCCTGGTGCAGCAGTGAGTCCTCACAATTTAAGTCAGAAAGAGGGGCATGTCATTTATATTAGTTTGGTTAGGGTGAAAGTGACTTCATCTTAACTGAAATGTACCCAATTTTTCTCAAGCAAATGCTAAAGATGTGGGGACATCCTGGAATAAGGCTGTGTACCAAAGATCCAAATACTACTGTAATCATTTTGTCTCTTTATACTTTCTGGAAAAGGATGCAGAAAATCTAATTAGAGATACTGTTGGAAAACTGTAGCAGTTACGGCTCAAGAGGGTATAGTGAGTTGAGTCTCAATTCATATGACACATAATACTCAGATTTATCCTATTAAGTCTTCATGTGATATGTATAGACTGAGTTTATTCACACTAATTACCTCATGTGATGCACATTAGACTCAGCTTTCTATCAGCCATAATTTCATGTGACACACAGTAGACTCAGATTATTCTTGCTAAAGTCTTCGTGTGATTCACAAGAGATTCAGCTTCAGCTCACTAATATCTTCAAGTAACACATAGATTCAGTTTACTTCACTAATATCTTCATGTGATATGCATGCAATGTTATCTTACTGGCCTCTTGAGGGAATACAGGATGCACTCAGATTCATCACACTAATGTCTTCCCATGATGCACAATAGAATCAGTTTATCTCACTAATGTCGTGTGATATGCAGTGCTATCTTACTGGCCTCTTGACAGAGCACAGGATGCACTGAGCTTCATCTCACTAATGTCTTCACATAACACACAATAGAACCAATTTATTTCACTAATGTCTTCATGGGATACACTGTAGATTCAAATTTATGTCAATAACATCTTCAGGTGTGACACAGTAGTAGACTAGGTTTTAGCTCACGATCTTCATGAGACACATGATAAACACTGCTTCATGTCCCTGATAATGTCATGTGATCTACAATAGATGCAGTTTTACCCTACAGGTATCATCATATATTACATAGTAAAGTCAAGTTCATCTCACTAATTATGTGAGACAAAGTATACTAGCTGTATCTCACGGACACTTTTATGTGATACATACTAGATTCCTGCTTATCTCACCATCATCTTCATGTGCTGCACAAAAGACACAACATTATCTCAGTAATCTTCATATGATGCACAGTAGACAAGCTTTATCTCATTAATACCTTCATCAAGTATTGTTAAAGAGAAAAACTACATAGATATTTGTCCAAAACTGTATGGAAAGCTTTACTCATGACTGTTGTTACAGATGTCAAGATTATAACAGCAAAGACATTGAGGAATATAGTCAATGAACAGTGTGAGTGCTTCTCTGGGTGGAAAATTACTGAGACAACAACAAAGGTAGTGTGAATTATTGTTAAACATTATTAACAAGATTTTTATTAAATACAAGCAATGATGGATGGACATGGTAAGAATAAAGAATCCTATCCCACCTCAAAAATGATCAGATACTATGGGTGGGATTTACCTGACAAGGATGTGGTTAGGCAGAGGCCATGTGCAGAAAAGGACTCAGAGGAACGTGTCTAAAAGTAGTTCAAGGAGAGAGTCCTTGTTACCTGCCTATATTCTCTAGCTGCTCTCTATATGACTTTTCAAAAATTTTTTTTCAAAATAAGCCCAGGGTGGCCTTGAAATTGTAGTGATCCTGTCACCTCTGCCACCCCCCTCCCCCATGTTTTGGGATACAGACTTTGGTCAACATGCCCAGCTACTAGATGGCTATTTGTTTTAATCCCTTCCTTGTAGATGATGAATATAAAACTGTCATTTGAGGTCTTGTTTTGACAACATGGCTCTTCCACCAGCACTTAAATTCCTTGAGAAAGAGATTCCCTTGCTTGGATACAGCTGTTTCCTCTCTGTCCCTGTGTCGGAGCTGATGGCATTATGGTCTCTGATGAGCATTTAGCAAATACATGCTTCTGTGGCACATGATATCACAAATAAATAATGAGATCTACCGTGTTCTACATATCTGTGTCCCCTGTTGTGCTGCTGTCAGTGCTTCGGCAGTCCAGATGTCTACAGAAGCTCGGTGGAGTCTCACATGAAGAACAGCCCTTTGTGAGCCATTTACTTTACCTAAAGAGGGAAAAGATCTCTATAAAGAAAGAAACGGAAATGATGCTGATGTTTCTAAGGTCTCAGGCAAGAGCAAGTCAATGCTGTTCCTAAACTGGGATGAAGGAGAAAGAAGTCCATGCTCATTTTGGGGTAGTTCTATACAAATTATTGCTGCATTGCCCAGGTGTTCAGTGAATGAAGAGGCATGAAGTCATGCAATAATTCAAGCAGTCGTTCACTAGGATCTTGGAACAGAGTTGTGGGGGAAAGTGTAGACTATTTCAGGTTATTAATGAAAGTTGTCATGTCATTGGCTTGACATCCCTCCCCAAACCTGTCTTGTGAACACTCATGTTACACATTATCCCTACACCACCCCAGTTTTCTGTTATTATAAAATAAAAATAATGTATTGCATTTCTTTCCCTAAAGTCTTAGAAATACCCAGTTGGTTTTAAAAATAGTTTAATTGGAGTCATTTGCCAAGGTTTGGAGGCATGTGGGGCATTGGAAAGATGTTAACTTCTAAGATGCTTTAGTACTGACACGGAGTCACTGTACCTTGACAGCACACTTTCTGGAGGGAAGTTTCTGTGAAGCATCTTTCTGCTATGACTTAAAGTGTCTATCCTCTCCTTAACACTGCCTAAAAGGCAACCCTATTATGATAAAGCTTCTCCTTGAAACTATAAACTGAAACAATCCCTTTCCTTCTATAAGCTGTTTCTGGTTGGGTACAATGTCCACCAATGAGAAAGTAACTGCTACACAAACAGTCCCTTGAGGCAAGATTGAAGATCTTCATTGAGATGTTGAGATATTTTCTTACTAATATCATAGCACCTCATTCTCTGAATAAGATAAATGTGTTTTCTGAGGGATTTCTTTTGCTGGCCTGCTTTGGGGTTGCAAAGAATGATAGGGTATGCTGAAGACTACAGTTTAACTATTTTTTTTTCTTTTAATTAATTAATGAATTTTGAAACAGGATCTTAAGTATCCCAGGCTGGCCTCAAAAGTCACCATGTAGCTGAGGATGGCCTTGAACTTTTAAGCCTCCTGTGTCTACCTCCTGAGTACAAAAATTATAGGCATGAACTATCACACTTGGTTTATACAGTGCTGGAGATGGATCCTAGGGCTTCATGCATAGTAGGCAGGCACTGTACTAGTCAAGCCATACCCCAAAACTTCCATTCACATTTGCTTTTTTTTTTTTTTTTTTTTTTTACATTTTTTGTTATTTTTTATTTATTTATTTGAGAGTGACAGAGAGAGAAAGAGGCAGATAGAGAGAGGGAGAGAGAATGGGCATGCCAGGGCCTCCAGCCACTGCAAACGAATTCCAGACGTGTGCGCCCCCTTGTGCATCTGGCTAACGTGGGTCCTAGGGAGTCGAGCCTTGAACCGGGGTCCTTAGGCTTCACAGGCAAGCGCTTAACCACTAAGCTATCTCTCCAGCCCTCACATTTGCTTTTTTACAGAACAGGTAATATTGAAAAAAAAAAACAGATATAAAGAAAAATCTTACCCTATATAGTAGTGAGAAACAATCAGTGAATGAGAATCTAAAATGTAAGAGATTTGGGAAAGATCATTACATTCATTTACTTTCTCCTGATTTAGTTCTCTTGAGCCACTAGACACTATTTCCATGGTCATCTCACTGGTTCTGAGGGAAATCTTTTGCCTGAGGTCCCTCAGAAGACAATGACTGTCAGGAACTGGGCAGAGGGCAAATCATGATGCAAATCTACATGAATTCTGCCAGCACTTCTTAATACTCTTTTTTTCATTGTGGCATCAATTGCTCCTGATAATTTCTCTGTCCATTCCTTAATTCAACCCATGATCCTAAAGGTCTGTTATTTATCTCAGGAGCAGGTCTTAAATGTTAGTTTATTAAATAAAAAATAATAACAAAAAGGTCAAATAGTCATATCAAGATTTTATTTAAAAATTAAATGACTTTTTTCCCTGAGGCCAAATAACTTTATGGAGTGTATAGATCAAATATCAATTTTGGGAACAAGTTTTAAGAACCTCCAAGACAACTATCTAAAATGAGAATGTTGAAACTTTGCCTGTAGCCAAGTTACCACAGGAAACAAGCAGTGGAGAAGCCTGGTTTTCCTTCCTTGGAAAGCTCCTTTCGGAGCTGCATGTCCTCCTTGGCCAGAACTACAGTGGACAGTGTTGAATCTTTCAGTGAAGACAGCTCACAGTTAATACAAACAGGACAAAGACACCTAGTGAGTTCTTACAGTCTTTGTTGTATCATTTTTGGTCATTTAAAAATAAATCCCAACATTTTACTAACACAAAGTGTGAAGATGCAGGTAACTTAAAAGTGTGATGAGGTCAACATTTATTGATTGTCTAATCTATATTTTCCAATTACTTTGTACTCTATTTACTTTATGTGACACATAGAACCTTCCCTCTATTAGTCCATCTTATTTCATGGATTTATTCCATGCTATTATGGAACTGAGTGATTTCCACCACCACCACTTTAGCACCATATTATAGCTAATTGCACATAACTATAACATTCTTATCTTGGCTCACTTAAAACATAGGTTACAGTAAGCATGTAAGCCAGATGTGGAAGTGTGTGCTGGGAAACCTCGGCACTCATGAGGCTGAGGGAAGCTGAGAGAGCAGGATTGCAAATTTGAACTCAGGCTGGGCTACAAAGTGGGAGCCTGACTTCAAAACCTATAAACAAGCAGAACTCCCATCAAAAACAATAAAAGAAGAAAGCTTTGTGAAGAATTTAGGTATTGTTAGGCTGACATACAAATTTCTGACCCTACTTATTAATTTTATATGGGAAACACTGGGAAACACTGGGGACTGAAGTCAGGGCCTTGTGCATGGTAAGCATGTGCTTTATCACTGACTTACATCCCTAGACCACCCCTATTACCACTGTTTATTTATTATTCCTATGATGGCATTATAGGGTATGTGCAATAATGATTTCAAATTATGTAAATCATTTCATAAAACCCAATGGCCACACTTGATGTACTGAAACAGGGTGACTTTTGTTTTTTGAATTTTGAAGTAGGGTCTCACGGTAGCTCATGCTTACCTAGAACTCACTCTGTAGTGCCTCGAACTTACAGCAATCCTCCTACCTCTGTTTGCCAATGATGGGATTAAAGAAAGGTGTGTGCTACCATGCCTGGAGACTTTCTATTTTGAAGGAAAACAGTTTGGAATTAACTGACAAAGTTTTCTGCTCCTCCCTTAATCATGCAAGCTTATACTTGGTCTTTCTGTGTTTTATTCCATAGCCTAAGGTACATCAAAACACAGGCACTGAAATTTGACTTATGAAAGTACCTGTATTCACTGCATGATGCTAGGCCACTACTTTTTCCCTAATGATTTATTGCTCTGCACTATTTTTAAAAGTAGTTTTTAATTATTTAATTTTGTATATAGTTATGTGCATACCTAGGAATACTCTTCTCTTAGTCTAATCCATCTAGGAAATGCTTCATAGCATTTGACTCTCCTGTTTTGTTATAATTTATGTGAATATTCAGAGCTTGTTTTAACTATGAAAACCTGATTAACATAGTGAGAACAAAAGCTGAATCTTGTAAGATTGTAGAGGAGCTGTGTAGGGGAAGGAAAAGCATGTCCCATAGGCTCTAAATGACAGTATTACAAAAGATTGATTGACATGTGAAAAACAAAAAAAGATGCTTATTAATGTGTGATTCCATGTATAGAGTAGTTCTCATAGCAGGTGCGTTTAATTCCAGATTACATGGTGTCTTCAGCAAAGAAGAGTGAAATTTTAAAGAAGTGACAGAAAAGGGAAATGCCTTTGAGTCTCTAAGGGTAGCAACTTGTGGAAAAACAGAGTTGGCTGGTGAAAAGGCTGCTGACCCTCTTAAGAGGGTTACAATCTGCTGTATGGCATAGTCCTAGACCTATATAAATCCATCTCCTGGACATCAGATCAATTACAGATTTACAACAAATGGAAGCAATCATTTTTTTTTCTGAAAAACAGAAACCAAACAATAATAACTCAGATATGACCTGGGAAGATTAAGTTAGTATCTCCATAAATTCATTTAGAAACTTTAGATAAAGGCACACACAGAATGAGTAGGCCAGTGCTCCCAATTCCTTCCCCGTCTCCCTGTTCCCCAGGTACCTTTGAAGTACTTCCAAACTCTACAATTTGTGCATATGTGGTTATAACCCCATCATACAACAATCTGCTTCACATTTAAAACAGAACACTCTCTAAAGGTTCTACAATGACAAATACTTGCTTCTCCCTCAATAAAATAAAACATTTTCCCAAGATGGGTAGACCACCTGTATTAAATAGGCTTCATTCCAGGGGTGCAGGAATAGTTCAACATGTGGAAATCAGTCAATGAAATACACCACATAAGTAAACTTAATCATAAGAACCATATGATCATTTCAATTGATGCAGAAAAGACTTTTGACCAAACACAACACCACTTCATGATCAAAACAATGGAGAGATTAGGCACAGAAGGATTATATCTTAACACAATAAAGGCTATATACAAAGCACCTATCACCCAAATAATACTTAATGGGAAAAGACTTAAGGAGTTTCCATTGAGATTAGGAACCAGACAGGGATTCCCATTCTCACCACTGCACTTCAACATAGTACTTAAAGTCCTAGCCCAAGCAATAAGTCAGGAGAAAGAAATAAAAGGGAAACAAATTGGAAAGTATGATGTCAAGTTAGCCCTATTCACAGATGATAGAATATTATACATAAATGACCCAAAGTCTCCATCTTATAACTTCTAAAGGTAATTAATTCCTCAGTAAAGTGGCAGCATACAAAATCAATACTTAAAAATCAGTACCCCTTCTTCATGCAAAGGAAAAATATACACAGAAAGAAATCAGCAAGTCTGTCCCATTTTCAATAGCAACAATAAAAAAAATTAAATAGCTTAGAATAACACTAACCATGGATGTAAAAAAGCATATTATGAAAGCATAAAAGAAAATGTCAAGAAAGAAATCTAGGGGGACTTGAGAAACTGGAAACACTTCCCATGTTCCTGGGTAGGTAGAAGTAATCTGGTGTAAAAGGCAATTTTACCAAAAGCAATATATAGATTTAAGGCAATACCAATAAAAATTCAAGCAACATTATTCACAGACATAGAAAAAAATGATCTCAACATTCATGTGGAATAGAAGCAGGACTCCTATATCCAATTATTTCCTCAGCAAAAAAAAAAAAAAAAAAAAAAAAAAAAAAACCAAAACAACAACAACAACAAAAAGAACACCTCTGGAGGTATTACCACACCCGATCTAAAGCTATATTACATGGAAACAGAAACAGCATGGTACTGGAATAAAAAAAAGAAAGAAATATAGACCAATTAAATATAACTGAATACCCAGACCTTAGGTCAAGTAACAATAGATACTTCATCTTTGACAAAGGTGCCAGTAACATAGATCAGGGAAAAGACACCATCTTCAACAAATGGTGCTGGACAAACTGGATAACCATATGTAGAAAAATGAAAGTAGTCCCACTAATGTCACTATGCTCAAAAATCAAGTATAAATGGAGTAATTATCTCAACTTAAGACCTGAAACTCTTCTCCTACTGAAAGAAAATATAGAAATATAGGAGGAACTCTCCATGATATAGGTGTGGGGAAAGACTTCTTGGAAAAAATGCCCAGGAAATTAAAGAATTAAAGAATCACTCAGCCAATGGAATCTCATGCAGTTAAAAATCTTTTGCACAGGGAAACATACCATAATCAGAGCCAATTGATTACTCATAGAATGGGAGAAAATTCACACTAGCTATCCCATAACAGAGGCCTAATATCTAGTATTTATAAAGGATTCAATAGCTAAACAATAAAAAATGTGAAACAACTCACTCTAAAAATGGAACACAGAGATGAATAGGTATATCTCAGAGGAAGAAATACAAATGGCTGACACACACTTAAGAAAATGTTTAATATCCCTAACCATTAGTGAAATGAAAACTAAAACAACTATGAGATTTTACCTTATCCAGTAAGTATGGCAATCATTAAAAAATTAAATGTTGGAGAGGATGTGGGGAAAGAGGAACCCCCATGTACTCTTGGTGGGAATGTGAACTTGTACAACCACTATGGAAATCAATATGGAGATTGCTAAAAGGGATGAATATAGAGCTACCAACAGGCCCATTTATTCCCTTACTGGGCATTTATCCTAAATACTTCATGTATCACTACCATGATATTTGCTCAACCATGTTTACAGTTTCTCAATTTATTGTAGCTAAAAACTGTAATCAAGCCATGTGTCCATCATTGGATGAATGGATAACAAAATTGTGGTACACTTACACAATGGAATTCTACTCAGCAGGAAGAAAAAACAATACAAGGAAATATGTAGAAAAATGAACAGACTTGGAACAGATCATACTCAGCAAACTCATACAATTACAGAAAGACTAACACCGCATGGTCTCACTCATCTGCGGTTCCTAACCTGGACCAGTTTATTTTGCTGACATACCTGATAGGCAGCTCAAGGCCCAGACAATAGGGATGGAAGGGTTTTGTGGGAAGGAAAGAGGAGGGTGGTGTAAAACATACACAAAACTAAATCCAAAATGAACTGGTGCCATAGAAATCTTTGTCCTTGAAGGTAGACTAAAAGAGTTAACCCTCAACAGGAGTAAGGAGGAAGCACCTGAATAGAAGGATGCTAGAGAGGGTGGGATACAGCTTAAACTTAAAAAAAATATATATATTTTTGCCTTTGGCCTGTAACTCCTAGTACCAGAAATCAGTTACTATCCACAGTGAAATGTTGATCAGAGAGACCTATGTGGTCCCCAAAATAAGACAGGCTTCTGTGAAAGCACTTAGTTACTCACCTGTGGCAAAAGGTAATACCCTGTTACTGAAGACACCATGTACTGACAACACAGAGTGTAGAGAGTTCTGGCTGGAATCCCGAAGAGAGCCTGACAAGTAGCTTGCCTGTCTACGTGAGTGCTACATGAGCTACCGGGTGAAAGTGGCCCACAAGGTCTGAGCAACCAGAGGTCTAAGCTACTCAGAAGCACACACCCTGACAGGATGTACACACCAGTGCAATAGTGGGACACAGCCTTGGGGGCAACCAATAGCTTTCTGATTGGCTAAGAGAACCACTCAACATAAAGGAACCCATATGTGGAATTGGGAATGAGGTCAGAATCCTATGGAGACAAAGATTATGTTCTCCAGTGTCAAGCTCTCACTAGTCTTTGGCTAAAAGAGGGGCAACATATATCAAACTCTCCCTAAATTAATAATGCTTACCCCATTTAAACTATCCTGTCTTCACTATATGGTTGGAGAGTCTATTTTTTCTTTTTCATAAGGTAGCAAGACCAGATGAGATATACTTTCCCTTGCACTTCAGCCAAGCCACAGCTGAAACCACAGAGGAACTGGGGAGACGAGTAAGAGTGCTGCTTCCATGGGGAACCTGACAATCAGCTCCAGGGTGAGGGAGAGAGATCCTGACAATACCTAACATGTACTGAAGCAGAAATCCAGAGAGTCCTAAGAACTCATCATGGCTTAGGAAATTTTGCTGAAGAGGGGGTGGAAAGATTTTGAGAGCCACAGATTGAGACCTTATGCCCAGAGGCATTGCCTTCCCCCTAAAAACTGTCTGCTTCTCCCAAAAAACAGTCCCATGGGGAATACCTCCAACCCCACTGAGGAGGATCCCCAGCAGAATGGGGGCAGGGAAGAGGGAAAAGAGCATACCAACCCGTGATGTATCAATACAAAAGTAGTAAATAAATGAATAAATAAATAAATAAAGTAAATGAGAAACAAACTAGAAGCAGAAAGTATTAATTTTGAAAGTTACTACAAGCCAAGAGGAGTATTTTGACCCAAGGAGCCACTTTAAAACACAGACTATCACCATTCCTTTTTCATATTGGTTCTATGAAATGATACCTGATTTCTAAGCAGTAGACTTCACTCTTCTTAAAATCTGTTTGTTTTGCTTATGATAATTTCATTATATTTGTAAGAATATTTTGTTAGAGAAGGGTATATGGCCATGATTGCCTATGAGTCCCAGTGTCTGAGGTCTGTGTAGATTCCACTTCCACTGTGTGACATTTTTGAAGAAGTTATTAATGTGCACCTCAGTTTCATTTATCAGTGAAAGGGGCCACTACCTGTGTCACTCACCACTTTTCTACAGGTTCAATTAAGTTACCTATGAAATATCTTTGGCTTGGTGCTGTTCCAGCTCATGGCAACCTCCCACCCTAGGATAAAATTTAAAAAAACAAAAAGAGATGGCACTGGGGTTGTGCAGTGGCTAGAGCACTTGCCTAGCATACAAGAGGCCTGTATAATGATAAACAAGTAAGTCAATTAGCATGAAACATTAGGAAACTTCTATTTTAAGGAATGTGGTGTTCAAGGAACAAACTTCAAGAGACAGGGGAGCACTTATCTGATAAGTGATGTTGATATCTTTAAAACCATTTATTCTTTAATTTCTCAATCATTAGCCTGAATTTAATATGCTTAGTTGGACACTAGGTTTCATGTGTAAGTCTTTGAGGATATTGTGTTTTCATTCTGTTTATTTCTTCCTATAATTGATTATTATTATCATTCCTTTGCTTTTTTAACTCTTTCTGGGCATGTTCATGTGTGTCTGAGTGCATATGGGGTGGTTGCGTACATATATGTGCACATGCATGTGGCCAGAGGATAGCCTTGAGTGCTGTTCCAAAGGGACACTATCCACCTTTTTTGAGACAATGTCTTTCACTGGCCTGAAGATTGCCAATTAGGATAGTCTTGCTGGCAATAAGCCCAACGTGTCCTCCTGCTTTTGCTTCCCAGTGCTGGGATTACAGATGCACCACCACACTAAGCCCTGTGCACTGGGCAGGCTGACCAGTGAGACACAGGACTCATGTTTCTGTCTCTCAGTGCTGAGATCACAGGTGCTGCCTCCATGCTGAGCACTTTGCATACATTCTGGGGATCTAAATCAGGTCCGCAGACTGTAAGACACACACTTAACCAACTAAACTGTCTCTATAGTCTCTTCTGAGACAGGATCTTTCTATCTAGCCTAGTCTGACTTAAAATTTGTGATCTTCCTGTCTCATCCTACTGTGTTCAATTAACATTATTACTATCATTTTTATTATGTTATTTTGTGGCTTTGATATAGGTTTTAAGCAAAGACTCATCATAAAGGGAGAGTGTGATTAGAAATATTCATTAAAGTCATGCTTATCTTTCTCTGGTCATATGTAATCATTTATCTATTTTGATTGGGTACTCTATGATTTATTAAAATTACTATTGTGAGTGTAGAGAATCTGATTAAGGAGCCACACTTGGTCAATATTATTTATTGAATTAAGTATTTTGAAAAACCCAGGAAACTCAAGCAAAACATTAACTCAATGTTTCAGGAAATGATTGTTATGAGACCAAATATAACTGTCTTATGCTACTAGCTTTTCTTTTAAATACTTCACACTAGCAAGGTAAAATTTCCTTTTCACTTCTGTATCCTTCTGTATATTTATGTATATGAATTTTTAGAATTAATTTAGATGATTAAGTTATCTCAGTTCTATTTTTCAGAGGATGGCGAGTGAATACCAAATCTTTGTGTAAAAAGATACAATTCTGACTGGAGTAAGAAACAAGGGTACTGTTCTGGAGAGATGGCTTAGCGGTTAAGGCGTTTGCTTGCAAAGCCAAAGGATCCCAGTTTGACTCAACAGGACTCCTGTAAGCCAGATGCACAAGGGGGCACATACATCTGGAGTTTGTTTGCAGTGGCTGCAGGCTCTGGTGTGTCCAATCTCTCTCTCTCTCTCTCTCTCTCTCTCTCTCTCTCTGCCTCTTTCTCTCTCTCAAATAAGTAAATAAAAATATTTTTAAAGAAAGAAACAAGTGTAGTTATCTGTAGGAAAATATTGTGAGAGTTTTGGATTTTCGAATAGGCTGTTTGGGAAATTGGACTTTGATTTTGAATGTGGGAATAACATAAACTGCACATGAAAGAAACACATCAAAGGCTGCATCTTTTTTCTAATCTAGACAGAATTTACAAGATTAAAATTTTAAATCAAATATTGTTTACATATGAAAAATAAAGAAAAACTATAGAGTATTGTCTCAGCTTTTTTTTCCCTCACATTTAAACATGCCATGCTCTTTAGAATTTTTCTGTCTTTTCACCCATCCAAACTGCCAAGCATCAATGTATTCAACTGAGAAATTATTGAGCTATAATGAAAGATAGGTAATAAGTATATTCTTCCCAGGTGTCATGTGGTTATGGAGATGAGAAAGAATTTTATAAATTTACTAGTGATACTGTGTATATACATATGAAAATGAGGTAAGTATTTAAAAGGAATGGAATCTAATCTTGCCTGTTGGATAAAGCTAACATCAGAAAATGATTTAGAAGTCAGGGCGGTTATACTAGACTTAGACAATGGGCTATGTTTCTCCATGCATAGATAGGGAATCATGAAATTGTGTTTGGTTAAGGTGTATTTAAAAAGCTTTGTGGTATCCAGGTAGAGGTAGGCACTTACACAAATAGATTCAGGATTCAAGGAGGTAGGCATGAGCTAAAGGTTATCACCATGGTGGTAATATTTAAACACTTGAAGCAATATTAAACCCTAGTGGATATTACAAAGTGAAAATATATTTAATTCTGAATTTTAAGGAAACAATAGACTTGATGCCTGTGTAGAGGAAAATTTTTCTAAGCAGCATAGAGACAGTGACCAGAGAAATGGTAATAAAACCAAGACAAGGACCCCAGAGGCTAATGGAAGTGTGTTTGAAGAAGTGTGGAGGAAAGGCATCACATGGTGCTGAGAGATCCAGCAACTTGGATTTCACTGAGTATTCCAGTCATAGGGTTTTTCTCCTGCAGTGCTTGGGAAAGACACTAGATTTTTATGTGAGTGAAATATTAGGAATGGAGGCTAAAACTGAAAGTTTCCTGATAAATTGAGAAATTAGAGGATGAGGCTTCAGAGATGTTACCTTCATATGCTTGTGGAAGATTCTTCAGGCTGTTCAAATGTCAGTGGGAAAAAGCGAATCAAAGATACCAAGAGGTAATAATCAATAATCAGGTATGTCCAGTGGACAGATAGATGAACTTTCAGACAAAGGGGGCAGTAATGTCTTTACTTGTATTAAAAATGGAATATGGAAGTAGGCTTTTTGATACTTGCTACTGTGAAATGGAAGACTTTTTCTAGGTCATTTTTATTGCTCAGTGACATAGAAGACAGCAAGTGACAGTGAGAGGAGAAGAGGGGATGTGTTGAAATTCAAGGACAGAGGGAGAAAATGTAAAGCAGTTGTTGGAAAGGGTGTGAGGAGTTACCTATATCCATTTGGAGAACCTATTTAAACTTGGTAATTATAGGTGCTTATGGAATCAAGTTGCTTTGTCAAGAAGTGCTTGTTATTGGGACCAGTTAAGGAAAATGAAGATAACAGAAATCTTCTAGTGTTGGTATCTGGCTGAAGGAAATGACATAAGATAGTTGAGAAAACATATTTCCTAAATATAACATAGCAACTTGGCTGGATGGGTGGGAAAGTGGAGAAGAAAAGGTCCAGATGAGGGTAAAGGCTTATAAGGTTTATAAGATAGCTAGATGAGATGAAAGCATATAAGAGGAATACATTTTAATAAGCAGCCAGGGAGAGTGAAAGTTGTAGTTAAAGACTGCTGTTTTCATTTGTAGTTTTTTATAGGGAGCCATTTCAAGAAGAGACTGGTTCTGGCTATGTCTATGGAGGCAGGAAGTATCAGTGAATGAAAGTAAAGTCACAAGGAATGACTGAGAGGTTAGGGTACGCAGATAATAGCCATTCAGAATAATACTATGTGAGGTAGTGGGGAACATTGTAGTAAGTAATAAAATCTTCAAAAGGTGGGCCTGAGTTACTAAAAAGTTGAAACAATCATATTGAGGATGGAGTGACATCATCATACAGCCCAGACACTGAACTATCAGAGCTGCAGAGAGGTACTAGAAGGATACATGTGGACCCCTTTCCTCACTGAGACACATGCTCTAGAAACAGCCTAGCCTACTGGTTTGCATAGTGGTTTCCTGACACTGCAAGGGAACACCAGGTGCTTTGGCCACATTTTGCATCCAGGTTTATGTGACTGGGTGGTGAATTGAACCTATGCCAACAGACTTTGCAAACAAATGTCTTTAACTTCTGAGCCCTCTCCCCAGCATCTAGTGTTTATAATGGAGTAAAGTCAGCTGCTTCTTAGAGGGGGATTTTAAGAAGGGTCCCAAAAGTGATATGAAATTTAGCTAGTGGTACTAATTTGAGCCATTGCTGTCTTGTTAACTGTCTCGGTCAGTTAACAATCATGGCCAGCTGTTAATTAATTCAAAGGGGGCTAGGGAGCTGGCCCACTTGGTAAAAGTGCTTGCAACACAAGCATGGGGACCTGCATTTGATCCTGTGCATCCACATAACAGTGGAGTATACTAGTTTGTTCCTGTGATCTCAGTGCTAGGGAGGTGGAGACAGGAGGATCCCTAAGGCTTACTGCCTAACTAAATAGGTGGTTTCCAGATTCAGTGAGAGACCCTGTCTCAAAAATATAAGGTGGAGAGCAATTGAGGAAATCACCCAACATTGAACTCTGGGCTCCACATACAGGTGCAAATACATGTGCTCATATCAATATGAAAGAGCATACATACATACATACATACAGGATCCAAATACCGATATACAGCCGGGTGTGGTGGCGTACGCCTTTAATCCCAGCACTCGGGAGGCAGAGGTAGGAGGATTGTCGTGAGTTTGAGGCCACCCTGAGACTCCATTGTGAATTCCAGGTCAGCCTGGGCTAGAGTGAGACCCTACCTCGAAAAACAAAACAAAACAAAATTCCAATATACATACAGGATTCAAATGCCAATTCCCATAATAAGTGTGTTTCATATAGTGTTCAAATACACTTCCTACAAAAAAGTGAGCTATACACAATCCCATGCCTTCCCTTTTCCATGGCTGTGCTTTCAGTTAACAATATTCTTAACCAGAGTGCATCATCTTTGTGGTCAGTGCATTATTTACAATGCCATTAAGCAAAATAACAAACTCTTCAGAATACCCCAACTCCATTAGGATGCTGCTTAGAAACAGCCGGAGGCAGTGTCCAAGGCATGTCTCTCAGAGGAAAACTCTGTTTTCATAATGACATCTCACTTTCACGTACATTTCCAGCGCTGCCTCTTCATTTGATGCACATGGTTAATGAGTTAATGCTTTGCTTGCTGCACTCTTACCCCCATAGTTATAGTTTCAGGCAAGTAATTTACTTAGTCACTATGTTATTTCTGAATATTGTAGTTTTCTTTACTCACTCCTAATGTGTAGAGTGCTTTAAAAACCTTGCAACTATCAAAGTAAAAGTTGCAACTCAGTGCTTCACTTTTCAGCATTGCCACAGGGCTCAATAATCTATCGATCATGTAATAATTTCATTTAGCAGCACAATAAAAGTCAAATTAGTTTCCATAAGACAGTTATGTATGATAATCTGTATTGCTGTGGCCTCCTACTGACTGCATTAGCATTGTAATGCTATTTCCCTTCTAGGATTCTGTGGATTTTTTCTTCCAGTTTATATTTATTGAATCATTATGAAAACTGAATTCTTATAGTCTTGAAGAAATGAATTTATACAAAAAATAATGTGCAGTGATAATGATCTCCACTTCCAATGCATCATTTTCTTTGTTAAAGTAGTTAACTTCAACTGGTAGGTTTTCAGAATACAGTTGAGCATGTATCTCCATGAGCTTGCAGTTGCAAAATGAAGGCAAAATTCCATGGCCATCAGGGCCAGCATTCACCAGTGCTGGTCTGCTCTGCAAAGTTGTTCTCCAATTATACTGCAATGAGAGAGTCTATCCTTCTGCATGCACAATACTTGACAATTATTTCAAATCTACTATATACATTTCTCCCACAGACTTTGCGTGTGTTTGTGTAAAACTGAAGATTAGTTTCAAGGAGTGTATGCTACAATAACCAATAAAAAAATGGAAGCACTTTTTAAAATGCTTCATTCATACTTATTTATTTGAGAGAGAGAGAGAGAGATTTTAAAAAGGCAGAGAGAGAGGCACAGACAGAGTGAAAAGATAGAATGGACATGCTCGAACTTACAGACACTGCAAACAAACTCCAGATGCATGTGCCACCTTGTGCATCTGGCTTACGTGTGTCCTGGGGAATCAAACCTGGGTCCTTTGCCTTTGCAAGCCATCTCTTCAGCCCAGGAAACACCTTTTAATAGTATAAACTATCCTTTTTATTTATAAAGTATCTTTTTAAATTTATTTATTTATGAGAGAGAGAGAGTTAAAATGCATGCACCAGGGTCTCTAGCCTGTGCAAACCATCTCCAGATACATGTGCCACCATGTGAATATGTCTATGTGGGTTCTGGGGAATCAAACCTTGGTCCTTAAGCTTTTCAGGCAAGCAGCACCTTAACCACTTAGGCATCTCTCCAGTCCGTATATCTTCTTGAAGGATTTACCTTTCAGAAAGATACAAACAGGACAGTGGTTTGTCAATAGTCTATAAGCTTGTCATACATTTGTTCTCTCTTCTGCTTAAGTGCTAGTTAGGTCTATTTAGTCCAATATAACAACATCTCACATTTTTCTTTGATTAAAAATATACAATGCCAAAATTACAATGATGACATGATTTATTAGAAAAAAAATAAAATCTCATCAGAAATTAACAATATCTTTATTATAAAAATTAAACAGAAATAAAAATAAAACAAAAATAAAATGTGCCGTTAATGTAAAATCTTGCCTCCTGAAGACATACTAAGAAGTTTATGAAGAGTATCTAATATCCCCCTCAACATTATCCCACTCCAGATCTTCCTCCAGTTCCTTTTCATTTGTGAGTTATCTATACTGTTCTTGATTTTTGCCAAAGTTCACTATTTCTATTATTGCAGCTTTTTAAATGCATGCTGAAAAGTCTCAGTTTATCTGCAATTGCAAAAGATCCCCTCAAGGATACTTAGATATCTATTCTCCATCAATTGTAAATTCACAGCCCTAGTTATCTCCTTTCTGATTTCTTATTTTGTTTCAGAAACTCTTTCCTTTCAGTACCTTAAGTTTATGAAGTCTGTCATAGTTGCTAGTTTCCTTGAAATGACAGCTTTCTCTTCTCTACGATATGGTGATTGCAGAAATTATATGAACTTCTCCATGTCTTTGTAAGAGGAATACAATTTCCAACTTGAGCTTTAGTGAAACACAAACCATATCAGGCAGAAGTCAGAGATGTAGCAACTTTCCATGTTCAAGTATAAATTAATTCTCCTTTTCTTTAACTTTCTCTTCATCTTCACCAAGTAGCTTGGTTGGTGCCAGAGTTCTCTGGTGCTGTTTACCGATTTCATGTCTGAAATATGGGCTATAGTATTATGGGACAAGAGTTCTTTCATGTACAAGACATGATGCTAGGTTGGACTTTAGAGGCAGTTTTTCTCCTCAGAAGTCAAAATGTGTCATTTTTTTTTTTACCATTGACAATTCATAATGCATCCTGGTGATTTTGATAAATTCTTTCAGCAATTTCTCAGAACAAAGAGAATCTTATCTGTTCTTACCCTTTCATATTCTTTGCTTCTTTGTTAAAAAACAAAAATGCAATGTGGCCCAGGCCCATTTCATAAAACAGAATATCAGAGAACAAATCCAAATCAAACTGTAAACTCAAAACTAAAGTATTTTGAACTTTTTATTAAAACCTCCATACATATCCCAATGGTACCCTAAGCATAATCTCCTCTGACAATCCTACTTTATCTCCTCTTCCCTTTTTTCTCTTCACTAAATCCCTTCTTCTTCCCAGCTATCTAGTTTCATTTCATATTCTTACCCTTATATTATGAAGGTCTTACTGAACTCTTAGATAACAGCATCCACTATGAGGTCATGAATGAGACACCATTCACTTGTGTCTGAAGATAGCATTCTAAAGCATTCCATTCCATCCTGTGGCTCTTCAATTATTCCTTACACCTCTTCACAATGGTCTCTGAGCCTTGGAGGGTATGACAGAGATGTCTTCCTTAGTGCTGAATATACACCACTGTGTATTCTCCTCAAAATGTTGATGAGTTTTGAGTTTCCCTAATCATTACCAGCATCTGAAAGGATAAGCTTCTCTATTCAAAAGTGCAATATATGGGTATAAAGATAAATGTTTAGAAGGTAATTTGGTAAGCATAATATATTAATTTAGCCAAAAAACAGTATTAGCTTCCCCACCCCCAGTCCCAATGATCTCCCCAGACTTCCCACTTTAGATTAAGTTTTCTGTACCAACCATGAATTCAGTCCTGTGAAGTGAGAATCAAATCCAATCAAAGTGAAGTTGGGTTTCCCCATGAGAGAATGCCACCATTATACTAGTTGGTACATTTCTCCTGACTGGAAAAGTGTGTAATTTGCAAGGTCCACTGGTGGTTAAGCCAGTTGATGACATTTTTTTTTTCCCACAGAAATCTGTACTAGAATAGCACTATGACAGTTAATCAAGTGGGAGGAGGCTTCAGCTTGATTTCAGTGTCCTCCAGCTAAAGCATGTTGTTTCTTCAGCAATAGGGTTCTACTGGGTAAGCAACAGCCTTATCAATGGCTTATATTGTTTGGGGAAATCAGAGAACTCCTTGGGTAACAACTTACTGGAAGGTATCCTACCCCTGTTGAAATTTTTCTGTAAACATCTATGCCTTCTGTGTATAGCATTATCTATCACCACAGGTACTTTTCCACAAATTATGTCTTTTTAAAAATATATGTATGGGGCTGTAGAGGTTGCTCAGCAGTTAAGGCACTTGCCTACAGAGCCTAATGATCTGAGTTCAGTTCTCCAGTACTCACATAAAGCCAGATGCACAAAGTAGCTCATGAGTCTGGTGGTCCTGGCATGTCCATTCCCTCTGTCTCTATTCTATCTTTCTGCTTGAAAATTATTTATATGTAGAGAGAGAGAAATTTATATATATAGAAATTAACATATATATATATATATATATATATATATGTAAATTTTAGCTGGTGAAGAAATTTTCCACTGGCTTATTTAAAGCATATTTAATTTTGATCACCCCTCCTCCACACCTCCTCCCACCCCTCCTCTCCTCCATCCTCGTCTCTTGACTCAGACCATTCCACCTCCAGTATTTTTTCCCTCTACATATATACCTACTATACTCTTCCCTTAAAGCATTCCATTCCTCCCTCCCTTGTAACTTCCTGACCTCTACTACTGACTCTTACTGCAGCTCACATACAAATCCCATTCCATGGTTGATGGGCATCGAGGTTGGTTCTATTTACCTGCTATTGTGAACAGAGCAGCAAGAAACATGGAGGAGGACATATCTCTATAACAATTTGTAAGGCCCTGAGAATCAGCCCCAGGGTGATACAGCTGTGTAGGTTATATGGTAAATTTATTTTTAGCTCTCTCAGAAATCTCCAGGTTGATTTCCACAGTGGCTGCATCAGTTTACATTCTCAAGTACAATGGAAAAAGGTTCCTCTTTTCTCATACCCTTGTTAGCACTTATTGTCATCGGACTTATTGATGATAGCATTTCTGACTGTGGTGGGGTGGAATCTTGAAGTAGTTTTAATTTGCATTTCCCTCATGGGTAAAGACGTAGAACATTAAAAAAATATATTTATTGACCATTTGTTTTTCCTCTTGTGAGAAGTCTCCATTCAGTTCTTTGGCCTCTTTTTTTTCAATTGATATTTTTTTGGGGGGGTTTCTTCTTAGTTTTTTATTTATTTTACTTATTTGTATATTCTAATTAATCTTCTGACAGATGTATAGCTGAAAAATATTTTCTCCCATTCTGTAGGCTTTCTTTTGCTCAAATAAGTGTCCATTTGTAATGCAAAGACTTTTTCATTTCCTGAAGTCCCATTGATTAATTAGTTGTCTTACTCCTAGAGTGACAGGGGTTCTATTCAGAAAAGTCTTGCCTATGCATATATGTTGAAGTGTTTCCCCTACTTTTCCTCTAGCAGCTTAAAAGATTCAGGTCTGATGTTAAGGACTTTGATCCATTTGTAATAGATTGTTGCACATGGAGAGAGATAAGAATCAAGTTACAGTTTTCTACATGTTGATATCCAGTTTTGCCTTACCATTTGTTAATGAGACTATCTTTTCACAAGTGAAATTTTGGTGTTTTTGTCAAAAAGCAAATTGCAAAGCGGCGTGGTGGCACACACCTTTAATCCCAGCAATTGGTAGGCAGAGGTAAGAGTATTGCCATGAGTTCAAGGCCACCCTGAGACTACAGAGTGAATTCCAGGTCAGCCTGAGCTAGCACAAATGGCAGTAGCTGAATGCATTTATATCTGGCTCTTCTACCCTGTTCCATTGATGTACATGTCTGTTTTTGTGTCAGTACCATGCTGTTTCAGTTACTATGGCTCTGTAATATACCTGAAAATCAGGTTGGTAATACCTCCAGACTTATTTTGTTGTTCCAGATTGCTTTGCATATCTGAGTTTGTTTTTCATTTTTTAATTTATTTGAGAGACAGAGATAGAGAGAGAGAGAAAGGAAGGAAGTAGAAAGGAAGGAACGAAGGATGGATGGAAGAAAGAAAGAAAGAAAGACAGAGAGATGGGCATGCCATTGCCTCTAGCCACTGCCAGTGAACTCCAGACACATGTGCCACCATATGCATCTGGCTTCCGTGGGTACTGCAGAATTGAAACTGAGCCCTTTGGCTTTGCAGGCAAGCACTTTAATTGCTAAACCATCTCTCCAGCTTTTTTTTTTTTTATTTAATAAAAAAACCCCTGAATTTTAGCATAGGTTTTTCTATTTTGGTGAAGAATGCTACTTCAATATTAATGGAGATTTATTTTAGGTTTTCCAATTTAGCAGAGAAATTGAACCATCCTTTTTTTCTAAGAAGCTCATATCTGGAAAGAATGGACAGAAAAGGCAACAATTAACCATGGCACTCCGGAAACTGGCATGATAGATAGATGCCTGGTGTGGTGCTGTGTAGATGATTAATTGTTGTACAGCAAAGAAGCTGAGAAGATAGAAGAGCACATCACATGAGCTGAGTGAAATTGGTCAGGCAGGATGAGGACCTCTGAATCCACACAAGGAATAGGTAAGGAAGAGAACAATGCCCATACAAGGATGACAATAGAAAACACAGGGTATATGGCACATTCCAGGAACTATGAGTTCCTTATTTAGGTAAGAGAAAGGGTTGAAAGGTAGCTTGGGACTAAATACCTTACCAGAAGCAGCTTATGAAGCACAAAAAGTAATTTGGTGAATAAGAGTGAAGGACAAGAGCTGCATGTCTCAAGCTTAGCAACACTGTGATTATTATCAAGTTCCTTCATCTGTTCCCCATTTTCTCATGTGAAAATATGGGAAATGAGGAAAATAATTCCACTCTCATGTGTGTTTTCAAGATCAAATAAACAGGCTGCATAAAGACTACAAAAATTCTTGCTATCTAAATGTTTACTAAATAATATTAACTGCTGTAAATATTTCATAGCAAATAACTTATAATAGTCAGCTTTGAGATACTATAAGGAAAACAAACCTGATACAGGCTGCTTAAGTTTTGAAAGAAGTTAATTTTAGCTCATATTTTTGAATGTTCAAATCAACAACCCATCCTCTGTGGCTACGGTAATGGCATCACCTCATGAAGGAAAGCATGTTGGAGCAAGGAGTCACATCTACACACAAGAAGAAGAAAGATGAAATCCATAGGGCCCCACAGTCACATTTTATTTTGAGTGTGTGTGGGTGTATGTGTGTGGCATGTGTGGTGTGTTGTGGTATGTGTGTGTGTAAATGCATACATCCTGTGCTTATTCATGGTGAGGCTAGAGGAAGACGTTCCTCTATTGCTTATTCACATGTTTTTGAGATGGAGTGTCTCACTGAACCAAGAACTACCACTTTTCAGTCAACCAGGATGACCAGCAAGCCTCAGAAATTCTCTAGTCTCTGCTCCTCACAGGACTGGGGTTACTTGTCTGCGTGATCATCCTCACATGGTTATGTGAGTGCTTTGGAATTGATCTTGTTGAATCTAATGCTTATTTGGCAAGTGCTCTTACCAGTTGAGCCATCGCCCCAGGCCTCCAAAATCACTTTTGAGGGCACATCCTCAGTGACCCAAGGACATCCCATTAAGCTCAGCCTCTTAAAAGTCCATGGTGCCACCCACTACTGTCACTGTCAGGACCAGTTCCTTTAGTAGATATTTGAACCTTTAGTGGGTATTACCCATATTCAAGCCATAGAAAAATTGGTGGGAGAGATTAAAGTTCCCTAGTGGTATCAAATCTGAACTCAGAAAGGCTGAGAAGGTCTCATAAGCCACCCTCCACAGAATCTTGAGAGAGTTGCTTAATTCCTCAGTCCTTATAAATATCACAACTTCCTTTTGAGGATGAAAAATGAAAACAAAATAGTGTAGCTAATACCATTTAAAATATTCAAAAAGATTAGCTATAAAAGTGGATGTGGGAGTTGTAGGTATTTATATAAAAATAGTAATTTTATTTACCTACACAAAAAATTCATGAGACAGCAAAAAGGAGAATAAAGTATTAATAGCTAATGCTTTGGTGGTGGTGGTATGTGTGTGGATTTCTTTTAGAAAATAAAGCTTTTAATTATTTTAAAAAGATAGGTAGTTGGGGGTATTTTGTTAGCAGATGCAGCCTCTTCCAGTCTCTCCATTATTACAATTACAATTCTTACAATCAGGTAGAGCCAAAATTCTCTGTTAGTGCCATTGGAAGCAAGACTACTGGTCAGGAACCTCAAAAATGCATTTAGCCTGGGCAGTTGTTTGGAATAGTAGCCTTTTTCAAATGGCAGAATCTGTGGTGAGTTGACATAGGAATGCACCAAAGGGATTCAGTTATAAGGCTATCCAGGAAAGGACAATTGTTACCTTTAGCCATTTATTTATTTGTTTGTTAACAATCACTTTAAAGAAATACACATTTAATTCATATGTCATTTTTTATTGTAATTATTCTATTGTTTTTCAGATATGAATAGAATTCTTAGATATGTTAACTGATTTGCCCAAAATTTCATAGTAAGAAAATCGTAGAAGTTGTTTGGATTCTGTGTGGTTCTGCCCATATTCTCACACATCTTGCTGCATGTTAAGTGAGGTGGTAATTATTTCTGGTGGTGGTGGGCAGGTTTCTAGATTCATTGTGACAAGACAGCTGTCAGTGAACTAAATGCATCATTCCACCTTACCATTCATTGAGATGGCTCACTCTAATCTTTAGTTTTGGGAGAAGCACTTTTAGCTTAAAGAGGTTTTTATAGAAACACCTTTTAGCTACCATGTATGTACATTTCCTCTGTGAAAATGTTAGGAAATGCCTGCTCATGTCTCAAAGTTGAGGTGAAAAAGGTGAACCACAGGCATTTCAGGTGAATTTGAAGTTTCACATTCTTCTGTATTTAGGCACTCAGACACTTAGTAAGCAGTACCCTGCCTTGCTTTCCTTTAATTCTTTCTGTCATGTTTCTGGGATATTATTGCTTTGATGGTCTCAGATATCATAGTCCCATTTTACTGCCTGATACACCAAATTCATTAACTTAGAAAAAAAACGTGCTAGGAGGCAAAGTCCATAGATGTTTGCAGTGGATGTATACAAACAGAAATGGCTAAGTGATGTGGGGCTAAGGAGAAGTACACATGAAACTGCTTTGTAATGGGTTGGAAAGATGGCTTATCAGTTAAGCGCTTGCCTGTGAAGCCTCAGGACCAAGGTTCGAGGCTACATTCCCCAGTACCCACATAAGCCAGAAGCACAAGGTGGCGCATTCATCTAGAATTCGTTTGCAGTGGCTGGAGGCCCTGGTGCGCCCGTTGTGTCTCTCTCTGCCTCTTTCTCTCTCTGCCTGTCTGTCTCTCTTAATTAAATAAATAAAAACAAAAAGAAAGTGCTTTGTCTACTCAGCTACTCTGTCAGAAATCCTTTTAGCAAGTTCGTCTTTCCCCAAGTTTGAGAACTCCGTGTTTACAGCACTGAAATTGAAACATGCCAGAAATGTGAAAGGGTGGAGGAAAGTAAGAATCAATCTGGAAAGAGAAATAGAAGTCCTTCTGTTCCGTATTTCTAATGTTAAATTCTCATTGGGTTATTAACATCCTGTCTACTGGCTATTAGTTCATGTTTCTCCAGACTTTTTTTCCTTATCTTCATGCAACATATGTTCTGATATCCAAATGAGTTGGTCTGGAACCTACTGCTACTTGAGGTGGGTAACTTTGAGACTCCATTGCCTCATGGAATTCAGATATTTTCCAAAGAATGTATTTATTTATTCATTTTTCTCTGACCCTCTTTCAGATATATATATATATATATATATATATATATATATATATATATATATATACACACATATATATATATATATATTTTTTTAACATAGGTTGTATTCTTACATCCCCTCTCCCCAGGTTTCCATTTCCCTGGGGGTCCTCCTTCGTGGGGTTATCTGTCTTCACTCTTGGGGTAATTAGGGCCTCAGTCAGTCACTGTGGCAGGTGGGGGGAGGGAGTGTGCCTTAGGATATTTCTACCCACCCTGTGATTCTTACAATCTCTCCTCTCCTACTTCAATAATCCCTGAGCCTTGGGAAGTCCATTAATAGTTTGGAAATTAAAATGAACAACAAAAAACAAACAAATAAATAAAAAGTTTAGAAGGGCTGGAGAGATGGCTTAGCGGTTGCCTGTGAAGCCTAAGGACCTTGGTTCAAGGCTCGATTCCCTAGGACCCATGTTAGCCAGATGCACAAGGGGGAGCACGCATCTGGAGTACTTTTGCAGTGGCTGGAGGCCCTGGCGTACCCATTCTCTCTCTCTATCTGCCTCTTTCTCTCTCTCTGTTGCTTTCAACTAAATAAATAAAAATAAACAACGAAAAATAAATAAATAGTTTGGTTTAGTGTTGACTTCTCTGTAGCCTCTGTATTTCTGCATCAACCAGCTCCAGGGAAATAGCAAAAGACATTGTGATGAGTAAATTCTTATTTAATTTCTAATCACTTTCTCCTTTCCCCATCTCTTAGCTCTTATCAAAACCATATTTTAGATACCTGAAGTTCTTTAATTTAAAAAAAAGTCCATCATAGAATGGAATTTCAAAGGGGAAAGAGGGGGGAGGGAGGGCATTACCATGGGATATTTTTTATAATCATGGAAGTTGTTAATAAAAAAAACTGTCCATCAGTGTGAGTAGTAAACTGTTTGATGAATTGATATGTGGTATGCATGCAAGTGCCTTTAACCACTCAACCATCACTGCAGCCCCAAAGAAGAAGAGTTATGAGTGGAGCTGTGTGACACAATCATCAACTTGAAATTGACCATGATGTACTTTTCCTCATAAAGTCTTCAGACATCCTAACTACTATCTCCTGGTTGCCTTAGCCCTCCAGATACCTGTTCTTCTCTTGCAACATTACCTCTTACCTCTTCTTGATGATTTTCATGTCTTTTCTTCTCCCATACATGTCTCAGACATTCCATTTTCTGGGGCTGGAGAGATGGCTTGGTGGTTAAGGCATTTGCCTGCAAAGCCATAGGACCCTGGTTTGATTCTCCAGGACCCATGTAAGCCAGATGCACAAGGGGGCACAGACATCTGGAATTCATTTGCAGTGGCTAGAGGCCCTGGTGTGCTCTCTCTCTCTCTCTCTCTCTCTTTCTCTCTCTCTCTTTCTCAAATAAATAAATTAATAAATTAATTTAAGAAAATTCCATTTCCCCCTTAATTTTATTAAACATAGCAATCTAGCTTTCTACCTCTATTTTCTGAAGGCTAAAATAAAAATAGCTCAATAATTCTTTTTCATAAAGAAAAAATAGCAAATTTATTTTGAGTCTTTTTTAACATTTCTTTTGTTTATTTTTATTTATTTATTTGAGAGCAACAGACAGAGAAATAGGGAGAGAGAGAGAGAATGGGCGTGCTAGGGCCTTCAGCCACTGCAAACAAACTCCAGATGCATGCGCCACCTTGTGCATCTGGCTTACGTGGGTCCTGGGGAATGGAGCCTTGAACCAGGGTCCTTAGGCTTCATAGGCAAGTGCTTTACTGCTAAGCCATCTCTCCATCCCCATTTTGTGTCTTTAAAGTAACATATTGTTTGTGTTAGGAAGATTAATGCAAGTGAAAACTCATTTAGAGGCAAGGGGAGAGGAGTGAGACTTAGATTTAGACTGAGATTGAAATTTAGATCAGGAGACAATAAATTACCTTCAGCAAAAGTTGTGGAAAGAATGGTGTGCTTTAGTTTTATCTTTAAAAAAAAAAAAAAAAAAAAAAAAAACATGTTAAGTTAAGCCTGACAATCCACTGGGGAAGTCTCTGTAAAGGTGTTTTGCTTACTCAATGTATTTCTGCATTTGTGTGCTTTGAACATTTTTGTCACATACATGTTGTATAATTAAATATTCTATTTAAATTTCAGATATGACATAGGGCATGAGGAAGGTTTTAACTGCATTTGTTGTAGCTGCATTAGAAAGGAAAACAGGTCATGTGAACAATAGGTCTGTAAGTACATTTAGTGAGGAGCAGCTCATGAGTCATCAGAAATGGGCTGACAGCTCCTGCTCAAACCAGAAGATGAAACATCTCAGTAAGTTATTGGAAACGTTGAGGATGTATGTAAGGATGTCATTTCATGTAGACAACAAAGTAGGTGGGCAACAAGGATGTATTCTTCATCCTCTTATATTCTAGAGATCACCAGACTACTCCTAAAGGACACACAGTTGTAGAGGCTCAGAGACCCAGTTCTGTCATGCACAGGATGATCTTGGTAGTCACAAGAGTAATTGTGTGAAGCACATTTCAACAACCAATGGAATCTGTCCATTCTGAGCATGAATGTTACCTAGTATTCCTACTGAATTTATGTCCATACATTATGAATGAATGTCGGGAATGTTAGGAATTTGTACCCATGGCTAGGTTAAGGTTTCTTCCTACTAACTAACTATTGATCAATGTCACTGGAAATCTGATTTTTATATGGAAATGTGCTGAGTCATCAGTTGTAGTTACATCCATGTGTTCTTGGTTTTTGGAAAACTTATAAAAGTTATGAGGATAAATCAAATCAGACTTGAAGAATGCAGAGAAAAAAGAAAACATCACAGGCCATCAAGAATATGATTTGAAAGAGGAGAATGTTTCAGAAATAATCAAGAGCAGACCACAAAGTCCTTAAAACTACTTCTAGTGTTCTTATCTCAATTAAATTCTTAGAAACAAAATTCAAATGAACATTTTTATCAATGAAATTATCTCTCTCTCTCTCTCTCTCTCTATATATATATATATATATATATGTACACACACACATATATATATATATATATATATATATATATAGAGAGAGAGAGAGAGAGAGAGAGAGAGAGAGAAATAGCAAAATATAGATTAAGTACTCTAAAGCTTGTGATAGCTTTTAAACTTTTCCAAATAGCAGACAAGTAGAATATGTCACTTATACATATATTTACTCTGAGTAAACTTATGGAAATAAAAATAAAAAATATCTTATTTATTTGAGAGTAAGCAGATTAAAAGAACTGCTTGATAGAACCTATCTTTGCAAAAAAAAAAAAAAAAAAAAAAAAAACCCAGCAGGTAGATGCTAAGGTATAGACAGCTGTCAGTGCAATGTTAATAGTTAAAGATAGACATTTTGGAAAACTCACTACTAGGATGCCATTATTGGAGATATAAATTTAATTGGACCTTTCAAATTTAGTTGAAAAACTCCAGGGCTGGATTTATTTTCTGAGGAAATCTGGTTTTTTTGTGAATATTCTGTTTTGACTGTTTCGGGTACACTGTTAGAAACATGAAAACAGCATGAGGGTGATTATTGCAGCACACTCATAACCCTAGCTATTCTTCATGGTTTAGACCAAGTTTCAAGTAAATGTGTTTTCTTATTGGACTAACTTTCCAGGTCTGGTAATATAAGAAATCCCAACAGAGTTGGAATTATCAGGCTTTGGTCTTTGAACCAAGAAATCCATAGAATAGATGTCACTTTTTCATTATTAGATATATGACCATGGGCAAAAAAAATTAATTTCCCTAGGTGCTTAAACTAAATAGTATTAATAATTCCAGTTTGTTACATGCCAATACTTTACTAAATATTCTTCCTGATATCATTAATTACCTTCCAAAGAAATATGCTCCCATTGGCACAGAGAAAATTGAGAATTAGAGACATTAAGAAAGTTATCCAGGGTTTTAGAGCTCATAGAAAGCAAAAGAGAATTTTAATTGAAGACTGTTAACTCTAAAAGTGTTATTTGTTACTGCTGCTGCTTTTGTTGTTGTTTTGTCTTGATTTGATTTGATTTTGAGACACAGGGTGGTTTGAAACTCCATATGTACCCATATGATTTTTAAATTCATCATTCTCCTGCCTCCATCTCCTAGGTTCGATGTTATAGGTGTTTTTATTCAGTATGTCTTTATTCAGCATAATATGCTGCTTCCCAATGAAGTATGAATATATCAAATGTAACTCATCAACATAACAATTATTGGCATATATTGGGGCCTTGAGAGTCTAAGTTGTTTTAATATTTTTTTTTATTATTTAGTTTTGTACTCGGTGAATACAGTCAAGTTGGTACCATTGTTAGCCTCCTCCATGTCCTTCCCTGGCCCCTCCTTGTTGAGACATATGGGTCATGCATTGTGTAGTTATCCCTCAGTTATGGGTATGAGGAAATGTCTCTGTGTATCATGACCCAATGTGTGGCTCTGACAATCTTTTGGCCCCTTCTTCCAAAAAATTTCCCTGAGCCATGTTGGGTTCATTTTAGGTCTGCTTCAGTGATGAGGTGTTGGGAGCCTCTGTATCTCTGGATATCTGATTTGGTAGGAGTTGATTGTTCTCTGTGTCGATCTCCTTCACCCTTGTGCTCCTACCAGGTTCACCAAGAAAACAGCACCCTTGCTTGTTTCACTAACTGTTCTTAGTTTCAGCAGGGGCCCTTTTGAGGTATGATGGCTCTCTCCTTAGGATCTATCTATCTGGAAAAGAGAAGCAGATTCTCCAATGGAGAGTAAGTTAGCACCAGACAAATGAGATAACCCTTACATATTTTTTATAGAAAATTTAATAGGTGTAGGCTCTCTTATAGCCCATGATTGGTGGTAGCTTGTTAATGGAGAATGGGCTCATGTTTGGATATGTTTCTGACTTGTTTCCCAGATCCAGCTATGGGTACCATACCACTGAGGGGATCAGTTAGCCAAATCAAGAGCAGTTGGATTCCCACCATGGTTGTGTGCCACTATTGCACTTGTATGTGCATCACAACATGTTATTTGCTGCTAAGTAGGTTAGGCCATGAGTTGCTTGGACAGATATTGGTCATTTTCCCCAAGTCTCCCATGTAGCACTTTCTGGTACTAGATGCGCTTTCTGGGGATGGACTCTCTTCCAGAGTCTAAGTTTTAATCTGTGTTATTTACACCACTAGGCTGGTGCTTTCAGTAAGGACTTTACTCTCCATGTATCTCAATAATCCCATCTGCAAAATGAGAGAAGTAAAAGTGTTAGCACTTCAGGTATATGAATGTAAGTCAAACATCAGAAGAGTCCCTGATGCATGAAAAGTAAAATATTAGTGTGACCTGTGATTTCCCTGTGACATACAATATAAAGACATAACTAAGGAAGTTGTGAAAGCACAACTAGATTACAGAGAAAATAGTTATTAATTTATTCTAAGTTTCAGGAAAGAAACACATCATTCAAAAACCTATGGGCTGCTGTTAACAATCATAATTCCTCAGAGTGAAAATATCTCCCTTCCTGTAATTTCCCTTTAAAACATTAATTGCCACAAGAGACTGAAACTCTTAAGATGGAGAATTAAGTTCTTAAAGGTACTTCTTAGATAAACTGATAATGTTGCAATTGCACTCTCTTATGTCTTTACTAGAGTTCTGTGTGTATGTGTGTGAGAGAGAAAGGAGGGAGAGAAAGGGGAGAATGAGTGTTTGGGGCAAAAATATTCAGTGAGGAATTGTTTGTAAGTTGGCATTCCAATTCTTATTTTAAGACATCCTTATATTATAGATTTTGAAATATTGTGAGTGCCTTCATTCATTTTGACTTTTGTTCTTGTGAACTAGAAAGAATGTATTTATACTTTATGAAAGATTATTTATATTTATGAAGTCTTAAACATGAAGCTTCAAAGCCAATGTTACAGTTCAGGCCTCTTATGTGATAGAACTGATGCCTGCACTCCTAAAACTATACTCCTTTCAGTGAAAATGAATTTTTACTTAAAATCCATAAATTAGTAATCAAACAGAGGACTTTTTCACATAATTAATATTAAATTTGGATTAAATTAAATTTGGAATACCTGGAAATGCTTAGATAGTATGTATCACAGATTCCAGAATATTCCCTGCTACAAGTCTCTGAGATTTATAATTTAACTGCAAAATAAAAATCATAGAGAATCACATGTGCATGGTGAAAGCATCCACAGAGGTGCAAAAATCTGTGTACTGTGAAAGCATCCATAAATATCATACATGTGCATGATGATGAGGGAAGCAAAGGTAGGTAGAGTACACTAACCTACTTGGTTATGGGGGGCTTGGCTCTGAACTTGATTTGGCCAAAAGGATTTGTAAGGTATGATCCAAGTCAAGTTCTGACATGTGTTTCTGCATTAGAATCACCTGCCTGTGTATTTGCCATTAACCCTGGCTTGGGCACCTGGCTTATTCCAGAACAGTGGAAGACAAATTGACTAGAGCTATGTTAAGTGATCTACCATTGAAACCTCAGTAACTGAGCTGACTTGTACCATCTGGGAACCCGAGTCAGCTTGATTTACTTAAAGAATAGCAAGTATATTGGCAATTGTATATCATTTCATTTTACTGAGTTTTGGGTATTCCATTATCCAGCAAGAGTTGACAGATAAATCTCCCTCATGAACATAGATGCAAAAACTCTCAACGAAATATTGGCAAACAGAATACAAGAATGTATCAGAAAGATCATTCTGACCAAGTAGGCTTTTTCCCAGAGATGCAGGGATGGTTCAACATATGCAAATCAATAAATGTAATACATTACATAAATAGACTGAAGGACAAAAATTACATGATTATCTCATTAGATGCAGACGAAGCATTTGACAAAATCCAACATCCCTTCATGATAAAAGGCCTACAGGAACTGGAACAGAAGGAACATATCTCAATATAATAAAGGTTATTTATGACAAGCCTACCACCAATATATTACTACATGGGGAAAATCTGGAATCTTTTCCACTAAAATCAAGAACAAGACAAGGGTGTCCACTGTCCCCACTTTTACTTAATATAGCACTGGAAGTCTTAGCCATAGAAATAAGGCAAAAGACACACATAAAAGGGATACAAATTGGACAGGAAGAGATCAAGTTATCATTACTTGCAGACAACATGATTCTATATATAAAGGACCCTAAAGACTCTACCAGGAAACTGTTAGAGCTGATAAGCACCTACAGCCATGTAGCAGGATACAAAATAAATACACAGAAATTAATAGCCTTCCTATATGCTAACAACAAACACACAGAGGATAAAATTAGAGAATCATTCCCATTCACAATTGCATCAAAGAAAATAAAGTACCTTGGAATAAACCTAACCAAGGCAACAAAGGATATCTACAATGAAAACTATAAAACACTCAAGTGAGAAATTGCAGAGGACACTAGGAAATGGGAAAACATGCCTTGTTCCTGGATTGGAAGAATCAATATTGTGAAAATGGCAATCTTACCAAAAGCAATCTACATATTTAATGCATTCCCCATCAAAATTCCAAAGGCATTCTTCATGGAACTAGAAAAAAACAATCCAAAAATTCATTTGGAATCACAAAAAACCTCGAATGTCTAAAATAATACTGAGAAACAAAAATAAGGCTGGCGGAATCACCTTACCTGATTTTAACCTATACTACAGAGTCATAGTAACAAAAACAGCATGGTACTGGCAAAAAAGCAGACATGTAGATAAATGGAACAGAACAGAGGTCCCAGATGTAAGTCCAAGTAGCTATAGCCACCTGATATTCGATAAAAATGCCAAAAATACTCATTGCAGAAAAGATAGCCTCTTCAGCAAATGGTGTTGGGAAAACTGGATATGTATCTGTAGAAAGAAGAAAATTAGATTCTTCTCTCTCTCTGTGCATGAAAATTAAGTCCAAATGGATTAAAGACCTTAATATCAGACCGGAAACTCTGAAACTGCTAGAGGAAAAAGTAGGGGAAACCCTTCAACATATTGGTCTTGGCAAAGACTTTCTGAATATAACCCCAATTTCTCAGGCAATAAAACCACAGATTAACCACTAGGACCTCATGAAATTACAAAGATTTTGTACTGCAAAGGACACTGTGAATAAAGCAAAGAGGCAACCTACAGAATGGGGAAAAAAAAAATCTTTGCCAACTATATATCTGATAGAGGATTAATATCTAGGATATACAAAGAACTCAAAAGATAAATAATAAGAAATCAAACAAGTCAATTAAAAAGTGTGCTATGGGGCTAAATAGAGAGTTCTCAAAAGAAGAAATACGGATGGTGTATAAGCATCTAAAAACATGTTCTACATCCCTGGTCATTAGGGAAATGCAGATTAAAACTACATTGATATTCCATCTCACTCCTGTCAGATTGGCTACCATCATGAAAACAAATGATCATAAATGCTGGTGGGGATGTGAAAAAAGAGGAACCCTTCTACACTGTTGGTGGGAATGCAATCTGGTCCAGCCATTGTGGAAGTCAGTGTGGACGTTCCTAAAACAGCTAAAGATTGATCTACCATATGACCTAGCTATAGAACTCCTAGGCACATATCCAAAGGACTCATGTCATTTCCTTAGAAGTACGTGCTCAACCATGTTTATTGCTGCTCAATTCATAATAGCTGGGAAATGGAACCAGCCTAAATGTCCCCCAACTGATGAATGGATAATGATGATATGGTACATTTATACAATGGAGTTCTACTCAGAGACAAATAAAAATGAAGTTATGAAATTTCCAGGAAAATGGATGGATCTGGAAAGGATTATACTAAGTGAGGTAACTCAGGCCCAGAATGCCATGCACTGCATGTTCTCTCTCATATGTGAATCCTAACCACAGATGATTGTGCTTCTGTGTGAGAAGGGAAAACCTCAGTAGCAGAGGCCAGTAAGCTAAAAAGGAGATATAAAGGGAAGAGAAAGGAAGGGAGAAGGGTAATTAATAAGTCGGTATCGTATTAATGTAAGTAGAAGACTAGATTAACAGTGGTGAAAAGGCCCAAAGTGAAGTCAGGGGAAGAGATTGAATAAAGGTAAGGTTGAAGGACGGCTAATAAAAATCTAAGAGGATATAAATAAATCATATGGAATCCTCCGGTTTTGAACAATGGAATACTCAGGAGCTGTAGATTGTTGCTAGAAAATTTTCAGTGCCAGGGATGGGATACCTTCCAGTGATTTGTTGGCCAGGGAGGTCCCTGATACCCCCAAAACATTAAAGGCCATCGCTGAGGCCCTTGGTTTCCCACCAGGAATAGATGGTACGACCCTATTGCTGAAGACTCCACATACTTGTGCTGGAAGGCAACTGAGAAATCCTGCTGGAACTGAGTTGATAATCTCCTCCATGTAGACCAGCTGACAGAAAGCTGGAAGAAGCCATTCTACATGCAGTTCAATGGGAGAAAGAGATACTACCATTGAAGATACTCAACAGTGGACGCTGTAATCCCGATAATTGGCCAGCCAGGCCAAATGAGCCAACTGGTGCAATAGTGGCACATCTGTCATGGTGGAAACCAGCTGCCCTCCAATTGGACTGAAGGCCCACTCCATGGGAGGGAATACATCCCTGATACTGAAAACTTAAAATAGGGGTAGTCATGAGCCCCAGGGGTATAACATCAGCTGATGTCTGGATAAATGTATATACTATGCTTATTAAACTACCCAGTAAGCACTTTTCTTAATATTCATACTCTTATATTAACGCTACTCTCACTTTGGTAGAGAATCTTCTCCTTTCAGATTGCAGTAAGCTTGGGATGACTCAGAAGGTATTATAGTGCTGGAAAGAAGTGACTAGAGTACTGAGTAACTTCTCGATCTCACCTTCCAAGGCTCAGGGTCTAATGTGGAAGAGGTGGCAGAAAGAATGTAAGAGCCAAGGGAAGGGTAGAGCTCCTTACAATGTGCTCCCTCCAGACATAAAATGGCCTGAATATCCATGACCTCATGGTGCCTGATGCTACCTACACAGGACCATCATACTAGGAGGAAAAGATCATGGCATCAAAATAAAAGAGAGACTGATTAAGATGGGGAGGGGATATGATGGAGAATGGAATTTCAAAGGAGAAAGTGGGGAGAGGGAAGGTATTACCATGGGTTAATTTTTATAATCATGGAAAATGTTAATAAAAATTAAGTAAAAAAGTGACTATGATTTATGAAGTGAAGTAGTGAGAACTTCAGATGTGCTTCTTTCATTGAGATAGAAAACCCATTGAGAGATATGTGATGCTTAATCTTTGGTTTGCAACTTAACAGAATTTAGATGAATTTGGGGGTTTTCATTTTCAGGAATTAACCAAGTAGAGTAGTGCCCCTTAATTGGCAATTGTGGTTTCCTAACTAAAAACCATCATGCTGGCTCCAACGTCCTTTTTCTCATGTGTGTCAGAAGCCCAATGGTAGCTTCATTCTTTTATTGTTCTCTTCATCTGAGCATGCAAGCACTTTTTTTTTTTTATTAGTAGAGTAATTTGGCAAAAGCCCGAACCCTATGTGCCACATGAAGTCAGGATTGGTCACCATCTTCAATGAGCCTAAACAACTCACAGTGAAAAGCAGAAAAAGGAGATTTATTCCATGTGTCCACACTGGGTAGAAGAATAAAGAGTTTTCCTCTAGTCGTCAGCAACAAGATGGTAGAGATATGGCTTTACACTGATACCCTCAGAAGCCTGAGGGGCTCCCTTGGATTTTTAGGGACTTTAGCTCTGAACTTGGGCACAACCCAGGATTCTCGGCTTTGATGCTGGAAAGAATTCTAGGACATGACAGGATGAAACAGAACTTTAGATTTTCTTAGAGATATCTCCACCTCATTTCTGTGGTGGTATGAATGAAATGTCCCACATAGTACTTTGAATACTTGGCTCCAAGCTAGTTGCAATTTAGGAAATTTTTGTTTTTTAGGGAGTTGGAGCCTTCTTGCTAGACGAGGTGTGTCATTGAGGGTGGGCTTTGGAGTTATATACCTTCCTCCAAGCCCAGGAGGAGGTTTGACAGTGACAGTGGGCTTTGGAGTGATATATCCCTCCTCCAAGGCCAGTGGATAGATTCTGCCCATAGATGTGGAGTTGTGACCCAGACTTCCTGCTCAGGTTTGCCATGCTTTCCCCACCATGATGAAACATCCTCTTGAGGTTGTAACCAGAAATAAATCTCATATGCTGCTTCTGATCAAATGTTTTGTCCCGCAAATGAGACAGTAACTTCTACAACTTTTTTTTGGCCTCCCCTCCTCTCCATACCTTAGTCATATCTAATCACATCTTGTTGATAGCACACACCTCAGTTCAGAATTCTTTCATCACTTGAAAGTAGTGGATGCATATCAGGTACAAAGCCCACTCTCCTGCATGCAGTTCTCACTTTATGGCCTTCTACACTTCTACTCAAAATATTTCTCAAATGCATGTCCTTTAGTTTAGTCCTCCCTTTGCATGGATCTTTCTGAAGCTACTCTTGTCTCTCATTGAATGATGGCAACTGTCCCTCAGAAGTGTCCTACATTGGTCTAGTTCTCTTCCTACTCAATTCAAATTGCTTTCAAAGGCTGCCTCTTAAAGTAAGACTATTCTGATTTTGTTAAGCATATTGTCCTGCAAAAGGTGTTTCTGCGGCTTTCTACTGCTCTTGGGATGTGAGCCACACTTCTTAAATTGTTCCTCCAAATCAAGTTGCTCATTGATTTTTATCACCTATCAAGATCAATGGACTTATGTTCTAGTCTTTACTTGAGTTATACTTCTAGTTTTCAAATGTCCCATTTCTAATGATAGGGCATCTGAATATGTTCGGATACTTCCTTCTTCTTTTCCAATTCTTTCAGTAAGCTTCAACTTAAACCTAATATTCTCAAAATGCCTTTTACCCAGTAAATAAAAGAAATCAGCTGGCCATGGTGGTGTATACCTTTAATTCCAGCACTAGGGGACCAGAATTAGGAGGATCACCATGAGTTTGAGGCTATCCTTGGACTATAGAATAAATTACAGGTCAGCCTGGGCTACAATGAGACCATACCTTGAAAAAAACAAACAAAAAAATCATCTTATTAACTGTGATAATGTTTCTGCAAATATTTAAAAAAATAATATTTATCAATATTCATTGTAATTAATTGTTTAATTATGTTTCATTTTTTTCTACATGTAGTAATGCATAATAATTAGTTATTTAATTTTGTTTCATTTTTGCTACATGTTGTAATGGACACAGATTTCTAATTCCTCACTGTATGTCCAGTATGTAACTTAATACTTACAACATGATGGCAGAAATACTCAAAATATACAATTAACACATAATTGTAATCCTGGTTATTTGTACTGCAATGGATCTGGACCTTGGGGCTTTGTAAGACAGGTTATGTTGATTTGTTTTAAGTCAGAGGATGAGTAGGGAATGTTGGTAGGAAGCTGGGAAGATATTTTGTGCATGGCAGTTGAGAGTCTTGTGTCCAGTAGTAGTTGTAAGCAATAAAAACAATGCCAGTCAGAGTTCACCCATTCTTAAATACCTTCATCTGAGTATCATGCTTGTAAAATTCACTGTTAACTTCCTAGAAGGGTGAATAAGGGAGTTAGCAATTGCCTTAGCTAAATTAGTTTTGATTCCGTGGCACTTGGACATACCATGTCATCTGCAAATACATCAGCAGCTAGCTAGCAACAACTGAAGAACATTTGGTATGAAGTGAACGAGGAAGCCCTGGTCTATAACAAGGATACAGGTCCCGTGGCACTTAGAAGGAAAGCATTCATTACTATCAAATGCATGAGAAATGGCAAAGATTTGTAATGAGAATGCAAACTGAGAATCTGATGGAGTGTATGCCTAACCTCAGACACTTTTGTAATAACAGACAACTAATGAAGTATCTACATGTGTCTCCTTAGGGGAAGGCTGAAGAAGGCAGCATCTCCCTTATTGTCCTTCTTTCCCAAAGTGATATTTGACACCTGAATACACATGGATAAATGCTCTCAAAATCTTGCTTTTTTATTCCTTTTCTAAAGTCAAACTACAAAAATGACATACATAGGATAAAACTAAATATTTCAGTAGACTAATATAGGTACATGATGTTTAGGCCATCGGTGCCCTGATTTATGTACTCAAATAGATGATTTAGACAGCTGTTTATAAGAATTTATATCATAATGGAGTTTTTTTCCTGTTTGTTACATACATGTTTTACTTCAAGCAGTAGAGAAAAGGAAATGGCAACATACAGATTACTCTGATAAAATAGTTAATTGTCTGGGATGTTGTGGAGATTCATGTGAATATTCAGGACTCATGTAACTGCTGCTGTTACCATGACTAAAAATACCTCATAGCAGGCCTGGCCTTCCACTTGAACCAAAGAATGGAAGTTTCCTTCTGCAAGTTTTCAGATATGTAGGGAGTGAGGGCTGTTCTCTGGGCTCAGTGATCTACCTATTGGTCTAGTTATATACAACTATGATTAAAAAGACCAATAAATGGTGAAAAACTCCAAGAGGGAGTTAAGATTTATTCTGAAAATGATCTAACTCTCTTAAGCTCAATGACTTTGCCAAGTGGATTTCCTATCTCTTGACCTTCCAGAGTCCTCTTTAGCACATTTATATAAAGTTTCACTTTAATAAATCTCCTCTCAGTTTTCTTGTCTTTAATCATACAGTCTACTATTCCCCCCTCAATCAGATTTTGAGCTATATAAAAGGAGGAAATGTCTTTATTATATGTAAAATTTTCTTCAAAACAAGATCCTGGATCCCTTTTTGGTGTATAATAATTTTTTTTTATCAGCACTTTTGCTTGGGTCTTGCTTGAACCTGTAACAGAAGAATGTCAGAAGGTGCCTCTGCATGAGTTTAGGAGTCCTCCACATATAAGAGGGTCATAGCTTGATTATGATAGAACAGAGTTAGACTGGGCATTAGCAGAGATTCCAATGGTCACCTGGGGAAGGTAAATTAATTTATAAGTGTGCTTTATATTGCAAATATAATGAGTACCTAACATTTAACATTTACTGAGCACTTACCATTTTCTAGACACTACTACAATAAATATATTTATGCACATTAGGGCATTTATAAGATGGCTGCAATACAGGTGCTGTTATCATCCTTACTCAATTAATAAGAATACTTTCTTGTTTGAAAGTATAAAAAAGTTTGGATGAAGTCACATAACTACTGTTATCTAAATTCATTCTATCCAAACACTTTGTGGTAATATGTCTTATAAAAATTATACCTATAGCTGGGTGTGGTGGTGCACACCTTTAATCCCAGCACTCAAGAGGCACAGGTAGTAGGATCTCTGTGAGTTCAAGGCCACCCTGAGACTACATAGTGAATTCCAGCAGGTCAGCCTGAGCCAGAATGAAACCCTACCTTGAAAAACCAAATATATATATATATATATTCTTATGAGCTTATGTAATCTGTCTTAACTCATAGGGAGAAAGCAAGAATGAGACAACCAGTCATAGGGAAAATGTTCTGACAAAAACACAAATACACACACACACACACACACACACACACACACACATAAACATTTATTTCATTAAGGTATCTCTAATCTAAACCAGGTGTGGTGGTGGAAACTTTTAATTCCAGTACTATGGAGGCAGAGGTAGGAGGTTAGCCCTGAGTTTGAGGCCAGCCTGAGACTATATAGTGAATTCCAGGTCAGCCTGGGCTACAACAAGACCCTCTATTGGAAAAAAAAAAAAAGTACCTCTAATCTAAGTAATAGTATAGTTCCCTGATTTTTCCCTTCTCTGATACCTTTTTGTGACTATTTATAGAAAGACTATTGAATACCTACTTTGTGCAAGGCACTGTGGTAATTCTAGGATTATAGTAAGGGTCAACAACGTTAATCTGTGCATTCAAGCAAGCAGCAAATAATATTTCAAGATGATGTTGTATGTTAAGAAGAACATGGGTGGTTTAGATAGAAAATGACTGGTATAAGAAATTTTAATTAATATTTTCAAAGAAGTTGTCTTTGAGGAGGTGATATGCTAAGGCCTACAAAACTGAATAGATGTGAATGGTCACATAGAGAACAAATAATAACTCAAAGTTCCAAGATGACAGAGACCTTGCATGTAAGAAAACTGCACAGAAGAGTCATGGGCCTGGCATTCAGTGACAAATAGGAAAAGTGGTCCAATTCTGAGACAAACATGAAAAAAAGAAATATAGTTCCTTCTAGGTTGACAGGGAAGTCATTCAAATGTTTTGTTCGAGGAGTGACATAAATTTATTTACTTATTTATTGTTATTTATTTATAAATTAATTTATCCCTGAAGAGAATTTCTTTTGCTAATACATGAAGAAAAGATTGGTAGGAAATGAGTCACTGGTGCCCAGTATATAATTGTAATAGTCCAGAAAGACAAGATAAAATGCTGATATGACTAAAATGATAATTTGTGTAAATAGAGTGAATAACCCATATATGTAGACATATATGTATATAGTTATTAGGACATGAACATGGCCAGAAGAAGAGAAATAATCCATTAAATACCATCGAGAATGTTGAAATGGAAAATTGAGAAATGGGGGTTTTTCCTGGGGATAGCTGGAGTAAGAGTAGAAAACAAGATTGACTTAAGAAAACTTCATTTTAATAAACTTTGAGGTCTCTTTCAGAATATCAAGTATAGATAACTGCTATATATGCAATTGTAAAATACCATACTGTAATAGAAATAGAAATTTGAGAATAATCAGCATAATTTTTCTTTGTAAATTCATCCAAGTGGATAAGTTCATTTACATATAGAGAAAACTTCAGATGGGACTCCTGAAGGGTTCTAGAATTCGTACCAAGCTGAAGAACATGAGATATTAAAGAAATTTAAGAATGAATGACTTTAGAATTCAGAACAAAGTAAATACAGGATGTTGTCATGGAAGCCAAGTAGGAGTATGTTAGAAAAAGAGCTGTGGTCAAGTGTACTGAATACAGGACAAGTAAAATAAAGACAAATAATTTGTACATTCGATTTAGCAGTATGGTTATAGTAGGTGACCTTGACAAAAGCAGTTTCAGTGAAGAGCAGAGAGTAAAACTAGATTATAGAGGGTCAAAGAGTAATGGAAATCGAGCATGGTTTCAGGAAACTCAACCATAATCCAGTGCATTGAGTCCAAAAATTTCAATTGTATAAAATATGAAGTTCTATTATTTGAAGGTTAATAAAATGACCTCGTGCTGGTAGTTCCAAGAGTTCTGCTGTGTGATACACACTCCTCCAAGTTCTGCTCTAATATGCTACCATACAGCACTTGGCCCTCTGGGCTTGTAAGACACTTTAAATCATTGGGATAGCTCATAATACCAAGTTGTTATAAATAATACTGGGAGAGTACTGGGAATTGGATCTGTCTCTGTCATAATTTCATCCTTCTCTTTCCCACCTTCCAATTCTCCATTTCAATGTAAAAAATATTATACACCTCTTAAGATTACAGGATGCTCAGAGAAGATCAAGTTGCCAACTGTTTATATCAGAATCTGAGTTATAAATTTTATTGTAATAGAACAAAAAGTAAGGAGAAAAAGGTAAGAATTACAGATGAAGTCAAGACCAACTGTGTTCATATGTATTGTGGTATGTGTGCATGTTGTGTGACGTATGTGGTGTATGTACATCTATGTGCCCCTGTGATGCCCCCATGTGCTCGCCTGCAGAGAGGATCTCCTCTGTGGAAACTGTAGGCAAATATTGAGTGACATGTTCCATCACTCTTCTGCTTGTTCTAAATTGAGCCTGCATCTTTTCGTGACAAGAGAGCATGCTGTTTTCATAAGCATGGGCAATTCCAGGGTTCCTTATTCCCTTTATGGGACTGGGGATACAGGTTCAGGTAGCCATGCCCAGCTGTGTATGTGTGGTCTGGAGATTTGAACTCAGGCAGATTCAGACCAAGACCAGTGGTTTTCTTTGTTAGTTTTTGTGTGATATTTTACATAGAGCTTGGTTACCATGTGAGATGCCACCTGGAAATACACAATAGATGATGCTTCCATAGGAACAAGAAATTACTGACATAGAGGCAGGCAACAAGAATTGGTGGAAGATGTAAAGACCAGAGTCAACTTATATTGGTTTAGAAAAAGATAACAGGTGCTCAAAGGGCTAAACATAAGGACACGATATCCCTACTCCAGGGAGATACTTGTTCCAGAATAGTCACAGTGCTGGGGTTGCAGAACAGAGCATGAATCAAGGAAGACTCAGAGAGCAGTTCAGTGCAACATTCAAATTTGGAGCTGCCAGTCCTGCTTCCTGGACAGGAAGCTTCTCTGTACAGAAGAAAGTGGGTCAATCGCTGGAGACTCAGTTAATTATCAAAGTGGTAGGCACTGGGGGAACAGGGGCTCCACTAGCTGCTGCTGCACTTCTCCTCTGCATTTCAGGTGCCTGAAGTTCCCCCACTGACTTCAGTAATGTCTTCAACCCAAAACCTACAAAGTGTCCTTGTGACCTTTATCCCTGCCTTCATACAAACATTTTGACTCTGTTTTTGGGATTTTTTTTTTATTTTATTGTAAGAAAACATGATTTTGTGGATAAGGAAGAAAGAAGCAATAAAAAGAGAGACCACCTCAACTGTAAACACACACACACACACACACATGCACAATTTTCACATTTCACTGCTTCTTTTTGAAGAAGAATATTTTAAATTCAACTTTAGGTCAATGAAACAATACTGAATGTCCTGATTACTATATGAAATTTCATGGAGAAAAAAATAAAATCAAACAAAAAAAACAATGTTGAAATTTTCCTGGACTGTCTTCATAGTTAAATACAAGCATTCATTCATTCTTATTAGCAATATAAACATTTTGAACACTAATAGATGCTGAAGAAATTTTCTCCTATCTGTGAACAAAGTTGAAAAAATCCTTTGCCTTCATAGATATTGGGAAAAACACATATTAATCATGTCATTAATAGGCAAGTGTGAATTTCTGATAAGAACTATTATGGAAGGCAGACATATGAAGCTGTGGTTGCCATAACAGGGAAAGGTTTCCTAAACTCAGTAGGAATTGCTTAGCTGAACAAGTGAGTATTTTAGAGTAGAAGATAGCATATATAGAATGACTAAACAGAACTTGGAACTTCAGGAATCCTCAGGCCACTGCAAGTAGGTGGGAGGGATGACAAGGGCAGGCAAAATGCAAGAAAGAACAGGAGTCAAAGCCTGGGAAAAGCCTTGCTGGTGGGAGGTATTTGCTTTTATCCTCAGATAATGGAGCTGCTGTACTCTTTATATCTTAGAGGAAAATGGTGCAGATTTTGATTTTAAAACTTTCAGCCAGCCAAGTGTGATGGCTGATATCAATAATTCCAGCACTAATGAGGCTGAGGTAGGAGGATCTCTATAAGTTGAAGGCCAGCCTGAGCTACATAGTGAGTTCCAAGTCAGCCTGGCCTAGAATGAGTCCCTGCCTCCAAAAACAAACAAACAGAAAAATAACCAAAACTTGTAGCAAGTTTTAGATAGAAGAAGCATATTAGAATTATATTGTTAAAACATTTTTGGGCTGGAGAGATAGCTTAGTGGTTAAGCACTTGCCTGTGAAGCCTAAGGACCCCAGTTCGAGGCTCGATTCCCTAGGACCCACATAAGCCAGATGCACAAGGGGGCGCATGCATCTGGGGTTTGTTTGCAGTAGCTGGAGGCCCCCATTCTCTTTCTCTCTGTCTGTCTGTCTGTCTGTCTGTCACTCTCAAATAAATAAAAACAATCAAACAAACAAAAAAGAAATTTTTCCATAATTTAGGGTTGTGACAGGGAAGGAGGCAAACGTTCAGGGAGAGACAGAGGACTTTGTGATATCTTGTTCTGTGAATTAAAAAGAAGTTCCTTCTAAATATATTTTATTTTATTTTTATTTATATTTGAGAGAGAAAGAGGCAGATAGACAGAAAATGGAGCCTTTAGCCATTGCAAACAAACTCCAGAAGCATGTATCACCTTGTGTATATAGCTTATGTGGGTTCTGGGTAACCAAACCTGGGTCCTTTAGCTTTGCAGGGTAGAGCATTAACCGCTATGCCATCCCTCCAGCCCAAAAGAAGTACTTTTTAAAGATGACCACTTATCTTACTTGTATGGGTAGATGATAGATGGCAGCTCACATAAAAAGCAAGCATTGAAAGCTGGGTGTGGTGGCACATGCCTTTAATCCCAGCACTTGGGAGGCCAAGGTATGAGGATTGTTGTGAGTTTGAGGCCCTACTGAGACTACATAGTGAATTCCAGGTCAGCCTGAACTAATGAGAGACCCTAACTGAAAACAAAACAAAACAAAACAACAACAACAAAAAAACAAATCAACCAACTAACCAAACCAAATCAAACCAACCAAACAAACAAACAAAAAAAATCATTGCAAGAAAGGTATATACCTTTTGTTTTGAACATAACAGAACTTAAAATATCTGTCATATTTTTAAGAGAAGATATAAAATATAAGCCTGTCATTCAATGGAACAGATAGCTAAATTATGTATACGTATAAGATAGTATTTAACCCAATGAAGGTTTTTTTTTTTTTTTTCAGGCTTTTGAATATAGCAACTCAAAGCTGACCTGGAAATACAAGAAGAGGACTTCGATACATGCATAAATTCAGAAGTGACTAACATTTATTCAAGAGAGAATGTGGACTGTCAAAGGAATCAGAACAAAGCTAACCCTGAGGAACTCCAATGGCTAATGTCTAATAGATGAACAGAAATAAATGGGGTAAGAGAAAGGAATTGCCAAAAAGGGAAAAGTGGGAATTTGGAGAGATTACTCAGTGATGTAAGATGTTTGCTAGCAAAGCCTGACACCCTGGGTTCAATTTCCTAGTACCTACATAAAGCGTGTTGCCCAAAGAGGTACACGCATCTAAAGTTCATTTGCAGTGGCAAAAGGCCCTGGTATCCCCAGTCTCTTTCTCCCTCTTTCTCTCTCCTTGTCAATAAATAAATAAATAAAGGACAAAGTGATGGCCTAATGACACCAAGGAATCAAGATAAAAATGAAAATAATAGCCAGCCATAGTCACTGTCTGTCCATATGACAAAGGACCTTTGACAATAGACTTTAAAAGGACAGGTTTGTTAAGTCATGACTTAAGAGGTTGTAGCCACTTAGTTCCATTGTTTGGACCTATGGCTGAATGTGAATCATGCCACAAACTAATGCCAGACAAATTTCTTATCTTATGGTATGCAAGAACCAAAAAGAAAGAGAGGAAGGGTACAGGACTCTGCTATCCTCTCCAATTCCATATTTCCAATGACCTAAGTCCCTTTCCCCTAGGCCTTACCTTTTAAAGATCCTGCCATCTCCCAAGGCCACCATGACCATGGTGCAGTCACTCTTGAGAAATTTACTGGGATGACTCACATAAAAGAGAAGAGTGACAGATATGCTTGATATCTTGAAAATGAAGTTGCTCTCCTGCTGGGCTGTGCTGGCGGGGGCAGGTAGTGCTGAGGGAAGGACCAGGCCTGCTGGTTCCTCCCAAGGGGTTGAGGAGGAAATGAGCATCTGACGACTCAGACCTCTCCTGGCCACCGGAGAAAAACCACACTGAGTCGGGAGTCTTGTCGAAGCAGGAACTCAGTTTATTGCTATGAGTATTTGCCTATATAATGTTGGGGACGAAGGCGGGGATTTTAGGACGGTGGGGAAAGGTAAGGGCCAATAGTAAACTGTGACTATTGAAATGATAATTTCAACTGCCACACGGAGGTGGCAGGCAAGAAGCCATTAGGCATCTTGCTGAGTCCTAGCTGGCCAGAGACAGGTCACCAAACTTTAGCTAGGCTCAGGAAGTTCCACTAGGCCTGGCATCTGAACCTTTCAGGGCCCAACACTCTCCAATGCATTACATCAAGTTGGTAAATTAGAATGCTTGGAAGAGAAGACACACATAGGACAACACAAAGGGATTGCAATGCATTTGGAGAGTAGTCGAGTTGTGAGAGAAGTGAGTGGGTATAGTGCTGAAGTATCACTTGGAGAGGTAACACGCGTTTACAGTATGCAACACCTTTCATGCTGTTTGCCTATTGCCAGACTGAGTAATCCACTATTAAGAAACAAGTATGGAGAGAATGGGTAATTCATATTAGCTAAGCTAATTATTGAACAATAAAGAATTCTATACCTAAATTGCAAACAATAACAAACTAGGGGAGTTGGGAGTCAATCTTTAATATGGTGCTCACGGTTACATGGGTCTTCTGCTGTGTGCAGCTTCCTTTCGACATTTTCTGTATACAACCAGAGCATTCCTGCATAGCAGCTATTAATCCCCATTTCAATGGCTAGAAAGAGGAGAGATAATCACAACATGGACTTCCTCCAGAGACATTTCCTGAAACTGCAAATGTTAGTTAATCACCCTTAGCTGAAGTAGATACTGAGGAATTTATTTTGGAATGTCGCAAGTAGACAATATTAATGTGTTCTCTTGCTAAGTAGGAATGCAAGATTAGCAATTAGGAGAATCTGATGGTCTTTTGCAGGGTAACCTTGGAAGAGAAGATTTCAAGGTGAGTCATGCTGGTAGTAGAAGAAGATAGTTGAATAGAAACAAAGGCTATAGAAAAAGTGGGGTATTTAATTTAGTAATTGGGAGGTGGTGCAATTATGAACGATGATACAGCTAACACATGAGTCGAAATGCCCTTTAAAGTGAGATAAGAACTGAGGGGTGTGTTTGGATGAGTCAGGAAAAGGGATGCTACTGTTGTTCCTCATGATAACATGATTTAGAGTCGGGAGGAAGTATATCTTAGACACTGATGTTTCTGATGACTAACAAGTAGTTACTAGAAGTGTGCTAAATGACAGTCGTAAGAAACAGAAGAGGGTGACATGACTGATGCCGTGAACATTAAGGGAATGGGTTTAAAATTTATATTGGTGGGTTAATAATTTGAAGGCAGCAATGAGTAGCAAACACAACTCTAGAATCATGACCAGTTTAAAGATAATAAATTTGGAACATAAACTGTCATACAGTACAGAATCTAGAAAAATGAGTACCCATGAAAGATTGGCAGGTGTCAGTAAAGGAATGAGAAACTGAAAATTGTGTTGGGTAGTGAGCTGCAGTTTTACAGAGGGGGACTTCTGGAGGTGGAAGAGGGCAGAGGCAGGATGAGGTAAGGTTTCTACAATGTATGCAGAGAGGATTAGTGGAATGGTTATGTAAGAACACGGAGGAGAGAAAGGTGCCTGCAACTTCTACAGCTCCTTGATAAAGAAGAGCTCTAAACTGCTAGGGCCTGAGGACTTCTCACTGTGTGAGGTGACATGGCAGAACTCAGAGACTCCATACGCTTCTGAGCAGATGAGGATGGGATTGCACCTGAAGGCTAACTCATTGCCTGGTCTAAGAGACAGAAGTTCCAGAGAATTGAAGGCATTATTTGCTGTCGGTTGACAATACATTAAGCTAGTTTACCAAAATACGTACTTTTCAAATAAGTTAAATCTAAAATGTCTCATTTCCAAGGTAGTTTATGAATATTATGTAAAATTTAAACATAAATAAAAGAATTTTGAATCACTAATATTTTCTCTTTTTAAATGGACCCCCCCTTTTAAAGATAAAGGAAAGTATATAATACTAAATATGTAATACATGTTAACATATTTTGATTTAAGATAATGCAGCTTAAAGTTTGCATATTTTATATGATTATTTTAGTACCCATGAATATTACACATTTCTCCTCAGTTATTAGACTCCAAAGAGAACTTTATTGTCATGGTACATAATTACCAACATCTAAGTTTGTCATGAAAAGGCCCCATTGTTATCATCATGGTTAGCACTGTGATGGTTTCACAGAATCAGAAAAAGTCAAAGCTGAAAGTGGAATTTTAAATATGTTTTGCAGTGGGAAACTGAGTCTGAAGCATAGCTATGTTTTGGTCTAAGTCACTGAGTGAGTTTGTAGCAGGGAAAGCTGGTATAGAGGTCTCCTGCCTAAGAAGCCAGTGCTCCCTCCTGAATGTTACTCCATAGCATTTTTAGTTACCTTTGAGCAATTCTGCCTTGAAGGTCTTTTTAGAACAGGGTGGCTCTTTTGTGTCTCCATTTAACTATTTCTGTATGTAAAGCTGTCATTCATCTTACTCATCTTCATCACCTTCTTAATCATCTTCAGGGAAGGTACCAAGGTATGAGCTGGTTCACCACTATATTGCCTCTGCACCAAATGCCCTAGAACAGACAGTAGAACTTTTGTAATCATTGCTGCATGAAGGTAGAATGAAATAAATCATTCCCTTTCTTCAGGTGGAATAGATTGGAACTTTTAACAAAATGTAATATTTGGGTGCTGGGGAGATGGCTTATCAGTTAAGGTGCTTGCCTGCAAAGACAAAGGACCCAAGTTTGATTCCCTAGGACCTATGTAAGCCAGATGTAGAAAGTGGCACATGCATTTAGAGTTTGTTTGCAGGGGCTGAAGGCCCTGGCATGCCCATTCTCTCTCTCTCCCTCTCCCTCAAATAAATAAATAAAAATCAAAAAAAAATTAAAAAATGTAATATTTGTCTTGACAAAAAAAAATCTGAATATGGAGGAGTACTGCTCAATCAGGACCACAGAACAAGTGCCCTGGACAGGGACACTGCCAAAGAGACTAGGCTGCTTAGGTTAAGGGATATGTGCTGCATGGAAAGTTGAAGCCAGCTAAAGTTAAGGCTAAGCTAAGGTTAGGGTGACACGTCTTTGGATGTTTTTATTATCTTTGTAAACCAAGTTTGAAGTGTATCAAAACTCAGAGCCAGACTTTCACTATAAATAATGAACTTAAAATGAGGCCTTTTATGCTATTATCTGATGAGTCCTTCTAATGTAGCTGTCATTAGGACTGCAAGAGAAAAAGAAAAGCAGGATGTTTTCAGGTGGCAATTTTGATTCATAGCCTTTTCTTTATGTTATATTATTCTGATATACCCATTTTGAAAAGCAAATAGTTTGATTCCAAGTGATATATTATTTTTCTTCCACATAAAGAAAACTAGTCTGGAAAAGTATAAACAGTAAGAGGAAGAAATCCCTTTCCTCTGAGCCATCCAGAAGTGGGACTAACTCTAAAATTGAATGACTTTTTGGATAAAAGAACATTTCCTAGAAACTTTCGCCTTTCAGCTATCACATTAGAATATCAGCTTAATCTATTGTTAAATATTTTACTAAAGTGAATGTAAGAGTATTACGGTAGGAAGTGATTCTGAAGGTTTATGGAAAGGTAGCTGAGCAGTGATTTTCTCATTACTGGGACAAAACATTGGCCAGTAGCAGCTTGAGGAAGGAAGGAAAAGGTTTATTTCCAGTTTAGAGTTTTGAGATGAAGCTACATCAAAGCAAAAAACAGCACGACAGGAGTGAATGGCCAGGCATCTCATCTCCACATAAGCAGGGATAGAATAGCAACAGCGAGCTAAGTGGGGAAGTGAAGCTGGGCTATAACCCAGGCTCTGCTTGCAGTGACACACCTCTTCTGGCATGCCTTACTTCCTTAAAGCTCCACCAGTTGGGGATTAAATGTGAAACTTAGTCGAGAACACATGAGGCTATGGAAGACATTTTACATTTAAACCACCACATCTTTTCCTTGCCCCAGTAGACCACTGGCTATTTCATGAGGAAAATGCATTAAGTCTAAACTTAAAAAGCCCCTTTAGCTGGGCATGGTGGCACACGCCTTTAATCCCAGCATGCGGGACGGAGAGGTAGGAGAATTGCCATGAGTTCAAGGCCACCCTGAGACTGCAGAGTGATTTCCGGGTCAGCCTGAGCTACAGTAAGACCCTACCTCGAAAAAAACAAACAAACAAATAAAGCCCCTTTAGTCTTTTCCTGTGCCAACACTACTCAAAAGTCCAAAGTCCAAAATGTCATCTGAGACTGAAGACAGTCTCTTAACTGTGAGCTCTATAAAATCAAAACAAAAGTTATATATCTACAGCATATAATGGTTCAGAGTGAACATGCCACTCCAAGATGAGGAGTAGGGCATGGCAAGGAAAGATTTGAACAAAGCAGATTCAAAAATCTTCAGGACAAATAAGAAATCCTGCAGCAGTGTGTCCTGCATCTGACAGAGGATCACACAAATTGTTTCTAGCATGGTTCTTGGTAAAATGCTTTTCCCTCTCAGAAACTTTATAAGCCAAATCTCCACAGCCCAATTTTTTCTCTGCATTTTGTTCTTCCAAACACCAGAATGGCCCATTAAACTTCCTCTTGTCCAAAGTTCTAAACATATTCACTTTTCCCCAAAAAGTAGTTCCAAAAGACTTACCACATGGTCAGGCTTATCATAAGAACAGCTCTAATTCCTGGTCCACATTTTCTGTAGCTGTTAACTTTCTTGTGGATGGGATAAAACAGTAGATCAGAATCAGTTTGTGGAAGGCAAGGGGTTATTTCTGGCTTGCAGGATGGGGTGGGGAAAGCATGGCAGGAGCAGGCAGCTAGACATCACAGTTCCACATCAGCAGGGAAGAAGTAGAAAGAGTTAGAGCAGAGTGGGACAAACAGTGGTGGCTGTATAGCACTAAACCCACTCCCAACAATGTGTTTCCTCAAGCAAGGCTCCACTTCATAAAATTTCCACAAACTTTTCAAATAGCATCACAAGCTGGGGATTAAGTATGAAGCATAATCAAACTCACCAGACTGTATAGGAAGGACATTTACTTAGGGTCTACATCTATCTGAAAAAGAGAAGCAGATTCTCCAACGAGAGTAAGTTAGCACCAGGACAAATGAGATAACCCTTACTTTTTTTTTTTTTTTTATAGGGAATTTAATAGGTGTAGGCCCTCTTGTAGCCCACAATTGATAGTAGCTTGACACTGGAGAGTGGGCTTATGTTTGGATATGGTTCTGACTTGTTTCCCAGCTCCAGCTATGGGTCCCATACCAGTGAGGGGATCAGTTAGCCAAATTGAGAGCAGTTGCTTCCCCACCATGGCTGTGTGCCACCACTGCACTTGTGTGGGCATCACAACAAGTTATTTGCTGCTAAGTAGGTTAGACCATGCGTTGCTTCGATAGATATTGGTCAATTTCCCCCAGTCGCCCATGTAGCACCTTCTGGCACTAGACACGCTGACTGTCTGGGGACTGACTCTCATCCAACTTCCAGCCATGCCATTCTAATTTGCATGTCAATCACATAAGGTATCTTCAGCAGTAGGGTCTTACCACTAACCTTTGGTGGGTCATCAAGTACTCTGACAGAAATCTGTCTGTCTTTTAGGAAACCTTGTAGGTCTCTCTGATCAAAAGCTCATTGTGGATGATAGCCCCATGCTGGTTCTGGGAGTTACAGGTCAGTGCCCACTAAGAAAATGAGGAAAAGGGCCCCGGCTGAAACTAAGAAAACTTCGAGAAACAAGCAAGGGGGCTGTTTTCCTGATGAACCGGACACCAGCACAAGGGGGAAGGAGATCAGCATAGAGAAAAATCAACTCCTCCCAAATCAGAGAGCCAGAGCCTCAGAGGCCCTCAACACCTCATCACTGAAGCAGACCAAAAATGAACCCAACATGGCTCAGGGAAATTTTGCGGAAGAGGGGGCGGAAAGAATGTCAGAGTCACATGTTGGGTCATGATATGCAGAGACATTTAGCTTACCCATAACTGTGGGCTAACTCCACAATCCATGACCCGTATACCTCAACAAGGAGGGGCCAAGGGGAGGGGGTAGGTCATGGATGAGCCTAATAATGGTACCAAACTGACTGTATTTGCTGAATACAGAACTGACTAATAAAAAAAAAATAAAATAAAAAAATAAAATAAATAAAAATAAAAAGCATTTCCACACACACACACAAAAAAAAAAAAAAAAAGGAAGGACATTTACAAACAAATTACCACAGGTAGCGCATGCTACCTGAAGTGACAGAAGCAACAATGGCCATGAAAGGGAAGAGGAGCAAGCAGATGATCACAATGGGACAGATCTTATCGGCGAAGGCTCCTGGTGGGGGGGATATGTTCAGTGAGTGTAATTGGGTTGAGACTTTCAGAAAGCTGGGCTCTGGTACTTCTAGCTAGACTGACAGAATGTCTGCTATTATGATGTTGCTTTTGTAATTTCTTTATTTTTATTTTATTTTTGTTCATTTTTATTTATTTATTTGAGAGTGACAGAGAGAGAGAGAGAGAATGGGCTTGCCAGGGCCTCCAGCCACTGCAAACGAACTCCAGATGCCTGCGCCCCCTTGTGCATCTGGCTAACGTGGGTCCTGGGGAATCGAGCCTCGAACTGGGGTCCTTAGGCTTCACAGGCAAGCGCTTAACTGCTAAGCCATCTCTCCAGCCCGCTTTTGTAATTTCAATGCAAAGAATGGGGAGTTATAAAATTTTACTAAGAGATTTTTGTCAAGATCTTAAATAAATGGAAATATATATCATTTCATAGAGAATATTGTGAAAATATGAATTCTACAGAAGACTAATATATTGAATCCAAAGCCAAAACATCCAATCTTTTTAAAAACAATTTTTATTTTTATTTATTTATTTGACAGAGAAAGAAGGAGAGAAAGAGAGAGAGGGGGAATGAATGGGAGCACCAGGGCCTTCAGCCACTGCAAACCAACTCTAGACACGTGCACCCCCTTGTGCATCTGGCTAACGTGGGTCCTGGGGAATTCAACCAGGGTCCCTTGGCTTTGCAGGCAAATGCTTAACTGCTAACCCATCCCTCCAGCACCTACAATCCCTTTTTTATAAAAAAACTTTATTTTGATATTTAAATTATGGAGTATGATGTTATGGGCTCTATGGGAAGAAACATATTTGCAATCTCACATAGTTATGCATATCTGTGGCAACAAGAGCTTATTTCATTACGGATCATAAGTAACCCTATTTTATTGCTAATATTTCTCATGGTATGCACCAGATGTCTACAATAGTTCATCCTTTCCATCTGCTACTTTGTATTCTATGAGGTGCATCTTCTGGCCATCTTCTTCATGTGACCATACTAAGCATTGCTGTACTCTTCTCTTCTCTCCTGTCCTCTTCTTTCCTCTACTCTTCTCTCTTCTATTTCTTTCTCTCTGAATTTTTAAAAGTTTAGGTTCCATATATAAGCAAGGTTATGTTACTGGTAGTCTCTCTATGGGTGTTGCAAGGTCCTGGGAATTGTATTTTAAAAAAATGAAGAAGCACACAATCAATAGCAAAGTAGCAACAACTTTTATTATAGAAGAAAGTAAAAGCACAAAGGTTTAGGGATTAGAGCAGTGAGCTCTTTGAAACTACATTGTCCAAGAGCAGCAAGTTACTATTTGGAGCTTATTAAATGGGATCTAAGACAAAGAGGAACTGGTTATTAGGAGTTGTTTGTTGAATAGACAAGATTGGGTTATATAAGCTTTACTCTATCACACATGTATTTTCTATGATATGTCTAATTTTAATCATATATGTATATTTATATGTCCAACTATGACCTATATTGCTAAATAGTGGATTCTTCCTAAAAGTTCACTCAGAATAATTTGTCCTTCTATGCATGCATCCCAAACCAGTATAGGTTGGATTTGCCCCCTAACTCCCAGTCCTGGATATTCACCTGAGCATGTTTGAATAGAAATGGGACATTTGGAGCTGGGGAGATGGCTTTATGGTTAAAAGCACTTACAAATCCTGCCATTCTGGAAGGCAATTTTCCAATATCCACATAAAGCCAGATGCACAAAGAGCTCATGGAGTTCATTTACAATGGCAAGAAGTCATGGTAAGCCCATATTCTCCCTTCTTTCTCTCTTTCTCTTTTGAAAATAAAAAAGTACTAAAAAGATATGTTGCATTAACAATGGATTACTATGGGGAGTTACTTCATTATTTGAAGTGGTCTTCACATGCAGCTCAATGCAGATGTGAGTCCCAGGTTGCTAAAGGTTGATGGGTGCATTGTTAGAAAGAGGGATGTATCTACTGCCCAAGTCAACTGACACCTTGGGTTACCAAATTTGCACTATGCTTACTTGTCTCAATTAAGCAATGTTTTATTTCTCTTTCTGCCTTGTTTCACTTAACCTTGTGCCCTTTGGGGTCATCCAAGTGGAAGCACATGGAGACAACTTCATCTTTCCTAGAACATATGTTCATTGTATGACTGTACTTTACCCATCTGCCAATCAATGAGCACTGTGGTCGTTCCCATATCTTGTCTACTATGAATCATACTGCAATGAAAAGAGGAGTTCATATATCATTACAGGTTGTGCTGATTTTATGTTTTGGATACATGTGTATAAAAATAATGGCTGGGTTACATTGAGCTAGGGGTACAGTGTGGGTTTCTGGCAGGAAAGTGTGCACTTGCTAGACATCAAAGATGACCTGACTTATCTCTTGCCTAGTTCCCTAAACCAGTTTTTCCATAAACAACCAGGGTCTCTCCTTGGTGGGAGGTCTTTCATAGGATTTAAACATTGTGGTTGATCAAGTTCAGCTCCTAGAACTTGGTGTTAGGACTAGCTAGCCTCTCTCTGTGACAACCCCTAAACTTAACCAACCATCTGTCCCTCTGGTTCACCTGAGCCAAAAGACAGCCCACCACCATAAAATTATGAATATCTTTGCAAGGGGAAGGCAGGTTCTCTGACCACTTGGGAATTTCCAGGTACAGGTGGGCTTTCTCTTGGCTGGGCCTGAACTGGCTCAGCCTGGGCCCAGGCCCAGAAAGGACAGCCCCTAGTCCTTACTCTCCACAGGGGCTCTTTTACCCCCTCCAACTTCCCACATGGAAGGGGCTCCTTGAATTTTCTTTTCTCCATTCTATTTCCTTGTTTGTCCCAGGTCTCCCACATCTCTCTAGCCAAGTGGATGCCTTTCCTTGGCACTTTACCTCCCTCAAGAAATAATTTAATAATTATCCTTCTCAGTCTTTTGATTTTTTGATGAGCACCATTCTTACCAGAGGGAGGTGAAATTTGAAAGTGTTTTAAATTTGAATTCCATAATGGCTAAAGATGTTGGACATTAAAAAAAAATACTGACCATTTTTATTTCTTCATTTGAGATCTGTCTGTTTAACCTGCTCCACTTTGTGAGTGGATTGATTTTTTTAGTCCTTTGCATATCATAGATATTAAACCTCTATCAGATAATATAGATGATGAAGATTTTCTCCCATTTTGTAGGTTGTCTATTGAATTGGTTAATGATTTGTTTAGTTGTATAAAATCATTTTAGTTTCATGAGATCCCAATTGTCAAGTGTTTTTCTGAGTGACTGGACTTTAATTCAGAAAGTCTTTCCATTTAGAATGTTCTCCCTAGATTTTGCTTTAGTCATTTTCTGCCTTTAGGTCTTCTATTGAGGCCTCTGATACAGGTGAGGTTGATTTTTGTGCAGAGTGAGAGAAGAGAGGCTAGATCCATTTTTCCACATATTATCAAGTTTCCACAGCACCATCTGTTGAAAATGTTATTTTTTCTCAGTGGGGGTATTTTTGGTCTCTATGTCAAAGATAAGGTGGCTACAGTTTCTATAATTGCAACTTCTTTACTATTTTTTTTTGTTGTTGTTGTTGTTGGTATGTTGTCCTCTTTTCTACCAGTACTATGCTGTTTTTTTTTTTTTATTACCATGGTATGTTCATATCACCAACAGTATTCTTTTTGTTGTGAAAAGTTTTGTCTACCCAAGGTCTTTTGTACTTCCACTTGAATTTGAGACCATTTTTTCTACATCGGTGAAATTTTTTTTTTCTTTTCCTTTTTTTTTTCTTTTTTTCTTTATTAGTTAGTTTTGCATTCAGCAAATACAGTCAGTTTGGTACCATTATTAGGCTCATCCATGACCTACCCCCTCCCCTTGGCCCCTCCTTGTTGAGGTACATGGGTCATGCATTATGGAGTTAGCCCAGAGCTATGGGTAAGATAAATATCTCTGCATATCATGACCCAACATGTGGCTCTGACATTCTATCTGCCCCCTCTTCCGCAAAATTTCCCTGAGCCATGTTGGGTTCATTTTTGGTCTGCTTCAGTGATGAGGTGTTGGGGGCCTCTGAGGCTCTGGCTCTCTGATTTGGTAGGAGTTGATTTTTCTCTGTGCTGATCTCCTTCCCCCTTCTGCTGGTATCCAGTTCATCAAGAAAACAGCCCCCTTGCTTGTTTCTCCAATTTTTCTTAGTTTCAGACAGGGCCCTTTGGAGGTATGATGGCATGGCTCTCTCCTTAGGATCTACATCTATCTGAAAAAGAGAAGCAGATTCTCCAATGGAGAGTAAGTTAGCACCAGGACAAAAGAGATAATCCTTACTTTGTTTATAGAGGATTTAATAGGTATAGGCCCTCTTGTAGCCCATGGTTGATGGTAGCTTGATATTGGAGAGTGGGCTTATGTTTGGATATGGTTCTGACTTATTTCTCAGCTCCAGCTATGGGTCCCGTACCACTAAGGAGATCAGTTAGCCAAATTAAGAGCAGTTGGTTCCCCACCATGGCTGTGTGCCACTATTGCACTTGTGAGGGCATCACAACAAGTCATTTGCTGCTAAGTAGGTTAGACCATGAGTTGCTTGGACAGATATTGGTCATTTTCCCCCAGTCGCCCATGTAGCACCTTCTGGCACTAGACGGGCTGACTGTCTGGGGACTGATTCTCTTCCAACTTCCAGCCATGTCATTCTATTTTGCATGTCAACCACATAAGGTGTCTTTAGCAGTAGGGTCTTACCACTAACTTTTGGTGGGTCATCAAGTACTCTGACAGAAATCTGTCTACCTTTTACTAAATCTTGTAGGTCTCTCTGATCAAAAGCTCATTGTGGATGACAGACCCAAGCTGGTACTGGGAGTTACAGGTCCGTGCCCACTAAGAAAATGAGGAAAAGATAACTAATATATAAGAGTTAGAGAGAAGAGAAAGAGGGAGGGAGTGGGAGAGGGAGAGGAAGGGAGGGAAGATGTAGAAGATAAGGTTAGTCTTGATCCTGCCCTCTCCAGTGTCTTGTGGTTCAGGTGTTCCCTGTAAGGGCCTGGTAAAGGATCAACCATTTGGTCTGTCTTTTAGTAAGTAGAATTTTATGGTACCATTGCTGTTTGGGTCTAGACTTGTGTTTCCCACCCCTTTGATGTCCTCCCCTCCCTCCCCTCCCTCCCCTTCCATGCTAATGTCTAGTCCATGAGATGTTTGCTGGATATGTAAAGTATCTTCAGTAGATTCAGGTTAGCTGCTATAGATGAGTGAGACTTCGTGACAATTTTTTTTTCTGTGATTGGGTAAGTTTACTGAGAATGATCTGTTCCAGGTTCGTCCATTTTTTCCTCAGATTTCATTGTGTCATTTTTCCTTACTGCTGTATAGAATTCCATTGTGTAGATATGCCACATCTTAATTATCCATTCTTCTAGGGATGGACATCTGGGTTGATTCCTGCTCTGAGCTATTACAAGTTGAGGAAATCTCTCTAGTCTGTGGTTTGAAGGTTTTAGAGTAGATGCCCAGTAAGGGAATAACTGGCTCTGTTGGTATCTCTATACTCAGCTTTTTCAGAAGTCTCCATATTGCTTTCCAAAGTGGTTGTACCATCCTACATTCCCACCAATATTGGATGAGTGTTCCTACTTCTGCACATCCTCGCCAGCATTTATTTTTCTTTGATTTTTTGATGTTTGCTGTCCTTGTTGGGGTAAGGTGGAATCTCATAGTTATTTTAATTTGCATTTCTCTGATGATTAGGGATGATGAACATTTTCTTAAGTGTATGTTTGCCATTTGTATTTCTTGCTCTGTGAACTGCCTGTTCAGCTCTTTGCCACATTTTGTGAGTGGGGTGTTTGACTTTTTACTGTTTAGATTTTTGAATTCTTTGTGGATTCTAGAGATTAGACCTCTATCAGTTGGATAACCAGCAAATATTTTCTCACATTCTGTGGGTAATCTATTGGCTTTGCTTATTGTATGTTTGTCTGTAAAGAAACTCTTCAGCTTCATGTGATCTCATTGGTTAAGTGATGGTTTAAGATTGTGAGCTACTGGGGTTTTGTTCAGGAAGTCTTTTCCCATTCCTATGTCATGGAAAGTACTTCCTAAATTTTCCTCCAGTAGTATTCGGGTTTCTGGTCTTATATTGACATCTTTGATCCATTTGGACTTGAGTGTAGTGCATGGTGAAATGTGTGGATCAAGTTTCAGTTTCCTGCATATGGTTATCCAGTTTGTCCAGCACTATTTGTTGAAGATGCTGTCTTTTTTCCAGCCTATATTGTTCGGGCCTTTATCGAATATCAATTACCTATAGTTGCTTGACCCAAAGTCCGGGTCCTCAAGTCTATTCCATTGGTCTATACTCCTGTTTTGATGCCAGTACCATGCTTTTTTTTTTATTACTATGGCTTTGTAATATAGCTTTAGATCAGGTATGGTGATGCCTCCAGAGGTATTTCTTTTGCTGAGGATATGTTTGGAAATGCAAGGCCTTCTGCCTTTCCATATGAAATTTGAGATCATTTTTTCTGTCTCTGTGAAGAATACTGTAGGGATTTTAATTGGAATTGTATTAGATCTGTATATTGCCTTTGGTAGGATTGTCATCTTCACAATGTTAATTCTGCCTATCTAGGAACATGGGAGGTCTTTCCATTTTCTCAAGTCCTCCACAATTTCTTTTTTGAGTGTTTTTATGTTTGCATTGTATAGATCTTTCACTTCCTTGGTTAACGTTATTCCAATGTATTTTATTTTTATTTTTTGCTATTGAAAGTGTGACTATGACCCTTTTTTCTTTCTCTGTATCTTTGTCATTTGCATATAGGAAGGCTACAGTATCCTTTTTGTTGTGAAAAGTTTTGTTTACCCAAGGTCTTTTGTACTTTCACATGAATTTGAGACTATTTTCTCTACTTCTGTGAAGAAGTTTGTTGGGATTTTAATTGGACTTGCACTGTATCTGTTTATTGCTTTTGATAGGATGATCATTTTTATAATAATTCTTCAAATCTATTACTATGAAATGTCTTTCCTTTTCCTTGTGTCTCCAATTATTTAAATGTTTTATTTATTTAGTTATTTATTTATTTAGTTGTTTGTTTATTTATTTGAGAGAGAGAGAATAAGAAATAGATAGAAAGAGGGGGTAGGAAGGGAGGGAGAAAGAATGGGTGTGCCAGGGCCTCTAGCTACTGCAAACAAACTCCAGATGCATGTTCCACCTTGTTTATCTGGCATTATATGGCTATTGGGAAATCCAACCTGGGTCTATGGTTTTGCATGCAATTGCCTTAACTGCTAAGCCCTATTTCCAGCCCATCATCCTCAATTTACTCCTTCAGAGCTTTAATGTTTTCATTGTAGTTGTCTTTCACTTCCTTCATTATGGATATGCAAATATATTTAATTTTATGACTCTTATACATGGGGCTGTTTTCCTGATTTTTTATCTCAGTATGTCAGTGGCACACAAGAAGCCTGCTGATGTTTGTTTGTTAATTTGATATTCTATTACTTTATTAAGATTCTTTGTTAGCTTTCAGGGTTTTTGTTGAATAATTTATGGTCTATTAAATATAGAATCATATCATCTGCAAATAAAGATGATTTGGTTTCTTCCTTTCCAATGTGTATTTTCTTTCTTTCATTTTACAACTATAGCTAAGACTTCAAGTACTATGAAAAATTGTCTTGGGGAGAGTGGACACCCCTGACTTGTTATAGGGCTTAGTAGGAATACTTCACATTTTCCTCATTAAATATGGCATTGGTTTTATGTTTATTGTGTATACTAGCCATTATAATGTTGAGACATAAGCTTTTCATCCCTTATCTCTCTGTTTTTATCATGAGGAAATGTATTCTGTGAAAGGCCTTTCTGTATCTATTGAGATGAACATGTAAGTTTTGTTCTTAAATCTATTTATATCATGAACTATGTTTCTCAACTTCTGTTTTGAACCATCCCTGTGTTCCTGATATGAAAGTTACTTAATTCAGGTAGGTGATATTTTTATTATAGTCCTGAATACAATTTGCAAGAATTTTATTGAGAATTTTTGCATCTCAGTTCATTAATTATATTGGGCAACAGGTTTGTGTTGCATCTCTTGTTTTTGTTTTGTTTCATAAAGCGAATTAGGGAAAATTCTCTCTTTTTCAATTTGATGAGATAACTTAAGAAGAGGTGGTTCTTCCATAAAAGTCTGGTAGAAATCAGTAATGAATATATCTGGGTCTGTTTTTGTTGTTGTTGTAAAATTTTTAATCACTGATTCAATCTCATTACTTGTTACAACTGTATTTAAATTAGTTATCTCTTCTGGATTTAATTTTGTTAGATAATGTATGTCAAGAAATTCATCCTCTTCTTCCAGATGTTCCAGTTTAGTCAGTTTGGTGGAATACAAATTTTTCAAATAAGTCCTATGATTCACAATTTCATGGGAATCTGTTGTGATATCTCCTTTTTTCCTCTAATCTTGTTGATTAGGTTATTCTTCATCTTTATTTTGGTGAATTTGGCTAGAGGTGTATCAACTTGTTCATCTTTATTTCATCAATATTTTAACTTTTTAAATTTCAAATTCAATAATTTATATCCTGATATTTCCATCTGGTAGTTCTGGAGTTTGGGCTGTTTTGGTTTTACCCATACCTTCAGATGGATTATTATTTATTTGAGATATCCCTAGTTTTGTAACATAAGCATTCAGAGATATAACGTCTACTCCTAAGTCTTCCTTCTTTGTGTCCCATAAGTTTCAATAAGTCATGTTTCCATTCTCATTCACTTCTAGGATTTTCCTCCCTTCATTATTTATTCAACAACCCATTCATTAATCAATAGTTTGTTGTTCAAATTTCAGGAGTTACTGTATTTTCTCTGGTTCCTTTTCTGTTGATATCTAGCTTTATTGCACTGTGGCCAAATATAATACAAAGAATTGTTTTACTTTTCCAAAATTTGTAATAGAGACTTCCTTTGTGTCCTAACATATGATCTATTTTATAGAAGGTTCTATGAGCTACAAACAATAATATGTATTTTGTGGAGTCTGGATGAAATGTCCTGTAGATGTCTGTTGTGTTCATTTGGTCTATGGTGTTACTTAACTCTATTCGTTCTCTCTTTTCTGTTTAGATGATCCATCCACTGATGATAGTGAGGTACTAAAGTCTGACTGAGAGATGGTTGTAACCCTATATGTAGTAGAATTTTCTTTATAAAATTAACTGCACCTATGGTTGGTGCATATATGTTTAGAATATTATATTTATGAATCGCTCCCTCTATTGTCCTGTATGCCTTTTGGATATTTCTGTTTTAAAATCAGTTTTGTCATATATTAGTTCAACCAGATCTACTCGCTTCATATTTCTTTTAGCTTGGAATATCTTTTTCTATCCTTTAGCCCTAGGTTGGTATATATCTCTTATGGTAAGGTGGGCTTGAAGAAAGAAAATGGATGGATCCTATTTTCTGATCCAGCTTATTAACCTGTGTCTTAATTGAGGAATTCGATCCACTGTTATTTAAAGTTTGATACCTGTCCTGTCAATGCTTTTGTGGAGTTTGGTGTTTTCATCTTAATTTGTAACAACTTTTCTAATTTAATTATTTAATTATTGTTTTGTTGTTGTTGTTGATTGATATGCTTATTTTTCTCTTCAGTCAAAAGTATTCTTTCCAGTATTCTCTGTAGGGCTGACTTAGTGCCTGTATATTTATACAGCTGGCTTTTATCATGGAAATACTTTCTTTCCCCTTCTATTATAAGATAATATTTTGTTTGATATAGTTGTTTTGATTGGCAGCCATGATTTTTCAATATTTGAAATACTATTCCAAGAACTTCTGGATTTTAGACTTTTCATTGGAAAATCACATGTAATTCTTATGGACTTACCTTTATAAATGACAAACTGTTTCTCTCCACTTTCATGGCTTTTTCTTTACCTTAAGTGCTTAGTTTTTAACTATAATATAATGTGGGGATTCCTCTTCTGGTTCTCTCTATATTGTGTTCTGTATGTCTCTTATACCAGCATAAGCTTCTCTTTTATAGTATTTGGAAATTTTTTTTTAATTTTCTTTAATTTTTTTTCTTTTTTCTTTTTTCTTTATTAGTCAGTTCTGTATTCAGCAAATATAGTCAGTTTGGTACCATTACTAGGCTCATCCGTGACCTACCCCCTCCCCTTGGCCCCTCCTTGTTGAGGTATACGGGTCATGCATTGTGGAGTTAGCCCACAGTTATGGGTAAGGCTAAATGTCTCTGCATATCATGACCCAACATGTGACTCTGACATTCTTTCCGCCCCCTCTTCTGCATAATTTCCCTGAGCCATGTTGGGTTCATTTTTGGTCTGCTTCAGTGATGAGGTGTTGGGGGCCTCTGAGGCTCGGGCTCTCTGATTTGGTAGGAGTTGATTTTTCTCTGTGCTGATCTCCTTCCCCCTTGTGCTGGTATCCGGTTCATCAGGAAAACAGCCCCCTTGCTTGTTTCTCCAGTTTTTCTTAGTTTCAGCCAGGGGCCCTTTTGAGGTATGATGGGGTGGCTCTCTCCTTAGAGTCTACATCTATCTGAAAAAGAGAAGCAGATTCTCCAACGAGAGTAAGTTAGCACCAGGACAAATGAGATACCCCTTACTTTTTTTTTTTTTTAATAGAGTATTTAATACGTGTAGGCCCTCTTGTAGCCCACAATTGATGGTAGCTTGATATTGGAGAGTGGGTTTATGTTTCGATCTGGTTCTGACTTGTTTCCCAGCTCCAGGTATGGGTCCCATACCAGTGAGGGGATCAGTTAGCCAAATTGAGAGCAGTTGGCTTCCCCACCATGGCTGTGTGCCACCACTGCACTTGTGTGGGCATCACAACAAGTTATTTGCTGCTACGTAGGTTAGACCATGCGTGGCTTGGACAGATATTGGTCAATTTCCCCCAGTCACCCATGTAGCACCTTCTGGCACTAGACGGACTGACTGTCTGGGGACTGACTCTCTTCCGACTTCCAGCCATGCCATTCAACTTTGCATGTCAATCACATAAGGTATCTTCAGCAGTAGGGTCTTACCACTAGCCTTTGGTGGGTCATCAAGTACTCTGACAGAAATCTGTCTGTCTTTTAGGAAACCTTGTAGGTCTCTCTGATCAAAAGCTCATTGTGGATGATAGCCCCATGCTGGATCTGGGAGTTACAGGTCAGTGCCCACTAAGAAAATGAGGAAAAGGATAACTTTAATACAAGAGTTAGAGATAAGAGAGAGAGAGAGAGAGAGAGAGAGAGAGAGGGAGAGGGGAAGTGAGGGAGGGAAGATGTAGGAGATTAAGGTTAGTCTTAATCTTACCCTCTCCAGTGTCTTGTGGTTCAGGTGTTCTCTGTAAGGGCCAGGTGAAGGATCAGCCATTTGGTCTGTCTTTTAGTAAGTAGAAGATTATGGTACCATTGCCGTTTGGGTCTAGATTTGTGTTTCCCACCACTTTGATGCCCTCTCCTCCCTCCCCTTCCATCCTACTGTCTAGTCTAGTAGATACTTGCTGGGTATGTAAGGTATCTTCGGTAGATTCAGGTTAGGTGCTGTAGATGAGTGAGACTATGTGGCGATTTTTTTTCTGTGATTGGGTAAGTTCACTGAGAATGATCTGTTCCAGGTTCAATCATTTTTCCTCAAATTTCATTGTGTCATTTTTTCTTACTGCTGTATAGAATTCCATTGTGTAGATATACCACATCTTAGTTATCCATTCTTCTAGGGATGGACATCTGGGTTGATTCCAGCTCTTAGCTATTACAAATTGAGCTGCTATAAACATAGTTGAGCAAATCTCTCTGGCCTGTGGTTTGAAGGTTTTAGGGTAGATGCCCAGGAAGGGAATAACTGGGTCTGTTGGTATCTCTATACTCAGCTTTTTCAGAAGTCTCCATATTGCTTTCCAAAGTGGTTGTACCATCCTACATTCCCACCAATAGTGGATGAGTGTTCCTACTTCTCCACATCCTCGCCAGCATTTATTTTTCTTTGATTTTTTGATGTTTGCTATCCTTATTGGGGTAAGGTGGAATCTCATAGTTGTTTTAATTTGCATTTCTCTGATGATTAGAGGTGATGAACATTTTCTTAAGTGTATGTTTGCCATTTCTATTTCTTCCTCTGTGAACTGCCTGTTCAGCTCTTTGCCACATTTTGTGAGTGGGGTGTTTGACTTCTTATTGTTTAGATTTTTGAGTTTTTTGTAGATTCTAGAGATTAGGCCTCTATCAGTTGGATAACCCGCAAATATTTTCTCCCATTCTGTGCGTAATCTATTGGCTTTGCTTATTGTATGTTTGTCTGTAAAGAAACTCTTCAGCTTCATGTGATCCCATTGGTTGAGCGACTATTTAAGTTCATGAGCTACTGGGGTTTTGTTCAGGAAGTCTTTTTCCATTCCTATATCTTGGAAAGTACTTCCTATATTTTCTTCCAGTAGTATTCGAGTTTCTGGTCTTATATTGAGATCTTTGATCCATTTGGACTTGAGTGTAGTGCATGGTGAAATGTGTGGGTCAAGTTTCAGTTTCCTGCATATGGTTATCCAGTTTGTCCAGCACTATTTGTTGAAGATGCTGTCTTTTTTCCAACCTATATTATTTGGGCCTTATTGAATATCAAGTAGCTATAGTTGCTTGACCCAAAGTCCGGGTCCTCAAGTCTATTCCATTGATCGATACTCCTGTTTTTATGCCAGTACCATGCTGTTTTTATTACTATGGCTTTGTAATATAGCTTTAGATCAGGTATGGTGATGCCTCCAGAGGTTTTTCTTTTGCTGAGGATATGTTTGGAAATGCGAGGCCTTCTGCCTTTCCATATGAAATTTGAGATCATTTTTTCTGTCTCTGTGAAGAATACTGTAGGGATTTTAATTGGAATTGTATTAGATCTGTATATTGCCTTTGGTAGGATTGTCATCTTCACAATGTTAATTCTGCCTACCTAGGAACATGGGAGGTCTTTCCATTTTCTCAAGTCCGCCTCAATTTCTTTTTTGAGTGTTTTTATGTTTTCATTGTATAGATCTTTCACTTCCTTGCTTAACGTTATTCGAAGGTATTTTATTTTTTTTTTTTGTTGTTGCAATTGAAAATGGGACTATGTCCCTTATTTCTTTTTCTGTATCTTTGTCCTTTGCATAAAGGAAGGCTACTGATTTTTGTGCATTGATTTTGTATCCTGCTACTTTGCTATAGGAGTTAATCACCATCAGGAGTTTTGGAATGGAGTCTCTTGGGTCTCTTGCATATATAATCATGTCATCAGCGAATAAAGCTAACTTAACTTCTTCCTTTCCAAGTTGTATCCCTTTTATTTCCTTCTCCTGTCTTATTGCTTGAGCTAGGACTTCCAGTACTATATTGAAAAGCAGAGGTGAGAGTGGACAACCCTGTCTTGTTCCTGTTCTTAATGGGAATTCCTCCAGTCTCTCTCCATTAAGTATTATTTGGGCCTTCGGAGCTTCGTATATTGCCTTTATTAGGTTAAGATATGAACCAACCATGCCAATTCTCTCCAATGTTTTGAACATGAAGTGATGTTGAATCTTGTCAAAGGCCTTTTCTGCATCTATCGAAATGATCATGTGATTTTTATGTTTAACCTTGTTTATGTGGTGTATTACATTGACAGATTTCCGTATGTTGAACCACCCCTGTGTTCCTGGGATGAATCCCATTTGGTCAAGGTGGATAATGCTTTTGATGTGTTGTTGGATTCGGTTTGCAAGGATTTTGTTTAGGATCTTTGTATCTAAATTCATCAGGGAAATAGGCCGGTAGTTTTCTTTTCTTGTGGCATCTCTGCTTGGTTTTGGAATTAGGGTGATGCTAGCTTCATAAAAGGAGTTGGGTAGCTTTCCCTGTTAACCAATAGTGAGGCACAGTTTGAGGAAGATTGGTTTGAGTTCTTCCATGAAGGTTTGATAGAATTCAGCTGAGAAGCCATCTGGTCCTGGACTCTTCTTTTTTGGGAGGTTTTTTATTACTTTTTCAATCTCCATGAGTGTGATGGGTTGATTGAGGTGATTAATCTGCTCTGTGTTTAGCTTTGGTAGATGGTATGCGTCCAAGAATTTATCCATCTCCTCCACATTATCCAGTTTTGTGGAGTAGAGGTTTTTGAAATAAGTCCTGATGATTCTCCCAATTTCATTTATGTCTGTTGTGATCTCTCCTTTTTCATTTTGAATTTTGTTAATTTGAAGCTTCACCTTTTTTTGCTTGATCAGATTGGCCAGGGGTTTGTCAATCTTGTTTATTTTTTCAAAGAACCAGCTCTTTGTTTTGTCAATTGTCTTAATTGTTTCCTTCGTTTCCAGTTCATTGATTTCTGCTCTGATTTTATTTGTTTCTTTCCTTCTGGAGCTCTTTGGGTTGGATTTTTCTTGTTTTTCAAGTGCCTTCAGGTGGATGGTTAAGTCATTGATTTGGGACCTTTATGTCTTTTTTATGAAGGCATTGAGTGCTATGAATTTTCCCCTGAGGACCGCCTTCATTGTGTCCCATAAGTTTTGATATGATGTGTTCTCATTGTTGTTCAATTCCAGAAATTTTGCAATTTCATTTTTTATTTCATCCACTATCCATTTATTGTTTAAAAGTGTGCTGTTCAGTTTCCAGGTGCCTTTGGGATTCTTGGTGGGTCTTTTGTTGTTGATTTCTAGCAATATAGCATTGTGATCTGATATCATGCAGGGAATTATGTCAATCTTCCTAAATATGTGGAGGCAGTCTTTGTGACCCAGTATATGGTCTATTTTAGAGAATAGCATGGGCTGCTGAGAAGAATGTGCAGTCTGTGGATTTGGGATGGAATGTTCTGTAGATGTCCGTTAGGTCTAAGTGATCTATGGTTTTGTTGAGCTCTCTTACTTCCCTGTTGAGTTTCTGTTTGGATGATCTGTCTATTACTGATAATGGTGTATTGAAGTCCCAACTATGATGGTGTTAGTGGTTATTTCTGTTTTATTGTCAAGTAGGTTTTGTTTTATGAACTGTGGTGCCCCTGTGTTTGGTGCATACAGATTTATGATTGTAATATCCTCTTGATGGATCGTTCCCTTGATAAGTAGGAAGTGGCCTTCTTTGTCTTTTTTGATTATTTTTGGTTTGAAGTCTATTTTATCCAATATTAATATAGCTACACCTGCTTGTTTCTTATTCCCATTTGCTTGGAATACTGTTTTCCACCCTTCCACCCTGAGGAGATGTCTGTCTTTAATGGTGAGTTGGGTTTCTTGAAGGCAACAGATTGAGAGGTCTAATTTTTTGATCCATCCTGTTAGCTTGTGTCTCTTGATGGGTGAATTAAGGACATTAATATTTAGGGTAATGACTGTGAGATTTGATTTGATCCCTGCCATATTGTGATGGTAAATGTGGGTTGGTGTTTTCATGGACGTTGAAGTTTTTTGTGCCTACTCTGAGTTTGGTTGTTGTGATCTGCTTCTTGTAGGCAATTGTGTTTGATTGTTTTTTTCTTCTCTGTGGAGAATTTCCTGAAATAGTCTATGTAGGTTTGGTTTTGTGTTCCTATAATTGTTAAGCTGGGTTTGGGTGGAATGTTTTTCTTTCACTATCTATTATGAGGGATAATTTTGCTGGGTAGAGTAGTTTGGGTTGGAATCCATAGGTTCTTAGACTTTGCAGTGTTTCATTCCAGGCCCTTCTAGCTTTCAGGGTTTCCATTGAGAAGTCTGAAGTAATTCTGATGTGGTTACCCTTGAAGGTGGTGTGCTGTTTTTCCCTAGCTGCTTTTAGGATTTTCTCTTTGGTGTCAATGTTTAGAGTCTTAATGATAATATGTCTTGGAGAGTTTCTCCTTTGGTCCAGTCTGTTTGGAGTTCTATTGGCTTCTTGTATCTTGATGGGCCTTTCTTTTAAGAGACTGGGGAAGTTTTCTTCAATTATTTTGTTAAATAAGTTCTCCATGCTTTGGTCTGAAATTCTTCTCCTTCTGGTATTCCAATGATCCTGATATTGGGATGTTTAAGTGTATCCCACAATTCCCTCATGTTCTGTTCACAGGAGCTTTTGAACTTACTGAAATTTTTGAACTCTCTGTTTCTTCCATCTTGTCTTCCAGATCAGAGTTTCTATCCTCCACTTGGCTGACTCTATTCTTGAGAGCTTCTAGCGAGTTTTGGACTTGTTCAATTAAGTTTGCATTTTCTATTACTTTTCTATGTATAATTTCCATCCCTCTGTCAAGCTCCCTTTTCACATCATTTTCTGATTTTCTTGATGATTCTTGGAGTTCATCCTTGCATTTCTTTATGTCTTCATTTAGCATGGCCAGCTGATTTTTAAGGTCTTTTTTTTCACTCTCCCTCAAATCTCTTAACTCTCTTTGAAATCCTTCCAATTTCTTATCTAATCCTTCCAATTTCTTATCTATTAGTTCTAGTTTAGTGATGGCAGCATCCTCATGATTGTCGGCCCTTTGTTGCTTTCCTGCAAGTTCTACCAGTGTGTTGGTGTGGGTTCCATTGCTCATAGCTTCAATTTGGTGTTCTGGTCCTATTGGTTCTTCTATGTTTTGGTTAGATGTATTCATTGTGGGACTGGGTGATCTAACTGGATTTTCTTGCATTTGATTTTTCATGTTGTTTCTTTTGCGCTGTGTTCTGCCCATGACAGTGTATGGGCAGATAGGTGGGCGTATCAGTCTGGGCTCAAGAACAATGGGAATCTTATGCAGCCTGGGGGCGTTGCCAAGAAGCCTGGACTTTGGCTGTCACTTGCCAAAGCCGCCTATCTACTGCCTGGCAGGAGCGCCAAAGTTGCCTAAGTTCTCAAGCGGTAATGTGCCAAAGGTGCCTGCGTTTGAGCTAGGAGTGGCACTGAGGCACCGAGCACTGAAGCAGCCCTAACTCTGGCTGGGTACACTGGGAACCGGAAGCAGTCTGTGCTCCCCCGCCACAGGACAATTGTGGACGGCCGCGTGGCAGACAGGTAGGGGATGGGACCTGAGCTGGCGCAAGCAAGAGACACTGTCTGAGCTTGCATGGCACCTGCTGTGGGACTGGGCTTGCTAAGTAAGTGGGCGAATGGACGAGAGTGCGGAGCAGTCTAAGCTTCCGCACGCAGGGAACAATCTCACTTGCCTAAGCCGCCTATCTACTGCCTGGCAGCGGCACCAAAGTTGCCTGAGTTCTCAAGCGATAATGTGCCAAAGCTGCTTGAGTTCGAGCTAGGAGTGGCACTGAGACACCAAGCACTAAGGCCGCCCAAACTCTGGCTGGGAATGCTGGGAACCGGAAGCAGTCTGTGCTCCCTCACCACAGGACAATGGCGGATGGCCGGAGTGGCAGACAGGTAGGGGATGGCACCTGAGGTGGTGCAAGGAAGAGACACAGTCTGGGCTTGCGTGGCACCTGCTGTGGGACTGGGCATGCTTAGTAAGTGGGCGAGTGGAAGAGAGTGCGGAGCAATCTAATCTTCCGCGCGCAGGGAACAATCGGTGGTGGCAGCCGTGCAGGTTCTGGCGCAGCAGAGGCTGCCGGCGCGCAGCAGCAGGGGCAGGGGCGGTGCTGTGAACCCAGTGGTTATTTGGGGTGAGCTGTGGGCTACCTGCCTGCGAGGAGATCCGCGATTCCCTGTTCCCCCGCCTCTGTGCCCTCCCAGATTTCTCTCCCCTAAAAGCCACTATATACCCTTAATATCTTGCCTTTCTTTCCCCAGGATTTGCAGTGCAGCTAGGCGGTCGCCATCTTGGCTGGAAGTCTCTGGAAATTTTTGTTCTGTAATTTTATTGAAAACATTTTATATGCCATTGAGCTGAAGTTCTTTTTCTTCTTGTATTTCCATGATTCAAACATATCTTTTGAAGTTGTCCACATTTCTCTCATGCCCTGCTCTTTTTTCAAAACTTGTCAGGAACTGTGGCTTCCTGATCTATTTCCTTTGTCTTGTCCTCAAGTCCTGATGTCCTGTCCTTCCAATGAACTATTCTATTGATATGGCTTTTCTGGCAGCTATTTAATTGAGTTATTTCATTCTTGATTTCTGTTAAGCTTTTCTTAGGTTTCTCTATCTTTCCACTGAGTTCAAGTTTCATTCTTTGGTTTGGCTTTTTAATTACATTTAATTGATGGCTTGTGTTTGCTTGGAATTCATTCAGTCATTTTTTTCATGACCTGTTTGATTTCGCTCAGATGTCTATTCAATTCTTTTAGATGACTCTCTAGCATTTCTTTCAGGCTTTTTTCATGTCCTCCTTACATCTTAAGTTTGTTTTATATGTTTATTATAACTGTGTTTAAGAATGTATTTTCTGGAATTCCCTCTAATTAGTTATCAATAGTAATTTCCAATATTGGACTATGCATTTTTTTTTTGTTTGTGTTATGAAGTAGGGTTTCACTCCAGCCCAGGCTGACCTGGAATTCACTATGTAGTCTCAGGGTGGCCTCAAACTCATGGTGATCTTCCTAGCTCTGCCTCCTGAGTCCTGGGATTAAAGGTGTGATCCACAATGCCCAGCTTGGACTAGGCATTTTTTAAATTTAGTTTTTAATTATTATTACTATTATTATCATTGTTTTGTTTTTTAAGGGTAGGGTTTCACTCTAGCCCAGGCTGACCTGGAATTCACTATGTAGTCTTGGGGTGGCCACAAACTCTCAGCAATCCTCTTCCCTCTGTCTCCCGAGTGTGGGATTAAAGGCATTCATCACCACTTCTGGCTTGGACTAGGCATTTTTGATGGGGTCATGTTGTCTTAATTTCTTGTGTTACTTGCTTTGCACATTGAGAGATAAATCCTTAGCCTTGCATGAACAGAGAAACAGTGGCTTTACCAAGGTATACAAGGGTAGACTGTGACTGGGACCACTCCTGTAACAGACAAGGATCTGGATGACCAACTCACTGGACCTAGGCTTCTCCATGTGGTCTACTCAAGCCAGGGGCAGGGACCTGTGCCAAGTGACCTGCCTGGCCCACCTGGCTCTAAGTGTGTAGCCTACATATATCTTTGTTGGCCATAGGCAGAAGCCTGTCAGGTGCTTGCTAGTGGCCTATCCTAAGTGGCCTCTTTCACATTTTTTAAATAAGTATAGTAGTAGCTTGGATCATGTTACCCAAAGATCATGTGATAAATGCTTGGTCCCAGGAACTGCACTATTGGAAGGCATTGTGAAACTTTTGGGACACAAAACTTGGGGCCGGTCCTTAGGTCACTGATATAAGTTCAAGTAGATTGTTGTACCCTGAGTCATCACTTTTCCACTTCCAAGGTCAGAAAGTGAGTGCTCTCTCAATAATGTGGGTCCAAGTTGTGAGTCACATGTTCTTGAACTAGGGCCTTGAAAACCATGGCCCAATAAAAGTTTCTCTTCGCTTCAGTTTTTTTTTTTTTTTTTTAACTATTGTGATGGAAAGTTTACTAATACAATCAAGTTGCTTTCTTTAAAAAATTAGTTATGTGAGTTTTTAAAAATGAATTTTGAGGGCTGGAGTGATGGCTTAGTGGTTAAGACACATGCCTGCGAAGTCTAAGAACCCAGGCTTGATTCTCCAGGTCCCACACAAGCCAGATGCGCATGGTGGTGCATGCATCTGGAGTCCATTTGCATTGGCTAAAGGCCCTGGTGTGCCCATTCTTACTCTCTCTGTCTCTCTCTCCTTCTCTCTGTCTCTAATGAATAAATAATTAAGAATAGTTGTTTAAAAATGAATTCTGAATATTAAATTTTTATAAAAATCTGTGGTTTGAAAATATTTCTGTGTAATCCATAACTTTCCATTTCATTTTATTAAATCTTCTCTTTAAGGATTTGCTCATGTATCTGCTAGATTTATTTAGAAAAGCCAAGGGACAAGAGCAGGCAAGAATTTCTAAAGGATGGTAGAAGAGTCATGCTTTTTAGATATTAGGATTTTAAGGAATGCAGAGGAATGAAGAAAGATTGTGAACAGTAAGCACAAGATAGGTAGAAGTATAAAGTAGATAGTTAAGAATCAATCCATATTTTTCTATGTCCATATGGAAGAGAGAGTTTAAGCCTACCTTGTAAATAAACCCTGATTTAATACATTAACATTGCAGAAGTTGGATGTAGTTTTAATAAGTCTGCATTATTTGAGGAAACTTGAAATGTTTTATACTGAGTTCCACTCTCCTGCATTGCACGGACATATTTTTTACTTTGTGTTTTTTTTTCCCATATCTAATGTATTATCATTTTTTTCATTTGATTCAAATATATAATTTTAAATTTATATGAAGTATAGAATGACCTTATTTAGATACTTTGAAATTTCAATTCCCTAGTGGATCCAATCCTGACTCCCTGAGGCCAAATAAGCACCTATGTCTTTTAACTTTGCCAGCTATCTGCATAAATATTCATCATACAGTCCATTTTTTCCTTATCTGTCTTCCTCTCTAGAGAGTGAGCCCATCACGAGAAGGGATGCTGTCTTTTCAGCTTTGTGTCACCTGGATAGTACAGTGTATCTGGCCTATTGTAACCATCCAATAAATATTTATTGAAAGAATGAATGAACAGATGAGTTCCTCAGAGATGCTTAAAATTGAGCAATTTCTGAATGCAGAGCCAGGTCTTGGAACCTTATTAGAAAAACATTCCAATTCTATTTTATGATTTAGTGATGAAATAGGAATGGGTGATGTTCAAGATCAGACAAATAAAAACATCAAAATCTAATACATCCAGAAATTCTTTATTTCAACTGAAGGCATTTGGAAGTTATTCCATTTGTGCTTAATACTAAGGTAGTGATTTCAGAACAGCAAGATAAAAGTTATATCTTATGTCACTTCTTTGGCAGAAAATACATTAATTATAATAGTGTGAGGAGAAAAAACAAAGGTTTCTTGAAATTCCAAGCAAAGTGATTTCTCAATGACAAGAGGTGAGCCAATTAAAATCAGATACTGGAGAGAGAAAAAAAAAACTGAGAAATTGCATTGTGATGGACATTTCTTAAAGGGCTTCAGGTAAAATGATGCATGTGTTTGTCATTTGCTTCATGCTTAAAAAACCAACAACAACAAAAAACAGCTATGAGAAAAGGAAGTCTAACAAGGATATTTCATTCTGTAGTCTCATTCAGTGATTTGGGACACACTTCTGGTATTTAAAAGGGGATTTTTCATGCCTCTTCACATAGCTAATCATCACTTCACTCATTTCTCTATACAGACTTTTATCTACCTCCATGTATGTTTTCATTAATGGAGTATAGTAACTTTTACCATGTCTTGCATATTGATGGCTGATTTTTTTCATCCTAGAAACTTCTACTGGGCATGACTTTGCTTATGTCCAAGTGTTTCTTATAGTTCAAACCTGTGAGCTCTGAATGTACATAAAGAATCATTAATTTGGATAATTGTGATAGTTGGATGGAAAATCCATCATAAGGTTATTTTAGAAGGTACTTTCTACTTTCTATGAGCTAAATATGTCTACAACCATACGTTATTGTGTAATAGCAATTTTGGGCACCACAGACTCACAGGGTGTGTTTTACAAGTGTTGTCAGCTGACTTCTAATTCTAGTTCTATCACTCACCAGTTCCTGAGACTGGCCTGCTATCGTCTGTGCAGCTATGTCCTCATCTGTGACATAATGATGATCATAAAGTGCCTACTCACCAAAGGATCTCAAGATTTGAACAATTTAGTTTTATGCTAAAATATTTAGAATAGAACCTAGCACACAAGAGCCTTCATTTCTGTTTATTACAATTACTATTTATAGCTTTCTTATAGATTATTTTCAAGATGTCACATTGTCTTAAACACAAAATCTTCCAAGCTACTTGAAAAATTTGCAGATAGTGAAAGTATAGCACTAGCATTAATGAATTCAAACACATCCAGCTCTGGCATTGTGTCTTCAGGTTGCAGAGGCTCATGTTAGATAGGTGCAGGGAAAGGAATACCTTACACCACTATTCTATACACAATCAGGACATTTTTAGTCTGTTTTTATTTATTTATTTATTCTTTTTATTAACAACTTCCATGATTATAAAAAATACCCCATGGTAATACCCTCCCTACCCCCACTTACCCCTTTGAAACTCCATTCTTCATCATACCCCCTCCCCATCTTAATCAGTCTCTCTTTTACTTTTGATGTCTTGATCTTTTCCTCCTCTTATGATGGTCTTATGCAGGTAGTGTCAGGCACTGTGATTCCATGGATATCCAGGCCATTTTGTGTCTGGAGGGTGCATGTTGTATGGAGTGATGCCCTTCCTTTGGCTCTTACATTATTTCTGCCACCTCTTCTGCATTAGACCCTGAGCCTTGGAAGGTATAATACAGATATTGCAGTACTGAGCACTGCGGTCATTTCTTTCCGTCACCATGATACCTTCTGAGTCATCCCAAGGTTACTGCCATCTGAAAAGAGAAGATTCTGTACCAAAAGTGAGAGTAGCATTAATATAAGGGTGTGAACATTAACAAAAGTGCTTACTGGGCAGTTTGATAAGCATAGTATATACATTTAGCCAGACAACAGCAGACGTTATATCCCTAGGGCTCATGACTACCCCTGTTTTAAGTTTTCAGTATTAGGGATGTATTCCCTCCCATGCAGCGGGCCTCTAGTCCAATTAGAGGGCAGTTGGTTTCCCCCATAACAGACGTGCTACTATTGCACCCGTTGGCTCATTTGGCCTGGCTGGCCAATTATAAGGCTTGCAGTGTCCACTGATAAGTATCTTCATTGGTGATTTCTCTTTCTCCCATTGAACTGCATGCAGAATGGCTTCTTGCAGCTTTCTGTCAGTTGGTCTGCATGGAGGAGGACATCAGCTCAGATCCAGCAGGATTTCTCAGTGGGCTTGCAGCCCAAGTATATGGAGTCTTTAGCAATAGGGTCTTACCATCTATTCCTGGTGGGAAACCAAGGGCCTTGGCAATGGGCTATAATGTTTTGTGGGCATCTGGGACCTCCCTGGTAAACAATTCGCTGGAAGGTATCCCATCCCTGGCACTGAAACTTTTCTAGCAACAATCTACGGCTCCTGAGTGTTCCGTTGTCCAAAAACATAGGATTACTTATGATTTATCTGTATCCTTCTAGATCTTGGATAGCTGTCCCTCCACCTTTCTCTTACTCAATCTATTTCCCAGACCTCATTTTGGGCCTTTTTCACCCCCATTAATCTATTTTTTTACTTACATATATACAATACCATCCTATTAAGTACCTCCTCCCTTCCTTTCTCTTCCCTTTGTATCTTTTTTCTACCTTACTGGCCTCTGCCACTGGGTTTTTTTCCTTCTCACACAGAAGCCCAGTCATCTGTAGCTAGGATCCACATATGAGAGAAAGCATGTGATGCTTGGCTTTCTGGGCCTGGGTTACCTACTTATTTTAGATCAATTAATAGTAGAGGTCAATAATATTTTTTCTATAAATATTAAGATATTGTATATGTTCAGATTGGTTGTCTACATGGTCCCTATTCATCTGGTAATACATAATGAAACTAGTCATAAAGTATAAGTTTAAAGAGTGAACTCTCCAATGAGACTCCACTAAAATTTCAATGATATGGCTCAGTAAAAATATTTGCCTAGGTCTACAAAGCTCTGGGATCTAGCCCAGCACTGGAAGTGTGGGGAGGCAAAAGCTATATTTGGCCTGTGAATTAAAGTGTGATGAATTTAGTGACTCTGGATTTATAGCTTTGCTGTAATTGATTCTAGTTTGCAGCAGTTCAGTTAACTGTCCTCATTTTCGTTTGGTGCAGGTTTAAGGCCACTGACATCAGCCTCTACCCTCTTCTCTGTCTCTATATTTGCTGGATCTTTCTTTACAGATGAAGAGTCATCAGTTTCAACTATAAGTTTGGACCTTTATGGCTTCATTCTTTCTGGACCTCCAGATCCACTGTACCACACACCCACATACTTGTGAGGCTGGCATGATTGGTGGCCAGTGGATACTCCCTGAATGATTTCCTATATCCCTTGCCTTTCAGGTGCATTTGTTCGATGAGAAGCCCAATGAAGGGCAGACATAAGATGAGGGAATAGATAGAAGTTAGGGGATATTTCTCAACTATCTACCCTAATCTCTTTCTGAAATCACCCAGGGCCAACTATGTTCCTCTTCACAAAAAAGTGCCATTTACCTGGAAGCAACAATACTGCAGCATTCTTTCCTCCCTGCTTCAGCAAAGGCTTCTCACTTCACATCTTTGGGATCATGAGACCTCTAGATTCCTCAACCCCAGTTTATGCTTCCCATATCCTCAACCCCAGGTTATGCTTCCCATATCCCTTTACTTTTGGAAATAAAACAAATGCTCCTTGAATTTTCTTAATCCCAGTGTGTTATTTGTTTCCTTGCCAGTCTCTCAGTCTTGCAGAACCAGTCTTGCTGCAGCAAAGCTCACCCCAGGGGGCCCAGCTACAGAATCTCATGGTGCTTAGCATTTTTTTTTTTACCAATTAGCACTGAGATTTGGGGATGTTGATAATAAAGGGAAATGGGGACTGTCCGATTGTTTGAAAAGGAGTCTTCAAAAATGATTAAGAGAAAACAGCTGCTGCAGTGTAGAAATGCCAGGACAGAAATGAAGTCCCTGGGAGATATAGGTGGATGTTTAAGGGTTGAGATAAAACAAAAAATCAATTTCCAGGTGCTCCAGGAAGAGGAACTTAGATTAAGAAATAGAACGTAAAACACAGATTTGGCAAAATAGAAGAATAGACAGCTGGGAATGCCAGACCACTTTTATATGATTGTGCGCTAGGTCTAAGGTAGGCAAGCCTAAGGGATAACTTTGGCAGTGGGACACTACTTGGCTTGGAGTAAGTATATCTCTTTTCTCACAATGCACTTGAGTAACCTGTTGGCAATTTGAGGTTGTTGGCAACGTGCACCAAGCTGCTTGTACACCCCACTCCAAACAAAAAACAAGGCTTCTCCTCCATTTGCTGATGAGTATTCATGATCAGTTTCTATTTAATATGATCTCTGATATATCTGGGATAAGAACAACAGGAGGACATCCAGCATGGATTAGTTTTGGGTAGTCAGACATTAGGCAAACCATATCCTTTAATTGAACTTTTAAGAAAATAAATCTATTGACTTTCTTAGGCCTATGTATTACTGGGTATACCTTTGTAAGCATTATGGGAGGGAATATGTATAGTAGATAAAAAAAAAAGATATATAATCAAACTGAAGGACTACCCAAACTATGACACTTTGCAACTAACCCCAACCTCTTGTGAAATTTTTAAAAAACAGCAGCCACAACCAGCAACTGGGGTCCTTGAGTAAGCCACTGATGCTGGTGGCTCTTGGCAGTGTATTTCACTACGTTTGTGCATGGTTTTTCACTTCTTTGAGTAATCTTCCATGAATCTGGAAACACACACAGACAGAGAGAGTGTGAGAGAGAACAAGTAAGAGATCTAAGAGTTACCCAACACATCTGTGCATCTGCCTGATCCTTCATGTGGTTCTGAGGTATACTGTCTTAGTAAATTTTTCAGTACTATCACAGAATACCTGCCAGAAACAAGAGTGTAAAGGTTTACTTTAGCTTATAGTTTCAGAGGACATTAGTCTATTATTATAGGGAATGCATGGTGGCTGGGATGGAAGGATGGTAAAGAGGCTGCACATATCTCGGAGCATCAGTAAGTAGATAACTAGACCAGAACCAGCAGCCAGGGCTGATCTGAAGTCCTCAAGGCCCTAGCAGTCCACATCTGCCAGCTAGACACCATGTCTCTCAATGGTTTCACAGCATCTCAAAACAGGACCACCAGCTGGGAACCAAGTACTGAGAATGTGACCCCATATGGAGCATTACACATAGGTTCACTGACATCTCATAATGCAAAACAAAACAAAACAAAACAAAACAACAAAAAAAACTATTAAATTTAACTTCAAGAATACTTGAGTCACTAACAGTCTCAATATGGCTCAAAAGTCTAAAGTCTTAAGTTTCTTCTGAGACTAGCTACGGAGACCTATCAAGTAAAAATGACAATAAAAATCTCCAAAGCAAATGGAAACAACAACAAAAGCAAGTTTCTTGCTTCCATGGTGAACATTCCTATTACAAAGAGAAGGAATGGGGAGATAAAAAGAAAAATATAGACCAAAGCAGGACTTAAATGTAGTAGGGCAACCACCAAACAATGTAGCTTTGTATCCTACATGTGAGGCTTGTGGTGTCTCATATGGACTCCACCATGATTGTCCAGCCCCATCCCTGTAGCCATGGCTACTGCAGCACCTGTATTCTTTGTTTTGGCACAACTCCACTTGGTAATTGTGGCTTTTCTTTGCAAACATCCCTATTCCTGGCATCTGCAGTGCCCCGATTTCTCTCTTACGACTTTGGATCACCTTGAAAGCTTCATGTATAGCATCTCAGAACCTCCATACAAGAAATCCAACTCTACTACAGGTTCCCTGTCCTCATTGACTTTTCTTAGGAACCTAATTCAAGCTTCTATGATTCAATAAATCTTTATGTATGCTCTCAAAACCAGCAACACATGGACAATATTATGTTCTGTTGCCAGCTTGATAAGTAGCCGGAGATTGAGGTTATAGATCAGTGGTACAGCACTTTCCTAGTATGGTCAATTCCTACTACTTCAAAATAAATTGTATTTTATTAAATCAATGGTGGTGGGACATGCCTGTAATCATAGCACTTGGGAGAAAGAGGCCCCGGAATTCAATGTCATCCTTGTCTACAGAATGAGTTTGATACCAGCCTGGACTATTCCCGACCCTGACTCATGAACAAAATGAAAAATAAAAGCATGTAGCTGACTGCTTTTGGAACAAGAGTATTGTGGCCACTGAGTACTTCTATAGTTGAACTGGGGTAAATAAGGACCTGGTCCTTTCTAAGGAGGACACTCCACTGGAACTCCCTTTTCAAATGAAAGTCTTTCACAAGGATTTGCAGTTTTACATCCTGGGATCTTTGGTTTGTGGGGTTATTGCCTTTGAGACACTTTTCCCAATATTCTGGTGCAAAGTGACAGATTTCTCTTTAATGGTGCTGATCTCTCTGACAATTAGTCACTTGGTCCATACCTGCCTTGTCTGCAGACAGGTTCAAAGGCACTCACAATTCCAACCTACATGCTTTTCTCACCATTCTGCTCTACATTTTGCTCCCTTTCACTGTAATCTTACTAAAACAGTGGGCAGCAACTGCACAGTACTCTGAATATTACTGTGTCATTCCCTTGCACCATATATTTTACTAAAGCAGCAAGCAGTAACTGCACAGTACTCTGAATGTTACTGTGTTTCTCCCTCTCTCTATAATCTTACTAAAGTATCATGCAGTAACTACAGTGGCCTAAATGTTACTGTGTCATGAAATTTCCTCTGCCTATTAGTCTATTGTTTTTTAATTTAATCTTGTTCAGATTCTCAGAACATAGGCAATACATGTCATATTGTTTTTTCCATAACGAATAATCCCATTCCAATTACCAATGGAGTTTTTATTCTCTGAAATCTCATAGGCACAGTTTTTTAAAAATACTTCATTAATTTCCGCACATGTATATAAAGCATTTTGATCATAATTCCCTCCTGTTACCTTCTTTCCTCCCACTTTCCCATCCTCCCTCCTTCTTATTTCCAATTAGTACTTCTTTTACTTTGATGTCCATTTTTCTCTCCCTTACCATCTGTGACAGAATACTTACAGGCTTTATATTGTGCAGATCTTGTGTACGAAATGACAGTTGCTATAGGTCATGAACACAACTGCCATTTCATTTACAGAAGATAGCATTCTATAGCACTCCTCCCATTCTCTTTTACACTCTTTTGGCCTCCTCTCCCACAGTGTTCTCTGACCTTTAGAGGACATGATAAAGTTGTGTCATTTAGTGATGAGCATGCAACTGTTACTGATTTTTAGCACTTTTCTGAATTTGAAACTACCCAGTAGTTTACATTAACTGCAAAAGGAAGATTCTCTGGTCAAAGGTGACAGCAGCACTAATCTATGGGTATAAATGTAGATAGTTAGAGAGCCATTTGATGAGTACAACATATGCATTTAGCCAAAAAACAGTAGTAGCTTCCCTCTGAGGGCCAGTAGCATTCTTAGCCATAGGCTTTTGACATTTTTAGTACCGGCAATTACCTCCCACAGAGGGGTTTCTCAAATTCAGTTAGCAGGTAAGTTACACCCGTAACAGTTATGTTCTGGTGGACACATCTTGCCTTGCTGGTCAGTTGTGTAGCTCATAGTATCCATTACTGGGTAAGATTGTTGACGAACGTTCTCCCCTAGCAGACTGAATAACACCCCCCCCCCATTGTGGAAGTTAGCCAATAGGAAGAAAACTTCCAGATGAGCACAGTTTTTTACTGTCTGGATGTTTATTGGCATTCTGGTCATCCCAACTCTACCAGAATCACTCATAAAGCTTTGTTTATAGGATTTTAGGGCTTCCCTAGCCTACATATCCTAACTCTTCCAAATTATTCTTACAAATCAGCTCTGAAAACCAATAAGCCATATGCTCAGGTTTATCACAGCAATGTCCTTTTCCTTCATGCCCATTTTCTGTACACTTTTTTCATCATTATGCAGAATTCCAGATAGAAACAACTGTGGAGGACAAATTTATTTTTATTCATGGTTTCATGGGCTATCAGTCCATAAAGCTGAAGAAGGCATGACAGCTGGGGTGGAAAGAGTATGTAGCAAAGGGTCTTCCCTCCATGTTAGATCAGAAAATGGAGAACTGGACTATAACAATAAGCCAGCCTGGGCTCATTCCTAGGAGTTTATGCCTCCTATGTAGGTACCATGTCCCAAAAGTTCCAAAACCTTCCCAAACAGTACTTCCATCTGAAGACCAAAAATTCAATACACAAAACTATGGGGACATTTCACATTCAAAGCATAACATACACCTATGTGGAAATGCCTTTGAGACATTCTTTCTGAGCCATGGGAGGAGATTTCATATTAGTCCACAGGATCACCATGTACTATGACATCCCTATTGAATGTTCTGCTCCACGATGCTAAGTTATGGTGTTTTGATATTATTCCACCACTGTATGCCATTATATTCCAGTGTTTAAGAAGATGAGCCAATAACCCTTGTGTGTTACAATATCCTGAGAAATAAGACCAGCAGGATTAGCTCATGTGATTATGTTGGTTGAAAAATCTCATGATGATATACATGCAAGCTGGAAAGCCAAGGAGTCTGTTGTAATTCTAGTGCAAGAACAGACAGCCCATTAGCCTAAATGGTATAACTCTCAACTGGCAGAAGTTCATTGACCCAGGTAAGAAGTCAAATAGGAAGACATTGGGCAAGTTTCTCCTTCAGCTGTCTTTTAGAACCCTATTCAACCACTCAGAGAACTCAAAGATGGTCACCAATTTTATGGAGAACAATCTGTTTTATAGAGTATATTGACTCAGAGACATACTCCAAAATGATAGTCTGGACAAATTATAGACCTGACTAATACAAAATTTACGATGCTACTTCCTTTTGCAGTTCTTGTTTTCTACCTGAGATCTATTTGTATTATGTCCTTTTGTCAAAATGGGATCTCCTGAAATAAAGCCATGGACTGGGACTTCTCAAGCCTCCCATATCCTCTAGCTATGTTTACAAGGACCAACCTCTAGAGACAGCTTCATTGCCATAGCTCAGATGAAGGACTGATGGACAGAGTTCGTATTGACTCACTGTGTACAGTCTGTACTTTGTGCTTCCCCACTCTTTTTTTTTTTTTGAAGTTGGTTTGCTTGAAAATAAACTATGCTTGACCTTGAAAAACCCATATATTTATATGCACACAAACACATACAAACACACACACACACACACGCACACACACACACGCGAAGTGAAAATGGCCTTTTATGTCTAAGTGTGTTTGGTTAAGAGCAATAAAGTAGAAGTGTGAGGTACTCAGAAATCAGGGGAAGTATCCACTGGGAGTTAGGGTACAGAGCAAGTCTTTGCTTCAACTTCAGCATGAACAAAGCCTGTCTAAAAGTGATACACAGAGAGTAAGAAAAGTGCAGACTAATGGGTGGCTGGTTAAATTCATCTTCAATAATTCATTTGGAAATAAATTGTAGAATAGAGCCTGAGAAGTCTGAAAATGTCAAGAAGAGATCCCTATTAAGTGACTTTCCAACTGTTACCCAAGGTCGGTAGAAACATTACCTTAAAACCATGAAAGTCTTGGCTCTTTCTTTCTGATTTTAACAAGATGATATGCCTTGTTCTTCAATGTATAGTCCCCATTCTCAGAGGAATGAAAAGGAAACAAACTCAGAGATAAACAAATTTAAGCCAGATTACCTTGGCTTTATCTGTTAAAAGGCATCCATTTAGTAGAAGTCACAGTGGGTGTGAATTATTTAATGCCTATATCCTTCCCAACTTTAAGGATTTTTTTTTAAGTTGGGTATCAAGAGCATCAATAATTGATAAAGCATTTGTAAACCCTTAGCAAATGAACAGTCAAGGGACACATTAATAAAACATCTTTAACCATTTCTGTCTGTGTGCTGATCTCAGGATGCAGTCCCAGAGCAAAGTGATTGGGGCTGCCACGGGGACACCTACACAAAGCCTTGCTCTGCATGGCTGCAGTGAGGTAAGCCAGAGGGCAAAAGAGTAGCACTGCTTAGGATAAGAATGCATTTTTCACACAACTATCCGTAATCATTCAGCTGAGTTAAAGCTTAAAAGCATTACAAAAATAAATTTAGCCAAAATTTTTGGCTGGACAACTAAATATAAACTTAGAGACAGCCCTTTTGACATTTCTACTTGAAAGAAAAACATTCAAGAACTCAGGGAATGGAAGAGTTAGACATTTAGGAAGGCTAAATGAGTAGGCAGGATCACTGTCCACCACAGCTTCTAGGCAGTTAGATGACTTGGTTCATCCTTCCCTAATGTATAATTTGAAAGATATAAGATGCATTTTCCTGACATGGCATCTTTCTTCTTAACAGTGAAGAATAGTGCAAGCACAAGGAGGAAACAGCTTATCAACCTGCCAATGCCCTTGGGCAAGTCAAGTTGTCAAGAAAGCTCAGTGTAAATGAAATCAACAGGCAAGTGCAAAGCTCTAGAAGCAGCCAGGCATCTGCCAGTGATCCTTTACAGAGAACTTTCCACCTGGAGAATGGTTTGAGGTTGCCTGATAAGGATTTCTTCATCAGGTCCTTTCCCTCTGTGCCAAGGCACAGAGTGGTCATGTTAGGACAATTTTGTCATTAATAGCACCTGTGTCCCTGAAGAATATGGCAGGACCTACATATCTTACTCTCTTTCTCTTTCCATCCTTGTCATATAATCATCATGGAAAGAATGAAGATATTCTAAATAAACATTTGTTCCCTTTGGCTATCAGACTATTGAAAAATGTAACAAGCCCAAGGAGTTGCAGTTTGTCTGAGAATCTCATTCTGGAGCAAGACAACCTGAGGCCTGGTACCAGCCAGAGGAGAAAGTTGTTCCCCCAGGAAGTGACAGTTCTGACTACTTACCTGACCACCTTGCACCTTGAGAGACTGGAACTGAAACAATGAGGGATCCGTGATGTGCAGAGGCACATCATGACCAGAACTGCTCAATTAGGCATATGATTTTTCCACTATTTAAGCATGAAGCTCATGTCAGGATGCCAAAAATGAACTTAGTGCGGGGGAGATCATTTGACTTCTTTATTCCTCCTCCCTGGACCTATTGGATAGATAGATATACTTCCTCTGCCTTTTTTTAGTACCTGTTTGTTTAATTGGCCTATTAAATACCAGTGGCCACACCTAGTTTACTAGGGTTGCTAGGGATAGGCTCTGACCTTATCAACTCTGGTAAGAACGACAGGTGCTGCGAAGAGCATGTGCTCAAATCAATGAGGACATTCTATCATGGTCTGAGATCTCTAAAACTGCGAACCAAGAAAAGCCCTTTCACTTTCTATGTTGGTTTATCTCTGGAATTTGTTTTAGTAAACAGAAAGTCCCCTAACAGCCTCATCCAGTTGTTCATTCTTCAAGGAAATTTGGAATGACTGCACTACAATTCACCTTGGCTTATACTTCATCTTCTTTCTCATGATGGGCCTTCCTGCGCCATTCTGGCTTCCTTGTACTCACACAGCATACATAATAACCTTTCACAATAGAAATTTGTCTGTGTAACATTCTTGCTTTCAAATTCCTCTTCCCAACCAATAAGAGTTTTGCTTTAATCCATCGTCTGAGAAGAATGGACTACACTCATACACACTGGCCCTTCCTCTCTTTGTTGAGCTTATCTAGCTCATAGATAACTAAGGGGTATCTTGCTCTTGATTTTTTTCCCTAAAGCACTCACAGGTCATACATTTATATCTCCTGAACTGTTAACTATCTTCTCTTGCATAACCATATCCTCTTCCTCTCTTTCTCTGCCATACCAGTGATTCTTTCCATATCAGTGGTTACTATGTGTGAATATGCTTATTGCTTCCTTGCTTCGTTGTTTACTCTGCATTCACCTGTAAGTAGAAATAAAATCCAGAATCATACTGAATAAATATATCAAATTTTCCATGGCAGTGCAGCTCCTACTCTTCAAACCTATATAGTAAAAATATGGGGCAAACCAAAAAGTCCTTTCTTGAGAGAAGGTTTGGCCATGTAGCCCAGGCTGGGTTTGAATTCATCATCCTCTGCCTTAGCCTACCCAGTGCTTGGATTACAGTTCTATGCTATGAAACATGGCCACTAAAGTAGCTACCAGAGGCACTGTTTGAAAAGTGTAAGAAAAGATGCTGAGCCATAGATTATATGAGTTCAGAGAAAAATCACCTGCTGATGAAATGCATAAGGAAAACTATGTGACAGAAGTGCTCTTTTGATTAAGTAATGAAGAGTTAGAGGTTTGGCATGTGATTTTAGAGGAAGACTGCTCTTCTCAACATACACAGACGAGGAATCCCAAACTAGTACCACATGAATGAAAGAAAAGACTGAAGGCAAGTCTTCCAGAGGATTCCATTTCTTTTTCATAATGTGACACAAATCCACCTCATTTTTCAGTTGAAGAAAGTCAAGGCACTTTAGTTGGGGGTTTTAAAACATAAAGTAACTTATTTCAAAGAATTACATACTTCTACATAAAGAAAAATTCATACAACTTACGTATATCTTGTAAAAAATATTCAGGTTGCCTATGATAACCCATGATTTACTTTTCAAGTCAGAAAATTGTTTTGAAAATAATTTTAGGGATCACCTCAAAGAATCTTAAACCTTGTATTTCTTTTGTTCCACAACAGCATGCATACTTAAAAATGTATGAAGTAACCAAATAAAATAAACAAGCTTTAGCTGTGACCATGGACATTAGATGATGGAAACAAAGTTATTTTTTGTTTTGTTTTGCTATTTTTTTTTTTTCGAGCTAGGGTCTCACTGTAGCCCAGGCTGACCTCGAATTCACTCTACAGTCCCAGCCTGGCTTCAAACTCACAGTGATCCTCCTACCCCTACCTCCTGAGTGCTCGAATTAAAGGTGTGCACCATCATACCCAGTCTGCAAGGGCATTTTTATGAGGCTATACTCTAATATTTAACTTATTTATTTATTTATTCATTTGAGAGGTAGTGGGAAGAGGCAGATAAAGAGAGAGACCATGCATAGGCCTTCAGCCACTGGAAATGAATTCCAGACACATGTCATGTCACCTTGTGTATATGGCTTATGTGCACACTGGGAAATCAAACTTTGGTCCATAGGCTTCACAGACAAGCACCTTAACCCCTTAGCCATCTCTCCCATCCAGAAACAATTCTTGATTGTACATATACTTGCAAAAAAATACTTTGTCTACTCAGAAGACATTTAAGCCCTGATGGAATTCCAGTCCTTTACTCCCTGTCTTTCACTTAGCTATTTGATGCTATAATCATCTTGTTTTTATTGTATCAACACAGTTTTGTTTTTTTTTTTCCCAATAGCCACCTCTATTCTTGCAAGCAATGGGCTGTGTGCATCCCTACCAGCTCCAGTGACACAATGAAAGATTTTCAAATATAGCATCCAGTACAGAGCCCAGCAAGAAGGTTTTGGATATGGCATTGGCCCCATTACTTATGTGCACCTTCATATAAATCCCCCAGCTATACTGCCCCTGCCACTTTTCTACCTTCCTTTAGATTAAAATAAAGTCCATTTATCTACTAAAATAAGGAGACTATTAATGCCTTTCTGCCTTCTTACTGAAGAACAAGCTAATAACATAAACACACACACACACACACACACACACACTCACAAACATACACTAGTGGCACTGAATATATTGCCAGTTTCTGACAGGAAGGTATTTAATTAACACTCGTACCTGTCTCACTACATGAGACAAACAAATCACAGAGCTTTGGAAGAATAATTAATTCAGATATAAAGAAGAACCTGATTTTAAAAAGAGGAAAAGAACAAAGCCTACCACAAAGCAAACAAAACAACAACCAAACAGAAAAGAGAAGAAAGAAATGGGTGCTGGGAGTGTTTCATTACAAGGAGTGAGGCACGTTGGAGTCTTTCTTCACAAGCAATATTGCCACCATGCATATTTCTGGGGTCAGGATACAGCTCCTTCTGATCCCTCCAAATAAATATCATAATACTTAACATCCTGATGCTAGGACACATCAGAAGATGAAATATGTCTCTGAAAAATTCTGCATGCAGAACATTAAAATAGTTCTTACAGCTCACTTTTGGAAGCACACCTGTTGAAAATTCTTCCCAATGATGCAAAGAGAAAAGTATAGTCATTTCCTGCTGCAATTTCTGCATGCAAAGGGCTTTCACAGCTCTCCTCATCTTCAACCTCTCCTGTTCGTGGAGGAGAAGCAAAACATGGATTGAGTGTGAAAGTGCCATGCCTTACTCATACCCCTTACTCTTGTTCTCCATTTTTAAAGAATGCTTTATTTTTTCTTCAATTATTTTATTTTCTATTTATTTGCAAGCAGAGAGAGAGAGAATAGCAGCACTAGGGGACTCTAGCCACTGCAACAAACTGCAGATGCATGGGCCACTTTATGCATCTGGCTTTATGTAGGTACTAGGGAATCAAACTCAGCTAGTTAGATTTTTCAGGCAAGCATCTTAACCACTGAACCATCTCTCCATCCCCTTGCTCTCCATTTTGAAGCTGGCATTGTCCGCAGAAGGCTTCTGCTTTCTTTCTGATAGATCACCCCAAAGATGCCTTTGATCTTCCAGGTTCTCCTGCGATGTAGGTGAAGCATCAGCAAGATCAGCATGGCACAGCCGTTTAGTCAGATACAGGTTTTTAAATTCTCTTTGATTTTTCAGTAATATAGCTATTTTATTTTTTCTCTTTTATGTCTATATTTCTCTCAATTACTTTTTTTTAATTAGAACAGGGAGGATGGATATATTTATTGTTATCTTAAATGCCTCTTTCACTTTGTAGAAGAAATGTTTACTCTACAGATAATTCAACAGTTTTTATTTTTATTTTACATTAATGGATACTAAACATTTTTTTGACCTTAGGCAGAATAGGGTAAAAATAAAAGGACACATAATCAATTATTATTCTTTTAATATGTACCATTACATACATTTATAAATTTACAAAAATTGGACAGTTGTCTTATATGAAAATTCTCAAATAAAGAGATGTAGGACAGAAAGCCCTAGATACATTCACAAGAGATGGCACACAGACAACAAGTTATTGACTTACTTCCTAAATTTGTTACATTTCCATCCAAGATGGTTTGGAAAAATTTGCATTTATCAAAAAAGCAGCTGCCTTTGCTAGGCATTCCACAATAAAAGACACTTGCTTTCCTGGGAGAACTTCCAGGACAGTTTGTTAGCTGTGTACAGAATAGGACTGTATTCATTGTGGTCACAGGATCTCCTGTCTGACATGCAAAGCTTTGATCCAGCAAGTTTTGCAGATACTTTATGCCAAGTGTAATTCAGTACTCTATTTTCTGCTCCTTAGAATTAGTGCTTCAGGTTACAGGTTACACCAAAAATAAACTATTCCTAGAATTGGTATTATAAAACCTCTGTATGAGAGCTAGGATATCTAAAATATTGGATAGCTTGACGACTAACTTTTACTTTGTATCGAAATTTGTACAGGGTTACAATATGTCTAAAATATAAAATTATGCATGAATGAACTTATGAATGTACACATAGTAGATGATTCTTTGTAAATGCAAAGTTTTATATATACCCCTAGCACTATGTCTAGCAAAGAGATTGATGACGCCAAGACAAATGTTCCCTACAGAGATGTACACAAGTCTTCAAAAGAATGGTCTTTTTGAAGGGTTGAGGTATTTGGTATATATATTGTTGAAGGGGTAAATTTGATTATTGGTTTTGTTATGAAACACCTGAGATACTGGTGAAGCAAGCCTCTGTGTGTGTGAGGGAGAGAGAGAGAGGTGTTTACAGAAAAACTAATGGCATGAGAATGCCAACTTGAGAGAAGAGTGGTGGCATTATTGGAAGGTAGAGACAAGCAGGAGTGGACTCTTTGGCAGAAGAGGGTCATTTGGGCTACACCTCGCACTCATCCTTTTCTCTCCTGTCCACCAAGAAGTAAAAGTCAGCCTTTTACATGTTTCCACTACAATGATGCCCTACCCGAACTCATGGAGCCAAGCATGCATGGGTTGAACCCTCTAGAACTATGAATCCATGTACATATGACTCCATTTGAAGGAGTTATTTCAGGAATGCTCATCATATCTGTGCAAAAGTTGCTCACAGTTAACTAAGAAAGTATCTACAATATTTTACATTTTATAAGAAAACAGGAGATTTGAGGAAATAGTGATGTAAGTAATAACTTGTGCAAAAATAGAATACATGGGCTGGAGAGATGTTTTAATGGTTAAGGTGCTTGCCTGAAAAGCCAAAGGACACAAGTTTGATTTTCCAGGACCCATATAAGCCAGATTCACAAAGTGTCACATTTGTCCAGAGTTTGTTTTCAGCAGCTGGAGGCCCTGTTGTGCCCATTCTCTCCCCCTCTTTCTCTCTTTTCCCATCTTCCTCTCCCACTCAAATAAATAAATAAAAATAAATCATTTAAAAAATAAAATGCAGAAACTAATGCAATTTGTTACATAAAGGAGAAAGGTAAAATTGGAGTCTAAAATATGGGAAGATAAGAATGAGATAAAAGGATTGGAAAGAGTCACTATTTTCCAAAAATGATTTTAGCTATGGTTCTGACCATCACAAGATAGCCCCAAATTAATGAAAAAATAAATAAAATTAACAAATTACCAGGGACCCCTAAATACAATGTCCATAGTGACAAATGCATCCAATTTTATTACTCATGGATGATATAAATTCATTGAAATATGAGTAAAAAATAACTAATTACACTAGTTTGACAAATGCCAATGAATATCATCCATAAGACTAGAGATAATAACTTTATCCAAATATTACCATCCAAGCAGGTCATCTTGGTGCACACCTTTAATCCCAGTCTTTGGGTGGCACAGGTAGGAGGACCACTGTGAGTTCGAGGCCAGCATGAACCTATACAATGAAATCCAGATTAGTCTGACCACAGCAAGACCCTACCTTGAAAAAACAAAGAAAACCGTCATCCTGTAATTGGTGAATTTAGTTTTAAATTAGCAATTCTGGAATTTTATCTGTGTGCTGGGATAAAAAACAATACACACAAATGAATTCTAATAAACAAAGTTTGGAATTATTGGCAAGAAAGAACTACATATAAAGAAAAGAAAAAGATTATGTTAGATTAAAATTTGTGGGATTGGATTGGAATTCCTACATTACATGACAAGAAGTATCAGTACAAACAGTTTTTGTAATATAAATTAGGGAATATATGTATATATTAGCAGTGCTATTCCAAAGTGTTAAAGTCACAAATGTTGAAAAACACAGCAACTACCACAGACCAAAGGTCACTAAGTAAGTTCAAAAACTAAAAGTAATTCTGAATACCTAACTGGATTCTTAACCAGAAAAAAAAGAAAGGCATTAGTAGGGCAATTCATGAAGTTTGAATAATGTGTGCCTATGAGCCCAGATTCTCTGAATTTTAATATAACCCATGTTAATTCCCAGGCTTTGACACTTGGACTGTATAAGGAGTGAACATTAGGTAAAGCTGGATAAAGGATACTTGCATTATTTTTTATAGCTTCCTAATGTCTCATATCATTTGTGAATAAGATGTTAAAAATGCTATACTAAATTCTCTGAGAACTCAAAGGTTTGATTCATAATCAAATAAAATGCTATTCCCAAATCTATATAACTATTATAAATAAGATATTCCAAAATGGAAAAATGGCTAAATATTTCCCTAGTTATTGAATTCTAAAATCAACTAGGCTAAGTGTCCTTATATCTTTTATTTATGACCTAACATGCAACAAAGTCCCTAGTTGAGCAGGATAATATAGGGTAAGACTAATTGTGTGATATCACAACAAAATAGATATTGATTGAGGAAATAAACACAAATATAACTAGAATCAAAATCAGTTAAATAAATACACCAAAGAAAAGTATCTCTGGCATCTTCATGTTCTGTAGTTCCTGAGGTGCCAGTGCAAAAGGCTTGTGAAGCTTATTTTGAATATCAAACATTTGGTGGGGTGATCTGCTATATGACAGACTCTGCCACTGAATCTCATCACTGTTCTGTATGGGCTGTGAACCAGCATGATCTCTTTAGCCCAGGAAGATGTATGAAGGTAGAGGAAGCTTCACAGTAGAAAAATTGAATCTAGGCTTTCCCTCTGCCTGAGATTCTACACTCTTCCCAACTGCATAAAGTGTATTGTGCAGATGAAGCAGAAACCCATTTAACTATAATGTGCTGCCCTTTCTCTTGCTCCTCATGTCTCTTTAGAAATTTTGTGCATCTAGTACATAATTATGACTGCTGGATTCTTGTAAAGGTCAGGCAGTGGCTCTCAAGGTACATTTTCCATCACACATGATGTAAGCTTATCTTTCCAGCTCTGTCATTTGTTGCTATAGATTTCCTATATTTTCAATTATGTTCATTAGAGGAAGGTTAAATCAGATTGGAGGGCAATATAGGGTTAATGAAATGATCTTGATGCAATTACTCATTATAAAATGCCTCCCTCTTAGTGTGGCCGTAGATGATTTTACCTGGGGAAAAATAGTCTCCTGCAACAAAGGTGACAGAGGAAGACAAAATATAATGTGAGGATACTTTGTGTTTTAACGATATGATCACAGTAAAAAAAAAAAAAGCATACTACTTGTCAAAGGTGCTATTAAGAAATTCACTGAGTTACAAACTATGGCAGAAAAAAAAAAAAAAAAAACAACCAAAAGAAACAAAACCAAGGAAGTTCCAGAAACCTGCTTTCCTTTTCTCTTTGTCAAGGAATATTTGTTTTTCTCCTTTGCGATGCTGGTTTGGTATAGGAGATGGGAAGCCTGGCTGCTGTTTTCTACCCTGATCCTCCTGGCTATGCTTACTGTATATGCGTGACTCCTGCCAAGTCTCTCCCTTGCTGCAAAGAGATTAGAATCCTTGGACTCCAACAAAGTTGTGTCTTCATTGAAGAAAGCAAAGGGGAAAGGCAGAGGGATGGCGGCTGTAATACATATGTAGGTCCCTGTTATCTAAAGTAGATATGCTGTTTACCTTACTACTTGTGGGATGTGTTCAGGTTCCTTCCTGTGGCAAAATACATTGCTATAACTCAATCTGTTGATGGCATGGACAGAAATCCTGGAGTTGAGGTTTTCCTCAATGTGCAGCCAGCACACATCATCATCTTGAGCCTTAAGTCATCATCTCCCTGACGATGATGAATGGATGCTGAATAACACTGAACTTGAGAACAACAAAGATTGGCATGATTAAGGGTGTGGGACAACAAGCACCCTTAAGGACTTTGACTTTGTTAGATTATCTGTGCTTTAATACTCACTCTTACATAAATACTACATGCTGGTTTTGATAGAATGTGTATATTGTTCAGTTGAATGTTATAATTTGCCTGTATTTTGATCTACCCAGACCACTGGAATACTTGCATAGCAGGCAAACACAATCAATAGGGTCACTTCTGCTATTACTCTGAAAGTCTGATACCTGATACCTTAAGCTCCTAACCTGAAGATTTCTAACATCAGATTTACATATCTAAGAATACTGAAGATAATTAGAAAACCCAAACATTAAAGTAACCCAAGATACAAAAAAATCTCTACATTATGATACAAGAAACACAAAAAATCAAGACATATAATTCCAGGAAAGATTATAAATACATCAAAAATGAGCTCCAGTGAGACTGATTTAGATGAAATGCCTGACAAAGACTTCAAAGGAATGATTATTACTATGCTAAAAGAAATCAAAGGAATAAAGAAGAAAACAAATTCCTAAAGGAGAACACAGGAAACCAACTTAATGAAATAAGGAGGTTATTACAAGACAGAAGCAAGAAAATAGAAATACTGAAGAAAAACTAATCAGAAATGCCATAAATGAAAAATACAGTAAGTCAAATAAAAACCTCTGTATAAATTCTCACCACTAGATGGATGAAGGAGAGAACAGAATATCTAAAGTAGAAGACCATGGACCAGATCAAATACAGTCTAACAAAGAGAAAGGCAAACTAATATAAAGGCATTAATGGGAATTTCAAAACATTTGGAAAACTATGAAAAGATCAAACATAAGAATTCAGGGTATAGTAGAAGGAAAAAAATTTCACACCAAAGGCATACAAGGTATTTTCAACAAAATCATAGTAGAAAATTTCCCCCACATTGGTAAATAGATGCCAACACAGCCACAGGAAGATTTTTGAACACCAGACAAACAAAACCTGGGAAGAACTTCTCCTTACCATATTATAGTCAAACTACAAAGCACAAAAATAAAAAACACATATTGAAAGCAGCCAGAGAGAAATAGCAAGTCACTTATAAAGGCAAGCCCATCAGGATAACAGCAGATTACTCAACCCAAACTTTAATGAGAGGATCAAATTTGCTCCAGTTTACACACAGGCCTAAGTTTCAGTTTCCCAGAGAGGCAGGCAAGACTTCTGGGAAAAACCACGAACAAAGGTCTGTTAATCCACAAAAACCCTGACATGTGGTGGGGGAAGATAGCCACCCAGGGGCCTGAGTCAGTTCCTGCAATACCTCTGGACTATAACCAAAAAAATGACTTGCTTAATATAGTGGGCTCCAGGGCTGAGTCAGTTCCTGCAAAGTCTCTAAAACATGTCTAAACATGTCCAAGTTTTGTAAAATCTGGGCCACAACCAATCAAAGGTGTACAAATGTAACTGCTGCTTGCTTAACCAATCACATTAAAAGATGACCTAACCCTCCTAAAATTTCCCTAGCTGTGCTTAAAAGGGGCCTGCATGCTCCTCGCAAGGTGCCATTTTGTATGAATGGTTGACCCCTGCATGCTGGCTGATTTTGCATACTATTAGAGTCTTGGGTCTTTCTTTAGAGATTCTTGAACCCTGACATTAAAGCCAGAAGGGCTTGTAATGATGTATTCCAAGTACTGAAATATAAGAACTGTTATCCAAGATTACTTTATCCAGAAAAGCTATCCATCCAAATTGATTGAGAAATAAGGGCATTTCACAACAAAAACAGGCTAAAGGAATAGATAACCACTAAGCAAGCTCTACAGAAAATACTTGAAGGGGTCCTTTATGCTGAAGAGTAAGGAAAGCAAACACACGAGGAAACAGAAAAAAAAAAAATCCTATATTCAAATAATAGTGGATACAAGACAGTAAGGGGAAAACAGGAAGCATTTCAAAATAAGAAGAATGGTGTGAGTAAATATATATTTTTCAATAATAACTCATAATAGCAATGGCCTTGCTGCCCCAACCAAAAAACACATGCTTGCAGACTGGATTAAATGGTAGGATCCTTCTGCTTGTTGCCTCCAAGAAACTTACCTCTCTATAACAGACAGATACTATCTTAGGGTAAAAAGATGGAAAATGGTATTTCAAGCAAATGAGCCTATGAAACTAGCAGGTGTTGCTATCCTAATATCTGACAGGGCAGTCTTCAAAACAACATTAATGAGGAAAGAGAAAGAAGGTCACTTTATATTGATTAAAGGAACAATTCAACAGGAAGACATTACAATTCTAAACATATATGCACCTAGCATGGGTGCTCCCAATTTCATCAGACAAAAACTTAAACTTTAGTTCATAGATAACACCAAGCACAATTTTAGTTCATGACTTCAATACACCACTGTTATCAATTGATAGATAATCCCAGCAAAAAAAAAAAAAAATTAACAGACATCTGGAGTAAATGATATCATATAACAAATATACCTAACAGATATCTAGAGAACATTCCATCCAAATGCTTCAGAATACACATTCTTCTCAGCATCACATGGGGCATTCTCTAAAATACGGCATATATTAGCACACAAAAGAAATCTTAAAAAGTACAGGAAAATTGAAATAATTCCATGTACTCTAGCTGATAACAATGACATTAAAGTAAAATTCAGCAACAAAAAATTATATAGTATATCCAAAATCATGGAAACTAAGCAGTGCACTACTGAATGATGAATGAGTCATTGCAGAAATATAAAAGGAAATAAAAATCATAGAACCGAATGATAATGATAATATGACATATGAAAATGTTTGGACCAAAATGAAGGTAGTCCTAAGAGGAAAATGTATAGCTTTAAGTGCCTATATTAACTAATTAGAAAGGCTTCAAGTAAGCAACTTACTTTTTTCAACTTAAGGCCTTGGTAAAAGAGGAACAAACCAAACCAAAAGTAAGTAGATGGGAAGAAGTAATAAAGATTAGTACAGAAATTAATGAAATAGAAACAACAATAATAACAACAAAATAAACAATAAAAGAATCACTAAAACAATGAGTTGATTCTTTGAAAGGATAAACCCTTAGCAAATCTTGCCATAATAAAGAGAGGAGAGGCACAAATTAATAAAATTAGAGTTAAAAAAGGCATCATCACAGCAGATACCAAAGATATTCAGAAAATCATAAAGGCATACTTTAAAAACATAAAATCCACTATGTTGAAAATCTGAAAGAAATGGATGATTTCCTAGATTAATATGACTTACAAAAACTAAACCTAAACTATTTAAATGATAAACCACTTAAATAGACCTATAACAATTATGGACACCCAAGCAGTTATAAAACCTCTTCCAACTAGAAAAAGTCCAGGCCCAGATGGATTCACTGGTAAATTTTACCAGACCTTCATGTAAGAACTAACACCAATGATTCTCAAAATTTTCTGTAGAATAGAAAAGGAAGAAATAGTACCAAGTGCCTTCTATGAAGCCAGCATCACCATGATACCAAAACTAGACAAAGACAGAACAAGAAAGGAACATTGCAGACCAGTCTCCTTCATGAACACAGATGCAAAACTTCTCATGAAAATATTGGCAAACAGAATACAAGAATATATCAAAAATATCATTCATCCCAGTCAAGTAGGCTTTATCCCAGAGCTGCAGAGATGGTTCAGCATATCCAAACCAATAAATGTAATATACTATATAAATTGACTGAAGGGAAAAAAATCACATGATCATCTGAATAGATGAAGAAAAGTCAGCCAACCAAATCCAGCATCCCTTCAGTGTAAAAGTCCTACAGAACTTGGAATAGAAGCAACATTTCTCAACATAATAAAGGTTATTGTAGCAAACCTACAGCCATTATAATACTAAATTAGGAAAAACTTGAAGCTTTTTCACTAAATTCAGGAGCAAGACAAGGGTGTTCATTATTACAACTTTTACTGGATATTGTACTAAAAGTCTTGGCTATAGCAATAAGGGAAGAGACACACATAAACAGGTACAAATTGGAAAGGAAGAGATCAAATTATCACTATTTGCAATTGATATGATTCTATAGAAAGGACCCCAAAGACTCTATCAACAAACTGTTAGAGATGATAAACACTTTTAGAAATGTAGTAGGATATAAAATACACACAGAAAAATCAGTGGCCTTCCTATATACTAACAACAAACATGATGATGATGAAATCAAGGAATCACTCCCATTCACAATTGCCTCAAAAAAAAAATAATAAAGTACCTTGGAATAAACATAACTCAGGAAGTGAAGAGTCTCTAAAATGAAAACTGTAAAATACTCAAGAAGAAAATTGCAGAAGACACTAGGAAATGGGAAGCTATCCCATCCTCTTGGATTAGAAGAACCAATATTGTGAAAATTTTAATCTTACCAAAATCAATCTACAAATTGAATGAAATCCTTATCAAAATTCCAATGGTATTCTTCACAGAAATAGAAAAGAAATCCTAAAATTTATTTTGAAGCACAAAATACTTGCATATCCAAAACAATTTTGATCAACAAAAATAAGGCTATCAGTAACACCATACCTGATTTTAAGCTATATTACAGAGCCCTGGTAACAAAAACAGCATGGTACTGGCATAAAGACAGACATGTAGGTCAATGGTACAGAATAGAGGGCCCAGATGTAAATACAAGCAGCTACATCCATCTGATTTTTAACAAAAATGCCAAAAATGTTCAGTGGATGAAAAGACAGCATCTTTAAGGAATGATTCTGGGAAAACTGGTTATTTATATCTATATATCTATCTATCTATATGTATCTATATGTATCTATATGTATGTATATATATATATATATATATATATATATATATATATATATATGTAGAAGAATAAAAATACATCCTTGTCTCTCTCCATGCACAAGAATCAAGCCCAAATGGATCAAAGACCTTAATATCAGACCTGAAATTCTGAAATTGCTAGAGGAAAATATAGGGGAAACACTTCAACATATTGACCTTGGCATCAACTTTCTGAATATAAACCAAGTTTCTCGAAAAATAAAACCATTAATCAATGACTGGGACCTCATGAAATTAAACAATTTTTGTACAGCAAAGGAAGCAACTTAAAGAATGAGAGAAAAATCTTTGCCAGCTATACATCTGACAGAAGATTAATATCTAGACTATGCAAAGTGCCCAGAAAAATAAGAAGAAATCAAACAACCCAATTAAAAATGGGCTATAGAACTAAATAGAGAATTCTCAAAAGAAGAAATAGAGATGACATATAAACATCTAAAAAAAAAGTTCTACATACTTAGTCATCAGATAAATACAAATTAAAACTCCTTTGAAATTCTATGTCACTACTGTCAGAATGGCTATCATCAAGAAAACAAATGACAATAAATGGTGGTGTGTGGAAAGAGGAACCCATCAGCTGATGGGAATGTAATCTGGTACAGTCATTGTGGAAATAAGTGTGGTGGTTCCTGGGGCAGCTAAATATATATTTGCCATAACACCCAGGGATAACACTCCTAGGAATATATCCTAGGGACTCTTCTCACTACCTTAGAGACATTTTTTTCAACAATGTTTAGTGCCACTCTATTCACAATAACTAGGAAATGGAACCAGCATAGATGACCCAAACTAATGAATGGATAATGACTATGTGGTACATTTATACAATGGATTTCTATTCAGTAGTAAAGGGAACTGAAATTATGTAATTTGCAGGAAAATAGATGGGTCTGGAAAGGATTATACTAAGTGAGGTAACCCAGGCCCAGAAAGCCTGACATCACTTGGTCTCTCTCATCTGTGTATCCTAGCTACAAATTTTTACACTTGTATGTGAGTTGGCATAAAAAACCAGTAGCAGAAGCCAGTAAGCTAGAAAAGGCCTATAAGCAAAGCAGGATGGGGTGGACTTAAGGGGATAATATTGTATATATGTAAGTAGATGAACAGTTTACTGGTGGTGCAATGGCCTATGTAAGGTCATGGGAAGAAACTGAGTAAAAGAAGGGTGAGGGAGGGTGAGTCAAAATTGAAGATGTTTTGAAAAAGCCATGTAGAAGCCTACATTTTTGCATGATGGTACACCCAGAAGCCATAGAAAAATTTCAGTGCTAGGGATGGGATACCTTCTAGTGAGTTGTTAGCCACATAGGTTCCTGATGCCTCTGAACTTTATAGGCCATTGCCAAGGCTCTTGGTTTCCCAGCAGAAATAGCTGGTAAAACCCTATTGCTGAAGACTCCACAAGCTTTAGCTACAAGTTCACTGAGAAATCAAGCTGGTGCTATGCTGAATACCTCTTCCCTGTGGACCAGCTAACAGAAACCTGTAAGATGTTGCACTGCATGCAACCCTATGATAGACAGAAGTCATCAGTGGAGAAAAACAACAGTGGACACTGCAAGTCTTAATTTTTGCCAACCAGACCAAATGACCTAATGGGTCCAATAGTGGTATGTCTGTTATGGGGAAATCAAGTGCTGTTATAATTGAACTGGGAGCCCACTCTAAGGGAGGGAATACTTGTCTGGTACTGAAAACCTAATTAAAAGCCTGAGGCAGGGAAGTTATGAGCCCTAGGAGTGTAATGCCTCCTTTTGTCTAGCTAAATGCACATATTATGCTCACTAGACTGCCCTGTAATCACTTTTCTTAGTGTTCATACCACGTATTAATGTTACTCTCACTTTTAGTTGGAGAAACTTCTATTTACACATGACAGTGACCACTGGGATGACGTAAAAGCCACCATAGTGGTAAGAAGATAACTCAGCACTGAATTATCTCTATCATACCATCCAAGGCTCAGGGTACACTACAGAAGAGGTGGCAGAAAGAACGGAAGGGCAAAAGGAATGGAAGTACTGCTTACAATGCAATTGTTTAGACAGAAATTGTCCTCAATATCCATGACCTCATGTTGCCTAGCTATAGTTGGATAAGACCTTCATAATAGGAGGCAAAGATGATGACATCAAAATAAAGGAAAGTAAATGATGGAGAGTGGATTTGTGAAGAGGAAAGTGGGGGAGTGGAGGAAATTATCATGGCTTATTGTCTATAATTATGGAAACTGTAAATTTAAAAAAAGTTTTTAAAAGAAAACTTGGATGGCAGAATGCTCAGAAAGAGCAAAATAAACAACTTTTTAAAAAGTTATGTACTAAGAGTTTTATCAAAACAAAAAAGTAATAAAATACAAACAAAGCAAATGAACAAAAACCAACTTAGTGATATTTGAACTGGGCATGGCAGCACATAACTATAATACTAGCATTTGGGAGAGAGATGAGGATCATGATTTCAAAGGCAGTTTAATCTATCTTGTTTTGATTGGTAAACAACAAAATTAAACACCTGAGACTATGGCTGTGTTTATGTGGATTAAGTAAAAGAATGCTTTATACAAAGTGTGGCTGATATGATGATATACAAACTCTTTGGGACTCAGCCAAATGTTCCTGTGTTTGAGGGGTGTTGACACATGTTTAGATGATTCACTGTGGGAAATGACCTCAGTGGACGAGAACTTCCCTGGCCAACTTAGGACCTTTACCGGGAGTTACCTTCAAGGCATGATGGGTTAGTGTAGTGGGGAAAGAAGAAGCTGGGTGGCTAAAGTATTGACCCTCACCTCACAGGACATTACTGAAGGCCACTTCTGACACCAAAATGTTTACTCAGTCTCTCTTACTTAGGGTGCTGATTTTGAAGACATCCTTTACTACTTTTCTTGTGGAAATATTAAATCACTGTCCCAGAGTCCATTTCTCATGTCACTATCTTTAGATGTCAGGCCTGTTCTAGAAAGTCATCTATGGACCTTCACATAGCCTTACTCTTTAGAACTGATGTCCCAGGATGGTAAACACTGATGAATTTACTGTAAATGCCTCCATAAATGTTCATTATAGTAAAGTGCATAACATAGATTGCAACCAATTCTTCATCTTCATCAGTATCATTCACAACTGGTGACTGTAACCTTGCATAGCAGCAATGAAACTTTTCATTTTTAGAGAAATTTCTATTGAACAGTCATAGAAATTTTCATTTACATACATAAATTTGCATCTTACATTTTAATAGAGTCTAATATCTACTATCTATAGTCTAACATCAAAAGACAAGTATCAGCTGGGTGTGTTGGCACAGCTCTGTACTTGCAACATTAGAGAGGCTGAGGCAAAAGAATTCAGAGTTCAAGGTCAGTCTTGAAATTCTGTATCAAAAAGGTTGAAGAGGGACTGGAGAGATGTTAGAGCAGTTAAATCACTTGCCTGCAAAGCCTAACAACTGGTGTTTGATTCCCCAGTACTCACATAAAGCCAGATACACAAAGTACCTCATGCATCTAGAGTTTGCTTACAACAGCTATAGGCTCTGGCACATCCCTTTCTCCCTCTTTCTCTGTCTTCTTGAACAATAAATAAATATAAATAAAAAATATTTTAAAAAAGTGTTGGAGAGAAGCATCATCTGTCTCTGGTGAAAATTCACTTCCTGATTTGCAGCCAGCCAGCACCTTCTTGTTTGTCCTTGCAGGGGTGGCTTCTTATAGGCACATCATTCTCACCATCTCATGTAAACATAATCACTTTTTCATTTTTTGAAGGTACCATGCCTTAAGTCACATTGTTGTTAGACCTTTAGCATATGAACTCAACAGGGAGGAATTATTCCATTTATGGAAGATAATGTTGCTATATAGTACAATGAAAGTCTGTTACTCTTGTCATTTACTTTCTACCCCAGTTCAACTAGACTTATGGCTACATGTATTAGTTGCTTTGTTTGAAGATATGCAGTTATTTCCCAGGGCCCTGAGTAATTCCCTCCAAGATTAAATACCATTAGTCATTAATTCATTGCAAAGAAGGCATACTGTATGTTAAAATCTGTTGTGTAATGAAATAAGTTTAACTTTCATTTCCTTCATGATAGGAGGTTTCCCACAAGAAGGAACAGAGAATTTAGACCCAGGATATTCTTACTTCCTTTCAAATAATCTGCAGGGCCCTATTTCTCTATAATGTAACAGTGTTGGCTAGTGCAGGTTAGAAATTCAATATATAATTATTAGGAGGAAGGTACACTCTACATAACCCATCATTGAGATAAAAATCCTGGGAACAATTTTTAATCTCTATAATTTTACCACTAACTCTAATTTAAACTTGTTATTTTAATCAAATCTCCCTGCCTTCTAAAACTAAGAAATCCATGCTGATTAAACATATTTATTTTTTGTAAAGAGTAAAGTGATTGCTTTATTGGAATCTGGTATAAAAAAGGACATTCAGACATTCTGATGAATGCAGAATAAGTACAAGTGAGCATTTATAAATCTCCTTTATCAGCATGTAGAAAGGAAAAGAAATAGCATTCGTTAGGACATACAATTTGACTCATGTTTGAGCAAGTACATACAAGTTATTTCAACTACTTAAAATATTGTCCATGGAAGCCGTGTGTGGTGGTGCACACCTTTAATCCCAGCACTCGGGAGGCAGAGATAGGAGGATCGCCGTGAGTTTGAGGCCACCCTGAGACTACAGAGTGAATTCCAAGTCAGCCTGGACTAGAGTGAGACCCTACCTCGAAAAACCAAAAAAAAAAAAAAAAAAAAAAAAGGTCCATGCTACAGTTAATAATTGGTGGCTCATGCTCATGGAGGCAACCATTATTGAACTCAGGGAGTCTCTGTCTCTCTCTCTCTTCCTTTTCCCCTTTGTCTCTTCCCCCGCCTCTCTCACACACACACATATACAATTCAATGAAGGTAGGAGCTGAATTATTGAGAAAAAGAAGGAGTTTAGCAGGAGTGAGAGACAGATAAGAGAGGTAAATTGGTGAGGTAAATATGTTCAACATATATTATATACATGTATGAAATTGTCAAAACAAAAAAATTAGAAATATTTTAAATAGTGTAAAAAAAGACTACAATTTGTACTGCTCAAAACTCATTTTCAAAATAAAATACTCACATGGGTATTAAGACACACACACACACACACACACACACACACATATCATTCGCATACATAAACCCACATGTGTTTGCTCAGCAATAGATCTTGATTTGGAAGTAATAGGATAACAAAAGTTATTATTTTCAGAGAATAGTTTCACATTCTAATTTCATTCTATGATTATTCTAAAACCTATGCAGATTTTTCATTCTTCACATTTTTACACTAAGGTATTATAAACAAAGGAACAAAATCTGTAAACATTGCAAGTAGATGAAATAACTTGTAAATAGTTTATCCTGTGGCTGGCTACGTTATAGGTCCTAATCAATGCTACTTTTTTCCTCTTTCTACATACTGGAAACAGAAAGAAATATGTAAAACATTCATACTTACATATTCTGAATTTATCAAAAAATTTTACTACTTGCTATATATCAGATGCTGAATAATACAATTGATTTGGTTTGGTTCATGGATAGGAAAATAAGTCAAAATAAAGAAAAGCCCTCCTATAGGTTAAATATTGGTCTCACTATCTTTGTCATGTTTATTCTGGGTTTCAGCTCAGAGTTAGCCCCACTGAAGCTATCAGTCATTATCCGTGTCAAGGATGGGTGGTCTCCCTGGTAGGGCATGATTATTTATTTGCTCTATTACCTAGAAGGACTAGTGGGTGTAACAGCAAATTGAAATCAAAATGACAATTTAAAATGTCCTCTTTGTGTTGATTCATCTTTGGTTTCCAGTGAACTGTGACAAGCTCTGTAAAGCCATCTGTGCCTCCTACACTTACATGTTTCCTCACAAGAGATAAATGTCCCTGATTCAACTGAAAACTTATAAATTGAATCTCTGAGTTATTGTTAAGTGAGAAGGTGGGGAGATGACATAGCTAAAGATATGAGCTAACTTGTACAAGATGGCTGAATGAAGCTGGAGCAGTAAGAGCTGTCCTGTATTCAGCAAGATGTGTGTGCATTGTATATCCAGAAACATTTTTAACAAAGGATCACTGATGAAAGGCACTGAATCACAGAAAGCAAATATCAAGCACAATTGAAGGAAAACAAACCTGCCTAAGGCACTAATATCTGTCTTCTGCCTTTGAACATAGAATGACTTTGCACCAAGGAGACTTTGGCCTGTACACTAATTTCATAAGCAGTCAACATTATATTCATCATGGTTTTAAAAATGATTCAGGGCTGGAAAGGTGGCTCAGCAGTTAAGACAATTGCTGCAAAACCTAATGACCCAAGTTTGATTCCCAGTACCCATGTAAAATCAGATGCAGAAAGTGGCTCACACATCTGGAGTTAGTTTGTAGTGGCTAGAGGTTCTGGCAGACCCATTCTCTCTCCTCTCTCTGTGTGTCTATCTCTCCTTGCAAATAAGTAAATAAATAAAGATTGAAAGCTAACTTTTCCCCATTTTCTTATAATATTGTAGAAGTTAGTCCCAAATATGAAAATCTATTACTGCTCCTTAGGCATCTCTGTCATTTGTTTGCATCAATAGGCTTTCTGTGAATGTTTATATTATATGCAGCAATTCCTGTGACTTTTTAGACCTATCTGAATTTTAATTTTGGTATTTCATGGTTATCATTTTCTTAGTATTTTCTTGCTATTTCTGCAATCTCTTTCCTTAACTCTTTTAAGTATGTTATTTCTAGTTCACTTCTATTTTCCATACTTGTGAACGTCCTTGTGATAGCTGGATTCCCAGCATCTTCCTCTTTCCTTCCCTCTCAGTACTTCTACTATCCTCTCCCATATCCAAGACTGAAATACACTATTAAGTAAAATGCCCCAACACTACAGGAGATAACATAAAATAAATATAATGGAAGATGACTAGAACTTCTGGATAATTCGTCAACCTCCATAGATAGATGGTAGAAAAACTTCCCAAAAACTACTAGAGAAAACAAACAACAACAACAAAAACTAGAGAAAGTTCTTACTATAAAGGCCGCATACTGGGGCCCTCAGGTGAAGAACAACCTGCAACACTGAGAACATACAGTGAGATAAGGTGATGGGTTGGGGCTTGCATCCTACAGACTCTCAGAGATATTTAGAAGCTATTAAGTATGTCGCTGGGATGACTAGGTGACACATGCTTGGATCTAGCTACTTGGGAGGCCAAGGCAAGAGGATTGATAGTTCAAGGCCAACCTAGAAAATTTAGTGAGACAATATCTCAAAACTGGAAGTGAAAAGAGGTAGGGAATAACTCATTGTTGGGTCACTTGTGTGAAGATTCAACTCCCAGTTTTGGGGGGTGGAGAATAGTTGGAAATTACTGAAAAGGTTTAAGCTGGTGAATGATCCATCCCAAATCATTACGTTTAGAAAGCAGTTCTGCTGTTTTCCAGGTGAGCAATGGGTAGAGAAGGCTGGCAAAAAGACACTTGGTCTGTTTATGCAGACTGGGACAGTGAAATGTTTAGTTACATTTTCCCAAACAAACATGAAGCAATATTAATTTAGAACAAATCTATTGCTTTGTCTTGCTTATAATCATTAAATCATTACTTTTACAAAAAAGACAGAAAGAAAGAAATCTGGTCAAATAAAACTAAAGCATTTCTTGAACAACATGAAAGAGGAAAATGTTTACAAGCATTTTGTGACCATTTGTGACTGAGTCTAATAAGCCTAATAACATCTTCAAACCAGAAAGCAAACATATTAGATCAGAATTTCTAAGAAGTTTTTCCTTAGCTCGACTGTTACTTGATGCTGGTTCAGACATAGAAATATACAAGAAAATCAGGAAGTTATGTTGGCTGTGATACCATTTTGTCACTTTTAAATTCTTCAAGTCTTGGCATAATGTAGTAATTTGGATTATAAGAATCTTCTCCACAAGACATACTTCATCTAGCTTCTCACATCAAACACTTGCTACTTTACTAACCACTGTGTTTTTGTATTTTGATTGGCTTATTTACTGTTACTATGTTCTCCTACTCGCTTTGACAACAATGTTTGACTTTCCCTATTGTGTCCTCTCTCTCTGCAGCAACTGTTGCAGTGATTTCCTTTGCCAATCCCATCCCTTTTCTTACTTAACCTCCCTCCTCACCCTATATTGCTTCTAAAAACTGTGAGATGATAGGGGTAGTTGAAGTACTATGGACTCTAGCAGATGTGAGATAGTGGAATAAGTTGGGGTAGTGTGCACTCTAGCAGACAGGAGATACTTGGGTGAGTTGGGATAGCATGCACTCTACAGTTGTAAACCTTTTCTATGTTCATTCATTTCTTCTCAGGTACTCATTCACTTCTGCTAGCTTACATTTATTTATTTATACATAATTCCTGCTGTGATTTGGCTCTTTTACTATACTTTCATTAGGTTCTAACCATAGTTCTTTGTGAAACCCAAGACAATTGTCAATGACTGTTTCTTGATTTCACTGAAAGTTCCTATAAGGCTCCAGTTTGCCTCACATTTGAACCCTTCCTGATTTTTCTTCAAAACCTTCCATTTGTTTAATGTTGCTTATTATATTTTTATTAGCTTAAGAAGATATCAAAGAGGAAGGTTTAAATAGATTTTTCATCTGAGCTTCCTAAATTTTCTGACCTATTTCCAAAACCCATTCTATATTCTTTCTGCAATGTTACAATTTGATATGATGCAATTACTTGTTTCCCTCATTTGTTTTTATTTTTCTTTTGAGAAGAGCAGCAGGTATAAATTCTGAATTCCACCACCATCCACACTGCCATTTTTGCCCATCTGTCTAATTGTTATTGACCATGGAAAAGTAGTTTTTGATTGAGGCACAATGTAAAGTAATATTGATTACAGTAAATGAAGTTTTCTGCAATCACTGAGTAAATTAAGGAAAAAAATATCTAGAGTTGCATCTCATGTAACAAAATCCAATTTCCATGTCACTGACTCAGCCATGACCTGTGAATCAGTATTTGAAGTGAGTCCCTCTTTTTTTTTTGTCTGATACCAAAATCACATTGCTCCAAGCACAGAGATAGTAAAAAAAAAGTATATATTATTGATTTTACAACAGAAAATTATAACAAAACCAGATTTTACTTTTAATCTTTTAATAAGAAGTTTTTCTATGTGCATTTTTAAATCAAAGCAATGTGAATTTTATTCTAGCATGACAATCAAGAGATCTATATCAAGAGGCTATCAGCAGTTTGCAGCTGCTTTCCTTCTAGAAGGAGGCTCAGCACTGATTTTGCTGTGATGGCTGGTAATGACAGCATTGTCCCTGGATGAAGCAACCTTTCACTCTAAATACTTTAAGATAGCCCTTGCCAGCTGTGACTGCTGATGTTCAGGCTTTTGGGGACTTACATGCAACCATGGAAATGCCATAAGGAGGGAAGATGGAAAGAGTAAAATCACAAGACGACAGGACAGTGACCTCATAACTACAGACACAGCCAATGAGTGGAGGGGAATTCTGAAGGTGTATAGTACCTTGAGACCTGAAAGTGAGCATGAGAAGCTTTACAACCTTAAAGCTGATGGTGTTAACCTTTCTACAGAAACTCACAGATCCTTTGATCTTAGGCCCTCACTATTTTTGGGGTATAAAAGGAGAAAGAAGGTTTATACATTTTTTTTTTCCATGGTAGGGTCTCTCTGTAGTCCCAGTATGCCCTCAAACTCATGGAGATCTGTCTACCTCTGCCTCCAAAGTGCTGGGATTAAAGGCATGCACATGTCACTATGCAAGGCAAAATATTATTATAATTCTTATCCAATTTAACTTGTATTAGATTTTCATAGCCACTTCATTATGAAAACAAAAATAAATAGGTTGGAATGTTATGTATTTTAGTGCTTAATGCCTTGCTGATCTGCATATTCCTATCACCTAAAATTTATAGTTCATTTTTGATGCTGAGTTGCCATTCACAATATTATCATGTTTTTTAACTTTAAACATTGAACTGTCATTTGTTATGAGAAGGAAAGTTGTTACTATGTCTCTGTGTTATACAAGTAGGAATTAAGGCTTATAAAATTAATTGACTTTCAAATCTATGTACGAAGTAATTAATTGTCTAACACCAAATACAATGATGCCTTCTTCTATAAATACATTGTTGTGAGGCATGTTGGAGCAGTCCAGTGATCTAAAAACTAAGAAAACAGAAGCAGGAAAAATCACAAGTTCAATGCTAGGCTGGACTACACAATGAGTTTCAGGCTAACCAGGGCTGCATAGCAACAGCCTGTCTCAAAACACAACAAAAGCTCTCTCTCTCTCTCTCTCTCTCTGTCTGTCTGTCTCTCTCTCCATATATATATATATATATATAGCTTTTGTTATATGAGAGAGAGAGAGAGACAGAGAGAAATATATTATGTATATCTCCAAATGATAATGGAATTATTACATGTTATGACATTTGTCTCCAAAATATTTTCCATTAAAAATCCTCCACTCCTGAAACAATGAATCTGAAGTTTTAATCACTTAAATAGTTCCTCTTTTGAAACATGAATTTTCATGATAATCTTTATGAATATGAAAGTTAGAATTGAATTTGTGCTAAGAGCTGAAGAGTTTGTTTTATAGTTAGAATTCTTGTTGCATGATTTGAGTGATCCACAATGACCTTGACAAATCATTTCTTATGCCAACGTAAGCTTGGGATACATTCAGAAAATAATACTTTCTGTTTATATTAGAGACTGCTTGGAGAAACTCCATCCTCAGGTTTCCAGGCCAAAAGTACTGAATGCTTTCACTGCAGACTTTAACTGCTACTAATTTAATTAGTGTAATTATATTATTTTACTGAATAAGTCAACCTCTTATTCTTGACCCTGCCTTTCTGAAAATAAAATATTTTCCAAAGTTCTAACATAAGAGTTGTCAAGGCTTTGCCAAAGAGATACATCATGTAATCTTGAGTATGTGGAGGAATGGAGTTAAATAAAAAACCTTCCTGCACCTTCTCTAGCATTATAACTCTCTTCTTGAAATAGAGCTTTGCTTACTGTGCCAGGCTGTGGTGACTGCTGCCTGTTGATGGCTGAGGGATCTGTGTATTATGCAACTACACTTGATGGCTCTCTATCTGCAGTGATGCCAGTAGTTATCTCATTCAGAAATGGAGTGTCTCTTTTGTATTTTTTCCAACTAATAGGAATATTGTCAATGAAGATATTCTAAGTGTGTGTTTCATAGAACATATACTTTTTATCCATGTTCACTGAGAGGTGCATATAAACAGCCAGAAAACACATTAGTTAAGTGATGAGAATTAAATATAGTATGGTGATGTTAGAGCAACTCAAGGACTCTTTAGATTCAGTAGTCAGGAAGGGCATTCCTTAATATGGGGTACTTCAAATAAGATGACATGTTAAGAGTGATTCAGCCAAGCAGTGCCCTGAGAAAGAGCATCCCAGGCATAGAAAACAGAAGGTATCAAGGGTGTGTATAAGCAGAACGTGTATGGCTAGAGTTTAGTAAAAAAGGAAGTTATAAAGTCACAGAAAATAAGTAGAGGAGTAGATTGAGTTATTGCTGACTGACAAGAGTAAAGAGTTTAAATTTCATTTTAAATGCAATGTAAATGGATTGGAAAATTTTCAGCAGTGAAATGGCATGATGTGATAAGCATTCTATAAAAGATGCCTCTGAGTTTAGACTGTCAAGTACAGCATAGATAGGCAGCAGAAAACTCAGGTAGGAAATGCTTCTATTTTCTAAGTGAGGAGAAAAGATGGTATAGTTGAGGGTCATTGCTATGATTGTCATTGGGATATATTTTGAAGATCCAATCAATAGGATTGGGTACATTAACTGGATAGTACAATAGAAATGATGTTCAGATTCTCATCTTGTGCTAAAAGGCAAGTTTCCATTTATTGAGCTGGGAAATTAATGAGAAACAGGGTTATGATATTGCACAGGTGGAATGACAAGTTCTTTTCTAGAGATGCAAGTTTGATGCTGAGTAAAGTGATTGAGATACATGTCTACAAATCATGGGGGTTTTCAATGAGAATTAAAACAACTGTCAATTACTGACTGTTCTGTTTTTAAAAAAAATCTCAAACAAAATTATTGAACTTCTTTGAGATTAATCACTATGCAGGTTATGAAGACAGATAAAAATGCCCATTTTTGTTTGATTGCAGTAACAGGTATGTAATAGGAAATCTCAGCACAATAATCTATGCTATAAAATAGTTACATAAAGATGCTCTGGGTAGGGCTGAATGAGATGACCTAGCAGTTAATGTACTTGCCTGTGAAGCCTAAGAACCCATGTCCAACCCTCCAGGTCCCACATAAGCCAGAATCACAACGTGATGAAAGCACACAAGGTTGCATATGCTCACAAAATAGTATATATGTCTGGAATTCGATTACAGTGGCTGGAGGCCCTAGTGTGCTAATTCTCTCTCTTACTCTCTCTCTTGCTCTCACTCTCTCACATAGAAAAGACCAGTCTCTTGGGCTTGCTTCAAAATGATGGAAAGGAAAGGAAAAAAAGAAAAGAAAAAGATGCTTTGGGTAGAATAAAGTTAAGGCTCATGGAAGATTTTCAGAAGGAGGTTATGAGTGAACTGAGTCTTAGTGATAGGGGCATAAATAGTTGACACAGGCAGGACAATCATAACCCATGAATGATCATATGGACAGAAATGAGATCTTTATAATAGTACAAATTAATCATTTCACTTTAGCAAAAGTGACATGTTTCAGCAAGTATATAGGCATTATATTATTCATTTTTTTTCTTTTTCTGAACATATTAAGAAATAAGTCTACATTCAGGTTTTCTTTCTAGGAATAATTTTCTAGAAGTAGCCTAGGGTTTATATTAGAGAATAACATGGTTGTTAGATAATCATTGGGTCAGATTTATCAGTGCATAAGCAATCACCCCAAATATAGTGGTTCATAAAAACTAATTTATTTGTTCACAGGTCTAGAGTCAGGAATATGTTTGAGCTTGTCTGGGATAGAGGTTTAGCAAAGGATATCTCATATGTGCTTTCTTCATAGAGGCACGAGGGACACATCCCTAGCTTTGTCTCCCTGAAAATACAGTAATCAAATCTAGGTGAACTCCATCCAGAAACAGAAAAAAAAAGTGCCCTGTTTGACAAAGTGGCTTTATTGCTAGAGTGCAAAGTTGATTTAGCATGTGTATTATTTACTTGCTTGTTGCTATGATTTCTATGCAGATACTTAACCAGAAGCTACCTAAGAAAGGGATTAATCCATTTTATTCAAGGTAGGCCATTAGATCCTCACACTGCACACAGAATCAGAAAACAGAGAGAACAGTAAGTGGGTCCATTCTATGAAACCTCAAGTCTCATGCCTAGTGACCCACTTCCTCCATCAAGCCTCCAATTCTTAAAGTTCCAGAACCTTCACAAACAATAGTACCAGGAAAGGAGCAAGTGCTCAAACATATGAGCCTATGGGGATATTTAAATTTAAATCACAGCATTCTACCTTTGACCACATAGGCTCATGACTATCTCGTGATTTGAAAATACTTTATTTATTTATTATAGAGAGATGAAAGAAAGGAAGGAAGGAAGGAAGGAAAAACAAAAGAAAGAAAGAGGCAGATAGAAAGTAAGAGAATGGGACTTCCAGGGACTGCAACCATTGCAAACTAACTCCAGATGCATGTACTACCTTGTGTATCTGGCTTTGGGGGAATCAAATTGAAGGCCTTCAGCTTTGCAGTCAAGCATCTCAACCACTGAGATATATCTCTAGCCCTATCTCATGATTTAAAGTGGATTTAATCCAACTTCAAAATCCCCACCAGCAGTCTAAAAATCTGAACATTATTCAAAAGTCCGACGTCCAAAGTTTCTTATGAGACTGAAGGCAATCACTTATCTGTGATCCTTTGTAAAAATCATATAATGGTACAGAGTAAACATTCTCATTCCAAGAAGGCACAGGAAGGAAAGATTGAACCAAAGGAAGACCAAAACCCAGCCGAGCAAACAACAAAGCCCGTTGTTCCATGTCAATTATCTGAGACTTGTGGTGAAGTTGTCTGGATGCCAAAAGGCGTGGGAGCCCACACCACTCAAGCTCCACTGCCTGTAGCACACATACTCTTTCTTATTGGCTGGTTCTTATGTGAATCTTTAGTTTTTCCTGGCAGATGTCCTATAGTTCTGGAATCTTCAACATCCTGATGTTTCCAGTATATCCTAAGGTTTACCTTCAAAACTATATAATGGCATATCAGGTTCCTCCTTGCAAAGAATCATACCATGCCTCCATTGCCTGACCCCAAAGATTTTCTTATACTGTAGAGAATGATTCCACAACCTCCTCAATCTTGTATTTTTATGTCTGTAAAATCAGTACCATGTGCCAAGCTCTGTAATCAGTTTAAGAAGAAGCCTGGCTCCTTTGAACCATAACCTTTGTGTCCCTGGTGAAAGACTTCCTTGGGCAGTTGCCTTCTAGGACCAGAGAAGTTCTTTAGCATTTTCCCTCCAGAACTTCTTCTTTGAAAAGAATCTACATTTACATAAGCTAGATTTGCCAATGCTTCCCTTCAGGGTATCTTTCCCATTATCCCAGTGCAAAGTAGTAAGTTTCTCTTGTATTAACCTCTGAGGAGTGTCCCCAACAGAATGGGGGCAGGGACAAGGAAAAAGAGAGTATCAAAACATGATGTATGCATATGAAATATGTTCTTGATAATAATAATAATAATACATTAAAAATAAGAAAAAAATTACAGGTTTCTCAGCAGCATCAGCATGCTCATGGTGGAAAATTTCAAATTTGTTCCTTTCCTCCAAAAAATGGCATATTTTAAGTATCTTCTTGTTGCTAGCATTCATTGTAAACTTGACATTGCAAGCCACATCACTGCCAGGTTATTAGGCTAATTTGAAATTTCCTCTGCCAAAAAAGTGGTCCTTTACCTTTAAATTTAACCTCACTCAGATTCTTAGGACATGGGCAGAATGCAGCCAGTTTCTTTGCCACAGTATAGCATGAATTGTCTTTAGTCCACTCTCTGAAACCACATGAGCTCATTGAATTATGAGCTCATTTAGTTAACATCATTATCACTATGTTCCTCTTGGGATCTGAAAATCTGAAGTCTTACCAGGATCACCCATCATGCTAGGCTTAAAGAATTCTTTATATCAAAGTTCAAACTCTTACATATTTCTCCCACAACACAGTTCCAAAGGCTTACCAACCAAATGATCTGGTTTATTGCAGCAATGACCCATTTCCGGTACCAATTTTTATACTGGTTACTTTCTTATTGTTGGTAGCAATCACCTGACATGATAAAACTTAAGGAAGAAAATGGTTCATTTTGGCTTATAAGTTTGAGAGGACATTTTTTTTTTCATATCTTACAGTCCAGCTTATCATACTATATAGCCAGAGTCAAGAAGGAGAGAGAGAACAGGAAATGGGGCTGGGCTAATCCCTCACCCCAGTGACCCAATTCCTTGAACAAAGATGTATCTCCTGAAAGTTGAACAACATTCTCAAAAAACAAAAAACAAACAACAACAACAACAACAAAATTCCAGCTAGAGACCAAGTGTCCAAACAGGGGACATTTTACATTCCAACCTCAGTAGCATCCAATAATTCATTAATTAGTGTACCAGATAAGGAGAATTAGAGGAAAACACACATGAATAATTACAGGAGATATTATAAATGCATTTAACAATGTGCTATACCATGATTTAAAAAATACTAAAACTATTATAAATCAAACTTATTATCAATTCAACCTGATAAACACCATCTAAAAACAACCTGCAAATATCATAGTTAATTTTGCAAGTTTGAATGCATTCTCGCTAAAATCAGATGACATAATCTTGTATGTAAATATTTAAGGAATACACTAGAGAGTTATTAGAAATAATAAAATCAGCAAGGCTTAGGATACAAGGTTAATATATAGAAATTCATTATATGTATATACATATGCAATGAATATCTGGAAACTAAATTCATATCAAAACAGCTTTATAAACAGTGTTAGAAAAAAATAAACACCTAGGGATAAGTTCAAATAAGTACAAAACTTATACTACAAAAATAATTAAGTATTGTTGAAAGAGGTTAAAGATTAAAACAAAATATCCAATGTTAATGGATAGGAAGACTTTAATTTGCCAAAATGAAAATATATTTTTAAATATATTTTATTTATTTATTTAGGAGTAAAAGGGAGGGAGACAGAGAAAGAGAGAGAGAAAGAGAGAGAGAGAATGGGCACTACAGGGCCTCAAGCCACTGCAAACAAACTCCAGATGCAAGTGCCCCCTTGTGCATCTGGCTTACATGGGTCTTAGAGAGTCAAACTGGGATCCTTTTGCTTTGCAGGCAAGTGCCTTAACTGCTAAGCCATCTCTCCAGCCCAAAATGAAAATACTTTTATACTGCCTCTAAGATTCAGTGCAATACCTGACAGAACATTGACAAATCCATGAAAACATTATAAAACTTATTGAGGTAACAGTTGTAAAGCTCTGTGAATACATTGTAAAAAACTTTGAATTATTCACTTTGCATAGATTAATTTTATCCTGCATTAATTATGTATTACTGAAGCACTTAGTGAAGAAAAATATCTTTACTTATAAAAACAGGAAGAGTTAATACTGTTTCCTATTAATATTTAGGTCTATTATTTAAAGTTATACAAAAAAGTATTTTGAAATATAATGATTGTTCAAATTAATGAGACAACTATAATGTCATTCGATTTTTCTTTTCTAAATAATATTGCTTTGAATTTTCTTTCTATTCTGGTATTCTACTTTAAATCAATTATTTTATTTTCACATATTTATGTTGTGCATTGTCATTATCAATGCATGTATACAATGTACAACGGGAGAATTATAAGAGCTTTTCCATCTTGGCAGGGGAGGTCATGAGCCCAAGGGGTATAAAGCTTGCTCTTGTTTGGATAAATGTATACATTATTCTCACCAAAATATCCTGAAAGCACTATACTTAATGTTCATATTCATATACTAATGCTACTCTCACTTCTACTTAGAGAAGCTTCTTTTTTCAAATGGTAATGACCACTGGGATGACCCAAAAGGCAGCTGAGAAGAAGGGATGGAGGAGTGTCCAGCGCTGAAACATCTCACACCCACCAAGGCTCAGGGTCCATTGTGGAAGGGGTGGCAAAAAGAATATAAGAGCCAAATGAAGGGTACCACTCCTTACATGCAACTGTCTGGACAGAAGTTGGCCTCGATATTCATTACTTCCCAGTGCCCAGCAATACCTACACAAGCCCTTCATAATAGGAGAAAAAGATAATGACAGCAAATTAAAAGAAAGTCTAATGGAGAGAGGAGGGAATATGATGGAGAGCAGAGTTATGAAGGGAAAAGTGGGGAAGCGGAGGAAAATATCATGGTTTGTTGTCTATAAGTATAGAAGTTGTCAATAAATTATATATATATTAAGGGCTGGAGAGATGGCTTAGCGGTTAAGGCACTTGCCTGCAAAGCCAAAGGACCCAGGTTCTATTTCCCAGTACCCACATAAGCCAGATGCACAAGGGGGTACATGCATCTGGAGTTTGCAGTGGCTGGAGGCCCTGGAGCACCCACTCTCTCTCTCTCTCTCTCTCTCTCTCTCTCTCTGTTTGTCTCTCTCTCTGCTTGCAAATAAATAAATAAAAATTATATATATATATAAAATTTTAAAAACTTGTTTTATTAATACAATTGCACGTTTTATGAACTATATATTGTGATTTTAATATATGCATATCTGACATGTATCAATATATATCTTATCAAATCAAAATAATCAAATTTCCATCTCTTTATCATTCCTCTAGGTTTGGAGCTCTACTTTTCTATCTATTCATAAAACACAGAGTAAATTGCTCATGTATAAAGACCTCTAGGTTATCACTCTAAATACTTATCACTCCAAGGAACATATCTTCAGAGTGGAACAGACCTCTTTCTTCCCTTTATCAAGAAATCTCCTTATGGTCTACAGATTCTGCCTAATAGTTTCTCAAACCTGGACAGTGTTTCTGAAGAATTACAAATACATAAGTGATTTCTAAACCATGTATCAGAAGCAAAGTGAGTATCAAACTCACTTTTAGTTGTTTTAATAATTCATCCTTTTCCACTTCTTGAAGACTTGGTTGTATACCTTCTCACAATCTTCATGCATATTCATAATTCAGAGACCTTACTTCCTCAAGCTTTTGAGAACACAATGTTTTCTCTTAAAAACTCAATATCCATTAGTATTCCAACTTCTTAACAATATTTTTCTATTTTTATTTTCCTATCTATTCAGAATGAAATTTTGTTTACCTTAAAGCTTGTTTTTGTTGAAAGCTAAGGAGGAATTCATGGCTTTGTACTTAGAGCTTTCATTCACTATCATTGTGTTGTCAAGGTTAAGATCTTTTATCTTTTCTAAATATTATATACTTTATCTTATTTTTATTTGTGTGATATTGGAGATCAAATTCAAAGTATTGTGTTTGTTAAGCAAGTATTGCTGAAATACATCACAAGCCCTCTTCTTTTATCTTTCCTGAATAGTGTTTGAAAGCTTCTTTTGTGATCTATTATCTTTAGTTAAAATATATGAGTTCATGGGGATTACTTTTTCTATTCCATTTTTAATAATAATATAACCTTATTTCCATCATATTGTTTTTGTAAAATGTGATTCTCCAAAGGCTTTTTACATAATTTCCTCCTGTTTTGCTGTCCAAGCCATAGGCTTTGTTCAATGAGCTTGTTCACTGGCTGTCATCCTTCCCTGCTCTCTGTGTAACAGATAATGCATCACTAGCACACATTTAAGGTGTGTTATGTCCCAGCTTCTTTCAATCAATTTCATATTGATTATCTCATTTAATCATTATATATAGGCCTATTACGATCCCCACTCTTCAGATGAGGAAATGAAAGGAGTGTCATATAACTCACCTACTCTTTCTGGCTGGAGAGTAATGGAATAAGCATTGAGCTCAGGGAGTCTCTTTTCAGAGTTGTGACCTTGTTCATATCATACATAATTGCCTCACTCCATGGCTCTGTGCAGAGGTCACAGGAGTTTTCTGATTTTTTTGCATGGTTTCAGTATATATACATTCAATCAAACACCTCTTGTTAGTACACATTGCATCAGATGACCTTCTGCCTCTGTTGCATTCTTACCACTCCAGCTTACTTTATGATATATTAAAGCATATATGGATGAGACTTAGACTGAGGAAGATTTGGTATGTACACCTTATACTACCTGTTATGGACATATCAGACTTTTGAAATTCAAGTGGAATTCAATGGGAAAATCATTGCCAGGAAAAGTTGTAACATATGCAAAGTCACTATTATTAGTTTCCAAGGGAAGAGTACAAAGTACCTGGGATGGGCAGGTATGTAGCCACAATTACAGACATATAGCATGAAGGTAGATTAATTATGAAGAACAGCTTATGATGTTGCCTTCTAGTTGTTGGCAGGGAAATGATCAAATCATATTTTAATTTTAGAAAAATTATTCTGCCTTTAATGTGGTAGACAAAGAAATAGCTATGTAGCAAATGTTGCTACATGTGTGCATTTATTGTATTTGCTTGTCAACAAAATTAATTATATGTAACTTAATATCTTTGAATGGTGCATATATATTACAAATAATTGTCACCAAAAGTATAAGAATAATAGAGCTTGGCTATAGCTGAATGGTAGATGATTCTTACAAGACCCTGGGATCAATCTCTAGCACTATGTACACAAAATAATAACAACATGGTAGAATAATAATTATCTTGCTGGTAATTATTATGGTGAAAGTGAAAAGAAAGTTGTGGTTTAAAGCAGGAGGCCTATAAGAGCTATAGCTTGGTAATAACAGTGGAAGGAAGACTGAAAGTTGAAAACAAAAGGAAGAAAGCAGGAGAGAGGAGGATGGAAGAAAGAAAAGGATCTAAACAGAAATTGTAACAGGAGCAATGATAGGCTATAGATTTGATGGAGCTATAACCAGAGAAAGGAGTCACAGAAGTTTCCAGATAATGCTTCTTTCACAATACTAGATAAAGTGGGTTATAGAGAGACTCAGCATTAGTAAAGACATTTTCAAATTTGTTCATGTTGAGGCTAATTGTCAGATGGAGATGTTAGATTGAAACATATGGTTGAAGGGAAAGCTGGCATTGCCTCATTTGAGATCTAAATATAGTAGTTAAAGTTATGGGAGTAGGTGGCATGGCCAAGGAAGACAAATTGCATAAGAGGAGAAAGGCAAGCACAGACTATGGGAAATAAGAACAGCTCAAGGTTAAAAGACACCCATTCTTCTCAGGCTATGCAATCTTGGCAATGGATACATTGTGTACCTTATGGTGGGGATGAGGACTTTGTGCCCCACCCAAATCTAGCCAAAACATGTGCTTGCCTGTCTTTATTTTTTAAAGTAAAACAGTTTTATTTTTATTTATTTATTTATTTGCAAGCAGAGAGAAGTATAGAGGAGACAGACAGAGAGATCAAATGGGTGTGCCAGGGCCTCCAGCCACTGCAAATGAACTCCGGATGCATGTGCCACTTTGTGCATCTGGCTTTTACATGGGTGCTGTGGAATCAAACCCAGGTAGTTAGGCTGGGCAGACAAGTGCCTTAACAACTGCGCTATCCCTCCAGCCCTTGTTCTTGCCTTTCTTAACTGTCACTCAGTACTTTCCTGCCTGGGTCATGGGTACTGAACTGTTCTTACACTAGCTGATTCACATCCACACTTTTCAGTCTGCTTGGATGTAATACTCTTCCTAAGCTTCGCTAGAGTAAGGCACAAGTTTCCAGAAGTTTGCTCTAAATCACCTTTCTTACCTGTTCATCCATTGTGGAAAGTATAATATCTTCTTCTGATTTAGGCAGGTTGATGGACTCATAGTTAGTGTAAGCTTTTGGAGTGAACAATATCATGCAAACCACTCAGAGGGAAAAAAAATGAGCCTCCAGGGCTGACTCCCAAGAGTGGAGCACAGTCAACCTGAGGGTTTTTATTTTTTTTTTTTATTTTATTTTTTTAAGATAATGGGCATTCTAGGCTTCTTCAGTTGGGGGAAGGTGAGGAAGTGAAAATAACTCCTTTGTTCTTTACCTTAGCCATTTCAAGTAGCTAGGGTGTGAGTCCAGTACCTTGACCAGGTGATGAAGGGGCAGAAAATCATGACCTGGGGGGCATTGTTAAGCAAGGAAGAGATAATGGTTGGACTGTTTCTTGAGGAATTTGGATAAGTCTCTGTCACCATCCTGCTGTCCTTGGTGACTCCATTTTGGAAATCCTGTCTCAACCTAACAGCCAGCAGAGTCCCTGGAAGGCTTCATGTACTTGATACTATTTCTTTGAGTTGGAGTTTCCTGCTTGGAGTAGGCACACAGATAATGTAATGAGCAATTTTGTCCACTACATTATGTTGTGGTTAACTAGAACAATATTCTAAAAATGCAACCAAAATAACGTGCTCTCAATCTTTATTTCAGTTCTTCTAATGATTCCACACTTAAAGCTGCCTGGTGACTGCTTGAGGGTCCTTGAGAGTCTCTCCTGGTGACATCACTGCTGAGGTAAGTAAGCACAGCTCTCTGGTGACAGCAGCCTTGCCCGTCACACTGATGGGCCCACTTCTATTTTCTTGTCCATTCAGAACTGCCAGGTCCTCTTCCTTCTCTCACTGTTCCATGAAGTTATCTTCTCCATACATTGTCTAATACCTCGCTCATTTCTGTGTGTATATACCTTATTCCAAAAACTAGTACAATGTCTTCTTTGGAGGGAAAGCACTGTTTATATTTCTCTTGTATGCTTCTGTTTTTGGCATAGTGCCTGATCTAGGGAAGGCATTCAATAAAGCAACGATTCTCCAATTGATGTTCTGATTTGTACCATTATTATAAAAGCATGGTAGGCAAAATAGAAATCCTTATGATGCCCTTGACTGTTTCATAAGAATTTTGTAAAGATCAAAGCAGGTATGAGAAAGAAAATTGCTCCAGTGGTTCTCTAGTATTACCCAGATGTATTAGATTTAGTAAGAGAAATTATTTGAAATTATTCCTTATTTTATATGATGCTTTTGTGCCTCCTGATTTGGAGTTTTATCAAACCACAGAAAATAAGCAAGCAATTAATTATGAATGTACAGTATGTGGTTTGGTTCTCGTTAGATGAATTTGGAGTTGTGCTGCAGATCTAAGGTAAACTGATTTCTAGGGACAGCTCTATGGGTTAGGAAATTATGATATTCCTCAAAATACAGAGACTAGTGGAGATTGTTTTGTTTTATGTTTATTTCTTTGCTTTGCATAATAGAATATGGTATAAAAGAAAACAGGTTTTTTTATTAATTAGTTTTGTACTCAGTGAATACAGTCAAGTTGGTGCCATTGTTAGCCTCCTCCCTGTCCTCTCCCCTCCACCTGGCCCCTCCTTGTTGGGGTATATGGGTCATGAATTGTGGGGTTAGCCATCAGTTATGGGTAGGAGGAAATGTCTCTGTGTATCACTACCTTCTGCAAATTTCCCTGAGCCATGTTTGGTTCATTTTAGGTCTGCTTCAGTGATGAGGTCTTGGGAGCCTCTGTGTCTCTGGATATCTGATTTGGTAGGCGTTGATTGTACTCTGTGTCGATCTCCTTCACCCTTCTGCTGGTACCAGGTTGAGTTTGTTGTAAGGGTTTAAATCTTTCATCTATATAATCATTAATAATGACTATTGCTTTTCTAAGCTCAAGGTAAGATCTTCAAGCTTTGAATTCCAAACCCTTTTCTCAGATACACCATGTAGTATTATCACCCATTCAATGCATATGCCTTTGTGACATTGAAGTTTGGCATTTGTTGTGATCAAGAGTAATTATTGGGTAAGAATTAGTGTGGAACAGGAAATGAAGAAGGCAAGAAGAAACTAGTTCATCCGGTTCCTGGTTGGGAGGTTGTGTCAACCTATTAGGTGCATAAATAGGAATCCCAAGTGCTGAGACTAATAATGGAATGTGTATATGAATTTAGCTTTCATCTTAACTTAAAGTATAAAGATTTACTAAGATGTTTGAGTTTTCCCTCTTAATAAAGTGAGCTTCTGGGTCTTTCTTTTTGTCCAAGAATGCAATGAGAAATGACTGAGACATTGACAGCTCTGTGGAGCAAGAACTGTGAGAAGCTCTCGCTTAATGCCATGAAGTGTGATTAGCATTTCTGTATGGCTAGAACCTCACAGCTGCCTAAACTTTCATACTAATTACTTCACCCTCTAATGACATTTTTGAGAGGCAAGTTCTTGCAATCTTTCTAAATTAAATGCTTCTTATATTTGTTCCTCCTGTACAGGGGTTTTTATATATGAATGCCTTATGTTGGATTAACAAAATCGTATCACTTCTGTTGGCATTAATCTCTAATTTATGAAAGCTGAATGTGTATTATATACCTCAGTTCCTTCTTGATCTAGCATTATATGATGACACACTCAAATAAAATGGAAGGGCCATTCAGGGTATACAATAAAGTAGCCTCTATTCACTGTCACGTGGAAGGCCATGTCTGTTTGTGAAAGAGTGCTCTCCAGTGTTGTACCCATGAAAGTGTTGCACAGATGCAGGTCTTGTCACAAATGTAGCATACAGCGCCCTTGGCAGACTGATTTCAGCACTCAAGGAGCTTGACATAAAGGAGCCTGTTCTTTGTGAGCAAGCAATTCTTTTATTCCATAAATTTGTTTGTCTCTTGGAGTTGGAAGAAGAATAGAGTGAGAAAAATCACTACATTGTTCACAGGGATATATTTAGAACTGAGACCTGTTCCTTCAGTTGTCCTGAAATTCATGACATCTGCATAAAAATAGGTCAAAACTGTTTTTCTTTGATACTGAAATGGAATACCTCACATTCCTTCTTTTATGGAGATAGACAACATGGCTAAATTGTGCTTGTAGAGCTGTCAGAGTTGGCTGTCTTGATATTTATGGAGACATGGGGTCTCTAAAGTGACTTTTCCAACACTGCAGTAGCTGCCTCTATGCACAAATAAACCCTTAATTACAACCTTAAAAATACCTTTATCATCTTGACAATTCCATTTAAAGCAATATTGAATGCTTTCTTGATAGATTATAAAATATAATGAAAAATGCTCTGCCTAGCTGCACTGTGCATTTCCTTTCACACCCGTCACCCCTCCACTCTTTCATGTTTTGAATAGTTCTCATGCCTTCCATGTATTGTATTAATACCTGTCACTCCCCATTTATCCTTTTATCTCCATCTCCCTGGTTCCTCTGTGGGTTGAACTTTAAATCATTTTCCTCTATTATTTTTCTCTCTCTGAGGCTTCCCTCTGATGTCTTCCTCTTGGTAATTTCATAGCTGTAATCTCTTTATTATTCTTTGCAAAACCTTACTGCCATGCTTACTTATTTTCTAACAATCATTATTAGATCTATTATTTTTTAATTTTTCTAAATTATTAATCTCTCTTTAAAACAATTTTTATTTATTTATTTGCAAGGAGAGAGAGAGACAGAAAGAAGAGAGACAGAGAACGGGTGCACTGGTGCCTCCAGCCACGCAAATGAACTCCAGATGCATACTCCACTTTGGGCATCTGCTTTATGTGGATACCGGGAAATCAAACCCTGTCACTGGATATGGCAGGCAAGCGCCATAACTGCTGAGCCATCTCTCCAGGCTTAAGTCACTAATGTCTTTTTATCCAATTTTTTTTTTTCAAAATTTGGCTCCCTTGGTTTGTCTTGTCTCTGATCTCCTGTGAAGGTTATAGTACATTTTTCTCTCATGGTTTTAGTTCCTTTTTTCCTCTTGTTTCTGTGATGTAATCTTTGCACTTTATTTTACTGTCTCCATGATTTTACGCCTGTTCCACATCTCTCATTTTTGACTTGATAATTTTAGACAATTCATTCTTTTACTTCCTTTTTTGCTTCTGTCATGTACTTATTTGGAATTGTTACTTTCAAACAATAATTGGTCACCTGGAATGTCTCAATTCATTTTTTTAAAGTGTTAGATGAAGCCAGCATCCTAGAAATCCTTAAACTTTACCATAAGGAAACTATGAGTGACAAAACATAGAGGGACAGGGCTGAAGCTCACGTGTTTTGTGAAAAAAGATTTAAAATTCCTTTCAGCTACTTTTCCCTTGTCATAATGCATCGAATTTCACCATTAAACTTTGATTTCTTTTGGCTTTTAAGGCTTTTAGCTTTTCAAGCATTCCCATTAAAATATGTGCCTTAAGGGAGAAATAACACTTTAGAGTGTTTGAACCCATATATTTGAGAAAGTTTTAACTGATATCCTCAGGGGCAGGTGAGTTGTGAATAAGACATGTGGTGTTTAGACAGGAAAGGGGGTACTGGGATCAGAGAGAGTTGCAAACAGGGTAACAGAGAAGGCAAGGATTCATGCACAAAGAACACCCTATGACAATAGAAAAATACAAAAACAATCACAAACATCATAAGTGCTCAAGTTTTTTAAATTATATTTTCTCAAGCCCTGAAGAAAACCTTAAAGGAAATCATACTCAAACCTGATTTTTTTTAAAAAAAAATATTAAACACTTGAAGGGAAAAGACAGGAAATGACACACCTTTATTCACATAGAGAAGAGAAGCAAATGTGGGAACCAAGGTTTCAGGCCAGTGTCCTTCTCATGCAGTCAACTGTGCCTCCCAGACTGAGTAAGAATAAGGTACATCCCATAGATGATCACATTTCTTCCTCACCACTAGGTATCAATACAATTTTCAGTTTTCAGAGAAGGATATTGAGATGAATATATTTGCATTGAGACTAACAACACATAACTGGCTTGTGTTAGGAACAGTAGAAATTATATCTACATAATATATATATATAACATAATTATATATATATATAACATAATTATATATATATATAACATAATTATATATATATATATATGTATATATATATACATATATATATATATATATATATATATATATATATATATATATATACCCATCTTTCCTTCCATCTCCATTGACATTCTATTGATCATGTTACTTTTTTTAGGAAAATAAAGTATTTAAAAGCTTATAGTTGATCTATCACATATAAGAGAACAAGATAATTTATCTACTTCCTCAACCTTAGATTTCATCAGCAAACTATTTCTCTATAAGCTCCTTCCATATCAAACTGCCTAGTCTTTGTTGTGAAAATTCGGTGAAGCAATCTGGTGTGCTCATTTTGAATTTTATCAATTCAAAACTTAAAGAGGCATCTTTTCAAGTACCACATGCCACATTTTTCAATAGTCATTCATTAACTAAGACATGTCTGGGGCAAAACCTTATAAAGTTTGTTTTCAAAAAATTATTGGACACATTATGTTATTTATTTCAGACTAATATTCTGTAATCATGAAACAAGGGAAATGTACTATAAAGTCTTTAAACTATCCTTCACCTCCAAATCTGCATGCTTTTGTCATGTTAAAATCTTCATCAATCAATTTGCAAACCAATTAGAGCCTATAACATGCCAAATTCTATGTGAGATCTTACCATTATAAAATATAGTGAGCTTCTTTTGGAAGTCAGAACCCTGAGGGAAGGTTAGCTTTAGAAGAGCACATACTTATGCTGGTCCATTGCTTCAAAGAATCTTACTGTCCCTCATCCAGTAACACCCCTGCTATCTCATTCTACTGCCTATGCCACCTAGCATTGCTGTTCTTCCTCCACCCTGGTGCCAATAATTTCAATCTATATCTGTCCAGCAGTAAGGCTTCTGCAGCTTCCTCTTCCATACATGCAGCCCCATTTAGAGACAGACTTACACACTGCATAGGTGCTTGGCATCCTGACACAGTTCAGGGAGACTTTGCTTGAATTTTATTTTTCTTGTTTATGTAGCATTTTAAGAAATATAGAGACATAGATGTGTTAGATTGGAAGAGGAAATGACAAGGGAAATATACAAAAATAGCTGCATTGACAGGTTGGTTGAGAGATATTCCAAAGGGTTGTCTTCAGGCTGTTTCAAGCCATTGTGCTCCTGAACCATGAGTCTGTGAACCATAAAACAGGATGCAATTGTTGCTGTCATTGTTTTAAATTTTTTTATTGACAACTTCTAAACGTACAGACAATAAACCATGATATTTCCCTCCCTTCCCATACTCTCCATCATATCCCTTCCCTCTCTCCATTAGTCTCTATTTTATTTTGATGTCATTGTCTTTGTCTCCTAATATGACAGTCTTGTGAATGTATTGCTAGGCACTGCAAGGTCATAGATATTGAGGCCAATTTCTGTCTGGAATATTGCATTGTAAGGAGTGGTACCCCTCCTTTGGCTCTAACATTCTTTCAACCACTTGTTCCGCAATGGACCATGAGCCTTGGACGGTGTGATAGAGAATTCAGTGCTGGACACTTCTCCATCCCTTCTTCTCAGCACTATGTTGCCTTTTGGATCATCCTAGTGGTTGTCACCATCTGAAAAGGGAAGCTTCTCTAATGAGAAGTGAGAGTAGCATTAATATATGAATGTGAAGATTAAGTTTAGTGATTTCAGGGCAGTTTGGTAAGAATAATATATACATTTAGCTGGACAAGAGCAGGCTTCATACCTCTTAGGCTCATGACCTCCCCTGCCATAGGCTTTTGATTAGGTTTTCAGAACCAGGCACATATTCTCTCCCATAGAGTGGGCCTGTAGTCCAATTAGAAAGCATTTGGTTTCCCCCAGAGCAGACATGCCACTACTGCACTCGTTTGATCATTGGGTATGTCTGGCCAAACTTGAGGCTTCCAGTGTCTACAGTTTACACATCTGTTGACTTCTGTCTCCCATAGGGCTGCATGTAGTGCAGCTTTTTCCAGCTTTCAAATGGCTGGTCTATAGGAAGAAGGTTTTATGCTCAGCACAAGCTTAATTTCTCAGTGACATTGCCACTCAGGCATGTGAAATCTTCAGCAATTGGGTCTTACCATCTGTTTCTCAAAGGACACAAAGGGCCTTGGCAATAGCCTGTACTGGTTTGAAGGCAATAGGGACCTACCTGGCCAACAACTCACTGGAAGGTATCCCATCTCTGGTGCTGAAAAAAATTCTAGTAACAATCTATGGCTTCTGGTTATGCCATTATTCAAAAAGTAGGTTTTCATATGTCTTATTCAGAATATCTTGGATTATGGTTGACCCCCCCCCATCCTTCTTTTACACAAGCTGTTCTGGCCTCACTTAAGCTTTTCCACTCCCTGTAATCTGTTCTTCTACTTAAATATATACAAGACCATCACCTTAAGTTCTTCCCACTGCCCCCGCCCAACTGCTTATAGCCATTTTCAAACTTACTGGCCTCTGCTAACAATTTTTGGTTCCAGCTCACACACAAGTCTATATATTTGTAGCTAAGATCACATATGAGAGAGAACATGTGACATTTGGCTTTCTGGAACTTTGTTACCTTACTTAGTATAATCCTTTCCAGATCCATAAATTTCCCTGCAAATTTCATAATTACATTTTTCTTCTCCACTGAATAGAAGTCCATTGTGTAAATGTACCACATCTTTATTAAATGTTCATCTGTGGAGAGACATCTAGGCTACTTCCATTTCCTAGCTATTGTGAATACAGCAGCCTAAAACAAAACATGGTGTGTAAGTATCTCTAAGGTAGTGAGAAGAGTCATTAGGATATATGCCTAGGAGTGTTATGGCTGGATCATATGGTAAATCTACTTCCAGCTGTCTGAAGAACCTCCACACTGATTTCCACAATGGCTGTACCAGATTACATTCCCACCAACAGTGTAGAAGGGTTGCCCATTTTCTACATCCTCACCAATATTTACTGTAATTTGTTTTCTTGATGGTAGCCATTCTGATAGGAGTGAGATGCAATCTCAAAGTAGTTTTAATTTGCATTACCTGATGGCTAAGGATGTAGAACACATTTTTTAGATGTGTATATCCATCTGTATTTCTTCCTTTGATAACTATATATTTAGTTCCATAGCCCAATTTTTAATTGGATTGTTTTATTTCTTCTTTTTTTTTTTTAGTTCTTTGTATATTCTGGCTATTAATCCTCTGTCAGATATATAGCTGGAAAAGATTTTCTCCCATTCTGTAGGTTGCCTCTTTGCTCTATTCATAGTGTCCTTTGATGTACAAAAGCATTGGAATTTCATGAGATTCCAGTGGTTTTTTAGTGGTTTTAATTCCTGAGCAATTGGGGTTATATTCAGAAAGTCATTGCTTACACTAATATGTTGAAATGTGTCCCCTACCTTTTCCTCTATCAATTTCTGAGTGTAAAGTCTGATATTAAGGTCCCTGATCCACTTGGACTTGCTTCTTGTACATGGAGAAAGACAAGGATCTAATTTCACTTTCTATATTTAGATATCCAATTTTCCCAGCACCACTTGTTGAAGAGGCTATCTTTTGTCCAGTGAATAATTTTGGCATTTTTGTCAAATATCAGAAGGCTTTACCTGCCTGGATTAAGATCTGGGTCCTCTATTCTGTTCCATTGATCTACATGTCTATCTTTGTGCCAGTACCATGCTGTTTTTGTTACTATCACTTTGTAATATAGCTTAATATTGGATAAGGTGACACCACCAGCCTTATTTTATATTGCTCAAAACTGTTTTGGCTATTTGAGATTTTTTGTGATTCCAAATGAATCTTAGGATTGTTTTTGTATTTCTGTGAAGAATGCCATAGGAATTTTAATGGGGATTACATTAAATGTGTAGATGGCTTTTGGAATGATTGACATTTTCACAATATTGATTCTTAAAATCCGAGAAAATTGGATGTCTTTCCATTTCTTTGTGTCTTCTGTAATTCCTCACTTAAGAATTTTAAAATTCTCATTGTAGAGATCCTTGAGAGTGACAGAGAGGGAGAGAAAGAGGGAGAGAGAGAGAGAGAGAGAAAGAGAGAGAGAGAGAATGGGAGCCCCAGGGCCTCCAGCCACTGTAAATGAACTACAGATGGGTGTGCACCCTTGTGCATCTGGCTAACATGGGTCCTGGGGAATCGAGCCTCAAACCAGGGTCCTTAGGCCTCAGAAGCAAGTGCTTAACCACTAAGCAATCTCTCCAGCCCCCAAGGTACTTTTTTGAAGCAATTGTGAATGGGAGAGATTCCCTGATTTCATCCTCTGCATGTTTGTTCTTTGTGTATAGGAAAGCTACTGATTTTGTGTGTTTATTTTGTATGCCCCTACATTGCTAAAAGTGTTTATGAGTTCTAACAGTTTTCTGGTAGAGTTTTAGGTTCATTTAGGTATAGAATCATATCATTTGCAAATAATGATTATTTCATCTCTTCCTTTCCAATTTGTATCCTTTTAATGAGTGTCTTTTGCTTTATTGCTATAGCTAAGACATCCAGTATGATATTAAATAAAAGTGGGGACAGTGGACTCCATGTCTTTTTCCTGAATTTAGTGGAAAAGCTTCATGTTTTCCCTCATTTAGTACTATGTTGGCTGTAGGTTTGTCATAAATAGCCTTTATTATGTTGAGATATGTTCCTTCTATTCCCAATTTCTATAGGACTTTAACCATGAAGGGATGTTGGATTTTATTGAATGACTTTTCTGTATCTATTGAGATGATCATGTGATTTTTTTCTTCAGTCCATTTATATAGTGTATTACATTTATTGATTTGCATATGTGGAACCATCCCTGCATCTGTGAGATAAAGCCTACTTGGTTGGGGTGAATAATTTTTCTGATATATTCTTGTATTCTATTTGCCAATATTTTATTGAGAATTTTTGCATCTATGTTCATGAGGGAGATCCATTTGTAATTTTCTTTTTTTGTTCTGCCTTTGTCTGGTTTTCGTAGCACTGTGATGCTGGCTTCATAGATGGAGTTTGGTAGAATTCATTCCTTTTCTCTACTATGGAAAAGTTTGAGAAGCATTGGTGTTAGTTAATCCATGGAGGTCTGTTAAATTCATCAGTGAATTCATCTGGTCCTGGACTGTTTTTATCTGGGAGACTTTTTATAACTGCTTGTATCTCCATACATGTTATAGGTCAATTTAAGTGGTTTATCTCATCTTGATTTAATTTTGGTAGGTCATATGATTCAAGTAAATCACCTATTTATTTTTCTTAGAGGCATATATATTCCTTATTATTTTCTGAATTACTTTGTTATTTGTTGTAATGATGCCTTCCTCATCTCTAATCTAATTTCATCTACAATAGTCTCATTGGGGGCCATTTCTGATGGATTTATAATTTTTGGTGGGATTGTATTTATCTTGATTCTTTTTGTTTCTTGTATTATCATTTTGCATTTTTTGCATCCTAAGTTGATTTGAGGCTTGGGTTTTCTAATAACCCAAGTGGTGATTTTAGATTGGGAAATCCAACTTTATGTACCTTCAGAGTAGGAGTTTAAGGTGCCAAGTGTAGCTCTTGTACTCCAATCCAGCCATAGATGTAATTCTAAGTGTTGAGTTTCCCTGCTATTCTAGTATTCTAGTGGTCTAGGTAGGGCAATTTACTGTCAAATTCTAAACTTCATCTGAGAGATATACACATTCAATGAAAACCAGCACAGAGTATGCAAGTGTGGGATTAAAATGGCAGATAGCCTTATAAAGCCAAAATTTCTAAGGATGTGTGTTGCTCTCTAACCTTAATCCTGTTAGAAGGGAGGTTGACATTTCTGTTCTGAAATGGGTTCCAGATCAGCCTGAGTCTGAATCTGACCTTGTCCCCAATAATGACAGAAGGAAAAAAACAAAGGCTACATCTACACAACAAGTCCACCATCAAACACTGTCAACTCTACCTTTAAAATGTATTCTGGGTATAATATATCTGTGTTCACGTCTATGTGTCTCATGCAAACCACCTTCGTCACCATGTTTTGAAGGAATAGACAAATGAATAGTTTATTTATACACAGCTGTTGTTCTCAATGCCTCAGTAGTCTATTAAAATATACCATTAGGGCTGAGGATGCAACTAACTGGTGGATGAGTGAGGCCTTCTGTTTTATAGCCCCACATGTAATATTCTAGACTGCCTCATCTCTTACCCAGAACCCTCCATGTCACCTCACTCAGAATAAAATAAAGTCATCAAAGTCATGTAATATTTTCCATACATATCATTTCAACTTCATCTGTTATAACTTTCCCTAGCTTGTGTCACCCCAGCTTCTGGTCTTGTCTCACTATGTGGCATTTGATTGTGACTCAGTGTGTCTACTTGTCTAGGACATATTCTCCAGTTGTTCAATTGAAAACTGATCTAGGTGGGGTTCTGGAGGTATACAGCAAACATGATCACCATCTAGAATCAGCTGGCTGTACATAAGGGGTATTACTCTGGATAACCTCTTCAAGCCTGATACAATGAGAGAAAAGTCTTGAAGTACAGCTTGTAAGGTTTCCAACGAATCTTAAACCATATTTCCCACTCCTATCCTGATGTCCTGGATTACGGATTCCAGTTGTGCTCAGCCAGGTCCTGAAAACAGCAATCCAATTCTATGTCATATGTTACAGTCAGATTCACATTGCTTGCAGAAAGCAAATAACCAAGAGCAGCTTTTGTAAAAAAAAGGGGGGTTATTCTGGCTTATGGACTTGAGGGGAATCTCCTTGAGTGCAGGGGAAAATGATGGCATGAGCAGAGGGTGGACATCAGCTTCTGGCCAACATCAGGTGGACAATATCAACTGGACAGTATGCCAAACACTGGCAAAAGGAAGCTGGCTATAACATCCATAAGTTCACCCTCAACAATACATTGCCTCCAGGAGGCTTTAATTCCCAAATTGCCATCATCTGGAGATATGACATTCAGCACACCTAAGTTTATGGGGGCACCTGAATCGAATGATCACATACTTCCTCTGGCCCCTATAAAATGATAATCATACATGATATAAAACCCAATGTATTAAAAGTACCCATAAGGCTGGGCATGGTGGCACATGCCTTTATTCCCAACACTTGAGAGGGAGGCAGAGGTAGGAGGATCACCATGAGTTGGAGGCCCCCTTGAAACTACATAGTGAATTCCAGGTCAGCCTGAACTAGAATGAAACCCTACCCCAAAAAAACAAACAAAAAAAAAAGTCCCCAGGTTTTTATTTTTATTTTTATCAATACCAATGACATTCAAATATCCTCATTGTCCAAGATCTTTTAACTGAGCATAATGCAAAAAAAAAACAACCACCATAATACACAGAATAAACATTCACATTAAAAAATATGGCACTGGGCATAGAAAAGAAATAGTCAATCAATAAACAATTTAAACAGGGAAAACAACAAACTCTGTACCTCCAAGTCCAACAACTCTAGTCACTGACAAGTCTCCAAGTCTGATAATTCTAACCAGTGACAATTCTCTAGCCTTCTAGTTCTACCCCTCCAGCTAGGCTACTCATAGTCCCATAAAATATCATCTGGTGTTGGAAGGTCTCCTTGGCAGCCATCCCATAGTCCTGGCATCTCCATTCGGTCTCCAACTACAATCCATGGTTTATTTCCATGGCTCCATTCAATCTCCATGCAGGCAATAAGCTTGCTTCACATTGACCATGGTCATTTCCAAGTAACGAAACAGTGTTGCAAATCAACGACCTTCTCTTTCCTGCATTTCTATATTCCATAATACCAGGTGGCTATCAATTTGTTAATCTGGGGCAGGGGGTAAGGATAGTAAAGCAGACTTTGAACACTGCTTCAGCATCCATGCCCCTTCAAAATCGTCTGCATTCTTCCTGTTGCTCCAGTGCAGGTCAGTTGGCCCAATCTCAAAGGTTGTAATCAAGATCATGGATTGTTGTGTGTAAGTATAGAAGTTTTCAATTAAAAAAATATATATCTAAAAAATATTTTCGTAGGGCTTGGTGGCGCACGCCTTTAATCCCAGCACTCAGGAGGCAGAGGTAGGAGGATTGCCATGAGTTTGAGGCCACCCTGAGACTACATAGTGAATTCCAGGTCAGCCTGGGCTGCAGCAAGACCCTACCTCAGAAAACCAATATATATATATATGTATATATATATAGTTTTTTTCAAGGCTACTCAAGTATTTGATAGATTGTCACATGTTCAGAATGGCTTTTCTTAATCACAGTTAGAAGAGGCTCTTGTCACTTTAGAATAACTTGTTTTGTTACTATCATATTTTCAAAACATTTGCCATTACTTAAAACCACATTTATTTATTTACTTTGTCAATGTTCCACTTCCTCACTCAGTTTAGGCTCCATAACTAAAGCCATTTGGACTTTTGAATAGTTTGTGGACTTTTGAAGTTTATGACAATAGTGGACTGATGAATTTTGCATTATGAGGTAGCCATATCTCAGGAGGGCCAGAGGCAGAATTTTGTGTTTTGAATGTAAAATGTTCCCCAGATAGTGGTGTTATTTAGGAAAGTTGTATAAACATTAAAAAGTGAAGCTTTGCTTGAAAAATTGGATAACTGTAGGGTGGGTCTTGAGATTTTATAGACTAACTCCAATATCTGTTTGCTCTCTGTTTCCTGACTCTGGCAACATTGTGAAGAGCTTTCCTGTCATGCCTTTTCTGCCATAATGGTTGAGCTCATCTTGAAGGATAAGCCAACATAAACATTTTCATTCCTTCCTTAAGCTGTTTCTAGTCAGGTATTTGATCACAGCAATAATAAAGTAAATATTACAGAAACTATTGCTATGTGATGAGTATAGTGTATTTGACAGTATCATATATGACATATTAGGCACCCTGAATAAAGAAACTACCTGACAAAAGAGGCTGTGAGAAAGCAGGCCCCACAGCAAGGATGAACCATCACAGAAGCCACAAGAAAAACAGGTTGTGTTCAGGTTCTGAGGAGAGAACAATTCACTTTCACTACCAGTATTTTGGTAATTATATTACATAAAGTAAATCCCTTCAGTTAAATTTAAAACACAACAGTCTTAAGGAATTCATCTTGAACAAATGCATAATGCATTGATAGAGTTCCTGATATGAGAAACACATCCACTAGATGGACAATAAAAAGAGGCAAAAAGAAAGACCTGCCAAAAGATCAATTTGAGTCATACTCATTCTCTTATAACCAGACATGAATGGTGTTATGATTTCTAGTAAGAAAGGTCAGGAGAGTGAAGCCAAACAAAACCAAGCAAAATAAGAGCAAAACCTAAAGCCAAGTTTATCTTCAGTTATGTTTTTCCTTCCTCACAAGCACTGTTAAATGTGAGATTATCCATTGTGCAAGCAAGCTCACCTACTTTACTGTGTCATTTAGTGAAGAGTCCCCCATGTAAACAGAGGTGCTAGAGAATCACTGGAATAATGAACAAGTTGCTTGCATGGAGTTGATGGTGATATAGGTACATTCATATGTAAAAATGAATCAGACCACATATTTAGAATTCTACATTTAATAGAATGTGAAAATATATTTAAAGCAAGGTTCATAAATCCATTAATAAAATAATCAGTGGTGAAAACAGTGGACACTGGAAAACTCAAGTTTGGCAATTCAGGCCAAATGACTGAATGAGTGCAATAACAGCATGTCTGCTCTGGGGGAAACCATCTGCTCTCTAATTGGACTGAAGGTCCACTCTATGGGAGGGAATATGTGACTGGTACTGAAAACCTAACCAAAAGCCTATGCAGAGGAGGTCATGAGCCTTAGGGGTATAAAGCCTTCTCTTGTCTGAATAAATGCATATGTTACTTTCACCAAATTGCCCTGAAAGCACTGCACTTAATGTTCATACTCATATATTAATGATACTCTCACTTCTGGTTAGAGAAGCTTCTCTTTTCAGATGGTGATGACCACCGGGATGAATGAAAAGACAACATAGTGCTGAGAAGAAGGGATGGAGGAGTGTCCAGCACTGAGACATCTCACACCCTCCAAGGCTCAGTGTCCATTGCAGAAGAGGTAGCAGAAAGAATGTAAGAGCCAAAGGAAGGGTGCCATTCCTTACATACAACTGTCTGGACAGAATTTTGAATCGATATCCAAGACCTCACAATGCCAAGCAATACCCACACAAGACCCTCATAATAGGAGAAAAAGATGAGGACATCAAATGTCTCTCTTTTAATTTGGAGAGATAATTATATATAATTATAATTACTTTATGTAATATAATTACTAATGGAGAGAGGAAAGGGATATGATGGAGAGCAGAGTTATGAAGGGGAAAGTAGGGGAGGGGCGGGGATGGAAATACCATGGTTTCTTATCTGTAAGTATAGAAGTTGTCAATAAATGAATAAATAAATAAATAAATATTTAAAAAAGAAAATAAATATGCAATTAGTTTATTCTTTCTTGTGTATGGTGCTCGAAATTGAATCCGAGGCTATGTGCATGTTAAATAGGTGAAGTACCACTGAGCTACATCCCAAGTAACACATTTATCTTTAAGAATATACATATTAGAATCAAGATTGTGGTGCCAGTTGAGCTGATACCCACCCCCAAAAGGAGCCCTCTTTTCTAATGCTCACTGTATTGTGTCAGGTTTCTTGCTGAAAAAAAAATTAACACACAGCCATGAGAAACTCCTTTATGTCCACCTTCACCTAGGTTGTCAGCAGTTTTGAGAAATTAGAAGCTATCTTTCTGAACATCTCCTAAGCACCTCATCATTTTCCCAGTGCCAGCTTGCCATGCTTCTGCTGATCTTGGCCTGTGAGAGGATACACATTTCTTCTTCTGGTATGTGGCTGCTGTGCATAAGCCTTCAAATTCTAGGAAAAAGAGGCAGCCTCTAGGGCCCTGTGTCCTTCACACTTCACAGAAGGCCTGCAGCTTTCTTGGACATTATTTTCTCTTTCCCTTCAGCTGTGCTGAGGCCAGCTCAAGGCCAGAGAGTTGTGTGGTGTGTGCTAATGACAGATGGGATGGAAAGAGAAGACAAGAAGGAACAGCAAAGAAGATGAACTAAGTTCCAAAACAGTGACTTTAATTGGTTTTGCCTGTCAAAACAGAGTCATGTAGAAGGACAGCTAGGGTAAAAATGAACATAGCACTATGTATTACCAAGACTAGCCCAGCAGCTGCTAATAATGGAATCTTTCATGATTTGAGTTATTTCAGATACTTCCAGAGACTCTCCAAGTTATACCTTTATGTTGTTTGAGTGTTTATGGGGGTTTTATCATGATTAATGACTATCATTTATATTGTATCTATAATATCAATGGGTCCTTTGGTAGTTACAGAATGACAATATATGCCCTAACATATAAACTAATTAAAGCAAGCCTCTTTGTGGTATCCAGATACATAAAAGAAATAAAAATGCACCGTAAATGTATCAAATTTCATGTTGCTTGTAAGAGAGAACATCAATGCAATGTTATACCCATGCTGACAAGGGAGGACATGACAGCACCACAGCACTCCCTCACTGAAGGCAGATAGAAGATTTTAGGATCTGGTGGCACATGTAGCAATCATTGCAGAGGAAAAGCATGCAGTGCAGTGGAGCCAGACTCTATGGTTCTTGTTCTTTCCACCAGGCCATCTCTTAATGGTCTTAGAACTGAATTTGGAATCACCTGGAAGGTTTATAAGCTTTGTTCTTGCCTCAGCCACTAAACGTGGAATATCACCTAATTCACACTGTTTCCTCATCTGTGACATGGATTTAATAACCCTTATGATGAGGGTGGGTGTACATCCTGAAGGTGGTCTGTAACTAGTGGCTTCATTCCAATCTTTTCTCTTTCCTACCTCACACTTCTTGTGTTCAAAAATTTATTTGATTGTTACTGTCTGTCTCTCATATTCCATGGGCTGGGTGAGGAAGAAGCTTAGCTTTAGGGTTAGAATATCCAGTCCATGATTGTTATTGGTTAGTGTTGTTGCATTGGGATTATATTTAGGGCAGCTCACAATTGGAGATGTAGAAGATGAAGCAAACCATTCACCTCATGGTAGAAAAATGAATGAGTAAAAGAGGAAGGAATGGGATCCATTGTTTTCTTCAAGGCCATAGTCCCAATTAATTGAACACTAGGTTCCACCTTTAAAGATTCCACCACTTACCAACTGTACCACATTGGGGAATAAGCCACACATGGATTTTTTTGGGAAACAGCACATGTTTCACCACAGCAATGCCTAAATGATATTAACAAATATTTATTCAGTCATGCATTGTTCAGAAACAAAGTAATTAAGATAACAGACTATTTAAACAATTGGAATGTACTATTGGAATAGTGGGAATGTAAGAATAATTAGAAAAATTTTCACTGGAAGCCCAATAGCTGGAAGGAAGGAGAACTAGATACTCTCTGCACATATACACATATATATAATGTAAAATGCATGTTGTAGCAATTCTATAAATATACAATACATACATAATAAATATACATATACATAATAAATAATATACTAAATAATATCATATCATATATAGTTATGTACAGTAAAATATATAAATATGAACAAAATAATTCTATGCATTAATAGAGTAAGTCATACATTTAAGATGCCCTACTGGAATGTGGAAGCCTCAGTGGTTTCTGACTCTCCCTATATATTACTAGTGAGTGGTACTTCTCAGATGCCATAGTCTCAGTGGTTTTTGACTCACCCTGGGCTTATTTCCCTTACTTTCTATTAGATGTTACTAGTTTATCTATGATTCATCTCCTGATATGTAATATTTGTTCTCTGAATTATACCTAAAAATGGGAAATTTGGAGGCTGGTGAGATGGATTAGCAGTTAAGGTGCTTGTCTGAGAAGCCTAAGAACTCATGTTTAAATCTCCAGATCTCATGTAAGCCATACATACAGCGACACAGGCATGCAATTTCACACATGTGCACAAGGAGGCACGTGTGCGGAGTTCATTTGCAGTGACTAAAGGCTCTAGCATACCCATTGTCTCTTTCTCTCTTTCTGCCTCTCTCTCTCTCTCTCTCTCAAATTAAAGGGTAATTTTTCAAAGGGAGTTATTTTAAAAATAGTTTCTGATAATATTTTACTGATAGTAGTACAAAGTCCCTTAGTAAATAAAATAAGAGAAATGTAAATAAACTAAAATATATTTGACAATTATAGCAGTGAAAATGATTTTAAAAATCACACTTGAACTCATTTATTACCATTTAAAGTCAAGGTCCTTTGGTTGGGGATCTATCTATCTACTATGTTTATCACCTATCTATCAATCATCTATATATCTATCATTTCCATGCTGTATATGTCCCATAAAGCATAATGTACATTTTATAGTTTATTATTCTGAAGTTCAGAACAGTTCTGTTGTTTTTGCACTTCCATGTGTCAAGTGGACATGTGTTATTTTTTTTTTTCTTTTCCTGTTTGATAGAAAATAAGAAATACCTGTTTCAGAGCCAATTGTACAATTCTCTGATACCAACCAGGTTTCCAACACTTCTATTCATTCTAGCAATAACTATGTATTTAGGATAACCCTCGGATTAAGGGTATGCTTCATACCAGACTGCTCGTTGGAAGCCATCCTTCATTCTTTGCTGTGTGATTCTTCCAAAAAACAACTCTCAATATGGCAGCTTTCATCAGAAAACCAAACAGTGAGAAGTGCTGACAGCATGTAAGTACATGAAAGTCATAATATTTATAACCAAATCTGTGAAGAGATATCTTGTCATTTCTCCCATATTGTTATCAGAAAGCCACAGGGTACATCCTACACTCCCTGACAGGAAGCAGAGTTCACTATGGTGTCCTTTTGACATTTGCTTGCCATATCAGGCAACTTATTTGTAATAATTTTGTGAAGTTTTATATGTTATTCCCATGTCCAAGTATATAGTCAGCAGGAGTTAGAGACAGTGTTTCACTGGTAAATGCCAGCAAGTTAGAGTTCAGAATCAACCTACATCATTTGCTTCCACATGTGTTGTCTAACTAGAGCTGATAAACAGACAAAAGATGCTAAGTCAAACAGCTCCAGCCACTTGTTCATGCTTGACTCTGCAGCATAGTTACGGGAAACAAAATACTCCTCAAAATATCATGCCTTCACAAGCCAACAGGATTCAATAGCAGCTGTGGTTTCTTTTGGTGAGACAAACACTCTTTTTGCAGATGGGTCAGCCGTGGACCAGAATCTCAAGTTGTCACTCTACCAGTCAGAGGGCAGGATCTGAGTGACAAATTGAGAGAGAACCTGCTGTTTGAAATGGAGCTATCTCAGGTGCCTGAGAATAGTGAGAAATCTTAAGACAGGAAGCATGAATTCTGAATTCAGTTCTGAATTCTGAACTTAATGTGCAATAAACCCAGAGTGAGTGACAACATTGGGAAGAGATGTGGAAAGTATGAGGACCAGACACTGATAAGTCAAAAAGTTCAGGTGGCAGAAAGCCCAGCTCCAGCAGTGAAATCCACAGGGGAAAGTAATCCTGACATTGGTTGCTGGAATCAATCTTATCAAGAGAGAATAAACTGGAGTTTGATAGCTTTGAGCCTGATCTAGAACATCAGCCCTCCCAGCCACCTCTGAATATATAAGTGGCAGTTTCTAAATTTCAAAACATAGGAAGAAGAAAGGAAGAAAGAAAGATGCAATTCTATACTTTACATTTTATTTTCACCCCCTTATGATTCCTCTTTTTGTATTTTAGTTATACTTTTAGCAGTATTCTTATAATTTTAAAAATTGTTTAAATTTTTATTCCTGTTTATACAGTTATGTAATTTTATTTATATATATTGTTATTATTAGTGAATAGTTCTTTTTAAAATCTTCTTTGCATCCTATCTTACCAGTTTTTTCTTTCTACTATATGATTAGTATTTTTAAACAATATTGTTTATCTTAAAACCAAGACTTTCATGCTTTCGTTTTTTATTTCCTTTCTTAAATTTCTCTAATTTTGTTTTTAAACGCTTTTGTTATTGGAAATTATTCTTGTTTCTTCTTTTTCTTTTTAATTTTTTTCTATTTCTTAATCTTTCCCCTCACTTCTATACCATTATTTATTACTGCTATTCTGTTTTCTTTTATTTATTTCAATTTTCTCCCCTTCTATTTCATCATTCTCCTGCCTCCTTGATTTATATCATTTATTTCTTCTTTCCACATTTACCTTAAAGGATTTTTGAAAAATATTTTCTTTATTTATTTCAGAGAGAGACACACAGGAGAGAGAGAGAGATAGATAGGAAGAGGCACATACGGAGAGAGAATGGAAACACCAAACCTCTAGCTACTGTAGAGGAGCTGCAGTTAAGTGTGCCACTTTGTGTATCGAACCTTACATGGGTTCTGTGGAATAAAACCTAGGTTCTTAGACTTGGCAGGCAAGTGCCTTAATTGCTAAGCCATCACTCCAGGCCTCTGATTTTGAACTCATACTAATTTTTGTTTTATTATTTGTAATTTACTAAATTCTGCTTTACTATTTTCTGTTCTTTGGTCATTGGTGATGTACTCATGGGATTTAATTGGTTTTAGTTATATCTGTTTATTTTGTGATTTTGAGTTGTTGCCCTTATATAAGTTTCTTTTCTTCTCTTTCATTGATGCTGAGGATTGAGCCCCCATGTATAGGATCCTGGAGATAAAGATCCTCCAGATAAAACCACAACAGGAATCAAAATTAGAAAAGATATCTAAGCAATGAAAGTAAGACAAAAACAAAAGAAACACAAAAAAGCAAAAACATTCTTTATATTTTGGCACCCAAGCCACTATCTTGAGTCCTATTAGTATTTAACCATTAAATCCACAGTTATTGAGATAATAAAAAGGCAAATGAAGATTTACAAGATTTCTAGCAAAATTGACCAGTGTCCATAAAGAAAATAGCAACAAAAAGACATGAGGAGTAAGTCAACAACACAGAGAAAAAAAAACAAAAGCTGAACAGGTGAAAAATTACTGGTATAGACAGAAACCAGTAAAGATAAGAAAAATTCAGTGTGGAAATTGACAATTAAAAAGCATACAAAGTTGGAGAGAATTTATTACAGAAAAAATTTCCAAAGCTAGAGAAATAGATATTCAAACACAATAGGCACTTAAAACTCCAAATAGACATGACAAGTAACTATTTCATGATGAATATCATAGTCAAGACTGCAAAGTTATGAAGCACAGAAATAAAGTAAAAAAAAAAAAAACTATAATAAAAATACCAGCTCACCTAAAAGCAAACATATCAGAATAACATCGGATGTCTTATCAGCAGCTGTAAAAGTCATGAAGCCATAGAAAGACATATTCCTAGCCCTGAAAGTAACTAACTGCGAAACTAGATCACTATAATCAGAAACACTTATTTTGAAGTTTGGGGCAAAACAGCACATTTCAAGCAAGCATGCACTATGTCAGTTCATGTCCATTAAATCAGCACTGGTGAATAACTTTAAAGGAGGGAGAAAGATAGTCCCAACCATGAGAAGACAGGAAAGACTCATGTTCCTGACAGGAGTAGAGATGGACAAAGGAGAACTAGGAAACAATCCATCATGTCAAAAAAGGAAGTATGGGAACAAACAACAATCCAACCAATAGGAGAAACTACAAAAATAAAATTATGGGAATTAGTTACACCTATAAATGGCTTTTACTTATCAATAAAAAGATATAGACTGGTTTGTTATCTTAAAAATTAAATCCTACTGTTTATCATATCCAATATCTCACTGTCAAAGATACCCACAAATTAGAAAATGAAAGGACTCAATATACAAACGAATATAAGCTGAAAGAGCTAGTCACAAAATTAATCAGAAGAAATAAAAAGCCTGCCATTTTTTTATTTTTTTCTCAATTTTTATTAACATTTTCCATGATTATAAAAAATATACCATGGTAATACCCTAAATCCCCCCACTCTCCACTTTGAAATTCCATTCTCCATCATATCCCCTCCTTACCTAAATCAGTCTCTCTTTTATTTTGTTGCCATGATTTTTTCCTCCTCTTAAGATGGTCTTGTGTAGATAGTGTCAGACACTATGAGGTCATGGATATCCAGACCATTTTATGTCTGGAGGGAGCATGATGTAAGGAGTCCTACCCTTCCTTTGGCTCTTACATTCTTTCCGCCACCTCTTCTGCATTAGACCCTGAGCCTTGGATGGTGTGACTGAGATGTTACTCAGTACTCCACTCACTCCTTTCCAGCACTATGATACCTTCTGAGTCATCCCAAGGTCACTGCCATCTGAAAAAAGAAGATTCTCTACCCAAAGTGAGAGTAGCATTAATATAAAGGTATGAATATTAAGAAAAGTGCTTACTGGGCAGTTTGATAAGCAGAGTATATACATTTATCCAGACATCTTCAGATGTTACACCCCTAAGGCTCATGACTACCTGTGGTGGTTTGAATAGAATAGAAGGCCCCCAATATATTCAGTTGTTTCTTTGGTTGTAGTTTGCATCTGCAGCTAAATGGCTGGAGGCAGTGTCACTAGGTGGATCTTGAGGTGTGGTAGTGGGTTTCAGATTTCATTCTAAAGATATGCAAAGTGTGCCTAGGTGGAGTTCCTGAAGTGTGTTGTGTGGCTTTGGCTTTTGGCTTTAGGCTTGTGCTGCTCTCTCTCTCTGCCTGGGGCTGTGAAGGCAGGCCAGTTTTTTCTGCCATTATGGAACTTCCCCTGGATCTGTAAGGTTCAATAAATATCCCTGCCTCGATAACTGTGCCTGGTCTGGAAGTTTATCTCAGCGAACCTGAATCTGTCTGCTACAGAACTTGGTACCAAGGAGGGGGCTGAGATGAACCTGACCATGTGGATGTTGATCTTTTGGAACCTTTGTTTTGGAGGAATAGGCATGGATTTGGTGATTACAACTGCAGATGTCTTCTGGCATGGTAAGCCAAGTTTTATGGACTATTCTGATGAGAGTCTGAGGATGCTAAGTGCAGACAGCATTGAACTTGGAGGCTTCACTTGTGAGTTTCTAAGGGGAAAGAAAGACTGCAGAGGACTTTGTTGGAACTGGGCTACTGGCATAAGGGCTGTCTGTGTCCTGCTGCCCAGGCCCAGAGAGTTTGATCAAGGTTAAATTTGTAATGGACTGAAGTGCTTGGCTGAAGATATTGGACTGAGAGATTTAAGATTTTAAGCTGGAAAACCTCAAGCAAGTTAAAATTACAGGCACTGAGACTGGTTTTAGGTTACTGAATCTGCTATTGCCAAACACATTAATAATCTTAAAGGAAGATGGTCCAATTCCTTTGCCATGGAAAGGATGCCTGAGGAAAGCTGATCATAGAAATGCAATTCTTTCAGAAAGAGTTGACTGGAGAAGGAACCTGCTTTTCAAGGTTATGATTTATTTTGTCTTTGAATTAAGAATATGGCTGTGTCCTGCACACCTGGTATTGGTTTCAGAAGCATGAAAAATGCGAGGAGTTTTTGTGAATTGCACTTGCTTCCAGGAGCTGCTGCTGAGATAAGGCATGAGGTAGGGCCTGATGCCCTGATAGGCTGAAAGAGCCTTTGGAAGATGGACTATGGTTTGCATGAAGACCTGAAGATGTTTTGTATATACCAGGTCTATGCAAGCGCTACCAGAGAGTGCATTGTTGGCTTGAGATGGAAGTGTTCCCTGCTACTCTGCCCAGCTGGAGGGGCAGAATTGGAAAATCTGGAGACTGTCAGTCTTTGGTTGCACTGAACTTGAACTGCAGAAGTTGATGATTGCTTTATTCTCTCATTGCTATGCCTTATACCAGTTGAAAATGTTTACTCTGTGCCTTTATATGTTAGAAATGTTTAACGTGTTTGACTTTATAGGTCTTACTATCTTAAATTGGTCAAGACTGCGGGGACCTTTTGAAATTGAACTGAGTACAATTTACAATGTGTGATGGTTATAAATCTATTGGGGGCCAGGGGCGGAATGTGGTATTTTGAATAGAATAGATGGCCCCCAATATATTCAGTTGTTTATTTGTTTGTAGTGTACATCTGCAGCTACCCCGCTAGAGGCAGTGTCACTGGGTGGATCTTAAGGTGTGGTGGTGGGTTTCAGATTTCAATCTAGTAATATGGGAAGTATGCCTAGCTGCAGTTCCTGAAGTGCACTGTGTGGCTTTTGGCTTTAGGCTTGTGCTTCTCTCTCTCTGCTTGGGCCTGTGAAGGCAGGCCAGTTTCTTCTGCCATTATGGAAATTCCCCTGGATCTGTAAACTTCACTAAATATCCCTTCCTCCATAACTGTGCCTGGTCTGGAAGTTTATCTCAATGAACCTGAATCTGTCTGCTATCCTACTCCTGTTTTAAGTTTTCAGTATCAGCAATGTATTCCCTCCAATGGAGCGGGCCTCCAATCCAATTGGAGGGCAGTTGGTTTCCACCATGATAGACGTGCCACTATTTCACCCATTGGCTCATTTGGCCTGGCTGGCCAATTATAAGGCTTGGAGTGTCCACTGTTGAGTATCTTCACAGGTGGTATTGAAAGACCCTCGAAGCGAGGACCCCCGCCACGCTCTGACTCAGGAAAGGTGACACCCCAATCACTCACGAGAAACGGTCTTGATGCAAACAGCAAAAGGACTTTTAGCTGGGGCCCACAGTCATACGCCACGCAGGAGTAGAGGGCTGTGGACCCCGAGTGCAGGATCAGGACAGCTTTTATAGGGTTACAACAAAGCCCATGCATTGTGAACCAATCATTTCATAACATCAGAAGCCTGCGCAGTGCTGACCAATCCATTTGTAACACTCTATAGTTCTTAGGCCAATCATTTCAAATTGTCCAAGCCCGTGCACCGTGGACCAATCAATATGTAACACACCATGATCTTCTTCCTATAGCCTCAGAGGTCTGCATTTGTGCGGGCTCCTGGGTGGGGGTGACAAATTGCAGTTAAGATAGGTCACTAGGGATAAAGTTGAATCAGGGGTTTCTGTGTGTAATTTTTTTTTTTTCTTTTATGGTGCAGGCAGTTTACAGAAGCCAGATAAGCAGCTATCCAGCTCACTTCCTGTTATCTTACTAAGCCATAATCACGGATTCAAGGGCCTGTCTTACGCCCTTTCACCTAGTTCCATACAGAAAGCAGGTTCTGGAACAGCAAGAAATGTGACCTTTTACCCATCTACTGGTAGAGAGCCGGGTCTGGAATTTGAGGTATTTAGGGCTTCTTAGGAGGCTGGAGTTAAGGCTCCTTTGGAGTGAGATAGTATTTCTAAACTTCTAACGTTTTGGGGGTCTTTAGGGGGGGGGTAGGCTGTATTTTCCATCCTTTCAGTATCTCTTTCTCCCATTGAACTGCAAGTAGGATGGCTTCTTCCAGCTTTTTGTCAGCTGGTCTACATGGAGGAGGTTATCAATTCAGTTCCAGAAGGATTTCTCAGTGGCCTTGCAGCCCAAGTATGTGCAGTCTTCAGCAATAGGGTCTTACCATCTATTCCTGGTGGGAAACCAAGTGCCTCGACAATGGCCTATAATGTTTTCAGGGCATCAGGGACCTCCCTTGGCAACAACTCACCGAAAGGTATCCCATCCCTGGAATTGAAAACTTTCTAGCAATGATCTATGGCTCCTGAGTGTTCCATTGTCCAATATCATATGATTCCATATGATTTATTTATATCCTCTTAGATTTTGATGAGCCCTCCCTCCAACTTACTTTACTCAATCTCTTCCCCTGACCTCACTTCGGGCCTTTTTCCCCCATTAATCTATTTTTCTACTTACATATACACAATACTGAACTATTAAGTACCCTCCTCCTTCCTTTCTCTTCCCTTCATATCTCTTTTTTAGCTTACTGCCCTCTGCTACTGGGTTTTTTCCTTCTCACACAGAAGCCCAATCATCTGTAGCTAGGATCCACATATGAGAGAGAACATGCAGCGCTTGGCTTTCTGGGCCTGGGTTACCTCACTTAGTATAATCCTTTCCAGATCCATCCATTTTCCTGCTAATTTCATAACTTAATTTTTCTTTACCACTGAGTAGAACTCCATTGTATAAATGTGCCATATCTTCATTATCCACTCATCAGTTGAGAGACTTTTAGGCTGGTTCTGTTTCCCAGCTATTATGAATTGAGCAGCAATAAACATGGTTGAGCACATACTTCTAAGGAAATGAGATGAGTCCTTAGGATATATGCCTAGGAGTGCTATAGCTGGGTCATATGGTAGATCAATCTTCAGCTGTTTTAGGAACCTGATTTCCACAATGGCTGCACCATATTGCATTCCAACCAACAGTGCGGAAGGGTTCCTCTTTTTCCACATCCCCACCAGCATTTATGATCATTTGTTTTCATGATGGTAGCCAATCTGACAGGAGTGAGATGGAATCTCAATGTAGTTTTAATCTGGATTTCCCTGATGACTAGGGATGTAGAACTTTTCTTTTAGATGCTTATACGCCATCCATATTTCTTCTTTTGCAAACTCTCTATTTATCACCATAGCCCATTTTTTAATTGGCTTGTTTGATTTCTTAATATTTAACTTTTTGAGGTCTTTGTATATCCTAGATATTAATCCTCAATCAGATATATAGCTGATGAAGATTTTTTCTCATTCTGTAGGTTGCCTCTTTGCTTTATTCACAGTGTCCTTTGCAATACAAAATCTTTGTAATTTCATGAGGTTCCAGTGGTTAATCTGTGGTTTTATTGCTTGAGCAATTGGGGTTATATTCAGAACGTCTTTGCCAAGACCAATATGTTCAAGGGTTTCCCCTACTTTTTTCTCTACCAGTTTCAGAGTTTCTGGTCTGATGTTAGGGTCTTTAATACACTTGTACTTAATTGTGCATGGAGAGAGAGAAGAATCTACTTTCATCTTTGCACAGATACATATCCAATTTTCCCAACACCATTTGCTAAAGAGGCTGTCTTTTCTCCAATGAGTATTTTTGGCATTTTTATCGAATATCAGGTGGCTATAGCTACTTGTACTTACATCTGGGACCTCTATTCTGTTCCATTTTTCTACATGTCTGCTTTTGTGCCAGTACAATGCTGTTTTTGTTACTATGGCTCTATAGTATAGGTTAAAATTAGGTATGGTGATACCACCAGCCTTATTTTTGTTGCTCAGTATTATTTTAGAAATTCGAGATTCCAAATGAATTTTTGGATTGCTTTTTCTATTTCCGTGAAGAATGTCATTGGTATTTTGATGGGGATTGCATTAAATGTGTAGATTGCTTTTGGAAAGATTGCCATTTTCACAATATTGATACTTCCAATCCAGGAACAAGGAATGTTTTTCCATTTCCTAGTGTCCTCTGCAATTTCTCCCTTGAGTTTTTTGTAGTTTTCATTATAGAGATCCTTTATTGCCTTGGTTAGGTTTATTCCAAGGTACTTTATTTTTTTTTTTTTTCATGAAATTGTGAATGGGAGTGATTCTCTGATTTCATCCTCTGTGTGTTTGTTGTTAGCATATAGGAAGGCTGCTGATTTCTGTGAATTTAGGTGTTTATCAGTTCTAACAGTGTTTTGATAGAGTCTTTGGGGTCCTTTATATATATAATTATGTAATCTGCAAATAATGATATCTTGATCTCTTCCTTTCCAATCTGTATACATTTTATGTGTGTCTCTTGCCTTATTGCTATGGCTAAGACTTCCAGCACAATATTATATATATGTGGAGACAGTGGACACCCTTGTCTTGTTACTGATTTTAGTGGAAAAGCTCCAGGTTTTCCCCATTTAGTAACATATTGGCTGTAGGCTTGTCATAAATAGCCTTTATTATATTGAGATATGTTCCTTCTGTTCCCAGTTTCTGTAGGACTTTCATCATGAAAGGATGTTGGATTTTTGTCAAATGCTTTTTCTGCATCTAATGAGATGATCATGTGATTTTTGTCCTTCAGTCCATTTATGTAATGTATTACATTTATCAATTTGTATATGTTGAACCATCCCAGCATCTCTGGGATAAAGCCTTCTTGGTCAGGGTGAATGACCTTTCTGATATATTCTTGCATTCTGTTCGCCAATATTTGGTTGAGGATTTTTGCATCTACGTTCATGAGGGAGATTGGTCTCTAATTTTCTTTTTTTGTTATCTTTGCTGGTTTTGGTATCAAGGTGATGCTGGCTTCATAGAATGAGATATGTAGGAATCCTTCTTTTACTATTTTATGGAAAAGCTTAAGAAGCAATGGTGTTAGTTTTTCCCTGAAGGTCTGGTAAAATTCAGCAGTGAATCCATCTGGGCCTGGCCTTTTTTTAGTTGGAGATTTTTGATAACTGGTTGGATGTCCATGCTTGTTATAGGTCTAGTTAAGTGATTAATCTCATCTTGACTTAATTTAGGTAGGTCATATAAATCAAGGAAATCATCCATTTCTTTCATATTTTCATACTTTGTGGAGTATATGCTTTTATAGTATGTCCCTAAGATTTTTTGAATTTCTCTGGCATCTGTTGTAATGTTACCTTTTTCATCTCTGATTTTATTAATTTCTGTCTCTTCTCTTTTTCTTTTGGTCAGATTTGCTAAGGGTTTATCAATCTTGTTTATCCTCTCAAAGAACCTACTCTTTGTTCATTGATTCTTTGGATTGGTTTTTCAGTTTCTATTTCATTAATTTCTTCCCCAATCTTTATTATTTCTTCCTGTCTACTGATTTTTGGTTTGCCTTGTTCTTCTTTTTCCAAGACTTTAAGGTGAAGCATTAGGTCGTTTACTTGCGACCTTTCTAATTTCTTAATATAGGCACTTAAAGCTATAAATTTACCTCTTAGGACTGCCTTCAGTGTCCCAGAGATTTTGGTATGTTGTGTTCTCATTATTGTTTGATTCTATAAATTTTTTGATTTCCTTCTTGATTTCTTCATTGACCCATTCATCATTTAGTAGTGTATTGTTTAATTTTCATGATGTTGTGCATGCTGTATAGCCTTTCTTGATATTCATTTGTAGTTTGATTTCATTGTGGTCAGATGGAATTCAATGAATTATTTCAATTTTGCTGTATTTGTCAAGATTTGCTTTGTATCCTAATATATGGTCTATTTCAGAGAATGTTCCATGTGCTTCTGAAAAGAATGAATATTCTGCAACATTTGGAAGAAATGTCCTGTATATATCTGTTAGGTCCATTGCTTCTATGACTTCATTTAGTCCAGATGCCTCTCTGTTTATTTTTTCCCAGGATGACCTGTCAATTGATGAGAGTTGGGTGTTGAAGTCACACACTACCACTGTGTTTGGTGTTATCTGTGATCTTAGTTCTAATAGTGTTTGTTTGAAGAATTTGGGGGCGCCCATATTAGGTGCACATATGCTTAGGATTGTAATGTCCTCCTGTTGGAGGGTGCCTTTAATCAATGTAAAGTGGCATTCCTTATCTTTCCTGTCTAATATTGGACTGAATTCTACCTTGTCAGACATTAGGTTAGCAACTCATGCTTGTTTTCTAGGTTCATTTGATGGAAATACCGTTTTCCAACCTTTCACCCTAAGATAGTGTCCATCCTTTGTAGAAAGGTGGATTTCTTAGAGGCAAAAATTGAAGGATCCTGCTTTTTAACCCTGTCTGCAAACCTATGTCTTTTAGATGGGCATTGAGGCCATTGATATTAAGAGATATTATTGAAAGGTGTGTATTCATTTTCGTCATTTTTTTTTTTTTTTGTAGTTCTTCTGGTTTTACCTTTGCTCTCTTGTGTTAACTAGTATTTGAGTATTGTTTGCTTTTGCCCGGTTCATTATATGTGTGCTTTTCTTATTCTTCAGCAAGGAGGATCCTTTCAAGTATTTTCTGTAGAGCTGGTTTTGTCTTCAAATACTCCTTCAGTTTGCTTTTGTCATGGAATGTCCTTATTTCTCTGTCTATTTGAGTGGATAGCTTTGCAGGAGAAAGTAACCTTGGTTGACAGTTGTTATCTTTCAGAACTTGGAATACATCATTCCATGCCCTTCTGGCTTTTAAAGTTTGTGTTGAGTAATCTGCTGTAATCCTCATAGGCTTGCCTTTGTAGATACCTTGATTTTTCTCTGTATTTGCTTTCAATATTTTTTCTTTGGTTTGCGTGTTTGGTAGTTTGATTATAATATGGTGAGGAGAGATTCTTTCCAGGTTTTGTCTGGCTGGTGTTTTAAAGGATTCCTATATCTGCATTGGCACCTCTTTCCCAATTTGGGGGAAGTTTTCTTCTATGATTTTGTGGAAGATGCCTACTATGCCTTTGGAGTGAAATTCTTCTCCTTCTACTATGCCCTGAATTCTTATGTTTGATCTTTTCATAGTGTCCCGAATATCTTGAAATTCCCACTCATACTTTTCTATTAGTTTGTCTTTCGTTTTGTTGGACTGTATTAGATGTGTCACCTGGTCTTCTAGCTTAGATATTCGGTCCTCTCCTTCATCCATTCTACTGGTGAGATTTTCTACAGAGTTTTTTTATTTCATTAACTGTGTTCTTTATTGTTAGTAATTCTAACTGGTTTTTCTTTATTATTTCTATTTCCTTATTTATGTCTAGCATTGACCTCTTTATTTCCTTAAATTGGCGTCCTGTGTCTTCTTTGCTTCCTTTGATTTCTTCTTTGAGTTCTTTGATCATATTTATAATCATTCTTTTGAAATCTTTCTCAGGCATTTCCTCTAACTCGTTCTCACTGGAGGTCATTTCTGATGCATTAACACTTTTTGGTGGATTTATATTGTCTTGATTTTTGGTGTTTCTTGTGTTATAATGTATATATTTTTGCATCCTGGATTGTTTAATGATTGGATTCTCTAGTTAGCTGGGTATTATCAGATGTATAGATCAATCTGATGTTATATATCTTCAGGGTAGGAGCTTAAGGTGCTAGGTATGGCTCTCAAGGCTCCCAGGGTATCTACAAAAGTGACTCTAAGTGTTGGGTTTGCCTGCTATGAGAGTATTCAAGTAGGGTGAGTGGAACCAAATACAGGTAGTTTCTAAAATTTATCTGAACAATGTACACTTTCAATGAAAAACACCACAGACTATTTATCCAGGAGTAGATATTATGACAACCAGATCCTTTGTCTGTCCCTTAGGCTGTGTCTCACCCACTCCCTTAATCCTGAAAACAAGGAGGTTAAGATTTCTGGTCCGTTGAGTGTTCTAAATCAGCTTGTGACCAGGTAAGACCCTTCCCTAAAGTATAATAGAGGAAGAAGCAAAGCCACTATAAATCAAGAAGCAACAAATAACAAGCCGAAAATACAGCTTATTTAACAATGGCAATTCTGACCGTCCATCCGATTTAACATAACTTACCCTGGTATGGAATGTGCAATTAGCACTTCTGGTTAAGGCCTATATACCAGGTTTATTAGGCAAGTCCTGACCTGATGTAATCCCAGTTATCTTTTGGGATGATTTTGGTCTCAGTTATGCTTGGGTCCTGCTGTTGGTACAAGTAGGCGTGGCCAGGTCCCAGGACTGCTATTCTGTTCACTGGAGCTGGGCACTGGCGGTGGGGGAGGGGAGGCTGCCAATGCTGCTCTAGTTCTCTCACAGTTCCACGTGTTCTTCTGCCTTGTGATCTGCTCCTCCATTGTTTACTGCCGTTCTCCCTTCAAATTTCTTGGGTTAATGAGAGCTCTGTCGTGAGTGGAAAATCCCCTTGCCTGGCTTTTCCTGTGTCTGAAGCTGAGCCTGGCAGCTGGCTGGCACACCATTGCTGCCGCGGTCCTGTGTGCTGACCTGCCAGAGCCACTTCTGCTGGCCCGTGTGGGCTCTGGATGCTCTGGATCTCTCCTACTTCTCCACTGCCATTTCAATTTCCTATACACCTCATTTTTTAGTAAAAGTGTGTATTTTGTTGGTTTTATTTTTGGCTTTCCCCCTGCCCCCAGGCTGCTTTGGTGTGGTACCTATGCCCCCATCTTAACCGGAAGTTCACCTGCCATATATTAATAAAGGAAGCAATGCATTAAGAAGATATCACAGAACTTCCAGGTAAGATGGTGACATAGGAGCCATGGCAAACCAGCCTAGGGAGGAATTTAAGCCAAACCACAGCAAAATACACTCACTCCTCTTCTGAAAAGTGAAGGAGTGTAGGTTTTTCTTAGATACAGCTGAGGCACAGGAAGACCAAGATCCACCAGAAAGGAGGAAAACTGTCAGAATCCCACTGAGGCAATTACCGACTGCTGATCTGGGCGCCTGTCAGGCACTGCCTACCACATGCACCAAGTGGCAGCAGCAGAAACCAAACAAGGGGATTTCCACCCTCATCAGCCTCTTTGCAAAATCAGGAAATCTAAAGGAAAGACAGCTGAGATCAACTAAGAAGCTACAGAAAGGGATACTGACAGGACTGTGCGAGCAACTCAAGGTTTAAGCACTCTCCCATTCCCAAACCATCAGAACCACAAACCTCCAACATTCAGTCCCTGGTGGCAGTACATCTAGTACAGTTGAACAGAATACCAGCGCCACAGCACAACACGGAGGGATAGAGGTGGGCACTCAGCATTGGTGAGATTAGAAGCCACCCCAAAAGGCAATGAGGCTGACTTACCAAAAAGAAACAAAAACAAAACAAACAAACAAAGGTACATAGGCCTGTATCGAAAGTCCTAATATCTCCATGCTGGGGCAGGTTACGGGTTGCATATTCTTGGTTGGCTTTACCATTTTCAAATATGCTGTATTTGGGTGTTGGACATTGTTGCCATTGATGCTTTCAGATTTATAGTGCCTTTGTCTATTGCTTCTATCATTATTGGGGGCAGGGTCTGATTGAGATTCAGATCCAGCCTTACCTGGAACCCAATTCGGAACAGAATTCTCCACCTCCCACCTAATAGTATTAAGGGTGTAGAGCTGAGAGACCAAGTATAACCATTTTAAGTAAAAAGGTCCAGGCCTGACTTAGATAGAGAACTAGCTGGCTAATGTGCTGAGCTTTGCTTCTGTAAACTTTGTTTGCTTGCTCAATTGCTGCCTTTCTCCCTAAAGTTTCTGAGGAATCTCCATTTCAAGGGCATTCCAGAAACACTCCACTGCGGAGGCCTCCGACCGACCACCTGCTTAGATAAGAAACTGAGGAATCTCCACTTCAAGGACCTTCCAGAAACACTCCACTGTGGGGGCCTATGGCCTCCGACCACCTGCTTAGGTAAACCTGTGAATTCAAAAGTCCTAAAGTACCACTGTTTGCTTAACCCATCACAATGGAGATTACCTCATCTGCCTGGAGTGCCCCTAGCTCCTGCCCAACTTTGTCCGCTGAAACCCCAAGCCAATCAGAACTCTTTAAATCAACCAGTCATGTATCTGTCCCCTACTTCTTTGTTTGAATTCCTATATGAACCCCTTCCCCCAAAAGAATGGGCTCTCTCCCTCACTACCGCTGTGCAGGACTGTAGGGATGGAGCCCAGGCCTAGGCTTGCAATAAAGAAACCTGTTGCTTTTACATTCAAATGTCTCGGCTTCTGTGGTGGTTCTCTGGGTGACCGGGGGTCTTGGCTCCTGGTCAGGGGACTTGGCACAACAGAGCAACGCACACCCTTAGGGATTTTGGCTTTATAAGATTTGATGTTTGTTTTCATCCCTGCATTTGCATAATCTGTGCTGATTTTTATTGAATATGTCTATTGCTCTGTTGAAGTTGAGAATTTGCCAGTGAATTTTTCCTCACAGTCCACTATAATACCTGCTTGCAAGCAAGCTTAACACCTAGGATTACTTCTGTAGTTGGATTGTGGTACATGAGCTACACTTGGCACTTTGAACTCATATCCTGAAAGTATATAAAGGTAGATCACCTCATCTTAGAACACTGCAGATAAGTAGAAAACCCGAGCATCAAATCAATTCAGGATGGAAAAGTCAGTACATTATAATACAAGAATGCAGAGAATCAAGACAATATAATCCCACCTAAAATTATAAAGTCAAAATGAGACTGCTTTAGATGAAATGCCTTACAAAGATTTAAAAAAAAAAATGATTGTATCTGTACTCAAAGAAATCAAGAAATGAAAGGAATTAAAGAAGAAAACAAAAGAATTAAAGAAGAAAACAAACCCCTGAAAAAAAACAAAGGAAACCAGTTTAATGAAATAAGAAAGTCATTATAATACTTGAGTAAGGAAATAGAAATACTGGAGAAAAACCAGGCTTAACTTCTAGTTCTGAAGAACACATTCAGTCAGAAAAAAAAAAAAAAAAAAAAAAAAAAAAAAAACCTCTGTGTAGAGTCTCACCAGTAGAATTGATGAAGGAGAGAACAGAATATCTAAACTAGAAAATCAACAGGCAGACCTAACACAGTCCAACAAAGAGAAAGACAAGCTAATAGGAAGGGATGAGTGGGAATTTCAAGATATCTGGAACACTCCAAAAAGACCAAACATAAGAATTCATGGTATAGTAGAAGGAGAAGAATTTCAATCCAGAGACTTAGTAGAAATTTCCAACAAAATCATAGAAAAAAATTTCCCCAAATTGGGAAAGATGCCAATGCAGATGCAAGAAGCTTTTAGAACACCAAAAGACAAAACCTGGAATGAACCTCTCCTTGCCATGTTATAGTTAAACTACTAAACATGCAAACCAAAGAAATATATTGGAAGCAGTTAGAAAAAGTAAGTCATCTATAAAGGCAAGCCCATGAGAATAACAGAAGATTATTCAAAATAAACTTTAAAAGCCAGAAGGGGTTAGAATTATGCATCCCAAGTTCTGAAAGATAAAAACTGGCAACCAAGATTACTTTATCCTGCAAAGCTATCTATCCCATTGATGGAGAAATAAGGACATGCCACAACAAAAACAGGCTAAAGGAATTTATGACAACTAAACCAGCTCTACAGAAAATACTTGAAGGAATCCTTCATGCTGAAGAGAAAGCAAAACACACACTTGAGGAAACAGAAAAAAAAAAAAAACATACATAAGTAACAGTTAAAACAAACGAAGTGGTTGCTATCCTAATATCTTACAGGATATGATTCAACATTAGTGAATAATATAAATAAGTTCATTTTATACTGATTAAAGGAACATTCCAACAGGAGTACATTACAATCCTAAACATATATGTACCAAAGATGGGGCTTGCAATTTCACTGAACACTATTAGATGTAAGGTCAAGGATAACACCAAGCTTAATTGTAGTGGGTGACTTCAATACCCAACTCTCATCAATTGACAGGTCATGCTGGCAAGAAATAAACACAGAAACATCTTAATTAAATGATGTCATGGAACAAATAGACCTAACAGATATCGACAGAACATCCTATCCAAATGCTGTAGAATATACATTTTTCTCAGCAGCACATGGAACATTCTCTAAGATAGACCACTTATTATGAAACAAAGCAAATCTCCACAAATATAGGAAAATTGAAATAATCCCTTACACTCAACTGATCATAATGGAATTAAACTGTGAATCAGCAACAAGAAAGGCTACAGAGAATATAGAAATTCATGGAGACTAAACAGTACATGATTGAATGATCAATGGATCACTGAAGAAATCAAAAAGGAAATTAATAAATTCATAGAATCAAGTGATAATGATAATACAACATACCAAAACCTTTGGGACACAATAAAGGCAGTCCTAAGAGGGAAATTTATAGCTTTAAGTGCCCATATGAAGAAATTAGAGAGTTCACAAATAAACAATTTAATGCTTCCCCTTAAGGCCTTAGAAAAACAAGAACAAGGCAAACCAGAAATCAGTAGATGAGAAAAAAATCATAAAGGTTAGGGAAGAAATTCATGAAATAGAAACCCCCCCCCCCGAAAAAAAAATTCAAAGAAAGAATGAAACAAAGAGCTGGTATTTTGAAAGGATAAACAAGATTGATAAACCCTTAGCAAATCTAACCAGAAGAGAGAAGAGACAAAAATTAATAAAATTATAGATGACAAAAGCACCATTAGAGCAGATACCAAAGAAATTCAGAAAACCATAAGGGCATATATTAAGAATATATGTGCCTCTTAGTTTGAAAATCTGAAAGAAATGTATGATTTCTTTGATTCATATGACCTACCAAAATTAAATCGGGATGAGATAAATTATTTAAATAGACCTATAACAAGTACGGAGATCCAAACTGTTATAAAAAGTCTCCCAACTGAAAAAGTCCAGGCCAAGATGGATTCACTGGTAAATTTTAAGAGACCTTCCTGGAAGAACTAATACCACTGCTTCTCAAACTTTTTCATAAAATAGAAAAGGATGGAATTCTACCTAACTCCTTCTAAGAAGCCAGCATCACCCTGATACCAAATCCAGACAAAGGAATAACAAAAAAAGAAAATTACAGTCCAATATCCCTCTTGAATATAGATGCAAAACTTCTGAACAAAATATTGGCAAACAGAATACATGAATATATCATAAAGATTATTCATCTCAACCAATTTGGGTTTATCGCAGAGATGCAAGGATCATTCAACATTTGCAAATCAATAAATGTAATACATCATATAAATGGTCTGAAGAACAAAAATCACATGATCATCTCAATAGATACAGAAAAGGCATTAGACAAAATCCAACGTCTCTTCCTGATAAAAGTATTACAGAAACTGGGAATAGAAGGAACATATCTAAACATAATAAAAGCTATTTATGACAAACCTACATCCAATATAATACTAAATGCGGAAAAACTTGAAGCTTTTCCACTAAATTCAGGAATAAGAGAAGGGTGTCCGCTGTCCCCCCTTTTATTTAATACAGTATTGGAACTCTTAGCTATAGCAATAATGCAAGAGACACTTATAAAAGAGATACAAATTGGAAAGGAAGAGATCAAGTTATCATTATTTGTAGATGACATGATTCTGTACATAAAGGATGCTAAAGACTCTACTAGCAAACTGTTAGGGCTGATAAGCACCTATAGCCATGTAGCAAGATACAAAATAAACACACAGAAATCAGTAGCTTTCTTATGTACTAACAGAAAACATGCCAAAGATGAAATCAGGGAATCTTTCCCAATCACAACTGCCTCAAAAAAATTTAAAGAGCCTTGGAGAAAACTTAACCAAGGAAGTGAAGAATCTGTACAATGAGAACTTTAAAACACTCAAGTGAGAAACTGCAGAGCACAAGGAAATGGAAAGACATCCCTTGTTCCTTGGATTGGAAGAATCAATATTGTGAAAATGTCAATCTTACCAAAAGCAGTTTACACACTTAATGCAATCCCTACTAAAATTTCAATGGCATTCTTCACAGGAATAGAAAAAAATATCCTAAAATGCATTTGGAAGCAAAAAACACCTCGAATATCCAAAACAATTTAAAACAACAAAAATAAGGTTGGTATCACAGTACCCAAATTTAAGCTATATTACAAAACCATGGTAACAAAAAAGTATGGTACAGGCACAAAGTCAGACATGTATATCAATGGAACAGAATAGAGGACCCAGATGTTAATCCAGGCAGCTAAAGCCATGTGACTTTTGACAAAAATGCCAAAAATATTCATTGGAGAATGGATAGCAGCTTCAACAAGTGGTTCTGGGGAAAGTAGATATCTATATGTAGAAGGATGAAAATTGATCTTTGTCTTTCTCCATGGATAAGAATCAAGTCCAAGTGGATTAGTGTCCTTAGTATAAGAACTGAAACTCTGAAATTGCTAGAGGAATAGGTAGGGTAAACCCTTCAACATATTGGCATAGGCAATGACTTTTTGAATATAACCCAAATTGCACAGGAAATAAAACCACATATCAAATACTGGGATCTGATAAAATTACAAAGCTTTTGTACAGCAAAGGGCATTGTGAATAGAGGAAAGAGACAGCATACAGAATGGGAGAAAATCCTTGCCACCTACACATCTGACAGAGGACTAAAATCCATAATATATAAAGAATTCAAAATCAGAACAATAAGAAATCAAACAAGCTAATTAAGAAATGGGCTATGAAATTAGAGAGTTCTCATAAGAACAAATACAGATGGCATATAAACATCTATAAAAGTGTTCTACATCCTTAGCCATCAGGGAAATGCAAATTAAAAGTACTTTGAGATTCCATCTCACACCTGTCAGAATACCTACCATCAAGAAAACAAATGACAGTAAATGTTGGTGAGGATGAAGAAAAAGGGGAACCCTTCTACATTGTTGGTGGGAATGTAGTCTGGTACAGCCATTGTGGGAATCAGTGTGGGGGTTCTTCAGACAGTGAAACATAGATTTACCATATGATCCAGCCATTACACACCTAGGCATATATCCTATCGACTCTCTCACTACCTTAAAGATACTTGCACAACCATGTTTACTGCTGCTGTATTCACAATAGCTAGGACATGGAACCAGTCTAGATGTCCCTCCAGAGATGAATGGATAATAAAGCTGTGGTACGTTTACTCAATGGAGTTCTATTAGTGGTGAAGAAAAATGAAATTATGAAATTTGCAGGGAAATGGATGGATCTGGAAAGGATTATACTAAGTGACCTAACCCTGGCCCAGAAAGACAAACATTGCATGTTCTCTATAACACGTGGATCCTAGCTACAAATGTATAGACTTGTATTTAAGCTAGAACCAAATATCAGTAGCAGAGGTCAGTAAGCTAGAAAATGGCTATAAGGGAGGGAGGAGAGGGAAGAACTTGAAGATGACGGTATTGTGTGTATGTAAGTAGAAGAACAGATTACAGGGAGGGGAAAGGCCTAAGTGAGGCCAGTGGAAGAGCTTCTATAAAAGAATGGTGGGGGGAGGGTCAATCAAAATTCAAAATATTCTGAATAAGACATATAAAATCTACTTTATCAAATAATGGCACATCCAGAAGCCACAGATTGGTACTAGAAAATTTTCAGTGCCAGGAATGGGATACCTTCCAGTGAGATGTTGGCCAGGGAGGTCCCTGTTACCTCCAAAACATTATAGGCTATTGCCAAGGCTCTTGTTTTCCCTTGAATAACAGATGGTAAGATCCTATTGCTGAAGACTTCACATGCCTAATCGACAATGTCACTGAGAAATCAAGTGGGTGCTGAGCAGTAAACCTTCTCCCTTTAGGCCAGCCAACTGAAAGATGGAAAAAGTTGAACTGTATGCATCCATATGGGTGACAGAGTCATCATCAGTTAAAAGAGTAGGCACTGGAAGCCCCACAATTGTCCAGACATGCCAAATGACTGAACTAGTGCAATAGTGGTCTGCTCTGGGGGAAACTAACTGATTTCTAATTGGACTGAAGGCCCACTCTATGGGAGGGAATATGTGCCTGGTACTGAAACCCTAATTAAAAGCCTATGTCAGGGGAGGTCATGAGCCAAAGCTGGCTCTTGTCTGGCTAAATGTGTATATTATTCTCACCAAACTGCCTTGAAAGCACTACACTTGATGTTCATTTTCATGTATTAATGCTATTCTCACATCTGGTTAGAGAAGCTTCTCTTTTCAGATGACAATGTCCTCTGAGATGACCCAAAAGGCAACATAGTGCTAAGAAGGGATGGAGGAGTGTCCAGCATTGAAACATCTCAATCACACTCTTCCAGGCTCAGGGGAAGAGGTGGTGGAAAGAATGTAAGAGCCAAAGGAAGGGTGCCACTCCTTACAATGCAACTGTCCAGACAGAAATTGTCCTCAATATCCATGACCTCACAGTGCATGACCCTCACAATAGTAGAAAAAGATGATGATATCAAATTCAAAGACAGACTAATGGAGAGAGGGAGGGGATATGATGGAGAGCACAGTTATGAAGGGGAAAGTGGGGGAGGGAAGGGAATTATCAAGGTTTATTGTCTATAAGTACAGAAGTTGTCAATAAAAAGTAAAACTTTAAGAAAAGGAAGATATAACAGTTGAAAGCCTATACTCACTGGATGTTAAGTCTCCAAATTTTTTAAAACATACTAATATACATCAAAGGTCATATAGGTACTAATAGCAAGAGTGAATGATTTAAATATTCCAGTGTAATCACAATATTGATCATCCAAATTCAAAAGCAACATAAAAATGCCTTCAGAGTTAAACTAAACCATAGATAAAATAGACTTAAAAATATTTATAGAACATGCGATGTAACAGAGAGAGAATAAGCAATCTTCTCAAAAGCCTATGGAACCATCTGTACTAGATCATTCTAGGCCACCAGACAAGTCTTAACAAATATGAAAGAATTAAAGTTATTTCATATATCTTAGTAGATAATTTTGGAAATAAATAGAAATGAGTAGTAATAGGAGCTATCCAAACTGCACAAATACTTAAAGTATGAACAGTACTCTCTTGAATATGAACCTGTCACTGAAGAAATCAGAGAAAACAAAATTCCATTCCTAGAATCAACTGGAAATGATCTCTCAAGTAATGAAAATCTTTTTTTTTTTTTTTTGGTTTTTCGAGGTAGGGTCTCACTCTAGCTCAGGCTGACCTGGAATTCACTCTGTAGTCTCAGGGTGGCCTCGAACTCTCAGTGATCCTCCTACCTCTGCCTCCCGAGTGCTGGGATTAAAGGCATGCGCCACCACGCCCGGCTCAAGTAATGAAAATCTTTAAATTATAACTAAGGCTGCTTTAAAAGGAAAGTTTATGTGTGATTACACATTTTTAAAATCAAAGATAGAACCTAATGTTATACCATAATGTCTTTGAAAAGTGAGAATAAGCAAAGTTCAAAAGAATTAGTGGCTCGTTATAATCATGATTAGGTTAGAAGTTAATGAAAGGGAGAAAAAAGTAATACATAGAATCAATGAAAGGTTGGTCCTTTTCTTATTATTTCTTGATTTACTGTGAATATTTAATTCAGTCATTTTGAAAATATTGATAATTAAATCATTATTTCTTAGGTGGTTGCTCCAAGGGCATTCTGGAAGGAACCCAAGCAGAGGGTGTGGGCCATGAAAGCCTGAGGGGAGAACAGAATGAGCTCCTGCTGCTCCAGGCCAGGCCACGTCCCTCTGTGCAGCTCTGTCTTCTTGCCTCCCTCTCCCTCTGAGCTTTCCTTGGTCCCCAATGCAGAGATCAATGTCCATTCCTTGGTTGGGAGTGGCGCTTAGGATTTGTATACTTGGATCACTCCCTCAGGGCGGAGGTCCACGTATATTTACATAGTAGTCATTGTTTATTTATCACTACTATTCAGGGCAGGTATCAATGTCCCACCAAAGAACTCTCTGTCACCCATTTAGAAGTTTCTGGAACATCTTCACATTATTGCATAGACTACTCACACCTAACATATTTCAGAACTATGCTTTTCTGGTTAACCAGACTTCAAAAAGTGAATTATTTCAAGAGTCAGACAGAACTTAGTCTTTAATGGCATTTTATCTTCTTTCTTTTCACTGTTTTTTTTTTCTTTGAGACAACTTCTCTTACTGTGTTGAGGTGACAGATTTGGCTGCACTACCTTGCCAAGTATTCATACTACTCTTCTTGTCTACAACCCCAGCACTCCTGGATTTTACATGACAGTTGGGGATCTTAATTAGGGACTTCATTCTTGTGCAGCAAATACTTTACATGCTGAAAGATCTCCTCAGCCCTGCATTTTGATTCTTTTAAAAACTTTTTGTTGGAAATATATATATGTTTGGATCAAAAGAATTAACTCCCAATATCTTCTTTTGTTTCTTCTATTGAACTTCCTCTTCTTTCTGACTAGTCCATTTTCTACTTTGATTAAAAAAAAAAAAAACTTTTAGACAATGTACAAATGAATTTTGATCATAACTTCCTCCCATTAAATTATATTGTTCCCCTGGCCTCCTGCTTTCTAAAAGAGCTGGTTTTGTTAAAAGATACACATAACTGACAAACCCCTAGCCAAACTAAGCAAAAGAATGAGAAAATTCAAATTGATAAAATTAGAGCTGAAAAGGGGAAAGTTACAACAGTGGAATCCAGGTCATTAGAACATATTTAGAATATGCATACTCCTAAAAACTGAAAAATCTAGAAATTTGTAAGTTTTTAGGTACATATGACCTACCAAAATCAAATAACAAAGGTATAAACAACTTAAACAGATCCATAACAAGAGTGAGAATGAAGTAGTAATAAAAAGCCTCCCACAAAAATCTCCAGGATTGAATGGATTCACTGATAAGTTCTACCACATTTAAGGAAGAACTAAGACCAGTGCTCCTTAAAGTGTTCCAAAAAAATAAAAAAGAAAAAGAAAAAGAAAGAAAGAAAGAAAGAAAGAAAGAAAGAAAAGGAAGGAAGGTTATCTAACTCATTTCACAAAGCCAGCCTTACCTTGATAACAAAACCAGATGAGAACAAAACGAACAAGAAAACTGTAAATCAATTCTCTTTTTTTTTTTTTTTTTTTTTTTTTTTTTTTGAGGTAGGGTCTCACTCTGGCCCAGGCTGACCTGGAATTAACTATGTAGTCTCAGGGTGGCCTCGAACTCCCGGTGATCCTCCTACCTCTGCCTCCCAAGTGCTGGGATTAAAGGCGTGCGCCACCATGCCCAGCAATCAATTCTCTTGACAAATGTAGTTACAAAATTTCTAAATCAAATTCTTGCAGATCATACTCAAGAACACATGAAGGTCATGTAACGTGAACATGGTGGTTTTATCTCAGGGGCAGATACTTTTCCAGTGTTTGATGAGCACACTCCAAGTTCTTCCAAACAGAAAAGAAAACTGCCAGACATTTCCTTTTCATGAAGACAATTAAATGTCAGCCAGCAGATGCATTTATACCCTTTACTGCCTGACTTTTGGCCTTTCCCTTTTCATCATTTCCTTCTTGACTCTGAAAATGGAAGATTATTCTAGAGTTCTATGCCTGATTTGTTATTCCCTTAGTGATATGGAATAGTTATCATATCTAGAAATCTATGAAGAGACAAAAGGCCATTCATGGTTTAATTCTTCCATTTGTCAGAACTCAATGCCAGGCTATTCCTACCACAGCCACTAGAAAGAGAATTGAATAAACAAATCTGTGAAGGCTTGGAGCTTTATATCAATGAGAGAGGTTTGTAGAACATCAGAAAAAAAAAAGAATAAAACATGAAGAATGATCTTCCCATGCTTTGATCATTGGCCACTTTCCCTCCATCATTTATCCATCCTTCCATTCATTTGTCCATCCATCCTTCCATCCATCCATCCATCCATCCATCCATATTTCTGTCTGGCTATATATCACTTTCATATATCATAAATTCAGCCATTACATTGTCTTATTTCATCTACACTCAGAATTATTAATTAGTATTTTGATGACACACAAATACAAGTAAGACTTATTTCACTTGAGTGACTTATAGTTACATCATAAGTTGCAGAAACAGCTTCTGGTAGCAAAAATTTAACTAATTAAATCATGAAAAGCCAAGAGTGGTGGCATACGCCTTTAATCCCAGCAGTTGGGAGGCAGAGGTAGGTGGATTGCTGTGAGTTGGAGGCCACCTTGAGACTACATAGTGAATTTCTGGTCAGCTTGGGCTACAGTGAGTACAGTGAGTCCTTACCTCAAAAATAAATAAATGAAGGAAGGAAGGAAGGAAGGAAGGAAGGAAGGAAGGAAGGAAGGAAGAAAAAACACAGACAATGGCAGAAAGCAAAAATTTGCATTGTTTATACACCATTGTTTCTAATCATATCATCTATTTTCTCTTGCATAAAGAAATTTACTTCCAAAATTTCAATTACAAGAAAGAAAATGGAAAACATGCAAGGTTAATTTTTGGATTAAGTAGCAGGATGGATACATTGGCACAGTTCTACATGTTGCCACCTTAGCATCCTTGACTCATTGCTTCTTTCTGCTGAGATCGCATAGAGATGTTTACTAGATAGGAACTTCATGAGAGAAGAAGACAAAACAGACCTTTGCCACTTGGGAAGAAAATATATTTCTCTTAAGAATGTCTCCACTGGGTCAGCTAAGTGGGAGCAAGAAAGCTCTTGCAAGCCCCAGGCAAGAGAACTACGTCTGCAGTCATATGAGCTGTTCAAACACAGCTTCATCTATCCTCAGAGTTTCAAGAGTGAGGGGTTCATTCTACTACGTCAATTTGCTCCTGGCTCTTCATTGGCTAAATCATCATTGAAAAGCTCTAGGTAATATCTCTCAGTGTCTGAACCCCACAATAGTCAAAAGCAAGAAAGAATGCCAGGAAAAAAATTGAAATCACTCTAGAAATGGTATTCCTGAAGAAATGGGGAAGAGACAGGTATATCAGTTGCCTCTGGTGTGCAAGATAGTCTGGCAAACATCCTACTTTAACCAAATAAAACACGAACAAATTTTGTTTGTCAATGATATTTCCAACACTTGACAAATATTAATTGAGTGCTTAATTTGTAGGAAGCATAATTTTAGATTTTCAAAATAGATACAAGAAGTAGAAGGAACTAGAGATTATGTCCAGTAAAATAAGTTAGACCCAGAAAGACAAATATCCTGGTTTTGCTTGCATGAAGATTATATATATATATAATTAGAAGAGAAATCAAGGTACACACACACACATGAAGGAATTTTGTAGGGATGTGGGGGTAGTAGGAGATTTAAAGAGAGGGAAGAGGAGAACAAGAGAAGATGCTGGAGCAATTGTGGGAGTGGGGAGAAGAATTGCATCTTCCCTAGATTTAATTCAAGAATATAGGTTTAAATCTCTTTCTGTGGCTATGTATATACAAACATTTACACATACATTTGTATACACACACACACACACACACACACACACACATATATATAAAACAGTGAAAAGGGAAGAGGAAAGGAAATAGTGGGAGGGACAAGGAGATCCAAGCCAGCAATGATTAGCATACACCCTATGCATGTAAGCAATGCCATAAATAAATCTATTTTTTTCTAAAAATACACAATAATAAAAAGGAGATCAGAAGAAATAGTGATCTGTATACAGAGTTGGTTAAAGCAAAATAAAAGGCATTTATTACTTTAAGAAGTTAAAGATATATCCACGAAAAAAAAAAAGTGGCTAGAGAAGCCTTCTGATATGAAGTTTACATCCTAGGTAATGGTGCAGGTTATAAGTAAAAGAAATAACTGAAATATGAACAATGAGTATAGCAGAAAAAAGTAAAGGGCATAGGACATTACTGGAATAGGTGTTAGACTGGGTTTTTATTTATTATTTATTTATTTGAAAGAGAGGGAGGGGAGGCAGATATATAGACAGAATGGGCACACAAGGGCCTCCAGCCACTGCAAATGAACTCTAGATGCATGTGCTACCTTGTACATCTGGCTTACATGGGTCCTGGGGAATTGAACCTGGGTCCTTTGGCATTGCAGGCAAGTGTCCTAACCACTAAACCAGTTCTCCAACCCAAGTCTGAGTTTTAAATACACAGGCTTCAGTAAGTAATGAATTATTAGTAAAGAACATGTTGACAAAGATTTCAAGAAGTATGGATTTAGGCCTTTGACATATGAGGCTTGAGCATTCTGGTGTGAAATGGCCTGACTTGTTGAAAAACAACCTGCTGTGGGAGCAGAAGGCAAGAGGTGAGTGGAGGGAGAAAGCCAGCCATGTTTCATCTCCCCCAACTGCCTGCAGTGGAAATCACTGGGGTTTTAAATCTCAAAATGCTGACTTTTCCTTTTCTCAGAAAGAGAAGTGGAGCCACTGAAGAGTTCTGAGGAATGCAATGACACAATTTAGCTGAAGTTTTACAAGTATGCATCTGGCTGTTGGATAAATAATAGATCACAAGGCTCAAGGCACAATTGGGGAGGGAAGCTACTTACTCAACTCATGTGAGAGACCATTGCATCCAAGGAGATGATGAGACATAGTATGACATAGACAACATGTTATCCCCAAGAATCTGATGTGGCTTTTGTATAAAACTGAGAATGCAGCTAAATCTCACGTTTTATGTGTCAACAAAGAGAATTAGAATTGCTATGAGTCATAATGCAGACCTGAGCAGAAATGAACTAAAGACTGGAATTCAGACTTGGACTTGATCATCTATTATGAATCCATGTGAAGATGTTTAAGTTGGTAGTTTTTTATTTTTATTTTTCCCCAAAGATCTATCTTAAAGACACTGGGTTATATGTTTGAGAGAAGGCAGTGTGAGTAGAGTGAGAAGAGCAAGGAACATACACTCACCTTCCCCCATCTTAGGTTTCAGAAGTGAATAAAAACCACCCCAGAATTCTTCATAGAATAACAGGAAGCCAATAATTTACTCACTATTCTTACACATAAATGTTGAAGCACAGGTTCCCCAGTGTAATACAAAGCAACTTACAGAGACAATTAGGATGTAAAATCAGGTTCATGCCCCACAATTCCTTTCTGTTCCAACACTTGTTAGTGGATTCATGCTATTCTATTAAGAATTCCCTTGTTCCCAGATTTTCACTTTTATGAATCAGTGAAATTTCAAATTGCCTTTTAAATTCAATGACAGTATTGCTGTTTAATTTACTTTGAGTATGATGTTTAAACAGAAACACAAACTAACAAAAACTAAAGCTAAAAGACAACAGAATTTAAAACAAACAAACAAACAAACAAAAAAAAAAAAAACAGCAATCAAAGATGTAGGGCACAACTCCTGCTACCATCATTTCCTTTAAACCAGGAAAAAAGCACTAGCAATAAATCAGAAACAATTTACTTAACAGTGGAGACTATTTCTTTGTAAGAAAGATGGCTAGAAATTGGACCCTGGTTCTCATGAATACAAATTATTCCTAGTGCTTATTCCCTCCTTTTCCTTAACTTCCTGTATTTCTGAAGCTCATAAAAATTTCATCACAGGAAACTTCACCTGGAGGGTTTGATGAACTAGTTTTCTACTAAGGGACAGGTGGGAAGAAATAACTTGGTCAAAAAGCAGCTCTCTCTCACACATGCTCTTACTGTCATCCTTCCTGACTGCCTTCTTCTCATCCATTCAACTTATTTTTACTTTCAAGACAGAGTCATTAAACCTGTTGGCAGACAAGGTGGCTGTTGAGGAGAGAATGTGTGCCCAGGAGGTAAGAGGGATGGAGTTCTGCCCCTGTGGCCTCCCAGAAGCACATTATTATCTTTCACCAAGTCATTAAAATTCCTCCCACTCTTCCATACTCATGACTATCTCTTATCATTCAGTCAATTTAATTACATTAAGTGCAGAAAACTGTATTGATTATATATTTATTTTTAGATGTTGTGGATTGAAATGAAGACTTTATACATGCTATATAAGCATTCTACCACTGAACTACCTTGGGTCCACTACCTTCCCAACTGTTTGTCATATACGATATAAGAGATTAAGGGATTATTAAATTCTATCTAGAAATAAGCTTATATTACAGTAAACATGCACTGTGCCAAGTGTCATTAGAGAGATGAACATGTAGAGTTTTGAGAAGAGTGAAAGAACACAGCTCATGTTGGTATGAGGGAAAGGGAAACATAAAATCAGATAAAGTTACAGAGAGGCTGTCATGGTTGAGGCAGGATTTGTGAGATAAAAGTTTAGGCAGAAAAAACATGTCAATAAGAAGAGAAAGAATGAGAAGAGGAGGGAGATAAATGAACTTACACTTCGAGAAAAGGATGGTGTGAATTGTGAAATAGTGAATGGGAAAGAGACTGGTTTGACTGTGAAGGCATGCTCAGGTCATGAAAAGAATTTGATTCTCATCCTTGTGGATGTGTAAGAAATAGAGCAATGTATCCAGATCCTTTTTGACAATTTGTTTTGGTGGCAAGGAACATTGGATTTGGGAGAGGAAGAAATAAACTGGTGGCCCAAAGGAAAGCTAGACTACCGTAGACACATTCTTTCAGGACGTGACAAGGTTCTAAACTAAACATTATGGATAGAAAGGAAGACAAAGATTCAGAGGTATGATTTTACTAACTCAAAGTCGCCAAACAGACCCACTAATACTGTGCCTCTGGCACAACTTCCATTCATATGAAAATAGCAGTATTAATTTTGGTACAGCAAAGCACCCTAGTAAAATGTAAAATATGGGTAATCACCTCAGGCTTCATTCTAGAGTCACCGTGACAGGTAGTAAAAGCCATCTTCAGCCAGCCGTTCAGTCAGACTCCATAGAAATTCTTAACAGCAACAATAAAAATGATACAGCCCTCTGGAAAGTTAGAAATGTATTTGAACACAAAGATTTTATTAGTGCCACAAACTTTTCATTGGGATTCCTGCACTTGGTTTGTCAGAATAGGATGTGACATGTCAATAAGCAGTGCCATTAAGACGGAAGTTCATCCAGGAGTCTGTGTTTCACCCTCAGGTCTTTCACCTGGGAACTTCGTTCCTGCCCACAAGACAGTGGCTTTTGTCTTGAAATCTGTTTTGATTAACCTGTCTTCCACTCCAATATTATACATGGGAATGCCAGATATGTAATTTAAATCAGGAATAATTTCCAATGCTATATTTTATCTGTAAACATGAGATGCCATGGCCAGGATCTCCCACAGCCAGGGTGGCACTAAGGTCATTTATGGACAGGAGCAGCCATCCTGCCTTAGAATCTCATGCCTCTTGCCTCATCATAATGTCTTCTCTGGGAATTTCTCCTCAATTCTCCTCAAGACTTCCATCCTTGAAGACTCCAATTCCTGTGGCATGTACAATTTAAGAATTCAGTTCCTGATAACCACTGATTCCATTTTTAATTTTTGTTTCTTCACCAAACAGTGCCCTGCAGATCTTTCTGAATTTAACAAAGCCTCTATGGGTTACTGTTGGGACTTTTTTCTCCCTTACTTTTCTGTTTTATTTGATTTTTTTTAGTTGAGGGGACCTGACTTTTCTTATTCTCTACCCCAGAGCACTTTAATTGCATATTGTTTATTATTTTAAGTTAAAGTGCCAGAGAAAGATCTTCCATATTCTGATAATTCTGCATTTTAGTCCTTGTAGGGCAGTCATCCTTCACTTCCATTGCTTTCCAAAGTTTATATATCATACCAGCCATCCACTGTCCTCCTTTACTGTAGTTTTTTTTTTTGTTTGTTTGTTTTAATAGCCGAGGCTTAAGTTCCAACAACAACAACACAAAAAAAAAAACAAGATAAATTCAACATTTCATTTTTTCCAAACTGAAAAGGAGTCATTAATTTACTCAGAAATAAATTTGAGTTCCTATATGATTTAGTGGACAAAATAGTTAACTGACCAAAATAGATGTGTGATTTATTTGTTAGTGAGTGAAGTAAGAATTAAACAATAATAAAGTAAGCAAATATCTAATTACAAATTGAGAAAAGTAAAATAAAATGCTATCAACGTATATAGTAGGATAATTAATAAGTGGGCATATGGGATTAAGGACAGAAGTGAGATCAAGAAGATGTGTGAGAAGGTAAAAGTCAAGCAGAGACCAAAGGCATGCCCTAAGTACATGGGAAGTCTGATGGGACATAGATTTTAGGAAACAGAGTATGAAAATATAGTGAAGCTAGAACCTTGTGACAGAAAGTGGAGCAAGGTGAACTTACAGAGATAGCAAGATGTAGCTCACAAGGAGTGTTGCAGCAAAATGACATTTGTTTATTTGCTTTGGCCTAGGGATTGAATCTAGTGCCCTCTACATGCTATGCATGTGTCCCACAGAGTTACATCTTTAGCACCATAGTAAGAGTTTAGGCTTTTACATGAAAACTAATTTAAACACTTCTAAGGTTTTAAGCAGGAGGAAAATTCAACTGGTACTTCATTTCACGAATATCTTTTCTGAATTTTTGCAGAATGAATGAAAAATGAGTGATAGGAACAGTAGTAGGGTGGCCAAACTATTCTCAAAATTCCTTATTTTTTATTTTGAAGGAGGATTAATCTCTAGCCCATGCTGACCTGGAATTTGCTCTGTAGTCCTGGCTGGCCTTGAACTCATATTGATCCTCCCACCTCTGCCTCCCATGTGCTGGGATTAAAGACATACACCATCACACCTGTCTTCAAAGTTCTTTCAAGATATAATAAGGCTTCTTATGGGAAGTATTACTATTTAGGTCCTCAACATTGCAAAATACCAGCAGCACAGTTCATACTCCTGTCTGTCTAAATGGTGCCCATTGCAGTTTTGCAGTAGGTCTGATTTTATTTTTCCTCTTCCTTTCCTTTCTGTTCCTTCTTCTTTGCCTTCCTTCCTATCTTTTCTTTAAATTCCTTACACATATTCCTTTTATACTTGGAGCCTACACCTTACATAACCAGAAACAATACACAGTTTACAACTAATGATCCAGACACAAAGCTACTTCTAGCAGTCTTGATAAGCAGATATCAGTCCTTGGCCTACGTGTCTGTTGAATGTTACTCTAACTTTCCTAATTATATCTGCAATTTGAAGTTTCATTACTAATTTGTTGTTTTCAATATGATTAGAAACACATGCCTTTTTGTATACCCAAAGCAACTTGAACAAACAATAAAAGCAATAAAAATGAAAGAAACAAAGCAATGCACAAATTCATAATATGAGATTTGTCAGACAAAATTCAAATCGCTAATAATAATGTAAAAAAATCATAAGTATTTATAAGGATAAGGAAATTATAAATTAAAGGTTTAAGAATTATGTACTACCATCCAGTGTGTGCAAGTGAGGGAATCCAAAGACCCAACAGTGACCTAGCAGAAATCACTCCCTCAAAAATACCAAAATGTAGCCAGGCATGGTGGCACACACCTTTAATCCCAGCACTTGGGAGGCAGAGGTAGGAGGCTCTCTGTGAGTTCAAGGCCACCCTGAAACTACATAGTGAATTCCAGGCCAGCCTGAGCTGGAGTGAAACCCTGTCTCGAAAAACAAAAACAGACAACAACAACAAAAAGAGAGAGAGAAAAGAAAAGAAAATACCAAAATGTGGGATAAATATAGATGTCCTTACTTCTAGGCAGAGTTGCAATTAGTATAATTATTCATCTTTCTTTTGCTTCCTTCCATTTGTTTCCTTGCCAATCTCTAAATTTTTTGACAGACTATCTTTTAACCAATGTGGCTTTCGTTACAAAAATCTACTGAATAAGTAATGCAGTGTCCCACTAGTTGGCTAATGTTACAGACTAATGGATTTCTCTATCATCACACTGGAACAATCATTTTCCTACCCCTAGCCCATAGCTGCGTTTGTACAGCCATATATGACAATACGGAAGGTTTGTTTAGATTGGTGTAGAAAATTCTATTGCTATCTAAAGCACACACATTCTTAGTTTCTTCCTCATTCTTCTTACTGCACAAGATGATGGAGATATTATTCTTACAGTCAATGGGATTTCAATCACACCAATTTAAAGACTTTTATTAAGAACTTAATGGACTATTTCCTTCTCATTCTGGAAACTCAGCTCATTTCCTGTAAGATAATTTAACATACTTTGTTGATATTTAATATGAGTGGACTTCATTCTAACCTTAAAACTTTGCCCTTTCACCACAATTACCCAACCTATAACCTGTCATCATAATTATAGAAATGCATCAAGGCAAATATTTTCTTTATATTAGGATATCTCACAAGTTTTCTTTGTATCAGCAGTATGCCAGAAGTATAAACCGCAATGGTGCATGCATGCATAATTCTAAGATCAACCCGGAGTCCCCACTGCTTGGAAAGAGACCTCGGTGGCCAAGTGTATAAGCTATAACTGCACACATGGGGCTGTATGTAGTGTATGTTGATCAACAACAACAGATAGCAGTCACAATATCACATTTTGTCCCAGAAAGCAGAAGAGAAAAATCTGCACTGCTCCCCAGTCTTAAAAGGATCACCAGTCTTGTGACAGCTATTGAGTAGAAACCATTTCACTAGGTGTTGCAGTCAGGTTCACATTGCTGGCAAAAATCACCTGAACAAGAACAGGTTTTGGGGGGAAAAAAGGGTTTATTTTGGATGACAGACTCAAGGGGAAGCTCCATGATGGCAGGGGGAAATGATGGCATGAGCATCATCAATATAAGCATGGGCATCATCAATATAAGCAACAGGAGAGTTTACCAAACACTGGCAAGGGAAAACTGGCTATATTGCCCATGCTTGCCCCCAATAATAGACTGCCTCCAGTGTATTTGTATTTGTAATTGTATTTGTAATTGCCAAATGTCCATCAGCTGGGAATTTAATACTCAAAACACCTAAGTTTATGGGGAAATCAAACCACCACATTCTGTCCCTAGCCCTCATTAACTGATAACCATCCATGATGTGAAATGCAATGTATTTAGTCCAACTTTTAAAGTCCCCATAGCTTTTATTAATCCAAATGATGTTCAAACATTCCCATAATCCAAGATCTTTAAACTGAGTTATAATACAAAAAAAAAAAATCCCCCCAAAACCCATAATGGCACAGAAAAAAAAAATTCACACTGCAAAAGATGGCATTGGCATAGAAAAGAAATATTCAACCAATACATGATTTAAACAGGGCAAACATCAAACTCTGTAGCTTCAAGTCCAACAACTCTAGCCAGTAACAAATCTCCAATTGTGAAAATTCTAACAAGCAAGTCTCTGGAGTTCCAATTCTTCCCCTCCACCTAGGCTACTCACAGTCCTGGAAATGTTCAGCTGGGGCCAGTAGCTTTCCTTAGCAGCTATTTCACGGTCCATGCATCTACATTGGGTATCCACTACAACCCATAGTCTATCCTCCTGGCTCCATCGGATCTCCTTGCAGGCAACCCAGCAAATCTGCTTCCCACTTCCCACTACTGTTTCCAAACCACAAGACCATCTTGCAAATTAAATGACCCTCTCTTTCCTGAATTTCTTTTTTGCTGTGCCATATCCCTGTGCTCACCTCAGTCTGTTTCTATGCAAAACAACCCTGCACAAGTTCTCAGGACACTGGCATAATAGCAAGCCTCTCATGCAAACTGCTTCTAGCCCAGTCTAGGCAAAGCTCTTTCTCATCCTAAGAAGCCAAACCTCAGAGTCCATAGTTCTTAATACATTCAGGTCTTTCAACTCTGACCAGAATAGTCCATCAAGATGTACTTACAGCACTACAAGGCATCTTTTAAGACAAGGTTTTAAATCCTTCCACATTCCTCTTGAAAACCAGCTCTAAAAGGCCAAAGCCACACAGTCAGGTGTCTAGCAGCAAATGACACTCCTCAATACCAACTTTACTGTTATATTCAGGTTCATATTGCTGTCAGAAATCATCTGACACGAACACCTTTTGGGGAAAAACTGTTTATTCTGGCTAATAGACTTGAGGGGAAGCTCCATGATGGCAGGGGGAAACAATGGCATGAACATCACCCCCTGGCTAACATAAGGTAGACAATAGCAACAGGAGAGTGTGCCAGACACTGGCAAGGGGAAACTGGCTATAATACCCATAAGCCTGCCCCCAACAATACTCTGCCTCCAGGAGGCATTAATTGCCAAATATCTATCAGCCCAGAACCTAACATTCAGAATACCTAAGTTCATGGGGGACACCCAAATGAAACCACCACAGTAGGTAATTTTAGCTATTCTACAAAGGCTAAGCTGTAACTTAGAGCTCTTATATTCTATGTTTCCTGCAGACCAGTTCTAAATACATACTCATTCCAGGATTGGTTCAAGTTTTGATTCAAAGACATTTAGTACATTGCTCTTTAGAGTTCTTTTCCCTAGATAATATATGTAATTTCTAGCCAGTCAAAATACCCATCAAAAATTGAAGATTTAATTGGGGCTAAGGACTTTAAGTGTTACAATCTTACATGAAAATAACTGAGTTGACCATAGTAGGCTATATCCCTGACAATCCATCTCAGCTGGTGTCTGTTGCCTGCACAAAGCCCTATTGATTAGCAACAGTGGGGCCTTCCTGTCTGATTATCATCTTTCCTGGATTGACCTCCTGAAAATAGCTATAAAGGAGCAGAATTGTGTCTGGGTGATCATGTGGGGCATATGTGGGAGGTTTCTGAGCTGAGGATGAAGAGTTGCTTTCTTCTTTTGATAGATACACTACTATTGAAGGATGTCGTTTCATAAAAACGTAACTAAGTGAATTTCATTGCTGCTCACAGATTCTCCACTCCTCTGGAATGATCCTGACTAAGCCTCAAAGTGGGGATATGAGTGCAAATGCTTCTCTTCCCATTCTTCCTTTCCTTAGCTGTTATAGTTTAACTTCAGAGTCATCACATAAACTCTTTTATTTTTAAACCACATATAGAAAATTAATATGATGCTGCATCCCATTCTTCTCTTGTCTCTTTAAAATCTACAGCATTTAAGTTAGACTATGAAATGAAAAGATTAAAGAAGCATAATCCACGTAGGAAGTTAAAAACCACCAGATTCATTCATCCATGGCCAAGCTTCAAGGGCACCATGATGGAGACAAATTCCTGAACTGTTATCCCTTGGAATGATATGTGTTTTTTATATAAATTAATATGGCTTATTTACAATCTGTTAAAGTCTTAAAGGGATTTTTAATGTCTTCTGAAATCAGTCAGCTTCTCTCCCTAAGGGCCAAATCTGTATTTAATGTGATTGTCTTTTGCACTGCAATTGATTTTTGTATTTCTGAGAATGAAATCTGTCTGGAGGATCTGTAAACACAGAGGCAGAGTTGATTTCATTCTTCCTTATCATAAAAGACACTCACTGTGTAGATAAGAGATGAGCCAGATTTGGAAATCACAGGTTTTGGATGAAGAATAGGGGTTTACCAGCTATTTATCTCTTCCCATTTCTCTCCTTATGAGGAATGTATTTCCTGTTGGTAATTCCTCAGGTACCCTGCACTGAGGCCTAAGAAATTAACAAAATGTATAAAATTCTAATACTGCCTTCAGTTTCACATTTATAAATGCTATTGATAGCCTTTATTCAATGGATTCCCAAAGCCATATCTATACAGCATCATTGTGAAAGATTGAAAAATTAAATAACAGAATGCATCACAAAGATGCCCATGCCATTGATATTAGGTCTCAGTTTGTTTATACTAAAATCTCAAAGATTTTTCTGCCAAGCACTTGGTTTTATTGTTTAGATCCTATACTATTCATGAAGATGTAAAGCAATTTCAAAACTGCTTTTCAGGGGCTGGGGAGATGGCTTAGATGTTAAGGCCCTTGCCTGCAAAGCCAAAGGACCTGGGTTTGATTCCCCATGACCAAGCAAGCCAAAAGCACTAGGTGGCACATGCATCTGGATTTCATTTGCAGCAGCTAGTGGCCCTTTCTCTTGATCCCACTCTGTGCTTCTCTCTCTCCTTTCTCTCTCAAATAAACATAAATAAATAAATAAATAAATATTTTAAAAAATGCTTTTCAGTCATTGGATTCCCTTTGATCATGGTATTTACACATTTAGAACAATTTATTCAGAAGGTCTCACCTAGACTGCTAATATAAATATAAATCATTTGATTAATTCCTTCTATTCACCCACTTCCATGCTAGATTAGGCATAGTGATCCGCATTTACCACTTACATTAGTTTTGAGCTTTTCTAATATTACTTCTACCCTAAAGATGGGAAAACTTGGGGTGAGAGGCTTAAAATATGTGATTTACCCAAATATTTGCTTACTCTTCAGACCTGTGAGCTCACAGGCTGTCCACTGATATCATAGGGTGGAAAGTTATAGGACTGAATTTCTATTTTCTCAAGTTTGAAATTAAAAGGTTTTATTCATTGTTTGCTTTCTTATTTTCCATGACTTATAATTTTCTAAAACCAGTGCATATCAAGTTAATGGACCAACCATACATACGTGCTTTTTAAAAATGATACCTGTTAGGCCGGGCGTGATGGTACATGCCTTTAATCCCAGCACCTGGGAGGCAGAGGTAGGAGGATCTCCATGAGTTCGAGACCACCCTGAGACTACATAATGAGTTCCAGTTCCAGGTCAGCCTGAGCTAGAGTGAGACACTACCTTGGAAAACCAAAAAAAAAAAAAAAAAAAAAGATACCTGTTGGGATACAGATGCAACTCCCCAGAACCCATGTAAACCAGATGCAGAAGGTGACACATGTATTCAAGGTTGTCCATGCACAGAAGGGAGTACATGCATTTGGAGTTCAATTGGTGGCTGGAGGCCCCTAGTGGGCCAACTCTCTCTCTCTCTCTCTCTATCTCATCTATCTTTCACTCTTTTTAAAACATGAAAAAATAAATAAAATGATGCCTATTTACTCATTTATCCCAGTGGTGATGATGGAAGAGATAAGACATTCATTTTTTAAAGTGCCTGCATAGTCTGGAATACATCAGTAGAGAACCTACTAATGAAGCGGTCTTCATTTTTTCCTTCCTTTCTCCTTTCCAATTTTCTTTGCATTTCTTCCTTTATCCCCTTCTTTTTTCTTCTTATTTTTGTGACATCTAAAATATGATACTTTCCAAGACTCAAACTCTCACTCAGATTAGGTGCATCCAATATGAGAATAACAGATGGTAATGTCTGGCCTATTTAACTGAGTATTTCCAAGAAGCTTTCAACATACAATATTACCTCAATAAAGTATGCAAATAAGAAAACAAATCACATTAATGGGCTTGTGTACACAATCAGGTTTAGAATGGAAACACAGTAGTGTTTGTCACACAGCTTTATTGAAATGGAATGCTTAATTACCCATAGGTCAGGACTAGAGAAATATTATTGAAATAAACTGTTTGATATCATTGTTTAAATTTTTATTAACTGTTTAATTGAGTTTGGAGAGGGAGAGTAGACAATTTGCTGTATAATTACCAATCATGACCCAGATTAACGGTAATGAACATGTGCAAAGCTCTCAGAGGGGTTCACACTTGTGTGGGGGGAATGACTTTACTACTTATGCTATAATTTGTGTTCCCTTTAAAAGCAGAATAATTTTCTATAATTTTTAAATCAATGTGTATTGTTTCAAAATACAAAAACTGTTATTTATAAGCATAACCTTTTCCATTGAGATTGATAACATAGCTTATTCTAATGTGGTTCTATAAATCTTAACTGTTGCATTTTTATACCTATTTGAAAAGTTATTTACAATTTTTGTCCATTATGAGTCCACTAATATTTGTTTCATACAAAAGTATGAATGATTGTATTGAATCTGGCTACTTATTTATTTTTGATAGCCTCAGCTTTATGACTATAGAAATGTGTTCCCTCAGAACTGGGGAAACTTCATCCAATTTTTAGTTCAAAATGAGGCCCATAGTAGCAAAATTGTGCCCACAGTTTTGTCCATGCTCACCCAGCATGAAGTGGTTATTGAGAGCAATCAAGAGCAAGATAGATGAGGGATATGATTGTACTTCCTCTTGTAATTGTTGAACTGGCTAGGAATTCCTAATATGTCACCAGGAGTATCCACCTGTGACATAATGTGGGACTGTAAGTTGCAGGAAAAGCTTAGTTGGTAGAGTACTTCCATCTCTTACTTGAAGCATTCACCTCCTGGAACAGACATCATTTCTAGACCTGCATTTGCTTTTCCTAATATTCATCTTTTGTTACTATTATATTAAGGAAGCTTGCTCAATGTCAATAGTGTTATACTAGATTGAGTTGTACCAAACAACATAATTTACAATGAAAGAAGCTAGACAATGAAAAAATGCCTATGGGATTCTCCAATCTTCCCTAATATATCATCACCCGGAAGCAGCTTGTCTTATGAATTGGTACAATAGCTTTTTAAAGGCACAGATACAGTACCAGCTAAAAATCAGTGCACATGTATTTGTGGTGTTAGCTTCAGTATGCAACAAAATCTTAACAAGCCATCAATATGTCCTGTTATTTAAACACAGAATATGGTAGAATCCTTCACAGCTTCACTTGCAATAGCAAAATGTTTGCTTATTATTTCAGTGAGCTTGTACTAATGATGACAAAGTTGAATCTAGTGGAGGAATATTGTTATCAGTGAACACATCTAAGAGTCCAACAAAATAGAAAACTACATTGTAAAGCTCTTGGCATGAGGGTGAAAGAGCAAGGACTGAGTGGCATCTGGTTGTATACCTTCAGTCTTACTGTGGAGAAGAAGTACTACTGCTGTCACTTAATGAAGGTGAGAAGTAGTATGAATTGAACCTAGATAATCACCAGGAACATACACATATGAATGTTCACTCATGCATACAGACCACACACACATACACATGCAGATAATAATGTCATCAGTCTCTAATGACCAACGTATTAGTATGCCTAAAGATGCTGTGAATCAATGGATGAGTGAACATATAGGTAGGAGACATTAGTGATTCTTAACAGAGTAAACAATTGTGTGAAGCAAGGAGTTCTGTCATCTTTTCACAATAAAATGATCAAAAAGTAAGAAAATGAAAGGTGAATTTTTAAAAGACAAATTTGAAAGACCACTAGGGAAAAGGAAACCAACTTCATGAAAACCAGAAAGGAGAAGACATGGAAGTTTTGAGATACAAAAACACACAGCCTCTCTCTGGGGTGACTACAGAATTTGCTAGTCCATTAGGATTTGATGGTGAATAAAACCCTCACCTCTTTTGCAGAGGGCTCCTGCCCCCAGTGAAGGATTTTTAGTGGCAGACTAGACCAGAGGAAAATATGAGCACAGAAACAAAAGGTCAACTATATTGTGTTCAATTTAATACAATAAAGAAGTGAACCTGTGTTTAATGGCTACATCAGAATTCAGCTTTGATAAGCAGTAGGTGCATTTTATAGAGTAGTAGCTTGGGTGACAGAAGACGCATGACTGTCAAAAGCTGGTTCATAAGCATGTGTCTTAAGGCTTCCACTTCCTAGTAAATGAATGGAACAGTCTGCTTCCTGTCTACATTACAAGGTTCAGGCAAACAGCAAATGAGATAATATCAACGAAAGAAATACTGTAGATGAGAGTTATTCATCTTTTCATTTTCTTATTTTCTTACTTTCCAGTCATTTTATTGTGAAAGGATGACCGCCTTAGAAGCCACTAATCCTCTGAGGGTTGGTGTGCCACCCAGCCTCTGCTTCCCTAAATGATAACAGCCCTCCAAGCCCAGCAAGGCCAAAACCCCTGCACAGGCACTTGGATAGCTGCCCTTGGCTTAAGTCTGACTCAAGTTTCAACTTTTCTGGTTTTCATTTTAAAGGAACTCCTCCCCTATTACATTAATTATTTTTATAAAAAGGTAAGTTCTCTAAAGGACAAAAAGTTTTCTATGAACAATCTATTTTTTTCTAAAATGACTTTGATAAAAAATATTTTGATTGATGATTTGTACTCTCATTTTCCAGGTAGTAAAGAGTGTTAGTTTTGCTATTAGTAGGAAATGGAACAAATTTCTCAGTGACATATGCTAAGAGAATGAGTTTGAGCAAGTTACATACTAGCTCTGATTTATTTCATGTTGAAGTGGGCATAATTTTATAACCTCTCTCAATGATGTTATGAGTGTTAAAGAGAATATGCTTGAGACACTAATTTTAGAATTTTACAGATATTAAATGTTCAATAATTATGAGTTATTATCTAGCAGTCAAGTAGATAGCTTTAAATAGGCACATGTTTATATTTATATAGATATCTATGGAAGGAAACCTAATTGCCTGAGAATGTGTGTGTGTGTGTGTGTGTGTGTGTGTGTGTTTGTTTGTTTTGAATACATATATGTGTATATGTAATTTGAGGAAACAATATTCTTCTTCTTCTTCTTCTTCTTCTTCTTTTTGAAATTTGCTGTCACTCTATTCCAGGTTGACATTGAATTCACTGTGTAGTCTCTCAGGGTTGCCTTGAACTCACAGTGATCCTCTTACCTCTGCCTCCCTACTTTTGGGATTAAAGGTGTGCACCACAATGCCTGACCAAAGCATTCTGCTTTTCACAATACTTCCCCAAATGGTAATTTTAGAAGTTTATACTTACTATAGATATAATTATATTATAAAAGTCTAGTCTCTTTTTAGTTATGCATAGCTAAAAATCTTGATTTTTACATTTACCTAACATCAAATTAATTACAAAAGCTATGTGTCTATCACAATATTGCTTCACTATAAATCAATAGTTTTATTACTTTTCAATGAAAAAAACTTCCATTCTTTGACAAAACTTCACAGTGTAATTCAGAAAATATAAGACAATAAATTTAGGTAAAAATTTAAATGTGTTTTATCTTTTAGTTATTCAGCCAGACTAGCTTATAGCATGATCTGCTTAAGCTATATGAGTCCTTACATCCATGGGTACCACATAAAAGCAAGGTTTATATTATTTGTATGTTATTTTCACCAATAATTCTCATTGATAGACTGTGGAGACTGACTGGGCTGAAGAATTATTGCCTACCAGCATTCAGATAGACCTAGAAAATTTCAATGCAACTTCAACATTGCCCCCTTCCTGATAGCAAGGACTGTGAACTCAATATGTTGTCACACAAATAAAAGAAATTTAATAAAACATATAACATTGAACCAGACATACAATTTTCCCAGCTTCCAGAGGAGTGATATTTGATTTGATAACCCCAGTTGGATTTACATGCATGGTACTGAAAGCAGTGTAGTTGCTGCCTTTCCTGGATTAAGCTGCACACGGTGGCAGAGACAGGTTTTTCCCTGCCAATTGCACATCTGAGGAGAGCAGCATGGGAATGACAAAGGCTGCTCTCCTTGTACAGAAATACTGTTTGCTGTGGCCAGTCCTTCCTTTTGAGTGGTCCACCTCACTGAAGTATGTGCTCATCATGCCATTAAGGTCCCAACAGTTTCAGCAGCCATGTGAGTTGCTTTCTCAGAATCAGTCAGGTATAGTTTAGGTAGAAATGTGGCTTGGACTTTGGATAGGCCTTAGGTCACAGGGATTCCAGGTATGAATCAGTGGCCAAGAATGGTGAGGCATCCCTCCTTCATCTTCATTCTCTTCACACTTCCCTTCTGTTCTTCTCTCCTTGGATTCGGTCTTTTTTGTTCTGCTTGTCTAATACACAGCTTAATTTCCTGTATGTTTTCACTTCTTTGTCCAATTTTAGCCACCACAGGGAAGCACTAAATGCTTTTGAAGATTGTAATACCGATGATATCATTTTGTTCCTTTTTATGGTGGCAAAAAGCAGGTGGTCCCAGGAGCCTTTGTCTCACTAAACATTGCATGGTCAGAAATTAAAAGTGTTTTGAATATTCAAGAACTGATGTTCTTGTCTTAGTATTTGAAATTGTCTCTTTAAACTTGTTCTTGAAAGTGTAATGCTTTGAAAACTGGACAAATAGCTTCAGTGTTTAAATTGTGACTGTGTCACTTTGAATAATGTCAGCAAAAGTTAGAGTAGAGATGACAGAATATCCCTCTGTCCATTCACTGAGTCTCTCTTAAGACACTCCAGCTACAAAATTAAATCCAAATTGAACTTATACCATTGAAACCTTTATCCTTGGAGATAACCTAAAAGACATAACCCTGAAAAGGAGTAAGGGAGGAGAAACTAAAATGTAGGGCTCTGGTGAGGGTGGATGCAGCTTAAACTGAAAGAATTTTTTTTTCTCTTACATGTAACTAGTACCAGAGATTGGTTGCTACCCACATTGACCTATTGATTGGAGAGACCTACAATGTCCCCAAATCAAGACAGCTTTCTGTCAAAGCACTTGATTACTTAACTGAGGCAGAAGATAAGACCCTATTGCTGAAGACACCATATGCTGCTGACACAGAACACAAAGAAACCTGGCTGGATTTCACAAAAAAGATAGTCCCCAGACAGCTTGTTTAGTGCTGGAAAGTGCTACATGAGCTACTGGATGAAAATAGCCAACAACAGTCTGAACAACCAAAGGTCTAAGATACTCAGAAGCAAACACTCTGACACGATGTAAATGCCAGTGAAATAGTGGCACACAGCCCCAGTGGGTAACCAATAGTCTTCATATTGGCTAAGAGATCTGCTCAGTATAAAGGAACCCATATCTGAAATTGGGAACCAGGTCAGAATTCTGTGGAGACAAAGATTATGTTCTCCAGTGTCAAGCTCTCAGTAGCCTTTGGCTAAAAGAGGGGCTACATACATTCTCCCTAAATTAATAATGCTGATCCCATTTAAACTATGCTGACTTCACTCTCCGTTTTAGAATCTGTTCTTTTTTTGAAGGTAGCAAAACCTGAGAAGGAGCCGGGCGTGGTGGCGCACGCCTTTAATCCCAGCACTCGGGAGGCAGAGGTAGGAGGATCGCCGTGAGTTCGAGGCCACCCTGAGAATGCAGAGTGAATTCCAGGTCAGCCTGGGATAGAGTGAAACCCTACCTCGAAAAATAAAAAAATTAAAAAAAAAAAAAAAAAAACCTGAGAAGGTAAACTACCCCTCACACCTCAGCCAAGCCACAGCTGAGTCCACAGATGAATTAGAGATGAGCATAAGCGTTGCTTCCATGCCATTCCCGATAATTAGCATGAGGTTGTAGGAGACAGACCCTGAGGATACTCAACATCTACCAAGCAGAGATTGAGAGCCTCCTAAGAGCTCATCACTGAAGATGACTTAAAATTCACCCACCATGGCTCAAGGAATTTTGCAGAAGAGGGGGCAGAAAGATTGTAATAGCCACAGATTGAGGCACCATGTCCAGAGACATTCTCCCACCCACAAAAAAATAACTGACTACTGTTCCCACAATGCATATACTACAACCCCATGTGGAATACCTGCAACCCCACAGAGGAGCATCCCCAATGGAATGGGGACAGGGACAAGGGAAAAGTGGGTACCAACACATGATGTATCCATAAGAAACTTCTTGTTAATAATAATAATAAACATAAAAAGAAAGGAAAAATAAAGATAATAATGAAAGGTTTCAGAAAGCATAGAGTCATTAGAAGCCAACAAGATGATTTTAATGTCTCATAATTTTACAGTACAGTACAAGGTCTTGCTGAAATGAAAGCTGGAGCTGGCTTGAGAGCTTTCGTGGACCACAAATTTTGTGTGAGTCAGATATTCCATGGTGGTGTTAACAGCTCAAGTAACTTAAGCTGCTTTCTACAGAAGCAAATTGTTTGTTATGTTTCATTTTGTTGGCTCTAACTCACCATTACCAATCTTAAATCTATTGTGTAGGTCAAAATGGGATATAGAAAGAACTCTTAACTGGAAAGATAAAATAAAGCTTTGGGGCTATCAAATAAAAAGAATTACTGAGTTTACTTAGGGAGAAATTACAATTCATAGGTTTATTTAGATAATTGGTATCTAGACTGGAGCACTTTCACATGCACATGGAAGATAGGAACTAGAAAATATTTAAAGAAATACACACTGTGTGGGAGGCAATGTATAGAAACATCTGCCCTGAAGCTCCACATGGACAAAGGTAAAATCATTAAGTGGTGATGGCTTAAGGAAGAATAACAGAGGTAAAATACCAATGCAAAGACTATAAAAACCAGGTGAGAAATAAGTAGTAAAGAGAGTGAACAGAGTTACTGCATCCATGGCAGATTCTGAGTTTAAAGCCTTACCTGAGTAGCAGGCCCAGACTTTAGAGGAAATACCCAGTGGTACTTTCATTGTCTAGAGGAAGTACATCTGTGGTAGACTCAGAGATCAAAAATGAATCATCCATGTAATCAAAGTGAGAAGTTATTCCAAAGTATGACACAGATTGAAGACAAGTAGGGTTAGGCCATACAGTGGGGTCCCTTCTCCCTGTCTCCACAGAGTTGAAGTAAAGAGAGGTAGACTTAATGTGTCCAGACAGAATAAAGCATGAGGAAGAGAGCAGAGATCAGCACAAACAAGCCTTTACAGCCAATTAAAAATGGATTTGGGGCTGGAGAGATAGTTTAGCAGTTAAGGTGCTTGCCTCATGTTCAACTCTCCAGATGCACCATGTGACAAGATCAAGGTGGCTCACGCACAAAAGGTGGCTCACACATTTGGAATTCAATTGCAGTGGTTGGAGGCCCTGATGCACAATTATCCTTCTCTTGCTTGCTCATTCTCATTTTCTATATCTGTCCTGATTGGCTGGTGGATTCAGGGGGCTGATCCAAAGGCCAGTACACCTAGGTAGTGTGCTAGACTGTGGAGACAGCAGGAGGCACTGCAGCTATTGTGGATGAAAGTGATACTGACATGGTTCTATTCCCAACAAGGTGGGTGACATCTGGTTCATTCTTTGGGTTCCTGTCCCTAGGTAAACTGCCTAAAAAATCTAGCTTTCTTCTGTCTCATTCATTAAAAAGGGGTTTTATTGGACCAGCCTACATTATAACTGCAATAGCTGCCTCCATACTGGAGGGTCTGAGAAATCCACAGCTGCTCAATCCATGAGGCAGGATGCATTCGTAGTTCCAGTCTGACATTGAAGGCCAAGAGGGTTTATGAAGAGTTGATAGTCATCAGCCCATGTGGAAAGCAGCCAAAGAAGCCAAGTCCCAAAGTCAGCCAAAGAGTAGATGCACCACCTTTGAGGGGTTAAGACAGGCAGAGAAAAATAGTTTTTCTTTTTTTTTTTTCTCTCTCTTTCAGAGCTCTTTGTATCTGTGCTGCTGCCCACTCTGGGGGAGAGTCTTACCCAATCAGTTAATCATTCCAAAAAAATGCCCTCACACACCTGCCAAAGGTGAGTTTAGGTCTTAGTTGTTTTTTTTTTTTTTTTTTTTCTTTTCAGGAGCCAGTCAAATTGACCATTTGATATATGAATACAAGCTGTGGTAAAATATCACAATAAAAGATGCAGATGAAAAAGCTACTGAATAAACACTTCTGATTACATGAGATACCTGGCTGTAAAACTTTTGTTGGGAGTTTTGGTGCCTTAAATCATTGTGAGTCCCTGGTCTTGATTCCTCTGATGCTGGTTTGGGACTGTCAGAACCCTGAAAGCTGGCTGCAAAAGCAGGGTCCTTGGTCTGCCTTTCTGTTTGAATGACCCTAGGTCCTCAACTACCAGATCCTCTGCTCTGGAGGTGCCCAGAAGGAGAGAGTGAGTTGACCAGAGCTCACAGTTCCTTTTCCAAGTTCCAGTTTCCTAGTCCCAGATCCCTTGCTGCTGGCTTGCGGTGGCCTGGTCCCTGTGTGTGTGTGCTGCAGAAGCAGGCCTTTTGCTTGGGTTTTCTGATTGACAGGCCACCTGGGTCCCTAAATCCTTATTCTCTTGAGCCAGAGGGTACACAAGCCCCTCTGGCACCTGGCCTCTTACCCCTGGTTCCCCAACTGCTTGACTCCTGGGTTCCCAATCCCTGGTCCCCTTGTGCTGAAGTGTGTACACAAGTGGAGTGAGTAGGCCACAGCTCCCCAGGTAGATTTAAGCACTTGCAGTCTCTACAATCTGCACATTTGGGGTAATAACTGCACTATACACCAAAACAGTTCACATTTAAGACAGAACATTCACTGAAGATTCAACAAGGATAAATATTTCTTTCTCCTCAGTAAAATAAAACTTTTCCACAAGTAGGGTAGAATATAATGCAAAAAGCCCCAACAAAAATCAGAAAACAGAGATCTCCACCAAGGATGCCAAGTCTAACAATGGAAGCCTCCAATGAAATAATAGAAAAAAAAAACCCAAACAGAAATTGATTCACAAAATTAAAACACAAAAAGTGATGCTGAAATGGAAACAAACCATCAAAAAACCAACAATTACATAATTGAAATTGAGCAGAATCATCTCTTAAAGTACACAGCTTTTGTCACTATTAACTTAATTGAAGAAAACCAGAGAAACCATAAAAGTGATATAAATGTGTTGAAGGTGAGGCAACAAATAGAGGATGTCAATAACCAGCTGATTAAGCTTAATGAAGACATGATCACATGCAAGAAGTAATTCCAGGAAGCATCAAGAAAATCAGACCTTGAATTGAAATTGTACCTCAAAATAGAGATGGAGAAAATGTAAAATAACACATCAAAACTCAAATAGAGCTTAAAAATAATCTCTAGAATCCCTCAGTAACAGAGTCACTCATGTGGAAGACAGAACCTCCGAGCTAAAACACCAGACAGAAGAAATTGTCCTAAATATTTGGCTAACTTCAAAAATCATGTGAACAGAATACAGGAGAACTATGGAATATACTAAAATGACCAAACATCAAGATCATGGGTATACCAAAAGAAGAGGAAATCCAGGACACAGACACAGAGAATATAATCAATAAAATTATTGAAGAAAATGTTCTCAATCTCACAAAAAGAGAGGCCCATCCAAACACAGGAAGTTCAAAGAACACCAAACACAAAGGACCAAAGAAAGAAACTCTCCCAGGCACATCACAGTTAAAACTCTTAACAACAAAAACTAACAGCGCTAAAAGCAGCAAGAGAGAAAAAACTCACAACACACAAAGGCAATGCCATCAGAATTACCTAAGATTTCTCAATGGAAACACTGAAAGCCAGATGGGTCTGGAATGGAAAACTTCAAAGATTAAAAAACCTTGACTCCAAACCAAGCTACTGTACCCAGTGAAAGTATCTGTTATAATAGATGGTGAAATGAAACATTTCCATGAAAAATGTCAACTCTATGATTACATGAACACAAAGCCAAACCTACAGATAATACTTCAAGTAATAATCCACACGGAAGAGTTAAACAACCAATCTCAAGAGCCTACAAGAAGACCACAATAACCAAAACCAGAGCAGGATCAAAAAATAACAAAGCCCAAGAAAGCAATAAAGCTGATAAAGAACCCCATTATGGCATGGGAAACCTTAAAATTACAACCTTAAATATTGATGGTCTTAACTCACCCATCAAAAGACAAAAGTTAACAGGGTGAATCAGAGAAATAGACGTTTCTGCCTGCTGTCTTCAAGAAACCCACCTCACCACTAATGACAGACACCACCTCAGCATAAAAGGATGGAAAATGATATTCCAATCAAATAGAAATGAGACACCAGAATGTATTACTATACTAATATCTGATAAAGTATACTTCAAATCAAAAGTAATCAAGAAGGAGGAAGAAGGCCACTTCTTACTCATCAAGGGAATAATGCAACATGAGGACATCACAATCACAAATCTGTATGCACCAAGCAGATACACCACATTTTATAAATCAAAACCTACTCTACAACAACACAGAAATAAACACCAACACTATAATAGTTGTGGACTTTACTATTCTTTTAATATCAATGGACAAATTATCCAAGCAGAAAATCAACAGGGAAATAATAGAACTAACAACACCATAGATCAACTATACCTATGGAATTCTACAGAACATTCTACTCCAACTCTACAGAATACATATTCTTCTCAGCAGCCCATGGGACCTTCTATAGACTATATATTAGGCAATAAAGCATGCCTCCATAAATTTAGAACAATTGAATAAACTTCCTATATCATATCAGATCACAATACTTTAATGCTAGAAATTAACAAAAAGAGACACATCAGGACCTCCACCAGCTCCTGGACAATGAACAACACACTTAAACAATGAATGGCTTATGGAAGAAATCTAAAATGAAATTGTAAAATCCCTAGAATTGAAGGATAATGAAAACACAACTTACCAAAACTTATGGGACAATGAAGGCAGCCCTATGGGGAATTTCACAGTGCCAAATGCCTTCATAACAAAGACAGAGAGATCCCAATTTAATAACCTAACTGTCCACCTAAAGGCACTGGAAAAACAATAAGAATCTAATCCCAAGAGCTCCAGATATAAGGAAAGAATCAAGATCAGAGCAGAAAATGATTAATTGGAAACTAAGAAGACAATTAAGAAAAGAGCTATAATGAAGACCTTGTTCTTTGAAAAAAAAGAAAAGATTGATAAACCCCTGGTCAATATGATAAAGTGAAAAAAAGTAAAGTCTCAAATTAGCAAATTTGAAATGAAAAAGCAGAAGTCACAACAGCCATCAATGAAACTGGAAGAATCATTAGGACATACTTCCAAAACCTCTATTCAACAAAATTGGATAACTTGGAAAAAATGGATGAATTCATAGCCTTATATCACCTACCAAAACTAAACTCAGATTAGGTTAATATCCTAAACAAACCTATCACATCATTGAGATTAAAAATGTAAACAATTTTCTCCCCATACAGAAATATCCAGGATTAAATGCTTTTCAGCCAAAATCTATCAAACTTTCATTGAAGAACTGAAACCAATTTTTCTAAAACCATTTGACATAATGGGAGATTAGAGAATGCTCTCCAACTCCTTTTACAAAGCTAGAATCACCTTGAAACCAAAACCAGACAGAGATACAAGTAAACTATAGGCCTATATCCCTGATGAACTTAGATACAAAGATCATGAACAAAATCCTCTTAAACCAACCCATCAAAAGCATTATCCACCTGGCTCAAGTAGGGTTCATCCAAGGAATGCAGGGATGCTTTAATACACAAAAAAATTGGCAAATGCAATGCAACATATAAATAAATTTAATCACAAGAACTGCATACTCATTAAAATTGATGCAGAGAAGGACTGATCAAAACACTGGAAATAATAGACATGGAGGGTATACTACTTAGCACACTTTAGACTATGTATAAATCACCTAAAGCCCCAATAACACTTAAAGAGAAAAGACTCAAGGAGTTTCCACTGAGATCAGAAAGAAGACAGGGGTTCCCATTCTCACCACTTGTCTTCAACATAGTACTACAGGTCCTAGTCTAAGCAATAAGGCAAGGGATACAATAAATAAAAGGGATACAAATTTCAAATGAAGAAGTCAAGTTAGCCATATTTGAATATGACATGACCCTATACATAAGTCACCAAAAAGTTTCTATCTCAAACTTCTAAAGGTTATTAATTCCTTCAGTTAAGTAGCAGGATACAAAATCAACACATACAACTCAGTAGCCTTTCTATATGCAAAGGGAAAATATATAGAAAGAGCAATCAGGAAGGCTGTCCCATTTTTATAGCATCAAAACAAAATTAAATACCTTGGTATAACTCTAACCAAGTGTGTGAAAAACCTATATAATGAAAACATAAAAAAAAAAAAACCTCAAGAAAGAAATAGAGGAGGATGTGAGAAAATGAAAAGACTTCCCATGCTAATGGATATGTAGAATTAATATTGTGAGAAATTGAAATTTTACCAAATGGAATATACATATTTAATGCAATACCTATACAAATTCAAAATTAATTCTTCATAGAGATAGGAAAATTATCTCAAAATTCATATAGATTGACAGCAGGCATCAGATATCTAAACATATCCTCAGCAAAAGAAACACCTCTGGAGGTATGACCATACCTGAGCAAAGCTATATTGCAAAGCCATAGTAACAAAAACAGCATAGTACTGGCACAAAAACAGAAATATAGACCAATGGAACAGCATTGAAGACGTTGACCTTAGGTCAAGTAATTACAGGTAGTTAATCATTGACAAAGGTGCCAATAGTAATGTAGACTGGAGAAAAGATAGCATCTTAAACAAATAGTGCTGGACAAATTGAGTAAGCATATGTACAAAAATGAAACTGGACCCCTTCATCTTATCATACACAAAGATCAAGTCCAAGTGGACTAAGACTTCAATAGAAGAACTGAAACTCTTCTCCTTCTGAAAGAAAAAAATAGGAGGAACTGTCCATGATATAGGCATAGGGAAAGACATCCTGAACAAAACCCCAAGAGCCCAGGAAATTAAACAATATCTCAACCAATGGGATCTCATGAAGCTAAAATACTTTTTCACAGACAAACATTCCATAATCAGAGCAAATAGATTGCCCACAGAATTGGAAAAAAAAATTGCCAGTTATACCACTTACTGAGGCCTAATACCTAGAATCTGCAAAGAAATCAAAAAACTAAGCAATAAAAAAAATCAAACTACCCAGTCCAACAATGAGGCAAATATTTGAATAGAGAATTCTCATAGCAGGAAAGAAAAATGGCTAAGACACTTAAGAAAATGTTCAACATCCCTAACCATTAGGGAAATGCAAACTTAAACAACATTGATATTCCACCTTACTCCAGTAAGGATGACAATCATTAAAAAAAAATTCCGAGGACCACAAATGTTGGTGAATATATGGGGAAAGAAGAGCCCTCATTCACTGTTGCTGGGAATGTAAACTTGTAGAACCACTAAGGAAATCAATGTGGAGATTCTTGAAAAGGTTGTATATAGAGCTCCCAACAGACCCAGTTATTCCATTACTTGGCATTGATCTTCAATACTCCATGCTTCATTACAGAAATATTTGATCAACCATATTTATACTTACTCAATTCATAATAGCTGGGAACTGGACTCAACCCAAGTGCCCACAATTGAATGAACGAATATTGAATTTGTGGTACATTTAAACAATGAAGTTCTACTTAGTAGTTAAAACATGTACAGTGAAATTTGTAGGAAAATGGACAGACTTGGAACAGATCATAGTCAACAAATTCACACAATCACAGAAAGCCAGATACGGCATGGTCTCACTGATCTGTGTTTCCTTAACATGCACCAGCTTGAGTTGCTGACATACCTGATAGGCAACTCGAGGCCCAGACAAAAGGGATTAGGGAAGGGGGAGGGTAGAGGGAGCAAATAAACTCAGAGCTACATGTAAAATGAACTGGTACCTTAGAAAACTTTAACCTTGACGATAGACTAAACGATATAACCCTCAACAGGAGTAAGAGAAGAGCACCTGAAAAGAAAGATCCTGCAGAGGGTGGGATGAATCTCAACCATAATTTATTGTTTTTGTTTCTGACCTATAACTTCCAGTACCAAAAAGTAGCTACCCTCAATAGGTGTTTGATTGTAGAGACCTATGGATTCCCCAAAACAAGGCAGGCTTCTGTCAAAGCACTCGATTACCTACCTGAGGCAAAAGATAAATCCTATTGCTGAAGAAACCATATGCTGCCAACACAGAGTATGGAGCGGCCTGGCTGGAATCTGGTAAAAAACCAGTACCAGACAGCCCATCTAGTGCTAAAAAGTGCTACATGAACTACTGGAGGAAAGTGGCCAACAATGGTCTGGGCAACCACAGGTCTAGGCTACTCAGAAGCAAACACCCTGACAGAATGTACATGTCAGTACAAGAGTGGCACACAATCTTGGTGGATAACCAATAGCTTTCTGATTGGCTAAGAGATCTGCTCAGTGTAAAGGACCCCATATCTGAAATTGGGAACCAGGTCAGAATCTATGGAGACAGAGATTATTTTCATCCAGTGTCAAGCTTTCACTAGGCTTTGGCTAAAAGAGAGGCTACATACATCAACTTCTCCTTAAGTTAATAATGCTTATCCCAATTAAACTGTGCTGACTTCACTCTCCACTGAATAATCTGTTTTTCTTTTTCAGAAGGTAGTGAGTCCTGAGCAGATAGGGAAACCCTAGCACTTCAGCCAAGCCACTGCTGAAACCACAGTGGAATTGGGGAGATGAGCAAGTGTACTACTTTCATGGTGATCCTGACAATCAGCACCAGATTGAAGGAGAGAGACCCTGGGGATGCTGAACACTGACCAAAGTAGAGATCCCGAGGCTCCTAAGAGCTCATCTCTGAAGTAGACTTAAAACACACTCACCATGGCTCAGGGAATTTTGTGGAAGAGGGGATAGAAAGATATTAAGAGCAATATATTGAGACATCATGCCCAGAGGCATTGCCTCCCCTCGGAAACTGAGTGCTCCTCCCCAATGCATAATCCACAATCCCATGAGGAATGCCTTCAACCCCTCTGAGGAGGGTCCCCAGCGGAATGGGCCAGGGACGAGGGAAAAGAGAGTACCTACACACGATATATTCATGCAAAATATGTTGTTAATATTAAGAAATTAAAATGAGATAAAAAATCATTGTGAACATAAAAGATGAGCAAGCTAGCTTTTTCATTTCTTGCCATTCTAACACAGTTTGTCAATATAACCATTATTTTATCATCATAATATAAGCAACATTCCAGATAATTTCAAAAAGGAAATATTAAATGCACAATATTATTTTCCTGGGAGTTATATCATAATAACTGCCACTTATTTATTAACTGTATTGGCATTAGTTTTGAAATAAGTGCATTATTTTACTGAGCATGCCTTTGACTCTATGTTATATATTTTATCCAGATGGAGAGCAAAAGATCTGATACTGGTTTCTACATCTTCCAAACTAAATACTTTTTAAGTTTAGGCTTCATTCCAGGAAAGATGGTCCTTATCTATCACCAGTGGAAATTAGAGGAGACCAAATTCTAATTAATTGCTCAGAACAAACAAGGCTTTATAAATTCGGAATCAGAATTCATTCACACCTTGCTTTGACTTTTTCCATTTACTTCTGTTTTTCTTTCTTTCTTTCACTGTGTGTGTGTGTGTGTGTGTGTGTGTGTGTGTGTATGTGTCTGTGTATAGCAAGTGTTGTTTCTTCCCAGAGCAACTCCCTAATGAGCTAACTTTGCATTACAAGGTAACACCATATCAAACTGTAAACCCAGCTCCTGATTGCTCTGCAAGGTCTGTTCCCTTTCATCTAGCTGCACACACAAAAGATGCCTCTTGGCTTTCAGGCAAACAGTCCACATTAAAAGTTTGCAGAGCTGACTTGTTTATCTACTGCATCAAGGAGCTTATCTTTCGGTGACAAAGGAAACCTCCACATTGAGGTCACCTTAATTACTCACCTGTATTCAAGAAATAGTCTTCTGAACAAACCCTTTCTGCATGTTTGTTTCATTATGACTTGTCTGTCACTTAAGTGATGAAAGTAAATGTGCCAAGTCAAGGTAGAGAAATGAGAGTGTTTAAGGGCATTTAGCCAGTGTGCAAAGTAAAGCATGGTTGTAGTTTTTTAAATAAAAATATTTCCCATTATTTACTCTTTAGGTCCTTGGGGATAAAATCAGGAAGATCACAGAAGAGTCACTGTGTAGTATGTGGAGGATAAACTTCAAACATGATATTAATTAGGCTCATAGTGAGCTAACACAACTCAAAATATAGGTTTTAGTATCTGAGCTCTTAACTTTTATGTTTTAATGGAAACTAACAATGTATAAATCATTGAATACCCCATACTCAAAACGATAATTATGATTTTGCATGGCAGTGGCTTCGTTAACTCTAAAGTGCTTGTAGAAATTTGCTGACTAGGACTTCATCACTATTTGTCACACAGGTAGGTGGCACAGCTATGGCTACAAAATCTCAGGGCATTATGGAAATAAATTTATTAGATACAAAGGCTCCACTGGTCAGAATAGTCCATAGGGAAGATACCGTATGCTTCTATAATTCCTTATTATATGCTGGAAAAACAAGCTTTTGTTTAGAAAACAGGAGAAGTCACTTTACGGACACGGAAGAATATATAGTTGTATGTGGGAGCTTTACCTAAATAGTAAGCTAGTCTGAACAAACCAGGTTTCATTTCTTAGCTTATTTTACCACGGCCAGTATACAGTTGAGAGCTGAATTAAAGTATGTTTGATAGTAGATAGGTGCTCTTTCATTATGGCCATTTTTAATGAAACCAGTTATTTTCCACCCAGCTAGTTTCACAAGTGATACTTCTCTCTAGACAAATTATTGCTGTGACAAGCAGTCCGAAATACAGAAAAACTATAATTTTATATAATCATTTCCTACTCTCCTCACACCATACCTCATGTCCCCTTCTCATTTTTTCAATTGGGTATAACATAATTACTTAAATACCATCCACTCACATAATTTGAAAAACATAGGTAAAAGGAGGAAATAAAAGAAATTAATCTGTACATTAATAAAAGTAGCTTTTGTAGTTCTACATTGACAGACTAAAAGGGGACTTTTGCCATCAAGTTTAAACATATTTCAGTTTGAGTTGCATTCCATGTATGAATGAATATGGATGAACTTGAGTTATTTTGATGAATTGTAGCTGATCAGGAAGTGGTGAAAATTCTTTTCGTAGGAAACTTCTGCTATTGAGAATTGTGTTTGTATGTTATTTGGGACCATGATCAACAAAACAAATGATTTACAACACTCCTGGTGCACCAGGTAGGCTAGCTAGAGTGCTTACACTGATTCTGAGAGTCCCTCAACATTCTCACCCACTCAACAGAAAATCTAAGAAGCATTGACATTTTTCAGTTTCCAAATAATTCAAGTTAGTGTTTTTATTTTTTACTTTATTTTATTTTTATTTATTTTATTTTTTTATTGACAACTTCCATGATTGTAAACAATATCCCATGGTAATGCCCTCCCTCCCCCCACTTTCCCCTTTGAAATTCCATTCCCCATCATATCCCCTCCCTCTCTCTATCAGTCTCTCTTTTATTTTGAAGTCATCATCTTTTCCTCCTATTATGATGGTCTTGTGTAGGTAGTGTCAGGCACTGTGAGGTCATGGATATCCAGGCCATTTTGTGTCTGGAGGTACGCATTGTAAGGAGTCCTACCCTTCCTTTGGCTCTTACATTGTTTCCGCCACCTCTTCTGCAATGGATCCTGAGCCTTGGAAGGTGTGATAAAGATATTTCAGTGCTGAACACTCCTCTGTCACTTCTTCTCAGCACCATGGTGCCTTCTGAGTAATCCCAATGTGTAGCAGACAGCTTCAGGTTCGCTGAGATGAACTTCCAGACCAAGCACAGTTATGGAGGAAGGTATTTATTGAGCTTACATATCCAGGGGAGTTCTATGGCAGAAGAAGCTGGCTGCTTTCACAGGCCAGCAGAGACAGAGAGCTAAAGGTAAAAGCAGAGCACTTCAGACTCCAGCTAGGCACACTTTGCATATCTTTAGATGAATCTTAACCCACCACCACCCTTAAGTCACACAATGGCATTGCTCAGCCAGATGGCTAAGATGCAAATACAAAAATAACAACTGATTATTGGGGGCCATCTATTCTATTCAAACCACCACATGTGTGATAAAGATATTTCAGTGCTGAACACTCCTCTGTCACTTCTTCTCAGCACCATGGTGCCTTCTGTGTAATCCCAATGTCACTGCCATCTGAAAAGAGAAAGTTCTCTACCAAAAGGGAGAGTAGCATTAATATGTGCATATGAACATTACATCAAGAGAAATGCTTATTGGGCAGTTTGGTGAGCATAGTATATGCATTTAGCCAGACAGCAGCAGACATTATATCCCTGGGCTCATGACTACCCCGTTATAGGTTTTCAGTATCAGGGATGTATTCCCTCCCATGGAGCAGGCCTCCAGTCAAATTAAAGGGCAGTTGATTTTCCCCATAACATACATGCCACTATTGTGCCCATTGGCTCATTTGGCCAAATATAAGGCTTGAAGTGTCCACTGTTGAGTATCTTCACTGGTGATTTGTCTCTCTCCCATTGAACTGCATGCATTGTGGCTTTTTCCAGCTTTCTGTCAGCTGATCTACATGGAGGAGGTTTTCAGCTCAGCTCCAGCAGGATTTCTCAGTGATCTTGCAGCCCAAGTATATGGAGTCTTCAGCAATAGGGTCTTACCATCTATTCCTGGTGGGAAACCAAAGGCCTCTGCAATGGCCTGTAATGTTTGGGGGCATTAGGGACCTCCCTGGCCAACAACTCACTGGAAGGTATCCCATCCCTGGCACTGAAAATTTTCTAGTAACAATCTATGGCTCCTGTGTGTTCTATTGTCCAAAAAAGTAGGTTTCGATTACTTATATCCTCTTAGATTTTGATTAGCCTTCCCTCCACCTTTCCTTTATGCAATCTCTTCCCCTGACCTCACTTAGGCCTTTTCACCCTCATTAATCTGTTCTTTTATTTAAATATGTACAATACCATCCTATTAAGTCTCCCCCTCCCTCCCTTTCTGTTCCCTTTATATCTCTTCTCTAGCTTACTGATCTCTGCTACTGAGTTTTATTCCTACTCACAGAGAAGTCTAATCATTTGTAGCTAAGACCCACATATGAGAGAGAACATGCAACACTTGTCTTTCTGGGCCTGAGTTATCTCACTTAGTATAATCGTTTCCAGATGAACATGTTTCTCTCCAATCACTACTTTCAAATATTTAATAAAATTCCAAGGGACAAGCAAATTTAAAATGGTGTAGGTATATAACAAAGAGTATCTTAAAAAATATGTTAGAAATTGAAATTAAGAATTTAACCCGGGTGTGGTGACACACACCTTTAATCCCAACACTTGGGAAGCAGAGATGGAAGGATTACTGTGTGTTCAAGGTTACCCTGATACTACATAATGAATTTCAGGCAAGCCTGGGCTGGGATGAAACCCTTCCTCAAAAAAAGAGCATTGTATTCATTGTTGTTGATGAATAGGTTATATTCCATGAAATCAATTTGTTGACATAAAATCGTCTAACTGTAGATATCCATGTTTATATAACTGGGTTGATGAAGAGGTGTTATAAAACTAGGGAGTTAAATTTTAACCTATGTACAATGTAAAAAAAAACATAGCTTTAATATTTTCTTCTAATTATACAATTTACATATTATTTTCAAGAGTTGTACAAAATGACAATGCAGAAGGCAGAAATATCACTTGACCTAAGAGAAATGAGTTCTAGTGCTCATTGTGCTCGCAAGAGTCTGTAGGACAATCACTTAAGGAGTTTGACTCCTGAAGTCATTGAAGATTTTGATTAATTACCTCCAGAAATAGAACCAGAAAAATACATTTGCTTATTCAAAGTACTTCATATGTACTTGAATATAGTTCCACTGATTTAAAATTGTTTTCATTTGTTATATTTGATAACTCATTCAAGCTCTTGAGCAAGTAAATATTAAGAAGCATTTTATAGATGATACCAGTCATAGACTAAAAGCTATGACAGTGTGTCTCCAAACTCCAGAGATTTAACAACATAAAGCATGTCAGGGTCTGGAGAGATGGCTTAGCCATTAAGAACTTGCCTGTGAAGCCTAAGGACCCCTGTTCGAGGCTCGATTCCCCAGGACCCATGGTAGCCAGATGCACAAGGGGGCGCACGCATCTGGAGTTTGTTTGCAGTGGCTGGAAGCCCTGGCACACCCATTCTCTTTCTCTCTCCCTCCCCCCCCCTCTGTGTGTTTCTCTCAAATAAATAAATAAAAATTAAAAAAAAAACATGTCAGTGTATTGTGTGATATGTGGGTGGGGCAAAGAAGATGGCATTCCGCATTTATTTATATGAGTATGGAAACTCCTGTGCTATTGTGTCAGTGTCCTTATCACATTTCCTCTCTGGGCACAACAAAGGAAAATAATAATAATAAATAAAACTCCTCATAAGGAATTTAGTTTTCATCATATAAAACAAGTCAGGAGAGGACATAGTATATTCATTAACATCATACTGATCACTATTGAGCAATAGAAGTCATCTGGTTCAACAAGAGCCAGGCAGCTGAAAAATGTAGTTTCCCATCTACTCAGGATGCAAATGATTCAGGGACTACAGATCATTTTTTTGTCTACCTTAAAGAGAACAAGTAAGGCATATCTTATGTTGTATTCATCCTTACTCTAAATAAAGAAAAATATACTGACATGATGGTGAAATATAACTGTGTGAGCCACAGAAATTATTTGGTATATATCCAATTATATTTTTTATGGAAAAAATCTACTCTTGCTGAGTATAGAATCTATGGAAGGATATGTCCTAAAATGATTCATGTAACACTTGGTTTATAACTAAAAGGAAGAAATAAGTCAAGCAATAGAGAATGTGGAAATAATCACATTTGAACAATAAAGGAAGATGACATTTTCTGGGGAAAAACAGTGTGGTGCAGTAGTCCTGCTGACTTTCAGGGTCAAAGGGAGGAATGCTGAAATTATTTTGCTAATTCAGAGGTCATAGTAAGAAATCACTTATAAAAGTTGAGGAAATGATGTATCAGATACGACAATATTTACATATATTTATTGGCATAGTTCCCTCCATCCCTCTCCATGACCTATATAAATACTTATTTACTTATTACAACTTAATTTTCTTTCTGGTGAAACAGAATACTTATATGTGATATTCTGTTGTAGGCAAAGGTTGGTAGAGGATAAAAAGAAAAATATAGTACATAAAATGCTCACTTTATGTTTTAAAATTTTTTAGAAAAAATTTTGTGAAATAGTTTGAGAGTTTCAAAAATGTAGGTTCTAGAGAGTTAAACTAATATTAAAAATATTCATAGCCTGGAGAATTTGAATATTTTGTAAATATTGACATCACTTCTAAAATAATAAAATTTTGGGGACTGGAGAAAAACTATATACTTAGAGAAAAATGGAAGACTGCTATATCTGGGATATGGTAGCTACAAAGGCAGAGATAATTGGCACACAGAGACATGCAGCTTTTGAAAATACCAACTCAAGCTTTCATTGTCTCTACTTGAGTACCAAGTGGGAAAAGATTTTCTAGTGTTCATATGATTGTGCATTCTAAGGACTTTTGTTAATTTATCCCCCATTTTGTTAACATGATCTTGTCATGAAAAAAAAATCAGCATATTTCTCACTGACCTGTTAGGAGGAATCATGTCTTTGAGATCACTCATAATTCACTGCCATCATTCAATTGTTGCTCTGTATGATACTTGGGCTTCAAAATCCTTGCTATTAAATATCCCTGACCACGACCATAGATGCTACAGAAATGCTCTGTAGAGTTATGCACTTGTCCTATTTGTGTTTGGAGTGTTCAATAGAATACAAATCCTTCTTAAATCATTGAAAAGTATACTGTTTAAAACTAGTGTACTTGCTGGGTGTAGTAATGTATGCCTTTTATCCTACCACTTGGGAGGCTGAGGCCAAAGGATTGTGAGTTTAAGGTCATTCTTTGCTACTTAGATGTTGACCAAGTAAATAAATAACTAACCAAACAGCCAAACACACATATGCATAAATACATATAGAATAGTGAGCATAAATATTTTAGAAATTCTTAGTTACTAGAAAATTTGACATAGTTTTACATATCCTAATATAGTCTGTAAGTCTTTGACAAAAGAAATCAGAATTCAGCATTTTCCATACTTAATAACCAGGAAAGTTATAATTTATTCTTCATTTTTAGATTTTAGAAATGTTTATTCACATCTTTAGAACTTCTTTTTTATTTTTCAAGGTAGAGTCTCACACTAGCCCAGGCTAGAATTCACTATGTAGTCTCAGTCTGGCCTCAAGTTCACAGTGATCCTCTGATCCTCCTACCTGTCTCCTGAGTGCTGGTTTGAAAGGCACGTACCACCATGCCTGGCTTTTTTTTAACAGCTGGGGAAAGATGGAAAAATGACCATTAAATTCTATTAAGCTTTAAGATTCTCCAACATTTTGGTCACACACTTCTTAGCAGTTTATTAAACAATAAACCTAGCACAGATGACTCAGAGAAAAACAAATGAACAAACAATAGACTGTTTAGGCATAAAATGAACAAGAAAAGCTCAAGAAAATGAAATTTATATGTAATTGAGAAATTTATCTGGCTATGTTGGAGAGAATCCAGTTACTTTATGTGAAATAGCAGATGAAATAAAAAGGAACTACTGTAGGAAATGGCCTATCATCCCTAAACCTTTCACTCCCCTCTCAAGCAAAACTGTGGTTACAGGATTAAGGCCTATAGCATTATTTGTCTCTCCACTGGGCATCCCTATGACTTTGTTCTCATTTGATTCATTGAATGTTGATATGAAAACACATCCCACATCTATGTGCCAGCGATATGAAGCCAGGGGCTCAAACATGAGTGCATGGCTTCAGTGTTAGAAAATTGGGATATGGATCTCACATGATCAATGCAACATGCAAAGCAGGCTGGTCATGGCTTCTTTGACTGAACAGTTATGTGGTACCTGAGATTCCATTACAATACAATGGTAAAAGAGTGACTGTATATGAGTACAATTTCCACTGCACACATATCACAATATGTTTTTTTTTTTTTTTTTTTTGATGTAGAGTCTCACTCTAGCCCAGGCTGACCTAGAATTCACTCTGCAGTCTCAGGTGGCCTCAAATTCATGGTGATCCAACCTACTTCTCCCTCCTGAGAGCTAGGATTAAAGGCATGCACCACCACACCTGTCCCAAACTATGTTTTGAATTATTCAAAAGTTAGAAACATTTCTGTCTCTTTCTTACAAACATAAATTTTAAAAAGCAAAGAAATACACGTTAAAATTTGATCTTTATTTTTATTTAAAATTATTTATTTATTTGCAAGCAGAGATAGGCAGGAGATACAGAGAGAAAATGGGCCTGCCAGTGTGTCTAGCCACTGCAAATAAACTCCAAATGCATGTGACACCCTGTGTATCTGACTTTATATAGGTACTGGAGTTTGAATCTGGGTCGTCAGACACCGCAGGCAAATGCCTTAACCACTGACGCATCTCTCCAGCCCTGTTTTCAATTTTTGCTATTTAATTTTAAATGAAATTTATTTTTATATGACCCATATAACATAAAGATTATCCATAATGCTTCAGTATATGTGGCATAATGATTAAATCAGGTTAAACCTATCAATATTCTCAAAAACTTATTCCTTCTTTAGGGTAAAAAACATTCAAGATACTTTTATTCATCATTCTGAAATGTTTATAACAAATTATTTATAGTCAATCTGTTATGCAATTGCACACCAGAACTTCTAACACCTCCTATGTAACTATAAGTCATTGATCAACCTTTTCCCATCTCTTCTCCCCACAACCCTCAGCTATAGTGAGAATTTTCTCTCAACTTCCAGGAGACATATTTATGAGAGACACCTTATGGTACTTGTCTATCTATGTCTGATTTATTTCTATTAATAAAATGACTTCTTAATCCATGTTGCTGCAAATGGAAAATTGTATTTTGTATAACTATGCTATATTTTATATATAAATAATTAGCATAAAGTCAATTAGGAATTTATTAACAAATAAAAGATTGATTTCTTAAGACTTCAATGCCCACAGATATAGGGGTTATTCTCTCTATTCTTTGTCTTAAACTTCAGACTCCTTTCTCTATTTCAGTCTTACAAAAAGCTTAACTTTTTATTTGTTTATTTTTTTCTTTTGAAGCTAGTTTTAGATTTATTGTTTCAAGTTGTTTGGTTTTGTTTCTCTTTTTTACAAAACTTATGTTATATGTTTACAGATATTAGAAATATTATTACAGCTTCTTACTTTTTATGTGGCTTATTCTCAGCATCCTGACTATTTATGTATGTTCTTTCTTCTGGAAGTGTTTAAAGTTTTATCATGCAGTATGAAGAAAGACATTTCTGGAGTTTTTAGATTTCAAAATTTATTAAGATTTATTAAGGATACATATACATTAGTTAATCTGTATGCTAGTCATCATTTTAGAGCTTTATAGTCTCTCATTTCCTTTTTATATTACTGTATTGATCAAATACTGTGGCTATAAAATTTCTGATTATGAAATTGTATTAATGGATATTATCTTCCTCTGTAAAGGCTCATGTGTTGAAGGTTTGGATCTCAGATACCACACTACTGAGAGGTGATTTCAGGGCACTACTCTATCAGTGAATTAGTCCTTCAACGAGTTCATGCTAGACGGGTCGTTAGGAAAGATGGACTGGTTAAACACAGAGGCTTCAGGGGGTGTACCAGTAGAGGTTGTAGCTTGTTCCTCATCCTATCCTTTCTCTACTTATCTCTACTCCACAAGATAAGCTGCTTTCTTCTGTTATACCCTTCCACCATGGTGGTACTGCCATGCCTTGGGCCTAGAAATCAACAAGCTGATCAAGGACTGCATATCTGAGTGGGTGAGCTAAGTAAAATCTTCCTCTTTTAAGTTGGTTATGTCAGGTATTTTGACACAGTATTGAAAGACTGACATGATGCATTTCTATCAATTTTGGTAATGATTTTTACATGTTTCCAGAATTATGTATTCAAAATTCTCTATTTAGCACTGAATTGAATTTGCTCATGCCTTTTTCTCAGTGGTTTCACATTTTGTATTTTATTTTTGTTAGACCAGAAAAATTTTAAAGATGTTTTTTAAAATCAACAAATGGCACCATTTTATGAAGAAATCTGTATCTACTATGTTCATTGTAAGAAACAGAAAATATATCAGAAATTTTAAGCTTGGTAAGAGAGAGTCAGTATTAAATCCAAAATGAGCTGATACCATAGGAACCTTTGTCCTTGGAGATAGCTTAAAAGATATAACCCTCAAAAGTAGTTAGGGCAGAGCACCTGAAAATAAGGGCTGTGGTGAGGATGGGATGAAGACTAACACTAAAAGAAAAACAATTTTTGTTCTGTCTCTGACCTGTAATTCCCAGTACCAGAGACTGGTTGCTACCCACGCTGAGCTATTGATCAGAGAGAGCCATGAAGTCTCCAAGTCAAGACAGCTCTCTGTCAAAGCACTTGATTATCTGCCTGAGACAAAAGCTAAGACCCAATTGCTAAAGACACTATATGCTGCTGACACAGAGCACAGACAGACCTGGCTGGAATTCAGAAGAAAGCCAGTCGCCAGACAGCTAGTGTGTGTAGTGCTGGAATTCAATGCATGGGCTACTGGGGTAAAATGGCCAACAACCCAATGAGAAACCAGAGGTCTAAGCTACACAGAAGCAAACACCCTGACAGGATGTACATACCAGTTAATAGTGGCACACAACTTGAGTGACTAACCAATAGCTTTTTGATTGGCTAAGAGAACTACTCAGTGTAAAGGAACCCATATCTGGAATTGGGAACCAGATCAGGTTCCTATGGAGACAAAGATTGTGTTCTCTATTGTCAAGCTCTCATTAGTCTTTGCATAAAAGAGGGGTTACAGGAATCAAATTCTCCCTAAATTAATAATGCTTATCTCATTTAAACTATGCTGACTTCACTCTCTGTTTTAGAATCTGTTCTTTTTCAGAAGGTAGTGAGCCCAGAGGAAATAAACTACCCCTCACACTTCCACCAAGCCACAGATGAAACCACAAAGGAATTGAGGAGATGAGCAAGATTACTGCTTCCATGTTGTTCCTGACAATCAGTGCCAGGGTGTAGCAGACAGATCCTGAGGATACTCAACACCTACCAAAGCAGTGATCCAAAGATTCCTAAGAACTCATCACTGAAATAGACTTAAAACTCACCTACCACCATGGCTCAGGGAATTTTGAGGAAGAGGGGGCTGAAAGATTGTAAGATCCACAGGTTGAGATATCATGCCCAGAGGCATTCATTCCCTCCATCCAAAAATAACTGACTGCTGCTCCCACAACATGTAAACCACAACCCCATGGGAAATACCTGAAACCCCACTGAGGAACATCCCCAATGGAATAGGGGCAGGGACAAGGGAAAAGAGGGTACCAACACATGACATATCCATCTGAAACAGTTTGTTAATAATAAATAATATAACTAAAAACAAAAGTCTTTTGTTTTAAAATAATCTGATATTTACAAAAAAGTTCTGAAGTAGATGTCTAAAATGTTTATATTATGCATTTTTATATTATGCATATGAATACAACTTTATTACCTGGAGTCTTCATGTGGATTTTTAACACTTTTTATTTACTTTAAAAATTTTTTATTGAAAACTTCCATAAATACAAACATACCATAATCATGATCCCCTCTCACCACTCTCTTTTCCCTAAAAATTCCTACTCCATATAAACTTTTCTTCTTTCCATCTAGTCTCTTCGATTTTGATCCCATCATTTTTTTCCTTCTGTTATGTAGGTCATGTGTAGGTAACATCAGCCACTGTGAGGTCATGAATGTCAAGGGCACTTTGTTTCTGGAAGACAATATTGTTTACACTTCTCCCCTTCCTTTGGCTCTGATAATCTTTCCTCTACCTGAGTCTTGGAGGGTGTGATACAGATGTGTCCTTTAGTACTCAACACTGCACTGTCACTTCTCAGAACACTGGTGAGTTTTGAGTCACCCCAGGGATCACTAACATCTGAGAAAGAGAAACTTCTCTAACCAAAAGTAAGAGTAGCAATAACATATGGTCACAAACATAAGCATTTAGAGGGTAGTTTGGTGGGCATAATATATCCATTTACTGAGATAACATTAGTGGTTTTCTCTCTAGGTCTTATGACCACCCAAGTTATAGTACATTGATTAGGTTTTCAGTAGCAGTTCAGAATTTCCTCCCATGAAGTGGACCTTAAATACAGTCACAGAACAGTTGGTTTCCCCCATAACAGACATGCCACCATTATACCAGTTGGAAACTTTCACCTGTCTGGCCAGCCATAGTGCTCACATGGCCCACTACAGTTTAAGACTGTTGATGACTTTTCTTCCCCAAGAGGCTGCATGTCTTTTCAGCATTCTGACAGCTAGCCAACAGGGAGGTCTCCAGCTCAGATACAGCTTAATTTCTCAGTCTCCTGAAGCCCAAGTATGTAAAATCTTCAGCAACAGGGGCTTACTATCTAGTTCTGATGGGCATCAAAGAGCCCTAACAATAGCCTACAATATTGTGGAAGCATCAGGTGCCTCCTTGGCCAAAAACTCACTGGAAGGTATCCCATCCCAGCATTGATTTTTTTTTATAATAACAATCTATGCTTTCTGAGTACAACATTATGCACTTCAAAAGGATATTTATGCCAAAACTCTTTCTTTTGTAGCATATACATTATTAGCTAGCAAAGAAGTAGGTTTCCATATGGCTTATTCATAAATCTTAAATTTTGATTAACCCCCCTCCAACCCTTCCTCTCTTCCATCTTCTCCCCTTAGACCACCTCCACCAGCATTCTACCCTCTATCTAAACTTCTTAAGCTCTCACCTCTCTTCCATCTCTCAAAACCCCATACTAACTTCCTGGTCTCTAATACTGACTTATTTGAACATACATACAAATCTAAATAGTTAAATCATACATCTATATATGAGAGAGAACATGTGGCATTTGACTTTCTGAGTCATAGTTACCTTACATAGTATAGTCTTTTCCAGGTCCATGCATTTCCCTGCAAATTTCATAATTTAATTTTTATTTATACCTAATTAAAACTCCACTATGTAAATGTACCACTTCTTCATTATCCTTTTATCAGTGGAAGGATATCTATACTGGTTCCATTTTCTAGCTATTATAAATAAAGCAGCAATAAATATGGATGAGAGAATATCTCTGTAGTAATGAGTAGAGTCCTTAAGGAATATGCCAAGGATTTTTATCAAAAAAAAAATACTGGAAAACCAAATATAGGAACATATAGCTGGGTCATATGGTAAACCTGTTTTTAAGTGTTGCAGGAAGCTCCATACCAATGTCCACAATGCAGAAGTGTTCCTCTTTCCCACATCCTCACAAACATTAGATTTATTGATGATAATCTTTCTCATAGGAGTGAGATGGAATCTCAAGGGAGTTTTCTTTTTAATTTCTCTGAGAGCTAAGGATATAAAATATCTGCTTAGATGTTTAGTGGCTATTTGTATTTCTCCTTTTCAGAACTCTCTATTCAGTTCTATAGCCCATTTTTAAATAGGGTTGTTGTGATTTCATATTATTTAGTTTTTTAAATTTATTTTCATGTTTTATTTTTTCAAGGTAGGGTATCAGTCTAGCCCAGGCTGACATGTAATTCACTAGGTAGTCTCAGGGTGGCCTTGAACTCAAGGCAATCCTCCTACCTCAGCCTCCTGAGTGATAGAATTAAAGGCGTGCACCAGCACACATAGCTTATTTAGCTTTTTGAATTCTATATGATTCCTAGCTATTAATACTTTGTCAGATGTATAGCTGACAAGGATTTTCTCACATTCTTCAGGCTACCTCTTTGTTCTATTCACAGTTTTCTTTGCAGTACAAAAGCTTTTTAAACTTATGACATCCCAATGGTTCATTAATGGTCCACTTTCTGGGTGACTAAGTTTCTATCCAGAAAGTCCTTGCCTATGTCAATATATTGAAGTGTTTCCCCTACTTTTCCCTCAAGCAATTTCAGAATTTCATATTTAACATTAAGGTCTTTGATCCATTTGGACTTAATTCTTTTTTCATGAGGAAAGATATGATTCTATTTTCATATTACTATGTGTAGATATCAAGTTTTCCCAGATGCTGTCTTTTCTCCAATAAATATCAGATGTCTATAAGTGCCTGGGTTTACATTTGAGTCCTCTATACTGTTCCATTGATCAATATGTCTGTTTTGGTGTCAGTACCATAATGCTTTTGTTACTCTGGCTCTGAAATATATCTTAAAGTAAGGCATAATGATACCACCAGTTTTAACTTTGGTGCTCAGAATTGCTTTCAAATAAATTTATTTTTTTCTATTTCCATAAAAGAATGCTTGTGAATTTTGATATGGATTGCATTAAATAAGTAGATTCCATTTGGTAAGACAAGCATTTTACAATGTTGATTCTTCCAATCCATGAACATGGGATGGCTTTCCATTTTCTAATGTTTCTACAATTTCTTTCTTGAATATCTTAAAGTTTTCATTGTTAAGATCTTAGGTTTGCCCCAATGTATTTTTTGAGGCAATTGTGATTGGTCTGTTTACCTAATTTTATTCTCAGCACTTATATTGTTGATATATGTATATATATATATATATATATATATATATATATATATATATATACTGATTTCTGTGTATTAATTTTTCCTACTTTACTTTTTTGTTTGTTTGTTTTTATGAGGTAGGGCCTCACTCTATCCCAGGCTGACCTGGGATTCACTTTGCAGTCTCAGGGTGGCTTTGAACTCACAGCGATCCTTCTATCTCTGTTTCCCAAGTGCTGGGATTAAAGGCATGCGCAGCCATGCCAGACCATCCTACTTTACTGAAAGCATTTATTGGTTCTAACAGTTTTCTGGTAGACCATTCAGGGCCCCTGATGTATAGAATCATATCATTTTTTTTTTTTTAGTTTATTAGTCAGTTCTGTATTCAGCAAATACAGTCAGTTTGGTACCATTATTAGGCTCATCCGTGACCTACCCCCTCCCCTTGGCCCCTCCTTGTTGAGGTATACGGGTCATGCATTGTGGAGTTAGCCCACAGTTATGGGTAAGATAAATGTCTCTGCATATCATGAGCCAACATGTGACTCTGACATTCTTTCCACCCCCTCTTCCGCAAAATTTCCCTGAGCCATGTTGGGTTCATTTTTGGTCTGCTAGAATCATATCATTTGTAATTAAAGATAATTTTACTTCTTGCTGTCTTATTTGTATCCTTTTGATCAGTGTCTCCCATCTTTTTGCTATAGCTAAGACTTCTAGCAATATATTAAATAAAAATGGGGAAAGTGGGCACCTTGTCTTGTTCCCCATTTTAGTGAGAAAACTTCAAGCTTTCCCCACTTAATATAATGTTAACTATAGGTTTGTCATAAATACCCTCTATTATATTGATATACTTTTATTCTATTCCAAGTTTTTAGGACTTATATCACGAGGGGATGTTTGATTTTGTCCAAAGCCTTTTCCTCATATTTTTGAGATGATTCTGTGTATTTTTAATCATTGAATTCATTTGCATGGGACATTTATTGATTTGTGCATGTTGGTCCATCCAAGCATCTAAGAAATAATAACCACTTGATCAGGTTGAATCATGTTTTTGTTCTGTTCCTATATTTGGTTTTCCAGTATTTTGTTGAGAATTCTTGCATCTATGTTAATGAGGGTGATTGGTCTATAATTTTGTCCTTTTGTTCTGTCTTTATCTGGTTTTGGTGTCAAGGTAATGATGGCTTTATAAAGGTGGCTTGGTAATATTCCTTCCTTTTCAATTTCATGGAATACATTGAGAAGCAGTGGGGTTAGTTCTTCAGCAAAGTTCTGATAAAATTCACTGATGAATCATTTGGGCCTGGAATTTTTTTAGTTTTTTTTTATAACTACTTTGATCTCATTGCTTGTTATAGATCTGTCCAAATGGTCTATCTCATCTTACTTTAATTTTGGTAGGTCATATATATCTAAAAATTTATCACTTTCCTGAAGATTTTAAAATTTAATAGAGAATATGGTTTTAAGGTATGTTTCTCTGATTTTTCTGAATTTAATTGATATCTCTTGCAATGGTGCCATTTTCATTTTATTATTATATTATATTTATTTTATTATAATTTTATTCATCTGTGTCTATTCTCTCTTTCTTTTGCTCAGTTTTCTAAGGATTTTTCAATCTTGCTTATCTTTTTAAAGAGTCAAATCTTTGTTTTATTTATCCTTTGTATTTCTCTTTGTTACTACTTTTGAATTGCCTTGTTCTTCTTTTCCTAAGGCCTTAGGGTTGAGCATTAAATTGTTTACTTGTGATTGCTCTAATTTCTTAATGTAGGCCCTTAAAGTTACAAAGTTCCACCTTAAGACTGCTTTCTTTGTATTCCACAGGTTTGGGGATGTTATGATTCTATTATCATTTACTACTATAACTTTTTTATTTCCTACTTGAATTCTTCAATGACTCACTCATCATTGAGTAGTGTATTGTTTAATTTTCATAAATTTGTGTATGTTCTATAGTCTTTCTTGTGGTTAATTTGCAGTATAATCCTCCCATTGTGATCAGATAGAGTACAGAGAATTATATAAATATTTCTATATTTGTTAAGATTTGCTTGTGTCCTAATATATGTCAGTTTTAGATACAGTTCCACGGGTTCCTGAAAATAATGTATATTCTGCAACATTTGGATATAACAATCTATAGATATCTCTTATGTCTTTTTGATCTTTGATATCATTTAATCCAGATACTTCTCTGCATATCTTTTGCCAGGATGACCTGCCCATTGGTTAGAGTGGGGTATATATATGTATGTATGTTCATATAGTGTGTATATATATATATATATATATATATATATATATTTCTTTTTGGTTTCTCTAGGTAAGGTCTCACTCTAGCCCTGGCTGACCTGGAATTCACTATGCAATTTCAGGGTGGCCTTGAACTCACAGCAATCTTCCTACCTCTGCCTCCTAAGTGCTGGGATTAATGGCATGTGTCACCACACCTGGCTTGGAATATATATATTTTTATTAACAACATAATTGTATGGATACATATGTTGGCAACATATTTTCTTTCTTCCTTGCCCCCATTCCACATAGTGGTCCTCCTCAGTGCAATTGTGGGTTATGCCTTGTGGGAACAGCATTCAGTTACTTGGGGGAAGCAATGCCTCTGGACATGACATCCCATCCTGTGGCTCTTTTTTTTTCTGCTTGCACTTCTGCAAAATTCCTGGAGCCTTGGTGGATGAGTTTTAAGTCTACTTCAGTGATGGGCTCCCAGGAGCCTCCAGATCTCTGCATTGGTAGGTGTTGAGTATCCTTAGTGTCTGTCTCCTTCACCCTGGCACTGATTGCTAGGCTTACCATGGAAGCAACACTCTTGCTCCTCTTCCCCCTTCCTCTATTGTTTTGCCTGGGCTTTGACTGAGATGCTAGGGGTGGTTATATCCTTGGGTCTCACTACCTTCTGAAAAATAAAAACAGATTCTCTAAGATAGAGTAAAGTAAGCATAGGTTAAATTGGGTAAACATTATTAATTTAGGTATGGATGTAGCCCCTCTTTCAGCCAAATACTAGTGGGAGCTTGACATTGGAGAGCATAATCTTTGTCTCCATAGCATTCAGACCTTGTTCCCAGTTCTATATATGGATTCCTTTTCACTGAGCAGATCTCTTAGGCTATCAGAGAGCTGTGTGTCACCATTGTACTGGTGTGTATTTCTTGTCAGGCTGATTGCTTCTGAGTAGCTTAGACCTCTGCTTGCTCACACCATTGTTAGCCACTTTGCCCCAGAAGCTCATGTACCACTTTCCAGCACTAGATGAGTTAACTGTCTGGGTACTGGCTCTCTTCTGGATTCCAACCAGCTATTTCTGCGTTCTGCATTGGCAGCATACAATGTCTACAGCAATAGGGTCTTACCTTTTGCCTCAAGTGGGTAATAAGGTGCTTTAATAGAAGCCTGTCTTGTTTTGGGGACTACGTAGGTCTCTTTGATCAGCAACTCAATGTGGGTAGTGCCTACTTCTGGTACTGTGAGTTACAAGTCAGAGCCAAAATACTTTTAAGATTAGGCTTCATTCCAACCCTACAGGGCCATTTTTTTCTTTTTTTACATGCTTCCTCTATACTCCTGTTGAGGGTTATATCTTTTTAGTCCACCTTCAAGTAGAAAGGTTTCTATGATACCAGCTCATTTTGGGTTTAATGTTGTGTTCATTTACCCCTTCCCTCCCCTTGTCCTCCCCCAAAACCCTTCCTTCCCCATTATATAGGCCTCAAATTGCCAATACAGAATGCCAATAACTCAAGTTGAGCCTGGTTAGGAACCAGAGATGAGTGAGAACACGTGGCATTTGTCTTTCTGGGATTGATTTTTTTATATTCACTGTGTATGATCAGTTCTAAGTCCATCCATTTTGGAATATTGAAGTAACCCTGTATCCTTGGTTTGAGATTATCTGTGACTTTACATCTGGTAGTGTTTGTTTAATGAAATTGCGTGCACCCTATTTGTTGTATATATGTTTAGAATTATAGTGTTCTCTTGCTGGATTGTGCCCTTAATCAGTAGAAACTGACCTTTATCTTTTCTAATTGATGTTGGCTTGAAGTCTACCTTGTAAGATACTAGATTAGCAACGTTTGCTTGTTTCCTAGGCCGTTTTGCTTGAAATGTCAATCTTCATCCTTTTACCTTAAGATAATATCTCTCTTTTGTGGAGAAATGAGTTTCTTGGAGGCAACAAATATAAAATGTAGCAGATTAAATGTGTGGCCCCATAGACATAGGCTTGAATTTTGAGTCTCCAGTGGGTGGAGCCCTGCTGGGAAAGAGTTAGATCTAACTGGGGCAGGAGGCAGATCTTGGAATCCAGCTCTAAGGTATGCTTTGGGGGCAGACCTTGGGTCCAGCACTAAGGTGTGAGTACAGTTTGGAGCCCCGGATGTTTGGGCTCTGGTTGTTTGGTACTTGCAGGCAATTTGACTTTGACTGTGTGCTCCGAATCTCTGGGAGGGATCCAGCTCCTCTGCTATTGATGGTGTTCTCCTGGAATTTGTAAGCTTGAAATAAACCCATCCTCCCATAAATATCTTCTTGTTTTATGTTTGTCCCAGCAATATCAAACTGACTGCAACAGAGGTATTCTACCTTTTAAACCAGTGTGCAAGTTAGTTTCGTTAGGTTGGGTCACTGAGACCACTGATGTTAAGAGATATTACTGAAATGTGTATATTTACCTGCCATTCCTCTTGACTTTGTAGGGCTTTCTTTTTTCTTCTGCTCCTCTCCTGCATTACCTACTATTTGAGCATGGTTTATTCTTTCCAGTGTCTCATGTATGTGCCTATTCTCACTTAAATCTACAGGATTCCTTCAAGTATATCTGGATATTCTCAAGTGTTTTTGGTAGAGCTGGCTTAGTAGTCATGTATCCCTTTGGCTTATTTTCTAATCATAGAAAGTTCTTGTTTCCAATAATGATGGATAGACTTGATGAATATAGTTGGCATTTGTCTTTTAGAATTTGGAATACATCATTATAAATCCTTCTGTCTTTGAAACTTCTCTTATCCTGATGAGATTGCCTTTATAAGTGACTATGTGCTTCTGTCTTACTGCTTTCAAAATATTTTATTTGGTCTTTGTGTTTAGCAGTTTAATTATAATATAACAATAAGAGTTTCTTTTTTGGTCTTGTCTCTTTGGTGTTCTAAATGCCTCCTGTATTTGTATCAGTGTGTATTTCTATAATTTTTGGAAATGTTATTATATGGCTTTGATAAAAAATATTTGTGATGCCTTAAGATTGAAATTCTTTTCCTTCTTGTATACCCACAATTCATAATTTTGACCCCTTCATAATGTCCCAAATGTCTTAAATTTCTACCTCATACCCGTTTATTAGTTTATCTTACTCTTTGTTTGAAAGTGGTAAATCCTCAACCTTATCTTTAAGGTATGATATTTCTCTGGGTGTGGGGATAGCTCATGGTCACTCAGATGTCATTGCCTATAATATAACAAATGTAGAGTCATTTACACATGGCTAATCATGCATCTGTATAATTCAATAAACATGAATTAATAATAATACCTTTTTTCACTCTATCAAAATCACAGCATATGAATTTGAGGGGATATAACTCAAATACTAACAAAAAATAATATGGAGGTAAGAGGTACAGAAGTTCAAGGTCATCCTTAGCTACCTGGTTAAGTTTAAGAGACGGTCTCATATAGCTCAAGCCTGAGATATATGAGACTGTCTATTAAAAAAAGAAAAAGCAACTTAATTTTAGTAAAGTCAAACAAACTCTAAATTGATTAAAAAAACAAGAGCCAGACAGTAGATAATCATGAAAATGTACATTGTTAATTTCATAAAGAAGAATATTTACAACATTTTCAACTTGATTATAAATGGGAGTGATACTGTAATCACTACAAATACATTAGTTATATTTATAATTAGCAGGGCCTATTGAAAATATTGGTAGAGGTACATCATGAAAAGACTACTTTATTCTACTGATAGGAATGTAAATAATTAGGTCTAAATTTAATAGGAAATTTCACAACCCTTTTATGTAACCAAAAATATGATCATGTTATGAACAAATGACTCTAATAGTAGAAATATATATTTAAGATAACATATATATTTAATATATTTATTTAAATATATATATAAGATAAGAAGAATATAAGGAAATATAAATAAATTTTCTGAAGAATTGTATTTTGATCATGAATAAAATTTCAGTACAAAATTAATTATAAGAAATGATTTTCTGTTCAGTGATAAAAAGAGGCAACAATGACAATAGCGCTTTAGCACTTTAATTCCATGAAGATGTATGTGTGACAAAGTTCTAAGCATATAAATGGAAGGCTAAGTTTTCTGTTGTATTTTAACTTTAGTACAAATTATTGATAATTGATATAGTAATATGATAGAATTTGGGTTTAAGACAGAATTTTATGCCTTATAACCCTCTATATTTTCTTCTTTTTCATAATACACATCGATGGATTTTAATTCCATAAAAATAATTCATGAACAATGGAAAATGAATCCTATCCTATTCATATTTTGATATCTATAAATAGATAGGTATTTGCTTACACTAATTTTTTTATTATTTCTATATATAGTCATGATGATACCATTGTTAGCCTTCTCCCTGTAGACCCTCCATGAGGTTGTGGGTATTGCATTGTGAGGGTGGCCATCAGTCATCAGTGAGAGTCAATGTCTCTGTGCATAATGACCTAACTTATGGCTCTAACAATCATTGTGTCCCCTCTTCTGCAAAATCTCCCTGAGCCATGTTGGTTTCATTTAAGGTCTACTTCAGTGACGAGGTCTTGAGAGTCTGTGTGTCTCTGGATATCTGACTTGGAAGGAGTTGAGTGTTCTCTGTGTCTGTCTCCTTCATTCTTGTGCTGATACTAGGTTCACCTAAAAAGAAGATCTTGCTTATTATCCCACTAGTTATATGGTTTCAGTTGGTGCCCTATTGGGGTGCGATAGGATGATTCTCTCCTCAGATTCTGTGCCCATCTGAAAAAGAGAAGCAAATTATCCAACTGAGAGTGAGTTCAGCGCAAGATACATGGATACCCATTATTGTTTTAGAGACAATTTAATAGGTTTAGGCCCTCTTGTAGCCCACTATTGGTAGGAGGTTGATATTGGAGAGTGGGCTTGGTTTTGGATATGTTTCTGACTTGTTTACCCATTCAAGGTATGGGTTCCATTCCACTGAGTGGATCTGTTAGCCAAATCAAGAGTAGTTGGTAACCCACCATGGCTGTGTGGCTCTATTGCACTTGTGTAAGCATCAGGTTAGGTTATTTGCTGGTAGGTAGCTTAGACCATGAGCTGCTTAGACAGGTGTTCATCATTTTTCCCCAGTCACTCATGTAACACCATCTGGCACAAGACATGCTAACTGTCTGGGGATTGACTCTCATCCAGTTTCCAGTCAGGTCACTCCAGGTTCCATCCCAACAGCATATGGTGTCTTCCACAGTAGGGTCTTACCATTAACCTTATGTGGGTCATCAAGTACTCTGACAGAATTCTGTCTTCTTTTGGGAAAACTTGTAGGTCTTTCTGATCAGCAGTTCATTGTACATGCTACCCACATGCTGATATTGAGAATTACAGGTTAGTGCCAAGGGAGATGAAGGAAGAAAACATATAGGTAATATAAAAGAGAAAGAGAGAGATATAAACAGGAGAAAGTTGAGGATAGTCTTTATCATACCCTCTCCAGGCCCATGTGATTCAGGTATTCTCTCTAAGCACCTGATGAAGGTTCTACTTTGGGTGTGACTTTCAGGATTTAGGATTTTATGGTGCCATTTCCATTTGGGTCCAGCTTTTTGCCCCTCATCCAGCTTTACTCTACTCTCCTTCCCCACCATACCTATTTTCCAGTCCTCAAGATGTTTATTAGGTATGTCAGAATCTCGGGAAGATTCAGGCTATGAGCCACAGATGAGTGAGACCATGGGAACATTATCTTTCTGTGATTGATTGAGTTCATTGAGAATAATCTGTTCCAAGTTTGACCATTTTTCTTCAAATTTCATTGTGCCATTTTACCTTACTGCTGTGAACAATTCCATCATGTAGATATACCACATCTTAGTTATCCATTTATCTAATGATGGACATCTGGATTGATCCCAGCTCTAAGCTATTATTAATTGAGCAGCTATAAACATGGTTGAGCAACTGTGTCTGAGCTGAGGTTTGGAGCTTTTAGGGTAAATGCCCAGTAAGGGAATAACTAGGTCTGTGGTACCTTTATAGTCATCCATTTTAAGAGTCTCCACACTGCTTCCCATAGTGGTTGTACTAGCTTACATTCCCACCAACAGTTAATGAGGGTTCCTATTTCTCCACAACCTTGCCAGCATTTGTTATCATTGGATTTTATAATGTTTGCTATCCTTACTGGGGTAAGGCGGAATCTCATAGTTGTTTTAATTTGCATTTCCCTGATGATTAGAGATGTTTAACATTTTGTTAAGTGTGTGATTGTCATTTGGATTTCTTCCTCTGAGAAATCTCTTTGGAGTACTCCGCCCTATTTTATGAGTGGGTTGTTTGACTTTTTATTTTTTAGATTTTTGAGTTCTTTGTAGATTCCTGAAATTAGGCCTCTGTCAGTTGGATAGCCAGCTAATATTTTCTCCCATTCTGTGGGTAATCTATTGGCTCTGCTTATTGTATGTTTGTCTGTGAAAAAGCTTTTCAGCTTCCTGGGATTCCAGTGGTTGAGTGATTGTTTAATTTCCTGAACTACTGGGGTTTTGTTCAGGAAGTCTTTCCCTACTCCTATATCAGCAAAAGTTCCTCCTATTTTTTTTTTTTTTTTGTTCCAGCAGTAGCAGTGTTTTCAGTCTTCTATTCAAGTCTTTATTACATTTGGACTTGATTGTTGTACATGGCAAAATGTGTGGATCGTGTTTCATTTTTCTGCATATAGTTAAACATTTTCTCCAGCACCATTTGTTGAAGATGCTATCTTTTTTCCCAGTCTACATTGTCAGGGCCTTTGTCAAATATCAAGTATCTGTAGTTATTCTGGGTCATCGATACTGTTTCATTGTTCTATAATCCTGTTTTTATGCCAGTACCATGTTGTTTTTATTACTATGGCTTTGTAGTCTAGCTTTAGATCAGGTATGGTGATGCCTTCAGAGATGTTTCTTTTGCTGAGGATATGTTGGGATATCTGAGGCCTTCTGCCATTTCACATGAATTTTAAGATCATTTTTTCTATCTCTGTGAAGAAAGATGTTGGGACTTTTTTTAGTATTGCCCTAAATCTATATATTGCTTTTGGTAAGATTGCCAATTTCACAATGTGAATTCTGCATATACAGGAGCATAAGAGGTCTTTACATTTTCTCAAGTCCTCCTCATTTTCTTTCTTGAATGTTTTTATGTTTTCATTGCAGAGGTCTTTCACCTCCTTGCTTAATGTTATTCTGAGGTATTTTATTAATTTTTTGATGCTATTGAAAATGGGACAATGTCACTTGTTTCTTTTTCTGTATCTTTGAATTTTTCACATAGAAAGGAGATCAGCACAGAGAAAAATCAACTCCTACCAAATCAGAGAGCCAGAGCCTCAGAGGCCCCCAACACCTCATCACTGAAGCAGACCAAAAATGAACCCAACATGGCTCAGGGAAATTTTGCAGAAGAGGGGGCGGAAAGAATGTCAGAGTCACATGTTGGGTCATGATATTCAGAGACATTTAGCTTACCGATAACTGTGGGCTAACTCCACAATGCATGACCCGTATACCTCAACAAGGAGGGGCCAAGGGGAGAGGGTAGGTCACAGATGAGCCTAATAATGGTACCAAACTGACTGTATTTGCTGAATACAGAACTGACTAATAAAAAAAAAGAAAAAAGAAAAAAAAAAGAATTAAAAAAAAATGTACACCAGTAAAAAAAAAAAAATAAAAAAAATAAAAAAAGAAAGGTTACTGATTTTTGCAAATTGATTTTGTATTCTGCTGCTTTAATGAAGGAGTTAATCACTTTGAAGAGTTTTGAGATGGAGGTTCTTGGGTCCCTTATGTATGGAATCATGTCATCTGCAAATAGGGCTAATTTAAAGTCTTCCTTTCCAATTTATATCCCTTTTATTTTTTTCTCCTGTCTTACTGCTTGAGCTAGTACTTCCAGTACTATGTTGATGAGAGAGGTGAGAGGGGACACCCCTGTCTTGTTCCTGATCTCAATGGGAATTCCTTCAGTCTCTCCCCAGTAAGTATTATGTGAGCTTTAGGATCTTTATATATAGCCTTTATTATTTTGAGATGTAGACTGCCCATGCCTAATCTCTCCAAAGTTTTCATCATGAAGTGATGTTGCATTTTGTCAAAGGCCTTTTCTGTATCTATCGAGATGATCATGTGGTTTTTGTGCTTAAGCTTATTTATGTGGTGTACTACATTGACAGATTTCCATGTGTTGAACCATCCCTGCATTCCTGGGATGAAGCCTACTTGACCAAGGTGGATAATGTTTTTTAAGTAAGTGCTGTTGAATTCGGTTTGCGAGGATTTTGTTCAGGATCTTTGCAGCTAAGTTCATCAGGGAATAGGCCAGTAGTTTTCTTTTCTTGTGGCATCTCTGCCTGGTATTGGCATTAGTGTGATACTAGCTTCATAAAAGGAGTTGGTCAGCTTTCCCTGTTCTCTGACTGTGTGACACAATTTGAGAAAAATTAGTTTCACTTCTTCCATGAAAGTTTGATAGAATTCAGTGGAGAAGCCATCTGGTCCTGGATTCTTCTTAATGGGAAGGTCTTTCATTACCATTTCAATCTCAGTGGTTATGATAGGTTTATTTAGGAGATTAATTTGCTCTGAGTTTAGCTTTGGTAGGTGTTATGTGTCCAGGAATTCATCCATTTCCTCCATATCATCCAATTTTGTAGAGTAGAGGTTTATGAAGTAAGACATTATGATTCTCCCATTTTCACTTTTATCTGTTGTCATCTCTCCTTTTCATGTCTAATTTTGTTAATTTGAAGCATCTTTATTTTTTTTTTCCTTGATCTAATTGGTCAGGGGTTTATCAATCTCATTTTTCAAAGAACTAGCTCTTTGTTTCATCAATTTTCTTATTGTTTTCCTAGTTTCCAGTTCATTAATTTCTGCTCTGATCTGGATTATTTCTCTCCATCTGGAGCTTTTTGGGTTGTATACTTCTTGTTTTCCCAGTGCCTTTAGGTGGATGGTTAAGTTATTGATTTAGGATCTCTCTGTCTTTTTTATGAAGGCATTTACTGCAATGACTTTTCTCCTGAGGACCACCTTCATTGTGTGGCATAAGGTTTGGTATATTGTGTTCTCATTGTCAATCATTTCTAGACATTTTGAAATTTCATTTTTTATTTCATCCTTTACCCATTTATTGTTTAAGACTGTGATGTTCAGTTTCCAAGAGTTGGTTGAGTTTCTGGCACATCTCTTGTTGTTAATTTCAAACAGTACAGCATTGTGATCTGACATCATACAGGAATTTATGTCAATCCTTCTAAATATATATATAGGAAGGTTTTATGAACCAGTATATGATCTATTTTAAAGAAGGTTCTATGGGATCCTGAGAAGAATGTGCAACCTGTGGATTTGGGGTAGAATGTTCTGTACATGTCATTAGGTCTAATTGATCTATGGTGTTGTTCAGCTCTATTACTTCCCTGTTAATTTTCTTTTTTTCATTTTTTATTATTAAATATGGACATATTTTGTATTAAATATCACATGTTGGTACCATTCTTTCCCTCCTGCCTGCCTCTTTTCTGTAGAGGCCTTCCTCATTGGGGATACAGTTTAACCCTATGGGGATTTGGGGTCATTCATTATGGGGCAACAGTGAGTTATGGGAGAGAGGCAATATCTCTGTGTAAAATGTCACAACTTGTGGCTCTAACAATCTTTCTGCTTCCTCTTCCATAAAATTCTCTGAGTGATGCTGGGAGCATTTTAAATGTACTTCAGTGATGGGCACTTAGGCACATCTAGATCTCTGATTTGGTAGGTTTTGAATGTCTTTAGTATCTTTGTCCATCACCCTTGTGCTGATATCAGCCTAACTAATACACCCACATTCTTTCTCATTTCCCCAGTTTCTCTGTGGTTTCAGCAGGGGCCAGAGTGGAGTGAACTGGGTCATTTATCTGAAGTCCAGCTCCCATCTGAAAAAGAGAAGCAGATTCTCCAATGGAGAGTGAAGTCAGCAAAGTTAAATGGGATAGCCATTATTAATTAACAAAGAATTATAAGAATATAGACACTTTTATAGTGTAAGGTTAGTGGCAGCTTGACCGTGGAAGACAAAATCACCATCTGGATATGATTCTGACTTGTTTCCCATTTCCAGATACGGTTTCTTTTCCACTGAGCAGATTGCTCATGCAGTCCAAGAGCAATTGGTTACCACCATGGCTGTGTGCCACTATTGCACTTATTTGAGCATCACGTTAGGTTGTTAGCTTCTGAGTTGCTTAGACTTTGAGTTGCTTGGACTGATGTTGGCCATTTTCCCCTGGTAGCTCATGTAGCATCTTCCATCACTAGATGGGCTAATTATCTGAGGACTGGCTCTCCTCTGGATCCCAACCAGGTCTCTCCATGATCCCTGCTGACAGTGATTGGTGTTTTCAGCAGTAGGATCTTACCATTAACCTCTGGTGGGTAATCAAGTACTCTGACAGAAGTCTGTCTTGTTTGTTTTGGTAGATATAATAGGTGTCTCTGAACAACAGCTCATTTTGGATGGAGACCTCATCCTGGTACAGGAAATTGTAGCCCAGAACAAAGGGAAAAGAAAAAAGAAAATGCCAGAGAAGAAAGAAAAACAGGAGAAATTTCATGTTAGGTTTCATCTTATGCTCTCCAGGATCCTTTGATTCAGGTGTTCCCTGTAAGGTTTGCTTGAGGGTTCCACCTTTTAGTCTGATTTCCATGATATAGGATTCTATGGTACCAGTTCAATTTGGGTTCAGATTTTGTGCCACCCCCTACCCTTTCCTTTTCCCCAAGCCCTACTCTCCCTATTGTCCAAGCCTCAAACTGCTATTCAGTTATGTCAGAAACTTGGGTTGATCAAGGTTAGGAACTTCAGATGAGTGAGATCATGTGACAATTGTCTTTGTGTGATTGACTTCACTTAAAATGATCTTTTCCAAGTTCGACCATTTTTCTACAAATTTCAATTCATCATTTTTTCTTACTGCTAACTAGAATTCCATCGTGTAGATATACAACATCTTGGTTATCTAATCATCCAAAGATGGCCATACTGGGTTGATTCCAGTCTTTAGCTATTATGAATTGAGCAGCTATAAACATGGTTGAGCAAGTATTTCTGAACTGAGATGTGGAGCTTTTAGGGTAAACGCCCAGTAATGGAATAACAGGATCTACTGGTAACTCTATATTCATCCTTCTCAGGAGTCTCCAAATTGATTTCCACAGTGGTTGTGCCAACTTACATTCCAACCAACAATGATTGAGAGTTCCTATTTCTCCACAACCTCATCAATATTTATTTTCATTTCATTTTTTAATGTTTGCTATCCTTACTGGGGTAAGGAGGAATCTCATAGTTGTTTTAATTTGCATTTAATTAATGTTTAAGGATGTTGAACATTTTCTTAAGTGTGTGTTAGCCTTTGTAATTCTTACTCTGAGAACTCCCTGTTTAGTTCTCTGCCCCACCTCTGAGTGGGTTTGATTTTTTATTGTTTAGTTTTTTGAGTTCTTTGTAGATTATAGATATTAGGCTCCTGTCAGTGTTATAGCTGGCAATGATTTTCTCCCATTCAGTGGGTAATCTATTGGCTCTGCTTATGGTATGTTTGTCTATGCAAAAGCTTTTCAGCATCATGAGATGTCATTAGCTGTGTGCTCATTTAATTTCCTTGGCTGCTGGGGTTTTGTGCAGGAAGTCTTTTCCCAGACCTATATCATGGAGCATACTTCCTATTTTTTCTTCCAGTAGTTGAATGTTTCAGGTCTTATATTGAGGTTTTTAATCCATTTGGACTTGGTTTTTGTGTATAGTGAAATGAGTGGTTCCAATTTCATTTTACTGTATAAGGTCATCCAATTTGTCCAACACCATTTGTTGAAGATGCTGTCTTTCCTCCATCCTACATTATTAGCACCTTTGTCAAAGATCAAGTGGCTGTACTTGTTTGCCCTAAAGTCTGTGTCTTCCTTTCTATTCCATTGGTCTGTGTTTCTGTTTTTGTTCCAGTACCATGCTGTTTTTGTCACCATGGTTTTCTATAGTTTTAGATCAGGTATGGTGATATCACCAGAGGTGTTTCTTTGGCTGAAGAAATGTTTAGATATTCAAGCCTTCTGCAATTCTGTATGAATTATGAGATCATTGTTTCAGTCTCAGTGAAGAATGATGCTAGTATATCTATTGGTATTGCATTAAATCTCTATATTGCTTTTGGTAGAATTGCCATTTTCACAATATTAATTCTACTTCTCCAGGAACATGGGAGATCCTTCTCTCTTTTTAAGTCCTCCTCAATTTTTTTCTTAAGTGTTTTTATGTTTACATTATATAGTTCCTTTACACCCCTTTTTAGTGTTATTCCAAGGTATTTAATTTTTTTGTTGTTATTGTAAACGGGACAGTCTCACTTATTTCTTTCTCTATATATTTGTCTTTTGCATATAGAAAAGCTACTGGATTTGTGCATTGATTTTATATCTTGCCACTTTGCTGAAGGAATTTATCACCTTTAGAAGTTTAGGGATGGAGACTTTCAAGTCACTTATATATGGGATCATGTCATCTGCAAATAGGACTAACTTGACTTCTTCATTTCCCGTTTGAAATTCTTTTATTTCATTCTCCTGTCTTATTGCTTGGGCTAGTACTTCTAGTACTACGTTGAAGAGCCATGGTGAGAGTGGGTACTCCTGTGTTGTTCCTGATCTCAGTGGGGACTCCTTTTTTTTTCTTTATTAATCAGTTTTGTATTCAGCAAATACCTGTCAGTTTGCTACCATTATTAGGCTCATCCGTGACCTAACCCCTCCCTTGGACCCTTGGAGGTATATGGGTCATGCATTGTGGAGTTAGCCCGCAGTTATGGGTAAGATAAATGTCTCTGCATATCATGACCCAACATGTGGCTCTGACATTCTTTCTACCCCCTCTTCCACAAAATTTCCCTGAGCCATGTTGGGTTCATTTTTGGTCTGCTTCAGTGATGAGGTGTTGGGGGCCTCTGAGGCTCTGGCTCTCTGATTTGGTAGAAGTTGATTTTTCTCTGTGTTGATATCCTTCCCCCTGTGCTGGTATCTGGTTCAACAGGAAGACAGCACCCTTGCTTGTTTCACCAATTTTTCTTAGTTTCAGACAGGGCCCTTTCGAGGTAAGATGGGGTGGCTCTGTCCTTAGGATCTACATCTATCTGAAAAAGATAAGCAGATTCTCCAACAGAGAGTAAGTTAGCACCAGGACAAATGAGATAACCCTTACTTTTTTATAGAGAATATAATAGCTGTAGGCCCTCTTCTAGCCCATGATTGATGGGAGCTTGATATTGGTGAGTGGGCTTATTTTTGGATATGGTTCTGACTTGTTTCCCAGTTCCAGCTATGGGTTCTGTACCACTGAGGGGATCAGTTAGCCAAATTTAGAGCAGTTGGTTCCCCACCATGGCTGTGTGCCACTATTGCACTTGTGTGGGCATCACAACAAGTTATTTGCTGCTAAGCAGGTTAGAGCATGAGTTGCTTGGACAGATATTGGTCATTTTCCCCCAGTTGCCCATGTAGCACCTTCTGGCACTAGACGCGCTGACTATCTGGGGACTGACTGTCTTCCAACTTCCAGCCATGCCATTCCATTTTGCATGTCAACCACATAAGGTGACTGCAGCAGTAGGGTCTTACCACTAACCTTTGGTGGGTCATCAAGTAATCTGAAGTACTTCAGAGTACATCAGAAATCTGTGTGTCTTTTAGGAAACCTTGTAGGTCTCTCTGATCAGAAGCTCATTGTGGATGATAGCCCCATGCTGGTCCTGGGAGTTACAGGTCAGTGCCCACTAAGAAAAGGAGGAAAAAGACAACTAATATACAAGAGTTAGAGAGAAGGGAGAGAGAGAGAGATAGAGAGAGGGAGAGGTAGAGGGAGGTAGGGAAGATGTAGAAGATTAAAGTTAGTCTTGATCCTACCCTCTCCAGTATAAAATTCTACTTCCAAAAAGGCAGACCAAATGGCTGAGCCTTCATCAGTGGGGACTCCTTGAGTGTTTCCCTATTAAGAATTATTTGAGCTTTAGGAGCTATATATAGACTTTATTGTGTTGAGATGTAAGTCCTTCATGCCCATTTTTTCCAGTGTTTTGATCATGAAGTGGTATTGTATTTTTTCCCAGGCCTTCTCTGCCTCAATTGAGGGGATCCTGTGGTTCTTATGGTTCAGTTTATTTATGTGGTGTATTACATTGACTCATTTCCATAGGTTAAACCATCCCTGCATCCTGAGATGCAGCCAACTTGATATGGTTGATAATGCTTTTGATGTGTTGTTGAATTTAGTTTGCAAGGATTTTTTTTTCAGGATTTTTTTGCATCTAAGTGCGTTCATGATATAGGCCTATAATTTTCTTTCCTTGTTGCATCTTTGTCTGGTCTTAGTATTAGAGTGATGCTAGCTTTATAAAAGAAGTCAGGGAGGATTCTCTGGTCTCTAATTATGTCGAATAGTTTCAGAAAAAAGGTTTCAGTTCTTCTATAAAGGTTTGATAGAATTCAGCTGAGAAGCCATCTGGTCCTGGACTTCTTTGGGGGGAGGTTTTTATTATTTTTCAATCTCCATGGTTTTGATAGATTTGTTAGGAGATTAATATTCTCTGAGTTTAGTTTTGGTAGTTGGTATGTGTCTAGGAATTCATGTATTTCTTCCCCATTATTTAATTTTGTGGTATAGAGGTTTTGGAAATATGCTCTGATGATTCTTCCAGTTTCATTGACACCTGTAGTGATCTCTCCTTTTTCATTTCTGATTTTGATAATTTGAGACCTTTTTTTGTGCTGGATTACTTTGGCCATGGGCTTGTCAATCTTGTTTTATTTTTCAAAGAACCGTCTCATCATGTCATTGATTGTTAAAATTATTTTCCTAGTTTTTAATTCATTAATTTCTGCTATAATCTTGATTTTTTTTTTCATCTGGAGCTCTTTGGTTTGGATACTTTTCTTCTTTTCCAGTGCCTTTAGGTGGATCATCAGGTTATTGATTTGTGATCTCTCTGTTTTTTTAATGAAGGCATTTAGGGCTATGAATTTTCTCCTTATGACAGCGTTCATTGAGTCTGATAAGTTTTGGCAGGTTGTATTTTCATTATCATTCAATTCTAAGAATTTTGCATTTTTTTATTTCTTCCATGACCCATTCATTGTTTCAAAGCGTCTTGTTTAGTCTCTAGGAGTTGCTGGTGTTCTTGATGTGTCTCTTGTTTTTAATTTCTAACTTTAAAGCGTTGTGATCTGAAATGGTGCAGGAAGTTGCTTCAATTTTCCTGACTTTATGAAGGCCCAGATATGGGTCTAGCCTACTTACTCCAGACTGCTGTACCCCACCCACCCACATACTGACCCTGTAGGGAACTCAGACCTGGGTGGTGGGATTGCGCAGAAATGGGTCTGGCCTACTCACTCCAGACCACTTTGACCACCCACACACTGATCTTGCAAAGAACTCTAACCCTGGCTGTGGGAGGGGACCAGAAATGGTCTGACTTACTCACTCCAGACCACTGCCCCCACCCCGCATTAATTTTCTGTTTGGATGATCTATCTATTGCTGATAGTGGAGTATTGAAGTCCCCAACAATGATGGTGTTGATGGTTATTTATGTTTTATTGTCAAGTAGGTGAATCATGGTGTGGTGTACCTGTGTTTGGTGCATAAAGATTAATGATTGTGATATCCTCTTGTTGGATTGTTCTTTTGATAAGTAAGAAGTGTCCTTCTTTGTCTTTGATTACTTTTGGTTTGAAGTCCACTTTATCCTATATAAATATAGCTCCAGCTGCTTGCTTATGTGTGCACAAATCCTAGTGAATTAATGTAATCATTGTTGTCTTTTTGGTTCATTAATTTAGATTGTATGTCCTGTAACTGTTTAGCTCTCCCAGTTGAGGAACAGGCTTTCCTTTCTCCCACACATCTCGAGGTTTGTGTCTGTGTCCCTAACATAGAAAGAAAATTTTATTCTATGCTCATCCACTTGTAGCTATATTAATTCACTGTTTTTAATAATAATGGCAGAATAACCCTTGAAAATAAAAGTTTTTATAATACAAAATATCAGGAATTCAGAAATATATATTTAATAATTTATTGCCATTTTAATGAAAAATAGACCAATTCTCCTACAGCAGGCAAGCATAGGCATTAGTTGTCATTAAACTAAAAATACAAAGTTATTCAATCTCAAAGTAACCTTTCATGGCTTTTAAAACTAATGGATCTTAATTCAAGAACACTTGTGTAAAGAGAAAAATAACGTCTTTAAATGGATAAATTATATGGGTGAAAATTTGGAATCCACAAAGCTGTTTTATTTTTTTTAATGCATCTGTAAAAGCTTGAAACTGTATGTGACATTCTATAAAAGGTATTACTATAATGACAGCAAAGAAGCTTCGTCATTGCCTGGAGTTTGTGAGGTTGTTGCAAGGATGTATTGGGTAAAGTACAAATAATGTTTTAAGGCAGTAAAAGTAAACTGAGTGATATTCTCATGGTTGATTTGTGATACTATAAACTTATCATCCTCATAGAACTTTACATAACAAGTGTGAATCTCAATGAAACAGAAGTAAAGTACTTTGTAGATCAGTGGATCTCAGGATGAAATGTAGGTGTGGAGACTTCAAGACAGAGGCAGAATAAATTGCACATTAACAATTTTTATTCTAGATAATGAAATAGTTTCCCACAAACATATAGGTAATGTTTCTTATACTGCTAGGCATCTGTAACTGAACATTTAAATTGATGGTATAAGGATTATCACCACTGTACTAGGGTATTACAGACAAAAAATAAAGAACTCAAGAATAGTCCACCTGGAATTGTTGTAAAGTCAGAGAAATCAGCACCAATTGTTTAATATGATAGATTCATGTTTCTCTCTCTCTCTCTCTCTCTCTCTCTCTCTCTCTTTCTCTCTCTCTCTCTCTATATATATATATACATATATATATATATATACATTTTTATTTCTTGCTTGTTTGAGTAAACCTTGAAGAACTCCTTTGCAATGAGGAAAGTGGGAATCTATATCCTGATTTCTAATACTATTTATAATGAAAGGAAATCAAGCTGTTTTGATGAAATGACAGAGATGGACTCTGCCACAGGCAGATTAATTACAGCTTACCTTCAAAGATGATGGACATGCAGACAATGTGGGGATGACCTTGAACCAAATATACACACATCTAGAAATCCAGTAGCTTACTTTTAAAAATTAACCAACTTTTTTTTCATAGACTTATGAAGGGATGAATTTGAGAAGGTTCATGGAAGTATTCCTACTGATGGTAAGCACTGAGGGGGAGTTAACTATCAGGAGCCTGGCATGCACCATGCAGGGAGCACAGACCAGAATACACATGCAACACAGCATATGTCCACAGACCAGAGTACACATGCAACACAGCATTATTCTGCTGTGTACATACATTGGAGTGTAATTAAGTTGATATCCTTCCTGTAAAAACAAAGAAGGGCAGGAGTAAAAGAAAATGATCAGACCATATAATTTATCAGCACAAATTTAGAAACCTCAGGCTTAGTCACTTCACCTGATAAGTCATGGAAACCCATGCTGTGTATGATGAGGATCTGTCAGTTTATGTGTGCATGGTTATGTGCTTATGCATATGCTTGTCCACATGTGTATGGTGTATATGTATGTGAGTGTGGAGGCAGAAGTTGACATTGCATATCTCCTTCAACTATTCTGCACCTTGTTTATTAAGACATGGTCCCTCAGTTGAACCCAGGGTTTCCTAAAGTGTAGAGTTTAGCCAACCAGCTTGCTCTGGGGGTCTCTATCTTGTCCTGTCTCTATGTCCACAGCTCATAGATTATAGCATATATGTGGATACTGGGTGGGATACAATATCTGGACCTCATGAGTTCATAGCAAGTGGTTTACTCATTGTCCCATCACATTACCCCCCGCCAAAAAAAAAAAAAAAAAGTTTTGGTCATAGATTGTCCAGGACTTAAGCCCAGTCCTTGTACTTGGCAGGTGAGAAGTCTATTGCTGACCCAACCAGTGTAAGTTGATGTTGGATTTGTTCAAGTGAAATATGAACACAATTTTGACATTAGAATAACATTTTTAATATCACCAATATTATCAAGAGTAAGAAAAAAGACTACCCTGGATTTTTTAAGAGTCCATGAAAGAAAAGAGCGAATACATATTTACTAACACATTACTAAGATAATAGTAAACACATTGCAATTTTTCAAGATTTTCAGCTTAAGAGCTTTGCTTTCAATGCTGTCAACTGGTTCAATGTTACTTATAGAATTAGCATAAAGTGTGCCATAAGTATTGTATTTATTTGCAATAATTAATGACTGGCAGATAGCAGGAGAAATGCATACAGCACACTCATGAAAGAGTGATGGCAAGCAAAACTGTGAGAAACCATGCCCGTGTCCTCCTTCCTGCTCCTGCTCTGAAAATGCTGGCCATAAGCTTTTGCTCTACCTGCCAGCATTTTCCCTCTGCTTTCAAGTTGGCATGAATGAATTTCATCAAAGGCTTAAGACTTCTACATTGATAGTTATTCTCACAGGAGAATCATATTTCCTTTTTCCTGATTTCTCAATTGATTTTTCTCAGAATTGAGATTAAAAAAAAACATATTAATTTCCAAATAAATGCTGAGACGAGATCCCTAGATGGGTACTATAAATCCTCCTGAATCCTTTAAAAGCCTCATTGCAAATAAAAACCTTGATTTTGAAATATTGAATGAATTCTAAAATGACTCCAGTCCTGAAACAAACCATTACAGCTCCCAGCTTCCCTAATAACTTCTTCCAATGTCCCGGTCACTATCATGCATGGCAGATGTACTCTCTAATAGAGCTGGATCAAATAACAAACTTATCCCATTCATGAGAAATATATCCATTTCTCCTGCTATCTACCAGTCATTAATTATTGCAAATAAATAAATACTAATGGCATACTTTATGCTAATTCTATAAATGACATTCCAATAAGCAATGGCTATGTCTGATGTCAATCTCTAGTCAAAATTACATCACTGTGTGCAGAGCAAATTAATTTGATAATTGATATCCATAATCTGCAGAATATATAGGAGAAATTGAACAAAACCAATTTTTTTATTTTTTTGCTGTTTTATTTTTAACATTAGAGGGTACCAGACCATAAATGTCTTGATGAAAACACTTTTATTTAACTTCTTTTGAGATGACTTGAAAACAGTAATGAGGTATTTTAATCCCTTTTTCTTTGCTAGCAGTAACTATCATTCTAGGAAAACTTCTATATTTTTAAGCTATTTTGAAATTTATATTTAATTCTTTTCTGGTTTTATGAATAATATTTGCTCACTAATAATTACCTTATACAAAAAATCAATTACATTTTTAAAAATGCATGTGTGTGTGTGTGTGTGTGTGTGTTCCAGTGTATGCATTCATGTGTACACATGAAGGCACACCAGAGCCCTGGGTGCCATTCACATTCTCTTAAGACTCTCATTGGCCTGAAGGTTGACAGTTACTTGAGACTGCCTGATCCATGAGCCTCAGCAACCTGCCTGCACTAATATCAGCCACCAACATGATCAGCATTTTCACATGAGTTTGAAATCAAGCTCAGGTGTTCATGTTTGCTGGGAAAGCATTTTCCTGATTGAGCCATCTCCATAGCCCCTCCAGTAGATGGTTAAAACAGGGTTCTGGAGATATGGCTTAGTGGTTAAGGCACTTGCCTGCAAAGCCAAAGGACCCACATTAGCCAGATGCACAAGGGGGCACATGCATCTGCAGCACATTTACAGTGACTGAAGGCCCTGGTGCACCCATTCTCTCTCTCTCTGTCAAATAAATTAATAAAAATAAAATATTATAAAATAGGAACTCATTCTCTTTTCCAGACTCAAATCTTGATATCTACAAGTCAAAATCAGGTTATGGTTCCGTGAGTAACTATAACTTCACAGGAAAATTAAAACCTATTCTCTCTCTATTATTTCTGTGTTCCTGATTCTTTTCTTAATCAACTGTTAGTTAAAATATTTTATTTTTCATATAATGTAGACAATTCATATAGCAAAACATTTTACATTTTTTATTGCATACGTCAACCTCTCTGATTTTCTCCAATTGAGTTAAGTTGGTATCCAGGACACAAGCTGATAGCACACAATGCCACAGTGGGCTGAAAGGTTATGCAATCAATCAACAGGCTGTTGGGAAAGGTCAGTCATATTACAATTATTAAAAAGTACTTTTTCTTTGGGGATTGGAAATAAAGATCTGCAATGAAGAAGCAGTGAAGCTAAAGTTTGCATGTCTTTGTTTACACATCCCAGGTGATGACTGACCTTCAGAAATCATGTGTTACCTCAGATCCATCATTAACTTGTTAATTTCCAGGAGTTACAGTGAAGCTATGTTTCTGGTATGGTCATTTAGGTACCTGATTTATTAGAGTCCAGTATTAAAGCATGCCTTTATCTTGGATTCTACAAACAGATATTTAAAAAATCTAAAAATATAAGAAACTTGCTGGATTTGCCCCTTGATTTCCTTCTAGAGTTAGTTATTAAATGAACCACATGCAAATCTCTGGAAATGTGCTCTGCAAAATATGTCTCCACCATGTTCAGACACTGGAAGCAAAGTAGAGGTGACTGGAGAAGTGAATTGAAGGTTTCTGTATTATTAATCCCAGTATCAATTTGGATTATAGATTATGAGACTGTAAAACAAGCTCTGGAAAGTACAATACATTTTAAAATTTTCAATTTTAACAACAACTATTTTAAGTTCTTGTTTTATACCATAGTAGGTATAAACAGCAATATAACATAACAGTAATTTATTATATACCTCAAGTAGCTAGAATAAAGATTTTTCTTAATTTTTTTATTGTTTTAGAGAGATCGAGGTGAGACAGAGAGAGAGAGAGAGAGAGAGAGAGAGGGAGAGAGAGTTGGTGTGCCAGGGTCTCAGTCAATGCAATTGAACTCCACCTAGAGGGCATGTGCAATCTTGTGGTTGCCTCACCTTCATGTGTCTGGTTTATGTGGGATCTGGAAAGTAGAACATGGGCCCTTAGGCTTTGTTGGCAAGGGCCTTAACTGCTAAGCCATCTCTCCAGCCTGAATAAAGATTTTTGAATGTCTGTATAATAAAGAAATAACAGGTGATGGAAATGCTAGCCACCCTGATTTCATCAACATACAATGTATACAGTTGTCAAAGCACCAAGCTATATGCCATAAATATGTCCACTTATAAAGTATCAGTAAATTAAAAACTAACCTACAAACTATGTTGAGGTAAAGTTTAGAAGATCTTCATGTGATTGATCAGTGTGGCCATAGAGAGCAGTACATGTGAAATTGTAAATGGATGGGATCCTCCCATCAATTGAACAGAGAAACATCTTCATAAACAGTTACTGGAAGAGGGTCAGGCAGCTGAGGCTAGTATAGTTCTAGTACAAAGTTTGTACAAGACAAGATAGAATAGTTAAATGCTTTTGTCACCAAATAAATGGTTAGGGATAATTCAATTATGAGTCTAGGTTTATCCCTATGTAAAAAAGCATCGTGACCCTCTGCCTTTTCCATAGACCATAGTGCTTTATGAGAACCACTGTTGACATTGATGAGAAAAACAATGTGAATCCTTTACTGCCCATGCTTACTGACTTCATACAGCTGCTAGGCTGAAGCACAGAGAGACAGGAGCTTGGGTAAAGTATAAAGGACTTACTATCTTGAGACAAAGTTGAAAATCCACTCAGGCAAAAATACTTATAGTTCCTAGCACATATTACCAGAGAAGAGAGAGTAACAAATACAAAATTCTGGGGACTTTTAAAAGGCCCCTGAGGAGTATGTAGCAAAATATATTTTTTTAAAGAATTTTTTTAATGTTTTGTTCATTTTTATTTATTTATTTGAGAGTGACAGAGACAGAAAGAGGCAGAGAGAGAGAGAGAGAGAGAGAGAATGGGCGTGCCAGGGCTTCCAGCCACTGCAAACGAACTCCAGACGCATGCGCCCCCTTGTGCATCTGGCTAACGTGGGTCCTGGAGAATCGAGCCTCGAACCGGGGTCCTTAGGCTTCACAGGCAAGCGCTTAACCACTAAGCCACTTCTCCAGCCCGCAAAATATATTTATGCATGTATATGAGAAACGTATAAGGTGAAGCAGGGACTCAATGGAGCAGTGGTTGTAGCTCACACTGAGCTAGGAATTGTGCCTGTTTTCACAAGGCAGAATGGAGAGAACCAACACACATATAGTTTCTTCCAGTACATTAACTCTAGGACTTCTGACTATATAGCTTATAGATGTATAGATGTTCTGATTATACAGGTATAAGACATTGTATTTATACCACTTATTATTTGTAATGGTTACGGTGATATGAAGAAAAAAAAATGATGCAGTGAATATCATTATAAAGTCTATCAGTTTAATATTTGAAAACCACCCAAAGTAATTCTTCATAAAAAACTGAAAAAAAATTCTCACTTAAGCAAAGGCATGCAATGAGAGAAGTCACATTTATTCCTGACTGACAAATAATAAACAGAGCACCAGGGTGATGGCAATGGCTCAGTTGGTAAAGCTGTTGCCATAGGAGTGTGAGGGCCCAAGTTCAGAGCCCCAGAACTCATAAAAGTGCTGGGTGAATGGCATGCCCTACAAATCTCAGGGATAGGGAGCTGAACACAGGAATCCCTGGGACACATTGGCTAGCTAGACTAGCCAATTAGTGGTATCCAGGTTTAAAAACAGGCCCTGTCTTAAAAAAATAATATAAATGATGACTAAGGAAGACATCCAACATTGACCTCTAATCTTTACACATGTGCACACCCATCAACACGAACCTCAATGTGATACAGAACACTGTCCTAAGAACATTATCCTTCATGGTAATAGTGATGCTTACTTTCCTCCCAAGATCAGGAATAAGACAAGGATGTTTCACAGTTTTCCTTCAATTTACTGGAGGTTCCAATCAGAACATTAAGATAAGTGAAATAAAGAAAAGGGTCCAAGTTGGAAGAAGACATGTCAAATTATTTTTTTTTAATTTTTGAAAAAAAGTTGTTTATTTTTATTTATTTATTTATTAGAGAGAGAGAGAGAGAGAGAGAGAGAGAGGGAGAGGGAGAGGGAGAGAGAACGAGAGAATAGGCACTCTAAGGCCTCCAGCCACGACAAACTACAGACACATTCACCACCTTGTGCATCTGGCCTATGTGGGTACTGTGGAATCAAGCCTCAAACCAGGGTCCTTAGGCTTCACTGGCAAGCACTTAATTTCTAAGCCATCTCTCCGGCCCCCATGTCAAATTATTTTTATATGTGAATAATATCATTATGCGAAAATTAGTATAGCACATGTAAGTAAATCCATTAAACTAGTGAGTACAAAAATTTATAAGATACAAGGTCAATGTACAAAAATTAATTGTAGCACTATATACTTATCATAAATGATTAGAGATGATAGAAATTTAAAACAAAATATATAATAGAACAAAATGCATGAGATTCTGGATGATAGACATGATAAAATCTATACAACAAAACTGTTTTAAAATACTAGCACAATAACTTAGAAAGTATAATAAAAAGTCAAATTGCATTTCGTCCTCAAAAACAAGAACAAACAATATTATTATATAACTTCTCTCCAAATGACTCTGTAGATACAATACAACACACAATCAAAATGTTAGTAGAATGTTTAGTGTATAAATTTATATAATCATTTAAAATCCAAGTGAAAAGTATCAAGATAAATTTTAAACAAAATGTCATGTGTTTATCTATTTACTATAGAAGGACTCATTGTATACCTTCTAAAGCCATGCATTAAGTGATGGGCTATTGTGAAAAGTGCTTCAATCAACACAGGAATGTAGACATCTTTAATGCCGCACTTCTTTTACATATATACCCATTATGTTAAATGGACCAATGCAGGCAAAGAGTCACAAATACCACATTATAGAACAGTTGGTCTCCTAGAAACAGATAGTGGAATGAAGCCCAGGGGACAGGATAGGAGGAAATGGGAAAGGCTTCACAAAAGATGAAAAGTTACAAATAGGAGAAATAAGATCAAATGTTCTATTGTACATTAGGATAATAATGGTTAAAGATAAAATGCTCAATGGGCTGGAGAGATGGCTTGGCGGTTAAGCGCTTGCCTGTGAAGCCTAAGGACACCAGTTCTAGGCTCCTCTCCCCAGGACCCACGTTAGCCAGATGCACAAGGGAGCGCACGCGTCTGGAGTTCGTTTGCAGTGGCTGGAAGCCCTGGTGCGCCCATTCTCTCTCCCTGTCTCTATCTGCCTCTTTCTCTCTGTTTGTCGCTGTCAAATAAAGTAATAAAAATAACAAAAAAAATATTTAAAAAAAAGATAAAATGCTCAATATCAAAATATCTACAGAAACGAATTTTTAAGTGTAGTCAATGCAAAATAGTAAGTGTTTGAGTTGATGCTATGCTAATTCTCAAGTATACACTTTATATATCAAAGCATAATTAATGTATCACCAATAAATACACATATTGTCTACCAATTAAAAAATAAACAACAAAAGTCAAAAAACAGAGAGATCTCCACCAAGGATGCCTAGTCCCACAAAAATATCAAAGTTGGAGTTTAGTATTACAATAGTATAGGGCTTAGATATGGCTTAGTGGTAAAGAGCTTGCCTAGACAATAGGAGACCCCCCAGTTCCATCACCAGTACTGCCAAAAAAAAAAAAGTGTGGGAGTGCCAGGCGTGGTGGTGCATGCCTTTAATCCCAGTACTCAGGAGGCAGAGGCAGGATAATTGCAGTGAGTTCAAGGCCACCCTGAGACTACATTGTTAATTCCAGGTCAGCCTGAGCTATAGTGAAACCCTACCTTGAAAATAAAAAATAAATAAATAAAAGTGAGAGAGAAAGAGGGAGAGAGTGAAAGAAGAGAGAGAGAGAGAGAGCAAAGCAGACCCCTCAGTACTATAGTAATAAAAACTGTATTGTACTGGTGCAGTGATAGAGAAAGAAAATATTTCACCAGAGTGAACCATTACACCCAGGTTTATACAAGCAATTGAAATCTAAGTAATGTAAAGGAATGTACAAGGGAATTCATTGCAGACAGGGCACGTTCAACAGGTAGAACTGAAATAATGGGACAATAATATGTAAATCATAGGCTTTGAACCATAATTATGTAATATGTCCAACTTCAACACATATAATCTGAACTCTAGACTGTGCAAATTGAAGAAATGCTGGTAAAGAGACAGTAACTGAGGATTCTTTGGAACTGGAGGTGTATCTCTTCCCACTTAAAAATATACAGTAAACAGCCAATTTGAAAAACCTGTGGTGGTGTGCACTTGAAATCCTAGCTTTAAAGAGAAGTTTGAAAATGGTTTGGTTTTAAAGTCTTTCAATTTTAAACAATTTGAGAGAAGCAATACATTTAATTTAACGAAAAATATCATAATTCTGGTTCATAGATTTGTCCTCTCTCCCTAGTCTTAAAAGCCAAGTATTATAAAAGTTCAGCTGGAGCTGCTGTTATTCAGCCACAACATGAGCCTTTCCTGATAAACTAGAACAGTACAGAGAATACAGAAGCTACTATATGTATTCTAATAGGATTCTTTGTTTCATGGTTTACAAATCTGCTTGACTTAGTAGTGGCACACAACACAGTTCCCCAAACCCTGCTGGCAGTCACAGGAATTCCCTTGACAAGAAATGCAGCCTAGTACATGTATTTTCCTTTTGACCAGAGGATTTCTGAGCAAGCCACAGAGGGATTTATTGTAATGCTGCTTCTTCTTGCACAGGCTCCTTGTACATAAAATATTCCACAGCAGATATGTAGCAAGTGGCTAAGAAGACAGGAGCAGCAAGCTAAGAGAGTACTATTGAGTAAACAGGAATTATTTAAATGCAAAAAAAAAACAAAACAACAACAACAAAAAAAAACAAATAGCCTTAAATAAGCTCAAGAAAATGCCAAAGCCCACTGAGTCTTTCAAATGGCTATCAAAATAAAAACAATAATCCTTTAAAATTAAATTTGATTAAACTGTTTTTAATTACAAAAAACTCCATAAGAAAATCATTATTTTTTTCTCATGTAGTCTTTCTAATGCATATATCTTGTTATTGTTAAAACAATAGTAATATTTAAGTATAAGACATCACCTATTTAGAGGATTGTTTTTTGTTAATATTGTATTCCTGACTTGATGTAGTTTACACGAAAGTAGTCAGCACGTGGAGCTAAACTGGTGTCTGTGTATGTCAGCAATCAAGTTACTATCTTTGCTTCAAACTCTTCTATATGCTGCTTTATAATTCTGGGGGTAGGGTTTGCCAAACACGTTATAGTTTTTCCAGCTGTTCTATTTTAGTCCATGCCATTAAAGACACTTGAAAGGGACTCAAAGGCAATAGGATGGAAGAGAAAATTCTCTCTATTCTCCACTTTTTCTTTCTGTTCTGGCTCCCAGCATTTCCTAGTGTTATCCATAAGTACTTCTTGCCTCCAGCAGGTACAATTTGCTCAACAGTAGTCAATTCCAGTTTGTGGGTTTTTGTTCTTGAAAAATAATACTTGTAGACCCTATCTCATCATGATGCTGAAAGTAAATCAGTGTCAGCCAGCTGATGGGCCTGCACATAAGTCCAGACCTACTTGTGGTGGCTCCTGTGAGAGCTAGAGTACACGTAGTTGAGCAGTGCCTCCTCTTTAAAGGTAAGGAATACTCTGTCCATGTTCTCTGTTTTAGTAGTTCCAGCCACTTTTCCACTAGTAGGAAGATTATACCTGCCTCCTGTGGTTGTCAGTTGTTTGGCACTTTAATATCCCTTTTAAAATGTTACTCTTTACCCACTAACCAGTTTATTTTATTAAATGATGGCAACTAACATAACTGAGGTGGTTTCTCCTTTCTGACTACATAATACATAATGTACCTTGTTATTTCTTAGCTTAGAATAATCACCCTACTTATGGGAGTAATTTTTCTTTCATTTAGTGGTTAAACTAATGTATAATACTACTCTACCATATCATTCATTTGGTATCTAATAGATATAATTGTATTGTCCTGGGTAGTGCAAGAAATTCGGAGAACTATTAGTTGTAATTTTGCCTACAGGTATTTGGGAAATTTTAATTAACCAAATATGTATATAATAATTATAACACATGAACTTCTTTATGAATATTACACAGAATGAATTATAAAGAAGTAAAAAGGAAGGAAATTATTATCATTGAAAATCAGAAGTTCCCTGAAGAATTTAATAGAGAATTAATTGTAGTAGTTCAGACTTGAAATCATATTTATAAGGAAAGTTAAGAGTATGATTGGAGAGATTTTGAAAGATGGCATTGTACAGAAGATAACAACTGAGCCGGGTGTGGTGGTGCATGCCTTTAATCCCAGCACTCAGGAGGCAGATGTAGGAGGATCGCCGTGAGTTCCAGGCTACCCTGAGACTACAGAGTGAATTCCAGGCCAGCCTGGGCTAGAGTGAAACCCTACCTTGAAAAACCAAAAAAAAAAAAAAAAAGAAAAAAGAAAAAAGAAGATAACAAGTGAGCAAATTAACTTAAGATCACTTGTTTTTTATGTGCGGGGGGAAGGTCAGTTTTTCTGGTCTCACTGTAGCCTAAGCTGACCTGGAACTCACTCTGTAGTCCCATGCTGGCCCCAGACTCACAGCAATCCTCCAACCTCTGCCTCCCAGTGCTCAGATTAAAGGCATTTGCCACCATGCCTAACATCACTCTATTTTTGTAATGTAGGCAATAATGCTAGTTTAGCCATAAATTATCATGGACAGTTTTTCTTTACCTCCAATTATAAAGAATAATTTTGCTTGGTATAGTAGTTTTGCTTGGTAACCATTGCCTTTTAAAATTTGAAATCTTCCTTTGCAAGCCATTCTGTATTTCAGAGTTTCCATGCAAATTTGCACAGCTACTATGGAAATCAGTATGGAGGGTCTTCAAAAAGCTGAGGTGGATCTATCATCTGATCCAGCTATGCCATGCCTGGCCATATACCCTAAAGACAGAGATACTTGCTCAACCATGCTTGTCCCTGCTCTATTCACCATAGCTAGGAGTGGGATCAGCCCAGATGCCCATCAGCTGATGAATGAATACTGAAGATGTGGTTCATATTTTACTCAGTGGTAAGGAAAAATGAAATTTGAAAAATTGTATTAAGTGAGGTCACATTGGCTCAGAAAGAGCAATGCTGTGTATTCTCTCCCATATGTACTTCCTAACTTGGAACAGCTAGAATTGGTTGTAAGTTGTAGTAAGCAACAGGAGTATTGCCATGAGGCTTTCAGAAAGAGGAAGTAGGGAGGTAGAGGAGGAGGGAATCTCTTACTGGATATGAGACCTGCTCCGTAGGAGATAATTCATAGCTGGTACTGACTGAGAACCAAGTCAGAATCCTATGGGTAGGAAGGTCATAGACTCTGAAGAGAAGCTTTCACTGTTCTTTGACTAAAAAGAGTGGATATGCCCATCCAAAAGTCTTTTATATAACTGTGTTTCTCCCATTAATCCATATTACTCTCATACTTGGTTGGAATACCTATTATTTTTAAGGATGGTAAGCAAATATTGGGGAGATCCGTATGATACATATAATAAGAAAAGATAGCCAAGGGCCTAGCACAAAATGAGTCATCTCTATCACATCTGCCAGAGTCTAGGAGACATCATAGAGAAAGTGGGGCTTAAAAGTAGTGCTGCTTTCATTGTTAGCCTGACCATCTATTCCAAGATGATAGTAGACACTTGAGTTACTCAAAACTCATTAAAGCAGAAATTCAGATGATGGAGAGAGCTTAACATTAAAAGTAACTTATAGCAAATCCATCAAGTCTCATTGTGAATGAGGGGACAGAAAACTTGTAAGAGCCACAGGGTAGGAATGACTATCCTAAGGCACTTCCACCCTTCTCACAGATAAGGTGCATTCATGACTTCTCAGTGAATATCAATAAACCCACTGAAGAAAGGCCTCACTGGTATAGGACCAGTAGAAAGGAGATATAATAGTATAACCTGATGGCAATATGACAAACATGGTATATGATCACATGGTGAAGTTTATTAATAAAAATAAAATAATATCTAGAAACAAGATGCAAGAGAATAAGACAAACAGAAAGCAAGGCAGAATACCAGAAGAACTCAAGGCATACATCCCTCAATATCTGATAGGAATACCTGGGGGCACTGAGGTATCTTTTAAATTTTGTTGCAAACAGCTCAGCTGAATGCTTAGTGACCTATAATTTACCCAAAGCTTCAGTGGTAAGCACAATGGAGGGAGATGGAGTTAATAAGTTGAGGACACACATGGATAAAATGGGAGATAAAGATAAAGAGGGAGATTATGTTACTTGTGTGGTAGATTTGAATGCAAGGGATGAAGTGGAGAGATGTGAGTTGAAGGTCAAGAAGAGAGATGCTTGGCATTGAGAATTTGAATGCCATAGAGTTATTTCTAAAGATAATTCTATGAAGTTTGACCTCTGGAATTTAGAATTTGGTATGTGAAGAAGTGTGACTGATGAGAACATGAAAAGACCCTAAGTCACAGGGCTCAGGGTCTAACATATTTAATGGATTATCTTCATGGATATATAAATTTTTATACTAAGATTAATGTTGGAAAGAAAAATGGAAGTCGAGCTAACACGTTTGGGGAATGATTACTGTCCCTGTAAAGTTTACTTAATGGAAAAAAAAGCATATTCCTCAAGTTCTATCTACTCCCAAGCACAAGGCTGAGATGTGCCTTACAAAGAAAGTTCATGTGGCATATAAGCTGTGTTCAGAGATGAGATGCAGTATAGTTGACATTAATGGATAAAAAAGGGCATAAGAACTGGTATATCTTCACATAGAAACACACATGATATTGATATTCTTATCTGTTGAAAAATGTAACCAGAGGCTCAAATCTAACCATGTATTTTCTAGTGAGAAAAATGTGCCGGTATTTGCTAACTTAGTTTTACAAAGAACTTTATAGAACATAACTTCCACCAAAAAAGAGAGAATTAATTACATATGTGCAAATTACAAGTACGGATGTTAGAAGAGGTGGCTATGTGGTTATCTTAAAAATTCTTAGCTTTTAAAACTCTGTAAAGACATAATTCAATATTAAATAATCATATAGTCACATAATAATATATGGAAATAGAATCATAGAAACAATAGCACAATAACTAGGAATGGGGCATATAAGCATACTATTAATATTATTAAATATATTATTTAGGGGATAGAAATATACTATTAATATTATACTTATATAAATATAATATTTCTGTGCCACAGGTGTAATGGTACAATAGCATTTTCAAACACACTGCTATACAACAAACTATATACTATAAAGTTTGGAGTAGTCACTAAATAAAATATAGGTGATATATTAATTATATGGTAATGATAAAAGTGGTAAAACTAAAATATATCATCCCAAAAGAAAATAAATAATAAATACCAATTTGAAGGGCTGGAGAGATTGCATACAGGTTAAACTGCTTGCCTGTGAAGTCTAATGACCCAGGTTTGATTACCCAGAACCCATGTATGCAAGACATAAATGGTGGCATATTCATCTGGAGTTCATTTGCAGTGTCTAGAGGTCCTGGTAAGAGCGCTGTCTCTCTCACTCTCTCTCTCTTTCTCTCTCTCATAAATATATAAATAAAAATATTTTAAAAAAAGAAAACAGTTTGGAAGAGTCAATCCCAAAATGACAGTAAACACATTATCCTAGCACTCAGGAGGCAGAGGTAGGAGGATTTCCGTGAGTTCAAGGAAACCGTGAGACTACATAGTGAATTCCAGGTCAGCCTGAGCTAGAGAGCCTCAAACAAAATAAATAAATAAAAATTATTTTAAACTATATTTTATTTATTTATTTCCATGGAGAGAGAGAGAGAGAAAGAGAAAGTGAGAGAAATAATGAAAGAGAGGGGGAGAATAAATGAAAGACAGAAGGAGGGGGAATGGACATGCCTGGGCCTCTTGCCAGTATAAACAAACTTTGTGCATCTGGCTTTACATGGGTACTGTGAAATCAAACCCAAGGCATCAGGCTTTGCAAGCAAGTGCATTTAACCACTGAGTAATTTTTCTAGCCCCTAGATTAATTAACTTTGCATGAATACTTCTCTTGAGAAACCCACACCCATGTCCTAGATGAATTACATAATTTTCTAAGACCCCCTTTCTTCCTTAATCCCTTTCTTCCTTAATGTAAGTCATAATATAACTGTTTCTAAACAGATTCCAACTTTGCATCATATTGACTCAACCTGCAATCCTTTTCTGTGGTGTAGTCAATAATTCCAGCTTAACCTGAGTAGTATTCTTTGAAAAGAAATCTTTAGTAGGCTATCAACAGCAGTGTGGGTCTGTGTCTCCTGCTTCCAGTGCCACTAGCATCCTCTTTAGTGGCTTTGATGAGTAGTGTCTCTGAAGCATTGTTGAAGTGCATTATGACATACTCAGAAATTCTTCAGGGATACCTTTAAGAAAATTGGCCACCTGATCAATGGGGTTGTCCAGCACCCCATAAATGGCTGCATTGACAGATCAATGATGTTGATAGCAGTGAGGTAGCCACATCTTAGAGAGAAATTCAGGGACACAGGGTCAGAAGAACATCACACAACAACTTGTCCTGGCATGACTAGATGGCAGCTCTACAAAACCTTTAACTCATCCAATGCCAGCTGGATAGCAGCCATTGTTCATTTTACTTCCTGGTTCTTCCTCCTTCTTGGAAGGCTTTTAACCAACTAGTGGGCTTTTTAATAGGCCTGTGCTTTTCCATCCAATCCACCTGCCAATCAGAGTCCCCCATATACACTTAAATTAACCTACCACACTCATCCCAACTTGATACCACACTTGCCTATGGACAAGATCACTTTTAAAATATAACAACCTTCAGTTCCGAGTGCCATACTGAAGCCGCTTTAGGACCCTTTTCCCCAGCAGTGCGTTTTTTACTTCCATTAGTCAATAAAACATTGTTTGCCATTCTTTTGTCCACAATTGTCATTCTATGTGTTTGTGAAACAATAAATTCTGACTCAAAATACAATAACAATGTTTAGTCCAGTCCCCATGGCCTTGAGGACAACATTGAATCTACCTGTGAACTGCTAGAAGACTTAAAAGGTCTCTTCAAACAACACAAAAAAAATGTCTTAAATTCTTTTTTTAATTTTTTTTCAATTTTAATTTATTTATTTGAGATAGAAATTGGGGGAGAGAGAGAAAACCAGGGCCTCCAGCCACTGCAAACAAACTCCAGATGCATGTCCCACCTTGTGCATCTGGCTTACATGGGTCCTGGGGAATCGAACCAGGGTCCTTTGGCTTTCCAGGCAAGTGCCTTAACTGCTAAGCCATCTCACCAGCCCCTAAATTCTTGAATGTAAAAATAAGTCATATTTATAAATCAGTTATTACATGCTGCTTTATGGTTTAATTGCTTCATCATTTTTTGTCTTACACATTCAGCATAATATACACTTATTCTGACATTGTTTTATAAATCTATTCTATCCCATTTCTTTTTGAAATTGTTCTTCTCCTATATTCTCAGCATATAATTATTCTTTGTACCGCTTAAGAGAATCTCACTCCTATAATGAAAAAGTTAGTGATGCAGATAGCTAGCCTACAAAAACCAAATGACCCTTCTTTTTTGATAGCTTGCTGAATAAGGAAAATCTGTGTCACTATTAAAATGATATGTACATATATCTGAGTCTGGGACATGGTATCTTCCATTCTCTAAGACTTGCCCTCAAAATAAATCTATATTAGGTTCTGCCTTAAGGCTTAGAGATTTACTACTATCAGGTTCACAGTATCTCACGAGAAAAAGGTCTTTCTATTTTGGGTGCTAATCTTTGGAACATCCATAGCAATCTGTTGTATGTTTATTTATGTGCTTTGATGTCTGGAGTAATAAAATCTCTCCTCTATTCCCATCAAATGATAATTTTTCACTGTCCAAGATTGAGCCTACTCATGCTTCTCTTAGATCAGGAAAGTTGAGTCTCAACTCTTTGACTTAAAGGATCAAAAAGAATTGATCATGGCTCAGGGAAATTTGTGGAAGAGGGAGTGGAAAGAATGTCAGAGCCACATGTTCCGTCATGATACACAGAGACATTTCTTCCTACCCATAACTGATGGGTAACCACACAATGTATGACCCATATGCCGCAACACGGAGGGGCCAGGTGGAAGGAGGAGGACAGGGAGGAGGCTAACAATGGTACCAACTTGACTGTATTCACTGAGTACAAAATTAAATTTAAAAAACGAGGACTGGAGAGATGGCTTAGCAGTTAAGCGCTTGCCTGTGAAGCCTAAGGACCCTGGTTCGAGGCTTGGACTCCCCAGGACCCATGTAAGCCAGATGCACAAAGGGGCACATGTGTCTAGAGTTCATTTGCAGTGGCTGGAGGCCCTGTCGTGCCCATTCTCTCTCTCTCTCTCTCTCTCTCTGCCTCTTTCTCTCTCTCTCTGTCTCTCTCAAATGAATAAATAAAAATTGAATAAAAATGTTTAAAAAATATTTTAAAAAATGAATCAAAGTCTGAACCAGTGGGGGGAACAGATCAATAAAAGGTGAAGGACTGGGGAGAATAAAACTATTTGTTTGCAAAGCCTACTGTCCTGTGTTCCATTTCCCCAGTACCTATGTAAATCCAGATACATAAAGTGGCAGATACATCTGGAGCTCATTTACAGTGACAAGAGGCCCTGGCTTGTCCATTCTCCCAACCCTCTCAAAAAGATAAATAAAAAATATTTCCATTTAAGATTATATATACAAATGTGAATAGATGCTTAACTTTTAATGGTCCCTAACAGAAATAATCCAACTTAGTTACTCTGAAATAGATAAACTATGTTAATTTCTTGAAGTAGATAATTACTGGAAACTGGAGAAACAAGTTATGGTTATATACAATATTAAGATTACCCTTAAAACCACTGTGGTGGTTTGATTCAGGTGTCCCCTATAAACTTAGGTGTTCTGAATGCCAGGTTCCCAGCTGATAGAGATTTGGGAATTAACACCTCCTGGAGGGAGTGTATTGTTTGGGGTGGACTTATGGGTGTTATAGCCAGTTTTCCCCATGCCAGTGTTTGGCACACTCTCCTGTTGCTATTGTCAACCTAATGTTGGCCAGGGTGGGGTGGGTGATGTCCACTCTTTGTTCATGTCATCATTTTCCCTGCAATCATTGTGTTTCCCCTCAAGCCTGTTAGCCAAAATAAACCTCTTTTTAAAAGAGAGGGAGCTAGAGAAAAGGCTGGAGGAAACTTGGGGATGATGGAAATAAATGTGTGTTGCATTGATTGTGTTGACAGCTTTATAATCATACATATGTCAAAGCTCACATTAGTTTATGCAGCTTATAGTTCATATGAAGACTCTATAAAGTGGTTGAACTGAAACAAAAATCTGAGTGAAGGCTGCTTTTTCACAGATCTAGAAAACAGAGAAGGAATTATATAGGTGGTTAGCAATTCAAAGACTGCTAGAGACCACAATGTAAATGTTTTCTGGGTAGTTGGGAACATGTATAGGAAATTATCACACCATGGTGATTTCAGATTTGGGGGAGCACATGTTATGTAGTAATCATGTCAAAGCACAAACATTCACCCTAACTTCTCCAATTCACAATTTCAGCATAAAAGGGAAATTTCTTTTGGTGGATTTTATTAAAAGATACATGTTAATTTTCCTACAAGAAACTCTTATATTAAGAAAGCAGTCAGGATAGGTAAAACTTTGTTCATATGAAATGAATTTAATCTAAGATCTCAGGATGACTCTGTTTCCTTTGAAGATAACACAAGGAAAAATGAGAGTCAGGTGAGAGTAAAGATGATAGTGATGCCACTAAGGAAAAAAAAAAAAACATTTGAAGAAAAGCACTAGGAAACATTATTAATAAAATTGAAGAACCATATCTGTATCCTTTTATGTTCATAATGAGCCCTCATTTATTATTCCTGCTACCAAGTCAAAATGATATATTTAGTCTTTTCAAGGTAAAAATTTTAGAACTATTACAAGTCATATCTTCACATTGTTTGTAAATTTTTTTCTAGGGCTTTGGAAAGGCAAGGGTTCAATTATCATTTCATAAACGTCTGTGACCAAAATAAAAATGACCCAGGGTTCTTGCTTGTATGCTTACTGCATCTCTGCCAAGGGGATGATGAAACCCTTCCAGATCCCTCCCTTAAAAACCTTAATGGTACTAACAATGATCACTTATGTTGAGTTTCTCTGCTGATCCCGTGCTAAGCAAATTCAGAAATACAGCAAAGAAAAACTGTTTCCCCAGGTTCTTTGGAGGTAGAACAAGTTTATAGCAAAAAAGATATGTGCTCTTGAAGTTACATAAAATTAGTCTCACCTCTTTACCAGAAAGTTAATGAAAAAAATTAATAGATAGACTGAACAACAGAAAGGAAACTCTGAAAGTAGCCCTGCTAGAATGCTGTGGCAGAAATTATATGAAATGTACAATGAGATACCTAAGTTTGATTCTGCATTCCATAGATTACCCTATGAGTTGGCATAACATTAAAATCTTTGAATCAAGAATTCCTACATGTCATATATATTATGTAATATGAATACAATGCCTATGGCAAATAATGTATAACAGATTAGTATTACAAATATTTTATGTTTTACATGGTGTTACTGCATGACTACAGAAATAGTTATATAAAATTATATAAATAAAACATTGATGTATACATGTATAAAATAAACAATTCACATATCACATAATATGTTATGCAATGCATATCATAAATTGCCATAAACGTTGACTAATTATATTTTCTATATAGAAGAATATGACTTATGTTACAATATATAATACACTGTTAATGTTATGTAAATTATATAATAAACATATATTGTGTGAAATATTGTCAATAAAGCTATCATAAATAACGTAGTAGAGATGTTAAGTATTATAGGCTTATGTTAGAAGTAATAATATAAACACTATGTGATATTCAATATATAGTACACAAATTATGTGATCATAACATAATACATTTTTCTTATAAGAATTTTATGGTGTGTTATAAATATAGTTGTCAGAATGCACTGCAGGACATAAAATATGTTAATCTGCATGGTTTTATATGAATTTAGATTACTGTGAGATCTTTCTTTTTTAATTCTTTATCTGAATTGGGGATATTTTCTAATAAGAAAGTAGCTTGGAGAATTTAATTTAATTGTCTCTTTTTTTTCTTCATTTCTTTAGTTTTATTTTCAGACTCCATATTTTACAACTATAGTGAGCCCCTTGGCCCTTCAATACAGGACTAAATAAATCCCTATTTCAGTTCATTTCAATAACTTTTCCTCTCTGATAGAGCATTCAGTTCCAGCTCATCTATCTTTCCTTCCATCCTTCTTTCTAGAATTCTGTTCTAGCTCTGCCATCTGTCCTTGCCATCCTGTCATCTAGCATTCTATTCCAACAGTTCTGTCTGCTCCTTCTATCCTGCTCTCTAGAAATCTGTTCTAGCTATTCCATCTGCCCCTGCTGTCTTGCCCTCCAGCATTCTGTTCCAGCTGTTCTATCTGCTCCTTGCCTTCCTGGGTTTTTTTGACTTCACCTTGGTCACAGCTCTGTTGTAGGAGCTTCTTAAAAAACTTTTCTCTTAAGACTATCATTCACTGTCTGTGTCCTATCCACTATATCTATGTGCTTAACATCAGTTCTATGGGTTTAGTTTTTAAATCACGAGTAAAAATAAATTTATTGTCCATTTAGACACATTATTTAGATGAAGATGAAGGATGCTCATAATTGGAATACCACAAGACAGCTTCTATGTCTTCTAGAACAAAGGCATTTGACATAGTAAATAGCACAGCTCATGAGAAAAGACAGGTGACCAGGTCTTGCATTTGATGACATTTTCTCCCTGCCTTCTGCCAAGGTGACCTGCTCTCCTCACTGGAGCCACCTGCTATCTCAGCACCATACAGCTTCATTGCTTTCCTCCTGGAGGTTGTACAATTGTCCATTAGCAGAGTTTATGACATGACTTTCTCCTCTGGTTATTATTGGCAGTATTCTCTCTGTCTAGAGGTTGCTCCAACAACTGATGAAATAACAATGGATTACCAGTTTTCCAGGAATATCTCTCAGACATATTAATACCTGCATTTGGTATTGGCACCTAATATATCTGTTCCATTCATTCCTGCTAAATTTCTGTTCTAACAGGCTTAGAAAGATCCGGGATTCACTTCCCTCTTTAACTCCTCCCATGCAGCCAAATGATGCACTTTCTGTTCCAGTAAGTGGAATGTTTTATGTGCTGCTTATTCTCAAGTGGATTCTTTGAAGTTACACACACATGTGCATACACATGTGCACGTGTGCACGTATGCACACACGCACACACACACACACACCAAACCCCAAGCAGTGTTTGGGTCTCAATGTTTTATCATTCAGAGTTCATTATGTCAGGAAAGGTTTCAATAAATCAGGAAGTAACAATGTGAATAAAGGAAGAAATGAATTCTCTCCTGTGAGAGTAATTCATAGATATAATTACATTTGGCTCAATATCTATATTAGCCTCATGTTTGCTAACTTCTGTAATTAAACCAGGTTAAATTCTCAGTGGTTTAGTGAAAAAGTATTCTACCTTACAGACCAAAAGAGATGCTCATAGTCAAGGGAATTCCCTGAGAAGCTCTTCTCTAGTATGGGAATCCATAATACAAGCTATCTTACATCCTGCAATGGCACAATTACCTAAAATCCCATATGTACAACCTCTGCCTGATTGTCTGGTGAGAAAATGAACAGAATTGGAGAATCTTAGTTGGTATGTATTATGAGGCATCAACAATTGCCCCACACCCACTGATCACCACTAGTTGTAGCAAATCAGTGTTCTTGTGTGCCTTTGACAGCTGTAGATTCTTTCTCAGCCACAACTGAATTACTTTGTTCTTCTCTTTCTTTAGAACTAATGAGATAGATTTATTTTAACAAAAGAATTAATATAGGCTGAGTATTTGGTACTACAAGATGTAAAGCATCATCCATGTTTTTCAGAGTTGATATTTTGATTTTCTAATTGTTAATGCTCAGAATATCCCTTCATAGAAATATGGAGTATAAAACAATAAAAATGTTTAAAGTTTAGAAATTGTTGTAAGAATTTTTTTTTCCAAATCTCATCAAAATACTTTTAATAAATTCTTACAAAACAAAGAACAGGGTTTTTGTAAAATTAAAGTTGGATTTTTAAAAGGTTACAGTCTTATATATCCTCTCAATCACTCCTATTCCACTGAGGACCCTTCTAAGTGGGGTCATTGATATTCACTGTGGGGTCCTGTAGGCCTCAGTCAGTCTCTAGAGAGTGGGGAGAACATGCTTGGGTTAATCCTATCCACCCTGTGACTATTGCAATCTTTCCTCACTTTCTTCTATAATGTTCCTAGTGCTTTGGAGAGAATGTTAGAAATCAGATTTAGTATTGAGTTCTCAATAATCTGGATTTTTGCTTTGAAAGCATCTAAGTGACTACAGTGTTGAACGACATCTCCCTGGAACAGCTTGTCAGGCTTGCAGTTAGTACAATACTTGTGTCACTGTTTCCTCTGCAATGTCTCCTGGGTCCCTGCAGATGTGGTAGGGGTGACACATTTTGTTGTAGGCAGTCAGCTATTCTTTCTTGTTGCATTAATGGATGCTGTATCTCCCCAGAAATATCTACCATTTGTAATCTAAAGCAGATTTTTGAGCCAAGAGTTAGAATAGTTTGAATAAAACCTGATAAGCATTGTTATTTGAGAGACTTTTTGATGTGCATACCTACTCTTTCTTAACCAAAAAGCAATGAAGGTTCCCTTTGGCTACTCACATAGGCCGTGTTCCACCATTGCGTAGGTGTGTACTTTTTGGATGGTTGATTTTATAGCTTGCAGGGACTCCTGCTTATTCTTTCTGTTGCCACAAAGCTCCCATAGTACTTTCAAGTTCTATGAGGGATATCCAGGAGGAAACTGGCTTATCTCTCAGTTCCAGTGTGGTCACTTGTTGTTCTGAAACCACAACCTGTGGTGTTTCAGCAATAGGGTCTTACTTTTAAACTCTAGCAGGTAGTATCATGCTTTCTCAAAGGCATGCATTGCTTTGTGGGCCTCATGGGTCTCCTTGACCAACAAGTCACTGTGGTGGGTAACCCAATTCTGGCTATGTGATTTACCAGCCAGAGCTAATGGTTTTAGGGTTAATATTTTTCCTTCTACAAGTCACTTCAGTCTGGCCCACTCCACCTGCCACCCTTATTCCAGGTTATATCTTGTAGAATCCTATCCAGGAGGATGATTTCTATGTTACTGATACATGTTGTCATTAGTTTTGTGTAATTATACCTCCTCCTTCCCCTTACCCTTTTACAAAGGCCCTTCCATTCCCAGCTTGCTTGCTGGCTTTCTTCTTTCTTTCCTTCCTTCCTTCCTTCCTTCCTTCCTTCCTTCCTTCCTTCCTTCCTTCCTTCTTTCCTTCCTTTCCTTCCTTCCTTTCCTTCCCTCCCTTTCTTTCTTCTCTGTCCCTTGACTAGCTTCATTCTAGTTTCATGATGCTTACTACCACACAGAGTGAACTCAATCTGTTCCAGGTTAGAAATGGTATATGAGAGAATATGTGACAATTGTCTTCTAAGCCTATATTACCTTGCTTAGTAATATTTTTCCCAAATCCATCCATTTTCCTGCAACTTTCATCATTTTATTTTTCTTTATTGCTGAGTGGAATTCCATTCTGTATATGTGTCACATATTTGTTAACCATTCACTTGTTGATGGACATTTGGGTTGATTCCCATTCCTAGCTACTGTGAATAGAGTAGCAATGATCTGGTTGAACAAGTACCTTTGTTCAGTAAATGATAGAGTATATTTAGGGTATATGCACAAAAATGGTATAACTTGATTTAATGGTTCCTCTATTTTTAGCCTTTTGAGGGGTCGCCATACTGATTCCATAGTGGCTATACAAATTTTCACTCCTACCATAAGTGGGAAAGGGTCCTCTTTTCACATATCCCTGCTAGCAATTGTTGTCATTTTATTTTTGGATGATTGGCATTATGACTACAGTGAGATGGATAAAAGGCTTATTTCAATAAATGGTGCTGGTGAAGCTAGGTTGCCACATGTATAAGAATGAATATAGAAATGAGGGGAGGTAGAGTTAGGGTGACTGGACACCTAAAGGTAAAAAGGCCAAAAAAGTTTATGCTTTCTAGAAGTCAAAGTCTCTGGGAGAGACTCTCTAACTACCACAACTTCATGCCACATTCAACAAAAAATAGTTAACGATCTGATGTCATCACCCCTTAACCTCTAACAACAGTTAGAGTGTCTTCTCATGAAAGGAAAAAATAAGAGGGGATAGAGTTAGGGTGACTGAATCCCTAAAGATAAAAAGGACAAAAAAAATTACACTTACTAGAAATCAAAGATAGTCTGATTTCTTATTTCTTGCCTAGTTCCCTAGAACTGATTTTCCACAGTCAGGACCTCTCCTTTGAGTGAGGTCTTTCATAGGATTTGGACATTATGATAGGTCAAGTTCAGCCCATGGAACTTGGTGCCAGAGCTAATCTCTTCCTGAAATAACCACACTAAGGTTATAAATACCTTTACAAGGACAGAACAGTCTCTCTCTCTCTCTCTCTCTCTCTCTCTCTGATCACCTACAAACTTCCAGCTGTGGGTGAGTTTTTCCCTCTGCTGAGCCTGGGCTGGCTTGGCCCACGCTCAGGCCCAGGCCCAGTGGGAAGGGCCCCTAACCCTTACTCTCTACATGGGTTCTTTGTCTCCTCCAGCTCCCCACATGGCAGGAACTTCTTAAATTTTCTTTTCTCTTTTCTTTTCATGCTTTTTCACTAGACTTATATCCAGTCACATGGACTTCTGAACTACACGTGGCCCATATGGATTTTGGGGCTCCATGTGATGCACTTCTCCTCACTTACCCTTACCTCCCAACCACCCCCTTTCCACACTGCTTTATAACATCTAAATTAAATGAGGTATTTTAAAATTAATTGTCTTAAATGTAAATTTTCCAATTCTTTGGTTAGTTTACAAATATAAACTCAGGGCTTGGGTATCCAGGAAACACCGCCAAACCCCAGTTTCTCTGTTATAGACCCTCTGCTCCCACCGTGCATAAAATTCAACTCTAAATGGATCAAGGACCTCAACATAAGACCTGGAACTCTAAAATGATTAGAAGAAAAAAATATGGAGAACACCTCAAGATATAGGCATAAGGAAAACTTTGTGGGTAAGACCCATGAATTTATACAGTCTCTTAAATACTAGGGACTCATGAAACTCAAAAGCTATTGTACAGGTAAGCCAACCATAAAGGGAGCTGATAGACACCCTGTAAAATGGGAGACAGTCTTCAGGAGCTATACATTCTACAAAGCTTTAATGTCTAGAATCTACAAAGAACTAAAGAACTCAAAAATAACAAACAATAAAAATCCAAGCAACCAACTTAAAAATGATGCAGGGGATTGAAAATGGAGTTCTCAAAGGAAGAACTACAAATGACACATAAACACTTAAAGAGCTGTTCAATATCTTCAGTCACTGGGAAAATGCAAATTGAAACAACTATGAGATTATGTTACCTTTCGTCATCTTTTGGTGTTATCTCTGTGGGCCTAACCATGCCTTCTTTTCACCTTTGTTGGAGTGACTTTCTCAAAGAATATTGTAGAACTTTCTTAGTCCCTGTTTCCATTAAAGAAGTGGAGATGAATGGCAACATGTAAAAGGGACTGTGGGAATCAAATTAATAATAAGTAGGGAAATACTTAAGATAAAAGATCTCTTAATATAACGGATTGCTATTAATGTGAAATATAAGATCATCAAATTTTTAGGGAAGTGAGAGTATAATACTCATGGAGAATTAAATCATTTTCTTATAAAAATATTCATAAAAAATATTCCCCTAAATTCTTCTCTGTGGTGACTCTAAATGTCCCTTTGATGTGTCTTGACAGTCAACTTAATGAGCTTTAGAATCACTTAGGCTACACAGCTTTCTGTATTTCATTGAGGAAGTTGCTAGAACAGTCTAATTGAGTCAGAACGAAATACTCAAAACTGGTTGACACCATCGCATAGGCTAAGGACCTGGACTGAATACAACAGGGAAAAGGAAAAAATGAGCTTAGCATTATCAATCATCTTTCTCTGCTTCCTGACAGTGAAGTCTTTGTGACCAGGCTTCTACCACTATGCCTTCCACTCAAATCATGAGCCAGAATAAATCCTTCTTCCCTTTAGTTGCATTTTTTCATGTATTTTGCTCAAGCAATGTGAAAACAGCTAATATGCAACACATAATAAATATCTAGTCCACATCCAGGAATATGAAGGCAACAAAGAGTTATTGCACTAACTTGGGAAAATAAAGTCATCTCCCATCCCCTGTTTGTTACAATTGTTATAGATTTGATTGAAAACCTGCATTAGAATAATGTACAAAAGTGAAACATTTCTAACTACTAAAAATTAGGGTTGAAGCCGGGCCTCATAGTGCATGGCTTTAATCCCAGCACTCGGGAGGCAGAGGTAGGAGGATTGCTGCGAGTTCGAGGCCACCCTGAGACTCCATAGAGAATTACACATCAGCCTGGGCTAGAGTGAGACCCTACCTTGAAAAACCAAAAAAATAAAAATTAAAAATTAAAAAAATAAAAATAAAATAAAATAAATGAGGGCTGGGACTAAGGAGATGGTTCTGTGGTAAAAGCAGTTACTGCACAAGCTTGAAAACCTGAGTTTGAATCCACAGAACCTATGTAAAGCAAGATGTGGTAGTGTGTGTCAGGAATCCTAGCATGACTAAAATGAGATGGTAGATAGATGCAGAGGAAACTCTTGAAGCTCATGTGCAGATAGCCCCATGTACACAGCAGCAAATAAGAGACCCTGCTTAAAACAAGGTATGTAATAATGGTTGGAACCCAAGATGGCTTTATGATCTTCACATGTGTGCTATGCATACCTGAACACACACACACACACACACACACACACACACACACTCATACACACATTAAAATAAATCAAAGTAAGTAATTCTAAAGGAAGGATTGGCATTGTTCACCTATATTGAAGTCACTTATGAGGCTATGTTAGGGGAATACTTGAGCCCAGGAGTTCAAGATCATTTGGGGCAATAAGAAAGACTCTTTGTCAAACACAATGCCATCAATTGTCAAAAGCAATGTCATCAGTGCTAGAGAGATGGTTTAGTGTGAAGGGGTACTTGTTATGCAAGAAAGAGAATGGAAGTGTAATCCCAAGCACCTATATAAAGCCAGTCTTGCCTCTAATACCAGTCCTGAGGTAAGTGAAGATAGGAGAAGCTCTGGGGCTTGGTGATCAGACAGTTGACCAAAAATAGCAAATGTGGTTGCAGAGAGAAACTCTGTCTGAAGAAAACACCATGAAAGAAAGAAGAGGACACCAAGTGTTCTCCTTTGGCCTTCCGCTTAGGTGCACATAGGGCATGTACAACTTCATATACAAGTACATACATAACACACACACACACATAAACCATTTCACAAGCAACACACCTTCTACAGCAAAATTCTACTTCCCAAATTGCCCTCAGCTGAGGACCAAGTATACAAAACACATGAGTATATGGAGTACATCAGCTTCAAACTACTATTTCCACACCTGGCCCCTATAAAATGCAATACATTCAGTCCAACTTTTAAAGGGACACACAGTTTTATCAATCCCAAAACTGTTCAAACATTCCCATAGTCCAAGGTCTCACTTAAGAGCCTGTATGACTAAAAAATCCTAGTACATCAATAATCTTGAGTCTCCACTACAGCCCAAGGTTCATCCTCATGAGTCCATCAGGTCTCCATTCAGGGACTCCAACAACCCTGCCTCATATTGTTCAGTGGTCATTTCCACAAAACTACATTGCACATCCAATTATCATTTTCCCTTTATTTGTTACATTCCCACAGTACCTGTGAGGCTACCAAATTGTTAACACGTGGAAAAATAAAACAATTTTGAAAAGCAGGATACTCTATCATTCAGGCCTCTACTTTTAAGAGTGAGCATTCTTCCTGTTGTGCCAATACAGAACAGCTGGCCCAAACTTAATGGTGGCAATCTCTCAAACAATTTTTGCCCATTAGGGAACAGTTTCACCAAAAGATTTCATTTCTTTCTGGAGTGGTATACTCTGCTCACACCAGTCAAGTATCCTAAAATCAATCTTACTCAAGTTCTAATGACGCAGGAAGAATGCAGCAAGCCTCTCACACAAACTGCCTCTAGTTCATTCCACATAAACTCTTCCTTCGCCTCAAAAATGAGACCCTCATAGACTACAGTACTTCCTGTATTTAGGTCTCTAAACATTGACTATAAGGGTCTATCAAGCTTTTCTTAGAGGGCTGCAAGAGACATCTCTTAGGCCAAGGTTTTAAATCCTTCCACATTCCTCCCTCCCACAAATCAATTCCTAATGCCCAAAGCCACAAAGTCAGGTTTCGAGCAAAAACTACCCCACTCTTAGTACTAATTTTCTGTTGTAGTTACTGTCTCATTTCTGGGGAAAAAAAGAATGCAACTGAAAGCAGTTGATGGAAGGAAAGCTCTTATTTTGGATTACAGTTTAAAGGGGAAGCTTCATGATAGCGGGGGAAGTATGGCATGAACAGAGGTTGGACATCATCTCTGCCAGAGCAAGTGGAAAACAGCAGCAGGAGAGTGAAATTTGCCAGGCAGAACTGAGTATAACATCCCAAAGACCATTCCCAACAACACAACTGAAGCAAGCTCCAATCCATAAATTGCTACTAGGCCCAAGTATACAAAATACATAAGTTTATGGGGGGCATCTGATCCAAATTACTATACCCTGCCTAGCAGTTCTGTGGAATTATGCTGTGCAAGAGCCTTTAGGGGGAAATGCCTAATTCCATGTCACTGCATGAGGAGAAATAGAATAGTTTGAAGGAGAAAAAGTGAAAGCAGAAACATTGCCAAAGGATGGTTTCAAGTAGTCTATGCCAAACATCAGGTGTTAATTCTACCAGTGAGAACAGGTTGCATGTGGGAATTAATTCATATAGTGATCATGAGAACTTTATGTAGGATATAACTTGATGGGTGGGATATACAGTTTTAAGTAAATATTTACTTTAAAATGTCATATATTAACTCTCATATAATGTCACATATCTAAAATCTAAGTACTCCAAGGCAGGGGGAAGTGGATCACTATGATTTTTGAGGACAGCATGTTCTGCATAGTAAATTCTAGGCTATATACAATGTGAAATCCCATTTCAACACAAACAAAATTATCATACATAATAAAACTATAAGCACAGGGCTAAAAAGAATATGCTAAGAAGCACTGGTTAAGTTAGGCACTGGGAATGAAAACAATGCAGAATATATATATATATATATATATATATATATATATATATATATATATATATTCACTTTGTGTTTCCATCAGATTCTGATTCATGCCACTATGTGCTGGTTAACAAAATACAACGAAACAACAGAGACCAGTCCATTTTGTGTTCACAATAATTCACTAATGTTGGCCCATTATCTCCACATCAAAATGAAGGAAGCAAAAGGAAGGCACAGTTAAGGTTATGTTACCTGACATAGAGTTAGTTAATGAGGACCTAGACTGTGAAGACCCTCAGCTAGCCTTTATATTTTCATAAGTATCAATTAAACCTTGATAAAAAGGAGATATTCAGAAGGCAAGCATTCTTTCTCTGACTACTAATCTTTGTGGTATTCCCTGTTCCTTTCTACTATATCTTTCCCACCATGATGAAAATATGGTGGCTGTAAAACCTTAACCACATAGTCAGTGTCAAGCTCTGTCACCAGCTCATGCAGTGGCCAAACACCTTTGAAACATGGTTGCAGTAGTCTCTGAGTGTCTGTATAACTGAAGCAGGAAAATATTGTTGCTAGTCAGCCTTGTGTGGGCAATGTGCCCTAAAGCTCTCTTCATAAAGCAAAACCATGAAAATCTTTATATCCTTTATCCTGCCAGTGGTCAAGGTCCCTTCAGTTTCAAAGTGTATTAAAAAACCTTCCCCGTTGTCCCAATGCAAAGTACTTCATTTATAATGACACTGGTCTCTTCAGCACTCACAGTGGACACAAGTTTCATGCACTTCTTTTCTATGCAAATTGAGAGCTTTTCAAATCTTTCTGCTGTGACTTTTCTTATGTTTTTATTTTTATTTTTTTTCATCAGCTACAATACCTAGTAGTAACCATGCCACAGTCTAAATAATAGGCTTGAAATAATAGGCCTTGAAACTTTTTCTACTACATGAACTAATTATCACCTTTAAATTTAACCTTACACGTCTCAGGACATAGGCAAGACGTAGGCAAGTTTCTTGCCAGGGTGTGTCATTCATGACCTCTAGTCCAATTCCCACTAGGATGTTAGTTCCCACCTGGAACACCATGAACACGGTCTTTAGCACCTGCTGTCCTCCCATGCATGGTTTTTCTGAACTCCCATCACAATCACACATTAAACTCTACATACATTTTTCTCTGGCTTCTCCAGCCTGTGTATTTAAAATGTTCTAAATTTCGTCTGCCTCCTTACTGCAGTAGGCAGCTCCTCAGTCTCATACATTTTTTAAATTCTCCCACAAAACAGTTACAAATGCTTCAGGATAACATAATCACGGGAACAATTCTATTCTCAGTATCAATTACCTGTGTTACCCTCATTTTCTGTTGCCAGGAATTGTATCTGAAAACAGCATAGGAAGAAATTGTTTATTTTTACTCATGCTTTCAGAATCTTCAGTTAATAGTCTTAATATCAGTTGACTTCTGGACCATCATGATGCAGAGCGTCGTGGTGACAAGAACATGTGACTAAAGCTACTCACCACATGGCAGACAGAATGGTGAGGAGGAGTGAGAATGAGAGGTTTCGGGCAAGACAGCCCTCAGTTACCTAACTCCCTCAGCCTGACCCAGCTTTCTAAAGTTTTCAGAGCCTCAAAAAATTCTCCTCTGGCTGCTGAACAAGCTTTCAACAATGAACTTATGTAAATATTCCATATTCAATCCATAAGAAACTATTAATGAAGATAGAAAACCTGGTGATGGCTTAAGCTGGGAGCTGAGTAAGAGGAAGTTGTGAAGGAGAGAAGTGATACCCAAGGAAACTAGCTTGGCTTGGGGTTGGCTGATTCCCAGACAGCTGAATGAGGTAGTAAATGCAGATGGGACTTCTGCAGGAAAGGTATCCCCTCTGGATGTCTACATATTTCAAGCCTATATGCAGCTACTATTCTGTCAATAACTTGATTAACTGGATCTCAAGATTACTGCATTATGGAGATGAAAAGGATACTGAGATGAAAAGGTGAGGAATTTGGGGCAATGATAATATTTTTTAAACTTCTCCCCTAGAAATGCTCAGTCTTCATTGTAAGTCCTGACTTCTGGCTGTGTTCTATAGTATTTTCTGTAAAGGAATTAAATCATCATAAAGTTCGGTCTTACAGTTTGCCTCAGAAACTCAAGCTACAAAGACTCATATAAATTCAAGACATCTTCCCTTGTGTCCACACATATACCAGGGCTTCAGGCATCTATTCACTTCATTCTGATTCTTTCTCCTTAGCAGAAACACCGTGATAAACTGCCCCAGCAACTCTTTCCTACAACTGCAAATACATGAATTCTCTACTGCTGTTTTTGTCTTCCTACTAATATTTTTTTTTCTTTTTCAGTCCTCAAATTCATTCCATGTTTTAAAGATAAATTATCCCTCTATAGGATGTTTGTAAGTCGTAGAATACATCAGGTGTAATTTCAGAGCTGCATAGCATTGGGTAAGTAGACAGGGGCTCGAATGCTTCCTAAACAGCAATAAATAAATAAATAAAATAAAGTGTCGATCAAGCTAATTAAGTCCAACATAAAGATACTTTTCCATCACTCTCAATAAATTAAAAAAAATATGATAACCTAAATGAATGTCTCATGCAAATTGTTAGGAATAACTGACAATGTGTTCATTCCCCCCACCCTAATACCATTTAGGGAATCTGAAGTCATTGTGGACTTATTCAGACATTCACACAGAGATATGCAGTTAAAATTGATGAATTCCTGGAACTTATTTGCCAAAACAGTGAATAAAATACTTGCTGCAAATACAGATTTCCACGGCCTGCTATTCCCTCAAATAGCCCGAGCTTTGTTCTGTAGCAGATAGTTTGGTTTAAAGTATATGCCCATGCAGTCATGATTAAAACATAAGCACACCCACACATAAACATGTTTAGAATAAACAAGAAAAAGCTGGCCATTGCTGACAATACAGGCAATACATCTGTAAATTTATTGCATAATTTCTTCCTAGTTACAGCATTGCCCAACCACTATGAACAACGGTGCTTTTCCCCAACAAATTTATTGCTTCTGGTTGCTCTTCTATTGCTTTCAATAAGAAATGCCAGAATAACTATGATTTAAAAATGCTATCCAGTGATGTGACTGCTCAGTAGATTCCATGCATTATAATAAAACTCTCCTCTGAGTGTTGTACTTAGAAGAAAACAGAATATGGTCTTAATTCCTCAGCTTTGGCTGCACATTTATGTCGACGTATTTACTAGACCGTTGGAAGGCTATCTTTGTTTTCTTTTTTTTTTCTTTCTTTATTAAAAATATTGTTTATTTATTTATTTATTTGAGAGACCAAGGGAGGGAAAGAGTCAGACAGAGAGAGGGAGAGAGAGAGAGAAAGAGAGAGAGAGAGAGAGAGAGAGACGGAGAATGGGTGCACCAGAGCATCCAACCACTGTAAACGAACTCCAGATATATGCGCCACCTTGTGTATCTGGCTTATGTGGGTCCTGGGGAATCGAACCAAGGTCCTTTGGCTTTGCAGGCAAATGCCTTAACTGCTAAGCCATCTCTCCAGCCCTGTATCTTTGGTTTTTTTTAACTGCGATTTTTGTTTTGTTTTGTTTTTCAAGGTAGGGTTTCACTCTAGTCCAGGCGGACCTGAAATTCATTATGTAGCCTCAGTGTAAGCCTTAAACTCACAGCAATCCTGCTACCTCTGCCTCCTGAATGCTGGAATTAAAGTTGTGTACCACCACACCGAGCTTTAACTGCATTTTCATAAGGCTGTCAAGCAGCTTGGAGGGAGGCCTTATCTAGTTATCTCAATTTAAATATTACCACTTGTTAATGTTCAACTTATGCAAATCTTGAGTTGAGTTTATATTACCCCTGTGATATTGTGGGTCAAAATTTCTTTATTAGACAGGCCAGAGACAACTCAACATCCAGATTATAAATATATGAACCCAGCTTCCTTGTGATGGTTTTAAAGTTGAATATTATTTCATCTTCCAAGGAAGGAAATTCAAATCTTTCACTGTGTATCTATGTCACAGGATAAAGAAGCAGAGGAAATAGGCAGACTAGATATTTGGTATAGACATTAAAGCACAGCTTCTCCCCATAAAGTCCTTTTAGAAGGAGATTTAGTCATTCTGAAGCTAATTTTGATATGATGATCTTTTGACTTGAGGAAACTGTGTCTGTGCTTTTGTTTGTGAATGTGAAATAAAAGGTATAGTCTCTAGGAGATTTTTAATCACCATGAAGTTGTCTAATCTGCTTTCAGAGTCACATTCTGTCTTATCATTTTAATTTATACACTTCCCTTATAAGAAGAGAATATTCATTTTTTTCTATTTATAATTTGCAAAGAATTTTATAGTGATTGGATTATAATATTACAAAATTGATAAATCAATTTGGATTAGGGCTCATGCTGAAATGTTTATTCTTTGTAGGAATTGATATTTTGTTACCCAGATAAGAAACAATTTCATTAATGTGCATGCTTACTAATTGGAACCCTCTTAAACTTCTTGGGACATGCCCAGATCTTAGAAATCTCTACTCAATGCTTCTGATACATGCACTAAGTTAAGTGAAAATTACATGATCAAAACCATCATTTCTCTAGTAACAACTTATTTAAATTAATATCATTATTAACAATTATAATTTTCCTGAACACAAATTATCTCTTTAAAGGTAAAAGCCAAGTGAGATGCATTCATAGAAAAAGAAATTGGCATGTATGTTGGGAGTTTAGTAAGTAAACAGAACAGGCTAAGGTCCCACTAAAATTACAGGTGGAAGAACATTAGAAACTAAATGTAAGTCATAATTTTTATTTCATTCTACTTGCCACAAATAGTCTTTTGAATCATATAACTGTATTAAATGTTAATTTGTATATATAATGTATATGATTAAAATGTTCTTATTTATGTACAGAAGTATTGTCGTTGACGGAAATTTTCTTCTAGATACATTGTTATTAGAGGTGGCAAGTGTGAGAGTTCTTGGACTAAGCTAGGCCCTTACATGGGGAAAATAACTCAGTAAGGTGTGGACAGAATTTCAAAGCTGAGCTAGAGAAATCATTCTGTAGTTACCTACCATTTTACAGAGACAGGTGATTTAAAATAGGTAAACTTTAGCATCAGAAGTAACAAAAAGAACAATAATAGAAAATTTGCTATAGCATAGGCTAGTGAAAGTAGTGTGTGATTAAGTTCATAAATAGAAAGTTTGAGACTTATATAATATAACAAGAAACTTAAGGGCACTAGGAGAGTTTTCAATCCTGTAACTCCTTGATACTCAGTTTAAATTTTTTTCCAGTGATCTAAAATACTACTTTTACTTTCTACAGAGATCACAACCCATGATTATTTTCTATGAAAATAGTTCTAATGAGTAATTTTTTTCTAAGAGATGTTTGTGGTTTCATGTTAGTGCACAGGGAAAATCCCTCCTTATTTGGTTCAAATTGTATCAATAATATGAATAAATTGGCCAGGTGTGGTGGCACACGCCTTTAATCCTAGAACTCAGGAGGCAGAGGTAGGAGGATTGTCATGAATTCAAGGCCACCCTGAGACTACATAGTGAGTTCCAGGTCAGCCTTGGCTAGAGTGAGACCCTGCCTTCGAAAACCACAAATAGTAATAATATGAATAAATTGGATGTGGCAGCCAAATGAAATGAAATTATATAACTGATTTACATGCTACCTGAATTCTTTCCAAATACTTTATGTAATTGTGACAGAATTCCTTTTCTTTCTGCATTAAATGTGGATTCAACCAAAATGGAGCCTGACAGAGTCCATTGCAGAAGAGGTGGTGGAAACAATGTAAGAGCCAAAGGGAGGGTAAGACTGTTTACAATGCAATTGTCCAGACAGGAACTGGTCTCAATATCTATGACCTCTCAGTGCCTAGTACTACCTTCACAAGACCCTCATAATAGGAGGAAAAGATAATAAAATTCAAATAAAAGAGAGACTAACAGAGAGTGAGAGGGGATATGATAAAGTGTGGATTTGTGAAGGGGAAAGTGGAGGAGGGGAGGAAATTATCATGGTTTATTGTAAGTATGTAAGTTGTCAATAAAAAAATGCCCAAAAAAGTGGAGCCTAAGGGAGAGGCACATATGAGTGTCACAATAACACTAGTTGACCCTTTAGGCAATTTTGACCCCAATGTCAGGAACTGCAATGAGCTGAAAATGAAGAAAATATTATTTTTATTAGATGCTTTATTGAATGCAATAATTTATTTATTATCTAGAAATTTGTTACCAGAATTCATCCTTGAGAATTCCCCAGTAGAATTTCTTCTGATGTGATTAAAGCAGGTGTAAAAATAAATGCAATTTCCAAGAACTCTGTGAATGTTGACTGCTGCTCATTGAGGAGACTGAGGCATGGGGCTTCTGGTTCTTGCCAGCTCTGGGAAGGCAACTGGTAACAGCTGGTAAATAATACTGTGTTAACAGCTATTCTGAGAGTAGATGTCAGTAGCACAGAGAGATGGGGGAAGCCAAACACAGTTTGTGAAAGGGTTACACTGAGAAAAAGAAATCCTTAAGCATTCCACCTAATGTGGCAAGAATGTTCATGGAAAGCTACTTGTAAAGCCTTGAACTGCTAACTGCAGAATCTGTAGGTACTATTATGTAAGGAAGAGGCCACATGGTTCTTCTACTTATGGTCCCACTACATTAAAAATAGGAAAATAATTCAACCATTAAGCCATCCATAATGGAGAAACACTATGAAAAATATTTGATGTTCTTCTCTGGCAGGCCTGAAAACTCAAGCTACCTCAATTGCTGGTATTAAAAATTTTGGCATGGACTTTGGCTATACCTCAGTGGCCAAGTACTTGACTGGCATTTTTTTTTTCAAGGTAGGGTCTCTCTCTAGCCAGGCTGACCTGGGATTCACTATGGAGTCTCATGAGTCTTGAACTCATGGCTATCCTCCTACTTCTGCCTCCCAAGTGCTGAGATTAAAGGTGAGCACCACCACCCCCATCTTTGACTGGCATTCTTGAGTCCCTTGATGATCCTCAGCAACACACACAGACACACTCACACACACACACGACAATCATGCCTTCTTATCAGTGGAAATTAAAATAATCTCTCTTGGCATTTCATGTTGGGTTTCAAAGGGAAATGCACTGGAGAAAAAACTCAAGTTTCTAATCCCTTGGGTCTGCAATGCCCACTGCAAATGAGTTTCCTGACTAGAGCCTCAGACCCTTGTCCTCAGTTAATGCAAATGCTTTTGAGTGCGTATCTTAAAGCTTCTCAATTTATAAAAATAAGCAACTTAAACTTGACTTCAAGACAGGGGAGATGAATCAGTGGTTAGAGGCAGTTGTTTGCAAAGCCTGCTGGCCCACGTTCAATTTCCTGGAACCCCTGTCTCTCACATGTGGAATTCATTCACTGAGGCAAGAAGCCCTGGTGCACCCATTACTCTATCTCTTTTTCTGTCTCTCTTCAATAAATAAATTATAAAAATAAAATAAACTACCTCAGAAATTTTAAAATTATCTCTGTAAGGGATCATAATATTATAGCATGTGGCACATCCATTTTTCTTATTCAAACTACCCAAGTAGCAATGTCAGCCACATTTATTTGGGGAATAAAATGTCCATCTATCTGTCTATCTATCATCATCATCTATCTATCATCTATCTATCTATCTTTATATCTATCTATCATTTCTAATCCATCCCTTCATCTTCTCCATCCATCTCATTTTTCTCTCCCTCCTCTCTCTCTCATACTCCATAAGCATAAACAAACCAACTTCACAACCAATCAGAAACATCAAAGTGCAGAAGGAAGTGGGACATTGTGGTCCAGTATATTTCACAGTGTGCTCTCATAAGCAGCCCAGACATGAGCTTGGGAGTGTCCTTCCCTGGGACTTCTCAAGCAGAAATAGATGATCCTGGCAATGATGTTCCATTAATTCTATGAAACTTGCTTTACCATTAGTTCCTAAAACTGAAATGAAAAACAAAGTCCAGAAAGTCTTTTGTACACTCATTACCATGAATGCCTCACTAAGCACACAAGTTATTACCACTGTTGTTTTGATATTGCATAAGACACTCAAGTACAAGATTTATGGCCTTAATGAATAATGTTAATATCATTTTTATCTTTAATATTTTGTGATTCTCTAAAAAATAAATGAGGTTTTGATAATGTTCAAATGTGCTAATTAATGGACCTTAAGGCATAGAACTGGTAGTCAAAATCTGTGTGCCATTCATACTGTTGCCTCACCCAAGTTCTTAGGTGGCTGTTATATTTCTGCACAGTCAGTGTCCCATGTTCTAGCTTTGTCTTCAGAATTCTCCTGAGAGGACCCTCCCTTTAGCTGTGCTGTTTCCCAGGGCATCCACCATTGTTCTTTCCTTCCCCATAGTGATTACTCCTGGGATGTCTGCAGGGCCCGTTCTGTATATATGTCTGTCTGTCAATATTTTGTTCAAATATTATTTCCTCAAGAAGATTCTTACAATATTGTTGTTTTTGTCATATCATCATGCTTTTCCAAATTTAATACAGAATATCTGTTTTATCATGTGACATGCGTTTGTCCACATTAGTTCTCCCCATTGTAATATAAATCCCATGAGAGCAGGAACTTTATTTGGATCATCAATCAATACTCTGTATTGATTGTATCTCACATACTGCCCAACCTGGAATTCCTTCCCCACACCTTACTGTTCTTGACTCCTTACTTTTACTGTCTTGGTCATCTCTTTATTATTAATTATTATCTTTACTATATTAACATATTGCATATAGATCATAGTCTGCTGGGGTTATATTCCTATGTTCCCTCTGTCTCACCCCTCTTCCTCTGAGGAGGTATTAGTAATCACTGTGGGGGCACGAATACACCGGTCTCTCCCTGTAGGAGAAATAATGCCTGAGGATACTCCTTCCCACCATGTGGCTTACAATTTTTCAGCTACCCCATCAACAATTTTCCTGGAGCTTCAGTGGGTGTGTTATAGGTTTCCTTTTAAAATTATTTAAGAGAGAGAGAGAGAGTGAATAGGCATGCCAGTGCCTCCAGCATTGCAAATGAACTCCAGATGCACGTGCCATCTTGTGCATCTGGCTTAAGTGGGTCCTGGGGAATCAAAATCAAACCTGGATCTTTAGACCTAACCTTAACCATTAAGTCATCCCTCCAGCCTAAGGTTTCCTTTTGGATTGAGCTCTCTCCAGCCTCTGATTTTCTGCTTTGATGAGCTTTGAGTCTCCCCAGTGTCTACTTCCATCTCCCTGGGAGAGGTTCTCAGCCTAGCAGTGAGAGTAGCACTGGTATTTAATCTGCAACTTCCCCTCTAATGTGTCCTGGAACCTTGCAGATTTGATAGAGTTGGTACCTCTCATGCTAGGCAGTGAACTTTATTTTCTTGTTACACTGTTGGACTTTGAGTCTCTCTGATACTCACTGTCACCTATAAAAAACAAAGTCTCTTCCCAACAGTGAGAGCATCATGGTCAACAGAGAAAAGCATATACACTTAGAAGAAAATTTGATGGGTATACCTGCTCATTTTAGACAAACAACAGTGATAGCTTCCATCTAGAGTCTCTGACATTCCAAGCCACAGGCTCCTGACTTGGTTATCAGTACCAGGTATCAAATATTTCCCACTGACCGGGCCTCATGTCCAATCAGGAACAGTTGATTATCCACATAGCATGTGTGCCACTATTGCACAGGTGTGTGCATCTTGCCAGAATAGTTGATTTTGTAGCTTTCAGGATTCTCTGCTTGTTCAAGCTGTTGGTGACCATTATCCCACAGAAGCTTACATAAGACTTTCCAGCACCATGAGTACTAGCCACCAGGAGGTTGGCTTCCTTCTCAATTTCAGTATGATCTCCCACTATCCTATGACCACAGCCTGTGGTATCTTCAGTAATAAAATCTTAACATTTAGACCTGGAGGGTAATCAAATGCTATGTCAATGACCTGTGTGGTTGAATGGGATGCTCATGGGTCTCCCTGATCAGTAACTCAGTGTGGAAGGTTATTCAACAGTATTTACTAGTAAAAACATCTGGTTTGTGGGTAAAACTCTGTCTGCAAGGTACTTCTGTCAAAATATCCCTCTCCATGCTTCTCTTATAAAAAGTTATATATTTTAATTAGCTAACCAGGATAAAGGTTTCTATGGTACTGATTCATGAAACCATTATTTTTTTTGTATTTACTTCCTCCCATCCTCTGTTATCCCAAAACCTCCCAGGACCCTTCTACCCCCCAACCCCTACCAGTATTCTGTCCCTCCACTTACCTGTCACATGCACCTTCCTCTCATCAAGCCCAATTCCTCTCTCTGCTAACCTCCTTCCAGTTATTTGTCAATACTATTAACGCTTACTGCAACTTATAGACAAATTAATCTGCTACATATTAGGTTCAACATATGAGAGAGAACATGTAGCATTTGTTTTTCCAAGCCTCCATAATCTCATTTATTATGATTTTTCCAAGTCCATTGAACTTCCTACAAATTTCATCATTTCACTTTTTTTTTACTGCTGAGTAGAATTCCATTGTTTATATGTAGCACTTCTTCATTATCCATTCACCAGTTGAGGAGCATCTAGACTGATTCCAATTACTAGCTATTGTGAATAGAGCAGCAAAAGACATGACTGAGCAAGTATTACTGTAGTGAAGGATCAAATCTTTAGAATATATGTCCAAGAGCAGTATAGCTGGATTGAACTTTGCAGTCTATTTTTACATTTTTGAAGAGCCTTCATGCTAATCTCCATAGAGTATGTACAAATCTGCACTCCTACTAGCAGAAAATGAGAAGCCATCTTTCCCCATACCTTTGCCAGCATTTGATGTCATCTGATATTCTTTTATAATAGCCATTCTTACTAGAGTGAGATGGAATACCAAATATTTCCCTAATGTATAAAGATGCTAACCATCGTTTTGGATTTTTATGAGCTATTTTTATTTTTTTCCTTTGATAAATCTCTGTTCAATACCCTGCCACAGCTTTGTGTAGTTTGGTTAATTTTTTTATTACTTAGTTTTTTCAGTTCTTTGTATATTACAGATATAAAACCTCTCAGATGTATAGCCAATGAAAATTTTCTCCCATTCTGCAGGTTGTCTGGTTTGCTTATCTGTACAATAGTTTTTTTTTTTTTTTCCTATCTCTATCAAGAATAGTGTTGAAAGCCGGGCGTGGTGGCGCACGCCTTTAATCCCAGCACTCGGGAGGCAGAGGTAGGAGGATCGCCGTGAGTTCAAGGCCACCCTGAGAGGACAGAGTGAATTCCAGGCCAGCCTGGACTAGTGTGAGACCCTACCTCGAAAAACCAAAAAAAAAAAAAAAAAAAAAAAAAAAAGAATAGTGTTGGGATTTTAACTAGAATTGCATTGAATCAGTATATTACTTTTAGTAGGACGAGTATTTTTATAGTATTACTTCTTCTAATATGTGAGCATGAAAGGTCTTTCCATCTTCTATTGCCTTCTTCAGTTTCTTTCTTCAGTGTTGTAATGCTTTAATTTATGAGATCATTTACTTTTTTAGTTAGTGATGTTCCAAGATATATAAATTGCAAATGGGAGTACTTACCTTATTTTGTGCATTAATTTTATATTTTGCCACTTTGCTTAAAGAAGTCATCACCTTTAGGAGTATTTTGGTGGAGTCTTTTAGGTCACTAATGTATATAACCATATCATGTGTAGATAAGGCTAGTTTGATTTCTTCATTTCCAATTCATTATCTCTTTTATTTAAGACTTATTGCTTGAGATAAGATTTCAAGTACTGTGTTGAATACCACTAGTGATAGTAGGCATCCCTATCTTGTCAGAACTTAGTAGAAATGCTTCATTTTTTGACCATTTGGTATGATATGGACTATATATTTGTTATATATAGCTCTTATTATGTTGAGATATACTGCCTCTATCCCTATTCTAAACAGTGTTTTAATCATGAAGGAATGTTGTATTTTCTTTAAGGCCTTTTTTGCATCTATTTAAGTGATTATGTTATTTCCATCCTTATGTCTATGTGATGTATTGCATTTATTGACCAGTATGATGAAGTATCCCTGACATGAAAGCTACATAATTGAGGTGTATGATGCTCGTTTGCTGTGTTCTTGTATGTTATCTGCATACATTTTATTGAGAACTTTTACATCTACATTCTTCAGTGATATTGGTCTATAATTTTCTGGTGTCTCTGTCTGGTTTTATTATTAGTGTGATGGTGAATTCATAGTAGAAGTCAGGGAGCAACACCCTGTTCATTGTTCCTTTTTAATTTTGTGGAATAATTTGAGAAGTACTTTTAGTTCTTTAATAAAGATTTGGTGGATTTTGGCAATGAATCCATCCTAGCATGGACTTTTCTTGGTTGATAGGATTTTAATTATTCCTTTATTCTCATTAGATGTTATAGCTCTATTCAGGGAATTTAATTCTTCTGACTTTAGCTTTGGTAGGTGATATGAGCCATGAAATTTATCCATTTTTCCACATTTTCCAATTTTTGTGGAATATAGGTTTTTGAAATTGTCCTGATGATTCTTTAAGTTTCATTGGAATCTGTTATAGCATTTCTCTTTTCAACTCTAGTCTTGATGATAAGTGTCTCTTCTCTTTTTCTTTTGATCAGTTTGGCCAGGGTCTTATCAATCTTGATTAATCTTCAAAGCAATAGGTTTTCATTTCATCAATTTTTAAAATTGTTTTCATTTCTAATGCACTGATTTCTGTTATGCTTTTGATTATTTATTTCATTCTGGTATATTGGTGTTTGGAGTGTTCATGTGTTTGCAAGGCATTCAAATGGATCATTAAGTTATTTAATTGATATGTCTCCAATTTTGCAATGCTACCATTTAGAGCTATAACCTTCCCTCTTATGATAGCCTTCATTGTGTTCCATACATTTTGTTTAGCTGTGCATCAATTGTCATTTAGGTCTAGGAAGTTTGTGATGCCTTTTCTAATTTCTTCAACACCCCATTTGTTGCTCCATGGTATATTGTTCAATCTCTAGGAGTTGGTATATTTTCTATTACTTCTCTTCTTGATTTCTAGCTTCACAGCATTATGGTCAGATATAATACATGAAGTTTTGTTAATTTTCCTGAATTAGTGTATACTTACTTTATATTCTAATATATGATGTATTTCGGAGAGGGGTCATTGATCTGTTGAAAAGAATATTTATTCTGTAGCTTTTGAGTTAAGTGCTCTGTAGGTATCTCTTAAGTCCATTTGGTCTATGATGTTATTTAGCTCATTAGTTCTCTATTTATTTTCAGTTTAAATCTCTCTATATAGATGATAGTGGGTCATTAAAGTTTCCTACTATGATTGTGCTGATATTTATTTTTATTTCCTCTCTACTGGATCTTTCATTATAAAATTTGGTGCACCTGTGTTTGTTATATATACACTTATGATTGTAAAATCCTTTTGTTTAATTGTTCCCTTAATGTGGCCTTCTTTATCTTTTGTAATTTATTTTGCATTCACATTTTTTGTCAAATATTAGTATAGCCATACCTGCTTATTTTTATTTTCCATTTGCTTGGAATGTATTTTTTTATCTTTTCTTCTTATGTTTGTTTTTATAATTTTTTTCATGAGAATCGCCATTTATTCCCAAAGTTACCAAAATCATCACCAATGATTCACCATGGAATGAAAAGGAGAATAAGGAGGCTCACAAACTGATTAGGAGTTGTCAGGAATTTGGAGAGAGAGGAATAGGTGGGAGAACCCCAGCTGTCCCTCCTCCTTCTAATGCCATGGAAAGGGTCCTCCTCAGACTGGCTCTGTTCTCCATCACCCATGTCCACTCTCTCCCTGGGGAGGTGGGTTGGGGACTTGGGAAGAGGTTGTAGTGTGAGAGGACCCAGGAGGGAGAAGGGCACTAGGAAGTACGTCCCCATTTCACACACACTCGCAACACTGGGAGCAGGGCTTTAAAAAAAAAGTAATTTATTTTTATCTGAGACAGAGAAAGAGGGAGAGAGAGACAGGAAAAAAGAATGGGTGTGACAGGGTCTCCAGCCACTGCAAATGAACTCCAGATGTGTGCACCATCTTGTGCATCTGGCTTATGTGGATCCTGGGGAATCGAACCTGGGTCCTTTGGCTTGAGAGACAAGCTTCTTAACCACTAAGCAACCTCTTCAACCCTTTTTAAAATTTTTTATTTTAACCTCAATTTCTTGTAGACAGCAAATATATGGGTTGAGTTTTCTGATACAGCCTGTTAAACTACATCCTTTGATAGAGGAGTTGAGATCATTTATTTTCAGAAGTACGACTGAAAAATTGAAGACTAGACTTTGGTGTTTTTGTGATCTTTATTTGCTTTCACCTCAAGTTTTTTATTGTTGTTGATGTTATTATTATTGTTATTATTATTTGCCTCCCATAGCCTCTTGATATGTTTGTTCCTCTCTGTAGTGCAAAGTATTCCATCCAGTATTTCTGTAGGAGTAGTTTAACGCTCATATATTAATAAAGCTGACTTTTATTACACAAGTTTTCCTTTCATCTTCTAGTATGAGGGGTAATTTTGATGAGTATAGTAGCTTGGGTTGGCACCCATGGTCAAATTAAATACTCCATTCCATGCCTTTATGGATTTTTAGTGTTCTCACTGAAAAATTCAGAAGTAGTTCTGATGTGCTTACTTTTGTAAATGATGAATTGCTTTTATCACATTATAACAAAAACAGCATGGCATTGGCACAAAGACAGACATATAGAACAATGGAACAGAATAGAGGACCCAGATGTTAATCCAGGCAGCTGCAGCCATCTGATTTTTAACAAAAATGCCAAAAATATTCATTGGAGTAAAGACAGCCTCTTCAACAAGTTGTGCTGGGAACTGGATATGTATATGGAGAAAGATGAAAGTAGATCCTTGTCTTTCTCCATGCACAACAATCTAATCCAAGTGGATCCAAGACCTTAATATCAGACCTGAAACTCAGAAATTGCTTAAGGAAAAGGTAAGAGAAATCCTTCACCATATTGGCATAGGTAATGACCTTCTGAATATAACACCAATTGCTCAGAAAATAAAACCACTAATTAACCACTGGGATCTCATGAAGTTCCAAAACTCTTATACAGCAAAGGACACTGTTAGTAGAGGAAAGAGACAGCATAAAGAATGGGAGAAAAATCTTTGCCAGCTACACATCTGACAGGGGATTAATATCCAGAATATACAAAGAACTCAAAAAAATAAATAAATAAATAAAACAGAACAATAAGAAATCAAACAACCCAATTAAAAAATGGTCTATGGAACTAAATAGAGAGTTCTCATCAGAAGAAATACAGATGGCATATAAACATCTAAAATGTGTTCTATATCCTTAGTCATCAGGGAAATGCAAATTAAAACTATCTTGAGATTCCACCTCTCTCCTGTCAGAATGGGTACCATCAAGAAAACAAATGATGACTTCCAGCCAAGATGGTGACCGACAAACTGTGCCGCACATTCCTGGGAAAGAAAGGCAAGACATTAGGGGTTCACTGGGTCTTTTAGGGGAGAGAAATCTCCAATAGATTGCCAATGGAAGGGCACAGAGGGGAAAAAACAGGGAATCACTGATTCCCTCACGTGCGGGTAGCCCACACCTCCCCACAAGCAGCCGCCATACCCACAGTCCCAGATCCAGGAAACTCCAGCACTTACTGTAGGAAAAGGGTCCCAGGCCGACATAGTTCCACTTGCCTCACTGCACAGAAGCAATGGCCCTGCTACCCCTGCCCATGAGTGACCTTAACCAGGCTAAGCCTGCTGGCCCATTGGAGCTCAGGCTCCCTTGATCTATTTGCCATCCAAATGGCACTGCCACAGTGATCCCTGCTTGTGGGAGCTAAGCCTGCTCCTCCCATCTGCTCACTTTCTGCTCTGGCCACCACACATTCACACATGATCCAAGGACCATTGCAACACACCACATGAGCTCAGACTGTTACTGTCACTTGCACTAGCTCAGGTGCCATCCCCTCCCTGTCTGCCATGCTGGCCGAGTGCCATTGTCCTATTGCGGGGGAACTGAGACTGCTTCAAGGTCCCAGTGTTCTGCCACACCAGAGTTTGGGCTGCTTCAGTGCTTGGTGCCTCAGTGTGCCTCCTAACATGAGCACAGGAAGCTCTGGAGCATTACCATGTGAGAACTCAGGCAACTTCGGTGCCCTGGACAGGCAGGAGCTCAGGGGGCTTTGTCAAGTGATAGCCAAAGCCCAGGCTGCTTGGCAACTGCCTCACGCTGCTTCAGATTCCCATTGTGCTTGAGCCAAGGCTGATGCACCCACCTATGTATACATGCCCATACACCACGATTGGCAGACCACAGCACAAAAGAAATAACATGAAAAATCAAATGCAAGGAAATCCAGTTAGATCACTCAGTCCTACAATGAACATCTCTAATCAAAACATAGAAGAGACATTAGGATCAGAACAACAAAATGAAGCTATGAGCAATGCAACCAAGACCAAGCTAGTGGTAGAACTTGCAGAAAAGCAACAAAGGACAGATAACTGTGTGGATGCTGCCATCACTAAACTAGACCTAATAGATAAGAAAATGGAAGGAGTTCAAAGACAGTTAAGAGAAATTAGGGAGAGTGAAAAAAAAAAAAGAGGACCTCAAAAATCAGCTGGCAATGCTAAATGAAGACATAAAGAAATGCAAGGATGAATTCCAAGAAGAGTCAAGAAAATCAGAAAAGGATGTGAAAAGGGAGCTTGACAAAGGGATGGAAATTATACATAGAAAAGTAGTAGAAAATGCAAATCTAATTGAAGAGGTCCAAAACTCTCTAACAGCTCTCAAGAACAGAGTCGGCCATGTGGAGGATAGAAACTCTGATCTGGAAGGCAAGATGGAAGAAACAGTTCGAGGGTTCAAAAATTTCAGTAAATTCAAAACTTTCTGGGAACAGAACATGAGGGAATTGTGGGATACACGTAAACATCCTAATATCAGGATCACTGGAATACCAGAAGGAGAAGAAATTAAGACCAAAGACATGGAGAACTTCTTTAACAAAATAACTGAAGAAAACTTCCCCAGTCTCTTAAAAGAAAGGCCCATCAAGATACAAGAAACCAACCGAACTCCAAACAGAGTGGACCAAGAGAGAAACTCTCCAAGACATATTGTCATTAAGACTCTAAACATGGACACCAAAGAGAAAATCCTAAAAGCAGCTAGGGAAAAACAGCATATCGCTTTTTAAAAATTTTTTTTTGTTCATTTTTATTTATTTATTTGAGAGTGACAGAAAGAGAGAAAGGCAGATAGATAGATAGAGAGAGAGAATGGGCATGCATGCCAGGGCTTCCAGCCACTGCAAACGAACTCCAGATGCATGTGCCCCTGTGTGCATCTGGCAAACGTGGATCCTGGGAAATTGAGCCTTGAACCGGGGTCCTTAGGCTTCACAGGCAAGCGCTTAACCACTAAGCAATCTCTCCAGCCCAGCATACCACTTTTAAAGGTAACCCCATCAGAATTACTCCAGACTTCTCAATGAAAACCCTGAAAGCTAGAAGGGCCTGGAATGAAACACTACAAAGTCTAAGAAACTGTAGCTAAAAACTCAAACTACACTACCCAGCAAAAGTATCCCTCATAATAGATGCTGAAAGAACAACTTTCCATGACAAACCTCAACTTTACAATTGTTTGAACATAAAACCAAGCCTACAGAGAGTAATTCAAGAAATTCTCCACAGAGAAGAAACAAATAGTCAAACTCAAATGCCTACAAGAATCAGATCACAATAACCAAACTCAGAGTAGGCACAAAAAACTTCAAAGTCCATAAAAACAACAAAACACATATACCATCACAATATGACAGGGATCAAATCAAATCTCACACTAATTACCTAAATGTAAATGGCCTTAATTCACCCATCAAGGGACACAAGGTAACAGGATGGGACAAAATATTAGTCCCCTCAATCTGTTGTCTTCAAGAAACCCACCTCACCACTAAAGACAGACACTTCCTCAAGGTGAAAGGTAGGAAAACAATATTCCAAGCAAATGGGAAAAAGAAACAAGCAGGTGTAGTTATATTAATGTCAGATAAAATAGACTTCAAACAAAAAATAATCAAAAAAGACAAAGAAGGCCACTTCCTACTTATCAAGGGACTGATCCATCAAGAGGATGTTACAATTATAAATCTGTATGCACCAAACACAGGGGCACCACAGTTCATAAAACAAAACCTATATGACAACAAAGGAGAAATAACCACCAACACCATCATAGTTGGGGACTTCAAAACACCACTCTCAGTAACAGACAGCTCATCCAAACAGAAACTCAACAGGGAAGTAAGAGAGCTCAACAAAACCATAGATCACTTAGTCCTAACGGACATCTACAGAACTTTTCATCCAAATCAACAGACTACACATTCTTCTCAGCAGCCCATGGAATATTCTCTAAAATAGACCATATGCTGGGTCACAAAGCCTGCCTCCACATATTTAGGAAGATTGACATAATTCCCTGCATGATACCAGATCACAATGCTATATTGCTAGAAATCAACAACAAAAGACCTACCAAGAATCCCAATGGCACCTGGAAACTGAACAGCACACTTTTGAACAATAAATAGATAGTGGATGAAATAAAAAATGAAATTGCAAAATTTCTAGAATTCAATGACAATGAGAACACATCGTACGAAAAGTTATGGGACACAATGAAAGCGGTCCTCAGGGGAAAATTCATAGCACTCAATGACTTAAAAAAAAAAAAAAAAGACAGAGAGATCCCAAATCAATAACCTAACCATGCACCTAAAGGTACTGGAAAAGCAAGAAAAATCCAACCCAATGAGCTCCAGAAGGAAACAAAGAATTAAGATTAGAGCAGAAATTAATGAATTGGAAACTAAGAAAACATTGAAGACAATTGACAAAACAAAGACTGGTTCTTTGAAAAAGTAAATAAGATTGACAAACCCCTGGCCAATTTGAGCAAGCAAAAAAAAAAAAAAAAAAAAAAAAGAGGTGCTTCAAATTAACAAAATTCAAAATGAAAAAGGAGAGATCACAACAGACATAAGTGAAATTGGGAGATTCATCAGGATTTATTTCAAAAACCTCTACTCCACAAAACTGGATAATGTGGAGGAGATGAACAAATTCTTGGGCACATAACATCTATCAAAGCTAAACTCAGAGCAGATTAATTTTCTATATGAACCTATCACAGTCATTGAGATTGGAAGAGTAATAAAAAACCTCCCCCAAAAGAAGAGTCCAAGACCAGATGGCTTCTCAGCTGAATTCTATCAAACCTTCATGGAAGAACTCAAACCAATCTTCCTCAAACTGTGCCTCACTATTGGTGAACAGGGAAAGCTACCCAACTCCTTTTATGAAGCTAGTATTACCCTAATTCCAAAACCAGGCAGAGATGCCACAAGAAAAGAAATCTTAAAAAAAAAAAAAAAAGAAAAGAAATCTAATGCCTATTTCTCTGATGAACTTAGATGCAAAGATCCTGAACAAAATCCTCACACACCAAATCCAACACATCAAAAGCATTATCCACCTTGCCCAAGTGGGATTCATCCCAGGAACACAGGGGTGGTTCAACATACGGAAATATGTCAATGTAATACACCACATAAACAAGGTTAACCAGAAAAACCACATGATCATTTCGATAGATGCAGAAAAGGCCTTTGACAAGATACAACATCACTTCATGATCAAAACATTGGAGAGAATTGGCATGGTTGGTTCATATCTTAACATAATAAAGGCAATATACAAAGCTCATAAGGCCCAAATAATACTTAATGGAGAGAGGCTGGAGGAATCCCCATTAAGATCAGGAACAAGACAGGGTGGTCCACTCTCACCTATGCTTTTCAATACAGTACTGGAAGTCCTACCTCAGGCAACAAAACAGGAGAAGGAAATAAAAGGGGTACAATTTGGAAAGGAAGAAGATAAGTTATCTCTATTTGCTGATGACATGATTGTATATGTAAGAGACCCGAGAGATTCCATCCCAAAACTCCCAAAGGTGATTAACTCCTATAGCAAAGTAGCAGGATACAAAATCAATGGACAAAAAACAGTAGCCTTTCTATATGCAAATGATAAAGATACAGAGAAAGAAATAAGGGACATGATCCCATTTTCTCTTTTTTTTTCTTAATTTTTGTTAACAATTTCCATGATTATAAAAAATATCCCATGGTGCTACCCTTCCTCCCCCCACTTTCCCCTTTGAAATTCCTTTCTCCATCATATCCCCTCCCCATCTCAATCAGTCTCTCTTTCATTTCGTTGTCATGATCTTTTCCTCCTCTTATGAGGGTTTCATGTAGGTAGTGTCAGGCACTATGAAGTCATGGATATCCAGGCCTTTTTAGGTCTGGAGAGAGGATATTGTAAGGAGTCCTACCCTTCCTTTGGCTCTTACATTCTTTCAACCACCTCTTCTGCTTTAGACCCTGAGCCTTGGAAGGTGTGATCGAGATGTTACTCAGTACTCCAGTCACTTCTTTCCAGCACTATGATACCTTCTGAGTCATCCCAAGGTCACTGCCATCTGAAAAGAGAAGATTCTCTACCAAAAGTGAGAGTAGCATTAATATAAGGGTATAAATATGAAGAAAAGTGCTTACTGGGCAGTTTAATAAGCATAGTATATACATTTTTCCAGACATCAGCAGATGTTACACCCCTAGGGCTCATGACTACCCCTGTTTTAAGTTTTCAGTAGCAGGGATGTATTCCTCTTCATGGAGCAGGCCTCCAGTCCAATTGGAGGGCAGCTGGTTTCCACCAGGACAGACATGCCACTATTGCACCCATTGGCTCATTTGGCCTGGCTGGCCAATTATAAGACTTTCAGTGTCCACTGTCTTCACTGGTGATATCTCTCTTCCATTGAACTAAATGTAGAATGGCTTCTTCCAGCTTTCTCTCAGCTGGTCTACATGGAGGAGGTTATCAGCTCAGTTCCAGCAGAATTTCTCAGTGGCCTTGCCACCCAAGTATGTGGAGTATTCAGAAATAAGGTCTTACCATCTATTCCTGGTGGGAAACGAAGGGCCTCAGCGATGGTCTATAATGTTTTGGGGACATCAGGAACCTCCCTGGCCAACAACTCACAGGAGGTATCCCATCTTTGGCACTGAAAATTTTCTAACAACTATCTATGGCTCCTGAGTGTTCCATTGTCCAAAACAAGAGGATTCCATATGATTTATTTGCATCATCTTAGATTTTGATTAGCCCTCCCTCCACCTTTCCTTTACTCAATCTCTTCCCCTGACCTCACTTTGGGCCTTTTCACCCCTGTTAATCTATTCTTCTACTTACATATATACAATATCAACCTATTAAGTACCCTCCTCCCTTCCTTTCTCTTCCCTTTACATCTCCTTTTTAACTTACTGGCCTCTGCTACTGAGTTTTTTCCTTCTCACACAGAAGTCCAATCATCTGTAGCTAGGATCCACATATGAGGGAAAACATGTGGTGCTTGGCTTTCTGGGCTTGGGTTACTTCATTTAGTATAATCCTTTCCCGATCCATCCATTTTCATGGAAATTTCATAACTTCATTTTTATTTATCTCTGAGTAGAGCTCCATTGTATAAATGTGCCATATCTTCATTATCCATTCATCAGTTGAGGGACATCTAGGCTGGTTCCATTTCCCAGCTATTGTGGATTAAGCAGCAATAAACATGGTAGAGCATGTACGTCTAAGGAAATGAGATGAGTCCTTAGGATATATGCCTAGGAGTGCTATATCTGGGTCATATGGTAGATAAATTTTTAGCTGTCTTAGGAACCTCCACACTGATTTCCACACTGGCTGGACCAGATTGCATTCCCACAAACAGTGTAGAATGGTTCCTCTTTTTCCACATCCTTGCCAGCATTTATGATCATTTGTTTTCATGATGGTAGCCAATCTGACAAGATTGAGATGGAATCTCAATGTAGTTTTAATCTGCATTTCCCTGATGACTAGGGATGTAGAACATTTTTTAAGATGCTTATGTGCCATCCATACTTCTTCTTTTGAGAACTCTATTTAGCTCCATAGCCCATTTTATAATTGGCTTGTTTGATTTCTTATTATTTAGCTTTTTGAGTTCTTTGTATATCCTAGATATTAATCCTCTATCAGATATATAGCTGGCAAAGATTTTTTTCCCATTCTGTAGGTTGCCTCTTTGCTTTATTCACAGTGTCCTTTGCAGTACAAAATTTTTGTAATTTCATGAGGTCCCAGTGGTTAATCTGTGGTTTTATTGCCTGAGCAATTGGGGTTATATTCAAAAAGTCTTTGCCAACACCAATATATTGAAGAGTTTCCCCATTTTTTCCTCTAGCAATTTCAGAGTTTCTGGTCCGATGTTAAGGTCTTTTGTCCATTTGGACTTAATTCTTGGGCATGGAGAAAGAGAGGAATCTATTTTCATCCTTCTGCAGATACATATCCAGTTTTCCCAGCACCATTTGCTGAAGAGCCTGTCGTTTCTCCAATGAGTATTTTTGGCATTTTTATCAAATATCAGGTGGCTATAGCTACCTGGAATTATATCTGGGTCCTCTATTCTGTTCCATTGATCTACATATCTGCTTTTGTGCCAGTACCATGCCTTTTTTTTTTTTTTTTTTTTTTTTTTTTTTACTATGGCTCTGTAGTTTAGGTTAAAATCAGGTATGGTGATACCACCCGCCTTATTTTTGTTTCTCAGTATTATTTTAGATATTTGAGGTCTTTTGTGATTCCAAATGAAGTTTTGCTTTTTTTTTTTTTTTTTTTTATTTCCGTGAAGAATGCCTTTGGAATTTTGATGGGGATTGCATTAAATGTAGAGATTGCTTTTGGTAAGATTGCCATTTTCACATTATTGATTCTTCCCATCCAGGAACAAGGGATGTTTTTCCATTTCCTAGTGTCTTCTGCAATTTCTCGCTTGAGTGTTTTATAGTTTTCATTGTAGAGATTCTTTACTTCCTTGGTTAGGTTTATTCCAAGGTGCTTTATTTTCATTGATGCAATTGTGAATGGGAATGATTCTCTGATTTCATCCTCTGTGTGTTTATTGTTAGCATATAGGAATGCTACTGATTTCTGTGTATTTATTTTGTATCCTGCTACATGGCTAAAGGTGTTTATCAGATCTAACAGTTTGCTGGTAGTGTGTTTAGGCTCTTTTATATATAGAATCATGTCATCTGCAAATAATGATAACTTGACTTCTTCCTTACCAATTTGTATCCCTTTTATGTGCATTTCCTGCCTTATTGCTATGGCTAAGACTTCCGGTACTATACTAAATAAAAGTGGGGACACTGGACACCCTTGTCTTTTTCCTGATTTTAGTGGAAAAGCTTCCACTTTCTCCCCGTTTACTAGTATGTTGGCTGTAGGCTTGTCATAAATAGCCTTTATTATATTGAGATATGTTCCTTCTATTCCCAGTCTCTGTAGGACTTTTATCATGAAGGGATGCTGGATTTTGTCAAATGCTTTTTCTGGGTCTAATGAGATGATCATGTGGTTTTTGTCCTTCAGTCCATTCATATAATGTATTACATTTATCGATTTCCACATGTTGAACCATGCCTGCATCTGTGGGATAAAGCCTACTTGGTCTCCGTGAATGATCTTTCGGATATATACTTGTATTCTGTTTGCCAATATTTTGTTGAGGATTTTTGCATCTATGTTCATGAGGGAGATTGGTCTGTAATTTTCTTTTTTTGTTCTATCTTTGCCTGGTTTTGGTATCAGGGTGACGCTGGCTTCATAGAAGGAATTTTGTAGGATTCCTTCTTTTCTATTTTATGGAAAAGCTTAAGAAGTAACGGTGTTAGTTCTCCACTGTACGTCTGGTAAAATTCAGCAGGGAAACCATCTGGGCCTGGGCTTTTTGCAGTTGGGAGATTTTTGATATCTGCTTGGATCTCCATGCTTGATATAGGTCTATTTAAGTGATTAATCTCATCGTGATTTAATTTAGGTAGGTCATGCAAATCAAGGAAATCATCCATTTCTTTCATATTTTCATACCTAGTGGAGCATATGCTTTTATAGTATGTCCCTACGTTTTTTTTTAAATTTCTCTGGCATCTGTTGTGATGTTACCTTTTGCATCTTTAATTTTATTAATTTGTGTATCTTCTCTCTTTCTTTTGGTCAGATTTGCTAAGGGTTTATCAATCTTGCTTATCCTTTCAAAGAACCAACTCTTTGTTTCATTGATACTTTGGATTTTTTTTTTTTTTTGGTTTCTATTTCATTAATTTATACCCTAATCTTTATTATTTCCTCCTGTCTACTCATTTTCGATTTGCCTTGTTCTTCTTTTTCCAAGGCTTTAAGGTGAAGCATTAGTTCGTTTACTTGCAACCTTTCTAATTTCTTAATATAGGCACTTAAAGCTATAAATTTACCTCTTAGGACTGCCTTCATTGTGTCCCACAGATTTTGGTAGGTTGTGTTCTCATTATCGTTGGACTCTATAAATTTTTTGATTTCTTTCTTGATTTCTTCATTGACCCATTCATCATTTAGTAGTGTGTTATTTTATTTCAATGATTCTGTGTATGCTCTATAGCCTTTCTTGCTATTGATTTGTAGTTTGATTCCATTCTGGTCAGATAGATGCAAGGAATTATTTCAATTTTACTGTATTTGTTAAGATTTGTTAAGATTTGCTTTGTGTCCTAATATATGCTCTATTTTAGAGAATGTTCCATGTGCTGCTGAAAAGAATGTATATTCAGAAGCATTTGCATAAAATGTCCTGTAGTTATCTGTTAGGTCCATTCCTTCTATGACCTCATTTAGTCCAGATGCCTCTGTTTATTTTTTCCTGGGATGACCTGTCAATTGATGAGAGTGGGGTGTTGAAGCCACCCACTACCATTGTGTTTGGTGTTATCTGTGACCTTAGTTTTCATAGTGTCTGTTTGATGAATTGGGGGGCCCCATATTAGGTGCATATATGTTTAGGATTGTAATGTCCTCCTGTTGGAGGGTGCCTTTGATCAACATAAAGTGACCTTCCTTATCTTTCTTAACTAATGTAGGACTGAAGTCTACCTTGCCAGATATTAGGATAGCAACCCCTGATTGTTTTATAGGTCCATTTGCTTGAAACACCTTTTTCCAACCTTTCACCCTAAGATAGTGTCCACTCTTTGTAGAAAGGTGGGTTTCTTGGAGGCAACAAATTGAAGGATCCTGCTTTTTAACCTAGTCTGGAAACCTATGCCTTTTCATTGGAGCATTAAGGCAGTTGATATTAAAAGATAATATTGAAAGGTTTATATTCATTTCTGCCATTTTTTGTAGTTCTTCCGGTTTTACCTTTGCTCTCTTGTGTTAATTAGTATTTGAGTATTGTTTGTTTTTTCCCGGTTCCTTATGTGTGCTTTTCTTTTTCTTCAGCATGGAGGATTCTTTCAAGTATTTTCTGTAGATCTGGTTTTTTCTTCAAATATTCCTTTAGCTTGCTTTTGTCATGGAATGTCCTTATTTCTCCGTCTGTTCGAATGGATAGTTTTGCAGGATAAAGTAACCTTGGTTGACAGTTGTTATGTTTCAGGACTTGGAATACATCACTTCATGCCCTTCTGGCTTTTAAAGTTTGTGTTGAGTAATCTGCTGTAATCCTCATAGGCTTGCCTTTGTAGGTAACTTGATTTTTCTCTTTGACTGCTTTCAATATTTTTTCTTTGGTTTGTGTGTTTGGCAGTTTGATTATAATATGGCAAGGAGAGGTTCTTTCCAGGTTTTGTCTGACTGGTGTTCTAAAGGCTTCCTGTATCTGCATTGGCACCTCTTTCCCAATTTGTGGGAAGTTTTCTTCTATGATTTTGTGGAAGATGCCTACTATGCCTTTGGAGTGAAATTCTTCTCCTTCTATTCTGCCCTGAATTCTTATGTTTGATCTTTTCATAGTGTCCCGAATATCTTGAAATTCCCACTCATACTTTTCTATTAGTTTGTCTTTCGTTTTGTTGGACTGTATTAGATGTGTCACCTGGTCTTCTAGCTTAGATATTTGGTCCTCTCCTTCATCCATTCTACTGGTGAGATTTTCTACAGAGATTTTTTATTATTATTATTTCATTAACTATGTTCTTCATTGCTAGTAAATCTGACTGTTTTTCCTTTATTATTTCTATTTCTTTATTTATGTCTAGTATTGACCTCTTTGTTTCATTAAATTGGTGTCCTGTGTTTTCTTTGATTCCTTTGATTTCCTCTCTCATTCCTTTGATTTCTTCTTTGACTTATTTAAACATATTTATAATCATTCTTTTGAAATCTTTCTCTTGCATTTTCTCTAACTCGTTGTCACTAGAGGTCATTTCTGATGCATTAATAGTTTTTGGTGGATTTATATTGTCTTGATTTTTGGTGTTTCTTGTATTATAATGTATATATATTTGCATCCTGGATTATTTAATTATTGGATTTTCTAGTTTGCTGGGTATTATTAGATGTATCAGTCGATCTAATGTTACATAACTTCAGGGTAGGAGCTTAGGGCATTAGGTGTGGCTCTCAAGACTCTCAGAGTATCTACAAAAGTGACCCTAGGTGTTGGGTTTGCCTGCTATGAGAGTGTTCAAGTAGGCTAAGTGGAATAAAATACAGATAGATTCTGAAATTCAATTAAACAATGTACACTTTCAATGAAAAAACAGCTCAGAATATTTATCCAAGGGTAGGTATTATGACAACCAGATCCTCTAACTGTCCCTTAGGGTGTGTGGTGTCCTACCCACAGCCTTAATCCTGACACCAAGGAGATTAAGGGTTCTGATCTGTTGAGGGTTCCAAGTCAGCTTGTGACCAGGTGAGATCCTTCCCTGGTGTAATCCCAGTTACCTCTGTTCCTCCTTGGGTCCTGCTGTGGGTTCAAGTTGGTGTGGCCAGGTCCCTGGACCACTACTCTGTTCATTGGAGCTGGGCACTGGCATCGGGGGAAGGGAGCCTGCCAATGCTGCTCTAGTTCACCCGCTGTCCCACGTGATATTCTACCTTGTGATCTGCTCCTCCGTTGTTCGCTGACGTTCTCCCTTCACGTTTCTTGAGTTTGTGGAGAGCTCTGGTGTGAGTGGAAAATCCCCTCACCTGGCTTTTCCTGTGGCTCAAGGCAAGCCTGGCAGCTTTCTGGCCACTGCAGCCGCCGCGGTCCGCAGACCTGCTGGAGCTGCTCCTGCCAGTTCATGTGGGCTCTGGATGCTCTGGGTCTCTCCTACTTCTCCGCTGCCATTTCAATTTGATATTCACCTCAATTTTTAGTAAAATTGTGTATTTTTTTTTTTTTTTGGCTTTTCCCCCCTAGGCTGCTTTGGCGTGGTACCTCTGCCGCCATCTCAACCAGAAGTCAGTCCCATTTTCAATAGCAAAAAAATAAAATAAAATACCTTGGAATAACGATAACCAAGGAAGTGAAGGATCTATACAACAAAAACATAAAAACACTCAAAAAAGAAATTGAGGAGGAGTTGAGAAAATGGAAAGACCTCCCATGCTAGTGGATAGGAAGAATTAACATTGTGAAGATGGAAATCCTACCAAAGGCAATATACAGATTTAATGAAATTCCAATTAAAATCCCCACAGTGTTCTGAGAGATAGAAAAAATGATCTCAAATTTCATACGGAAAGTCAGAAGGTCTTGCATATCCAAACATATCCTCAGCAAAAGAAATACATCTGGAGGCATCATCATACCTGATCTAAAGCTATATTACAAAGCCATAGTAATAAAAACAGCACAGTACTGGCATAAAGCAGGAGTATAGACCAATGGCATAGACTTGCAGACCCAAACTTTGGGTCAACAAAATATAGCTACTTGATATTTGACAAAGGCCCTAACAATATAGGTGGGAAAAAAGACAGCATCTTCATCAAATGGTGCTGGACAAACTGGATAACCATATGCAGTAATTTGAAACTTGATCCACACATTTCATCACAACCAATGGGATCACATGAAGCTGAAGAGTTTCTTTACAGACAAGCATACAATAAGCAAAGCCAATAGATTACCCACAGAATGGGGGAAAATATTTGCTGGTTATCCAACTGACAGAGGCCTAATCTCTAGAATCTACAAAGAACTCAAAAATCTAAACAGTAAAAAGTCAAACACCCCACTCACAAAATGGGGCAAAGTGCTGAACAGGCAGTTCACAGACAAAGAAATACAAATCGCAAACACACCCTTAAGAAAATGTTCATCATCCCTAATCACCAGTGAAATGCAAATTAAGACAACTATAAGATTTCACCTTACCCCAATAAGGATAGCAAACATTAAAAAATCAAATGAAAATAAATTCTGGCCAGGATGTGGAGAAGTAGGAACACTCATCCACTTTTGTTGGAAATGTAAGATGGTACAACCACTTTGAAAAGCAATATGGAGATTACTGAAAAAGCTGACTATAGAGATACCAACAGACCCAGTTATTCCCTTACTGGGTATCTACCCTAAAACCTTCAAACCACAGGCCAGAGAGATTTGCTCAACCATGTTTGTAGCAGCTCAATTCGTAGTAGCTAATAGCTGGGATCAACTCAGATGTCCATCACTAGAAGAATGGATAACTAAGATGTTGTATATCTACACAATGGAATTCTGTACAGAAGTAAGAAAAAAATGACATAATGAAATTTGAGGAAAAAATGGTTGAACCTGGGACAGATCATACTCAGTGAACTTACCCAATCATAGAAAAAAATTCCACATAGTCTCACTCATCTGCAGCACCTAACCGGAATCTACCCAAGATGCCTTACATACTGTGTTAGTCAGGGTTCTCTAGAGGAACAGAACTGCTAGAATGAATTATTTTAAAAGGGGATTTATTGGATCAGCTTACAGTAGTCCAATAGCAGTTGCAGGCCTCAGAATTACCGAACCTCGTAGCTGCTCAGTCCTCGTGGCCAGATGCCTCAGCAGTTCCGACCCGGCACTGCAGATGGTGCTGGAAAGCCTGGAGGCTTCCTGAGGAGCCACTGAATTTCAATCCATGGGGGCCTTCAGCTGATGCTGGTCTTTAGTCCACACTGGTCTTCAATTCTCTCTGGAAGGTAGCGAGCAGCTCCGGCAGCCAAGTGGTAAGAAGGAAGGAAGGAAGGAAGGATTTTTACCCAGAGCTTCCTTATATCAAGTCCCCCTCTGAGCAGGGCTGCCCACTGTGGGGGAAGGGCTCACCCTGGGGGAAAGACTTCCTCCTTTACTTGATCCTTCCTAGAAGCAACCTGTGGATTACTAAACAGATCAAGTTGACAACACCTTAACTATCACACATACCCAGCAAGCATCTCCTGGACTGGACAATAGGATGGGTGGGGAGGGAGTGGAGGGCAATGGAGGTGTGGGAAACACAAATCTAGACCCAAACGGCAATGGTACCATAAAATTCTACGTCTTAAAAGGCAGACCAAATGGCTGAACCTTCACCGGGTCCTTAGAGGGAACCCCTGAGCCACAAGACCCTGGAGAGGGTGTGATGAAGACTGACCTTAATATTCTACAGCCTCTCTCTCTCTCTCTCTCCCTCTTCTTTCTAGCTCTTTTATATTAGTTATCTTTTTCTTCCTTCGCTTAGTGGGCACTGACCTGTAGCTCCCAGTACGAGCATGGGGCTATCACCACAATGAGCTTTTGATCAGAGAGACCTACAGGATTTCCTAAAGGAAAGACAGATATCTGTTAGAGTACTTGATGACCCACCAGAGGTTACTGGTAAGACCCTACTGCTGAAGACACCTTATGTGGTTGACACGTATAATGGAATGGCATGGCTGGAAGCTGAATGAGAGTCCGTTCCCAGACAGTCAGCGCGTCTTGTGCCAGAAGGTACTACAAGGGTGACTGGGTGAAAATGACCAATATCTGTCCAAGCAACTCATAGTCTAACCTGCTTAGCAGCAAATAACCTGTCGTGATGCTCAGACAAGTGTAATAGTGGCACACAGCCATGGTAGGAAACCAACTGCTCTTGATTTGGCTAACTGATCCCCTCAGTGGTATGGGACCCATAGCTGGAGCTGGGAAACAAGTCAGAACCATATTCAAATGTATGCCTGCTCTCCATTATCAACTTACCACCCATTGTGGCTACAAGGTGGCCTACGCCTGTTAAATTTTCTATGAAAAAGTTGGGGTTCTCTCATTTGTCTGGTGCTAACTTACTCTCCATTGGAGAATCTGCTTCTCTTTTTCAGATAGATGTAGATCCTAAGGAGAGAGCCTCCCCATCATACCTCAAAATGGCCCTGGCTGAAACTAAGAAAAATTGGAGAAACAAGCAAGGATGCTGTTTGCTTGGTGAACCTGGTACAAGCACAAGGGTGAAGGAGATTAACACAGAGAAAAATCAACTCCTACCAAATCAGAGATTCATAGACCCAGAGGTCCCCAACACTTCAGCACTCAAGGAGACCAAAAGTGAACCCAACATGGCTCAGGGTAATTTTGCAGAAGAGGGGGCGGAAAGAATGTCTGAGCCACATGTTGGGTCATGATATGCAGAGACATTTGTCCTACCTATAACTGTGGGCTAACTCCAGAATGCATGACCCATATACCTCAACAAGGAGGGGCCAAGGGGAGGGGTAGGTCATGGATGATCCTAATAATGGTACCAAATTGACTAT